>CM042697.1:22318849-23568849 GCA_023614405.1 Avena insularis | reverse complement strand
TATGCATAGGAAGTGGGTTAGCCTTAAATGTGTTTTGAATTTGCTTCTTGATGCTCTCCTTTACTTCAATTCATATTTTTATGTGAGCATCTTCTCAAACTATCAAGCCTAACTTAAAGACGTTAAAGAAAAGTACTTGTTGCGAGATAACCCAAGAGTTTTCTTGAGTCTTGGAAGTTATTACTTATGTAATGACCTCTCCTTATCTTTTTTGTTTGTTTTTTGTGCCAAGAATGACCTCTAATGAGAGGGAAGTAAAATTTGGGGAGTTGCTGTCCCAAAACAGATTTTTGTCCTCCACCATGAAAAATCGTGAGGAGTCTCTGTAAGTCGGACTGAGCTGAACATTTACGAATAAATCCCCCAGTATGTTGGCTAACTTTTGTTAGTTCAACACTTTTTGATTTGAGCAATAGAAGGTCTTTGAAAAAATCGGTTTCTACCTGCTGGTCTGTTTTGACAGATTTCTGCCATTATTTGCATTTGCTTCTTATTGATTCCTTTTTGGGTTCTTTTTGGGAAATTGAACTTTTTGAGGGAGTTGCTACAGTAGATATTTTTTTAGTGAAAGTTTTGCTGTTCTAAAGCTAAACCCAAGGTTTATTATCTTTTGAATGCACTAATGTTGCTAATGAAGATTGTGTGAAGTTTTGTATAAAGGAAAATGTTCAGATGTAGAGAAAGAATGATGTAATGAGATGAAGAATGGACAAAAGCTCAAGCTTGGGGATGCCCAAGGCATCCCCTTCTTCATCAATAAAAAGCTCAGGTCTTTCTAGACACTTCGTTTTTATTGTTTCATGAACAGTTATGTTGTTCTTGGACCGTCTTAATTTTCGTTTTTGGTTTTCCTTTGCTTAGTTTGCTTGAGTAAGTTGGTTGGTTACCCCACACTTATTTTGGAGAGTGACACACTCTGTTTCTATTGCCTAAAACACTCTAGTTTTCACTCTTATTGTTTTGTGAGTGTTCACTTTTGCTAGCACTGCGTTCAGCCTTAGTTTTCTTGTGCTTTCAGCTTAGAACTTTTTTTTTATTATTTGTGGATTTGTGAGACAAGCTCACTGATCTTTATTGATTATTATCTTTGTGAGTTATTTCAAATAAGTTGTTTGGTGTTGGAAAATAGTAGAAAGTTTCATGCTTATAGTGGTACAAAAGGGAGCTTGTTTTGACTATGGCTTAGACTTTATCATGTCATGCTAGATCTTGTTTTGACCTTATGCTTAGTGATTATTGCTGTAACATGACTTGTTCCAAACAATTAGGATTGCTTAATGTGCCTTTAAGGAATCATGCATTGTTTTAGCATACAAAAGCATAGTATTGCGGTATTCTCCTTTGATGCTTCGTTTGGGTTGACTTGGCACATGATCACACCATGTTATGACTATGAACAAGTCACCATAGCCTCTATGATCATTTAGTCCTTGACTTGTAGTACCACTCTATGCTTTTATTAGTAATGTTTTGTTTCTCTGCATGATTATGGCCATTATTGCTCTCTTAGTTGGTTTCTCCTAGTCTTTTGCTAGCCTCCACTTGTATGAGTAAGTTCTACTCATGCTTCCAACTCCTAAGAAACCAAGTTATTCCAAAGTGTCCACTATAAACTCCTATGCATGGTGTGTTACACCATTCCAAGTATATTCTTGTTTTCATCTATCTTCCAATTAAAAAGTATTTTGTTATGTGAAAACTTAGTGATTAAAGCTCTCACAAACTTGATGGCACACTTTATTTTTCTTGCCCCTAATAAACTTGAGCCATTGTGTCATCTATGTTGTATATGCTTGCACTTATACGTTGGAATTAGCAGAACCGTGCTGTCACGGGGAACGTTTTCAATATTGCACTTGTACTTTGTACTCAGTTGATATCATGCTCTTTTGTCTATGGATGTCACCAATGTGAAATAAAGAGGGAGCTTGTAAGTCCATGGAGTTTGTATATTGTGTTAGATAAATGCCTGGTACGCTAGCCTAAGCCATGCCTAATCATGGTGGAAACTTGCAGCATCACCATAGTGAGCTATCTATGAAGCATCCTCAATAAAAAAGCTATGCATATAGTAAATAAAAAGATCGCTGAGATGCTCATTGTCTGCTTGCCTTGTCATTTTGGTTATGGGATAGCTCCTGTACCATGTGCAAGGGGTACCCCGTTGGCGGTTCTCTATGATACGCATATACTTACAATGACAAGAACTTACAGGTGCCTGAAGTTGAGTAGCATAAGGTGTGGCCCTCGTATTCAAGGGACTTGAGATTGCCAACTTATACGTTGTCAAGCATATACTCCATCTTTGTTCACTTTAACCTTACCCACTTCAAGATGCTTATGATAGGGGCAATGAGGGATGAAAGCTAACAAGTACCATAATTTTTGGAAGATCTTTTTGAAACTTGAAATCCATGCTTCCCTTTGTGAAGGGCCTTTCTTCCACCATTATTGAGTCTCCACCTTCTACCTTTTAGGCACCGTTAAGAGAGCATAGTTGTCATTCTATGTGTAGTGTCCCAAAACTTATTGATTGATGCATATTGTGATATTACTTGTACTTGTGCTATTTGTTTCTAGTCACCCCTGTGAAGTTTGAAGGTGTCCTATGCATCTATTTGCTACTCTATGAGGGACAAGCTGAATGCCACTATGCTATGTTTTGTGTATGTGAAACAAACAAACGTTTTTTCAATGCATGTTATTCGTGATCTTTGTTTGTAGCCTTTCATGTTGCATGCATAGTTACTATGTCCTACTGTTAGAACTCCATCTTTCATGCACATGTTTAGAGTTCTTTGATCCCAGCTTTCAATGCTTGCAAATGGTTTGATCTTCATTGTGAAGGTGCATGTCACCTCAAAAATTATTCTTTTTATCACTTACCTACTCGAGGACGAGCAGGAGTTAAGCTTGAGGATGTTTGATACGTTGTAAATGTATCTATAATTTTTGATGTTCCATGCTTGTTTAGTATCTACTTTGATTTGTTTTGTCTACACTTTGAGGTATTTTTATACACTTTATGGAACTAACCTATTGACAAGATGCCATAGTGCCAGTTGCCTGTTTTCTTCTGTTTTTGTTTCAAGAAAGGCAAAAAATCAATATTCTCGGAATTGGACGGGACAAAAGCCAAAGTCAATATTTTACCGTGGGCGTCACGAAGCCAGAAGGGGAGACGGAGAGGTGACAGAGGGCCACCACACCCCCCAGGCGCAGGCTAGGGTGGACCCACGCTTGGGCAGGGTGTGGCCCCTCCGACCGCCTCCCAGCCTCGCCTCTTCGCCTATAAGAAGCCCCCGAGGAGAAAACCCTAAATAATACATCATACTTCCAGAAAAACCTCCGTAGTGCCGCCGCCACCGAAAGGGAGATTGGGGGTACAGAAAGTCTCTATTCCGGCACCCTGCCAGGACGGGGAAGTGCCCTCAGAGCGATCTCCATCGATCTCCACCACCATCTCCATCACCGTTGCTGATTCCCATGATGAGGAGGGAGTAGTTCTTCCTCGAGGCTAAGGGCTCTACCGGTAGCTATGTGTTCATCTCTCTCTCTATGCATGATCTTGTTGTGGTCATGAGCTTTGTAATCAAGTAGATCTACCTTGCTACTCAAGTGCTTCAATAGATATCTGCTCTCCCCATGTGTGTGAAAGTGACAGCGTGCATCCCATGGTGGAACTTAGGCTTGAGTCTACATAAATACTCTGTGTGCTTTAATAGATCTATGCTTTTCCCCACGTGTGTGACAGTGAAAACATGCGTACCGTGTGTGGCACTTCGGCTAGATTGAATATTTGTTATGAGTTATATTTGGAGTTGGATATCTCTATGAAATTGTGGTGTTTGTTGGAACCATCTAGCGTTCAAGATGACAGTGTGGGGTTATCTAGATTGGGGAAGGCCCTACCTTGGATTAGAGTGTCCAACCGGAGAGTAGTTCAGGGTAGTATCAAAGAGAAGATATTTATATGAGAGAGTGTTCACTAGTGAAAGTATGATCCCTAGGCCTTGTTTCTAAACATTGAAACACCGTTTGCTACTAGATCTGTTGCATGTTTGCTTGCTTCCATCTTTATTTTAGTTTCACACACGTTACCCCACGTCAACAACAAGTCAGAAGCTATTTTCTTTCACCGTTACCACTTGTATTTCACTATCGAACTAGTGCACCTATACACCTGACAAGTGTATTAGGTGTGTTGGGGACACAAGAGACTTCTTGTATCTTGATTGCAGGGTTGCTTGAGAGGGAATACCTTTGACCACTTCCTCCCTGAGTTCTATAAACCTTGGGTAATCCACTTAAGGGAAACTTGCTGCTGTTCTACAAACCTCTGCACTTGGAGGCCCAGCAACTATCTACATGAATAGAAGTGCGTAGACATCAGTGTTGCAGATGCTGCTTCTTTCTTCTCTTCCAAGACACTGTCTTTGTCAGGCTTGGTGCTCTGGGATTCCTCCCTTGCCTTCATACTTGTTGGTGTGAACCTATAATGGTCATGGGATGGAGTATGAAGTACTATACCATTCAATAGGGTAGGCAGTGGACTCGCATAGAGGATGGGATTCACCTTTGGAGTCCATGACGACTTGGCATAAGTTGGATACCTTGATATGGTAACAACCGAAGGTCGAGCCATATCACAACAACTATTGTTTTTGTGGCTATAGTTATTTCGCCACACCCCACTATGTTTGTGGCATTAACTTATGGCAACAACATTTTGAGCAGTGGTGACAACAAATTGGAACATGATCATTTTGGTGGTGATAAATAGTCATCACAACAGACATAATGTTTTTGCGCTCTGACCTAACCCTAGGCGATGCCGTCGCTTCCCTTGTTTCTTGTCGCCGCCGGAGGGGACAAGGTAAAATCTCGGTTGTCCCAAGGAGGGTGGCGACAGGGATCATTCTCTCATGGTTGGCTATGTGGATCAGGCCCGTTGCCATCGAGAGTGCGTGTTGCTGCCAGCGCGATAGACATAGGTGGCAGATGGTGGTGGGCTCTAAGGCGGACGGCAACGCTGGAGTGATTACCAATGTGGAGCTCTAGTGGTGGTATGATCACCTGGCCCTTGGCCCAAATGCGTTCGGCCCTAAATACGATATCCGCCAGACGGATGGTGCGGTGGTGTGGTCTGGCACCCAGGTGCCTCCGCCCATGCTCTCTCTCTCCGCCGATCGGATTTCAAAGGATATCCACAGGTCTTTGTCTCTTTGCGTTAGGTTACGGCCGTGGCGTCCCGGGTTGCCTACTCCTCTATCGGCCATGCTGGTGGGGAATCGTGCGGCCGACCCCATGGGGAGCCGGTGGGCGGTGGCGTGGGGGCCAAAGATCTGCCTAATAAAGGTGGCGGTCCTAATATACCTCTCAAGCCATGATGATGTTCTGCTTGTCGTCTGTCGTCAGTGCTCTAGCCGGAGTGTCGAGTTTCGTATCAGATGGATTTCAGTCATGCGCATCCATGTTTTTTTCACATTTGGTTTCAGAGAAAGGGTTTTGAATCTCTGCAGTTTGCAGCTAACGTTGGTCATGTCTTTTGTCCTACAGTGAAGTCAGTCGTGGAGAAGGGCATGGAAGCCGAGATCTGAGGACAAGTAAGAGTGGTTCAGGTCCTAGTGGTGATGAGATTTCGTCTAGCTGATTTTATGACTTGGAGCAGCGACGACGGCAACCAGGGATGAAAACACATGAAGAATTCAGTATCTAATCTTATAGGGTGAAAGCCAAGGTCTGGCCTTAGTTGGTTGTGCCTGGCAATGATATTTTTGGCGGCATTGTTTTGTGAGCTCGGACTTTTCCCAGGTGGAAACCTATGATCGATGATCAGGGCGATGACGACGCTTGTACACTATGGAGGCGTTGTTTTTGGATAAGTTGGATTTCTGGTGCTGTCTTCGTGGTGGTTGGGCCGCTGCAACAAGGAGTAGATCGCCATAGCAATTCCTTAAAGACAACGTCAACGACCGCACCGATAAGTATGACAGCAGCTTTAAGAACCTGTGTTGCTTCTCTCTAGAGGTGGTCGATGTCGTCGTGAAGGAGATCAACGTCCATCGTGTCGGCATCCGCTTCTCCCCCTTCGTCGACTACATGGAGTGTCATGACTCGGACCCTCACGCCCTTGCGCTCCACATCTCCACCAAGCTCAATGACCATGACATCCTCTATGTCCATATGATCGATCCAAGGATGGCCATTGTGGAGGGACGACGGGTGGTGCCAAAGCGGCTACAGCCATTTAGGGAGGCGTTCAAGGGGGGCTTTCATTGCCAATGGAGGGTATGATTGAGTGGAAGGTAACAAGGTGGTCAATGAGGGGGATGCCGACCTGGTGGCCTTCGGACGTCTGTTCTTGGCGAACCCGGACCTGCCAAAGAAGTTCGAGGTTGGCACAGATCTAAATAACTATGACAGGATGACCTTCTACACCTCTGACCCTGTCGTCGGTTACAACGACTACCCGTTCCTTGAATAAGCATCATTTTAGCTTCTTTTCTTCAACTTTTTTATCATTTAATTTTGTATCAAAAATTAAATGTATGTGTACGTGTTGTATTTCATCAATAATAAACAATGTATGATTGCTCCTTCAAATAGTCAAATTAGTGAAATGTTGTGCCATTTAGGTATATATCCTGAAAGAAAATTTGGGGGAGAATCTTTATATAAGAGCATAGTGGGAATTTTATTTGCCTCCGAGTTTGAGTGATCTCTTCATTTTCAAAAATTCAAAAATCATATTATATGTTTTAACAAAATCTGAAAATAATTTTGGACATAGTCAATGATATATCCTATAAACATGTATTGCAAACTTTATAGCGCTCATGAATGGCTCGGTTTATTGCTCGACCAGGAGGGTGCCAGCCATAGAGGTGGTGGCCCTAAAAGTCCTTTTATCCTCAAATATAGACTCTAAAAAGTGGTTATTTCAATTCCTACAAAAATTACATGGGTCTGGCTCAAAATAAAAGGTGTCTCAGCACCAAATTAAGCTATGGACGAATTTATGAAGTAATATCCTTGAATATTTCGTCCAAGCCTTCTATCTTCATTATGGCGGCTTTAAAGTTCTGAAATCTCCCCTCGTGGGCGTCCTTTTCAATCCTCACATGCTTGCTGCCATCTCCATGCATGATCATGATCCTGCAGACTAAGGTGGGCCAGCACGGGGCACCCGATGAGGCCCACTCGTAGCCGGGGGCTGCTGCTTCTTCTCCTTTGGCCCAGGTTGACGAGGTTTGATATCGTCAATGCCCATTGTTATGAGCTTGGATTTTGGAGAAGATGGGGGTGCTGGAGATCACAGAACGGTTAACAGACAAGCAACCAGGGGACACGAGATTTACCCGGGTTTAGGCCCCCGGAGGGAAAACCCTACTCCTGCTTGTCTTCTCTTGATTATGGCGGAACCGAAGGTTACAAGGGTGCGCATATGCAATCTGGCGTGGAGGTGTGTATGCGGTGGAAGAGGATTCTCCCTCCTCGTCGTGCCCTCCTAGCCTTTATATAGAGTTAGGCAGGTCTCGGACACAGATCTAGTCGGTTACAAGTTTAGGGTTACCCCTTTGAATATTCTATCCGTTCTAGTCTTGCTCTCCAAGGATCCGAAGATGTCATGGGCTTGGGCCACCCGAAAATCTCCACGGGCCGCGTATATTCTTGTGGGCCTTCCTTGGGCTGGACCAGGTATGCTAATGTCGTGTACCTGCAGGGTATAACCATGTCAGTAGCCCCCGAGTGTTCAGTCGAATCGCAGATTTGGCTGAGGTCTCTTTCATATTTCGGGTGCAGATGTTTCTGTTCATCAGAGAAAAGAATGATTTTAGTGTGTAGGGATTGTTGATGCATGTGCCTGACTCTCCTGATGGATCAGGGTCAGTTAACTGTCTTAGGACAAAACAAACACAATCTTCTTCAGATATGAGTCCCTAGACTCGAACCCGAAATAGATGCTGGCGTAACTCGACTCAGGCCGTTGAGGTCTTATAGGAGTCGAATCCAAGTAGTTTTCGAATGATGTACCCAACGCGTCCGTCGGGATTTTCATCGCGCCTGTTGGCACAGATTTTTACTAGTAGAGTGCAGTCAGGTGCGTTACCAGGCCATCAGATGGTATCTGTAGGTCTTATCTTTGCGTCACAGACACAACATCCGAAATTTTATCACCGCGGAGGTGTTTCAGGTGGCCAAGGAGGATGTTACTCACTTAGTGTTGGTTGGGGCAAAGTTGCCAAAAAGTTTTTGCATTTTGATCCGAAGGATCACAGTTGAAGAATTCATAGGGCGCGCGACCAGCGCTCCCTATGGGAGTAGCCCCCGAGTGTCTATTCGAGTCATAGACTCGAGCAGAGACTTTAATTCAGCCGTTGTTAACTTCAGGTCCGTAGGACACAATTTTTTCGGATGCTTGAATCAATCCTCCCTATGGGAGTAGCCCCCCGAGTCCATAGTGGAGTCGTAGACTCGACGTAGGACTCGAAGAATAGATCATTGGTGTAGTACCTTATTCGTGCCTCAGGTGCACGACCAATGCTCCTGATAGGAGTAGCCCCCGAGTAGTTGCTCGAATCATATATTCGAGTGAGTACTTTTAGCTGTCAGACGAAGATTTCTAAACATTGCTAGTGTGTTTTGATGATGTCAGTGCTGACGATTGGTGACCTCAACCGTCTGCGGCGCCAGAGGTGACATGACTGGACGAACCTGGGTCCCACTTTCTGACTTGGAGTTGACTGGTCATGCGCGACATGGCGAGAATTACGGCGTATCCTCGGTTTCCGTGCGTAGTGGACGACGTGCGAGGGACGATTCGCTGTTGTGTTGACACGTGGACGGTAGGATCTGATCCTGGCATTAGGGCTTCCAGATGAACGGTCCCTGTTCATCGTCTTCGTCCTTATAACTGTGGGGAAAACTGTAGTTTGTTTTCACCCTTAGCCATTTGCTTTTCACTGCCTCCAGTTCTTGAGTGTTTCCCTTTGTGTGCTGGACGTTCTCTGATTGTTTCCTTCCTCATTCTTGTGCACACACCGCCGCCGTCAACGCACCGCGATAGGGAAGTCGAAGAAGGTCTCCACCGGAGCGAGCACCAGTGCTGCTGCCGGTGGCAAGAAGGGCACCGCCACTGCTCGTGTCACCAAAGGTGGGTGGCGGCGCTCAGAGACGCGCGAGGGCGATCTGCGCAAGTTGCATGAAGCGGGTTTAATCCCGCAGGACAAGGACGCCGTCAAGGTCCCCGACGATGAGGTAACTGTAACAACCCAAGTTTGTAATATATGTAATTAGTTAGTACCTAAGCATTGCATGCATCTGTTTAATTCAATAAAATACTTGCATGTGATCAAGTGAGTGGCTTAAATGCAAATCAAAACCCTAATTCTTCCCTCTCTCTTTGAAACCACATTCAAATGGTGTTTGGATTTTGAAAATTACAAAATAAAGGAGCCCAAATGGTTTACAAGGGCCTCTGAATATTTTGTAAACTTTATTAAAGTCTCTAGTATTTTTGAATTGTGCAAAACAGATTTCAAATGAGATTTACAAAAGACAAAACTAAAATCAGAAATAGAAAAGGATTTCTAAGAAAAAATAGACAGGAGAGAGAACCAGGCCGCAGCCCACTTCCCTCCTCCCCTCCTGGAACTTCTCCGTGGCCCAGCTTCAGCCCACCCGGGGCCCAGAAGCCAGCCCGATACCCCTTCGCCTCTTTTCCCCTTTCTTCTTACTCGCCAGAAGGACGACGTTGCGGAAGCTGCTCACTGTCGCCGGCACGGCCGTCCCTACTTCGCCGCGATGACCGCCGCGAGGAGATTCGTGCTACCGACGCCGGCGACATCTATAAGAACCCTTCCCGCCGCCAGGACGAACCCTGAACCTTATCCCTTCCCCATTTCTTCCCCTCCACCGAACCCTAGCTCTTTGGAGCTGCAAGTTGCCGATGTTCCCCACCTTCCCTCGTCTTTCCGAGCTCGCTGGGGTGACCACCGTGGTCGAATGGTTCGATTGCTCTGGCCAGCGCCTGCCGAATCCCTCCCCTTCGACGTAATCGACACCACCTGCCCGATGCAATCGCCGTCTTTGCCATTGATTCCGGCATCCTCGAGCCTCGACGTCGCCTTAATCCGCTCCAGGGTGAGCTTTTGTTTCTCCCTAGTCCCTCCGCTTGCTCCCTCTCTCTCTCTGTGCCGACGCCGCGTCACCGATCTACAAGCGCTGCCGCCATCCGTCGTCATGGAGGGTGCTCCGGTGACCAAGAATTGGAGGCGCCGCCGTAGCTAGGTTCGCCTCTGCGCGCTGTTTCGAACGAGCCGTAGCACGCATCCTCCTGTGAACTGTAGCGCCGTCTCTCGCTGCCGTTTGACGTGGACTTCGGCGAGCCTAGGTGGCGCTCGCGTGGCTTGCCTGTGTGGCCCAGGCCCCACCAGTCAGCCTCTCTGGCTAGAGCCAACCCTGGTGGAAAACGTCTATGACCCCGTCTGGCCAACGTGGCTGCTGCGGTGGCCTCAGGCCCCTCTGTCAGTCTCTCTGGATAGGGTTAGACCGAGTGTAAAAAGTATATGGCCCCCGTGCTGATGTCAGCCTGATGTAATATTCCAATTTAAATTGTTTTAATAATTTCAAAAAAGGTTTAAATATTATAAAATCAATAACTAATTATCTATAAGTCAGAAAAATACAAATGATATATCAAAATGTTCAGAAAAATAAGAACTACCTATTTAAGATATAATCATACATTGATCAACAAATTTAATGACAAGTTTAATTAGAGAACAAAATCAACCCCTCTTATGTGTTTCCGGAGTTCCCCGGGTTTGGGTTTTCAACCCTCGGAACCCCGTTTAAATTGTTGAGCATGTTTTAGGGTTTCATTTCAATGCAATTCAACTTGGCATATCATCATATTTGTTTGAGCATTGCATCGATGCCATGTATTGATTGTTGCCTTTCTTTCCGGTATTGGTTCTTCGCGATAGGATCCGAGCCTGAAGCTGAAGTCAACAACACCGAAGATCCATACTTGTCTACTGACGGACAAGTCAAGCGTAGCCTCTCATTCTGAACATACTTTTACAAAGTATATTACTTTCTCGCTATGATGCACACGATTCCAATGTAGACTTTTGTCAGTAGCTAGTGTTACCTATCTGATGCACTGTTTCCCTTTTGTAGCCTTATACTCTTGATCCACTGCTCCTAGCATACCTAAGTTTGGCATTTGAGCGATGCTAGAGCTTTTGTCACCGACAGCTTATCCATGCATAGTAACAACGTCTGATCTGTCCAAATGATGAATCAGAGATGCCAGAGAATCTATAAAGGTAGGAGATGGTGACATCCTCGGAGGAGTTAATTAAATATGCTAAGGCTTGTATGGGAGGCCACGTTGGGTGTGGTATTTGTAGTCCCATGCTCGCCACCACTAGGAACTGAGTTCTTGTCTTTGGAACCGAGACGAGCGTACAACCACACGGGGCTTGGGAACCCCTCAAGTTACTAACTTTCCTAGTAGATTGCATGAGTCGCATAGTTCGGGGTTTCCATTTGGCATACACATTGAAAACGTTTTCGAAAGAGGAGGTGATGGTGGTGCATCATAACAGGTAGGGAAGCGTGGACCGGGTTGCTTGGGGTCGACGGAGCCCCTGGTGAACCAACCTCGCCTCACATCTTTAAGTACCGGCTTCGGGAGTTGACCCGTTACGGCGGAATCATACTTATTGCGTGACTCATGGTCTCAGTGAAAGCAAGGTAAAGGTCGTGGTCAACCACCCTCTACCGGCCTTCCAAGGAAGAAGGCTAATAATATTTGGCATTAAGAGTCGGTTGGTACGTGTGGGTAAAGTTGTACACCCCTGCAGGGTTAAATCTTTTCGAAAAGCCGTGTTCACGGTTATGAACACTTGGTGACCAGATTCTAAGATCATAGATAACATTAACCATTATAAAACTTGTTGATTCCACGTGTTCTTAAGGATGCTTCCTCTGGGTCGAGGGGGTGATCCTAGATAGGAGGTTCTGATAAAACTGGTGGTTATCAAGATGTGATGAACAAGATAAAGAAGTCGCTATCTTATCCCTCTTAAAAGAATTCTGAGTAGACGAGCCTCTTCTCTCTCTTGTTTACAAATAAAGATTGCTTTCCGCAAAAGTAAATCCAGAGAAAGCCTTTCTAGCCAGAGCATGTAGATACTAAGTTATCTAAGTCTTGCGGAGTACAGCCTTGCGCCATTGTTGTTTTTCTACAGAGGATATGGTTGCAACTGAAGGTGGATTGTACGTTGACACCGACGAGTAGTTGGGGGTCCCAGGTAGCAGCCTGAAGACTATGGAATGGACGTCACTTTTGTTTATGTCCTCTTAGGCTCTTTGCTAAGTTGTTGTCTAGAACAACATAATTTGCTTTCGCTGTGTGATGTAATGTTGGGTCTATGACCTCTGGTTTGTAATAACTCTAATATCTTACTCAGTTAAGAGTTTAAACTTATGATGTTGAATCTCGGTGTTCTGTAATGTTACCGAATCATACTGTGATCTTCCGTGTTTGGGAGTTGAACTTATCTTAGATGGTGATCTGAGGTTAGTTTAACCCTAATACCGGGGGGTGCTACAGGTTTTGGTATCAGAGCAGGACTGCCTGTAGGAAACCCTTTTATTGGTCGATGTTGAGTCTAGAAGTTGACAAAACTATTTGAAAGTTAAAATTATTTGCAGAAACTCTGACTAGGATTCTTTTTACTCCTTCTCTGGTGTGTTCCTGATGCTGGAGTTTTTCTTACCCTATTTGGTTTGAAAAGGTTTTCATTCCTCATCTCATATCTCAAAACTTTTAGGATCGTGGTTTTGGGGTTGTTTCTCTAAAAAGTACTCCGTACTTGGTTGTTATTCTCAGAGTTCTTAGTTATCTCAGTTTTTCTTGGTGTGTAACATCTTAGCATTCAATTATCATGGTTTGTAAGTCAGCTGGTTAGTGTATACATTAGTATGCTTTGATACTACCATGCTTGATAAGATGATACGTTTATATCAAGTACTCTTTGTTCATCTTTATGTCTTGTTCCTTTGGATCCCCTGTCTAACCTTCTTTTTGTTGTTTCAGGATGAGTGTCACCTCTCATGCCCATACCCGTGCTCATGCACGTGGTGCTGTAAATGAGGGTGAACCTTCCAACCTTCCTCCACCGCCGTCCATGGTTCAACTCATGGCCATGTACAAAACTAACCGTGTTGACAACATGAGGCTCCTTGAAAGGATTAAGCGCAACACTGCTCAACGCCAGAACAATCAAGTTGGTATCAAGGACTTCACATGTCTCACTCCGCCAGTTTTCAGCTATTCCACTGAGCCACTTGATGCGGACTACTGGCTTCGCACCATGGAGCGCAAACTTCAGGTTGGTCATGTTGCTCAAGTTGATTGGGTGACTTTTGCTGCCTATCATCTGGAGGGAGCAGCTAACTCCTGGTGGGAAAATTTCTTGGCTATGCAAGAAGCTCAACATGTTGTTACATGGCAAGAGTTCACTGAAGCCTTCCGAGCTTATCTTATTCCGAAGGGTCTGATGGATCAGAAGAGGGAGGAGTTCCTCAAGCTAAAGCAGGGCACTGGTTCCGTGTGTGATTACCAGCGCAACTTCAATTGTCTTTCCTGCTATGCTACTGAAGAGGTATCCACTGATGCTAAGAAGCAAGCTCTGTTCCGCAAGGGACTAGATCCTGAGGTTCGCCGTGATATCCACCTCATGGACTTTGGTAACTTCCAAGGTCTCGTTAACAAGGCTATGAAGGCCGAGAGTGGAAAAGTGGAGTATGAAGAAACCCGTAAGCGTCCTCAGGAGGGGTACAGCAAGGATGGTTCTAGCAATAAGAAGCGCCGTGTCTTCGTGCCTTACAGTGTTGTGCCACGTGCTCCTTATACTCCAAGGTCCTCTGGATATGCCCCTCGTCCGAATGCTACCTCAAACAATGCTGGTGGATCAAACTATCCTTCTGCTGGCAATGCATCAGGTTTTATATGCTTCAATTGTCGCGAGCCTGGCCACTATGCAAAGGAGTGTCCTCAAAAGGGTCCTGCTGAGAAGGCACAACCACCAAAGAAGAATGATAAGTACCAAGGTGCTGGAAAAGGACGCCTGAACCATATCTCTGTTGAGGAGGCTCAAGAAGATCCAAGCGTCATTATGGGTACGCTTCGTATCAATCAAATTCTAGCTAAAGTTTTGTTTGATTCTGGAGCATCGCATTCATTCTTGTCACAAGCTTTTGCTCAAATGCATGGGATAAGTTTTGAGGGGTTATCTGTTCCTCTGCTAGTTCAGTCCCCTGGTTCTAGTTGGCGTTCCACCATGGTTAGTCATGGGAATCTAATTGAAGTTGCATTTCAACTTTTCCCCACTTCTTTGATCGCCCTCAAGTCAACTGACATTGACATCATTTTGCACATGGACTGGTTGACCCGTTATCAAGCCATTCTCGATTGTACAACCAAGTCTATGACTCGGACTAGTCCTGCTGGCATAACGGTCAAGTATTGGACCGTAGGGTCACTATCTCCTTCAGTTGTTTCTATTCCTGAAGCAGAGTTGTATGCTCTTGAAGTTCTACCTCCGTTAGAGATCCAAGATGTTTCCGTGGTCTGTGAATTTCCGGATGTCTTTCCTGAGGAGTTGCCTAGCATGCCAACTGATCGAAGTGTGGAGTTTGTCATAGAGTTAGTTCCTGGAACTGCTCCTGTTTCTAAAAGACCCTACCGTATGCCTCCTCATGAGCTTGTGGAGTTGAAGAAGCAATTAGAGGAGTTAGAAGGAAAAGAGTACATTCTGAAGGGATATGGGTAGGCTACACTAGCGCAAATCAAAATTTTCTACCGTGTAAACCAGGAATACTGTTGTCATAGATCACGGGATTACCACTAGACGCCTTGATGCTTGGAATTGATGAAGCGTCGGCGGCAAGTGACGTTCCACGCCTCCTCCTTGTTCTCGTCCCCACGCAGCTCCCCTGCGCGGCTCGTCAAGCGCCTGTATGCAGCGCCTCCGAGGTATCCACACGTATAGGGTGGAAGCGTCAGACACCGAACTGCTAGGTCCGCGCGTGCAACAGAGGCGTGAGGAGTGGCGGCTGGGGGAATGATCTAACCCTGGTCAGCTCTCCCCACCCTCTCTTATATAGACGTCCCTAGTGGGCTTCTACATTAGCAGCCCATTAGTAGCCTAAACCTGGTCTAATTCGGATCCAATCCTCATTAGGCTTCCAGCCCCTTAAGTGTGTGACCCTATAGGTTCATATACGTATAGACATGACATGAATACACTTATTCTGCCAATAGTTGGTAGCGGCCTCTAGCAAGATGTGCCAACTCCTAAACGCATACAAAGATCATATCGGACGAACCATCACAAGGTTTAGTACATGTCTTTCCCTTTGCCTCACGATATTTGGTCTAGCTCCAAGCTGACCTCCCTTTCTCGATACTGTGATTCGGATTCCCTTTACTAGGTTAACTCTTAACCTTATGTAGCACGTCCATGCATTTCTAGATCCGATCACTCGAGGGGCCCAGAGATATCTCTCTCAAGTAGAGAGGGGCAAATCCCATCTTGATTGACCATGCCTTGCAGCATGTTTCAAGACAAACCCGAAAGCTACCTTTATAACTACCCAGTTACGGAGTAGCGTCTGATAACCCCAAAGTAGGTCGATCCACATCTCAAGTACATGCGACAACCTTAGGTCTAAGGACAAAACATACATGATGTGTAGAGAGAGAGCTGCAACTAATTGCTAGTCTCAAGTTGGGTCAGTCCAACCCCATGTTCATAACATGTGCCCACATCATTGGTTTGACATCTCCATGTCTATGACTTGCGAAACATAGTCATCAACCAATCGATGTGCTAGTCTAATATTCACGTGTGTCCTCACATGAACTCCGACTAGGGACAACTCTTAAATAACCATACAAGTAAAGAGTTTCACAAACAATTCACATAATTTCCAATCAATACAAGTTGCCTGATATGGATATTCAAGGAACATTACAATAACTCATGGATACATAAGAAATATAATCATCTCTATGCTTGCCTCTAGGGCATATTTCCTTCACATTCAGCCTAGCACATCTTCTTGTGGATGTCCTACTATCTTTGCGGGACACCAATATACCGCGTTCGGTTGTGGATTATCGCCCACTCAATGTTGTGACTATCAAGAATAAGTATCCTCTCCCTAGGATAAACGATCTATTTGATCAGTTAAGTGGTGCCACTGTCTTTTCCAAAATGGATTTGAGGTCAGGGTATCACCAGATAAAGATCCATAAGGAAGATATTCCAAAGACTGCTTTCACCACTCGTTATGGTCTTTACGAGTATACAGTCATGTCCTTTGGTCTTACCAATGCTCCAGCCACTTTTATGCGGCTTATGAACTCTGTCTTCATGGAGTATCTTGACAAGTTCGCCGTGGTCTACATCGATGATATTCTGGTCTATTCCAAGACTGAAGAAGAGCACGCCGAACATCTTCGTTTGGTGTTGACAAAACTTCGAGAACATCATCTCTATGCCAAGTTTTTCAAATGTGAGTTTTGGTTGCAAGAGCTCGTATTCCTTGGTCATGTTGTTTCCGCCCAAGGGGTTGTTGTTATCCCCGATAAGGTCCAAACTATCCTCGACTGGGAGTCTCCTAAATCCGTCAAGGATGTCCGAAGTTTTCTCGGGATGGCTGGTTATTACCGTCGATTCATCGAGAACTTCTCCAGGATTGCAAAGCCAATGACTGATCTTCTTAAGAAGGATAAGAAGTTTGAATGGGCTGATAAGGCTAAAGAAATCTTCCAGATGTTGAAAACCAAGCTAACAACTGCTCCGGTGTTGGTTCTCCCAGACACTAGCAAAGACTTTGTTGTCTTCTGTGATGCTTCTCACCAAAGTCTCGGATGTGTGTTGATGCAAGATGGGCATGTGGTGGCTTATGCCTCCCGTCAGCTAAAACCACATGAGAACAACTACCCAACTCATGATCTTGAACTTGCAGCTATTGTTCACGCTCTTAAGCAATGGCGACATTAACTTCTTGGTAGTCGTTGTGAGTTATACTCGGATCATCAGAGTCTGAAGTATCTCTTCATACAACCTGATCTGAATCTCAGGCAAAGAAGATGGTTGGAACTCATCAAGGACTATGATTTGGGTCTCAACTATCAACCTGGCAAATCCAATGTCGTTGCCGGTGCGCTGAGCCGTAAATCTTATTGCAACACCCTGATGATAAAGCAAGCTCAACCTTCTCTTCATGAGGAATTTGGTCGATTGAATCTTGAAGTAGTTCCTCGTGGATTTATTTCTACTCTTGAAGTGAAGTCTTCTCTAGAGGATCAGATCAAAGCTACTCAAAGGCAAGATCCTGAGATGGATACAATTAAAGAGAACATTGCTAGCGGAGTTGCTAAATGTTTCTCTGTTAGCGAGGAAGGTGTACTATATTTCGGTACACGTTTGGTAGTACCAAAGGGTATGGACTTGAAGAAGATAATTCTTATCGAAGCTCACGAATCACCTCTTTGTATTCACCCTGGAGGTACCAAGATGTACCGGGATCTTCGTCAAAGATTCTGGTGGTCTGGTATGAAGAAGGATATCGCTTGTTTTGTTGCTGAATGTGACGTTTGTCGTCGCGTCAAGGCTGAGCACCAAAGACCCGCTGGTCTCCTGCAACCACATAGAATCCCTGAGTGGAAATGGGATGAAGTTGGTATGGATTTCATCACTGGTCTTCCTAAGACTCAGAAAGGAAATGATGCCATCTGGGTAATCGTTGACTATTTGTCCAAGGTTGCTCACTTCCTACCTATTCGCGAGAGTTTTACTGTAACTCAGTTAGCGGATTTATATATCTCTTGAATAGTTGTCCTTCATGGGGTACCGAAGAAAATCGTCTCTGACCGCGGAAGTTTGTTCACCTCAAGGTTCTGGACAAGTTTCCAAGAAGCCATGTGAACTCGACTGTCCTTCAGTACAGCTTATCATCCTAGCACCGGTGGTCAAACCAAAAGAGTGAACCAAATTCTTGCAGACATGCTAAGAGCGTATGTCATATCTTTTGGCAAGGACTGGGAAAATTGCCTTCCTTTTGTTGAGTTCTCCTACAACAACAGTTATCAGTCCAGTATAAAAATGGCACCTTTCTAGTTCTTATATGGAAGAACCTGTCGTACTCCTTTGAACTGGCCAGAAACCGGCGAAAGAAAGTTCTTTGGTTCGGATATGATCCAGGAAGCAGAAGATCAAGTTCGTATCATTCAAGATCGTTTGAAAATATCCCAGTCTCGCCAGAAAATCTATCATGATCGTCACCATCAACATGTGGAATATGAAGTTGCTGATCGAGCTTATCTTCGGGTCACTCCTCTGAAGGGTGTCCATCGTTTCGGCATCAAAGGAAAACTAGCTCCTCGCTATGTTGGTCCTTTTCGTGTTCTTTCCAGGCAAGGTAACCTTGCATACAAACTGGAGTTGCCTGCAAACTTTCCTGAGGTGCATGACGTCCTCCATGTGTCTCAACTCAAGCGTTGCTTCAAAGATCATGTCTGTGGTGTTGATCACCAAACCCTTGATCTTCAGAAGGATCTGGCCTATCGTGAGTATCCTGTTCATATCCTTGATGAAACCGAGCGCAAGACTCGTCGCCAAAACATCAAGTTCCTGAAAGTTCAGTGGTCTCATCACTCTAAGGATGAAGCAACCTGGGAACAAGAAGATCGTCTTAGATCTGAGTACCCTGTCTTCTTTTCTAAAACTTAGGAATCTCGGGTCGAGATTCTTGTAAGGGGGTAGAGCTGTAATAGCCCAAGTTTGTAATATATGTAATTATTACCTAAGCATTGCATGCATCTGTTTAATTCAATAAAATACTTGCATGTGATCAAGTGAGTGGATTAAATGCAAATCCAAAACCCTAATTATTCCCTCTCTCTTTGAAACCACATTCAAATGGTGTTTGGATTTTGACAATTACAAAATAAAGTGGCCCAAATGTTTTACAAGGGCCTCTGAATATTTTGTAAACTTTATTAAAGTCTCTAGTATTTTTGAATTGTGCAAAACAGATTTCAAATGAGATTTATAAAAGACAAAACTAAAATCAGAAAAAGAAAAGGATTTCTAAGAAAAAAATAGATAGGGGAGAGAACCAGGACGTATCCCACTTCCCTCCTCCCCTCCTGGAACTTCTTCGTGGCCCAGCTTCAGCCCACCCGGGGCCCAGGAGCCGGCCCGATACCCCTTCGCCTCTTTTTCCCTTTCTTCTTCCTCGCCAGAAGGACGCCGTCGCAGAAGCTCCTCGTTGTCGCCAGCACGGCCGTCCCTGCTTTGCCGCTATGACCGCCGCGAGGAGATTCGCGCTACCGACGCCGGCGACGTCTATAAGAACCCTTCCCGCCGCCAGGACGAACCCTGAACCTTATCCCTTCCCTATTTCTTCCCCTCCACCGAACCCTAGCTCGTCGGAGCTGCGGGTTGCCGACGTTCCCCACCTTCCCTCGTTGTTCCGAGCTCGTTGGGGCGACCGTTGTGGTCGACTGGTTCGATTGCCCTGGCCAGCGCCCGCTGAATCCCTCCCCTTCGCCGTAATCGACACCACCTGCCCGACGCCGGTCACCGTCTTTGCCATCGATTCCGGCCTCCTCGAGCCTCGCAGTCGCCTTAATCCACTCCAGGGTGAGCTTTTGTTTCTCCCTAGTCCCTCCGTTTGCTCCCTCTCTCTCTGTGCCGACGACGCGTCACCGATCTGCAAGCGCTGTCGCCATCCATCGTCGTGGAGGGTGCTCCGGTGACCAAGAATCGGAGGCGCCGCCGTATCTAGGTTCGCCTCTGCACGCTGTTTCGAACGAGCCGTAGCACGCATCCTCCCGTTCCCTGTAGCCGTCTCTCGCCGCCGTCTGACGTGGACTCCGGCGAGCCTAGGTGGCGCTCGCGTGGCTTGCCTGCATGGCCCATGCCCCACCAGTCAGCCTCTCTAGCTAGAGCCAACCCTGGTGGAAAACGTCTCTGACCCCGTCTGGCCAACATGGCTGCTGAGGTGGCCTCGGGCCCCTCTGTCAGTCTCTCTGGGTAGGGTTAGCCCGAGTGTAAAAAGTATCTGGCTCCTGTGCTGATGTCAGCCTGGTGTAATATTTCAATTTGAATTGTTTTAATCATTTCAGAAAAGGTTTAAATATTATAAAATCAATAACTAATTATCTATAAGTCAGAAAAATACAAATGATATATCAAAATGTTCAGAAAAATAAGAAGTAACTATTTAATATATAATCATACATTGATCAACAACTTTAATGACAAGTTTAATTAGAGAACAAAATCAACCCCTCTCATGTGTTTCCGGAGTTCCCCGAGTTAGGGTTTTCAACCCTCGGAACCCCGTTTAAATTGTCGAGCATGTTTTAGGGTTTCATTTCAATGCAATTCAACTTGGCATATCATCATATTTGTTTGAGCATTGCATCGATAGCATGTATTAATTGTTACCTTTGTTTCCGGTATTGGTTCTTCGCGATAGGATCCGAGCCTGAAGCTGAAGTCAACAACACCGAAGATCCATACTTGTCTACTGACGGACAAGGCAAGCGTAGCCTCTCATTCTGAACATACTTTTACAAAGTATATTACTTTCTCGCTATGATGCACACGATTCCAATGTGGTCTTTTGTCAGTAGCTAGTGTTACCTATCTGCTGCATTGTTTTCCTTTTGTAGCCTTATACTCCCGATCCACTGCTCCTAGCATACCTAGGTTTGGCATTTGAGCGATGCTAGAGCTTTTGTCACCGAAAGCTTATCCATGCATAGTAACAACGTCTGATCTGTCCAAATGATGAATCAGAGATGCCAGAGAACTATAAAGGTAGGAGATGGTGACATCCTCGGAGGAGTTAATTAAATATGCTAAGGCTTGTATGGGAGGCCACGTTGGGTGTGGTATTTGTAGTCCCATGCTCGCCACTACTAGGAGCTGAGTTCTTGACTTTGGAACCGAGACGAGCGTACAACCACACGGGGCTTGGGAACCCCTCGAGTGACTAACTTGCCTAGTATATTCCATGAGTCGCATAGTTCGGGCTTTCCATTTGGCATACGCACTGAAAACATTTTCGAAAGAGGAGGTGATGGAGGTGCATCATAACAGGTAGGGAAGCGTGGACCGGGTTACTTGGGGTCGACGGAGCCCCTGGTGAACCAACCTCGCCTCACATCTTTAAGTACCGGCTTCGAGACTTGACCCGTTACGGCGGAATCATACTTATTGCGTGACTCATGGTCTCGGCGAAAGCAAGGTAAAGGTCGTGGTCAACCACCCTCTGCCGGCCTTCCAAGGAAGAAGGCTAATAATATTTGGCATTAAGAGTCGGTTGGTACGTGTGGGTAAAGTTGTACACCCCTACAGGGTTAAATCTTTTTGAAAAGCCGTGTTCATGGTTATGAACGCTTGGTGACCAGATTCTAAGATCATAGATAACATTAACAATTATAAAACTTGTTGATTCCACGTGTTCTTAAGGATGCTTCCTCTGGGTCGAGGGGGTGATCCTAGATAGGAGGTTCTGATAAAGCTGGTGGTTATCAAGATGTGATGAACAAGATGAAGAAGTCACTATCTTATCCCTCTTAAAATAATTCTGAGTAGATGAGCCTCTTCTCTCTTGTTTACAAATAAAGATTGCTTTCCGCAAAAGTAAATCCAAAGAAATCCTTTCTAGCCAGAGCATGTAGATACTAGGTTATCTAAGTCTTGCGGAGTACATTCTCGTACTCAGCCTTGCGCCATTGTTGTTTTTCTACAGAGGATATGGTTGCAACTAAAGGTGGCTTCTATGTTGACATCGACGAGTAGTTGGGGGTCCCACGTAGCAGCCTGAGGACTATGGGATGGACGTCACTTTTGTTTATGGCCTCTTAGGACCTTTGCTATTGTGTAGAACAACATAATTTGCTTCCGTTGTGTGATGTAATGTTGGGTCTATGACCTCTGGTCTGTAATAACTCTAATATCTTACTCTGTTAAGAGTTTAAACTTATGATGTTGAATCCCGGTGTTCTATAATGTTACCGAATCATACTGTGATCTTCCGTGTTTGGGAGTTGAACTTATCTTAGATGGTGATATGAGGTTAGTTTAACCCTAATCCCGGGAGGTGCTACAGTAACTCCCCGTCCACCCACAGGGTTTCGGGTGATGTTTGTCGCTTTTATTCTTCGCGGCCTTTCGCTCCTAGTCCACGATTTTCTTCGTGGACTGTTGTTCTTCTATGGCATTCAGCTCCATCATCTGTCGCCAAATTCTCTTCTCCACATCGCCTGCTTCATTGCTTTTTGCAAGTGCTGGCTCGGTATCGAGCCGCACTTTGGCCTCGTCTGGAAGCTCTATTCCGTGAAGAGGCAGTCTGGCTCTGACGGAGTTTATCCGATCAGCGGCTGCATCATTTCTCTCCGATCTACTATTCTTTTCTTCTCTTTCTCTATGTCTGAGTCCGTACAATGCTGGCGGAGGAAGTGGTTTTATATCCGCGACTCCATAGTGGACGGGCAAAACTTTGGCCTTGCCCCTTTCGACTCCACCCAGGAGATCTTGAAGAAGAGATCCTGGAAGAATCATATCCTGGAGGGCGAGGTGGAGGAGATAGAGGAGCTCTACCATCGGGTGGAGGCCCTACAGGTGGTTCCGGAGAAGGAGGTGAACGGTGTGGATATCATCCGCACCTTCCTCAAATGTCGGGTGCAGCCACTCCAAGCTAGGGCGCATCTGATTTTCCTTTACTCTGGCCGCCACGACCCGATGAGAGTTTCGGCTGAGGAGCGCTCCAGGGGGACCTCGACAGAGTTCTTTGGCCACTGCTGAAGTACAAGTCCGACGAGGACCTTCCGGGGAAGTCGCGGACGCCCTCGTTCAATGCCGCGAGACCAGTGCCGCAGGTGTAGATTTACGACGTGCGTGTAGCGCCTTTTTTCGAGTGCTTTTCCTTGTGATTACTTGTTCTGAAAGTTTATGTCTTCATTGTGCAAGACCTCAAGGTGGCTGGCATGGTGCCTCCACTACCCGAAAGGTTTCCGGATGCGCCGGACAATGAAGTTGTGGACTCCGAGTCCGAGCTTCCGCCGGCGCAGTCGCTGACTGAGGAAGCCCCTGAGGCAAGCGAGGGGCAGACCCAAAAGCGGGCATGGAGCTCGAGCGAATCTTCGGATGTATCGACTCCACCGACGCCTAGGGACCCTCCGTTCCTTGTCCGCCACAGTGGCGGTGACGGTGCTTCTTCCTCGCCTATCCCGGTCGTGCCTGTGCGAGATGTAGCACTGCAGCCGCCGGCCAAGAGGACGAAGGAAGAGAAGAAAGGGAAGAGGGCGCTGCCCGTTTTTGACTTGAGCGACATGGACTCATAATTATCTTCGGATGCGATTCATTATTTTCTTGTCTTCTGGTCTTCTTGCTTTTGATTGGTGTTTTCCTTGCAGCCACTCCTCTGAAGGCTCTATTAGTGAGGCCACTCAGGAGGCGGGAGTCGAAACTGACGCCTCCTCCCTCTCAGACGGTAGCCACCTCTGGGGGCGATGCTCCGAATCCCACTCCGCAGGAGGCTCGAGTGATCGTCTCCCAGAAGACTACATCGGGACCTTCGGAGTCTCCGTGTGAGCATGTAAGTTATTTTCCCTTTTGTCCTGGGGGTGCCCCCGAGTATTTGTCGGGTCGTTTTTGCTCGATGTTGTGCTTGTTGCGAGGCGCAGACCCTGAGTCCTTTTCTTGATTCTCTATTGATTGTTTTCTTTTTGCTTCCTTCCGCAGCCCTTTGTGCACAGTGTGAATCTGCTTGTGCAGCAGCATCTGGCGCTGGAGGCCACCATGCGGCAACTTCGAGGTACGTGCTAAATTGATCTTTTTCTTTTTCGTCTGCTTGCTGTCTGTAGCTTGTGTTGCTTATGTATGTTCTTGTTGCTTTTGCAAATGAGAATAATGCTGCCCTCCACGAGCTTGATGCTCTCAAAAAGAGCCTTGGGCGAGCGGAGAAGAAGGCCGAGGATGCCGTTGGGGCGAAGGAGCACCTGCAACAGGAGCTGGCTGATGCCACAACGGCCAAGGAGCGCCTGCAGCGTGAGGCTTCGGATCGCGAGGAGCAGCTCGCAACCGCTGCGGTTGCGTGCGAGAAGGAGGTGGCCGAGAAACTGATGGCTGCTTCCAAGGCTGTTTCCGGTGAGTGCGTTTGCCTGTCTTTGCTTTTTCGGCTGCTCAGTCTCCCTGTCCTTATTTGATTTCCGCTTTATATTTTGCTCCAGATGCCTCGGGTATTGAGTTCAATTGCAGTGCCTTCGAGCACAGGAGCGCTCTGGACGATGCCGCCGCGGCTATCGAAGACCGTTGCGGTACTGTCGCGGGCTCCCTTGCCAAGGCAAAGGAGATCCTCGGGCGTTTCTACAAGGAAATCATTCCCAAGGGCGTTGCCCTTGAGGATGTCGATTCTTTGGCGGATGCGCTATCAGCGGATGCGCCTGCGGCCTACAAGCACAAGCAGACGGGCATCGACGCCTCCATGGGGTTGGCTATGGCCATGGCATCCAGGGTGGAGCTGGATCTTCATCAGGTCACCTCCCAGATGCCAACGGCTCCCGATAGTTCCGAGGTAGCCTTCGCTCTCTACGCTTCTCGCTGTAAGCACTATGGGCCGAAGCTCATTGACCTTCTGGCGGAGTACGCGGCGAGGCAGCAGGAGGAGGTCAAGAGCAGGCACTGGGCTCCGAGGCCACTCCAGATGCGACTGCGTAGGATTTGTCATTGTAGTGTTAGGATAGTTGTCTTTTTCTTTTAATGTAATATTTGTCGAACAGTTTCCTGGTGCCACGCAGTGGCCTTTTGTTATATACATATGATACTTCAAGATGTTGCTCAGTCGTGTGTTGTTCATATTCTTGCATGTTTTCCTTTAGGGACCTTCGGGTGAGGATCCCATCAATACTTCGTCTGCTCCGCAGCCGTGACCATCTTTAGATGATGCATCGCAACTTGTTTTTCTTCGTGACCGCGTTCGTAGTCTTGAGAAGGAGATACTTGGCGTCTGGGGCCATGCAGATGTGTGGAAATCGAAGGCGGAGCGGGCTGCCACCAGGGAGGAATATCTAATGGGAGGGCTGCGGCAGTTGGCCGAGCAGCTGCAGTGTAAGTTTCTTCGAGCTGCTGCTCATTTTTGGATGCCCCTGGTTTGCGAGTCATCTTACTCTGTATTTGCTGCAGGTGCCAACCTTGTTCCAAGGGAGGAGAAGGAGCGTGTTGCGGTTTGGATTAACTGCTTGACCCAGCAAGACATGGCGGCCGGAGTCTTTTTCTGGATGGACCACGACTGGGCCACTGTCCTTGCTACTGTGCAGGATCGCGTTCACCAGGTGTCGCAGGTGCTACGACAGGTGAAGACTTCCCTGGTGTCAATTCTGCACGTCATGTTTCCCCTTGATGAGGCGTCGTCAACTCTCTAGGGTTTGCTGGCGAAGTTTCGAGATGTGCGTCATGTCAGGGAGTTGGTGCGGCACCAGTTGGTTGCGGGGGTGAAGGCCGCCCTTTCCCTCGTGCGGCTTCATCGCCCTGATGTTAATCTTGCGGCTGTGGCGGCTGGGCCGCCTCCTCGGCAAGATGGTGGCCTATGGGACATGCGTCCGCACTACACAGCTGTTAGGCAGTATGCCGAAGAGATTGCAGATATTTTTGAGCATCGTGCGCAGGTGATCATTCAGAATAGGTAGGTCATGTAAAAAAAGGTGTAAAACTTGTATGTAATTCTACTGGGCGTGTTGTGCCCTTAGTTATAAAGTTTAATTGTATTAGCACATGGTGCTTGGTTGTATGCATGCCCTTTTCGTTAGCCTGACATGATCAGCTACTCAGGTGTACATGCGTTATCCTCAGTCGACGAAGTCGTGAGGTGAGGGGGAGCCCCCGAGTGTGTTGTAACATAAAGAAATGTGAGGAAAAGATAAATTTTCGGGCGAGACACTTAGCTTTATTCATATTGTAATGAGGAGGTACATTGTTCGGCTGAGTAGCCTTATTGAAATTAAAGGGGGATAACTAGGTGTAGAAATGTCGCAATTGTGCGACGTTCCATGAGTTGGAGTATGCGAACTCCAGACTCCACGTGCTTCAGGCGGTAGGCGCCACCTGGGATGACTTCGGTGACAACATAGGGTCCTTCCCAGGGTGACTCGAGCTTTTTCGGCCGCTCTTGCTTGAGTCGTAAGATGAGGTCTCCTTCGACGAAGGACCTTGGGCGCAGCCGACGGCTGTGATAGTTGCGAAGGCTCTGCTGGTAGACCGTCGAGCGGGCCACGGCGATGTCTCATGCCTCGTTGAGTGTGTCGACAACGTCTTCGAGTGCGGCCGTCGATTCGGCTTCGCTATAGGCGACGACCCATGGGGCCTTATGGCATACTTTTGCAGGTAACACGGCCTCGGCTCTGTGCACCATGAAGAAGGGTGTGTAGCCAGTTGAGCTGTTTGGCATTATGCGCAAGCTCTAGAGGACAGACGATAGCTCTTCTGCCCAGGCTTCCGCAAGCCGTTCGAGTGGGTTCAATAGGCGTTTCTTGATGCCGCCTCCTACGAGGCCGTTGGCCTTTTAGACCTACCCATTGGTTTGCGGGTGCACCACAGAGGCATATGATATGTTGATCCCGAGGCCTTCGCAGAAGTCCTGGAATTCTTTGGAGATGAAGTTTGACCCATTGTTCGTGATGATGTTGTGCGGCACGCCGAACCTGTAGACTATGGATTTGAAAAACTTCATGGCCGTTTTTACCCTTTTGGTTGGTAACGGGCATGGCTTTGATCCACTTGGTGAACTTGTTTACTACGACCAGGAGGTAGACGTGGCCTCCTTTCGAGGACTTGGGCAGTTTGCCGATCATGTCGAGGCCCCATTGGGCAAAGGGCCAGGCCAGGGGTATGGGTCTGAGCTCCGATCCTGGTGCGTGCGGCTTATCTGCAAACCTCTGGCAGTCGTTGCACCTTCGGACGATGTCCTTGGCATCGTTCATGGTCGTTGGCTAGTAGAACCCAGCTCGTAGAGCTTTGGCGACGAGGGCGCGGCTGCCCGCGTGATGGCCGCAGATGCCCTCGTGGATGTCTTGGAGGATGGTTTTGCCGTCACCGTTGGTGACGCACCTTTGGAGTACACCCGAAATGCTGCGCTTGTACAGCTTGCCATTGATGATGGTGAAGGCCTTGGACCGGCGAGATATGTGCCGGGCATCTATCGGGTCATCAGGCAGTTCCCTGTTTATCAGGTACTGAAGGTACGGTTGCGTCCATGTTTCCTCGATTGCCATGACCTGCATCAGCTTGACCAACGCGACCTCCGTGTCGAGTTTTTCGGGTCCTTCCTGTCCTTCGGGTAGCGCAGCCCCCGAGTGCTCTGCTTCTTCGGGTGATCCCTTGGGGAATTTCCTTTTGATGGATGGCACGTAGATTTGTTCGAGGAACACACCTGGTGGCACCCGTGCGCAGGTGGAGCCGATGTTGGCGAGTCTATCGGCTTCCTCGTTGCTTTCCCTTCCAACGTGCCGAAGCTCGCAGGCGTCAAAGTCTCCTTCGAGTGAGTTGTAGAGCGCACGGTGCGCGATCATGTTAGAAGCATGTGCGTCACACTCGTTCATCGTCTACTGGACGACGAGGTTTGAGTCACCATAGATGACGAGGCGCGTTGCGCCCCAGATCTTGGCCATCTTCATGTCGTGGATGAGGGCTTCGTATTCGGCTTCGTTGTTGGAGGCCCAAAATTTCATCCGGAGGATGTACTTCATCTTGTCGCCTTGCGGGGATGTCAGTATGACCCCGACTCCTGCTCCAGCCTCGCGCTTGAAGCCATTGAAGTGCATCGTCCATGACTGCGTCATATCCGGGGTGTTTGGTAGATGTAGCTCCATCCAGTGGACGAGGAAGTCCGGTAGGACCTGAGACTTGATCGGGCGCTTCTCATAGACTATGTCTAGAGGGGACAGCTCGATGCCCCACAGGGCTACGCGTCCTGTAGCTTCGGGGTTGTTCAGGATGCTATTTAGTGGTGCCTCGTTGACGACCATCACCTGATGCTCCTGGAAGTAGTGGCTCAGCCGACGAGCCATCATGAACACGCCGTAGGCGAGTTTCTGGTAGTGAGGGTACCTCTGTTTTGTTGGTGTCACTACCTCGCCGAGGTAGTAGATTGGGCATTGGACCCCATGGGTCTTGCCATCTTTGGGTCGTTCGACCATGAGCACGGTGCTTACCACCAGATGCGTGGCTGCTATGTATAGCAGTAGAGGTTCGTGTTCCTTTGGCGTGACCAGGACGGGCGAGGTGGAGAGCAGCCGCTTCAGATCTTCGAATGCGTCATCTGCTTCAGGTGTCCACTCGAATTTTTCTGCTTTGTGTAGCAGCTGGTAGAAAGGCAGGGCCTTCTCTCCCATGCGGCTGATGAATCTGCTCAGCGCCGCGATGCGCCCAGCTAGCTGCTGGACACCTTTGAGGTTCTTCGGTTTCTCCATGTCCAGTATGGCCCGTATTTTCTTTGGGTTCGTCTCAATTCCTCGCTGGGAGATGAAGTAGCCAAGCAGTTGGCCAGATGGGACGCCGAAGGTGCACTTTTCTGGGTTCAGCTTGATCTTGTAGTGATCAAGGTTGTCGAACGTCTCGCGGAGATCATCGATCAATGTCTTGGCCTCCCTTGTCTTGACTACTATGTCATCAACATAAACCTGTATATTGCAACCTATCTGGCTCTTCAGGCATGCCTGCATGCACCGCTGGTATGTGGCACCTGCGTTCTTCAGCCCGAAGGGCATTGTGTTGTAGCAGAATACTCTGAACGGCGTGATGAACGCCATTTTTTCCTAATCTTTGACCTTCAGTCGAATCTGATTGTAGCCTGAGTAGGCGTCGAGGAAGGAGAGTTTCTCGCATCCTGTAGTCGAATCGATGATCTGATCGATCTGAGTGAGAGGGAAGTGATCCTTCGAGCAGTGCTTGTTGAGCGATGTGAAGTCCACGCACATCCGTAGGATGTTCGTGTCCTTTTTAGGGACCAGCACAGTGTTGGCGAGCCACTCGCTCTCCTTGATCTCCCGGATGAAGTCGGCGTCGAGTAGTCTGTTGACTTCGACTCCGACGGATTCGGCCTATGGCTTGGACAATCGTCGGATGGACTGCTTGACGGTCCTGGCATCTGGAAACACGTTGAGTGCGTTCTCGGCGAATTCTCTGGGAACTCCTGGCATGTCCACAGGACACCAGGCGAAGATTTCCCAGCGCTCACGGAGGAATTTGACGAGCGTGCTTTCCTATGCGGGGCTGAGGTCGTTGGCGATTAGCACCGTCTTGGAGGCGTCTGTCGGATGGACCTGCACCTTTTTCGTGTTGACTGTTGAGTCGAACAACATATCGGGTGCGTTTTGCCTGGAGACCGGGGGTGCCCTGTTGTCTGTCACCTCTCGAAGCCTTGTGAGCTCCTCCTGCATGCCAAATGACTGGGAGATCCTGTTGAAGTCCATGTCGCAGTGGTCAGATCGCGAGAAACTGCCCTGGATCGTGATGACACCCCTAGGTCCTGGCATCTTGAGTAGTAGGTACGCATAGTGTGGTACTGCCAGGAATCTTGCAAATGCCACGCGCCCGAGGATGGCATGGTATTGTGATAGCCAGTCCACCACTTAGAACTCGAGCCGCTCACACCGAAAGTTGTCGGGTTTTCCGAAGATGACATCGAGCCATATTTTTCCCAGGGGAAATATGCCCTTCCCTGGGACTATGTCGTGGAACGTTGTGTCAGATTGTTCCAGGCTACACAGCGGGATCCGCATTGCTACTAGGGTGCTAGCGAACATTAGGTTGATGTCACTATCGCCGTCCATGAATACGCGGCTCATCTCAAAACCTCTGATCTGCGCCTCTAGCACAAGGGCAGCATAACCTGGGCGAGGGATCTGGCGGGGGTGATCCGAACGACTGAATGTGATGCAGGACTCCGAACCGCTGAGGTACTCAGGGATGGCAGGTGGAGCGGTCACAGCCAGGCTAACTTGGCGGGTGATCTTCTTTTGCAACCTGTTTGTTGGGCGCCCCTTTTGGATCATCAGTGACCCTTTCAGCGTGGGGTACCCGTTTACGCCGTTGTTATACACGGGAGCGATCGCGTGATTCGAAGGTCCCACGGGTGGTGGGGGAGGAGCTCCGTGGGCGATGTCGCCTGGTGTAGGTGCGTGTCCGAACCCAGGGTTTGGGATCTGTTGTCTCATCTGGGCGAAGCCCTCGCTGAGTTTCTAAAACTCGCGATAGTCCTTGAGCATGTGGCTGGCCTTCTTTTTGCCATCCTGCTTGTCGATGTAGAATTGGATGGTCCATGGGCCCGACAACTTGTCATATGCCGAGGGTTCGTCGTCGTGGCCACGGCGTTGCCACGTTTGCGTTGGGCGTTCTCCATCGCGGAAGTTGTTTCCAGGGTATCCGCCACTGCTGCGGTTGCTTTCGTTGTGGCGGTCGGCATAGCCCGCCGCGACCATGTCGGGTTCATCGCGATCGCCGTAGACGCGCGATCTTTGCTTGCTACAGCGTTCGCGTCTGCGGCCGTAGTCATCTTCCTCATCCGAGTGTGCTCGATGGACGGAATCCTCGCCATCCGCCCACCTATTGGCGATGTCCATGAGGTGGTCGAGTGTCTTGGGCTTGACTCGCCCAAGTTCTTCCTTGAAGTCTTGGCGTTTGACGCCATCTTTGAAGGCGTTGATTGTTCTATACTCGGAGATGTGTGTCGCGGAGTTCTTGATGTTGGACCAGCGTAGTATGTACGAGCGAATGGATTCGCCCATTCGTTGAGTACAGGCCCGCAGCTCCTCGATCGAGGTTGGCCTCTTGCTGATACCCTTAAAGTTCCGAATGAAACTGTACGCTAGTTGCTCCCAGCTTCGGATGGAACCTGAGGACGGGCTGAGCCAGATCCGGGCTGCGCCTGTCACACTGCAGGGCGGTGTTTTTGTTTCCGCTGTGCAGTTTGACGGACGATAGGTGGTCGTTGAGCCATGCCTTAGGGTCCTGCATGCCGTCGAACTTCGGAGTGTCCGAAGGAAGCTTGAAGTTTCTTGGCATTCGTGTCCTCCGAACAGATCTGCTGAAGCATCGAGCTCCGCAGAGTTCTCCATCATCATCCTCTTCGGATTCTGATGAGCACACGCGTTTGGCGCGTGCCTTGTCGACCTTGCGCTGAATGAGGTCGCTTCAAGCATCGTAGTCGCGGCTGCGACGTCGTGGGCTCTTGCGTCGTCGAGGTAGGTCGTGCTCGTCCTCGTCGGATGAGGTTGTGGGGCTGCGGTTGAATCTGACCGCAGCTTTCTTTTTCGGCTCCGCAGGAGCCTCCTCGTGGAGCGCAGCTCCAACGAGTCTGAGTCCGTCTATTGCGGACTTGTGCATAGCTCTCTTCGGGTCCCCCACCGGAGGTGAATGGGATGCGAGATATGTGGTGGCTGCCATGATCGCAGCTTGCGGCGTCTTCGGGATGATGTGCTGTTGGCGTCCATCTCCATGAAGGACGTGTTGAGGGTTCGAGTCACCTCGCGACGTGCAGCGGGATCCATGTGCTCTATGCGAGAGTGATGCTTGTTGGCATTGTTGCCATGCGAGCTGGATCCCCCAGCGGCAGAGAGCGCAGATCACCGCGCTCTAGACTCTGAGGCCGCTTGCTTGCGTTTATCGAGTACTTCTTGCATCTTCACCTCCTTTTTGTGCTCTTCGATAAGGAGCGGGTGGTATGCCATCAGCAGGTCCCGTGAAGCATCCACAGGCAGGATCTTGTTGCCCGCCACGGCTTCGCGTGCCTGGTGCCATCCTTCCTTGCCGAGGTGAATTTTTCGATGGGCGTCGGGGTCGTCCTCATTGGGCGGGGGAGATGGTTGCCTCCTGTTTTCGCCGTTTCTATCCTATGGGTTGGGTGGCGGTACGTGGGCACCCGAACCTAGTGGTTGTTGCTCCACGTCTCTTTGGATGACCCGGCACATTAGTAGCATCTGCGGATTGGATCGCTGCTACCGCAGCTTTTGAATCTGGAACCGTAGGTCCCTTCATCCGACGGGGGATCGCAGAGATCTGAGTTGCAGCTCCTGCTATCGTATGACTCATCTGTCAACGCTGACGTGCGTAGCACGCTGGGATGCGGGGCCCACGAGGCGAGCTTGATCGATGGCAGTGGCACCTGCTCTAGGAGGCGGAGAGTGCCGGTCTGTCCCACCTGGAAGCAGAAGCTCCCGAACAGAATCTCGAGCCCGTCGCCTATGGACTCGAAGTCCTTCATGGTGGCTGGTGGGCGGTGAATTCGAAAGTGCCGAAGAGGAGATGGCTATTCGACACCGAGGAGTTGTAGATCGCTTTTGTCGGGACCGTCACGATCGCAAAATCAGCGCCCCCATTTCCCATAGACAGCACCAATTGACAAGGTTTGATATCGTCAATGCCCATTGTTACGAGCTTGGGTTTTGGAGAAGATGGGGGTGCTGGAGATCACGGAACGGTTAATAGACAAGCAACCAGGGGACACGAGATTTACCCAGGTTCAGGCCCTCGTAGGGAAAACCCTACTCCTGCTTGTCTTCGCTTGATTACAGCGGAACCGAAGGTTACAAGGGTGCGCAGATGCAATCTGGCATGGAGGTGTGTATGCGGTGGAAGAGGATTCGCCCTCCTCGCCGTGCCCTCCTGGCCTTTATATATAGTTAGGCAGGTCTCGGGCACATATCAAGTCGGTTACAAGTTTAGGGTTACCCCTTTGAATATTCTATCTGTTCTAGTCTTGCTCTCCAAGGATCCTAAGATGTCATGGGCTTGGGCCACCTGAAAATCTCCACGGGCCGTGTATATTCTTGTGGGACTTCCTTGGGCTGGACCAGGTATGCTAATGTCGTGTACCCACAGGGTATAACCATGTCACAGGTGGGGCTGGACGTGCACATGGACCAGGAGGTGTCTGAGGCAGAGGGAGGCGGCCTAATCCAGGAGGGGTTGGGCGTGCCTACTTCCCCGACGCTTTCTTCTTCAACCGGTGCTGCTACCCTCACCCATGTGCAAAAGGGTGCTACATCATTCAGGAGGAGTGGTCGACATGGAGTCGATGCCTCATGTGCATCTGCCACATATGAAGACTCGCTGGTCAAGGCGATGCGGCGCAAGGCGGAGAAGAATTTGGATTCAGATGGTATATCGAGTCCCTCCAAGTCTTTTCTATCTTTCTCTACACCAGCTATTACTTCTAAATTGGCCAATGTTGGTGTTAGTTTGGGTAGCTCTGTAAAGGAAGTTCTTTTTTCTTCTAATGTTCTAAGGCACATGGAGGTTGACCGTCTAACGATACTCCTAAGGCCTCTGTTGTTCCTGATACTTCACCAATGGAGGAGGAAGAGTTGCATGCCACAGTAGATGGTCAATTTCTCTCTCACTTAGTTGGTGAAGTATCGGATGTGGGCTTTGATGAGACCGAGCTTGGCTCCTTGTATGAGCTAAAATCATCTGGTCGTAAATCAAAGAGCCAGCGGTCCCGGAAGAGATCTCGTGTATCCAAACTTTCTATAGTTTTTCAATGAATGGCATGTTCTCAAATAGCAGAGGTCTTCGTGACTTGGCTAAACATTTGTTTTTTTCGATTATGTGAGAGATTATAAGTTGGATTTTCTGGGAATTTCTGAGACTGGTAGACGTGATTTCTCACAAGCCTTACTCTATCGCCTTTCTAGTGGAGTGGACTTTACGTGGATATCACGTCCGCCGCGTGGTAGATCCGGGGGAATCTTATTAGGCGTCAGAGATGAGACTATGGAAATCTTAGCTAGTTCGGTTGGAGATTTTATATTAAACTCCATATACGGAAAAAATCCGATGACTTCACATGGTCTCTAATTGTTGTTTACGGTGCCGCACAGGATGTTTATAAATCTAACTTTTTACGTGAGCTGGTAAATCTAACAAAGGACAATCCTTGTCCTATACTTATAGGTGGATATTTCAATTTGCTAAGATTACCTCATGAGAAAAGTCGGGGACGTTTTGACAAACATTGCCTTTTTTGTTTAATGCTATCATTGACAGCTTGGACTTAAGAGAGGTTACGATGTTAGGAAGACAGTTCACATGGGCGAATAGTATTCTAGAGCAAACATATGAAAAATTAGATAGAGTACTTATGGATACCGAGTGGAAAGAGAAATTCCCTATGGTAACTGTTCGCGCTCTTAAAGCATATTGAGGCTTTGTCGGATCATTACTCCTTTAATGTTATTTGTTGGAACACCACCATGAAAATCCAAGCATAACTTGAAATTTGAACTTGGATGGATAGATCGTGATGGCTTCTATGACTTAATAAAGGCTATTTGGGTGAAACCTGTTAGTGGTCAGACGCCTATTCAGCGATGTAATAACAAGATGTGTGACTTACGTAAATTCCTTCGTGGTTGGGCTAGACATACAGCTGGAATCCATAAAAAAAGAGAAAATACGTCTTTCCTCGGTTATTAACGACTTAGAAGCTTTTGCGAAAGTCAGGCCTTTAACTGCAATAGAAATTGACCTAAAAAGCCAATTGAACGTGGAAATTGCCAGGATACTCTGTGAGGAGGAACTAAAATGGTACGAACACTCTAAAGAGAAATTCATTCTTGAAGGAGACGCGAACACCAGATACTTCCATGCTATAGCCAATGGCAAGTATAAGAAGAAACTTATTCACGCTCTAAACCAGGATGAAGGTATAATTGAGGGCCAGGAGCAACTAAAAGCTTATGTCACTTCTTACTATAAATCCTTGTTTGGGGAACCACTGGAAACTCTTTTTCCCTGGACGAGTCCAAAATAGAGGATATCCCGCAGGTTTCTGTTTCGGAAAACAACTTCCTAACTTCTCCTTATACGGAGGAGGAAGTCAAGAAAGTTGTCTTCCAAATGAAACATAACAAAGCACCAGGACCTAATGGCTTTCCAGCAGAATTCTGCCAAAAGTTCTGGGAGGTTATCAAGGATGATCTGATGCAGTTATTTGTGTTTTTGCATGCTGGTCAGCTAGACCTTTTTAGACTAAATTTTGGCAACATAATTCTACTACCCAAGGTTAATAATGCAGAACGTATACATCAATATCATCCAATATGTCTTCTTAACGTTAGTTTTACTTTTTTTTACAAAAGTTGCTACGATTAGATTAAACTCAAGATCGATTTTGAGAAGGCTTATGACAAAGTTAATTGGTCTTTTCTTCAGCAAACATTCTATATGAAAAGTTTTTCAGAAGAGTGATGTGCTCTCATACAGTCTTTTGTGGTTGGTGGTAGTGTTGCCATTAATATCAATGATGACACTTGCAAATACTTTTATACCAAAAAAGGACCGAGGCAAGGAGATCCACTATCGCCTATACTCTTTAATATAGTGGCTGATATGCTGGCTATACTCGTTGAGAGGGCCAAGGCTGATGGTAAAATTGAAGAATTAGTTCCCCACCTGGTTGATGGTGGTCTCTCTATTCTTCAATACGCTGATGATACGATCTTATTTATGGAACATGATCTAGAGAAAGGTAAGAATCTGAAGTTAATATTATCAACATTTGAGCTACTATCTGGATTGAAAATCAACTTTTATAAGAGTGATTTGTATTGTTTTGGCGAGGCTCAAAACGAGGCCCACATATACGCTAAACTTTTGGCTGTGGTCAGGGGCATTTTCCAATCAATTATCTGGAAATACCGATACATTATCGACGTCTCACGATTGTGGAATGGGAACTCGTAGAGGAAAGACTACAAAAACGTCTTAATAGTTGAAAGGGTAAATTGTTATCCCTTGGAGGAAGACTTGTGCTCATTAATTTAGTACTCACAAATATGGTACTGTATATGATCTCGTTCTTTCAGTTATCAAAAGGTGTCTTGAAAAAGGTGGATTATTTTCGATCAAGATTCTTTTGGCAAGGGGATAATGAAAAAAAGAAATATCGACTGGCCAAATGGAATGTGGTTTGCTGACCGAAAGAATACGGTGGACTAGGTATACATGATATGCAAGTCAAAAACACTGGACTTCTGGGTAAATGGTTATTCAAATTACTTACAGAAGAAGAGGTATGGCAAACAATTCTATGGAGAAAGTATGTTGGATCCAAAGTTGTGTCTCAAGTGGTATGGAAACCCGGTGATTCACACTTTTAGGCTGGACTAATGGCGTCAAAAAAACATTTTTTTCATTTTGGTGCTTTCAATATTAAGGATGGATCACAAATTAGGTTCTGGAACGATATATGGCTTGGCCAAACTTCTCTCCAGGAACAATATCCATCTTTATATTCGATTGTAAGACATAAAGAGGATACATATCTATAGTGATGGAATCTAAAACTCATGTTGTGTCTTTCAGACGAAGTCTCATAGGCCCTAGACTAGTATCTTGGAACAATCTTTTACATAGATTAATCATGATACAACTGTCCGAGGGTAGGGATGAGTTCAAATGGAAATTACTAGAGAATGGTAAATTTTCTGTTGACTCAATGTATAGAGCTTTAATCCAACCTGATATTCCAGTCGATGATAATAGTAAAATTTGGAAAATGAAGGTACCGCTTAAAACAAATATATTCTCTTGGTACCTTCGTAAGGGGGTCATCCTCACGATAATCTTGTTAAGAGGAATTGGCACGAAAGTACACAATGTTTTTTCTGTCACCATAACGCGATGATACGACATTTATTCTTTTATTGTAAATTTGCTCACACTATATGGTCAATCATCCAAGTAGCCTCTGGTTTATCTCCTCCACGCTCGGTAGCCAATGTTTTTGGTAACTGGCTGCATGGAATAGAGGATAAATACATGACTTTATTTAGGGTGGGAACTCTTGTCATTATTTGGTCGCTTTGGCTATGTAGGAATGACAATATTTTCAATAACATTGTGTCTTCTTCTTTGCAGGTTATCCATCGGGCTACAACTATACTTTGATCATGGATTACTCTCCAACATTTGGAGTTTCACGACTTGTTTATGGAGGGATGTACGCGATTAGAGGATACGGCGAGCGATATTTTCTCCCGACATGGATGACAGCGCGATTTGAGGATAGATCTGCATTAGTTTGAGAACATTTACATTCGTTTCCAATTTTTGTAATGCTTCTATTTATGTTTTAAACTCTCCGTGTGTGTTTGATCGGCTGTGTGATCCTAGCTATGCAGAGGCCGGCTGTAAACATTGCTATTAAGTAATAAAACATCAATTTTCAAAAAAAAAAGTCAATGTTGCGCTTGCCCTCTGGCCCTTTGCTGCACCAGGATACACTGCTAATTGTTACTGTCGTGGTCATCAGTGTATATGTGATTAACAAAGGCAGCAAAATAAATAAACTTAAGGCGGCTTAGCAGCCGGATCCCCACCCTAGTGCTGCTCCCACTAAATCGCTTTCAGATTAGTATAACCCCTACCCCTCATCCTTAAAATATACTCCATACAATCTATAAATGCATATGATGGCTCATGATAATAACCACTCCACTCTACTATCCCACTCACCTTCTTCCTCCTGCAGCTCATTCATGCTAGCTAGCAGTTACCTCCATTGATCGGAGCTCAAACTCAGAAAGGTAGTAGAGCTATGGAGCCCATCCCTCTCCTGACGCCATACAAGATGGGCCAGCTCGACCTCTCACATAGGTAACGATCTAACAACCTGTCTAATAATTCATTCTCGTTTGATCAAAAGATTTTCATATGATTTTTGGAGGAGACCGTTCCTTAGGGAAATTCACTTTGCACTCTCTTTTGGAGCAAAAATTTCCATCCACTCAGATCTCTTGCTAGAATTCATTTGTTTTTGTGGTGGTATCAAACACTCTTTGATCAAAATTGATATTCAATTTTGTAAAAATATAAAGGATATGGCGCCACTCCAACCGAGCATTTTTCTGTTTCTGCATTTCGAAAATCCTAACAATGAAAGAGCCCATTCAATTCCGGCTGATCATGCATGGAGATACAGGGTCGTGCTAGCTCCACTCACCCGCCAGCGCTCCTACGGCAACGTCCCGCAGCCGCACGCCGCCCTATACTACGTGCAGCGGGCGACACCCGGTGGCCTCCTGATCACGGAGGCCACGGGCGTCTCCGACACGGCGCAGGGATACCACAACACCCCGGGGATCTGGACGCCGGAGCACGTCGAGGCATGGAAGCCCATCGTCGCCGCCGTCCACGCCAAGGGTGCCGTGATCTTCTGCCAGATTTGGCACTCGGGCCGCGTGTCGAGCTACGAGCTCCAGCCCGGCGGGAAGGCGCCCGTGTCCAGCACCGACAAGGGTGTGGGCCCACAGATGAGCTTCGATGGGAGGCTCGAGGAGTTTTCGCCGCCGAGGAGGCTCACGGTGGAGGAGATTCCCGGGATCGTGGATGACTTCAGGAAGGCCGCCAGGAACGCCATCGACGCGGGTACGTTACCTTCCGTGCACGCGCTGATGCTATATGTACTTAGTACTCTGTTCCAAGATGCGTGGTTTGGTTTCCAGAAAGAAAATGTTCAGTCAAACATCTCATTTTGAACAACTTAATTAACAAAATTGTTCAGTTAAAAAGTAGTAAAAAATGAAGTAGCAATTATGTACCATTAGAATTTTCATAAACAATGGTTTCAGTTTCAAAATATATAACTCTTACGAACAGTTTCCCCCAACATGTATGTGTACATATATGGAACACCGGTCAAAGCATGGCCTCAGAGACTATGTCCTTATCTAAGAGACTAAGAGGTCATGTGTGCTCGAAAATGATTGAGTAACCCATTCCCTGGCCGGGCATCGATGCATACTCTTTCTTACTCTGACCTCAATCGTGTGACAGGTTTCGACGGGGTGGAGATTCACGGCGCCTACGGGTACATCATCGATCAGTTCCTAAAGGACAGCGCCAACGACCGCACCGACGAATACGGCGGCAGCCTCGAGAATCGATGCCGCTTCGCTCTTGAGGTGGTTGAGGCTGTAGCGAAGGAGATCGGCGGCCAGCGAGTTGGCATCCGCCTCTCCCCCTTTAGTGACTACTTGGAATGTCACGACTCCGACCCTCACTCCCTCGCGCTCCACATCGCCACCAAGCTCAACGACTACGGCATACTCTACATCCACATGATTGAGCCAAGGATGGCCATGGTGGAGGGACGACGGGTGGTGCCAAAGCGGTTGCTGCCATATAGGGAGGCGTTCAAGGGGACCTTCATCACCAACGGTGGGTACGACTGTGCAGAAGGTAACAAGGTGGTCACCGATGGGTATGCCGACCTGGTGGCCTTCGGGCGGCTGTTCCTAGGAAACCCAGACCTGCCGAAGAGGTTTGAGATCGGGGCTGAGCTAAACAACTATGACAGGATGACCTTCTACACCTCTGACCCTGTCGTCGGCTACACCGACTATCCGTTCCTCGAATAATCATCGATGCAGCTTCTTTCTTTGACGGTGTGATCAGTTGTATTGTGTGTCAATGCTTAAATGCATGTGTAAGTGTTGTATTTCATCGAACAATAAAGAATGTAAGGTTGCTGCTTCGAATAATCAAGTTAGTGAAATCATGCTGACATTTAGGGGTCCTAGTGGAGTTGAAAGAATTTCTTTTTGGTAGAATCCTTGTATATATAGGTAGTGTTTTAGGAGCTCTACTGCACACCCGTAGCTTGTAGCTTTTCTTTCAAGGAGCATGTGTACTTGGATTCTCTAGTTTTTTTTTGAGCGGTCCTAGGTTCTCTAGCTAATTAACCAAAGCAAGGGTCCTAGTGGAGTTGAAAGAATTTCTTCTTGGTAGAATCTTTATATAGGTAGTGTTTTAGGAGCTCTACCGCACACCCGTATAGCCTGTAGCTTTTCTTTCAAGGAGCATGTGTACTTGGGTTCTCTAGTTTTTTTTTGTTTTTTTAGCGGTCCTGGGTTCTCTAGCTAATTAACCAAAGCAAGGGTTGTTGGCCACAATATAGGCGCATCAAAGGGATACACATTATTCACATCGTTCCACTGCACAAATATGATTTAGATATTTCTAATCTGACTGTGAGAAAGACTCTGATGAAGTTTCTCACATGCAACGAATCACATTTATGCAACCTCGTTTTTATTTTCTTTATTGACCAAGTTTATTTTGCAAAATTTCACCGGTCAATTAATAAACATCAATAATAGTACAAAGAGTCCTAAAAGTAATAAAAATTACAAATAGATCAAGGGACCACCTAGCGATGACTACAAACACTAGCACGAACCAAAATGACGGTGCCCAACATGTATTACAAACTTTGCAGCCATTCGTGAGCGGTGCAAAGTTTGTAATACATGTTGGGCACCGTCATTTATTGCTCGATCAGGAGGGCATCAATGTTGCGCTTGCCCTCTGGCCCTTTACCGTAGATCATATCCCGGTACTTTCGTGGATGGTCCGGTACTTTCATAGAATGTCACCACCGACAAGCGGGCATGCTCAGCATTGACAACAGCTCGATGCACAACGCTCTTGTATATTCCATTGGTCATGATCTGAACAAGCTTAATAAAAATGAGAAATGTATGGAGGATTGGAGGAACGGATATTATAAGCTGAAGTTCAGAATAAACTCTTTGTAACAGACCTACGTAGTAGCCAATATAGTGAAAAGATAACAAAATGTGCACATAGAAGAAGTGTGGCTATATGTTGCACTTATTCACCAAAATGACGCCGAGGTGAAGTCCAACCGCTCGAGCTGGCAAGAGAAGAAGTTCAGTGTTCTAAACTTATGTCCAAGTAATGGATTGGTGTGACCCTCAGGTAACAGTATGTGACAAAGTAGAAATAATAGAGTATTAATTAATTCTATTATTAGATAAACTAGCATGATGGCCCTCGCAAATACGAGGGCTTCAACTTTATTTGTTTTTTTATGGAAGAGCGTCATCTTTAGTTTATCAAAATTCATGAGAAAATACCTTCATATATTCTTAACATTATATGATTGAAAGTAATACATTACGTTGCCACCATTTTGTATGTATAAAGTAAATAGATATCGCGTGCATGCAAAAGATCTTTAATCATATTTCATTTATGGGTGAAATACTATTAAGATATTTCAACACACTAATGAACATATGTGAAATTTGTGCATCAATTTTGTTAGTGTGTTTTAGCGACAATGTCTTGGTGCTTGATATGGTGTGGTTTAGAATGAATATATATTGGCTTTGTTTAATTAATGGTACTTATTATGGATTAATGTTTATTGTGTCGTAGTTCGTGGAACCGGTGATTCTCATGACTTTTTGCCTCCCAAAAATTAAATACCAAAACAAGGGACTTTGTCGGGAAGTCCGATAAATCATCAATGTATGAACAATGATATAACAATGCAAATAACAATATAAACTAGTCATATATGGCTATTATGATGATACAAAATGCAAGTATCAACTCCCCCAAGCTTAAACCTTTGCTCGTCCTCGAGAAAATAGGCGAATATGCATCAATGAGCATATGGTTGATAAAGGAAATACGAGCATTGTATCATCAACATATGCATATTGAATTACCTTAAAAGTTTTATAGCTAATACTTATACAAATGAGGGAAACATAAGCAGAAACTCTGGAAACTATATCTTACTTTTGAATAAGAATAATCATTGCATGTTGAAAAATTTGAATCATCTCCTCTTTCATACCGACTTTCAGGAGTAATCGTTGCACTTTTCATTACTTTGCAAAGTAAATAAACTCTGATAGGATAACTAGTTAAAATAAAAGAATAATTATAACAAGATAAACATGAAGTTAACCAAGGTTGAACACTTTCACCATAATCATGGAATCATTTAATGGTCTTGTTTCTTAATATCCATAGTATATTTTTTTTGTGAATCTTTCAATCATGTCATATGCTCCTTCAACCTTTGACCTTCTCATTCCATGGTTAACCGATTTTTTTTGGGTGCCTGCCTTTTCATTCATTGTCCTTTGGAGCATATGTATTGATATTCTCATAGCATCAATTTACCCTCTGATTACTAAGCTCAACAAGAGTATCTCATTGCCTCCTTGTTGGCACCTTTTTCTAACTTCTTATCCTGCAAAACCACATCTATCCTCCAAATTCCAAATCTCAACACAACTTTCTTTGAGACTTTTACCATTCCATATTTAGATTAATTCTATGCTTGTCCAATATACACAAGTTAATCTATTTTCAAGGCAAAATGTACCCGAAGCTTCTAAATATGGTGTGCCCATCTGCATGAGTGTTATCCATAAATCTTCCAAATAATGGAACCGTGGATGACATCATACTTTATATTTTATTGGAAAACCAATCGAACAAGGATACATGATAATGCTCCAAGAGCTTTTCATAAACTAAAATAAAAGATAGATAAAATATAAAAGGAATTTATTGATTTATATTAACATCTCCTAAGATTTTTTAGAGATTTCAATTCAATTTCAGAAAAAACTTATGAGGTGAAAATCATCGCATACAAGAAGCATTTCGTGAACAAGTTCAAATTGTCCAAGGTGACCTATTCACTTTAGCCTCTCCTTCCTCATGGAAACAGGCAGCGGCTCCCTCCAGATATCAGCCAGCGAGAACATTGGTTCCCTCTCCCTCTACTTACCGCTTCAACGGTAGGAGGAAGGGGGAACCTTGTTTCTTCACCTAATAGTTAGGGTTATGGTATGTTTGCTCTAGGCGTCGTTGGGGTGGTGAGAGCGGCGTCCGGGCAAATAAATCAGTCTCAACTCTACTCCCACACCGATGACGACTTTCATGGCGGCGTCTCATAGTTGATGGCAACATGTGATGGTCGGTCCTTGAGATCGACATCTTGATCTTCTCGTCGTTCTTCATATCTAGCGAGATCAGTTTCTCGATGTGTCGTTGCCATTTGTCGTTATCCGCGACGATGCTGGCAGCCATGGCGAGATGGTTTCTCTAGAGCGAAGATGTTGGTCCGAAGGTGGTGGATATGTTGTTCTTCTCCGACTTCATCTCTAAGAGACAGCGAATCTTGGTATAAGACAGTACACATTCCCCGGTCAACGTGCCACAACAACATGTATCTTGCTACGTGCAACATGCCTATTCATCGACTCACAAAGCCTCATTGGTGATGGTGATTTTATGGATCTTGCATTGGTGGAGGTTTGGCATTTTTTCTGGCATGCATCTCGTTGGACGATGTCCACTAGCTTCGGTGGTTGCATGAAACTTTAGGAACCATTTTGTATTTCTCGATCTCTTAAAGATTTTATATACAAAGTTTTAGGATAAATCATTTTATCCTGGTCTATTTTTTAGTGTTCACATGTGTTACTTCATATAAGTTGATGCGGTTGCTCTCTCTCAAAAAAAGTTCAAATTATCCAAAATTTGTCCATTCGTCCTATCAGTAGCAGTCACCAACACGTCACCGCCTAGTCGCCCAACCCACCTCCTCCGATGGAAACCGCCGCCGCCGCGGCGCCTCGCGTCCAGGCGCTCGCCGACGCCGGCGTGCCCCACCTCCCGGCGCAGTACATCCAGCCGCCTGACCTCCGCGCGGACCCCTCGCACCGCCCCCCGGCCGCCTCCCTCTCCATCCCCGTCGTGGACCTCTCGGCTACCGCCACAACAACCGACATCGTCCGCCGCGCGTGCGCCGAGTGGGGCGCCTTCCACGTCGTCAACCACAGCGTCCCCCCGGGTCTGCTCGACGCTATGCGGGCCGCCGGGCTGGCCTTCTTTCGCGCGCCCATGGCGGAGAAGCTCCGGTTCGGATGCGACCCGGCCAGGGGCGCCGCCGCCGAGGGGTACGGCAGCCGCATGCTCGCCAACGACGACTCCGTGCTCGACTGGCGCGATTACTTCGACCACCACACCCTCCCCGAGTCCCGCCGGGACCCGGCCCGGTGGCCCGACTTCGTCCCCGGATACAGGTGGTTGGTCCAACTGCGAAATACTCCCCCCATCTTTAGCATTGATTCGTGTCTGGATGAGTTCTAACCCGTAGAAACTGTGCATGCTTCAAATATCAAATACTTTAAAAAAATTGGGGAATGCTAGGATTAGTAAAAAGTGGGCAAGAGAACACATGACATACTGATCTTGCATTTATCCCTGCATCTGCTATTCTGCTGTAGATTCATGTTCAGGTTAAAGGATGACTTAATCTTGTTAGGTGTGCAGTCGACAGTGGACCAGCATTTCACACAAATTGTGTACTCCTGAGATTTAACTTTCTCTGTGTTTAGTATAGAGTCGTCTCTGATGAGTTTCTATCTAAATGTGCATACTCCAAACCTTTTCAAGAATATGGAATGATCTTACCAAACCATAAGCACCCTGGTAAATAAGAGAAATCATAATTGTATGTTCAGATGCAGGAATAAGTAGAAAGTGTGTAAGGAGCACATAATGATCCTGCATTTGTCATTATATCTTTTGTAGATTCATGTTCAGGTCCACACAAACCTTAATAATCCTGTGAAGGGTATAGTGGACCAGCATTTTGTACAAATTATGTAGGTCCAAGATTTAATTTAAGTCTACTATCAAGAAATGAACATTTCAATCTGACATTCTAATTAACTAGGAAAGCTCCTTCAGGCAACGATTCTCAGTGTACCTTTTGAAAAAAAAATCCAGATGCAACAGTGGCTCATCATCATTGTAGAGCGAACTTATTTTTATCAGCCCTTGTTCCTAGCATGTCACATGAGCTATCTTTGCTAGAACAAACAACGTGATATACCTTCAATGCATGCAGGGATACTGTTGTGAAATATAGCAATAGCATGAAAGACCTAGCCCAAAGATTTCTGTGCATCATCTCTGAAAGTTTGAACTTGCCACCCTCTTATCTACAAGAGGCGGTGGGAGAAGCTTATCAGAACATCACTGTTAGCTACTATTCCCCTTGTCCACAACCAGATCTTGCTCTCGGATTGCAATCTCATTCTGACTTTGGTGCAATAACACTTTTAATACAAGATGATGTGGGCGGCCTTGAGGTATTGAAAGATGGGATGTGGATACCTGTGCCTCCTGTGCCTGATGCAATCCTTATAATATTGTCAGACCAGACAGAGGTAAAATACCTTCACATCCTTTATGTGTTTGTTAGTTGTTATATGCCTTCTAAGATCTATCTAATATATATGCCTATACTCCCTCCATCCCATAATATAAGATGATATTACAACCAATATATGAGCATATTGGTTCTAATAACATCTTATATCATGGGACGGAGTGAGCAATATCTAGTTCTATTCTGGACGACTTCAATTTGATCTTCTCATTAATGTTATAGTTGCTTTACCAGATCTTTTCGACTACCTTGTATGAATCTGCTGAAAAATCTGCCGGTGTGGGAGTACTGTTTGGAATAAAACCTACTAGTTTAATGATGTGCTGCTTGGTATTCCATTAACCCAAATTTAATAAACTAGCAGAAACAATTTGTCAGTAAACTCCATTACATGATTCACCACTATGGTTTTGCTTGTCATCATATAATGTGTAATGATTCAGAATCATGACACAATTTTCTTTCTCGTGGTTAGATGCCCTAAACAGTTTATTTAGCGTTCATTTTCGATGCTTCATCTCCACTGTTTTGACGAATAAGTGCAACATATAGCCACACTTCTTCTATGTGCCCATTTTGTTATCTTTTCACTATATTGATTACTACGTAGGTCTGTTAACAGAGTTCATTCTGAACTTCAGCTTAGAATCTCCTCCTGCATATATTTGCTATATGGTTCCTCCAATCCTGCATACATTTCTCATTTTTATTACCCTTGTTCAGATCATGACCAATGGAAGATACAAGAGCGCCGTGCATCGAGCTGTTGTCAATGCTGAGCATGCCCGCTTGTCGGTGGCGACATTCTATGATCCATCTAAATCTCAGAAAATATGTACTGCCCCCCAGCTTGTGAGCAAGGACCATCCACGAAAGTACCGGGATGTGATCTATGGTGACTACGTCTCGTCCTGGTACAGCAAAGGGCCAGAGGGAAAGCGCAACATTGACGCCCTCCTGATCGAGTAATAAACAGGGCCATTCATGAGTGCTGCAAAGTTTCTACTGTAATACATACTGGGTGCCGTCAAACTTGATCAATAAAGAAAAGAAAAACAAGGTTGCATATAATGTGATTTGTTGCAGTGTGAAACTTCATTATAGTCTTTCCCACAATCAGATGAGAAAAATCTGAAGAATATTCGTGCAGTGGAACGATGTGAATAATGCGTATCCCTTTGATTGGCCTATATTATGGCCGAAAACCCTTATTTTGGTTAATTAGCTAGAGAACCCAGATACACATCCTCCCTGAAAGAAAAGCTACAAGCTACCGGTGTCCAGGAGAGCTCCTAAAACACTAGTATACCTATTTAAAGATTCTATTCTACCCCAAAAAAAATCTTTCGACTCCACTAGGACGCCAAACTGTCAGCATGATTTCAACAACTTAATTATTCGAAGCAGCAACCTTACATTCTTTATTGTTGGATACCATACAATACTTATATATACACACAATAACTGATCACAACCTCGAAGAAAGAAGGCAGGAGTACATCGATGATTATTCGAGGAACGGATAGTCGGTGTAGCCGACGACAGGGTCAGAAGTATAAAAGGTCATCCTATCATAGTTATTTAGCTCTGCGCCAACCTCGAACCTCTTTGGCAGGTCCGGGTTCGCCAAGAACAGCCGCCCGAAGGCCACTAGGTCGGCATACCCCTCAGTGACCACCTTGTTACCTTCCGCAAAGTCGTACCCGCCATTGGCGATGAAAGTTCCTTTGAACGCCTCCCTATACGGCAATAGCCTCTTTGGCACCACCCGTCGTCCCTCCGCAATGGCCAGCCTTGGCTCGATCATATGGATATAGAGGATGTCGTGCTCGTTGAGCTTGGTGGAGATGTGGAGCGCGAGGGCGTGAGGGTCCGAGTCATGACACTCCATGTAGTCGGTGAAGGGGGAGAAGCGGATGCCGACACGGTGGCCGCCGATCTCCTGCACGACGGCGTCGACCACCTCGAGAACGAAGCGGCACCTGTTCTCGAGGCTGCCACCGTACTCATCGGTGCGGTCGTTGACGCCGTCTTTAAGGAATTGCTCGATGATGTAGCCGTTGGCGCCGTGAAGCTCCACGCCGTCAAAACCTGCCAGACGATTTACGCTAGAAGTAAGCAGACTATGCAATGAATTTCTCTATCATGTTTGAGAATACATGACAGTCGTTGTATTTTATAGGTACACGCATCTTGGAACAGAGCAGAGTGTGTGTAGTACGTACCGGCGTCGATGGCATTCCTGGCGGCCTTCCTGAAGTCATCTACGATGACGGGAATCTCCTCAACCGTGAGCCTCCTCGGCGGCGAGAACTCCTCGAGCCTGCCATCGAAGCTCATCTGCGGGCCCACCCCCTTGTCCGTGCTGGACACGGGCGCCTTCCCGCCGGGCTGGAGCTCGTAGCTGGACACGCGGCCGCTGTGCCAAATCTGGCAGAAGATCAGGGCGCCCTTGGCGTGGACGGCGGCGACGATGGGCTTCCACGCCTCGACGTGCTCCGGCGTCCAGATCCCCGGGGTGTCGCGGTACCCCTGCGCCGTGTCGGAGACGCCCGTGGCCTCCGTGATGAGGAGGCCGCCGGCGGTCGCCCGCTGCGCGTAGTATACGGCGGCGTGCGGCTGCGGGACGTTGCCGTAGGAGCGCTGGCGGGTGAGTGGGGCCAGCACGACCCTGCATTCCACGCATGATCACCGTCGTACGTAGGAGTACGTGTCAAGCCAGACCTGAATTGCTCTACTCCGCATTGCAGACAGAACAGACTGAAAGATGGACTAGTGAATTTGGGTCGTTACCTGTGGGAGAGGTCGAGCTGGCCCAACTTGTATGCCGTCAGGAGAGGGATGGACTCCATTGTTGTGCTAGCTTAGCTTGAGTGGGCTGAAGCCTGAAGGAGGAAGAAGATGAGTGGGATAGTGGAATGGAGGTTTATCATGGGGCAGAATGTCCATTTATAGATGATGATACGGATCGTGTGAGATGGACTGTATGATGTTACAAGGGGCTATACTAATATGAAGGTGATGTAGTGAGAGTGGGACTGGGCGGTCATGTGGCGACTGCTACGCCGCCTTCGTTGATCACATATTTCCTTGGTAATGAGGTAAGCATGGAAGAAAATTAGGGGCATTCCAGGACACAGTAACAATTATTAGTACAATCACCAGTTGACAACGAAGCATGACTTATTTGTTTTCTCGTTTCAGTTTACCAGCTGTGAGAGAGACAAACACAAAGTGTTCGTCCGTTGTCCTCATCACTCGCCCTTGTTCCTTCCTCTTTCTCTTTTTTATTTATAAAGGATCATATATATTAATTGTAAGTTGTTATCAGGTAAATCCAGTCTTTGACACAACACGCTAGCTTATACTATATGTCAATTGTTATGCTATTATCTCATCTATAGTATTATTGTTTATCCAAGGAGACTATGATTTTCACGCATTCACGACGCAGTGGCCAACGATAGATGGACAACTTCGCGGTTGAGGACATATTCAACCTTTGGGGATTGCTGCATGAAGTGGCCAGTGATGGTTACGTGTAGAGCCTGTTGGGAATCCCAAGAGAAAGGTGTGAACCGAGGTTATCGAACCAGTGGGAGGAAGAAAACGTCACACAGGTGTTGCAAGCAACGCGGAAACCTGCACAACACAAACTCAAGACTTTGCCCCAACGAATCAGTGAGGTTGTCAAGCTCACCGGTTTATTGTAACGAAGGATTAAATGTATGGTGTAAAAGGTGATGATGGTTTACAGCAAATAAACGGTAACAGTAGAAGATGTATCAATGGTAAAGATTGGACCGGGGTCCATAGTTCACTAGAGGTGCTCTCCTTAGATAAACAACATGGCATGAAAGGTAAACAAATTACAGCAGGGCAATTGACAGGAACTGAACAAGGCATAACAATGCAATATCAGACAAAAAGATCCTATGAGATTCGATTAGGCAATACAACAAGATACATAGACCGCCACCCAACTGCATCTATGACTAGTAGTCCACCTTTGGGTTATCATCCAAACCCCCTACAGTATTAAGTTGCAAGCAACAGACAACTGCTTTATGCAAAGTATGTAAGGTAAACAATCCACTTGTTCTATGAACAAGAGACCGTTGTTTTCTCCCTAGTAGCAACAACACATCTACAACCGAAGAGATTTCTAACACTTCCCTTAGAAACTAGAGGCATGAACCCATTGTAGAGCATAAATACCCCCTCTTGGAGTCACTAGCAACTACTTGGCCAAGATAGCTACTAACAACGGAGATCATGCAAGATCACAAACAACACAGACATGATAGAATCATAAAAACAAAACCCTTAATCAAACCAACATAATAATCTCAATATCCATCGAATCCCCGCAAACACAACATGCGTGATTACAAATAGATTAGATCTTGATCATGAACGGAGCTCACATGATCTATACATGAAAGCACAAGGAGGAGATACAACCAGCTAGCTACTACATGGACCAATAGTCAAAGGTGGAACTACTCACGCATCATACCGGAGAAGAAGCCTTCGGGATGATTTCCCCTCCGGCAGGGTGCCGGGAAGAACTTCAGATCCCCCTCGATCTAGGGACGATGATGGCGACGACTATAGAAGGTTTCGTGGAGTTTTGATCGGGTGCCTAGGGTTTCTGCATCGGGGGCTTCTTATAGGCGAAGAGGTGGGGGTGCAGGGGCCCACACTTGAGCGCAAAGGCTGGCTTGGCCACGGCTGGGGGGGGAGGGTGTGGCCACCCCGCGGCGCCCCTCCGTCTCGTCTTCTGGATTCGTGTTGCCCACGGTAAAATATTGACTTTGGCTTTTGTCCCGTACAATTCCAAGAATATTGATTTTCCGTCTTTCTGAAACCAAAAACAGAAGAAAAGAGGCAACTGGCACTGTGGCAACTTGTTAATACGTTAGTTCCAGAAAAGATAAAAAAATACCTCAAAGTGTAAACAAAGCAAAGCAAAGTAGATACTAAACAAGCATGGAACATAAAAAATTATAGATACGTTTCCGACATATCAAGCATTGATGACCCACAAGTATAGGGGATCGCAACAGTCTTCGAGGGTAGTATTACCCAATTTATTGATTCGACACAAGGGGAGCCAAATAATACTTGCAAGCCTTAACAACTGAGTTGTCAATTCAGCTGCACCTGAAAATAGTTCTTGCTCACAGAAGTTTATCGGTAGCAACAGTTTGTAGTAGTAACAACAAAGCAACAGCAACAGTAAAACAAGAGCAATAGTAACAGTAGTAGCAAATAGTGGGATTCGAGTGCGGTAGGCATAGGGATGGATGGGCGGGCGTTGCATGAACGAGTCTAAACATATAACTTTAAGATCTAGGGCATTGCAGATAAATAAGAATAAGCATCCAAGTACTAAACAATCCTAAGCATGTGCTCCATATATAGTCATACGTGCTCGCAATGAGAACTTGCACAACATCTTCTGTCCAGCCAGCCCATGGCAGTGGGGCCTCTAGGAAACTACTGGAAATTAAGGTGCTCCTTTTAATAGAGCACCGGAGCAAAGCATTAACACTCCGTAAACACATGTGATCCTCACACCACAGGCATCCCCTCCGGTTATCCCAATTTTTGTCACTTCAGGGCCTTTGGATCCGGAAAATGATATGTGTACACAACTTGCAGATAAGATCACAAACAATACTATCATAATGATTCAATAATAAGTTCGGATCTGATATCATGGCACTCGGGCCCTAGTGACAAGCATTAAGCACAACAAGTCGTAACAAAGTCAAATAGCACTAATAGAGATACTAGACACTATGCCCTAACAATCTTATTCGATTACATGATAGAACTCATCCAATCCATACCATCCCCATAGCCTACAACGGGGGATTACTCACCCATGGATGAGGGAAACATTGATGGTCGATGGAGAGGCGTTGGTGATGACGATGGCGATGATCCTCCCCAAATTCCCCGTCCCGGCAGGGTGCCGGACGGAGTTTCTGGTTCCGGATCTTGGTCTCTGGTGGTGGCGGCGTAGTGAAACTCTTTCTGTAAAAACGTCGAACCCCCCTCGGTTTTTAGGTCAAGAGGCAACTTATAGACGCAGAGGGAGGCCGAGGGGGTGCCTAGGGTGGCTGCACCTCCCTAGGCCCGACCAGGGCTGGCCCGCACCTGGCAGGGGTGTGCCCCCCTAGGCATCCACTCCGTCTCGTACTCTGGCTCCGTGTGTCTTCTGGTGAAATAGGATTTTTGGCATATTTTCCCGGATTTTTCCTGACAGTTGATTTTCTGCACAAAAACTAGACACCAAGGTAATTCTGCTAAAAACAACGTCAGTCCATGTTAGTTGTATCCAAATCACACAAGTTTAGAGGAGAAACAATAGCAAAAGTGTTCGGGAAAGTAGATACATTTTGGACGTATCAACTCCCCCTAATCTTAGCTTATTGCTTGTCCTCAAGCAATTCAGTTGAAAATTGAGTGCGATAAAAGAACTTTCACTAACACATTAGCTTCATATGATGTAAATATTCTCAGCACAGGAGTAGATGCTTAAACCATTCATGATAAGAAGTATGCAACTAAGTCTACTAAATAGTCATTGCAAGCTATGAAGAGAAACCAACTCAACAATAATAAGTAGCATGAAACATAAACATAAGCAACATTGCAATGCTCATAATAAGGTATGATAGAGTGGTATCTCGCTTGCCTTTGTTTGAAGAGCACAATATAAATGCCAAGGCACCTCTGAATTTCAAGTGAAGACTAGAAGTAAAGATATCAGAGATACAAGCATCAAAGTCATGACATAATTAACCAAGTTTTGGAACAAACACAAAGATGACAACTATGCTCTCAAGAAGGTGCTCAAAGAATAAGTAGTGACTCAACAAGGAAGTGAAAAGGTTTTGAAAAGTTTGAAAGGCTTCCAAATGCTGAAAGTAAGGTACTCGTTAGGTTTGACCTCTCATTCCCCCTATCATAGGCATCTTTATATGGTTAAGGTGAAAGTGAGGTCCAATCTGAGTTATATGCTTGATAGACCATAAACTGGAAATCCCATGTCCCTTGAGTACGAGGGACGCTCCGTGTGCTTCCTTCATCACTTCATCATTTAATGTAATAACTCCTCTCTTCTTTGGTGTTCGTATTGGAACTGGTCCAGGAGTAATAGGCTCAGGTGTATTTAGCTCAGTTGAAGTCCAATCATCATAATTCTTGCTTATTTTAGCCATTAATTCTTTAGCATCTGTAGGAGTTCTTTTCCTGAAAACACAATCAGCAAAGCTATCTAGGTATGTCCTAGAATCATCAGTTAGTCCATTATAATAAATATCAATAAGCTCATTCTTAGGTAATGGACATCCGGTATGTGCATGAATCAAGGCACATAACCTTGTCCATGACTCAGGCAATTTCTCTTCTTCTCCCTGTTTAAAATCAAAAAGTCTCTGCAAAGCAGCATGTCTAGCACTGGGAGGAAAATATTTCTGGAAAAAGAAGCAATCAAACAATCAGGGCTATCAATGGAACCATGAGGTAATCTATTAAACCAAGCCCTAGCTTCTCCTTTTAGTGAATAAGAGAAGATCTTAGTGACAAAGTACTTGCGCATCTTAAAATCATCAGAGAATAAAGCACTCATAGTAGAAAGCTCATTCATATGAGCCACATCACTCTCATTTTCAGTCCCACAAAAAGGTTCTTTCTCAACAATATCTAGATAGGATAAATCATGAGAGAAATCATAATCTTTATCTTTAATATCTATGGGAGAAGTGGCAAACTTAGGATCAGAGGACAACTTAGGAATAATGGTGCATCTCGCAAGGAGACTCTTAATAGCACTAGTACCATGTGTGTTTCTGCACTCTTCAACAAATTCATCAGTGAACTCAATGTAGCCATCATTAATACCATAACTCTCTCTAGACTCAGGTGAGCTAACAGGTGTAATAGTGTCTTCACTAGGAGTTTCAGTATTTCCTAGACTAGCCATAGTAGCATCTAGGAAAGGACCTAATGAACCACTCGCATCAATCACAGTAGAAGTAACATCATGAGTATCAAAAGAAGTTTCAGATTCAGCAGTAGTAGCAGTGTGTAGCATGTGTATGTGGTGGTGGTGTAACAAGCTTACTTATAACAGACGGTGAATCAAGAGCAACAGAGGTGTTTAGGACTGTACATCTTCTTGTAGTGGATGATAAAATATGAAACTTTCCATCACAAGACTTTCCCATGATGAAAGAAGTAGAAGTGAACAAAAATAGATCCAAGTGAACTTACAAATAAAGCTATGCTCCCCGACAACGGCGCCAGAAAATAGTCTTGATGACCCACAAGTATAGGGGATCGCATCAGTCTTCGAGGCTAGTATTACCCAATTTATTGATTCGACACAAGGGGAGCCAAAGAATACTTGCAAGCCTTAACAGCTGAGTTTTCAATTCAGTTGCACCTGGAAATAGTTCTTGCTCACAGAAGTTTATTAGTAGCAACAATTTGTAGTAGCAACAGCAGCAGTAAAACAAGATCAATAGTAACAGTAGTAGCAAACAATGGGATTCGAGTGCGGTAGGCCTAGGGATGGATGGACGGGCGTTGCATGGACGAGTCTAAACATTTAACTTCAAGATCTAGGGCATTGCAGATAAATAAGAATAAGCATCCTAGTACTAAACAATCCTAAGCATGTGCTCCCTACATAGTCATATGTGCTCGCAATGAGAACTTGCAACATCTTCTGTCCAGCCAGCCCGTGGCAGCGGGGCCTCTAGGGAACTATTGGCAATTAAGGTGCTCCTTTTAATAGAGCACCGGAGTAAAGCATTAACACTCCATGAACACATGTGATCCTCACACCACAGCCATCCCCTCCGGTTATCCCAATTTCTTTCACTTCGAGGCCTTTGGATCCGGACAATGATATGTGTAGACAACTTGCAGATAAGATCACAAAAAATACTATCATAATGATTCAATAATAAGTTCAGATCTGAGATCATGGCATTCGGGCCCTAGTGACAGGCATTAAGCACAACAAGTCGCAACAAAGTCAAATAGCACTAATAGAGATATTAGGCACTATGCCTTAACAATCTTATCGATTACATGATAGAACTCATCCAATCCCTACCATCCCCTTAGCCTACAGCGGGGGATTACTCACTCATGGATGAGGGAAACGTTGATGGTCGATGAAGAGGCGTTGGTGATGATGATGGCGATGATCCTCCCCAAATTCCTCGTCCTGGCAGGGTGCCAAAACGGAGTTTCTAGTTCCGACTCTTGGTCTCTGGTGGTGGCGGCGCAGCAGAACTCTTTCTGGAAAAACATCGAACCTCCCTCGATTTTTAGGTTAAGAGGCAACTTGTAGGCGCAAAGGGAGGCCGAGGGGGTGCCTGGGGTGCCTGCACCCCCCTAGGCGCGGCCAGGCCTGGACCGCGCCTGGCAGGGGTGTGGGCCCCCCAGGAATCCACTCCATCTCGTACTCTGGCTCCGTGTGTCTTCTGGTGAAATAGGATTTTTGGCATATTTTCCCGGATTTTTCCTGGTAGTTGATTTTCTTCACAAAAACTAGACACCAAGGTAATTCTGCTGAAAACAGCGTCAGTCCGTGTTAGTTGTATCCAAATCACACAAGTTTAGAGGAGAAACAATAGCAAAAGTGTTCGGGAAAGTAGATACGTTTTGGACGTATCAAGCATCCCCAAGCTTAACTCCTGCTCGTCCTCGAGTAGGTAAGTGATAAAATAATAATTTTTGAGGTGACATGAACCATCAAAACCAAGATCAAACCATTTACAGGCATTGAAAACTAGGATCAAAGAACTCTAAACATGTGCATGAAAGATGGAGTTCTAACAATAAGACAAAGTAACTATGCATGTAACATGAAAGGCAACAAACAAAGATCATGAATAACATGCATTGAAAAATGTTTGTTTGTTTCACATACAGAAAACATGGCATAGTGGCAATCAGCTTGTCCCTCATAGAGTAGCAAATAGATGCATAGGACACCTTCAAAGTTCACAAGGGTGACTAGAAACAAGTAGCACAAGAACAAGTAATATCATAATATGCATCAATCAATAAGTTTTGGGACACTGCACATAGAACTAAGAATGACAACTATGCTCTGTTAATGGTGCCTAAAGGTAGAAGATAGAGACTCAATATAAGTAGAAGAAAGGCCCTTCATAAAGGGAAGCAGGGATTTCAAGTTTCAAAAAGAGCTTCCAAAAATTATGGTACTTGTTAGCTTTCAGCCCTCATTGCCCCTATCATAAGCATCTTGAAGTGATTGAGGTTAAAGTGAACAAACTATGGATTATATGCTTGACAAAGTATAAGTTGGCAATCTCAACTCCCTTGAATACGAGGGTCACACCTCATGCTACTCAACTTCAGTCACGTGTAAGTTCTTGTCATTGTAAGTACATGCGTATCATAGAGAACCGCCAACGGGGTACCCCTTGCACATGGTACATGAGCTATCCCATAACCAAAATGACAAGGCAAGCAGACAATGAGCATCTCAGCGATCTTTTTATTTACTATGTGCATAGCTTTTTATTGAGTATGCTTCATAGATGGCTCACTATGGTGATGCTGAAGGTTTCCACCATGATTTGGCATGGCTTAGGCTAGCGACCCAGGCGTTTCTCTAACACAAAATACATACTCCATGGACTTACAAGTTCCCTCTTTATTTCACACCGGTGACATCCATAGACAAAAGAGTATGATATCAATTGAGTACAAAGTACAAGTGCAATATTGTAAACGTTCCCCATGACAACATGGTTCTGCTAATTCCAACGTATAAGTGCAAACATATACAACATAGACGACACAATGGTTTAAGTTTATTAGGGGCAAAGAATATAAAGTGTGCCATCAAGTTTGTGAGGGCTTTAATCACTAAGTTTTCACATAACAAAATAGTTTTTAATTGGAAGATAGCCCAAAACAAGAATATACTTAGAATGGTGTAACACACCATGCATAGGAGTTTATAGTGGACACTTTGGAATAACTTGGTTTCTTGGGAGTTGGAAGCATGAGTAGAGTTTACTCATACAAGTGAAGGCTAGCAAAGACTGGGAGCAACCAACTAAGAGAGCAATAGAGGTCATAATCATGCAGAGCGACAAAACATTACTAATCAAAGCATAGAGTGGTACTACAAGTCAAGAACTAAATGATCATGGGGGCTATGGTGACTTGTCATAGTCATAACATGGTGTGAGCATGTGCAAGTCAACCCAAACAAAGCATCAAAAGAGAATATCACAATACTATGCTTTTGCATGCTAAAACAACGCATAATTTCTTCAAGGCACACTAAGCAATCCCAATTGTTTGGAACAAAACATGCTACAACAATAATCACTAAGCATACGGTCAAAACAACACCTAGCATGTCATGCTAAAGTCTAAGTTAGAGTCAATGCAAGCTCCTCTTGCACTTTCAAGCGGGGGCTTCCTACTCCTTTCCAACACCAATTGACTTATTTGAAACATCACAGCGAGAATGGGGGTCCAAACTACTCTATTCAAGCAAACTAAACAAACTACGCAAAGCAAACGAAAACTAAGACGCTCCAAGAATAACACAGCTGTGCATGAAACAATAAAAACGAAGTGTCTAGATAGACCTGAGCTTTTTATTGATGAAGAAGGGGATGCCTTGGGCATCCCCAAGCTTTGACGCTTGTACCTCTTGGATATTTCTTGGGTTTACACCATGGTGTCATCCCCAAGCTTGAGATTTTGTCCATTCTTTATCTCATTACATCATTCTCTCTCTACACCTAAAATTTTTTCCTTCATACAAAGCTTCACACAATCTTCATTAGCAACATTAGTGTATTCAAAAGATATTAGACCTTTAGGCAAAGCTTTGGAACACCAAAACTTTTCACTAAAAACACAAGCTACTGTAGAAACTCCTTCAAAAAGCTCAATTCCCCAAAAGAGAACTCAAAAAGGAATCAATAAGAAGCAAATGCAAATAATGGCAGAAATCTGTCAAAACAGACAAGCAGGTAGAAACCGATTTTTTCGAAAATCTTCTGTTGCTCAAATAAAAAAGTGTTGAACTAACGAAAGTTATCTAACATACTAGGGGATTTATTCGTAAATTATAAGCTCAATCCGAGTTATAGAGACTCCTCATGAATTTTTATGGTGGAGGACAGAAATCTATTTCGAGACAACAACTCTCCAAATCTTACTTCCCTCTCATTAGAGGTCATTCTTGGCACAAAAAACAAACAAAAAGGATAAGGAGAGGTCATTAGTGAAGTAATAACTTCCAAGACTCAAGAAAACTCTTGGGTTATCTCCCAACAAGTACTTTTCTTTAACGCCTTTAAGTTAGGCACAAGAAGCAAGAAGAATCAAGTGTTTTCAAATGAAGAAGCATTAACATCAGACCTTGCTTTCAAAGGAGGAGAAAAAAGCAACTTCTATCTCCTCATAAGGAAGTGTTCAATATCTTTCTTGAATGGAAAATGATATTTAATGGTGCCTTCTTTCATATCAATGATGACACCAACAGTTCTAAGAAAAGGTCTTCCCAAAGTAATAGGACAAGAAGCATTGTATTCAACATCCAAAACATAGAAATCAACAGGGACATAAGCATTGTTAACCATAATGAGAACATCATTGATACTCCCCATGAGTTTCTTCTTAGCATTATCATCAAGTGGGACATCCAAATAACAATCTTCCAAAGGTGGCAAATCAAGCATTCCATAAATCTTCCTAGGCATAATAGAGACACTAGAACCAAGATCACATGAAGCTTTGAGATCAAAGTCATTCATTTGCATATTAATATTGGGTTCCCAACTATCTTCTATTTTCCTAGGAATAGAAGCTTTTTGTTTTAACTTCTCTTCCTTGATCTTAACAAGAGCATATGTAATGTGTTTGGTGAAAGAACATGCATATCACTAGCATCAGGACTTCTAGCAAGCTTTTGTAGGAACATAATCACTTTAGAAATACTGCAACCATCTATATCAAAATGAAACTTAGCATCACTAGTAGTAGACTCATTAGGCTTAGGCATTGTAGGAGGAGGAATGGGGAATTCTTGTTGTTTAGTGGTGATGGTGCACACACTATTGTTTCTATCAATTTCAGCTTCCCTTTCCCACTTAGCATGAAGTTGAGCTAACAGTCTAATATTTTCATCAATAGTAACTTGTATGGCATGAGTAGCATCAAAGGTACTTTCCATGGTTTCAGGTTTAGCAGCCATTTTATTAATCAAGGAGGACTGAGCTTCAGACAAAGAGGATATGTTCTTCTCAACATTCAAAAGCTTTTTTCCTCTATACCCTTGTTGAAAGTGGTTTGTTTACTAATAAAGTCTTTGAGCATGACTTCAAGTTCAGAGGGGGCACTTCTAGCATTGTTGTAAGAGTTTCCATAGGAATTGCCATTATTAGGAGGATAAGTCCTATAGTTATTACCACCAAAATTACTCATAAAAGCATTGTTGTTGAAATTATTGTTTCTAATGAAATTCACATCAACTTGATCTTCTTGAGCAACCAAAGAGGCTAAGGGAACATGATTAGGATATAAAGGAGCTTTCCCATTAACAAGCATAGCCATAATAACATCAATCTTATCACTCAAAGAGGAGGTTTCTTCAACAGAATTTACCTTCTTACCATGTGGAGCTCTCTTAGTGTGCCATTCAGAGTAGTTAATCGTCATATTATCAAGGAGCTTTGTTGTAGCACCCAAAGTGAGGTCCATAAAGGTACCTCCAACAGCTGAATCCAACAGGTTTCTTGAGGAGAAGTTTAAACCTGCATAAAAAGTCTAGATAATCATCCAAGCAGTGAGTCCATGAGTGGGACAATTCTTAACCAAAGATTTCATTCTTTCCCAAGCTTGAGCAATGTGTTTATTATAAAGTTGTTTAAATTTCATAATGTTACTTCTCATAGATATAGTCTTAACAGGAGGGTAGTACTTTCCAATAAAAGCATCTTTGCTCTTAGTCCACGAATCAATACTATTTCTAGGCAAAGATAGCAACCATGCTTTGGCTTTTCTTCTCAAGGAGAAAGGAAAAAGCTTGAGCTTAATAATATACCCATCTACATCCTTATACTTCTGCATCTCACAAAGTTTAACAAAGTTATTGAGATGGGCATCAACATCATCCGAACTACCACCAGAAAATTGCTCTCTCATCACAAGATTCAACAAAGCAGGCTTAATTTCATAAAAGGTAGCATCGGGAGCATGTGGAGCAATAGGTGTGCTAAGGAAATCATTGTTGTTGGTGCTAGTAAGTCACACAACTTGGTGTTCTCAGCAGAGTTCATTTGGCCAAAGTGGGCAGGCCAAAAATAGTAGCAGCAGATAGAGCATGAACTATTTTTTTTGTGTTTTTGAATAGGGAAAGCAAACCAAACTAAACTATTTTTTTGGAGTTTTTGAAAACAAGAGGCAAACAAAACCAAGCAAAAGAAACTAAGCAAACTAAAAACAAAGTAAAGAGAAAGGAAGTGGAGGACTCACCTTGTGAAGACGTCCTTATCCTCCCCGAAAACGGCGCCAGAAAGCTTTGATGGCTACAAATAGAGCCTATTGGGAACCCCAAGAGAAAGGTGTGAAGCAGTACAATAGCAAGCCTTCCCTCAGTAAGAAACCGAGGTTATCGAACCAGTAGGAGGGAGGAAACGTCACACAGGTGTTGCAAGCAATGTGGAAACCTGCACAACACAAAAGACTTTGCCCCAACGAATCAGTGAGGTTGTCAAGCTCACCAGTTTGCTGTAACAAAGGATTAAACGTATGGTGTGGAAGGTGATGATGGTTTGCAGCAAGTAAACAGTAACAGTGGAAGATGTATCAATGGTAAAGATTGGACCGGGGTCCATAGTTCACTAGAGGTGCTCTCCTTTGATAAACAACATGGCATGAAGGGTAAACAAATTACAGCAGGGCAATTGACAGGAACGGAGCAAGACATAACAATGCAATACTAAACAAAAAGATCCTATGAGATTCGATTGGGCAATACAACAAGATACATAGACCGCCATCCAACTGCATCTATGACTAGTAATCCACCTTTGGGTTATCATCCAAACCCCCTCCAGTATTAAGTTGCAAGCAACAGACAACTGTTTTAAGCAAAGTGTGTAAGGTAAACAATCCACTTGTTCTATGAACAAGAGACCGTTGTTTTATCCCTAGTAGCAATAGCACATCTACAACCGGAGAGATTTATGTCACTTCCCTTGGAAACTAGAGGCATGAACCCACTATCGAGCATAAATACCCCCTCTTGGAGTTACTAGCAACTATTTGGCCAAGATAGCTACTAACAACGGAGAGCATGCAAGATCACAAACAACACAGACATGATAGAATCATAAAGACAAAACCATTCATCAATCTGACATAGTAATCTCAATATCCATCGGATCCCTGCAAACACAACATGCATGATTACAAATAGATTAGATCTTGATCATGAACGGAGCTCACAAGATCTATACATGAAAGAACAAGGAGGAGATACAACCAGCTAGCTACTACATGGACCCATAGTCCAAGGTGGAACTACTCACGCATCATACCGGAGAAGAAGGCCTCCGGGATGATTTCCCCTCTGACAGGGTGCCGGGAAGAACTTCAGATCCCCCGATCTAGGGACGATGGTGGCGGCGGCTACAGAAGGTTTCGTGGAGTTTTGATCGGGTGCCTAGGTTTCTGCATCGAGGGCTTCTTATAGGCGAAGAGGCGAGGCAGGGGGTGCCCGGGGGTCCCACACCCTGCCCAGGCGCTTACCAGGCTTTGCCGCGCCTGGGGGGTGTGGCCACCCCGTGGCGCCCCTCCTTCTCGTCTTCTAGATTCGCGTCGCCCACGGTAAAATATTGACTTTGGCTTTTGTCCCGTCCAATTCCGAGAATATTAATTGTCTGCCTTTCTGGATCCAAAAACAGAAGAAAACAGGCAACTCACACTGTGGCAACTTGTTAATAGGTTAGTTCTAGAAAAGATATAAAAACACCTCAAAGTATAGACAAAGCAAATAAAAGTAGATACTAAACAAGCATGGAATATTTAAAATTATAGATACGTTTCCGACGTATCAGCCAGCGCTTCTTCCCGGCATTCAGGACACGATCTTTTTGACCTTTTCGGCGAGCGACATGTACTCCACTTGTTGGCTTACCAAGCCCAATTCGCCGGGCCCCTGCTCTTTTCAAAAAATAGTATTTTCTTCATCTAGAAATAACTGACTTGAGTTTGTCTAGATTCGAATGTATCTATATAGTAAAATACGTCTAAATACATTCGAATCTAGACAAACCCGAATCACAATAGATGGATCTCGCTCACATCTTTGTGGACTCTGGACAACTTCGCGCTTGAGCACATATCCTAGTTTGTCAACCTTTGGGGCTTGCTGCATGAAGTGGCCAACGCTTCTTCCCGGCATTCAGGACACAATCTTGTTTACCTTTTCGGCGAGTGACATGTACTCCACTGGTTGGCTTACCAGGCCCAATTCGCCGTGCCCCTGCTCTTTCCAAAAAAAATAGTGTGGAAGACTTGGGCGCCGCGAAAATGCCGCTTCCTCGCATGGATTTCTATCTACAATAGGATGTGGACTTCGACCAACTAGCCAAGCACGGGTGGCCCCACCAGTCAGCCAGCCAGCTATGCAAATGTCATCTAGACACATTCTCACGTAGTGTCGCTTATCTTGGAGGATTTGCCAATCAGCAGCCTCCTGGCTTTCATGTCCATTCTTGGTGTAGAATTCGGGCTCGGGGCGCAATAATATTGATAGTATGGGCTCGACATCTCCAAGACCCTGATGGCTATCATGTAGGGCTCAGATCCGCAATCACTCTCATAACCTGGGAAATATGGAAGAAAAGGGAGCACACGGTGTCTTCAAAAACAAGTCTTCTAATGCCATCAACCCTCATGCAGAAATCAAAGATAAGAACAAGAACTAGATCATGGAAGGAGCAAAGCATCTAGCGGAAATCACTATGTTTGGTTCCTCGGAAAAATCCGTTATAGCCTAGCTAAGCTAGGATAGACGTTTGGGTTCGAAAAGAGATCTTGCTTTTGAGAACAAGCCAGTCAGAGTGTGGATTTACCCCTCTTAGGTTGCCTTCCCGGCACCATCACAGTCGTCAATTGATTTAAGATTCGTGCCAAAGTCTACTGGTCAAATGGTCCAAGTTTTTTGCATTTTAGTCCTTACAGATATAGAATATTATGCCCACTTAGACCCCGTTTAAAAAGAGCAAACAGCCAAACAACCCACACCCCGAGCCCTCCCAGCACAAACCCTAACCCACACCTGCTCTCCCACCCCGCCGCCACACCCCCAGCGCTGAGTCGCCCCTACCTCTCCTCCAGCTCCGGCCATGGCGCCTCCTCCTCACCAGCCCTGAGTCACCCCACCTCTCCTCCACCTCGTCGGCTCCTACCTCGTCGCCCCCACCTCTCCTCCACCTCGCCGCCTACCCCATCCCTCCTCTATGGCCGTCGAGCTCCAGCCTCCACCACCCCTCCTCCACCGACGCCACCGACACGCTTGGCACCGTCGAGTTCTGGCCTCTCCTCCACCTTGTCGCCCCCACCCCGTCGCACCCCATCTCTGCCCCACCCCGATTTGGCTCCCCCTCTCTGTTCTTCGCTTTTTCCTTTTTTCTATTTTTTACCTAGTGTCTGATGTTGATTTTGCTAGATATATGTATGAATCTTGTATGACGTAAATGTTGAGTATGAATCTTGTGGGTGTTAAGATTTATTTCTATTTTTCTATATCTTGTTCATTAGTTCTAGATCTGTGAGGTATATGGACTTGTATGAATCTTTCAATTTGCAATTTTTTGTCCCATGATCTTGAATGCTTGCAGTAATCTTGTATGATTCCCCCCCTATATCTTGTTCATTAGTTCCAGATCTGTGAGGTATATGGACTTGTATGAATCTTGTATATGGACTTGTATGAATCATGTATGATTATTTGCAGAAAGATTCATGCAAAAATTATGAAGATTGGATCTGATGTATTAGCTTGATTCAAACAGAAACATATGTAGATTGGAATTTGTTCCAAAAAATAATAATAAAGTTTGATTGTTGTTAGTAGTTTCAAAAAAGATCTAGTGAAGATTCATTTGAGTTTTGGTGTTGCCCATGTATCTTAAAAAATTATCTTGGAAAAAGTATGAAACTTGTACGGATATTTCTAGAAAAATTCTTAAAAAAATTCTATGAAAATATTGTTCAATATTATTGAAAAAATAATTATGTAAGAAATTGTTGATTAAATTATATGAATATCTCTTGGCAGAAACAAGTTTATAAAACGTGTGAATCTTGTATAAAACTTCTGAATCTATGATGAAACAAAGTAAGAGTGTCTAAATATTGTTATATAAAAAGTACAAAAATAAATATTATCAAATGAGATTGTTGAAAAAAAATTATCAACTTCCATTAGAAGAAACATTTGTGAAACCAAAACGAGAACGTGAGAAACCTAGAAAGGAAAGGGGGCGTTGTGCAAAATTTAAATGGACTTGAAGAAGAAGGTGAAAGGGGCAATCTAAGAAACTGTTAGCACGAATCTCTAAGAAACCAACGGTAAAGATGCTACCGGGGTTCAACTTACAGGAAGAATGCATTGTCCAGCTAGTCGTGATAAAATATAATTTGTTTTCTGCTGGGACACCAAAAGAAAACATGCAGTCTATTTTGAGCATGCCCTGTCTCAGCCACACGATGGACTATTCTTTCGGAGTGATGATGAAGGGTCATCGATTTGTTTCTTCCTTGTGCTCACCTCAAAATTGTTGCTCAGTTCGTTCAATGCGAATTCACACAGTGGAAAACGTGACTGCTGACAAAATTTGTTCGGACTGAGTACTGACAGTCAGAGTTGTATCCAGTAAAATTAGAACTGCATATATAGATATAAAAAATTCCAACGAAAAAAGGGGCGTTGCGAGAATCAAACTCACGACCTCTCGCACCCAAAGCGAGAATCATACCACTAGACCAAACGCCCTTAATCGATTTTAATTTGAAACGTCTTTTATAAAACTTTTAATGATTTTGCCAGGTTTAGTGAGGAAATAGTTCTACAACGTTCTGATCAAGGCTTGCCTTGGACTTATCTAAAAAAAGGCTTAGTTTTGGTTTGTAGACTCTCATGAACAATGAAATTTATGAACACGTATCTGAGGAGTCTGCGTGCTGATCACTGTCTCGGTCTCTCACCACGTTTAACAGCCAAAGTGTACATCGACATTTTTTCACGGGAACTCCCAAATTATGATTTTATTTTTGTACAAAATGTACACGGACTGTTGTATGTATGATTATTATTTTACATTTTTTTACCATAAATTAAATAATGTGTTTTCATTAGTTTTGTAAACAGGTGATGTAAACTCATGGTTTCGATCATTGTTTGTGGTACCGGCATGCAAAGGTTCGAATCCTTTTACTCCAGAGCATACTTATTCTATAAAATAGAAAAAGAAAAAGTCCCTAATAAATAAATGAAAGTAGATTTACATTCTTTTTGTATTTCTAGGGGGAATGTTGAGGCAAACTTACGATGTTGTCATGCTGACAAGCTGGTTAGGTGCCGAGTTGGATTAGACATCGCAGGTTTCAGTTTCAGAATTGGGAAGAGGTTAAGAACCAGTTATATTTTTGTCCATGTTCTATATATATATATATATATGCACCTTTCTCAAACCCTTGAAAGGTGAGATCTTGCTATTTTTTAAAACAGGATTAAATAAAGCTCAAATGTGATTTGCAAAAAAAAGCTCAGATGTAGATTAGTATTTTTTTGAAATATATTTTGTGTCCACAATAATGTTGACAATAAGAAAAAAAATACCAAAATATAAAGCATATGCCAATGTTATATATAATTAGCAGATTTTGTATTGTGGTAATTTCCAAGTATAAAAATTATTATTCATCCATGTGATTAAAATAAGAGCTCTTAAAACAAGGATCTACCACAATATAAAAACCCGCCTCATACACACATCGGGTTCAGAGGCTCGGTGTCGGGACTGAACCCAATGTTGAATCGCAACCGAGAGACGACCATGATCAACTCTGCCGAGACTACTTAAACCACACTGATCCATTGTACAAGGCCCCTCTTTTTGGGTGACGCATTCGGATGTCAAGGAGAATTTTCATGTGTCTTCTTCATGGAGTGATGGCTTATGATGGCTACTTCTGGCCAAAGAATGATACTTCAGATAAGCCTGGCTTCACTTCTTATCAGAAATGAATTGCGACTGTGAGGATGCTTTCTATGGAGTTGTCGGTGATCTAGTTGATGAGTACATGCGCATGAGCTAGTTCACTTGTCTTGAGTCAATGTACAAGTTCTGCAGAGCGGTGGTTTAGGTGTTTGCTGGAGAATACACGAGAGATCCAACCGTTGTTGGTATTGCCCGACTGTTCTCAATCAACGAGATAAGGGGGTTTCCTGGTGTGCTTAGAACCATAGATTACATGCACTGGAAAAAAAAGAACTGTCTATTTACTTGGCAAGGGAAATACAAAGGACACGAGGAAGGGTGCACGGGCATACTTGAGGTAGTTGCATCACAATATCTCTGGATTTGGCACTCTTTCTTTGGCATGACATGGTCTCACAATGATATCAACGCGCTTCAAAGCTCTCATGTGTTCACTAGGATTGCGGACGCTGCACTCCAAGGGTCGGCTATGAGATCGATGGACACACTTATGACAAAGGGTACTATTCGCCGATGGTAACTATCCTCCCAGGAGCACAAATGTGTAGACAATCCGGGCACCTCAAGACAAGGACGGAAGTAGGTTTGCTGAAGAGCAAGAGGCCTTTAGAAAGGATGTGGAGCGGACATTTGGTGTCCTCCAATCTCGTTGGGCCATTGTTTGGCATCCTGCTATGACATAGAGCAAGTGGCAGATGTGTGAGGTCATGACTGTTTTTGTGATCTTGCGCAATATGATGGTTGAGGAGGAGTGTGATGACAACGTATATGACAAAATGTGGGAATTTCAGGATGAATGATTGCGCCCCAGTCCGGTCCACCAAATGACTACAGATTTTTTAACAGTCCATGATGAAATGCGAGATGATGCTACTCAACAATCAACTCCAAAAAGATTTGGTTAAACATATGTGGAATCATGTTAGAAGCCACTAGTCCTTTCTTTTATTTTTATTTAAATTTAAATGATTATAATAAACTATGCATGAAGGACTACTTTGTTTACTTTTTATGAACTATGATGTCTAAATTTGATTCTTACTATCTATGTACGTGCAAAGATAGGAAAACATTCTCAAAAATTGCCCGACCACGGATAAATGGGGGCGTCGTTGGGTGTCTCAAGAATAATACTAGGAAGGAACGATGGGTTTGTCTCCCCATCGGCTACGATGTTTATAGGGCCAGAAGGCAACGTTACAATTATCAGTTTTGGTAAGGGGAAACACCACCAAACGGTCACCGTGGTTGACTCAACCATAATGCGATCGTAGTGGTTAATATCTTGCCTCCTATACCGATCGTGCTTTATTATATTAATAGCCACAATCGGTGTACAATAATAATGGCAAGATTTCCTAATAGGGTGAAGTGGTATGTCCACGAGCCACCGCAAATAGACTGGTTCAAACATGATAGTTGTTCAAAATGGGGGAGGGGCGTTGGAGTTGCCCTGAGTGTTGAAACAATGCATATGCCTAGCATTTGATTATTTGAGGATTTTTTTGGGGGGAAATGTGGTCTATTTATTCATTCAATGCATATGCCTAGCATTTGATTATTGGGGGGGGGGGGGGGGGATATGGTCAATTTATTCATTCAACAGTATGAATCTCGGGATCTACGAGCCATACATGATGTCCACGAGACAAGGATAGAGCACTCTTCCCTATAGAATGAGCATCTACGTTTCTCTATATTTGTGTACAAACACAATCTCAAAAATCTTATTCTTTCGGGCTCCAATATCACAGATGATTGAATCTTATCGGCCTATGCTTCCTTCGTTGATTTCGCGGACCACCGTCAGCCCATCGGAGCCAACTCGCATCTTCGACATATGAAGGTCTTTAGCTAGCCCTTAGAGGCACGTTGCACGAAGACTTTCCGGTTGTCACTAACAACCTTAGGCCGGCTCCGGTAGGAGAGATGCGACAACGGTGCGTTGGAGGCCTATTCTTTTTATTTTTGTGAAATTCCATCAATCTATTAATAATCATCAACAACGGTACAAAAGAGCCCCAAAATAATAAAAGTTACAAGTAGGTCATTAGACCATCTAGCGACGACTACACACTCTTATGGTGGTAGTAGCCGTTAAGTGTGGTAATGTATTATACATATCCATTATGTTATTGTATACCACTTGAATGGCGTAGACAATCTGTATGCCTTCAGGCGCTTCTCGGCTATCCATATAACACATACCTGAATCCCAGACAAGGGTATCGGTTCCTTGTCGGACTAAGCTATAATTGAAAACCCAGCTTTGGTTTGATAATTCGGAAAAACAAACTAGAATGCTTAGTCCACTTATCTGAAACCATGTTCTGTAATAAGAAGGTATTTTATTAAATCTGTATCACAATTGAGAATGTTTTGACAAATAGAAAGTTCTACCTCTAAACTATCAAAACAATGGATTAGTTTATTGCACACACCGAATCAATGTAAAGTTTATAGTAAAGGTAACACAGCTGTTATAGATCGCCTCGGCAGTGCTTATTTTTCCTTGTCTTCTGAATGTCTGTAATGCACTTAGGTGATTTTATTTAAAAAAGCAAAAAATGGGGCGTTGCGAGAATCGAACTCGCGACCTCTCGCACCCAAAGCGAGAATCATACCACTAGACCAAACGCCCTTTGATGAAAGAATTTGTACACTAGATTACTCGTAGTTCTATAAGTCCGCGCGGCAGTCAGATATTCACAATTCAGGCTCTTGGCATTAGAACAACACACAAGACAGAGCAAATTCCTTTCCTGCTCCTTGTTCAAAACTCAAAGAAAAGCAATGGAAACACAATGATCAGCTCACTGGACGCACGCCCTACAAGACATTCACAGGAAATGCATCATCCAAACGAAACTGCAGGACCAACAACTCATTTAAGAACCACTGCATTTTTTATTTATATGAAACGCATGTCTGCATCCATCATCCGAAAGGAACGCAGGGTCATCAAATCACTCCAAGAACCCATACAGTGAAATGCATTCATAGAGTAAACAGTAGAAACCACATCAAATAGATGGATGTCAGAAGAGCAACGCTGCAGCAACTACAACCAGTGTCACTCAATACTTTGCGCTGAACGCTTTCAGGTAGTTCTGAATCTTAGAATGCGAGGCAAAAAAATAGATAGGTCCCTCCTGTCAGGAGAGCGGATCAAGTCTGGCAAGCAGAAGACACACAAGAGCTGCTGAGTTTTCTGAATCTATATCTATCTATCTATATGCACCCCAGTTCTGTTGTCGTCATGTATGAGCCGGCGAAGCTTCTGAAGAGGCAAACAATAAAGACTCCCGCTCTGATCTTTCTCTACTGTGTCTCGACATCCGGCTGCCGCAGCTCATCGGCAGCTGATTGAGCAGAACACAATGAGGCAGTCAGGCAGCAGATCAATATTACAAATTTCAAATAGTCGAAAAAAAAATACCAGTAACAAGATCAACAAGACAAATCCTGTAGACCATATAATGTGCAGAAACTAAGCTTTCATACACTACTTTAGGATATATCCTGATTTTGGCTCACAGATTCTAACAGAAAATTAGTACTATCATCTCTGCAAGGGCGAATTGAGATGACTGGACTGATTCAGATTTGTAGGTTCCATAAATCCTACTAGAGGTAACAGCACGAAGTGATCAAACTGGATTATTTAAATCAAGGGCAGCAGTGTAGATATGAATATGCGACTTATGACGGGGTTTTTTAGCAACCTTTCCAAGCACCTAATCTTTCCAAGTGGATAATTTGAACAATACTCCACTAAGACAAGACTCCAAAATCATGTCCGTGCACCAAATAGTATCTAAAACAAACAACATTCTGCATAGCCAATTCAAGACTACCAATATGTATTTATCACCAAAGAAGATCACAGGAACAATCAAAATCTCACATTTTGCTCGTTTCAAAAAAAATCTCATAGTTTTGCTGAAATAAATTACTCTAACAATACCAAAAATACAGCTCATGAACAAAACATGAAAACAATATTATGGCATAAACTAGCTTCTACACAGTATTGTAGGATAGAACCTGAATTTTGTTCACAGGTTATTCAACGCAAGTAAGAATAGGCTAAAATTAAACACAGATCACCAACTTCTGTGGCAGGCTGAAAAAGAGACGACTGGTTTGGCTTTCTTTTAGTTCCATAATTTCTGCGAGGGCTTTCTGAAAAAAAAGTTCACTAACGGCAAATATTACAAGACGTAGGAACTGAATCAATGCACTAGTATGAAACGAACAAGTTCCATATCAAGGTTGACTGCAAACATGTGGTTTACAAATAACCAGGTAGTGTCGTCAGACCATCTTTTAGCATCTCTAGCTACACAGACTTGTAATTCCCAAGGCACACGTAAATACATATTGTTTCCATTCAACTATTTTTACCTATATCTACAAAGAGTACAATAGTTTCAGGCATATCCCAAGTTCTAACAGAGGCAGATTTGGCAACAGTGTTTCAGGCCACAGCTATTTCAGTTAACTGATTGTGAGACTACAACAGTTTGAGTCAACTGCTATTATTCCAGTTCTCGATTCAAAAAGATCAAGAGAACCAGCATTTGCTCATTGTGCAGAACAAACTCGATCAAGACTACCAGCACGTATTTGTTGCCAAGGGAGGAGAAAAATACAAAAAAACACCACAATTGGGGTCACTATAACAGAAAACTACCACAATTCAGATTTATGGTGGTTTTCTGTTATAGTGACCCCAATTATGGTGGTTTTTTGTAATTTCCTCCCAAAGGAGATAATAAGAAGGGAGTTGGGGACATACATAGGGAGAGGCTCTCACCAGCTGGTGCCCCGCCCATGATGACGATGGTATCGCCATAGCCGTTGCGGGGCATGCGCAGGTCGACGACGAGTTGTTTCGGTCTCCCGTAGCGGCCCGCTCGGACGCACATGGTGAGGCCGAGGAAGTGGTCGACGACGCCGACGTTCCTCGGGCCCCTCATAAGAACAAGCTCCTCGTTCCTGATCCGGTGGTATGAAACGGACCTTCCCTGGAAATGTAGCGCCGGCCAGCGGTTTTCCTTGTGCCAGGCCCTCCTCATATTTGATTTGCTTTGCATATCTCACCATCATCATATACCGAGAAAATTGCAAAAAGCTACGACAATTGGGGCTAAGGCTTCAAAAAACTACGACTTTTGGGGTTTGTTTCAAAAAACTATAAATTTTCGGGCTAATGACTTCAAAAAACTATAAATTTTGTGTAATCGTTCAATTAGCTGGTTTAATAGCAATTCTGACAGGACGGGTCCACTGTGAACCATGACATGGCAGACAAGAGAGGGACGCGCTTGAAGGCTCGTTAACGGGGAAGCTCGGACCCACCTCGCAGTCGGTGCGGGCGGAACTAAACGCACCGGCCCGTTGACCAGTGCTCACCGGAGCGCTCGCTGCTTCGCGCGTGAGCAACTCGACGGCCGCCACACTGGCCACTCAACGCACGCCCTTGTCCCGTGCTCGCCGGCGCGCCACCAGCTCCCGCGCGTGCAGCTCACCGACCTGTTGCCAGACACGGCCTCGCCGCCCCGCACGTGAGCAGCTCGACGACCGCCATGTTTGTCGGCTGCTAGCTGCCGCACCACCGTGAAGCTTGCAGCTCACCCGCCGTAGGTCGCCGTCGCGCTTGTCGGCCTCCGCACGTGGAGCCCCAAGGTTACCGCCGTGCCGACCATGCCGGCCGCCATGTTCGCCACCTGGCGCGTGCTCGCCGCTGTGCTCGCTGGCCGTCGCGTTCGCCGCCGCGCATCTGAAGCCAGCGGGTCGCCGCCCGGCGCGTGAAGCCCACAGCTCGCCAACCGTACGTCGCCGTCACGCTCGCCGGCCTCCGAGCGTGGCGGTCACCGCCACGTCGACCACCACGTTCGCCACCCAGCGCGTGCTCGCCGGCCGCCGCGCCGCCCGACGCGTGAAGCCAGCGGGTCGTCGCCCGGCGCGTGAAGCCCACAGCTCGCCAGCCGTAAGTCGCCGTCACGCTCGCCGTCCTCCAGCGCGTGCTCGCCGGCCGCCACGCCGCCCCACGCGTGAAGCCCGCAGCTCGCTGGTGAGCACCGCCGTCACGCTCGCCGTCCTCCAGCGCGTGCTCGCCGGCCGCCACGCCGCCCCACGCATGAAGCCCGCAGCTCGCTGGTGAGCGCCGCCGTCCACTGAGCTCGACGCCCCGCCCGTGAGCAGCCGGCCGAGACCGCGGCAGGGAGGAGAGGAGGTCCGTCGGCCGAGCTCCCGGTAGGGGAGGGGCTCTGCCCGTGAATCACGGCTGCTCCAGGTTTGGTCAACGCAGGAAGAAGGGATTGGAGCTCACGCTGATTTCCTCCATCCCGCCTGCCACGTCATGATCTGCGGTGGGTCCACTCGGTCAGAAATGCTATTAAACCCGCTAATTAAACGATTATATAAAAGTTGTAATTTTTTTAAGTCATTAGTCCGAAAAATTGTAGTTTTTTACGGCAAACCTAAATTGTCGTAGTTTTTTGAAACTCGAGATCCAATTATCGTAGTTATTTGCAATTTACTCTCGTATACCTGATGGTTCCTTGAGCACCCACGCGTTTATAACCCAGGCTTATCGGATGCTACATCCACACCTCGCCTCTGTGGTCGCCTCAGCTCGGCGCAAGTGCGCGCCACCGTCTTGAGGTCCCTTCGGCGGTCGGGGAGCTTCGCCAGGATCGCCAGCAGGATGTCGCGGGGAGCGACGCCAGGGCGTTCTCGCGGCAGAGGTCGTCGAAGGCGCGCCTGCTCAGCTTATCCGTGAGCTCCCTCCAGAGCGACGCCAGCGGCAGCGAGGCGTCGTTCTCGTCTGTCACCGCGCGTGCAGTGTCGTCGAGGCTGGCCGACAGGAGCGGCGCCGCGGAGCGGGCGTCCACGCACGCACAGTGCTTGACCAGCCGCGTGTCTCCGGCGAACCTGGGGACGCTTGCGTAGAAGACGACGTGCGTCCCGACCGTGCGCATCCTCAGCGCGACGGGCGCGTCGTCCTGCAGGTGCGACTGCGGCGGCGCGGCGTAGCGGAGGGACAGGGTCGAGGCCGTCGCGCCCACCCGCCTCGGGACCCGGTCGGACTTGGTTGGGACGGAGTGGGCGTGGGGCACGAAGCCGGCGTCGAGGAAGGCGGCGTGGACGAGGATTATGAGGCGGCCGAGGGGGCGCTCGGCTTCCCACCGGCCGGCGTCGATCACCCTGTGGAGGGGCGAGACCTCTGCCATGGCTGATTGACGTGGTCGTCAATGGGTGCTCGATGACTCGAAGAGATGGAGGAGTCCTCCGCGTGGGTTGTAATGGCGATCGAGATCAAATTAATCTGCGCCGCGCTGGATGCATGATGCCATGATGGTACTGGATCGGAGCGGCATTGTATTGTATCTAGGGCAAACCTGCGAGGACGAAAACGAACGGCCTGATGTGTCTTGCTTGATCAGGCCAACGGAGAACGAGAAACAGGAGCCGGTCCAGCCCACTACGGCTCACAAGATGCCCCGGTGTCCCCTATAAAAACGCGGAATTTCTATCTCTAAAACGGTCTGAGAATCGCCAAACTCGGCGGACTGACGAAAACTGTTGGATCGTAAATTCGTGATGCAGATCGAGCCTTATCCTCTCGTCAGTTGAACCGAAGATACCCAATACGGAAATCCCACCCAACTTCCTTCCCCGCCGCCGGCCACTTGCTGCGCCTCTCATCCCGCGCGCCGGCCAGGAGCCCTGCTTCCTGCTCGCGTGTCGGACGGGAGCCTCGTCTCCTTCCAGCGCCGGCCGGAGCGCCGCCTCCATCCTGAGAGCCGGTCGGGAGCCCAGCTTCCCCATGGCGTCGTGGCTTTTTGCTGCCAAGTGCCAAGGCATGCATCGCCGCCGCCCGTGGCGGCCTGGGGCGGCTGCCCTTGCCTTGTATCATGCCACGGTTGAGTGCACCAAAGGAAAAGCTTCAAGAGATGAGATGGGGAAAACTAGAGCATCCCGCCGAAGCTTTGCTTCTTGTACTCTGGAGCAGATTGGCTTTTGATTTTGTTGTCAAACCTAAGCGACGGAAAGAGGTGACTCGTTCTCATTACTTGGCAAGCTTGCCAGCTCCAGTGTGATGTTGTCCACGAGAAAGGAAAGATAAAAAATCTGACTGAATTTCTTGGATAGATAGATACAAGACCTAATGTTAAACTGCATGAAACAGGGAAATGTGAAAGGCAAGGCATCAATAGCAATATCTGGCATGAGTTTGGTCGCTGTTTTCCATGTAGCTGATACCTCTGCTGTATGGGTGCTTGAGTCTTCAAAAACAAGTACCCTCCGCCATCGTTTTTTTAGACAAAATTAAACTAGAGACAAATTTATAGGTACTTGCGGACGCTAAATATATGAGTAGTTTGATGTCGTAAGAGTAGTCAGTTTTTGTACTTATAAACTTTTATTTGCTTTGTACTATCCCAGCTTAATTACTTAATTAATTGAAAAGGGCAAAGCTTTTGCCCATGTTTTTTTAATACCTCTACTATATTTTGAAGCAGCTCAAAGCCATGAAGACCTCGTGAGATTGGATGGCTAAAGAATCAATGTTGATGTCGTCTACTACTATCAATATATGAAAATCTATACGGGTTGCATCACTATATATGGTTCAGTGGACGAGCAATTGAGAAACTGGAAAAAGCACAAATGCCGAAGAAGCGGAAGGGAAGGCATGTCTTTATACACATATGCATGGATAACTGCTATATAAACTGGTGGATAACTTGTATATATATGCCTGGATAACTGCTGCATAAACTAGTGGATAACTTATATACATATGCATGGATAACTGCTACATAAACTTGTGGATAACTTGTATATATATGCCTGAATAACTGATGTATAAACTCTTGGATAACTTGATTTTCATACCTCTATATGTGATTTCTTATCTTTGATTATATTTTTTACTTTCTTCCTACTGTCAAGTTTTTAGTGTACTTATCTAGTCACACACAACACGGTTGAATATATATGTCTAGTGATGATTTGTGATGTAACTTCTATATTTTAGCATGGATAACTATAATATTAGCTAAATGGATAACTTGTACTCATATTTCTGGATAACTATATCGTTAGCTGCTAGATAACTTGTACTCATATGACTGGATAACTGTTATATAAACTGGTGGATAACTTCATTTTTATACCCCATATGTGATTTTCTATCTATGATTGTGTTTTTCTACTTTATTTCTACTGTCAAGTTTTTAATACATTTTGCTAGTCACACGCAACACTGTTGTATATATGTCTTGTGATGATTTGTGGGGTAACTTTCACATATAAGCATGGATAACTATAGTGTTAGCTGGTGGATAACTTGTACTCATATTCCTGGATAACTGTTGTGTTGGCTGCTGGATAACTTGTACTCATATGTCTGGATAACTGTTGTGCAAACTAGTGGATAACTTGATGATTATACCCCATGTGTTGATTTCATATCTCTGATTGTGTATAAATATCATACCTTTATTCATAACTTACACAATAGAATATGTGTGTGAAACATCAGCATGTTCCTCCTCTTCTATTTCTTGGTCTGGTTCATGGCACCCCCGGCGTCGTACCCGCACCCCCGAGTAGGTGGAGCGTAAGCGCCGCATTGCCTCGCTAGGTGCGAGTAAGCGAGAAGCGCGCTGGTACACCAACCACGACAAGGTACCGCTAGCCTAACTGCGTTGGTGAAACTTCACCCACGACGATGAGGAGGCTAGATGCTCACGAAGGAGAGCGCGACGGGCACCCACCCCACCACCGTTAGTCGAGGAAGAGGAGCGGGGGAGGAGGAAGATGAGGACTATGGCAGGCACGTGGTGGATCTGGCCAACTTCATCGACGACGACGTCGGGCAGGCCCAGGGCCGGTCCTGACTTTTAAAGGGCCCGGGGCGAAACTAAGATCTTGGGCCCTATATAAGTACAAAACAAATGTATCAATTTGTAAAAGAATTTTTGAAATGAAAGATGAAGATGATTCCCAACTATTGTAAATTCATAGTCATACATTATTGATCACTCAGCAATGCCGAGAAAATCCAAGCATTAACGTCGAACGAGTCGGCTAACATGAAATAAAGAAAAAACCAGAGGTTATTGAAAATGGGATAGTATTTCCACAAGTCTACACAACCTATGACATTTGACGACAGTGTATTGTTTTGGAGGAAGGACACAAGAATGTACAATATATCAAATGCTACAAATAAACACTTAAATTGCACCAAATATGTATAAAAATTGTCATAGAAAAATTGTTCTTGCATTTCTTTGTGCAATCTACATAATTTTTATATTATTATGACCTGTATTCTGTCTAAAATCACCTCATCATGTTGGCTGTGGACACACGACAATCTATTCTCGCTATTCAGGTTTTGACCTGTCTGCGTGTGGCCCCTAGAGCCGGTGATGGGTGGCGTCCATCTTCTGTCCAATAACAGTAAAAAAATGCAGCAAGCATGACACATGTTAGATGAAGACTACTTTTTTTTAATTGAGAAGACTCTAGCTATTCCCTACCGATGAGCATAAAAATGACTTGATCATGTTTTGCATTGCCTTTCTTAAAAATATGCGATCTGGTCTAGATCGTTGTTCTATGATTCTATCCACGGTCGTCAACCGACCCCGTGGATCTTAATTCATTTATGCCTTACCAACGGACAAAAGCCCAAGCTAACGAAAGGAAAAAAGCAAAAGCCTAGTATAACAACAGGAAATATGCTCAGATTCTGGTCCACTAGCAGCAGCGTAACGCTTCATACTCGTCTTCCTTCCTAAAGCTTAGAGTTGAAGAACTCAAATGGCGGCACGGCGTCCCAGTTGCAGATGCCTTAGCTAGATAGGACTAGGGGCCCCCTAGTTTCCGGGGCCCGGGGCGGCCGCCCTCGACCCCTCGTGGTCGACCACGCAGGCTACTCTGGATTAGAGTGACATGCGGCGCGGAGCGACGATGCGATCATGGTAGTGGCGACCCAGCAGGCCAGCGAGAAGGAGCTCGCGACACACCGCGTCAAGCAGGAGATCGTCAACATTGCGCTCGCGCCAGACTCCGAGTAACCGCCGATCGTGTCGCTGACACAACTCATGGGCTCTGGTGAGGATTCCAAGCGTCCTATTTTGGTTAGGGTTAGGTTAGGGTTGTGGCTTCTTTTAGGATGGTCCAATGTATATACGATCGACTGTATGTGATGATTCGAAGTTTGATCTGATCGTATTTGTGTTTAATTTTACCGTGAAGACGGCGTTGTCTGGATTTTCAAAAGTCCAGTCTCGTAATTCTGCAAACTGAAAAGGTGTTTAGATTCACTCTTACATACTTCAACCCACTCACGTGTTATGGGTGGATAACTTTTGGTTCCAAAAAATTTCGTCAAACATGTGATCTAGTTTCAAAGATCTCGCCGCGACTAGACCAACAATAAAAACGGATTTTAAATCAAACGAGCGATTTGATCTACAATATATTTTCAATTTTGGAATTTGAATTTAGCTGGCTATAATGGGTTTTCTCATGTAGTGCCGAGGCGGCTCTTGTTTTGGTTCTCAAATCTCAACGTACGCTATTTTGGCCGGCAACATGATATGGTAGACAATCGCAGTACGTCCCTATCGCTATGCGATCCGCCGGGTTTGAATTTTTGTTAGAACGGTCGATACCTAGCCGTGTCCTAAAAACGACCCTATGTTCGCCAGATCAGTGGACACAATGTACGGCGTGGAGTCCGTCAACAGTACCTCACATGCGGGCCCAATGGCAGAGCCCGACTCCTGAGTCCTGACTCGTGGGGGCAACGTCGCTTCCTTCGTTTTCCCCATGCCATGGCCTAGGCTGCATCTCGAAGGTCCAAGCCGAGTCCGAGACGAACTCAGTTAACGCATGCGTGAACGAACCTTTATAAGCACGCCCCAAGGCAAGGCGCCCTACGAGCACATCCCATCTCTCCCGAATTCCCCATCGTCTAGCTGCGAGCACGCCCGAGAGAGAGATCTCCTAGCTGCGACGATGGCGAAGCGGAAGTCGGCGAGCTCGAAGACGGCGTCGCGGAAGAAGCCGGCGGCGAAGCTGGACACGGCCTTCTGCTGCCCCTTCTGCAACCACTCCGGCAGCGTGGAGTGCAAGATCGACCGCAAGGACTGGATCGCCGAGGCCAAGTGCTTCGTCTGCAAGGAGATGTACTTCACCAGGGCGCACACCCTCACAGAGCCCATCGACGTCTACAGCGAGTGGATCGACGAGTGCAAAAAGTCCAACAACCAAGGCGTCGACCTCCGGGACTAACTAATAGCTTTGTGTTTGAGTTTTTTTGTTGTACTCCGATCTAAATTGTATATCCAACTTTGTGGAGTTGATAATATTGTTCATCAGCATTATTATTTATGACAAAATTAAAACAAGTTTTTTTGTTACCTTTGTTCATCAGCACGTGTGTACGTTGCTCTTCCCCCTTGAAGTAAGCATATGTACGCGGTAACAAGGATCGATGACGATGCAAAAATCATGAGCCATGCAACTAACGATGCCAAATGCAATCGACGAGTGCAAGAAGGCCAGCGAAGGCATGATCCGGGATGACCGGGAGGAGTACTAGCTAGGGCAACAACCTCAAATGATCGATTGGTATGCCTGATCAGGCCAGATCGAGGTGGTTTCAGGCGTCTCAGAGAAAGCTTTTGCCGATCTTCAGAGATACTAGTACTAGCTATATTAAAATCATGTCCTCTTGTATTGATGTACTAGAGGCAGTGTTGCCGGATGTGTCCATCCCAACTACAAACTCGGTATACTCCTGTGAAGCTAACCCAATCAACGCTGGTAAACTCGTCCTTGATAGCAAGTATTCCCCCAAAAAGATAAGAGAAACCCTAAAGATAATGGAAAGAGTAAAAAAATTGACAAAGGCCAAGAACTTGGAGAAAGATGGAGGTAATTCAAGTATACCACTCTCTCCGTTCAGAAATATAAGACGTTTTAGTTTTGTGGATCGAACGACGGAGGGATGCTACCATGGTGGACGGCCAACTCTACAACCAGCGAACACGATGCTACGAGCTTGAGCATGCAGTGCTGCGAGGATGCTCCGAGCGGTGGTACCTGATACTACAACCAGCTGACAGAAATTGCTACGTGCTGCAAGGAAGCTATGGCGATGCTACCACTGTGTACGGCGATGCTATCATTGTGAACCCAAATTGCTACAAGCCCAAGCACGATGCTGCAAGGAGGCAATGCTGATGCTACTATGGTGGACGGCAAGTCTGGCAATGCATGATGCTACAAGCCCTAGCATGCGCTGCTGCCACTATGCTGCAAGGCGTACACCAGGTCTCCAGCAGGTTTAAAAACTCTGTGCAGTTTGCCCAGAGAGGCTGAAAATGCCTTTTGTTTAACACGGAAACAAGCTGGCGCAACAATATGCCAAGCTATCAGAACAGATCATTTTACACCTCTGAGATTTGGAGAAAATTAAAGACAACCACGCTTACTCCTCCTCCTTAGATGGAACACCTCGCTTACTTGACTACATTAAGTTAGAATACAAAGCCAGGGTGCACGTCAATTTACTCTCCTGCGCAAATCAACCGATTGCACGTTCCATTTCCAGTTCAAACTTTAATGGTTACAAACAAATTCAAATGTAAAGAATGTAGCACGTACCCCGCTCCAAAACAAAGAAAAAGGTGTGTGCCGCATTCACGAGGGACTGCCAGTGAGATACTAGAGGAAGGCGGGGATGACGTCAAATCCGCATGGCCCTTATGTGCTGGGCCACATACGTGCTACATTGACAATGACAATGGAAAGAAAGGCTGTAAGACGGAACGAATCCGAAAAGATTGCCTCAGTTCGGATTGGTCTCTCTGCAACTCAGGAAGACTGCCCAGAGAAGTGACATAAATATTAGACGATATGTTCCATTACACAACAAAGCTATATAGTACTACCTCCGTCCAAAATGTAAGCCTTTTTAGCAGTTAGCAGTTCAAATTGAACTGCTAGAAAGGCTTACATTATGGACCGGAGGTAGCTAAGCAGCACAAGAACAGCTACAAGAAAAATGGCCTGCATGTCAACAGATCACTTACTAGGCTTTCAGTAATCCCTACATCAACATAATTAATAAGTTAATGTCTAACCGCAGATCAGAATGCAGAACCACCCACAGCACCTGACCTCTACCTGCCAGGTGGCTGAGCTTGACCTGTCCGCTGACCTCCAGACCGCAGATAGCGTTCAAGTGCTCGATCGTAATCGTTTCCTACCAGGCTCCCCCTCATCCTTCCCGTGGGCTGCCAGTTTGGGTCCATCTGAAGCTCTTGGGCATCGGAAGCTTCAACAAGGGGTGTGGCAGGAGCAACCGGTGGTTGACCAGGAGACTGCACACGTGGTAGACCGGGAGACTGCACACGTGGTTGGACCCGTGGAGTTCCTGGTTGGGACACTGCTTACGATCTCAGTGCCTGGCTCTGCTGGGGAGCATAGAGATGGCTCGGTATGCCCTGGCTAACTGTGCCACCTTGGTTCGTGAATTGGCCCATTAGACTGTCCAACTGTCGCTGGTCAAAGTGCTGCTGTTGTTGGGGAAAGGAAGCTCCATACGCATTAGCACCTCTACCCTGCCCCGAGCCTCCCGTCGCTGATCTCATATGCATATAGGGTGGAGCAGCAAGGCCCATAACCCGCATGTTGCGTATGTCCTGCCAACATTTTGTAAGTCCATTAATAAAGCCAAGATAAATCTAATCCAAACAAATATACAGAGAAGAAGTCAATTCCATTTCTCGTTAATAAGTTCAAACTGGCAACCCTGAGCTCGCAGACTACAGTACTGTTACCCAACTATATCCTTCTTCTAGGTGACATGGTACAGTTAACAGCTAGTCACCAAAAAGAGGTACTGCCATATGCCAAATCTTTACTGCAGTTGCAAAAGAAAACAGGCAAAATAGCATTCAATGAAATAACAGTGAAGTGACCAAACAAGGCATTAGGTATCTTCCGGAACCAAACACACATTTGTCAGCATCCAAACACACATACCAGCTCAGGAGCACTGGGTGACTTACACTAAGGCCTTGTTTACTTATAGTGCATTAGAGTGTAAATAAGGGAATAGGAGGGGCTTATCCCAAATCCCGAACAATCCCCAATTCTACCAAGCCGGGTCTAGACGGGATAATCCTGAGATATCCCCCACAAATCCCCTTATTTTTTTCCTAGATTAAAAACTCTACACAATACTAGTGTATTTTGGGGGAAGAGTATTTGAGGGAATTGGGTGGAAGGGAGAGATTTACCAAATCCCCTCCCATCCCCAACAAATCCCCTTATTCTTTCCTAGATTAAAAACTCTACACGATACTAGTGTATTTTGGGGGAAGAGTATTTGAGGGAATTGGGTGACAGGGAGAGATTCACCAAATCCCCTCCTATCCCCAAACCCATTGGGGGTGAAAACAGGAGAGAAGTAAACAAGACCGTAGGGTTGCAGAAAGTTAAGTCGTCAACTAGTTGTAATACGATAGTGTATGTTTAATATGATGTGCACAGCAATGTTACTGCAAGATAAACACAATGTAATGCTACACTATGTTGGCAAATACCACAGCACGGGGCCTTAAAAAGAGTATTACCTGTTGTGCTGACTGTAGATGCAAGGATGAGGAACCATCAGGAGCCCTTGAGTGTGGCCCAACACCATTAATCATCGATGTGATTACACTGTCAGCATTTGTCACATGATGTGTTTGGTAGTTTGGAGAAGCTGAAATGGATTGTGACATGGGAGACGGACCACTCAAGACATTTGGCTGCACCCTTCTGGATGAATTCTGATGTGGCACTGCCAAAGCCTGGACTGCTACAGGGTCTCTCCTGAAATTCCTAGGTAGACTATGCTGTGCTTCGTCTGATCTAGCTAGAGAACCTAGCTGTGATTGCAGGTATGCTCCTTGTGAAATTTGTTGCATGGAAAATGTCAAACTGGGAGTTCCAATAGAAGGAGAGACGGTCTCCGGGGTAGCAGGTTGCATTTGCATGATATCTCTAGGCAGAATAGACTCCAAGGTCCCAAAAGAACCAGAGCCAGACCCACTTGGCAATGGTAACGAATTTTGGATAGAAGTCGAAGTACCATTGCTAGATCCAATATTCCCATTTCCTACATGTGGATCTTCTGACTGAGCAGTTGTGTTTACAGGGATATCCAGAAGATAGTCCATGACAGATAAATCTTGACTATTCAACACAGGCTTCAAATCTTCTGGGATAGATGCCAAACTCATATACGTATCACCATCATCATCCCTGTTCACCAGGTCTATGACATCGGAAGGAGTTGCATCAGTATCTACAGTATCCCCATTCTGCTGAACTATATCACCTGCATGTCTATCCGATTTTTCATCATAAACAGCTTTCCAAGATCCATCAGGGAATACAAGAACATCAATGATGTCATCACCAGTCTCTTGTAAAACCTAAAGAAAAAGGAGATTAAACACATAAGAAAAGTATAATGAGATGAGAATAGGAAGAGAACTACAGATACATTCTACAACTTGCCTTGGCCATCTTTTGATCAATTCGTAGGTCAATAAAACTTGCAGGAGTATTACAAAATGAACAGCGCCAGGTCGGTTTCTTCAAGTTCATCTCCATATAATTATCATAATCAAAACACTGAGAAATACAGGTCATACATTTCTGTCAAGAAGGGAGAACCTCGACCAAAGAATACAAAACAGACAAATAAATTTTTATAACTGATGGTGTTTGCATAGTCGCCCTTTAACTGGGGTCTTCATGCGCCTAAAACTGCAGTAAGAAAAAAACATTTTCAAATTGCAGCTCATCAGCATTTTCCATTCAAACATATTAAATTTACAAAAAACACATCGAATATCAGAGTTGTCATTATAATCTGAAAATATTGTCCAGTCAAGTTCGTGCATTGTCAGCCAGTCAAATACGCATGCATGATATAATTAACCTCTGCAGCTACTGTGTTGGCAACCAGACAGGAAACAATGCAGATCTACGAAGAATAGTTCGTATAGAGGTTCTCTGTCGCTTTACATGCAACAGCTCGCTTGAGACATTGTAACATATGTATTTTTTTCACTAAAACCACGCCAAGTATTTTAGAACAGAGGGAGTATATCACATAACATGATTAAAGACACCCAGGTTTCATCAATTTAGAATGGTCCGAACATAATGCATCAACATACATGCCATGAAGAATGCTATAAGTACCTTATGGGGCACTTTAGGGTTACTCTTGATGGTCCTTCAAGTATATCTGAATCTACATGAAATTCAAGATGTCACAATGAAAATTCCCAGTCACAAAAAAATGATTCCATTTCAATTTGAGCAAAGAAATTGTGAAAGCTTACATAAACTGAAAAAAATAACTTAACCACCTACCAGGAAGGTCTGTTGTGACTGGTTGGGCATAATCATTGAGTTTTGGAGCATCAAAAGACATCAAATTGTTGACAAATGCTACTGCAATGATGTAGTTAGCTGCAATATAAAGCTAAATTAGCATATACAAAAATTTGATGCGTGCTTCTAGAGAAGAAATGGAAGGTCACAGGTCATCATCACTAATCATACCATTAAAATATCCAGCAGCTTGTAAGATGTTTGCACCATATTTGAGCATCTTGGTGATATCAGTGGGAAACTGGGGTCCTGTTTCCTGTTGAATGTTTGAAACATGTGAGCTAAGCTTGTTTGACAATTGAGATTAACCACAGTCCACAGGTTGCACAGGCTTTGGATCAATGCAAAACAAAATGGCAGGAAGTGGAAAGCAGTGGCTTTTTTCTTCAAACTGTGGGCAAGGATGGTGCTAACCATTGAAACATTATTCCTCTTGTCCACACCTTTTCCATTGACTAAAAAGCTGAAACATAAAAAACATCAGTTGGGTTTCTTTGCCTAACATTGCCTAGCATCAAAGGGAAGAAAGTAATGCACCTCACATGCGGTGGGTTTGCGATACATGATGAGACATCTAAGTTTTCCTTTTGGACAACAATTAGACTCTGCAGAAGATCAACCAAAAAATAAACCTGATATAAAATCATGAGACAATGATATGCAAAATGAAAACAATAAGACGAGAATTACAATACAGCCATGAAGTGCTACCAAACTATCGCTATAGCATAATATCGGATCACTCAATAAACACCAAGGGCACACCGTCCTATCAGAGATTTTACAACAATGAGCACACAGAGTCTTTGTATACAGCTCGAAACTAAAGAACGCCGATCTGAAACTCCTCTACACACTTTATTCCAGAACAGGTATGGCAGTCAACAGGACCAGAGTGGGTAAAATGCAGAAAGCCAGAAACAATTAGATTTACCTGATTCGGTTGCTTAATATGCAATCAACCATCAGATATTAATGCACTAATCGCAGATGCGAACAGAACATGATGCTGCATACTGTTATATGAAACATCGTGAAACTACCAGAGAGCGTTGCACTATGTCAAAATAGTTTACCCTTTTGATAAAGAAACTCAACGGAAACCAGACCATTAAGTGAAAAGTATAATAGCAAAACAAAAACAAAAATCAGTACATGAGCAGCTTAAATAGAATTAATACTCATTGAGACAACCATACAGGTAACGACACTGAAAATTAATGAAATAAATATTCGCCCTGGTTAAACAAAAAAAGGTACTTACAATCTTTTCAGTTTTAGGAAGATTTCTATGAATAAAGAAGTCAGCCATCAAAATATTGTATCCAACCTGTAAGCACACAAAGATATATCCAAATCAGGCTATGGTATCAAACATACCTTTATGACTTATCAGTCATCGACATAGGAGATATGAGGATTTAAGGATGCAAAAGGTTGGCATAATGATTAGAACAAATTGGGGAACTTTATCTGGAAAAATCACACAGACTTCTAAATTGAATAGATTGACCACCTTTGCTTCCAGTGAAGTGATTAAACGGTCGAACTTCAACTTAGGATAGTACCTACAAGGAGGATCACATTAGAACATATTGCATGTGTCATGAAGCAAATAAATGACTTAGATTGATCAAATTGAAATGACCAATTGTCTTCTACTTACATAAACAACTGAAATGAGGAATAAAATTTTGACTATTAGTAGTTAAAAACTTAAATACATCCTGCTCTAAGCTAAAAAAAATATTTGGATTCAGATTCTATATTACAAATAGTATATTTCCAGTAATTTCCACATTTGAACTTGATGCGTGATATGCGATGTCCGTGTCATCTTGAATTTAAAATGTTTTAATCAAACATTAGAGCAAGTTTCAAGTAAATAGGCTTTCTCATTATTTTTTAGCCCCAATTTCTAATTTGTATTAAGATCTACAGCAACATAGACAACCAGTGAACATGATGGCTAATATCATGCAAACAATCAGAGGGAGCGATTCCTTGCTTACCTTGGCATTACTGTTGAAATTATTTCAAGCACAGTGCTGTCATTAGCTGGCTCACTAACAGGAGTGCAGAAGTTTCCAGATATCTGCATGCCAAGAGAAATTATAACTAGGTAAGATGATACGGCCATGCCACCACCCGAGAATACAAACATGCACCCAGAAGGGAAAAGGTGCTCCTAGAACAATGACCATAAAAGAAGAACTGAAGCATTTCATACAGGCCTCACCAGCCATTCTGAGAATGTCAATGTAATGTGCAGGTCGAAACCATTTATTTTTACAAGCATTCTGCAAAACAATAAGCGTGTTACCAGATTGCCATTTTAGTGAGAGATAAGCCATGTTGGAAAAATAAGCTCAAAAGGCAAATTGTAACTTTGGCATATAACATAATCAGCATATGCATAAAACCCTTCAAGTGGCTTGAGACAACTCCAAATAGTAGAATGTGATTATACAGTCAAGGAATACTAGCAAGAATTGCATTGAAGCAAACTAACTGCTGATACATAAATGTAGTTACAAAAGAACAACTATTCTTAACTATAAATATGTATGTGCTTGTATTTTTTTTTAAATACGCCAACATAGTGAACAAACACTAAAGGCATGGATATTTCCACATAGAGTAGTTCTGTTCTGGTTCAGAAAAGGCGTCTCAGTGATACTCATACTGTCATACATGAATGAGATGGAAAGCAATCTACCTTGCATGATATAATTAGTACCATGACGGAAGATTGTAGAAATAGACCATTTCTCAGCTGATATACCTGGTCAATGGTGGTAAACTTCAGATTAATAACACAGAAGTGCACAAAAATGTGTGCATATCTCAATTCACTGCATGAGTAAATGACCCACCTATCCGCAAAAAAAAAAATCAAATTTCAAAATTAAACAAGACATGTGTTAGGTTAACTCACACAACAAAGCTGGAAAGTGACAAAAAGAAGTTGTAGTGCGCAAATTGCAATCCTGCCATCCAGAATTGATGGCATTTGGGGATCTTGCACAAAACCAAGTGACGTCTACCAAGACTATAACCATGATACCTCCCCCCATCCCCCACTTGGACCCACAAAAATCATGAGTCATGAGTGACAGTATCATAATTCTAACATAATCTCCTGTAAAGTTAAGAATTAGAATCCCCCTAAGAGTATCCGTTGCTAATGCTATCCCTTCACTTCCCAAGTTAGATTCTCCAGTAAATTTGTGTAGCCAATTAATTATCTGTACACCATGAAATTAATGCAGTATTTGAATAAAAAGTGACATAACACTGTGACAGTCTCAAAGAGATCCTAAAGTTACACAGCTTGCACTCGGGGTCTACATATTATGTTAGGTGGACCTTAAGGGTAAAACACCTAGCGTATAAAGAAAACTCAAAGCCCTTGCAGCAAATAGACACTCCAATTCTATACATTTCACTTGATGAAAATTCGTAACTGCCGTAGCAGTCCACACGAACAGCCAGCCATTAATACTGAGAAGAGCAATCGTGGCATAACAATTAACACGCCAGCAAGATAACTGACATATCAGTTGTATGGGCCGGTTAAAAGATGATTGTAATTCGAGAGGACTGGCCCTAAAAACACAATTGGGAATTTGTCGGGTAGAGGAAGAGGACAAACACAATTTACCTTCCGCATAGTGTCGGGTATTTCCGCAGCGATCGTAGGAACGTCCCCGCCCGAGAGCGCGTAATCAATCCCTCTGCAGAAAAAAAAAGGACGCGAAATAAGAGCACGCGAAAGAGGACCACGCGGCGGCCAAAAACCCTAAGAATTAGGGGTGCTGGGAGCGGCAGAGCGCGAGGCAATGCCGGGAGCCGCGGATGTGAGTGGGGAAAAGGGGGCGGGCGGGCGAACCTGGCGAAGGCGACGATGAGGTGGTTGAGGTCGGAGGGCGGGAGCGCGTTGGGGCCGCCGAGGAAGTGGCCCTTGAGGAGGAACGCGTTCATGGCCACCGCATTCTGCAGCTGCTCCTTGGCCTGCTGCTGCTGCTGCTGCTGAGACAGGGCCGGAGCCGGCGCCGCCTGCTGGAGCGAAGGTGCTAGGGCCGCGCCGCCCGCCATGGACGGGCGCGTCTCTCTCTGGATGGGAGGCCGCGGGGGAGGAATGGCGAGTACTCGTAGCAGAGATAGTGGGTGGCGCGTCTCTCTGCTGCTGTTGAGTGAGGCGATACAGATGACGAGCAGAGGTGAGCCGAGAAAAATATACATGTGCACTGAGGTTTCGGGGTAGCGTCGGTGGGCAGTTGGGACTGGGCAGTAAAGATCGTGGGGCCCACGTGTCTGTGAGAGGTTTTCGCCGTAGTTTTTTCAGATGTTGGTTATGTCGCGCGGCCTATTTCACCGGTTTCAGAATGTTTTTCTTTTTTTTCGTTATTCTGCGTGTAATTTTCTGGATGTCCTCCTTAAGCAAGTATTCGATCATCAATCTCCTATGCCCCGCCGTCCTTAATACAGCGGCTTGTCGGATATAAGGTCATCTATAGTTACTCCCTCTGTTTCAAAATATAAGACGTTTTAGGTTGTGAAAAAAATGAATCTAGATTTGGTTTAGTATGTAGGTTCATTTGAATGGAGTATATTTTGAAATGGAGGGAGTAGTTTATAGTTAAGTAGTAGTATAATATTTCCTCCATTTCAAAATAGATGTCTCAGATTATTAAAATTTGCATGAATCTAGACACTATTTAGTATATAGATTTATCTAAAATTTGAAAAACCTAAGACATCTATTACGGGATGTAGGGAGTAGTTATTTTCAAAGATTTACTATTTTATACGTGAATGATTTACTCATATACTCATAAAGTGCCTAAGAAAACGCGCAAGAGACTATTACATGAGAGTCCACCTCTTCACTCTCATCCAAGTAACTAAAACAATATTAGTTTAATTTTTATAGCCCAGTTGACTAAAACTTATTACAACTATGTGGCGAACCTAAAAGTCATGCACAAAAGCAATCAGATAGCTATATTGCTTGAATCGATCATATAGCTTTATGTGCACGTGCCACTAGAATCGATCAGATTAGCTAGCTTGCTACGAGATGATTAGAAGCCAGGGCTGGACGACTCATTACATAGCTAGAATGGCGGCAACCGTCGCAGGGAATGGTACCTCCTCGTCCGTAATTGCAGACTGGCGTGGAAAATTGAACCACTTCGATGAAATTTGGCCGAACTTTAACGAGTTCAGCAACGACGCGTTTAGAAATTTCAGGCTTGTGAGCGTTGATCGTTTTATCGGAAGCTGCAAAACAGACCGGAAAACTGCATATATAAAGTACACGTGAGTTGATTTCCGGAAAACCGCAAAAAAACGGGTTTGATCATTTTTACGTTATCTATTCCGGCTAATTTTTTTGTTTTTAACCAATACGGCATATTTTGCTGGTTTAACCAGATAGGCGGTATCTGCTAGAGATGCTCTCAAAAGATACTAGTACTAGCTATAATAAAATTGTATCCTCATTGATGTACTAGAGGCGGTTGTTGGATGTGTTCATCCGAGCTACAGACTCAGAATACTCATGTTAAGTTATCCCAATCAACACAGGTGAACTTGTCCGAGATAGCAAGTGTTCCCAAAAATGAAAGGGAAACCCTAGAGATAATGAAAAGAGCAAAGATTTTGACAAAGGCCAAGAACTTAGAGAAGGATGGAGGTGGTCCAAGTACTATGGTTTTAAATTCTAGCAATGTTACTCACGATGTTTGGATGAAACTGTAAGCATAGGGTGCGGGGTGTTCCTTTCCGTAGCGATTCAGAGGCACGGGGCTCCGAATTGGATACCATATGAGAATGGTGCGCGCGGTGTGGGCGTGGAATTGAAGCCCCGTTACCCATTCTAGATTCCAGGACAAACCAAAGAGCCAAATTCGGTATCCATTTCCAATTCCTTGATTCAAGACCCAATTAAGTACATACAAACACAGTGTTATGGATATTGCAGATGTTGTGGGTGTGGACCTAGAAACTTCTTTAGAACTGATTGAAGAAAATCTTGATTTGATTCGTGTAAGAACCCTAATTTTTTTAGACTTTTAATTTATATGAGTTAGAAAACACTTAGCTTCTAAATAATTTGATTTTGGCTAATTTCAATGCTTAGGCTGTAAGTAAATTTCTGCATGCAATAAAAATCAAGGAGCTGATCAGCAAGTTTGTGCATCGATCAAGCTAACTAGAAGTCTCTACTTTCTAAGCTAGTACTACTTGACGTCATGCAAAGATGCATTGAACCATGCATACACTGACTTGAGATATTTGCATGGAGTGGCATCTTGGTAGCGAACATACATATCTTATTTGGCAGCAAACCAATAGTTAGAAAGCCCAAGTTCTCTTACGTTGAATAGTGCATGGCAGCAAACCTGTAAAGCTTTGACTCACCTAAGGAGTAGCATCTACTCCCTCGATTTCAATATACTATACTATAAAATGTTTTAGCTTTGTGAAACAAATGTATCTAGACTTTTTAGTAGGTAGGTTCACTCAAGTCTGAAATGAATCTTCAAGTAAAATAAGCTAGATACATTTTTCTTCACAAATCTAAAACATCTTATATTTTGAAATGGGGGAGTAGACGTTTTCCTTGAGCGGCTAAGACTATTTTTGAAATTAAAACTTGGTGCTACGAAGGTAACCATATTGTACCGGTCACAATCCAGGTATGGGACTGACTGAGTTCTTCGCTAGGGACGGCTCTGAAACGGAACATGTCGGTGATGGATCCGTAGGAGAGATCGACATAAGTAAATTCAGGTGTCCGGGTTCTAGTGGGTAAGAAAACTCTGCTCTTCTAGAGGCATATGTGGTTCTAGTTGAGGCTGTCGACGTCGGAGTACTCCTCTACAGAGCGTAAAAGCGTTAATATTAACCCATGTGACTCCTGGGTTTGGAAATGCTTACTTTCATGTGTGGCACCATGCGTTTTTAACATGCTTAATTATTTTAATCACCTATTTTCAAAAGCAAGTCTATTTTATAATTTATATGATTGTGTCTATGATTAGTTTGCTGAGTACTTATCGTACTCACCCTTGCCCCCTAATATTTTCTAGATACAGTCGACAAGGAGAAGATGCGATTGCTCGACGAGATTAGCTGGATCGATGGGACGGGAAGCGAATTAGAGAACCTAGCTATATTCTTGTGTAAATGTAAAATAATCTTGTTATAAAATTAGTTTTAAGCTTCTCGATGTCCACTATGCCGGCTTATGCCTGTTTTTAGCCTTACATGTATATAGGCCTCCCAGGGCCAGTCATTTCTCCCGGGGCCGGCTTATAGGCTTGTGCCGACTTATGCTTGTTATATACGCGTCGTGGCTGTCATTTCTCCTGGAGCCAGTCTAGGGGCGTGACAATTCAACTACAAGAACAAGCCAGAACCAATTTATTTTATGGGGACTAGAGTTACAGAAGAGAGATTACACATACTTTTCTTTGGCCAGACGTATGGAGCTTTAGGTAATACTCTCCTGCTTATCAAAAGTGGTTGCGTTGAGATCACGTTGATCCCTTCCGGTCATCTCAGAAACTAATCTGCATCTAGGCTTCATCGATCCGGCTTCGTATGCATCGGTCCTACATGGTATGTCCTGCGTTGTCGTCGCCGGCCGGCCGGCAGAGACCATATAGACATTGCGGTGGCCATGCAGGAGGATCGGAATAGTGCAAAGCCTACCGAGAGATCAGAAGCCTTATTAGGAGGAGACGGCGACGTCCATATTTTTCTTATCTTTTATCTTTCCGATGAAAACAGGGAGAGTCCAAGTAGAGGACGACCCGCGTGCGTGGGCCAGGGGACAGCGCATTAGATTTTCATCCAACGATGATAAATAAATCATAGATTAGTTGGATGGATGACATTGCTTAAACTCTAGGAACACCGTTGGTGTCTCTCCAATTAATAAATATCTATACTATTAAAAAGATTGGGACCGTTCGTCGTCTCAGAATTTCCGTCTGCCGGTAAAAGACGGTTTTGCCCCTGAGTGTTTGAATGTACTACATGGTATGCCACCGCCAAGACACCGGAAAGAAAAGGGCAACGGCCCGAGCGAGCTCCGCGCACCCTTCCGGCCGCCACCGCCCCCCGCACAGCCGGAGCTTCGCCGTCCCCAGCGCCTCAGCGCCCTGCGGAGATGGCGCCTGGGCCTGGCACGGCCCCCGTGCACAGCCGGGAGCGACCACCCCTGCAGCCCTGCCGCCGTCGGTCCGTCCCCGCACTGGATTTGTTTGCTAGCCACTCTAGCGACCAAGGACCTCCACGAGGTGTCCTCCGAGGCCGCCCCATCTTGCTGCCCTGTGCGCTCGGCGACCAGCAAAGCTCGCGGCCAGGACCTCCATGGGGTCTCCTCCGAGCGCGGCGACTGGGTACGTTGACTTAAAAACTCCTAGCTTCGTCGTCCCCGACGCCTCAGCACCCTGCAGAGATGGCGCCTGGGCCTGGCCCGCGGCGCGACCCTCGGCCCCGGCGAAGTCGTTGGCTTGGGGAGGGCTCCGCTGATGCATCGTTCCAGTTCAGCTTCATCGCGTCTTTGAGGTACGAGCCGCGTTCCCTTTGTCATCCACAAGTTCTCGGTAATCTAGATCCACCTCCTACACTATAAACAAAATCTGGATGGGTTCGTGGCTGTTGAGGCTCGGGATCCCCGTTGATCTGCATGTCTGGATGGAGAAACAATGTTCGGTAGTCGATCTAGGTGAGCTGGGTGAGAAAATTGATCGTGGTGAGCTGGGTGAGAAAATTCGGCGTCTCTGGCATGTCCCTGCCAAAGTTCCGATCTGTCTGAAGGTGAGGGTGACCAACACTATGGGCAGGTACATGGTACGTGGGCTGCCTCAGCCGCCCCGACGATCCAGCATGGCGAGGACGACGGGCTAGGTGCACAGTAGCACAAATGCCGCCGCCATCAAACTGAGGTCTTCGCTGCTCGCGGAGAAGAGAGTTGGTGCTAGGCAAGCGGGTCATGGTGACCTGCGGCAAGTGGGAGGGAGGCTCGACTCCCTTCGTTCAGTTCTTTACGTAGGTTTCTTTCTCCAAATATTGAAGATCTCAGTCAACAGTGTCTTCCTCTTCTTCCTTCGTTTTGCCAATGGAGGCTAAGGTGGAGATCATTGGAGGGGACCTTGTAACCGGATTTGTGGTGTGGTTCTCAGCCCTATTCATGTGGTGTTCGATTAGCCTTTACCCTGTTCCCCTACTCGCTCACCTTCTTGCCTCCGATTGTTGTGGCTGCAAGGCCCTTGTCAGCATCACCTACGAGGATCAGTCTGCATCCACGACCATGTCTACGGATCATGGATGCAATTTTTTCTTTTCATGTTCTTTGAACCGGAGAAATAGTAGCAGGATGCTGATGATTTTGTGATTATCTCTACCGAATGTTGATGGTTCTTTGACCGGAAAGTTCTTATACTAGCAAGAATTTTGGTCAAAATCAAATGAAGTGGGCTGGAGCTGCAGTGCTCACCTGGGGCTAGCTTGAGCTGATTAGTACTAATGTACACTTGATAGGTTAAATTAGTGCTCAGCCGGACATGCAGCTGGATAATGAATGTGGCATGTCACAAATGGCATCGTTATTCAACTTAAAACATGGCTTTCTTTCAGATGTAGTTTCATATCTTTTTCAAACATGTTAGTTCACCTCTCTAATAGTGTGTCAGTTCTTTATTCTATATTAGAACAACTCTTCTTCTTCTAATTTAAAAAGAATACATATCTGGTAGCAACAATGCCCTAAGAATCATACTTTTTCACTTTCCCGAAGAGATATCTTTAATTAATTCTTTGTTGAAGTGTATCCTCTCAAAGTTTCCATGGGCTTGCAGCTAAATTATTGGTGCTAAACTTTTCTGTTTCTTTTCCTGGTTGAGGGAATGCAAAGATCTCAAAGAGGAAATATCCATCATCTGTTTTGCTGCTCCAAACTGTTCACATTATATGTTAAGAAAAATCTGATTTTCTGAACTGATATTCAAGGGACCGTAGGCATTTGGGAAAACAAGCATAGTGCTGGCACTTTAAATGCACATAGTTGGTATGAACTAAATTATATGTGCAAGATTATCTGGATTTAACATCACTTTTCTGGCTGTCAAATTGGTTTGACAATATGCAAGTTTGGTTCTCTTATTTTATTCTATCTACTAATTTTTTTCTAGGTAGGTTCGTCTTTTGAAAATTTCCGTCCGCTTTTTTTGGACAGTTTTACCCCTGGCTATTTGAGGATATTGCCCACCACTGCCACTAAGTACCGCTTCGTGCGTTTTTCTGTGTCTCCCAGGCCCGCCCGAAATCACCACCTCATGGCCGACCTCGATGCGTCGCCTTCGTCGCCTCGCAATCTCCCCGGCAGCCGCATCCATGCGGCCATGTCAAGAATTGTAGGCAGCCGCATACATGGAAAGAAAAGTAAGCGACTATGGCCTTGGGAGGTTGCTGGATGAGAAAGGGGATTAAGAATTCGAGATCCAGATCACGGCAGCCTACCAACACAAGGACGCTGGACTAAATCGCCGTGCTCGGGGGCCTTCCCTTGCTAGGTCGGCCTGAGCTCGCATCCCTGGGACATGGAGGCGCTCCATGTCGTTCCGCTCCGCCCGCTAGAGGCATCATACCGAACATGTGTGCGTCTTCGAGAGGTGAAATTGATTGGAAATTTTGACTGGTCATGTCATGTATCGCTGCTCTTGTGGATGGATTGTTGGATTTGTGCTTTAAATTTAAATATCCACTCGATTCATGCCAACTTTGAAGATGGGGATTTTGTGGGCACAAGCATTGCCCTACGGAGCTCCCGCGCATGGTTGCCGTCGTGGCAGTGGTCTCCCTCGTAGGCCTGGCCAATAGAAGGTTGGAGAAGGAGCATCGAGCACGGGGAGGGAGGGAAGGGGAGGAAGCCGGTCGGGGCGAGGATGCCGAGGAGGGAGACGCTACGCCCGCCGAAAGGTCTCAAGACGCTGCTGTTGTGCTCTGGCGCCTTTGCCACCTTGGCTACTGCAGTGCTAGCAGGTAGCAAACGAGCATCTGCTCCCCGCCATGGTGAGCATTGAGCAAGAGCTCCAGCTAGCAGGATGCAAAATATTTTTAGGCTACCCCGCTTATCTCGCCCTTGGTGGATTCCTCAGAGAGGAGCCCCTGGGCACTTAGTGCCAGGTTATGGGGATGACTGAGCATGAATAAGGAGTGACCGAGTCGGAGGCCCGTGGTTTCTCGAGGTCGCCTGCCTCTCCCATCTGCTCTCTGCCCTGATTTTTTTGGCTGTACGTTGCATGTGCTTGAAGCAGTAGGACTGACGACCAGGACAAGAGCACTGGAACAGTACCAGAGGATTTTTATCTACTAGGGGCAGTATGAATGTTTTGTTTGTAACTGAAGATTCCAGATGCACTGATTCATTTTTTAGTAATATTTATAAACATTCAAATCTGTAAATAAATAAACTGACAACCAAACTGTGAATACGAGAGGATGCAGTATCGTGGATACTAGCTTTTTTATGAGCTGTATCGTGGATACTAGCTAGCTTACTGCTGCTTTGCACCAGCTAATTAGGTTGCTGCTATTTATTTGAGAGTGACATATATAACAAGAAGTGGTGCTAGCTAGCTTGTCGTTGCTTTGGTATCACCGATTGCTTATTTCAGTTGACGGTACAATATTCTCAATGCTTCAATACACTATATTTTGTCTTCTGGTGAGAAACAACATAGTCGGTTTTCTATGAATTACACGTGCATTAGAATTTAGGAAAGAAATTTCTTATCGGTTATTTTTGTTTCAAAAATAGCCAAGGCTCAATCATGTATTTTTCCCCACCAAACCATAGGTTTTGACCAGATAAATTTCTAAGCGATCTTTATCTCTTTAAATTTATCGACTCGTTGCAATGCATAGACATTTAGCTAGATGTAGAGGGGTTTGTCTTGACCAAGAGCAAGATGGGGCAGCATAAGTCGTCCAGCCACCCAGTTCCAGGACCTTCATGGCGGTGCTCTTGGCCTGGGCTCAAGGATTTTTGACGGCCGCTAATCCTGAGGTTCGTATTGGAGAAAGTCCACTTCCGGTTCATCATTTTGGGGAGTATTTACGTTAATTGTTTTCCTGAGATGCATGCCACACTTGCTGATTTTATTCTTTATAAAAAGGAAAAAGGACGTCCCGCTAGAGTCACTGGTGTAGGTATGGTTAGCTCCACCTTGAGAATAGATGAATGCTTTCAGACGTAACAATTCAAATTCCATTGGCAGAAAACAATGCAATACGAAAACTGAAGAAAACAATGCATTACAGACACAGTTTGAGTGACCATAAAGAAGAAATACATTCAGAAAGATCAAAACACAACTGTGATTTTAAAGAAGAAATACATTCAGAAAGATCAAAACACAACCATGATTTTATCAAATCATGGTTGTGTTTTTTCAATGTTTGCACAACACAAGGTCGATTAATCAAATATGCAATTGGGGGGGCATATAAATAGCTACAACCAATGTACCGGCTAACTGAGATTGTATATGCTGCTTGGAAAAGTTGAGATCCAGGAATAGCGGTGGTGTCGACATTGGGCTATCGTCAAACTACATCCACGTGTACTAGCGGGACTGAGAGAAAGGAGGTGATATGCAGTGATTTGCCAAATAGGGGATGAGATGGATGCTCAGCCTTTTGGAGGTGCTTACAAGGGTAGGGTGGCGAGTGTGCATTCATAGGGGTAATTGTATATATGTCTTAGTGAGCATATGCGTATGTACTGTATTTCTAAGAAAATGATGATGCTTTCATTTGTGTGATGATAGGATTAAACGAGGCATAGGGAATAGGTGGAGGAATCATAGGAATGGTCTAAGACAAACATAAAGTGGATAGATATGAGGCCTTCCACATAAATAGAGCTCTTCGATATATTTGTTTATCTTTCATTTTTTTAACCCGTGGCAACGCACGGGTATTCTGCTAGTTCATGTTAAAAGTTGCATGTGTGAAACTGCCTGTTAAATTCATGACAGAACCCTCAGTAAGCCCTCTTGATTTGTAACATCTCATCAATGAAAAATCAGTTTTGTCGATGTTATATAGCACAGCTCTTGACCAAACTATGGGTTATATTGGAGAGATGAGAAATAGATTCGTGGATTTCATAATTTTGTGTTCAACTTTAGATGATAAAATCATTATTGGATAGACGAATGACCGCTCTGCAAAGGTTGTTTATGCTTATCATTTTTCGTAGCTTACAATTGCTATTTTCACTGAATATCATGAGTATCATGTCTATTCATGTGATGCAAGAAAAACTTTCACTGAATTTCTATGTCTGTTATCTATGCATGTGATGCAAAAAAAATTTACGGACCCTTAGCGACGCACGGGCATTATGCTAGTAAGATAATAAGCTTCAAAAACCAGTTCACACTTCACACGCCATGCATCTTCCGTTATCTTACTATTGGTTGTTAGCCGACGTAAATCAACAAATCCAGTCTATCAAACAAATTCCATCAAGTACTTTTTGTACGAGCATTTCTAAAATGTAAACCCTCTAGTATTGTGTGTTTATTCATGTATGAGCCGGAACCATCCAAAATGACGTCGACGACGATGGCTTCCCGGCGCCACGGCAAGGTTCCCGCACCTCCTCCGTCTTGAGCTCAAGGTCATACACGTGCAAGCAGCCGTCTTCCGGGCTCATCCAGTACACGCTATTGGGCACCAACCCGAACGCGGTAGCCGGACACCAGCCGGCGAACTCGGAGCTCGCCCCAAGGAGGATCGCGCGGTCGCCGATGGCGTCCACCCTGACGGCCTCCTTCCTCTGGAAATCCAGGCGGTACACACCCACGTCGGCGACCGCATCGAAGTCGACGTTGCGGAAGAAGACGTACACCTGGTAGAGCTCCCCGCCGAGGTCGAGGAGGTACGTCGACGCCGCGGCCACGTAGCCCCCGACCGGGACGAGCCGCGGCCCTTTCATCGGGAGGACACTGAAGGCAGGTTTCCCTGCCGCCGCCGCCGCCGGCGAGAGCTCGAGCACGCCGATCTCGTCGCAGGGTCGCTGGTAGTAGAACCTGCCGCGCCACGACGCCGGACGGTACATGACCTGCTTCGTCGGGTGGTCGGGGTAGCCGGGGGGCACGCGGACGCTCCCCACGTCGTACTCGTGCCTGACCCACGAGGAGGCCGGGTCGCTGACGCGGCAGTACCACATGAGGTTCGAGGTGCTGGCGGCGAGGAGCACCGTGCAGCCGCTGGGGTCGGTGGGCTTCGACGACAGCACGCAGCCGGCCTCCGCCGTGGGTGGCTCGGCGAGTGGAGGCAGATCGATCTTGTTGTTGTTATGCGGGTTCCAGAGGTATGTGGCGAGGGTGGCCTCCTCCCAGACGAGCACCCAGCTCTGCTTGTTTCCGCGCAGCAGCTCGCAGATGTCGTCGCCGGGGCGGTGCGTGCCGTCGGAGACGTTGTAGATCGTGCTGGTGCGGTGCTGGTTGCCATGGTCGAAGACGAGCCACGGAAGCGGCGAGGCCACCGGTGGCTGCTGGTGCTGGGCTGTCGACGACGTCGCCATGTACGCGGATCGAGTCGAGTTTTCTTCGAGATCTCCTGCTGGTTGGTCACTACTTGGGCGCTAATCCCGCGCTTTAAACAGGCCTTTTGGAGCAGACCCCGGGTCGGTTTCGGGAAGACGATCATATCAACTTGGATTTTTTTTTTCACGGATAATACGTGTTTTATTTATACTCGCTCTATTTCATGATATAAGATATTTTAGCTTTTTGTGATGATATAAGACAAATTGTCCATGGCAAATTAGAGAGTTAGGGGTTGAAAACACTTTTCTGGTTAAGTTCTTCACACATTAGAGTGGAACAGGTCATTGGTTACCCCAAGTTTGGTGTGTCAAAACCTGGTGTTTGGGTCAAAGTTGAGGCTTGGAATGATTACCCAGAGCCAGTTAATTCTTTGAAGAAGGTTTGGGTGGTTATCATTGGCTTGCAGACTAAGTGGTGTGAATGGAGTACATTAGACCAAGTTGTCTCCACTTGTGGCATTCTGGAAGATGTTGATTGGCAGAGCATCTTCAAAAACAATGCTAAAGATGTCAGGGTTTTGGTTAAGTGCAAAGATCCTTCCAAACTACCTGCTGGCATACTCTTTAACTTCCATGATCACTTGTTCCACCTGGAATTTACTCTAGATACTACTGTTCCTGCTGTGGTGTGTGATGAGGTGCAGGTTAATGAGGATCAGAATGATCAGAATAAAAAGGGCACTGATGATTCCATTGGCCAAGGAGATGGAATGAACCATGAGGGTAGTTTTGGAAGTGGTCTGCCCTCTCTGCAAACTAGCTCTGGAAACTTGTCTAGGAATGGTGGTCAAGGGGCTAGTAGAGTCAGGATGGCGCCTAATTTGAATCGAAAGTGCTAATGTTGTGTTTCAGTTGATGGTCCAAAAAGGGGTAGTTGACTCTGAAGGAAACTTTATCTGGGATAAATCCCATGCTGCAGCTGATGTGGACTCCGAGGTGTAGCAGTTCTGGATGCAGGGACAGAATGAGGAGGTGAGTTTTGCTCAGAAGCTAGAGTCAAAAGCCAAAAGGAAGGATGTTGATAGTTTGAAGTTGTTTGATGATATCATGCCAAGCTTTAAGGATCTGGGTGTGAGAGAGAGATGATTCCAATATGGAAACAAAGGTTATCAAGAGACATAAGCAATGGGGTCCTATTCATCCCACTAGACAGAGCACAAGAGTGGATAGGTCTAAAAACATCCTTGCTAGAGTTGTTGACTTGGAGAAGAAAAGTAATTTAGAGGTTCCCAATTTGAAAGGTATAATGCTTGCTAATCCTTTTACTATTCTTTCTCCCGTAGAACTAGAAGTTTTATCTGACAAAATAGGAGTTGTAGTTAATGATAATGTTCATGATGATATAGATGATAATCATAGTTTGACTGCTACCTCATCTGGTCATAGGAACTTAGATGAGGAAGCAGATGGACGGATTGAAGTTTTACATAAATCTCGGGGCAAGCATCCCAGGAAAAAGTCTTTATGATTAGTGTGTTCTGGAATATCAGGAGTTTAAATGCTCCTGGTAGACAGAAGTATATAGAGGATAATTTCATTCCTTTAAGAGTAGATTATATTGGCTTTCAAGAGACTAAAAGGATAGTTTTAGTCATTCCTTTTTAAAGAATTTATTAGGAAATAGGAATTTTGCTTGGAATTTCTTGCCTTCTAGTGGTACTGCAGGTGGCATTCTAGTAGGTGTTAATTTAGACCTTTTTGATATAGTTGCTTGGGATATTAAATCCTTTTCTGTTAGTGTAGTGGTTAAGAATAAGAGTACTGAGTTTGTTTGTAGGATTACTACTGTCTATGGTTTTGCTTATGAGGAAGGTAAACAAGCCTTTATCTCTGAGTTGCATGAGTTATTCATTAATTGGTAGGGTCCTGCCATGATTGGTGGAGATTTTAATTTGATTAGATCCCCTGAGGACAAAAATAATAGTAACATAGATTATAGGTGGGTAGATAAATTTAATTCTTGGGTGGAACTTTGGGCTCTCATGGAAATTGGGTTATCTGGTAGAGCTTACACATGGGGTAATAATCAAGTTGACCCTACTATGTGTAAATTAGATAGGATTTTTTGTACTACTGGTTTTGACATACAATTTCCTTTAGCTAGTGCTAGAGCTCTCCCTAGATTAGGGAGTGATCACACTCCAATTATTTGGGATTCTGGTGAGCATTGTATCCCAAAAACCTCCAGATTTAGGTTTGAGAAGTGGTGGTTAGCTAGGTCTGATTTTAAAGATATTGTTAATAAGGCCTGGTCTCTCAGGATTAATAGTGCTAATCCTTTGGATGTTTGGCAGGGTAAAGTTAGACAGTTTAGGAAATTAGCCAAAGGTTGGAGCATTAATATTGAGGCTACTATTAGGAAAAATAAGAAAGAGCCAATGGAGGAATATGACTCTTTAGATATTAAAGCAGAGACTCAAGTGCTTTCTGATGTAGAGAGGGATAAACTAGTTTGGATTTTTAAAGAACTCCAGACTTACTGGGTTATAGAAGAAACCAAGAACAGGCAGAGGTCTAGGGATAGGAACATCTTAGAGGGTGATAGGAATACTGCTTATTTTCATGCTGTAGCTAATCAGAGAAGGAGGGAAAAGTTAATTTCTGTCCTAGAAGGGCCAGATGGCCCAGTTACAGAGGTTAGTGGTATGATTAAAATTGCTATGGATTATTATAAAGAGCTTTTTGCCTGGGAACCTAGGCCTGATTTAAGGCTTAAACATGATTTTTTCTCTGAGGATGAGAAAATTAGTGATGAGGAAAATCTTGGCCTGGGTGCTCCTTTTACTGAAGAGGAAGTTAGGCTGGCAGTCTTTGGCTCCTATGCTGAAGGTGCTCCTGGACCTGATGGTCTTTCCTTTTTGTTTTACCAATATTTTTGGGATATTATTAAAGTTGATCTGCTATCCATGTTTAATGCATGGCATGAGGATCATCTTGATATTTTTAGATTAAATTTTGCCATGATTACTTTGATTCCTAAAGAGAATGATGCTAAAACTATGAACAAAATTAGGCCTATTAGTCTGTTAAATTGCTCCTTTAAAATCTTTACTAAGGTTCTGACGAATAGATTAGCCAAGGTGATAGGCAGAATCATTACCCTTAATCAATCTGCTTTTATTAGGGGTAGATTTATTTTAGAAAGTGTGGTGACTGCTCATGAGATCATTCATGAGGTGCACTGAAGCAAAAGTGAAGGGCTTGTCCTTAAGATAGATTATGAGAAAGCTTATGATAGAGTTAATCTGGATTTTTTGTTTGAAATCTTAGAACTTAGAGGTTTTTGTCCTATTTTTATTAGATTTATTAGACAAATCTCTCTAGGGGGGGTCCATAGGGGTCAGAGTTAATGATTTTGAGAGTGATTTTTTTCTGACTGGGAAAGGACTTAGACAGGGTGACCCCATTGCCCCTTTGATTTTTAACATCATGATTGATGTTTTCTCTAGAATGTTAGCTAAAGGCTTTGTTTGTGGAGCTATAGTGGGTCTTTGTCCTAATTTTGTGCCTGGGGGTGTTAGTTGCTTGCAGTATGCAGATGACACTTTACTTTTCCTACAACCTGATAGAGTTGGTGCCATTAATCTCAAATGGATCCTTACTTATTTTGAACAAATTTCTGGAATGAGGATTAACTACCATAAAAGTGAACTCATTCCAATCAACTTAGATGATGATGAGGTTAGACCTTTTCTAGACATTTTTGAGTGTGTTAAAGGTAGTTTCCCTGTTAAATATTTAGGAATCCCTCTGCATTTTGATAAGTTGAGAAGAGAGGATCTTCAGCCTCTAATAGAAAACCTTCTCAAAAGGATCACTGGCTGGAGGGGTAAACTCCTTTCTTATGCTGCTAAAAGAGTCTTGATTCAGGCTTGCTTATCAAGCATCCCTGTTTATTTGCTATCTTTCTTTAAATTCCCTAAGTGGGCTATTAAACTGCTAGATTCTCATATAGCTAATTTTTTCTGGAATGATGAAGAGGATAGACATAAAATCCACCTTGCTAATTGGCCTTCAGTCTGTATGAAAAAAGAGTTTGGAGGTCTGGGGATTCCAAATTTGCAAGATCTTAATCTGTGTCTACTAGGATCCTGGATTAAAAGATATATTCGGGGTGAAGGGACACTCTGGAAGAAAATTATAGATGCTAAATATAGAACTAAAAACCCTAATATTCTCTGTTGTCATGATGTTCATCCTTCTACTTTTTGGAAAGGTGTGATGTGGGCTTCTAGAGCTGTAGAAGTAGGTTATAAGTGGCAAGTAGGTAATGGTAAATCTGTCAAATTTTGGGAGGATGTCTGGTTTGGTAATTCTACTCTAGCTACCCAATATTGGGAAGTTTATTTAGTTTCCAACCAGCAAACCAAAACTATAGCTGATCTTTGGGATGGTAGTCATCTTAGATGTGATTTTAGAAGAACTTTCACTGACCAGATGATGGTCCAGTGGCAGGAAATTTTAGGCATTGCCCAATCTGTCTCTTTGACAGATGAAGAGGATCAACTAATCTGGCAGTATGAATCTAAGTGGGTTTACTCTTCAAGCTCTATGTACTCTTTGGTGAACTTTAGAGGACCGACTCCTCTTTATTTGCCTGCGGTTTGGAAGCTCAAAGTTCCCCCTAGGATTCAGATTTTTCTTTGGCTTTTCTCTATAAAATTCTCACTAGAGATAACCTTAGAGTTAGAGGTATTCCAAAACCTATGGAGTGTACTCTTTGTAAAGAATTTGAATCTGTTAAGCATCTATTTTTTGAATGTGTGGTTTCTAAGATGTCTGGGCTGAGGTTCATGACATCTTTGGAATTCTAGTTGATAATTTTGAATCCATTGCTTTGAGATGGCTTGCTAGTAAGAAACATTTACATTTTAATGTGGTTTCCGCTGCAGTGCTTTGGAACATCTGGAATAATAGGAATAATATAGTCTTTAACCATATTCCTTGGATTAACATGAAACAGGTGTGACAACTGGTTCTATCCTATCTAAGGAATTGGTAGGTCCCATTCAAAGAGCTGGAGGGGGGATGATCACTCTGTTCATGGAACGAATGATAAGCAGGCTAAAGAACCCACTGGAGCTCATGGCAGCCTGATATGCAATGGCTTTGAGTGGATCTCTACTTGGAAAACCACTGCATCGTCGAGCTACGGGGGGCGTGCTTCTCTAGCGTTCCTGGAGGCACACCTTGAGTCTGCTGATGAGGTCCACGTGGTTATTTGAGTCGGAGAAATGTTTTCGTTTAGCCTGTTTTCCCTCTTCCTTCTCAGTTTGAATGTAATTATACTGTTATGAGGCTAGTTCTAGCTCTCTCTTTTGAGTTTCCTGGGTCTCCCCTTCTGGGTGCCCGAAATAGTAGCTTTTGTTTAGCATCTAGTTTGGAAGCCTTTAGCTTCCTTTACCGCAGTCCTCTGCTTTTAGTTTCTTTCTGTATCTGAACCTGGAACGCGGGCTGTTTTGGTTTCATTTCTTGGAATGAAACCGGGGGTGAATCCCTGTTAATCTAAACAAATATATATACAAGTCGTGGCGCCATCTGAGACATCGTCACAGTTTGATGTCATGAAACGTCCGTCACATCCTGGCCTATTTGATTAGCATGATAGAAAAAATACAGGAATAGAAAAAACACAAGATTAAAGTGTCATGTCCAGCTAAATCCTATAAGATTTGGAACATAAAGGATTTTTTCTTCAAGCAGTGTTAAAATCGCAGGAAAAACAAATTAATTTTAACACAAAGTTTCTTCAAAACGTAGTGCAAATTCCTAACGATCAGAATTCTCCAATTTTCCTTTGAAATCAAACACACAGAGCATCTGTGTTGCAAACTTGTGCCGGCCGAACCAGTTTGGCTTCGGCCGGCTCGGTTCGACCAAGCAGAGCACGGACACGAGTCACACTCCACAAACACGATCAAGACGGAAGGGGCCATCGCAGTGTCGCGCACCCATCGGCCGCTCCGCCCCGCTGCCCCGGCTCCGATCTGCCGCCCTCGCCGCCTTGTCCCATCACGCGGCAGCACGCAGCCTCGACGCTCGCTCCACTCGCGGCAGCACGCGCGCGGCGAGGGGTACCGCCGGCCGCCGCAGCCATGCCCAGCTCGCCCAAGGTGTTCTCGTCCTCCGCCGCCGCCGCGTCCCGCCGCTCCTCGCTCCGACGTCTCCTCACATCGCCGACCTTCTCCGCGGCCTGCCTATTCTTCGGCTTCGCGGGGTTCCTCGCCGCCGCGGTCACCATCGCCCGGGCGCCGGCCCCTGACGCGGCGCGCGGCCGCTGCCCCGACTCCTCCCGCCCACTCTCCGTGTCCGTCGCCTGGGACCGGCGCCCCGGGGATGCCGGGGCTGGCGCCGTCGAGCTCCCGGCGGACCTCGCAACCGGATCACGCGGTAGGCACAAGGTCATGGCCTTCGTCGGGATCTTCACCGGGTTCGGTTCCGTTGGCCGCCGCCGCGCGCTGAGGCGGACGTGGCTCCCCGCGGATCGGCAGGGCCTCCTCCGGTTAGTTGCTGGTATCACAGCTTCCTAGTTCGTTTTCGTTCGTCTTACTCGAGATCTAGCTATAGTTTAGTCTTTAATGTTGAACCGTTGATCTGGTTGTTTACCAGTTAACCTGCCAATGTGACGCTTAGTGATGAACTGATGATAAGGATTGGGTAGGCATTTCAGCTTGTCCATTTTATGCTCTAGAATTAACTATCATGGATTCAAATCTCACCCTGGTGACCATTCAATTTTATTTTAATTTGCTCTTCGAGTTTGCATAGTTATCTGCTCGGTGGCATCAGAATTGGTAATTCTTCTGCATTGGTGGATTCATAGACAGAACTCATATGGGTTTGCAGATACTCGTGCTTTTAGTGGAATCATGTTACTATTCTAGAAGAAGTGATCGATCCTTGTGAATTGTAGACTTTGTTTCACTACTACTGATAAGTGACATTCCTTATTTTGTTTCTTGAGTTCAAGATATAATGTGCATGGAATTCGGTACTCTGTTGAATGCATATGTACACGAAATTGTACATTTGCAATCTAGTGACAAACCATCCCCAGTTCTATTGTAACATGTAAGACTTTTATTTCATTCTCTGTGGATCCTTTTTCTCTCAGAAAATTATTAACATGTTTGGTGAAATCACGACCCCTGGTTTGACTTTTCTATGGTATTCAGGTTTTGGTTCACTGTAATGCAGGTTTTGAGTTCTGTTGTAGCAATGATTGTCCTTTTGGTTCACTGTAATGCAGGTTGGAGGAAGCTACTGGTCTGGCATTCAGATTTGTGATCGGCAAAAGCAATGACAAGTCTAAGATGGCAGCTCTTGAAAGAGAGGTTGAAGAATACGATGATTTTGTGCTTTTAGATCTCGAGGAGGAGTATAGCAGGCTTCCATACAAAACGTAAATAATATAACTCTTATCATGTCATTGTGCTATATATTATAGGAAACTGATTTGATCTTATGTTTTAGGTTAGCTTTCTTTAAGGCTTCCTATGCATTGTTCGATTCTGATTTCTATGTTAAAGCTGATGATGATATTTACTTGAGGCCAGGTGAGTAATAAACTAACAAAATCCAAGATATACCCTCTTAATGGCTTTGACACACATGTATTTTTCTGCTAGCACTTCCATCACCAGTTTCTATTCTGCAGATAGACTTTCCTTGCTTTTGGCTAAGGAGCGTCCACATCCACAAACATACATCGGATGCATGAAAAAAGGGCCTGTTTTTACTGATCCCAAATTGAAATGGTTAGTTTGTCATTTGATGTCTTATGTTAAATTGAGCTTCTTCTGTTTTCCATAATGCTTCTCCTGGGATATTGAAAGGATGTCTAACTGTAAGAAGCAATACGTACAGTAACATGCTAGATATATGGAAAGTAGCTAATACAGCAGAACCTGACTGTCTGATCCAGAAGCGAATGCTCTTTCTACAGAATTAAAGTAGTCACTCGAACTTTTAGGGTCTTATGGTCTAAGAAGTATTTGGGATCTAGATACATAATAGCATGGCCATATCTTATTGTCTGAAACCATAATATTAGCTTTGTCTGAGAAGCAAAGGAGTGATGCCGAAAATTATCCCTTTCCACCTATGACTGTCTCTGTATTGATTGTACCACTTCCTGATTTACACCCAAGATGTATTGAAGTAGTGTGGCGCAGTGGATTGGTCTATTTGGAAACAATTTCTTTTAAGGCCTAAACTTGCCTTCTCTCTGTTCAGTGCTGATAACCATTTTGGATTGGGTCTAATACTTACGTATCAGGATGGTGTTTTCATATTTAAGTTCTTAGCTGCCCCATATATGTGTTGTCTGGAACAAACAGTTGCACTTGAGGTTTGGAAGGGAATTCTTTTTTGCTTTGCTATGCTAAACATGAATAGAATGAATCAGCATATGTGTTGGAGTGAATTTTGTCATGAATTCCTAAACCTGCATGTATGTGTTACTTAGGCTGGCAACCTTGCAATTTGATATGACCATATCTTTAAACTTCCATGCTTGTATCATTTGGATCAAAACTTCCACAGCTATTATTTAACTAAACACCAACTATTATTTAACTTCCATATCTTTATATTATTTAACTAAACACCAACTATTCTAGTAGTCAGATTCCTAACCTTGCAATTTATTTGTGATCCCTGAAGTTACACAATTTTTTCCACAGCTAACACCCTTGCAGAAGTGGTAGTAGTAATGTAATATCCTGAGGATGCATTGGATGGTAGGTATATTAAGATACATCAAATATGGCAGCAGTACTTGGTGAACCCATTGATCAGGATTTGGAACTACGAGAATAAATGTTGTTGTAGTATCTATGGTTATGGTTGTGCCTAAATGCAGAACAATCAAACTGTATCTGGGACAAATAACCTGCTGTGTTTTTCTTTTCGAAAAACAGTGAGTGCCCCTGGTCTCTGCATTGATCGTTGCATGCAGACATAAAGAACTTGCTGCGTGGCATCCAAAACAATGTTGCAAGGTTAAACTATTGGTCATACAATGTCATCATGAGAGTTGGAAAAATACCGAATTGCAAGTCTAGGACCTAATGCTGTTAAAATGCAAACTTAAAGATGCGTGGACTAACTTGCTAGTTTAAGGGACTAGTCGATACAAACATGCAAAATTAAAGACCAAACAATATAGCTGCATGTTAGGGGTTTAAGCAGCATAAAGCGTGCACGTTTAGGCGACCTAGATTGGGTTGTTCATAATTGTTAATTCTCCGCATGGGAGATCATACTGTGTAGCAAATCAATGCCTACTTATTTTATTTGATCGTGCTCATTTAACAAATGCAGGTATGAGCCACAGTCCTTCCTACTTGGATCAGAATATTTCCTTCACGCATATGGGCCTATATATGCCTTATCAGCTGATGTGGTGGTAAGCTTGGTTGCCTTGAAAAACAACAGGTAAGCTACTGGTTCACCTTCTGTAAGTGGAACTAGCAATCTCAAACTTGCCATCTTGCAAGTGTTTGTAATTGTAATATATATTATTTTTTCTTAGACGTGTCTAATAATATAAAGAAAAAGCTAGCTAGGTACAATAAAAGAATTATTATTGGAAATTCCGTTGAATGTGGTGCTGACTAGTGGGCCCTGGGGCCACATGTTATTGAGACACAAATGTAGTGATCTTTTGTGATGCTACAGAGCAATTCACCCGTAGCACCAAGTAGTCATGCTAACACATATTGTCGCAAAGTTTCTTACTATTGGCAATGTGCTTTGAACATTAAACTGAAAACAAGTCTTGGTGGGGAACATTTTTTCTTCCTACAGGCCGTAATATTATGAGATAAGTTAATGATGATTGAATTCTGTGATGCTGAAACTTCTAACTGACACGGATAGGGTTTATATGGTCATGTCTCTTTCACCTACTTGTAAATGATGTAGGTAGGCAAACTTCCGCTTTCCTGTGTCTGGTCAAGGTAGAGCTCTGTTAAAGAGTGGGAATCGGTCAGTATCCCTTGGGCCTATAGTAGGCAACAGTGGTAGCAAGGAAATTGGCAGCTTCTTGCTCAGAAAATTGAGAAATGTTGTGAACACCAGTTTCTCACATACGAATATATCAAGTTTCCACCATGTTGAAGCTCAAATCGAGTCAGCATCTCTTGTTTTTTAAAGATTATTACCTATATTTGTGCAGTTTCCGGATGTTCAATAATGAGGATGTTACTATTGGATCCTGGATGCTTGCTATGAACGTCAACCACGAGAACACACATGCTCTCTGTGAGCCTGAGTGCACACCATCCTCAATTGCTGTTTGGGATATTCCAAAATGTTCAGGTTAATCTCTAACTTTGCGTGGCTCTTTATTCAGGCAAAGGTTGATTCTGAAACGATGCTTTTTTCTTCACATTTATATGTGCTATTGGCGCCTATACCACTAATAACTGGGTAACATGTGTAGTGTTGTATTATACATCACTTTGATCTACTGTAACATCGTGAAGTCCAAATGTTTTAGTGGTAATGTGCAAAACCAAATACTTGGAAGAGCACTGGTTAGTAAAAATAAAGACTGGCATGCAAAAAGGTTGTGTAGGGTAAATCAGATTTATCTTAGGAAGTTCAGTACTCCCTCCGATCTAAAAAAGATGTCGCAAATACGCGTCTAGATACATGCGAATCTAGACAAATCTGAGACTTTTTCCGGACGGAGGGAGTATAATACATGGATATTTAACTGGAGACGTGTTTATAGAGGTGTCACAGATGAGAGAATCATATAACCTGATTGCGATATCCATGCTGATTAAATACTTTCGGGTGCAAACCGCGCTTTATAGACCAAGCTCATGAATGCTAACGGGATTTTCTATCTGTCATCCAGGGCTATGCCACCCAGAGGTAAAGATGCTGGAGCTCCACCGGAGAAAAGAATGCACGGGTGGTCCAGCCGAGGTGGCTGAAACCGATGACGAATGACGTTTCAGTCTGGACACGGAACTGTGGACCAGGCGACATGATGACACACACAAACGGTTGACCCCTGCCGCCCCCCAGTATATTCTTGGAGTGCGAAACCCATTTTGATTCGATCACCAGGCACAATCATCGCCGCTTTGCCAGCCGCGATTCAGGCGCCATATAGTAAAGATTCTTGCACGGGCGGCCCTACTCCATTCCTGTCTAAGTAGTTCTTATCTGCTTTCAAGCACACCTGTATTATTATTGCTCGCTCGTCCGTTCATCCCCGGGGGGCGAGGAATTTTTGTTGTATAGAATAGAATGCATTGCGAATTAGAACACTATCAGTATAAACTTTTGCTTTCGGCGAATATATGGTACTACTATAAATCCGCTCCCATTTTGGAAGATCTCGATTGCTCAGCTGTATCTTTCGATGCGGTACCGTTCTCTGGGCTGCCTGCATACAACAGTTATGCCATCTCCATCCAGAGAGAGATGAAGTAGTAGTAGTAGGAAGGTTCCTCCTCCTACTCCAAAGGATGATGATGATGGGTCGTGTACCTGTCTGTATCCTGTTAGTCCAAGAACAGCTAAGGATCGGGCAGTCCACTTGCTTTCCCCGTATTTAAGACGTGGTCGTTGAGATTCGGCCGTCAAGACGACACATGAGTCGCTAGGATCAGATTCTCCAGAACAAATCTACGTACTGGCAGGTCTCGTCTATCGATCCTGTTGAGATCGAAAGGCGGTTTACGTTTCACGGGAATGAAGGAGGACGAGTCGGTCACTGTTTGTGGGACGAGCCTCTCCTGGCCGTTCCGCCGCCCCGGTTTTGTCTGTCCTTGTGTCACGGGCAACTTGGCAAGGGCTCCACTCTCACGGGTGAGTAGACTAGTCTCGGACAGGGTGAGCGTCGGAGCGGGATTTGTGCGGTGTCTTTGCCGTAGAGCTCCGACCGGACATGACACCGCTAGGCAGATGATCCAAAGTCGTACTAGCTGCCGTGACAGAAAGTTCCATACTTTCTTTTAGCGGTTAGAGATACCGCAAAACTACAAACCTGTTTTGCGGTAAAAAGTTGTCCCGGCAGAATAGATCCCGTATATCTGTACCGTAAAACAATATTTTTCTTCACAGGATCGTCTTTCTCACAGTCACACAAGTGCATGCCCCTCGTCGTACGTCCTCTGCCCGTCTCTGCCCCTGCGTGCATGTGGCCGGCCGGCGAGCCGCCGCAAACGTGCTTACAATACGATTTGATGTTGGATTTACTGCCCCGTACGTGCTGGCAGCTGCCGCTGCTCTGCTTGATGCGTGCGACCCCGGTTCCGGACGTCCGGCCGACGAGCTGCGTTGACGGCTAGAAACTAATAATAGCCGTGGAAATCGAACCTACTAGCCGGAAATAGAAGATTGGCACCGAAATCGAGATTCCCCCATCGATAATAGATGAGGAAATCGAACCTACTAGCCGGAAATAGAAGATTGGCACCGGAATCGATACTCCCCGCCATGGAATAGACCTTTAGAAACAGCGGCGCCATCGACGACGGGAGTGGTTGGTGCTGAAATTTGTGCCCCGTGGAGCGTTGATCGTTTTACCTTAAAAACAGACTCGGAAACTGTGCGGGAAATTGCATTTTTTTTTTGTGTTTTGATCACTTTTGCTTATGTCAATTTTTGTATGGTATATGCTAGAGGTGCTCTTTCCTTTTTTATTTTTTATTTTGCGGGCATCTGTTACTTATAAAACCGTAGTACAATTTGATGGAACAAAACAACAATTGCTCTGAGAGAAATACGGAAGCAAGTAGTACTAGTGAACAAATATATATTACTAATCGAAACGAGTTGCCGTGATTTCATCTTCTTTCTTCGGCAACTCGTTTCCTTTTCACCGTTACATGCACGCAGTGCCGTTTTCGACAGCTTAACTTACCTTGTTCCCCTGATCGAATCGAGCTTTTAATAACTTATCCAACCGAAATGAATAATACTACGTAATAATAATTGATTGCGTCAATACAACATGGATCATCATCGACCGTGAACGCGGCGGAACAGGCAGGCAGGCAGGCAGGCAGGTCTAGCTGTGTAGTATTGCCGGTTTGCAGAAGGCCCCGTTGAGCCATCCGTCGGTGATCTGCTTGTACGCGGCCTCGGTGAGGTGGATGCCGTCCCAGCTGAGGTGTGACGCCGGGCTGGCGCAGGCGGAGGCGCCGCTCATCCCGCACCGCGCGCTGTTGGCGTAGTTGTACTTGCCTCCCCCCGACCCGCAGCACGCCTCCAGCACCGAGCTGAAACCTGCATCAATCATCACACAAACATTACACATCTCGTGATCGATCGGTGAGAGAGAGAGAGATATGACATCGAATCGGTCCAAGGATAAGACGAGGACGCCGTGCTGGTGGCGGGCATGATGACGCCGTGTACGAAGATTCGTGGTTTCGTATGGTAGCTTGGCTAGCTTGAGAGAGAGTTTCCCGTTCGAGAACGTGCGGGAGCAGTGGGCGGTGCGTGCCGATGCATGTGTTTGGTTGGGGAACAAACACTGGCTGGCTGGCTGGCTGTTTCCTCTGCGACTACTGAGCTGAGCTGAGCTGATCGATGATTAAAAGAAGCAGCACCTACCGAACCGAACCACCATTATTATTTCCCCATAATCACTTGTCCGTAGCTCAGAGATCCTGGATCCTGCCCGATTTATACCCATATAAAAACCGCGCGTCACGAGCGCGGGCGAACCGTGTCAGGCCGCGATCTCGGTTTTCTTTATCCGCCGCCGCCGCCGGACACGAGCACGCCCGACCACGTTTCCCCGGCGCCGGACCCCGAGCCTCAACGGGAGGAAACATGTGGCGGTGTGTACTGCTGCCGGATCGTGCGCAGGTTTTCATCACGGAACAATCCCTCCCGTGCAATTTAATCACAGCACGCTCCCTGTCCCGTGCTGCTGCTGCTGTCCTGCTGGGATCGGGCGTGACGTACCGTACGCGGCCAAAACCGCTCTGCGCCGACGGAGCGGAGGGGGTCCAGACTCTCCCAGAGCAGCAGCAGTCACGGCGAGTTTGAATTCTAGCTAGCGACAGTACCCGCCAAGCCCCGGTGCAGTGCAGCCGTGCAGACGTGCAGTGCAGTGCAGTGCAGGCTCCTCCCTACCTACGTGTACTACGTGCAGCCACCCGTGCTCATCCCAGCTCGTGCGATTCAAGATGCAGTCGATCGAATGCGTGCGTGCGTACCGTATTTGCTGGGGCTCCGGACCATGTCGTACACGCCGGAGTAGAAGTCGGCGTACATGATCCGCGCCGACTTGTACTTGGCCTGCAGCGCCGACAGCTTGGCCTGCAGTTGCGAGTTGTGGTTGCTGGACAGGTCGTTGAACTTCTTCAGGCACCCCTGGGAGTCGTAGTCGGCGGCGCTGGAGGTGCCGTAGATGGTGAGGTAGATCGGGAAGCAGCCGATGGGGAGCACCCCCGGCACCACGACGTCGACGGCCCCCAGCGCCAGCAGCTTCTCCACGCCGTCGCCGATCGTGCTGATGATTTGGGGAGTGTACGTGCTGGCCTGGTCCGTGTTGTAGTTCCCGAACAGCATCGCGTTGTAGTCGTTCCCCCCGAACTCCCCGAAGATGAACAGCGACTTCGACAGGTAGCTCTTGCAGCCTGCGTCAGAAACAGACAGGACGTCAGGGTGGTCATGAGGAGCCCATGAAAAGTAAAGCCGTTTCTGGCTGGCAGCTGGAAATGATGCTGCCGCGGCTGCTGCTGCTGTCCGTGTGCAGACAGACAGACAGACAGACATGGGATTTGAATTGAATTGAAGATAGGGAAAGGGAGTGCTTACTGCTCCCGCAGACGGCGGAGGTGATCTGCTGGAACCACTGGAGTTGGAAGCTGATGGGCCCGTTGTTCCAGATCTTGTCCGACAGCCCCAGGGAGCGGAAGAAGGGGGCGTCCATGGCCGTGGCGCCCGTGATGGCCATGTTGGCGCCCTTCTTGAAGTCGGCGCTCGTGGACTTGGAGGGGGGCAGGAAGGGGAGACCGAACTTGGTGCTCAAAAAGTCCACGATCACGCGCCCGTCGGAGCAGCGGCAGGTGGGGGACCCGAAGTAGGTCTCGCCGTAGGGCGGCTGAGTGAAGGTGATCGCCGACGGACGCCCGTTCGTGCACAGGTTGCCCGTGTCCGTGATGGAGTCGCCGAAGCTGTACACCGCATTGTACTTCTGCGCCGCCGCCGTCGACATCGACGACGCCAGGACCAGCGACGCGCACAGCGCCGCCAGCTGCAGCTGCGGCTTCCTCGTCGTCATCGCCATCCCCAGCCCCCGCGCGCGGGGCGAGAAAGGCTACCGTGGAAAGGAAAGGGGAGGAGTGCGGCTTTGCCTCTGCGCACGGATCAGCTAGCGGGGCAGAGGGCAGAGCAGAGCACTTTGAATGGATGGATTGAGAACGGCTGGCCAGGGGCAGCGCCTTTTATAGGCCCGTGATGAGGGAGGCCCATCCGACTCGTCAAACCCTTTTCCAGCTCGCCTGTCTGGACGGATGGGCCCTCATCGACGCGTATACACAGCTAGATTTTAGACAGGCGTATGGTATGTATATACATGCGAGTACGTACTATGTAGGGCTAGTAGTATATGGGCTTCACACTTCTACAAATAGGGAACCAAATTATTGCATCATTAATTAAAAACATAAAAGTACATGAGGAAGTTAAGGCCATGGCCCAACGCTCCACTCTGGACATCTGCCTCAGCAAAACCACGTAGGTTCGGGTGGTGGTCCAAAGTTGCTTAGTGTATTGTTTGCATAGTAAAGCGGGATCTTGCATAGAAGGCCGCCTCCTCCTCACAAAATAACCTAGGACCATGCCAGCACGTGTCTAGCTCGCTGCATGGCCGGCATAGTCTTGGTTCGGGTCAGTGTGTGTCAACAAAGCTAAAAGTTTGATCATTTTTATCCCCAACAGCTTGCAGACAGTGAAATCGGCTGTTAGGAGTGCTTTGTAGATGGATAGGGAGGCGCTATCAGAGAAGTACCTAGGGCTCCCACTGCATCACTAAGGAGGTTTTTGTTCACATCCTTGAACGCTCGAGAGGGAAAGTACAAGGGTGGTGTGAGAAACTTATGTCTAGTGCAGCAAAAGAAGTTCTTCTGAAATCTATTATCCAGGCTTTACTAACCTATGCTATGAGCTACTTTAAGCTCACAAAAGGTTTGTGCATAAAAGTAATGGCAGTAGTGTCAAAATTCTCGTAGGCTAGGAAGATGGATAAAATAGGTATTCACTCACAGTTATGGGAGAAGATGTCAGTACCGAAGAGCAAGAGAGGCTTAGGTTTCAGAGACTTGGAACTTTTTAATGATGCAATGCTTGCTAAACAAGCATGGCGGCTGCTGGATAATCCAAACAGCCTATGTGCTCGGGTGCTTAAGGGTAGGTACTACCTTGAAGGGACAATTTTGTATGCTGGTTGCCCACAGAGTGCGTCGCGGTTGTGGCGAGCAATGATCCGAGGTAGGGATGTCATGAAGCAAGGGCTTGTTCGACGAGTCGGGAACGGCATGACAACTGAAGTTTGGCACGATAACTCGATCTTGGGGACAAGAAGTCTGAAACCGATGGGGTGGCTGGCGGATACTCCGGTTCAGACAGTTGTTGATTTAATTGACGAAGATTCATGTGAATGGATAGAGCAGATAGTTTGTCATATCTTTCTAGCTCTGGATGCGGACGCAATCCTCAAGATGCCACGTCCACGGGTTAGAAAGGATGATTTCTGGGCTTGGGGAGCATGAGCGGCCAGGAATTGTTTTCTGTTAGATCGGCATACCGCATGCTGCTCGAGAGCAAAGGGGTGATGGAAGGAATGTCGACCAATTCATCAGAAGGTGACCAATGGAGATCGCTTTGGAAGCTCAAGGTGATGCCAAAAATCCGTACCTTCTGGTGGAGGGTGTTGAAGGAGTTTTTTCCGACTTATGGTGAGCTCCGTAGGCGCCACATGGAGGAGATGAGTAACCCAAAGAGAAGAAATACAAAAAGAAAAGTCCTGATACAGTGATCTATACTTTGTAGCAGCAGTACAAACACTACCAAGATAGCTCAAGAAATACAAATACTCCAAAAGCGACACCTTAAAGAAGGAAACATGTGCACGAACGTCGTTGTCGCCCAATCACAGATCATGTGTTTTTACCCTAGAAAAAGTCCACGCTTTCAAATCAATTCCTTCAACAAAACCATTGCTAGACACAACCAATTACAGCCAGGACTTGGATTTTCACGCTGAAAGGTAAGACTTTATATTGCTCTTGTGTTGTCGTCCCCACTTGCCAATATCGCTGGTAGGAGTCACAATTCAGCAAGCAAAATCTTCAACGCCCCTAAGACCCGAACCACGAATACTTGTCCTAAAAACTTAGCTTCCATGATATTATCGAACGTAAAAGACATGTCCCATGATGGCAATAGACAATAGAGTTTCGTGATGCTCCCACCTGAAACCGAACGGTTAGAAAAAACAAGGATGCGTGCAACTGAATCCCATCCGATCCAGCAAACTTCAAGATGAGGCACCCAATGGAGCTTGCTGACGGAGTCTTCTAGAACTCGTCACTGGCCAGATCCATGAGGGCAGGCATCCAGCAGACCAACAGTTTGGCGCAAAAAGAACCCTCAGAACGCCTCCTTTACACTACTAGGAAAATGCCTGTTTGTGGCGCACATGGAATGGCCATCCGTGGCGCACTAGCAGTGCGCCACTAGCCTCGCCACAAGGCTTTTCAGCCGTGGCGCACTGCCTAGTGCGCCACGGTTGTGTCGAGATAGGCGTAGCGCACCTGCTAGTGCGCCACGGCTATGTGGGCAGATGCGCTACGCCTTGGATCTTCTGTGCCGCATGTCGCAGTGCGCCACTAAGCTGCTTAGGTTCGCTTAGATATAGTGCGCCACAAAAGTTAGGTCATGTGCGCCACAGGTGTTTTTTTTGTTTTTTTAATTTCAGAGCCAGATTATATACAATATTACAGGCAGATATACACACGCAGATACAAGATATACAATTATATATATAATACACAATTTGCAAAACAAGATTGAAACAAATACATATAGATAAGTCTCATACATGAATACATAGTATAAGTTACATTGTTTCGATCAAGTTACAAAGTAGTTGGTGACATGCGAATACATGTGTCTCGAACAAGTTATAGTTCGGAAGCTCGCCCAGACATCTAAACTAGGTAGACACAAACGCGGGATAAACAACCAAAAAAGATAAGCATGATCACCGCCGCGATGAAGGTATAGGTCTTCATCCGGTTCCTCGTCCTAACTCCCGCTAGATAGCGCGTGTATCTAGCTTCCGCCTCCGCCATAGTGTTGTACCCTTTGTAGCTATTGTCGCTAAAACGGTGCACCTGTCTTCGGCAGTCTTCCCAATCATCGTAGTCTCCGGGAACCCGTCCCTTGTACACGACGTACCACGTCATCTACAAGTTGACAATAATAATTAACCGATGATTGAAAAAAAAACATATATAATTAAAGTCGCATATGAAGATACATTTATAGAAAGTACTCCTAAATCAAAAAGACCAAACTCAAAAAGCATGCCTCATATATAACTAGGTTGTTCGACACATGAATATGCTACGATGGAACTGTCCGCCAAGTAGGATGCACAACACCTGGACCTGTGCATAGCACAAGGCGGACAATCCCATCGCAGCACATTCACATATAGTGTGCCACGACATTTCAATCATCGGCATTATTCTCGAAAAAGACCAAAGTAACTCGGAAAAAATGCCTCATATATATATATATACATAGGTCGTTGGACACAATAATATGCTACGATGGAACTGTGAGCCAAGTAGGATGCACAAGACCTGGACTTGTGCATATCACAAGGCTCACAATCCCGTCGTAGCACATTCACATATATATTGTGCCACGGCATTTCAATCATCGGCATTATTCTCGAAAAAGACCAAAGTAAATAAAAAAGAATGCCTCATATATATATACATAGGTCGTTGGACACAGGAATATGCTACGATGGAACCGTAAGCCAAGTAGGATGCACAACATCTAGACTTGCGCATAACATAAGGCTTACAATCCCGTCGTAGCACATTCACATATATATTGTGCCACGACATTTCAATCATCGGCATTATTCTCGAAAAAGACCAAAATAAATCAAAAAAAATGCCTCATATATATATCGACACGGATTTGCTACTCACAGGCGTAGCTGGGCATAGGCAGAGCACTGTTAGATTTAGGGATCAAATGCATGCAACCTCTAGATGGAAGTGGGGTGGAACATGGCTGAGATAACGGTGTTAGTTTTGTGCATGCATGCAAGAATATAGGGTTTGGCATGGGTTCCAATTTAGCACACTGTTTTCGCTACAAAAGTTTTAGCATCTAAAATAAGAAGGGATTGAGAACAAGGATTAAAACAGGTTTTGCATGCAGAAGCTTTAGACTATGTGCCATGCAAAAGAGTGCCCTAACAAAGGTTGTTTTGGTATGTGTTTGGTGGTCGCATGCATCCATGAGAATGTGAAGAAAACGAAACAAAGGTTGTTTTGTTTATTGCGTCGACAATGAAATAAGGCTTAGTTTGGTTAGGGTTTAACGCATGTAGTATATTAGGGTTTGCCTCACCTAAATGAAATTTGATAAGCTTTGTTTTGCTAGGGCTTCATGCATGTAGTATATTAGGGTTAGGGTTTACCGCATGTTGTATATTAGGGTTTGCCTCACCTAAATGAAATTTGATAAGCTTTGTTTTGCTAAGGCTTTATGCATATAGTATATTAGGGTTTACCGTGTAGTATATTAGGGTTAGGGTTTACCGCATGTTGTATATTAGGGTTTGCCTCACCTAAATGAAATTTGATAAGCTTTGTTTTGCTAGGGCTTCATGCATGCATCAAAGGAACACTAACGGCGTTACTATTGAGCCAACATCCTGGGTCTGGATACATGTGCCCCCTATATCAAAAGGGGAGAGAATCAACGGTGTGGATAGGCTATGCGCAACTATGTCTGTGTTTAGCTGGCTATTTCCCACATATATATATAATCAACGGTGGATAGGCTATGCGCAACTATGCCTGTGTTTAGCTGGCTATTTCCCATATATATATATATATATATGCGGATTTGCTAAACACAGGCGTAGCTACGCATAGGTTTAGGACCGTTGGATAAAGAGATCGCATACAATGCTAGTTTAGATGGTAATGGCTGGCTCTTGAAAGGAGTAACGGTTCCTAACGGCGTTTGGACCACCGCGTGTGTGTACATGCATGCAATGCCTAGGGGATCGTGAAAACCCTAAATTTTTAGCTCGCTGTTTGACAAAGAAACTTTTAGCATATAAAATGAAAAGATAAGTGAACAAGGCTTAAAATGAGTTCTGCATGCAAACGTTTCCTGTTGGTGCATCACGTGACTCTTAGCATCTAAAATGGAAAGATAAAGTGAACAAGGCTTAAAATAAGTTCTGCATGCAAACGTTTTGAAACGGAAAACACGAACTGGGTTGACGGGTTGAAAAGTCGAAGCAAAACAAGTGTTGTTTGAGGTAGGGTTATGCATGCACCTGCATGTTGGGCATAAGAATCAATAGTTGTTCGACTTAGGGTTGACGGGTTGAAAATTCGAAGCAAAACAAGTGTTGTTCGAGGCAGGGTTCTGCATGCACCTGCATGTTGGGCATAACAATCAATAGTTGTTCGACTTAGGGTTCTGCACTGACCTAAGGTTGGGCATCGAAAGCAAATACTAGTTGTTCTCCTTAGGGTTTATGGGGGACATTACGTTGGGACGTCAGTTAGACATTGTTTTATTTGGGGAGGCTGGAGACCATGTATGGACAGAGGACTTTGTGCGCAGTTGTAATGCTGAGTTGTTACTAGAAAGAGGACGATGTTGTTATGTCTGATTATTGTAGCGAAGTAGCTATAAAAATGTGGCGTGACAACTAGAAAGGGGATTGTTCTTGAAACAATTTTTTGAGATATTTTTGTTTTGGTTTTGCTCATTCGGAGTAGGTGTATAGAAATAAATATCCGGGTTTTTTGGTACAATTTCGGCTTTTGATCTGTTGAGACGATAAAAAAATCCCAAAAACGGCGGCAAATTGTGATACAACGAGGTTTTAACGAAAGTGGTTAATAGAGTACCGAATAGTGCACACCTTCGATTACAACAACTAGTTTTTCCAGCAATGTGGTATTAATTCAAAACTTTAAATTTTACATGTTGGAACGAAAATACTGGAAACTAGTCGTCTAATTCTTCAACAAATTGTGGCGGGAGGCTTCCTGAATTGTCCTTAAGGTGTAGCATGTCGAAAAGTAAGTCGGCCGATGTTGGGCAATCCTTCGATGGCTGAAAGTAAGCATTGAAAAAATAAATTGCAATTAGTAACTACTTCTTGCATACACAATCATATTATGGGAGATGGGTAACATCGAAAAAATGGCGTGTCATGCTCACAGCAGTCAGTCGACCTCCTTGTACAACAAATGAGCAAGAAAAGTTGAAGAAAGACTAAATAAGTCAGGCTATGGCCAACAGCTAGTACAACAAGATATAACTTGAGAGCCTTACATGCAATAGCTACCTAAAGCAACGGGCATGCAAAATCTGAGAAGCTAAGTTGGTTTAGTTTTTTTTGCATGCCTTTGACTGTGACACATTGGGTTCAGCACAATGGAATAAGGCATGCATGCAATGCCTAGGGTTTGTCACGTCCCAGCAGCTTACTTTGTTTAGGGTTTTTGGCATTACACATTGGGTTCAACGCAATGAAATAAGGCTTAGTTTGGTTAGGGTTTAGCGCATGTAGTATATTAGGGTTTGTCTCACCTAAATGAAATTTGATAAGCTTTGTTTTGTTAGGCTTCATGCATGCATCAAAGGACCACTAACGGCGTTACTATTGAGTCAGTCTAGGTCTGGAAACATGTGCTCCCTATATCAAAAGGAAGATAATTAACGGTGGATATGCTATGCGCACCTATTCCCGTGTGTAGCTGGCTATTTCCCATATATATATATATATATATATATATATATATATATATATATATATGTATATATATATCGACGCGGATTTCCTACCCGTGGTGGCTACGGTGCATACCCTCTACACCGTCGGATTGTGGTGTACGTGCTCCCTTTATTCATTTACATGTTGATGGTGACAAACGGAGTTAACTGTTTTGGGTGATTGAATGCTACATGCAGCCCATAGCCATGAGCAAACTGACCATGTTATGCATGCACTACACGCATGGGTCATGTAGCATTTAACACCCGTTTCCGTGAGATATCAACTATAGGAATGGCATTTACAAATTTGTATAGATAGCGGATATTATACATACGTTTTGTACTCCAATTTATTAGCCGATTAGCTACAATTTATTTTAGTCGGTAAGTGCATTATGTGTGTTCCGGTAGTTGACGTTTTAGCGTGTACGTATGATACATTTTTCTGTTTAAAACAGCTTCGGTGATGTGTAAGATATGATGTTAGTTTGTCTATTCTTGAGAAATAGTTATATAGTACGTATTTTATTAGACCAGCACCCAGATTTTTACTATGATACAGCTCTTTTAGTTTTTAATAATAGTTATGAAGCATCATGAATGTATGTAGCTGGTCATTGCAAAAGAAGACAAAATTTTCTGGTACTCGTCCGCCACCGTACGTATTCGATAGAACAAAGTTCTTGCTTCGTGTGATACTACACCATAAAGCATGCATGTGTGCTCTCCGTCTACCGTAAAACACGGGTCACTGCCAATGGGATGCATGGCTGTTTTCCGTCCTGAAACAAAACCGTGAAGCACGCATGTGTGCTCTTCGTCGACCTTATTTCATGGGTGTGTATTGCGGTTGATGGATCGAGCCTTAATCCTTGTTGCACGCATGTCTTGCCTATCCGCAACGGTACACAAATAACAAAAACGATGTTTACAGCCGTTTATTGATAGTAAAGGCTAGATACCGTGAAACACATGTGTTTTGCACGGCTATGGATGGAGGATGCATGTCATTCACGGTTGGGCCATGCACCTTAAAACATGGATGTACTTTCTAGGTTTTAGCCATGCACCGTAAAATATGGATGTGTTTTGCTGGGTTTTGGCCATGCACCGTAAAACATGGATGTGTTTTACTGAATTTTGGCCATGCACCGTACAACATGTGTGTGTTTTGCTAGATTTTTTGACAATCAAGACCTTATGCTCATGCTCTCGGAAGAAACGATGCTAGCTAATTTGTAAACGGATGGCTAACGCCGTCTACTCTCTTTATCTAATTCAACGGTACAAAACGCATGAGCTGCAGCCACCATGGACAGCCCACTATTTCCCATATATATATATATATATATAGGTCGTTGGACACAGGAAAATGCTACGACGAAACCGTGAGCCAAGTAGGATGCACAAGACCTGGACTTGTGCATATCACAAGGCTCACAATCCCGTCGTAGCACATTCACATATATATTGTGCCACGACATTTCAATCATCGATATTATTCTCGAAAAAAGACTAATAAAGTAAGGAAAAAAAGGACCAAAGTGAGCAAAGGACCAAAGAGTAAGAAAAAAGCCAAGCATTGATTGATATATAATAATAATAAGCAAAAGAAGTAAGCGATGATTCATAAACCTAATAATATAAGTATAGTAGCATGTACACTTGTCCACATACACACAAAGGTCATCTATAGTTTGTAACTATAACTAGGCCAACATCAAGCCTTCTGGCTCGGCTTAGGGAGGACGCCTTGTCTCGTCATGAACTTCCTATAGTCACCCTGCATCTCTAGGCGATCTTCTATGTCACAGTTATTCGGGAAATTTCCTCCGTAGAAGATCCCCCCCGAAGTCATGACATCACGAAAGATGATTGCCCCAAACTGCTGCTGGATGCGATACATCTCTTGTCTAATATCTGAATCAGTGATCTTGGCCTTTGCTTCGCCCACCGCTTGAGATGATCCGCAGCAGAGAATTCTGTTGGTCAAGTAGGAACGCCTCATGTGATGGAGTGCGAGTAGGCTTCTTCATCGCTTTCCGGTACGCTTCACGCAGGGAACTCCGTGCGGGTTGAAGACGCGTTCGCCGAACTTGACCTTCGACGCACGAAGGTGGTGCCTTCCGTCGAGGCAAAGCCGGAGAGCATCATCCGTAACTTCCTTGATCTTGTTGTAGTTTTTCTTCTTTTCTAGACTCCCGAGTCGAAATAAATGGCGTGGGAATGCTTCGCGATAAGGAGATGAGCGTGCGGTGTTCATCTCTCACAAAAAAATTCAAATAGAATGTGTTGGAAAAGAATGATGATAATCTAATAAAGCCAATCGATGGCAGTGAATAACGACTTACTCGGAAAGTAAGGAACGAGAATGTATTCCTTTGTCTTGTTCACCACGAGGATTCTTTTTAGGTACGAGGCCACGATACGTCGTTCGGCGGGGGAACCCAAGCAGCCATCACGCATGTAGTAGGGGTCCACTATAGCGATGCCCGGTGTGTTCTCTCTAATGATCTGCATGGCCAGGCTGAGAGAAAATAGACGGACCATGGTATAGTGCAGCGGGTATAGGTGGAACATATTGAAGATGTCGTCGAACCGCAGGAAGAACAGATCCGCAGGGGCATTGTCGACGAAGCCCAAGCCTGGTGGCACCTTAACTACGAATACCGGGTGCGAGGGATCTTTCTCCAATAGAAGGCGTCTCTCTATCGTCAAGACGCTGGCCATGCACACTCGCACTTCCGAATCGAGCCTCCGCAAATTCTTAGGTAGCATGGGCTCACCCGCCACATGAATCCTCCACATAATACCCTCGGGTCTTGGTGGCCCGTCCCGAAACCTAATCGGATTCGCAGTTGTTGACGCCACCGGCTAGCTCGAGCTGCTAGATTTTCTTTTCCTGCCTTTTTTTCCTTTTGGAGAGAGGACAGGCATCGCAATCTGAGCACCGGCCGCCCTATGTAGTGTGTCAGGGCTTATAATAAAGGGCCGGTTGGTTGTATCAGCTGGCTCTGTAAAGGCGCAAGCTGGAGGCGTCTCCTGAGAACCAAACAAACGCTTGGTGATAGTGGCTTTCTCTGTGGGGCCACCAACTAGGTCTTCGTTGCTAAACTGAGTGTTGAAGAAGTGATCATTCCAGTCTTCGTCGTCCTCGGCCGGATCCTGCGCCATGTGCATATCATCAACATGATCATCCGACCCACCGCGGAGGTGACGGCGAAGGGCGGGGCTGCCACCGCTTGTCGCTGGCACGAGTACAGGCGGTGCTGTTGTCTGTGGCGTGATGGCCCCCGCCGTCCCCAAACGGATCATGCTCTTTGGCCATTGCAAGAATAAGCCGAAGCAACTTCTGAGGACAGCCGGTTCTTCTTCATCCGCTCCTGGGGGTTGGATGGGAGGTTCCAGGTCGTCGTAGCCCCTTAGCACCAGACTAATTTTAACCCTGTGCACGCTATCTGGCATCGGCCTTGAGTGGAACGTGCGCTGCAAGGGTTGAACGATGGTACCCTTGGCAACATCCCTCAGCTCGTTGTTCACGTAGCATAAGAGAGTGCAAGGAACATCCGTCTGCGGAAAACATGTACGACATCGTCAGAGATGCCATAAGAGTAATAGATGGCGTGAAAGGTGGTAAAGCAATTTGTTTACCGTGATGGCGTCGAGATCAAGCACGGGCACCGCATGCGGCGGGCGCAAGAGACGGAAGGGCTGCTTGATGGCGCGGTGCTGGCCGCCGTGTATTCTCCCTACCACCGGTGCTTGGAGCTCCGGTGCGCGACGATGGCGGGGCCACCAACATGTACTCAAGCGCCGCGGTGATGGCGGAGTCACCAACACTTGCGGCGCCGGTGCTAGCGGCGGAGTCACCAACACGTAGTTCGTCTGATTCGTCGCTTGCGCGTTGTTCGAGTGGCTGCCGACCATGCTTGGAATCGGGCAGCCCTACTCGACCACCCGCACTCCGCTATTGACTCCACCAAGGTAGGCAGGAAGGACGTGAGGGTGATTGCCAGGTTGTCTTGGACGATCTGTGGGATCCGCGCCACTTGTTCCTTAAGTTCTTGAACCTCGCGGTTTTCCTCCTCGCTCCTTCCTGACGGCGCCACATGCGTCCTCGGCGGTGGACCAAAATGATCCACCCAATTTACCCCGAGGTCGGCCAGCCCGCCGACAGACGGCTTCTTCGTAACCAGCTCTATTTTCTTGGCGGTTCATCGCCTGTTAAAAGGGTTATCCCACCGGTGGCAGCCACGACCCCTGGGATGAGGAACCCTGGGATCCATGACTAGCAACAATTTCCTCCTCCTGCAGAAGAAGTAACAGTGAATCGTTTAGATCATCGATTAGAATGCAATCGAGTTGATCCGCGGTAATTAGATTATACTTACCACAATTTCCTCGAATTCCTTCACCGCAGGATCCGCGGTGAGTGGTGTGGTTTTTGGGTCCACATGGTAACGGCCCTCGATGAAGTTTCGAACCTGCGGTTCGAATTTCGCAAAGGTTTTCTATCCCTTGGATATATACTCTTCGCCCTCCTTATTCCATTTGGCCTCCGTGGTTCTCAGATCCACCAGATCCAAGATGGTGATGACCTATATTCATCGCCGCAAGACCTTTCCTCGATTACTATTGGCCGTGGCTCTTCGATTCACCTCTCCTTGAACTCCCGAAACTGATCTTCGGTGATCTGCGGGTCAATCTTCTGGATCTCCTCGAGACTTTTGCCTTCTTTATAGATCTTCTTCTTTATCCGGGTTCTCCAGCTGGCCAGGGCGGTGCTCATCTTTCTGAGGGCGGATTTGTTTACTTCATTCCCATGATAATTTGTGTTCTGATACTTAATGGGGAACTTGTATCTTGCGTGCAGCTTCTCGAAGAGGAGTATTGCAAGTGGCCATTATCTTTATGCCGGAGATTCTCAGTGTTGATCGAGATGGTTGTTCGGATGATCGCCGCCACTTTCCCACCGTACCCTCTGACGACAAGGTCGGGCTCCAAAGGAACCCCTGATGGGCTCACTTCGGTAATTTCTCCCGACCGGCCGACTGTTCGGGCGCTGCCTTTCGGTTTCTTCTTCTTCTTAGGAGGATTGCTACCAGTCCCTGTGCCCTCGCCGCCATCAGTGGTTTCATCGTCCACCATCCCTTCATCTTCTTCCTCCGCGTCTTCCATTTCATCATCCTCGCTCTCCGAAGGATGGTATTCTTCATCGTCTTCTAGCCGCTGGGCCGCCTCCCAAAATGTCAATTGTTTATTCAGAGGTCTGAGTTCTCCTTCAGCGCTGATGCGCTTAGAACATCTAGCCTCGTCGTTGTCACACATCTTTGCACTAATAAAAAACAAATAATTGGTTAAATGCACGGAAAAATACGGCATGACCTTTGCTAATTTTCTTAAACTAGGAGTGCCCGATTTCTGCCAAAACGGAAGTTAATCAACATTCCGGCAAAAATCAGGACTCATCTCATACAAGAACTTGCACAACATAATAAAGTGCTTCATATACAAGCACAAGCACAATTTCAAGTGCTACAATTATATCAACACAGATTATATCAACTGTCATTGACAGCAAATATGACAGCAAGTATATGACAACAGTATATGACAGCAAGTATGACATCAAGTATACCACAGTGCTACTCTGACAGTGACAACAAGTATATGACAGCAAGTATGACAGCAAGTTGCTTACATGCCTAAGATAGTTGCTTACACAGCAAGTATATGACAGCAAGTATAAGATAGTTGCTTACACTGCTAAAACAAGATTTAACAAGCACTGCTTACATGCCTAAGATAGTTGCTACTGATGAATCAAAATAATGATGTGCTCCATGTGTCTTCAATTATCTATATGGTCTGATGAAATTCATATCATAGGTCTTAGTTGTAAGTTACTCATATTCCAAGTTGTATGATGTTGGTGAGTGGTGACTAGATTGCTATACACAATATCAGCTACATAAGAGGACTATTAGTTAAGATATGCAAAATCTGCAAGTCAGTGATAAGTATGCTCATGTATTAGGTCAGGACCAAACACCAAATCCATATGCAAAATCTGCAAGTCGCTTTGAATCTGAGGCACACAGAGAGTAATAAGAACAGCTCTACATTCACATGGTGATATTAGAAGAGGTCACTCCTGATCAGATGAGATGATATCAGAAGAGTGGTCAGGTACAAAAAAAATGAAAGATCATTTATTTCTTTGTACAGTTCATGATGGCACACAACCGAAGTCGTCAACATAGCACGATACAAATATTATTTCAACACACATATCTACACAGAAGGAATTATCGTTCGATCTCCATACAAAAATAGCATGAACCAGAAAAGTTCTGAACATGTAAACAAAAAGTTCTGATTTCTATTATGTACACTATCTTCTTGCTGGCAACTTTGAAAACATTTAAATTTCCTAATCCTATGAACCTAATCCTAATCCTCTGAAAACATTTAAACTTTGAAAACACTATTTTCTAGTTGCTGGTAACACTACTGCTACCCTAATCCTCTGAACCTAACACTACTGCTACCCTAACACTACTACTAGCACTAGCACTAGCACTACTTCTAACACTACTGCTAACATTACTGCTAACACTACTGCTAGCACTAGCTACTGCTAACACTAGCTACTGCTACCCTAATCCTCTGAACCCTAACCCTAATCCATGGCCCAATCCAGGAATGGATGCAGAGAGAGGCGAGAGAGGGAGAGAGGGGAGGGGCTAGGCTCACCTCTAAGATGAGGACGACGACGGGCTCCTCCACGACCTCCTCCTCCTCGAGCAGCAGCGGCCTCCTCCTCCTCGAGCGACGGTGCGCGTGTGGCGACGGGCTCCTCCCCCTCGAGCGACGGGCGCACGGGCTCCTCCTCCTCGAGCGCACGGCCTCCTCCTCGAGTGCACGGGCGAGGTGGCCTCCTCCTCCTCCTCCTGGCGTGGCTGGGATGCGGCGGTGGTGGCCTCCTCCTCCTCCTCCACTAGCAACTCTTCCACTTCTTCGCTGCTCCTACGCTCTGGGATTCCTCGGGTCTCGGATTTGCCATCAAACAGGTCTCCATGTTTTCTCCATGGATCATTCTTGCCGAGCCACCTCCGGTGCGCCATGAACATGGTTTTCGATGATCCTGGATCTTTCTCTAGTTGGAGATAGCTTGTGTTATCCATGCACCTAACGCATGCGTAGAATCCTTGGATAACCTGCCCCGAGATATACCCGCAACCTGGATAGTCTTGCACCATAGTGACCAACGCGACTCTCATAGTGAAATAATCTTGTGCGACGGCGTCGTAAGTATTGGCTCCATATTCACATAACGTGGCTAGCTCCTCTTTCAACAGCCCGAGATACAGATTGATGTCGGTACCAGGTTGTTTTGGCCCTTGAATTAGCATACTCATTTGTATGTACTTCTTCTTCATGCACAACCATGGAGGGAGATTGTACATCCATACAAACACGGGCCAAGTGTTGTGCGTGCTGCTCTGGCTACCAAACGGATTGAGTCCATCGGTGCTCGCACCAAGCCTGATGTTCCTCGAATCTCCACCGAATTCTGGGAATTCGAGGTCCAATGCTTTCCACTGGCTAGCATCTGAAGGGTGCGTCAGCAGCTCATCCTTTTCGGGGTCATCATTGTCATCTCCTGGCTTCTTCCTTTCCGCATGCCATCGCATGAGCTTCGCTTCCTTAGGGTCCACGAAATAGCGCTGCAGACGAGGAGTGATAGGAAAGTACCATACCACTTTTCGAGGTGCTTTCTTCCCTTTCTTGTATCGACTCACGCCGCACACCGGACATGTGGTTTTCTCCGCGTCCTCGCCCCGATAAATGATGCAATCGTTGGTGCATACGTGATATGTAACGTGCGGTAGATCGAGAGGACAGACGATTTTCTTGGCGTCCTCGATACTAGTTGGACATGTGTTCCCCTTCAGGAGACGATCGTGCTAGAATGCCATCATATCGTCGAAGCTTGCGTCGCTCAATTTGTGTTTTGCCTTCATCTCCATAGCCTTGAGCGTTACATTCAACCGGGTATCATCGGGCCTGCATCCTTCATACAATGGAGTAATCGCGTCTTTCTCAAGTTGCGCAAGCTTGGCTTTCTCTCTAGCGGCAGCCCTGACGTTACTCATCTGCTTGAGAAGCAGCTCTTGCACATAAGGGTCCCGCACCCAGCCTGGCGTTGTTCCATCATCGTCTGCTCCTCCGGTATCTAGATCATCATCATCCCGGTCTGCTTCCACACCTTCACCATCTCCAGGAGACTCTTCATCATCTCGCCCATTCTCGCCGTGATGATGATCATCGTCATGTTGCCCACCTTCACCGTCTCCATCGTCTTCGTCATCGCTTATCCAACGAGTGTATCCATCCATGAAACCATGGCGGAGCAGGTGCGCCTGCAGATTCCCGAAATCTGGGTCGATCACCCAGTTGAGTTTGCATCTTCTGCACGGACATCTTATCTCCGTCTTGTTATTTCGTATCATGTCGGCCGTCGCACATTTCAAAAATCTAGCCACAATGTCTTCACTCATTATGAGCACCATTTTTGCCTGCACTGTGTACACGGTACAATTATAAGTCTATTAGAACCACATAATCAATGCATGCATGCAATGGTCGATAGAAAATTTCAGCATGACCTATCCTAAAATTAGGACCTTTATGAATGTTGAAAGTCTTGCCAAAATGGAAATGAATCAACATTTTGGCAAAACAAATGGCAACTTGTTCACATACAAACACAAGAGAGAGAGACCGATCCATACACACATGAACATATCATTATCCTCTCCATACACATGCATGAGCATCATCGATACTCTCCATATACACACACATATGACCATCGATCCTCTCATACACACATCATGAGCATCGATCATCTACATACATATGAGCATATCATCCATATACACATGAACACATCCTTACATGGACAACTTACCGAGATGAGAGACCAATCGCGAGAAAGATGGAAAGGAGAGGTACGCGCGAGACCGAAGAAGGAGATGAGAGACCGGAGAGCTTCCTCTATTACTTATGTAACATCCAAGGCAAGTTCTACATGCTAAAAATGGTGAATGAGTGGAGAAATTGAGGTGGGAAGGAGAAGGATCCCGACTAGATGTAAGGAGGAAGAAGAAGGGGAAAGTGAAGTGTGGGGTGGTGGATGATCACACATGTGCGCAAGTGGAGCTGCCAAAAAAAAGCTCGCCACATCCGTGGTGCACTCGGCCCTAGTGCGCCATAGGGATTAGTAACATCCGTGGCGCACATGCCATAGTGCGCCACGGATGTGTCTGACCGTTTTACAGAGCAGAGGGGCATGCGCTTAGGCGTAGCGCACTTCAACGTCGCCACGTATAACACCAACATGCGTAGCGCACCTACCCTATGTGCGCCACGGATATCCGCGCGCGCCAATAAGGCCTGACCCACACATATCGCGTGGCACTATGGTCATGGTCATGTGCGCCACGGTTGTTCTAGTTACTAGTAGGGCACTGCCCATAGGTGAGCCACGCCTGTTTTAGCCGTGGGGCACTTCAACCATGTGAGCCACGGATGTGCTGATTACCTATAGCCATTTTCCTAGTAGTGTTATTAGGCAGAAAGACACCCCCACGCCGCCTCTCGTTGGTTCCCAACAGCAGGCCGATCGAAGATCTCAGCGGGCTCCGCCGCCATCACCCGCGCTACGTGGAGATTAGGAGCTTAGACGCGCCGAACTCCACGAACTAAACACCATGTCGTCCTTGCGGACACGGTTATCGTCAAGGTCGTCGAAGAAAACCCGAGCCACAGACCCGGCGTCCGTCCCCGCCTCACGTGCATCTCACCGTCCAAGGCCGCTGATCTGCAGCAGGTGGAGATCCCTCCGCGTGGGGATGAAAGGCCCATACCGGCACCAGCCGCGCGAGGAGATGAAGGGCCGCCACCGCAGTTAGCATGGAGACTTTGCCTAGGGGCTTCCTCCGGCAGCAGCGGTGAGCGAAGATGAAGGGGGTGGGGCGGTGACGGCTAGGTCAGGAGTCGCCCCTGGAGCGACGCGAGCGAAAAGGAGTCTTCTGACTTACATGCTTGTTTTAACCGGAATTTCGTAGTTGCAAGTGAGTTACAACCGAGAGAAATAGTTCATGTAGTATAAAACCGTGTAACAACATCACCAAAGTAGAAAAATTAAACTAATTTTCAGTCGAGTAAGAATTAGACGCACCCAGAGTAAAATAAAAATTAAACTAATTTTCAGTCGAGTTAAGAATTAGACGCACCCAGAGTAAAGTACAAATTAAGCTAATTCTTGGTGGAGTAAGAATTAGACGCACCTGCATGGCGGCTTGCATGTGGCACCCCCAAGCTCCTTTCACCTGTCCTTGGTGGGTCCATTTCTTAACCACTTGCACCTTCGGGGAAACATAGTCACTGGCTGAGAAAACATCCGTGTTTGTGGCAAACTTGGAGATAATTTCTTAACAATTTGCGCTCATCGGAAAGAGGAGAGGCCTATATATTTTTCCAACAGTAAATTAAAGAAAAGGAAAAGGGCTTTAGCTGAGTCGTCATGAGCTGGGTATGAATGATCTTTTCCTCTCCTCAGCTTTGCGCGCGCTGAGGCGACATAGCTAGCTAAGCTAGCCGAGCGAGGCTTTTCGGTGATTTCCATGTGATATTTCTTGTGTGCGGTGCTTTCCGGTGGGCAAGAAGCTTTTGGGATGATCAATCGGTGCCAAGAACAAACATAGTCCCGTGTCCGGCCGATCGCATCCCTCCTTTTTGAAATTTGGCAGCAGTATCTTTTTGCTTTGCTTTTGGTAGTACTTTGTGATGGCCTCATGGTCATGGGCGTGGTGGTAGGTTGATTACGAGGCTCGAGGTAGTAGTAAGACGTACGGGGACCGGCACTCATCTTCTACTTCCTCCGTTTAGAAATATAAGATGTTTTATATATAGATAGATTCGTTTGAACATATATATACTAAAATATGTCTAGATACATTAGCTTCACTAACTTGAAACATCTTATATTTTCAAACAGAAAGAGTAGTAAGTATCAAAGTAGTAGCACGTGGCTCAGCTCATGGACAAATTAAAGTGTGGGTGTTGCGTGTGCCTTGCTCGCTCGATCTTGTGGATGCAATTTTAGTATGACTGGCGTCGTTGCTCTCCGGCTCACGTTTCTTCGGCTCGACGAATAAATGGCTCGATCGAGAGTTATCCGTCTGTTGGATTTGTTTGTTCTTGGCACCGGAGAACCGGAATGAAATAATGTGTCCACTTTGCGTGCGGCGACTGAGGTCGTCGTTGTTGTTGGGGACGGACCGGTGGTGGACAGAAGAGCAGAAATGCAAGTTCGTCACTCCATTGATCGCTGTCTAGAGTACCGTTCCACGCACTGGTCGTCTCACACCGTTAATTGCCACGGTACAAGTGGACTATGACGTGGACACAACGCCGTCGTCGACGTCGTCCCGGCGGCTGCATCCATTTTAACCGAAAAAGACCATTTTTTTTTCCGGATTGATTGAAATTAAAGAAGCACGATCGATCTTGATCGTGGATTTCCGATAGATCGGTCGGTTACAAATCAGTAGACCAAAGCGCAAAGGCAGGGGCGGGCATCTTAACGGAATAATATATACCTTCATCATGGTGCATGCAGAGAGAAGAGATAAGATTGACGTCCCCCTTCACCATGATGAACATCACCGCCATTATAATCAAAAACTCCGCAAACCCGATCAAAGTGGTCCGATAACGAAACACCAACTAATTAGGAAAGTGTGATCTATCTAGCTAGCTAGCTTGCTGCAGAAGAACTACTTGACGTTGACGTTGAAAGTGACGTCGAGCAAGACACAACTCAACGAAGAACCACTTGAGATCCATGCAGGACCAGCAGATAAAAACGTACGTACGTGCCGGCCGGCCGGCCGGCCATGATTATGGGTCGTTTAGGTCGTCTGATATAGCCATATAGGCAGCGCGCTTTAGTTACCCAAAGGTCTTTAGGTAACCATCATGCTAGCTGACTTCCACTAGCCAGGGTTAGCATGCATGATTGCCGGTTTGACACCGGCCGTGTGGACTTCTCGCCGGCACCACACGTACATACTTAACGAACTTGCACTAGCAATTTTCCTACGTACTACTACTAGCTTATTACTATGACACGCGCATCGCTGATCACCGGCTGATTGATTGATTGATTGATTGATTGTTGGGTGTATTATATTACCTCATCATGCATGCATGCATGCTCTTATCGTGTCTCGAAAAGCAACGTGGACGTGGAGGGGAACAAGCAGCACTTGCGATCAGATCGTAACGCCCAAACACTGCCACTAATTTGGCAACAATACCCGCTGCATGTATCCGTGAATTGGTTGGACTCGCTGGTGTACATACTGCAACCCTAAAAAGAGTGTTTACTTTGGTGGACTCCGCCGTGAGTCGGCAGGCAAAACGACGACGAAAGCAATTTATTATGAGAGGCTAGTTTCCGGCGATCGATAGACGAGACGGCGACAAAGGAAGGTCGCAGAAACGGCGGCGGCGAGGGTATGCAGTGCAGGCACAAGTCAGAAGAGGTCATGAGCGCTTTGGTTGGCCGACGGCCGATTTTCGCATGGCGCGGGAAGAAATAAACCGGTTTGCGGAGCTGGACTGTATGAAGTTACTGCACCGCACTATTCTTATATAGAGTTGCTACACCACATTATTTTTAAATAAGTTGGTTTGAGGAGCTAGGAACACCGACATCGGCCGTTTCAACATAGCAAGGCCCTGGCGAGCGCCGTGTGTCTACCGCTTGCACGCGTGGGGAAACGCAGGAGACGAGACGTTTGCACCTTAATCCCCAGGCCACTCTGCTCACCGCTCAATCCCACTCCCCTCACCATGATTCCCGACCATGGCCGCCTCCTCCACCCCCTCCCCTTCGTTTCGCGGCCTCATCATTAGTGAGGTGAGCGCGCATAGCCTATGGGCTGCCATTCAACTCGAGAAGCTCGCCGGCGGCGACGAGGTGACCCTCGCGAGGGCGCTCAGGGCTCTCGTGCCCATCTGCTCGCGTGAAACTAGGGCGGACACGGCGGCGGCTGCGCCGCCTACAACCGCGGAGGAACCGGTATCTGCGGCCAGGCAGGCCGAAAAAGCCCCCTCCAGAGTCGGGGTTACCCTCGACTCCTTGGATAGGGTTTTTCCGCTCGTGCAGGCGGCCCCAATACCTACGCCTGGGGCTTCTTCTCTCGCTCCAGCGACGCATTCTGCGGCTCCATCGTCATCGATGGCGCCATCGCTGAATAGGGTAAGATCCCGATCTACATAGCGGTTAGGGTTTGGCCCCAAATCGACAACTGTTAAGGCTCGATATTTGGTAGTTGTAGAGCGATTTCGGGCTTTAGGTAGTACTACCTCCGTTCCTTAGAATAAGGCCTATAAATTTAGTCAAAAATCAAACAGTGCAAAGTTTGACCAAGTTTATAAGAAAAACTATCAATAACTATGATAATAGATAGCTACATTTCAAAAAATATATTTCATAATGTATCTAATAAGATTGATTTGACCCTGCAGAGGTTTATAGTTTTTTTCTAAAAGTTTGGTCAAACTTTGCAATGCTTGACTTTTGGCTAAATTTATAGGCCTTATTCTAAGAAACAGATGGAGTATGTAGCAACGGATCTTCTGTAGTTGTAGGGCGATTTTACCTGATTCCTCAATTTGGGTGTTGTCCTAGGGCATTGACTGATTGGGGAACATAGCGAATTCCTCAATTTGGGTGTTGTCCTGGGGCATTGCCCGATTAGGGATACTAGTGCATGTATGTACCATGTGCATTGCCAAATTTGGCAATGTTGGTTGCTCCCATTTTATTGCTGACCTTGTTTTGCTTCCTGCCAAGGTGGTTAAGTTTGAATGAGAGACTATGGGGAGGGGCTGCCCCCCTACTGGGTTATCAGGACGTGCTCCTGACCAACCGCTAGCAGTTCAAGCCGGTGGTCCTCGGTAGGGTGAAGGCGGATTCGCAGCCGCAGAGCAAGAAGGGCCGGCAGCCAAAGCTTGGCCACTATCCTATCGCCGATATCCCTCTCTGGTTCATCATCCAGCTGGACTCGGCGGACCTCCACATACTGGTGATCCCGTCGGCGTTCCAGTTTGGCCTGAGGACTTGGATCAAGCAGTCGCTGCCGCACATCGTATGGGTCACGTCCTATAGGTGGTGCGCCGAATGGGTGCAAGTGGACTGGTTCTTTGGCCAGGTCGCCTTCAGGAAGGACTGGCCAGAGCTGGTCTACAAGTACGACCTGGAGCGCGATGACGTCATCGAGTTCAAGTTTAATCCCTTCGTCATCAAGATGACGATCTACAAGGTGGGCTCCTCTAGCACCAGGAAGTACACCTGCCGGGACCACGTCTAGTCGGCGACGTCCTTCATGTTGATGCTTATGTAAGTTTGTATGTAGTACTGGTAGTCGCTGATGGATAACTAGTTATGGTGAACTAAGTAGGCTGAAGTCTTTTTTGATTAGGGTTCAGATGCATGGTATGCCCCTGTTGATGGTTAGTTCCATCAGGGGTTAAGCCCCTGGTGGTGGTTCAGGGGCATGGGATGCCCCTCCTGATGGTTCTTTTGATCAGGGTTGATGTTTAGAACCTCTGATTGCTACCTGTTTTGGTGACTATTAAGACTTTTATGGTGATCATCTCAATGTGTAGGTAGCAATGTTTATGTCTGCATATAGTGTATGCATATTGACTGTTCTTGTGATCATATGTGTGTATGCTGTGGTGGTAAGATCACTAAATTTGAAATGGGTGATCATAATCCATATGATCAGATGCAAAGCACCATACCAGACATGTCAAATGCATCATCAGAGAAAAAAGAGAAGAATTTAGCCAGCCAAACAACTGGGCTTATTTGTGGAAAACAAGAATGCAAGAATCCAAATAACTGGCCCAACTTGGCCTAAGTCTAATCTTTCTTTGTACAGCATCCACCAGACCAATTAGGAAAAACAGAAAATCTTGATCGCCGAGCAAACAAATACGCGCTAGCTGTCCGACCGGAAGGGCCACGTAGGTACGTACACGCCAAAGCCGCGCGCTTCTGCACCCACATCACGGTCTTCTTGTCACACGCGGACACTGCTCTATCCGCAGCCTCCGCCGTCGCGTTCGGGTGGCAGTGGCACCGCGACACGCACCTCGATCTCGCGCGCATTTACACAGGAAGCAGCTACGTGCCTACGTACCCACGCGACCTGCATGCCAAAGTTCTACCTCTTGTTATAATCATGCAAAGAAACCTCTTGATATAATGATAATTAGAATGCAAAGCATCCGTTTAAGGGGAATCATACCTCTTATTATGATCTGAGCCATCTCATCAAATTCATCCTCATCACTATCACTGAAATAGTCATCTTCTGGTTCGACGTAGTAGTCCACAGGGGTAATGTGGCCGTCATCATCATCACTCGGGTAATCATCCTCGAAGTTGTTGTTTACAAGGTTAATGAACAATGCACTGTGATATACTGTATTTCAGAGTTTTTTTTTTGCAAAAGAAGATATACTTATGCTAGCAGCTACCATGTTTAAGCTAAAGAACCAACATGCATCCAATTAAGCTATAACAGGGAGCAATGATACAGTTCTCATTATTAGAAGAATGAACCAAATAAGATGAATGTACAAAGACGGCAATGACACATCTACCATATTCAGTCTATAATTCTAAAGATTATCACTGCTACAAATTTGATCCAGACACAATATATATTAGATATTGTAAACAACAACATCATGCCTATAGTGCACTGCCTCACATGATCAAGCTAAGGTTGAGAAAGGGCAAGCTTAGGAAGCACAAGCATGGCAACATCAAGATTCATCAATATTCACACTACCAGGTTGTTATCATAGGGTGCTATGTTGAATCATCATAGAGAATTTAGAAACCACATACTAGTATCTGTTCCTATACAAATTTTGAAGCCTCGGGTGAGCACCGCATTGATTTGCTCAATCATAGAAGCCACTAAAATGGATAGCTACTTGAGTTGGATGTAAATACTCCATAAACTAAAATGGATAGCTACTTGAGTTGGATAGCCACATGACAATGGATAGTTGAGCATCAATCTACCATTCTTTATGGATTATGATGAGAGAAACATTCTACCACAAGGTACCAAGTGTAAACTAACATAGAGCAATACCAGGCCAACATAAATCTATCAACCACATAAACTAACACCAATCTATCAACGGCTAACTGATAGAACAAGAAAGGAGGAACCCTAATTAGGGTTGAGAAGGAGGCCTACCCGTTGGGTGTTGCGGGGCCGGTGGATGCGGCGGGACGGTTGATGCGGCGGCGCCGGTGGACGAGACCACCTTTTTCCATGCGGCTCAATCCGATGCTCCTGGTAGTTGAAGAGAGGAGGCCCTCGATCTGGTGGCCCTCGATCCGGTGAGCAGGTGGTTTCGTCATTGGCGGGGAGAGGAGAAGGAGGCCGGTGGTTTAGTGAGGAGAGGAGAAAGACGGGATCAGCGGTGGATTCAACGCTGACCTGGTGAGTGCTTTTGGGTGGTGGACCGGTGACCGATCATATCCGAATGAATCAGGTACACAATTATCAGGGGCAGTTTGCTAAAATGTCACTAAAAGTATTATTATTAGGGGCAGTTTGTTGGAAGTGCCCTTAAAAATGATCATTTTAGCAGAAGTTTGCTAAAGTGCCTTAAATAATTCATTTTTAAAGGCAGATTACTTAAGTGCCCCAAAAATTCATCATTTTCTAGGGGAATTTTGAAGAAAGTGCCACTAAAAAAGATGTTTTTACAGGCACTTCAAGAAAATGCCCCAAATAATCTATTTTTTAGAGACACTTAAAATAAAATACCCCTAAAAACCATTTTCCGAGGCACTTCACCGATGTGCCTCAAGCAAAATGCCCCTAAAAAAATACTCTCCCATAGTGTCTACTGATGCTGCACCAACCCGCTTCCTGTGTCTCTTCCTTTTCTTTTTGTTTTCAATAAGACTTGTGGAACTAGTTATTTTCGTTTAATGCAAATGGAAAGGGGTTGAAGCCCGGAACAATTGGACAGAGGCGTCAATAGAGCAGAGATAAGATTGACGCACCTAGCTTCATCATGATGGACAATTAGACATCACCGCCATTTTAATCAAAAACTCTGTAATTCCACCTAATTAAGTGATCCGAGAACGGACACCAACTAATAAATAAGCAAGTGTGATCTAGCTAGCTACCTGACGTTGATCGCTGAGAGTGATGTACGGCGAGCAAGACCCAACTCAACGACGCTGAGAGTGACTTTGTGATCGATGGTCTCATGGGCGTGGTGGGTCGATTACTATAGGCTCGAGGTAGTAGTACTAGTAGTAAGACGTATGGGGAACGATACTCACCTTCTACCGAGTACTACGTGGCTCATGCACAATGTGTGTGTGTGTGTGTTGCGTGTACCGGTGTCGTACGTTGCTCACTCGATCGATCTTGTGGATGCAAAGCAAGTTTGACCGGCATCGTTGCTCACGTTTCTTGCTCGACGACGAATAAATGGCTCCAGAGTTATCCGTCTCTAGCCGAGTACTACGTGGCTAACTGATAGAACAAGAAAGGAGGAACCCTAATTAGGATTGAGAAGGAGGCCTACCCGGTGGGTGCAGCGGCATCGGTGGGTGCGGCGGGGCTGGTGGATGCGGCGGGACGATGGATGAGACCATCTTTCTCCATGCGGCTCGATCTGATGCTCCTGGTAGTTGAGGAGAGGAGGCCCTCGATCCGGTGAGCCGGTGGTTTCGTCATTGGCGGGGAGAGGAGAAGCAGGCCGGTGGTTTAGTGAGGAGAGGAGAAACACGGGATCAGCGGTGGATTCAACGCTGACCTGGTGAATGCTTTTGGGTGGTGGACCGGTGACCGATCGGATCCGAACGAATCTGGTACACAATTATCAGGGGCAGTTTGCTGAAGTGCCACTAAAAATATTATTATTAGGGGTAATTTGTTGTAAGTGCCCTTAAAAATCATCATTTTAGCAGAAGTTTGCTAAAGTGCCTTAAATAATTCCTTTTTTAGAGGCAGATTACTTAAGTGCCCCCAAAATTCATCATTTTCTAGGAGAATTTTGAAGAAAGTGCCACTAAAAAAGATGTTTTTACAGGCACTTCAAGAAAATGCCCCAAATAATCTATTTTTTAAGGCACTTAGAATTAATACCCCTAAAAACCATTTTCCGAGGCACTCCACCGATGTGCCTCAAGCAAAATGCCCCTAAAAAAATACTCTCCCATAGTGTCTACTGATGCTGCACCAACCCGCTTCCTGTGTCTCTTCCTTTTCTTTTTGTTTTCAATAAGACTTGTGGAACTGGTTATTTTCGTTTAATGCAAATGGAAAGGGGTTGAAGCCCGGAAAAATTGGACAGAGGTGTCAATAGAGCAGAGATAAGATTGACGCACCTAGCTTCACCATGATGGATAATTGGACATCACCGCCATTTTAATCAAAAACTTTGTAATTCCACCTAATTAAGTGATCCGAGAACGGACACCAACTAATAAATAAGCAAGTGTGATCTACCTAGCTACCTGACGTTGATCGCTGAGAGTGACGCACGGCGAGCAAGACCCAACTCAACGATGCTGAGAGTGACTTTGTGATCGATGGCCTCATGGGCGTGGTGGGTCGATTACTATAGGCTCAAGGTAGTAGTACTAGTAGTAAGACGTATGGGGACCGACACTCACCTTCTACAGAGTACTACGTGGCTCATGCACAATGTGTGTGTGTGTGTTGCGTGTACCGGCGTCGTACGTTGCTCACTCGATCGATCTTGTGGATGCAAAGCAAGTTTGACCGGCGTCGTTGCTCTCCGGCGGCTCACGTTTCTTCGGTTCTATGAATAAATGGCTCCAGGGTTATCCGTATCTAGCCGAGTACTACGTGGCTAACTGATAGAACAAGAAAGGAGGAACCCTAATTTGGGTTGAGAAGGAGGCCTACCCGATGGGTGCAGCGGCATCGGTGGATGCGGCGGGACGATGGATGAGACCATCTTTCTCCATGCGGCTCGATCTGATGCTCCTGGTAGTTGAGGAGAGGAGGCCCTCGATCCGGTGAGCCGGTGGTTTCGTCATTCGTGGGGAGAGGAGAAGGAGGCCGGTTGTTTAGTGTGGAGAGGAGAAACACGGCATCAGCGGTGGATTCAACGCTGACCTGGTGAGTGCTTTTGGGTGGTGGACCGGTGACCGATCGGATCCGAACGAATCTGGTACACAATTATCAGGGGCAGTTTGCTGAAGTGCCACTAAAAATATTATTATTAGGGTAGTTTGTTGTAAGTGCCCTTAAAAATCATCATTTTAGCAGAAGTTTGCTAAAGTGCCTTAAATAATTCCTTTTTTAGAGGCAGATTACTTAAGTGCCCCAAAAATTCATCATTTTCTAGGGGAATTTTGAAGAAAGTGCCACTAAAAAAGATGTTTTTACAGGCACTTTAAGAAAATGCCCCAAATAATCTATTTTTTAGAGGCACTTAGAATAAAATGTCCCTAAAAACCATTTTCCAAGGCACTCCACCGATGTGCCTCAAGTAAAATGCCCCTAAAAATACTCTCCCATAGTGTCTACTGATGCTGCACCAACCCGCTTCCTGTGTCTCTTCCTTTTCTTTTTGTTTTCAATAAGACTTGTGGAACTGGTTATTTTCATTTAATGCAAATGGAAAGGGGTTGAAGCCCGGAAAAATTGGACAGAGGCATCAATAGAGCAGAGATAAGATTGACGCACCTAGCTTCACCATGATGGACAATTGGACATCACCGCCATTTTAATCAAAAACTCTGTAATTCCACCTAATTAAGTGATCCGAGAACGGACACCAACTAATAAATAAGCAAGTGCGATCTAGCTAGCTACCTGACGTTGATAGCTGAGAGTGACGTACGGCGAGCAAGACCCAACTCAACGACGCTGAGAGTGACTTTGTGATCGATGGCCTCGTGGGCGTGGTGGGTCGATTACTATAGGCTCGAGGTAGTAGTACTAGTAGTAAGACGTATTGGGACCGACACTCACCTTCTACCGAGTACTATGTGGCTCATGCACAATGTGTGTGTGTGTGTGTGTTGCGTGTACCGGCGTCGTACGTTGCTCACTCGATCGATCTTGTGGATGCAAAGCAAGTTTGACCGGCGTCGTTGCTCTCCGGCGGCTCACATTTCTTCGGTTCGACGAATAAATGGCTCCAGAGTTATCCGTCTCTAGCCGAGTATTACGTGGCTAACTGATAGAACAAGAAAGGAGGAACCCTAATTAGGGTTGAGAAGGAGGCCTACCCGGTGGGTGCAGCGGCATCGGTGGGTGCGGCGGGGCTGGTGGATGCGGCGGGACGATGGATCAGACCATCTTTCTCCATGCGGCTCGATCTGATGCTCCTGGTAGTTGAGGAGAGGAGGCCCTCGATCCGGTGAGCCGATGGTTTCGTCATTGGCGGGGAGAGGAGAAGGAGGCCGGTGGTTTAGTGAGGAGAGGAGAAACACGGGATCAGCGGTGGATTCAACGTTGACCTGGTGAGTGCTTTTGGGTGGTGGACCGGTGACCGATCATATCCGAATGAATCAGGTGCAAAATTATCAGGGGCAGTTTGCTGAAGTGCCACTAAAAGTATTATTATTAGGGGCACTTTGTTGGAAGTGCCCTTAAAAATCATCATTTCAGTAGAAGTTTGCTAAAGTGCCTTAAATAACTCCTTTTTTAGAGGCAGATTACTTTAGTGCCCCAAAAATTCATCATTTTCTAGGGAAATTTTGAAGAAAGCGCCACTAAAAAAGATGTTTTTACAGGCACTTCAAGAAAATGCCCCAAATAATCTATTTTTTAGAGGTACTTAGAATAAAATACCCCTAAAAACCATTTTCCGAGGCACTCCACCGTTGTGCCTCAAGCAAAATGCCCCTAAAAAAAATACTCTCCCATAGTGTCTACTGATGCTGCACCAACCCGCTTCCTGTGTCTCTTCCTTTTCTTTTTGTTTTCAATAAGACTTGTGGAACTGGTTATTTTTGTTTAATGCAAATGGAAAGGGGTTGAAGCCCGGAAAAATTGGACAGAGGCGTCAATAGAGCAGAGATAAGATTGACGCACCTAGCTTCACCATGATGGACAATTGGACATCACCGCCATTTTAATCAAAAACTCTGTAATTCCACCTAATTAAGTGATCCGAGAAGGGACACCAACTAATAAATAAGCAAGTGTGATCTAGCTAGCTACCTGACGTTGATCGCTGAGAGTGACGTACGGCGAGCAAGACCCAACTCAACGACGCTGAGAGTGACTTTGTGATCGATGGCCTCATGGGCGTGGTGGGTCGATTACTATAGGCTCGAGGTAGTAGTACTAGTAGTAAGACGTATGGGGACCGACACTCACCTTCTACCGTGTACTATGTGGCTCATGCACAATGTGTCTGTGTGTGTGTGTGTTGCGTGTACCGGCGTCGTACGTTGCTCACTCGATCGATCTTGTGGATGCAAAGCAAGTTTGACAGGCGTCGTTGCTCTCCGGCGGCTTACGTTTCTTCGGTTCGACGAATAAATGGCTCCAGAGTTATCCGTCTCTAGCCGAGTATTACGTGGCTAACTAATAGAACAAGAAAGGAGGAACCCTAATTAGGGTTGAGAAGGAGGCCTACCCGGTGGGTGCAGCGGCATCGGTGGGTGCGGCGGGGCTGGTGGATGCGGCGGGACGATGGATGAGACCATCTTTCTCCATGCGGCTCGATCTGATGCTCCTGGTAGTTGAGGAGAGGAGGCCCTCGATCCGGTGAGCCGGTGGTTTCGTCATTGGCATGGAGAGGAGAAGGAGGCCGGTGGTTTAGTGAGGAGAGGAGAAACACGGGATCAGCGGTGGATTCAACGCTGACCTGGTGAGTGCTTTTGGGTGGTGGACCGGTGACCGATCGGATCCGAACGAATTTGGTACACAATTATCAAGGGCAGTTTGCTGAAGTGCCACTAAAAATATTATTATTAGGGGTAGTTTGTTGTAAGTGCCCTTAAAAATCATCATTTTAGCAGAAGTTTGCTAAAGTGCCTTAAATAATTCTTTTTTTAGAGGCAGATTACTTAAGTGCCCCAAAAATTCATCATTTTCTAGGGGAGTTTTGGAGAAAGTGCCACTAAAAAAGATGTTTTTACAGTCACTTCAAGAGAATGTCCCAAATAATCTATTTTTTTAGAGGCACTTAGAATAAAATGTCCCTAAAAACCATTTTCCGAGGCACTTCACCGATGTGCCTCAAGCAAAATGCCCCTAAAAAAAATACTCACCCATAGTGTCTACTGATGCTGCACCAACCCGCTTCCTGTCTCTCTTCCTTTTCTTTTTGTTTTCAATAAGACTTCTAGAACTGGTTATTTTCGTTTAATGCAAATGGAAAGGGGTTGAAGCCCGGAAAAATTGGACAGAGGCGTCAATAGAGCAGAGATAAGATTGACGCACCTAGCTTCACCATGATGGACAATTGGACATCACCGCCATTTTAATCAAAAACTCTGTAATTCCACCTAATTAAGTGATCCGAGAACGGACACCAACTAATAAATTAGCAAGTGTGATCTAGCTAGCTACCTGACGTTGATCACTGAGAGTGACGTACGGCGAGCAAGACCCAACTCAACGACGCTGAGAGTGACTTTGTGATCGATGGCCTCATGGGCGTGGTGGGTCGATTACTATAGGCTCGAGGTAGTAGTACTAGTAGTAAGACGTATGGAGACCGGCACTCACCTTCTACCGAGTACTACGTGCCTCATGCACAATGTGTGTGTGTGTGTGTATGTGTGTGTGTGTTGCGTGTACCGGCGTCGTACGTTGCTCACTCGATCGATCTTGTGGATGCAAAGCAAGTTTGACCGGCGCCGTTGCTCTCCGGTGGCTCACGTTTCTTCGGTTCGACGAATAAATGGCTCCAGGGTTATCCATCTCTAGCCAAGTACTACGTGGCTAACTGATAGAACAAGAAAGGAGGAACCCTAATTAGGGTTGAGAAGGAGGCCTACCCGGTGGGTGCAGCGGCATCGGTGGGTGCGGCGGGGCTGCTGGATGCGGCGGGACGATGGATGGGACCATCTTTCTCCATGCGGCTCAATCTGATGCTCCTGGTAGTTGAGGAGAGGAGGCCCTCAATCCGGTGAGCCGGTGGTTTCGTCATTGGCGGGGAGAGGAGAAGGAGGCCGGTGGTTAAGTGAGGAGAGGAGAAACACGGGATCAGCGGTGGATTCAACGCTGACCTGGTGGGTGCTTTTGGGTGGTGGACCGGTGACCGATCGGATCCGAACGAATCTGGTACACAATTATGAGGGGCAGTTTGCTGAAGTGCCACTAAAAATATTATTATTAGGGGTAGTTTGTTGTAAGTGCCCTTAAAAATCATCATTTTAGCAGAAGTTTGCTAAAGTGCCTTAAATAATTCCTTTTTTAGAGGCAGATTACTTAAGTGCCCCAAAAATTCATCATTTTCTAGGGGAATTTTTAAGAAAGTGCCACTAAAAAAGATGTTTTTACAGGCACTTAAAGAAAATTCCCCAAATAATCTATTTTTTAGGGGCACTTAGAATAAAATACCCCTAAAAACCATTTTCCGAGGCACTCCACCGATGTGCCTCAAGCAAAATGCCCCTAAAAAAATACTCTCCCATAGTGTCTACTGATGCTGCACCAACCCGCTTCCTGTGTCTCTTCCTTTTCTTTTTGTTTTCAATAAGACTTGTGGAATTGGTTATTTTCGTTTAATGCAAATGGAAAGGGGTTGAAGCCCGGAAAAATTGGACAGAGGCGTCAATAGAGCAGAGATAAGATTGACGCACCTAGCTTCACCATGATGGACAATTGGACATCACCGCCATTTTAATCAAAAACTATGTAATTCCACCTAATTAAGTGACCCGAGAACGGACACCAACTAATAAATAAGCAAGTGTGATCTAGCTAGCTACCTGACGTTGATCGCTGAGAGTGACGTACGGCGAGCAAGACCCAACTCAACGACGCTGAGAATGACTTTGTGATCGATGGCCTCATGGGCGTGGTGGGTCGATTACTATAGGCTCGAGGTAGTAGTACTAGTAGTAAGACGTATGGGGAACGACACTCACCTTCTACCGAGTACTACGTGGCTCATGCACAATGTGTGTGTGTGTGTGTTGCGTGTACCGGCGTCGTACGTTGCTCACTCGACCGATCTTGTGGATGCAAAGCAAGTTTGACCGGCGTCGTTGCTCTCCGGCGGCTCACGTTTCTTCGGTTCGACAAATAAATGGCTCCAGAGTTATCCGTCTCTAGCCGAGTATTACGTGGCTAACTGATAGAACAAGAAAGGAGGAACCCTAATTAGGGTTGAGAAGGAGGCCTACCCGGTGGGTGCAGCGGCATCGGTGGGTGCGGCGGGGCTGGTGGATGCGGCGGGACGATGGATGAGACCATCTTTCTCCATGCGGCTCGATCTGATGCTCCTGGTAGTTGAGGAGAGGAGGCCCTCGATCCGGTGAGCCGGTGGTTTCGTCATTGGCGTGGAGAGGAGAAGGAGGCCGGTGGTTTAGTGAGGAGAGGAGAAACACGGGATCAGCGGTGGATTCAACGCTGACCTGGTGAGTGCTTTTGGGTGGTGGACCGGTGACCGATCGGATCCGAACGAATCTGGTACACAATTATCAAGGGCAGTTTGCTGAAGTGCCACTAAAAATATTATTATTAGGGATAGTTTGTTGTAAGTGCCCTTAAAAATCATCATTTTAGCAGAAGTTTGCTAAAGTGCCTTAAATAATTCTTTTTTTAGAGGCAGATTACTTAAGTGCCCCAAAAATTCATCATTTTCTAGGGGAGTTTTGAAGAAAGTGCCACTAAAAAAGATGTTTTTACAGTCACTTCAAGAGAATGTCCCAAATAATCTATTTTTTTAGAGGCACTTAGAATAAAATGTCCCTAAAAACCATTTTCCGAGGCACTTCACCGATGTGCCTCAAGCAAAATGCCCCTAAAAAAAATACTCTCCCATAGTGTCTACTGAGGTGCACCAACCCGCTTCCTGTCTCTCTTCCTTTTCTTTTTGTTTTCAATAAGACTTGTGGAACTGGTTATTTTCGTTTAATGCAAATGGAAAGGGGTTGAAGCCCGGAAAAATTGGACAGAGGCGTCAATAGAGCAGAGATAAGATTGACGCACCTAGCTTCACCATGATGGACAATTGGACATCACCGCTATTTTAATCAAAAGTTCTGTAATTCCACCTAATTAAGTGATCCGAGAACGGACACCAACTAATAAATAAGCAAGTGTGATCTAGCTAGCTACCTGACGTTGATCACTGAGAGTGACGTACGGCGAGCAAGACCCAACTCAACGACGCTGAGAGTGACTTTGTGATCGATGGCCTCATGGGCGTGGTGGGTCGATTACTATAGGCTCGAGGTAGTAGTACTAGTAGTAAGACGTATGGAGACCGGCACTCACCTTCTACCGAGTACTACGTGGCTCATGCACAATGTGTGTGTGTGTGTTGCGTGTACCGGCGTCGTACGTTGCTCACTCGATCGATCTTGTGGATGCAAAGCAAGTTTGACCGGCGCCGTTGCTCTTCGGTGGCTCACGTTTCTTCGGTTCGACGAATAAATGGCTCCAGGGTTATCCGTCTCTAGCCAAGTACTACGTGGCTAACTGATAGAACAAGAAAGGAGGAACCCTAATTAGGGTTGAGAAGGGGGCCTACCCGGTGGTGCATCGGTGCGGCGGGCTTTGGATGCGGCGGGACGATGGATGAGACCATCTTTCTCCATGCGGCTCAATCTGATGCTCCTGGTAGTTGAGGAGAGGAGGCCCTCGATCAGGTGAGCCGGTGGTTTCGTCATTGGCGGGGAGAGGAGAAGGAGGCCGGTGGTTTAGTGAGGAGAGGAGAAACACGGGATCAGCGGTGGATTCAACGCTGACCTAGTGAGTGCTTTTGGGTGGTGGACCGGTGACCGATCGGATCCGAACGAATCTGGTACACAATTATCAGGGGCAGTTTGCTGAAGTGCCACTAAAAATATTATTATTAGGGGTAGTTTGTTGTAAGTGCCCTTAAAAATCATCATTTTAGCAGAAGTTTGCTAAAGTGCCTTAAATAATTCCTTTTTTAGAGGCAGATTACTTAAGTGCCCCAAAAATTCATCATTTTCTAGGGGAATTTTGAAGAAAGTGCCACTAAAAAAGATGTTTTTACAGGCACTTCAAGAAAATGCCCCAAATAACCTATTTTTTAGAGGCACTTAGAATAAAATGTCCCTAAAAACCATTTTCCGAGGCACTTCACCGGTGTGCCTCAAGCAAAATGCCACTAAAAATATACTCTCCCATAGTGTCTACTGATGCTGCACCAACCCGCTTCCTGTCTCCTCCATTCCTTTTCTTTTCCTTTTCAATAATACTTGTGGAACTGGTTGTTTTCGTTTAATGCAAATGGAAAGGGGTTGAAGCCCGGAACAATTGGACAGGGGCGTCAATAGAGCAGAGATAAGATTGACACACCTAGTTTCACCATGATGGACAATTGGACATCACCGCCATTCTAATCAAAAACTCTGTAATTCCACCTAATTAAGTGATCTGAGAACGGACACCAACTAATAAATAAGCAAGTGTGATCTAGCGTTGATCGCTGAGAGTGACGTACGGCGAGCAAGACCCAACTCAGCGACGCTGAGAGTGACTTTGTGATCTATTGCCTCATGGGCGTGGTGGGTCGATTAATTACTATGCTCGAGGTAGTAGTAGTAGTAGTCGTAGTAGTAGTAGTAGTAAGACGTATGGGGACCGGCACTCATCTTCTACCAAGTACTACACTATCCTGGCTCATGCACAATCTGTGTGTGTGTGTTGCGTGTACCGGCGTCATACGTTGCACTCAATGGATCTTGTGGATGCAAAGCAAGTTTGACCGGCGTCGTCGCTCTCCGGCCGGCTCACGTTTCTTCGGTTCGACGAATAAATGGGTCGACATTATCCGATCCGTCCGTTGGATTTGTTTGTCCTTGCACCGGAGAACCGGAATGAAATAATGTGTCCACTTTGCGTGCGGCGACTGAGGTCGTTGTTGTTGCTAGGGACCGGCCGGCGACTGGTGGTGGACAGAAGAGCAGAAATACAAGTTTTCTCGCTTCATCCGTCCGTCCGAATATCCATCCTCCGGCCGTGATCGCTGTCTCGCCACAAGTGGAAGTTTCCACATGTCGTTCCGCACCGTTAATTGCCACGGTACAAGTGGACGCGATGACGTGGACACATCGTCGTCCTTGTCCCGGCCATATATCCATCCTAGATTCCTAGCGCGCGGAAGAACATTTTCTCCGGAATCGTTGATTTCCGATCATCGGTCGGTCAAATATCAGTAGACCATAGCGCAAGGACTGGGACGGCGAGGGCATCGTCTTAACGGAATAATACCTTCATCATGGTGCATGCAGATTGTAGAGAGCAGAGATAAGATCGACGCACCTGCTAGCTTCACCATGCATGATGGACATCAGCGCCATTCTAATCAAAAACCCTGTAATTAATTCCACCTAAGTGATTCGAGAACGGACTCCAACTAATAAGCAAGTGTGATCTAGCTAGCTACCTGACTTTGACGTTGACGTCGACGTTGAAAACGACGGCGGCGAGCACGACCCGACTCAACGATCCACTTTGATATCCATATGCAGCAGCTAGGACCAGCAGGGTGCAACTTGCAACACGTACTTACGTGCCATGATTATGCGTCGTTTATTAGGTCTAAAATAGCTATATATATATATAGGCAGGCAGCGCACTTTAGTTACCCAAAGGTCTTTAGATAACCATCACGCACGCTAGCTGACGACTGTCACTAGAGGAGGATGCATGATTGCCAGTTTGACACGCACCGGCCGGCGGCTGTCGACTTCTCGCCGGCCGGCCGGCTCCACACGTACACTATTAACGAACTTGCACTAGCAATTTACCTACGTAGTAGCTTATTACTATGACACGCGCATCGCTGATCACCGACTGATTGATTGATCGATGGATGGATGGGCCGGTCTCTTATTATTACCTCATCATGCTCTGCTTATCGATCGTGTCTCGAAAAGCAACGTGGCGTGCGTGCGTGCGTGCGTGCGTGCGTGCGTGCGTGTGTGCTGGACGTACGGGAACAAGCAGCACTTGCGATCACATCGCAACGCCCAAACACTGCCCCCTAATCTGGCAAAATTAATACCGCTGCAATAATATATATGCCCAAAACACTGCCCACTAAATTTAGCAACAGTTTCCACTAGCTGCGTGCGTCCAACATTTGCCCAATCTTTGCATCCTTGCACCCCTGGAAAGAAGGTTTAATTAGTTTGGTGGATCTCCGTGAGTCGGCAGGCAAAAGGACGACGGAAGCAATTAATTATGAGGCTAGGTAGTTTCCGGCGATCCGAGACGGACGGCGACAAAGGAAGGTCCGGGCAGAGAACGGCGGCGAGCGCAGGTAGACACCTCACAAGTCAGAACAGGTCACGAGCGGTCCTAGCTGTCCGACCGCGAGGGCCACGTAATAAGTACACGGCATCAGCCGCGCGCCGCCGGCCTCTGCAGCCCTATGGATCATTTTTTTTAAAATCAATTATATTAAGCTAGCAATCCGTTTTATTAAAAATCTTTTAGTCCCTTTTGGTATCTTGGTAAAGATAAGAGCGCGTCTGAAACTGTCCTAATCAACGTACGGTTACATAGTTAATCAACGAGTCTAGCAGAAATCTAGGGGGGTCATCGACCTAATTACAAGATTGCTTATTAAGGAAACTAAATTTCGCTAACTCATGAGCCATTTTGTTTGCTTCCCTCGAACAGTGCTTGAAGGTCACGTTGTCAATGGTAGTCTACACATCAACAATATCTGCAAAGATTGCAGAAGCTTCACCCCACCATGATTGGGCTCCATTGCAGGCTTCAATAACTTTCAACGAGTCCGACTCGGCAATAATATTATTACAGCCCAAAGAGCTCGTAAGGGCTAGCCCTTCGCGCATTGCCGCTGCTTCGGTAAGCATAGCCGAACCCCCATTGGTTAGTACAAGACACTTTACGGCAATAAAGTTACCCTGATAGTCACGAATAACCGCCGCCGCTGCTCCTTCATTGGCTTCAGAATAGAATGAACCATCTACGTTTACCTTAACTTGTCGAGGCTCCGGCTTGTTCCAACTATCTGGCAAAATTAATACCGCTGCAACAATATATATGCCCAATCTTGCACACCTGGAAAGAAGGTTTAATTAGTTTGATGGATCTCCGTGAGTCGGCAGGCATAAGGACGACGACGGAAGCAATTAATTATGAGGCTAGGGTAGTTTCCGGCGATCCGAGACGGACGGCGATAAAGGAAGGTCCGGGCAGAGACGGCGGCGGCGGCGAGGGTATGCAGTGCAGGCACAAGTCAGAAGAGGTCACGAGCGGTCTTAGCTGTCCGACCGCGATCGAGGGCCACGTACGTACGTACACGCCAAAGCCGGGGAGGCAGGCATCAGCCGCGCGCCGCCGGCCTCTGCAGGCACATCGATCACGTTCTTCTTCTTGTCACACACGTAAACAGCTCTATATATCCGCAGGCCGCAGCTAGCGCTCTACTAGCTAGCTAGCTGCGCAGCCTCCGTCTCGGTTGGCTGGCGGTGGCCCCGGCACGCACGGCACCACTCACACCTCTCTCGAAATTTTCGTTTTATAAAACATACACGTGAGATCGTTGTTGGGCTAGACTGCACAACGCTTAAAGGAAGATACACCACACAATATAAGAAGCTAGGGCGAACCCAATCCCAAAACGAGAAGCAAGAAGAAATAAAAGAAAAGGAAAGCCGATAATGGCGGTGTGTCGAAAACAAAGAGAACTCGCAACCGATGTGTCCTCCAGAGAAGTACGACCACACGTTTAATAGTCCAAAGCGCCGCGTACCAAACAACACAAGAAAAGGAGTGACGACGACATTGTTGTCCGGCCTGGACCTAGGGTTTCCCCCGGTACGCAGCGGGGGGTGGGGGAGGGATACCCTCGACACCCTTCAAGAAGGAAGGTGACACCCGCGGGCGTTAACGTGCCGTGTCAAATAGAAAAGGATTTCTCCCGACCACTCCAGAACCACACTCCCGAGCACTTTGTAAAGCTCCACCAATCATGTCACCCACGAACACGCGCTATCCCGGTCTTAAAGTCGCCACCGCCGTCACACCGTGAGCCATGGAGCGAGAGGCCGGTAGGACTGAGGGAGCCGAAACTTTGACTAGGATCAACATGACATCAGCATATGGGAGAGAACTACCTCCATCGCCAAAAGACGATATCCCATCAGATGTAGCAACAAGACAATCCAGACCCGGCCGAGCCCAACACGCACCTCTGGCGCGTGTACACAGGAAGCAGCTGCCCACCTCGGCGACCTGCGTTGTATAATGGTGGGAGTAGCTATCGTCTCGGTTCGGCTCGCCTGCTGTACAATGGTGGCCGGCCACTGCTTTGCCGAGACCTCGACCGCGTGACTTTGCACGACCGCAAGATCGCTGATAAGCGTCGTTAATAGCTGGAAACCTACCGGCAAATCACGCGGCGACCGGTACGTACATGCACTTAACTCTCGTGATTGCACGGAAATGTGGGCGGAAATACATGCCGCTAGATGCCCTTTTTCTTCTTCTTTTTCGAGAAACAATACTAGAGAAAACAACATACAGATACATACAGGCGGTACCTACATGCTCCCACTCTGCATCTGCATGCACCGCACTATCCGGCCCCTTTTTCTCGGTTCATTGCTTCCTTGCTTGACATAGCGTGGTTGATTAGTGGTATTCAACGGGTGCGCGTCTCTGTATTATGGGCGGCGTCCATATATTCTAGAGGGTAGAGACTGAGCGCACTATATGAATAGACGAAAACATCGACGGCCGGGCCGGGTGCTACGTCGACGGTCAAATATCGAGGCCGTCAGCATAGACCATAACCAGGCCAACCCTTCCCTCCTCATCAAGCAGACGTTGGCGTAGAATAGTCTACGTCGACGGCTGCTCTCGGCGTAGCCTACGCCGACGGCTGCCTTGGTGTAGCTATTTTTTCTTTTACCTCATTAATCTTTGAAAAATCATAACTAAATCATTCTAATTCTAAAAACTATAAATAATATATCAAAATTTGCAGAAAATAAGATCTATCTATCTACACTCAAATATTATATATTTGTAATAAAAATTAAGTGAAACATAAAACATTATATATAGTTTAAAACAGACATAAGAAATTTAAAAACGATCCAAACAATGCGAAATCTTCGCTCGTGTGTCATATTATATGACATAATTAGAAGGAAAATATCAAACTTGGTATATTAATTATGTCTCAAAAAACCCTTCACGAAATAACCTATCTCATTCGAGGTTTCCTGACTTTTAAGTCAAATGACCAATGTTATGGCTAGAACCAAGACATAGTTTGTGATAATGTCCATATTATGCATACATGTGAATTATGGGATGGCGAACAATGTTGCAGGAGGAAGTTTTTTTTCGTCGCACCAAAAAGCCATTTTCCATTTTCTGAGTATAAAAAATAGGCGGTTTTGTGAAGCAACCACCAAATGACTAATTCAAAATGCTCATCACATTTTTCAAAAATACTATACCATCTAACATGAACAATGTGCTAACAGGGGGATCCAAACCTTTCTGTCCTCATGATTTTTTACAAAAATCATTTTTAGGTTCATAATATGATATTTCATCAGAGATCTGCTTCAAGTTTAGCGAGACTCAGGCCCGAGCTAAGAATTTTCATGCCTACCATTCGACAAAGTTTGACGATAGTTTAAAACGGTCATAAAATTTTCAAAAACGATCCAAACAATGCGAAACCTTCGCGCGATGTCATATTATGTGACATAGTTTGAAAGAAAAATATCTAACTTGGTATATTAATTATGTATCAAAAAACCCTTCATAAAATGACCTGCCTCATTCGAGGTTTTCTGGCTTTCGAGTCAAATAACCAATGTTATGGCTAGAATCAAGGCATAGTTTGTGATAATGTGTCCATATTATGCATACATGTGCATTATGGGATGACGAATAATGTTACAGATGGAAGTTTTCTTTTTATCGCACCAAAAGACATTTTCCATTTTCTGAGTGAAAAAACAGGCGGTTTTGTGAAGCAACCACCAAATGGCTAATTCAAAATTGTACCACCACATTTTTTAAAATATTAGACCACCTTACATGGAAAACGTCCTAACAGAGGGATCTCAAACCTTTCCGTCCATCGCTTGTGAAAAGTGCAAATTTTTATCGAATCGGTAGGAAGTGTGTCAGATATGAACTAAGGTACATGATCTGATGCAAATGATTTTTACAAAAATCATTTTTAGGTTTATAATATAATATTTTATCAGATATCCACTTCAAATTTAGCGAGGCTTATCCCCGAGCTAAGAATCTTTATGCCCGCCGTTTAGCAAAGTTCGACGATAGTTTAAAACGGATATAAAAAAATAAAAAATAATCCAAATGATGCGAAATCTAACATACAGGTTTCTCTACGACCGGCTGCGTTTGGTGGTGGACGGAAGAGCAAAAATGCAAGTTTCTCGCTTCATCTATCTGAATATCCATTCTTCGGCTGTGATCGCTGTCGGAACAAGTGGAAGTTTCCGCATGTCGTTCCGCACAGTTAATTGTCGTGGTACAAGTGGACGATGACGTAGACACATCGTCGTTGTTGTCTCGGCCATATCCGTCCTAGCGGTAGATCATTTTCTCCGGAATCGTTGATTTCCGATCATCGGTCGGTCAGAAACCAGTGGACCAAAGGCGCAACGACAGGTGCGGGCATCTTAACGGAATAATTAATACATTCATCATGGTGCATGTATAGATAAGATTGACGCACCTGCTAGCTTCACCATGATGGACATCACCGCCATTCTAATCAAAAACCCCGTAATTCCACCTAATAAGTGTTCCGAGAACGGACACCAACTAATAAGCAAGTGTGATCTAGCTAGCAACGTGACGTTGATGTTGACGCTGAGAGTGACGGCGAGCACGACCCGACTAAACGAAGCACTTGATCCATGCAGGACCAGCTGAAAAACGTACGTGCCGGCCATGATTATGCGCGCGTGATCTAGGTCTAATATAGCCATACACCCTCTCGTCCGTAAATAAGTGTATTTCTAGGTTTTCTAAGTCAAAGTTAGTTTTTGACTAACTTTATAGAAAAACGTAGTAATATTTATAACTCTAAATTGGTACTAGTAGATATGTCTTTAAATTTAGTTTCATAATATATTAATTTGATTTAATATATCTTATTATATTTATATATAAAATTGGTCAAATTTGTAAAGTTTAACTTAGCCAAAAGTTAGAAGTAAACTTATTTGCGGACCGAGGAGGGAGTATATATAGGCAGCGCGCATGCATGATTGCCAGTTCGACACGCACCGGCTGTGGACTTCTCGCCGGCACCACCACACGTACACTATTAACGAACTTGCACTGGCAATTTACCTACGTACTACTAGCTTATTATGACACGCGCATCGCTGATTGATTGATTGATTGTTGGGTGTATTACCTTATCAAGCATGCATGCATGCTCTTATCGTGTCAACGTGGTGTGTGTGCTGGACGTACGTGCACGTGGACGGGAACAAGCAGCACTTGCGATCAGATCGCAACGCCGCCCAAACACGTACTGCCGCCTAAATACCGCTGCAACAATATGTAGTATGTAGTATGTCCAAACACTGGCCAACAATATGTATGAAGTAGAAAACAGTTTCCGCTGCATTCAATCTTGCATCCGTGAATTGGTCCGAGTCATTTTAGTATTATTGCATTGCATGGCACCCCTGGAAAGAAGGCAGGTCTAGTTTGGTGGATTCCGTGAGTCGGCAGGCAAGACGACGGACGACGGGAGCAGTCCATTAGTAATACAGTACTAATTTATTACGAGGCTAGCTAGTTTCCGGCGATCCGAGACCGAGACAGACGGCGACAAAGGAAGGTCCGGCCCGATCGAGACGGCGGCGAGCGCATGCAGCAGCAGGAACACAAGTCAGAAGAGGTCACGAGCTAGCGGTCTTAGCTGTCCGACCGCGAGGGAAACGTATGTACACGTACCTACTACCTCCGTTTTAAAATATAAGATATTTTAGATTTATAAAGCAAAACGTATCTAAACTACTTTTAGTACGTAGGTTCACTAAAATTTATAGTAAATCTAAACACTAAAACTAGTCTAGATATTTTATTTATAAATTTAAACCATCTTATATTTTAAAACGGAAGAAGTACACAACAAAAGCCGCGCGCCTCTCCTCTGCAGGCACATCGATCGCTCGTTCTTCTTCTTGTCACACGCGGACACTACTCTATCCGCAGCGCTCTAGCAGTCTAGCGGCGCAGCCTCCGCCCGGGTGGGAGTGGCACGGGCACGCACGGCACCGCGACACGCACCTCTCGCGCGCGGTTACACAGGAAGCAGCTACGTACCCACCACGGCGACGCGACGCGCGCTGGACAATGGAGGGGAGTACGTAGCTATCGGCCTGTACAAACCCGGTTCGAATGGTTTGGTCGGTTTTGGCTACACTAGCTTTAAAGTTTGGATTTCATTTGTGAAAAAAAAAATAAACTAGGATGTAAATAGCCGGTTTGGCTGGTTTGACCGGTTCCACTTTTTGCACACCCTTAGCTATCATATGCTTCGGCTTTCCTGCTGGCCGGCCATTGCTTTCCCAAGACCTCGATCGCGTGACTTTGCACAACCCGATCGCTGATCACCGTCGTTAATTGCTGAAAACAATTTTCAAGGATATGTCGTGGGAGAGACATATCAGTTTTATAGAAGAATGGTCAAGAGACCAAAGTTTTACAACGCGCCGTGGCACAGACTTCTGGAACGTAAGAACCCCACACTGCCAAAAAGGACAGCACACACATACTAACTAACTAACTACTCGCGGCATCTCCACATGTTCACCTAGCTCAAGCAGTCTCGAAAAAGCCATGCAGTCCTCCACAATTCAGCCTCCATGAAGACCTTCTGAATGACCATCATGAGAGGGTGGCCCTCCAAAGACGACATCTGATTCCGATGACGCCAGAAAGGCCCAATGACCAAGGAGATACATGTCCAAACATCGCACTCATGACCCTTGCCACCACGCCTGCCTGAAGCCAAGCGACAAGCTTTGTATCGTGATCAGCATAGACGGATCTAGAAACTTAATTTCGGGTGTACAAATTTCAACCAACACAAATTGTAAAGGGAAAAAGTCTGAAAATGAGTAGGTCCTACTATTTGCTAATTCGAGATTTGAAATTGATTTGGATAAGAAAATGCAGTGTATATAGACTACAAAATACCATAATTCATACATATGTTCATCGTATACTATATATAAATTTTTCTGCATTTTTTTTTGGAAATGTACACCCTTGACCTATTTTGGATCCGTCCCTGGTGATTAGACATCCACTGGTCCCTGCCCCACCAGCCAAGTCAGGTTTTTCATACTTCTTGCGCCAGGACACATCTCATTAGGAGATGGTCTCATTAGGAGATGGTCGATGGACTCTCCACAGTGATCGCAGAACAGGCACGCCGTCGGGTGCTGCAAGCCGTGACGTCGTAACTTATCGACGGTCCAGCATCTGTTATGCATAGTCAACCAAAACGAGATCTTACAGCTGGCAGGAGCTGGGGAGCGGCGCAAGATCTGTAATGCTAATGCCCCTGCCATCAAGGTTCAGCTAGCAAACAGGGCTTCATAGCAAAGGACTTAAGCAAAGATTGCTGAAAACCTGCCAGCAGATCAGGCGGCGACCGGTACCTACAAGCACTTTGGGCCTCGTGATTGCACGGAAATGGGGGCTCGATAAATGCCGCTAGAAGCCCATTTTCTTCTTCTTTTCATTAAGAAATAATAAAGAGAAAACAACATACAGATACAGGCGGTACCTACCTGCTCCCTCCCAGCACTCCCTCTGCATGCAGTGCACTACCCCTTTTTTCCTCGGCTCCTTTGCTTGACATATAATAAGTATAACGTGACTGATTTCAGCTGTATTATGGGCGTCCGTCCATATATTCTAGAGGGTAGAGAGCAGAGAGCGAGAGTCAGCGGAGTGGACGTGGCTTTCATTACCTTTTGTTGTCGCCTGTGTGCACTTGCTAGCTAGCTAGCTACGGAGAATGCATGCATGTGTCGGATCAAGCCAGAGATGCAATGCGTGCTATACTTTCTCTTCGTCGTCAGATTAGCATGCATGAACCACAATGTGTTAGTATTAGCTCACTGCTGTACGTGAGTGTGAAAGGGTTCGCGTCAGCTCAGATCCTCTCCTTTTTTTTCCTTTCCCGTCCTCTTCTGACCGAAATGGAAAGCAGGAGATCTAACTAACGATTTCTATGGATATTGGACTATCCATTTTTAAGATCCAAATTGTACCCAGCTTGTTGGATATTACGCTTCGGTTGATGTCCATATCCAGGAAAGTCTAAGATCCAATACGGTTTAGATCCAAATACGGCCCGTCATCTGACTGCTGGTCGCCGCCGTTGCCATGGATGTCGTATGTACGTACGTACACAGAGCGCGCGCGGTCGCTAGCGAACAATCAGCTTTCATCACCCGGCCTTTGCATCGATTCGCGTCACATGAATGAATGAATTATTAGCTGCGAACCTGTCGTCATATTGACTGTCCCTGCAATGTCCTCGTCGGTCGGTCGTCCATTCCACGACTTGGCTGCTTGCTCCGGCTGAAAGCACCAGGTGTAGACAGAGCCGACTGGCCTGCTGGAGCTAGTAGTGGCGGTTAGTTAATTTAGTTAGTTCCAGAGTTCCAAGCTTGTCATGCATGGTCACGAGACTGCTGTTAGTTTGGATGATCCACGATTTGTGAAAATGGACACCGGCCGTGTATTCTATAGAGTGGCCTGGTGGCACTTGAGAGTTCAGACCCGTGCCGTGCCGTGCCTTGGAGACAAGAGGCATACAGTATGCCGCACCAGACCCTGCCTTGGAGACAAGAGTTCAGACCGTGATGATTTCATCAGTGTTGTTCAAGGCATACAGTATGCCGCACCGGACCGTGCCTTGCTGGGCCTGGAAGCGAAATAGGAGTAGTTCTTTTCGTTTGCTGGGCTTTGTGCCATTCATTGACGTCTTTTTTCCGACCGGGACCTAGCCCAATTTACAGAATTCCGAGGTGGCCTCAGGAATCCCATTTTTTTTCCGAACGGATGAGTCCGGAAGGCCCTGAAAGTAATCATTAGTCAAAGCGGCGGTACAAATTTATATTGAAGCCCCTGACAAACCAGGGAAGAAAAGATAAGGCCTCAACCTTTACTAAAAAGACCATAGAACCAAAAAAAAAACAGAAAGCAATCAGGTCCTAGGTCTTCTCCGCCGCTGCTGCGAGACCGTCGAGGCTGGGCACCCACGCCGCCACCGGGAAACATGCCACTTGGGGCGTCGCCGAAGATGATTCCCAACTCGCGATCGAAGAAAAGCCTCCACATTTGGAGGAAGAAGATGCATGGGTCTCCATTCTTGTGCTTGGAGCGGCTCCAATCGCCAAGAGTAGCACCGGCATCATGCCGCCGTTTGGAAGCTCTAGTATTTGCTTCCCGCGTGCTCCATCTCTGCACGCCAACGTCCCGCCAGGGAGGAATAAGACCCGCCTCCACCCTTTTCTCCCCTTCATATCAGCCACCACGGCCACAAGGAAGAGCATCAGAGAGGTTAGCAGTCAGATTCCACCCCAGCAGGCCCATCCTCCATCTAAGCCGCATGGGGTATGACGTGCGCTTCTGATTCTCCTCCTCGCCGCCACGGCCAGCCAGGAAAAAAGCAAGCTCGCACCAGCAACTCCGCTGCCTCGGTCCTCCGCCTTGCCACCATGGCCGGACAGGAGCATCAACGACACCAAGACACCCCACACCACCCGACATTCGATGACTGCTACTTTATTTGCGGAGACAGTGGTCTTCGCCCTCACTAGAAGCTCCGGCCGGAGAAGCAACAGCGAGAAGCAGAGGAACCCTAGCACTCGAGCGAGGTCGTATCGGCACCGAGGTCTGCTCCAAACCACCCAAACAGGGCAATAGACTAAACTAATCCTATAGAACGACAGAGAGCCGAACCTACTACTACTCCTATCTACTCCGGCGCCTTCCCTTTGCCGTCTCCGCTGGCGCAAACTAATCCTATAGAACGACAGAGAGCCGAACCTACTACTACTCCTATCTACTCCGGCGCCTTCCCTTTGCCGTCTCCGACCGGCGGCGCCAGCGGAGAGACTAGGGGTTGGCCCGGTCACTGTACTATATACTAGTAGTATAACCCTGGGGCCTGTAGGGCGTTTTCTATTTACCGCTAACTGCGCATGATAGCAGGGTCCACTCTCGCGGACGCCGCGTGGGGCCGTCCATTAGGCGTGGTTTGCTGCCAGCGTTTTTTTTTCCTTTTTTCTATTTCTTTGTTTTCTGGATTCTTTTCATATTCATATTCAAAAAAGTTATAGATTTGAAAAATGTTTAGAATTAAAAAAGATTTTTAGAAATATTCACATCTAAAAATGTGTAGACTTGAAAAATATTCTGATTTTAAAATATATTCAGCTCTAAAAAAATGTTCAGAATTGATAAGTGCTCATACTTTTATTTTTTCCTTCAAATTAGAACATTGTTCATTCGGTTTGCTGGGCCTTTTGCTAGTGTTTGACGTCTGTTTTCAAATTGCCCTCCATCACAATTTGCAGAATTTCGAGGTGGCCCGAGGCTTCCCATTTAAAGGGATGTTTTCCGCAAGAACGGTATATATCACCTTGCGGTGGAAATTCACTTGATGGGGCCTCCTGTTGACGAGCCCATGCTCTAAGGGGTAGAGTTTCTTGTAGTTAGAGTGGTTAGCCACTTGTTGGAAGGGGCTATTTCGAGATAAACTCATCCCATGCTCACCCGAGTGGTCGTGAAGTGTCCCTTAAGGAGACGGTTGGGTCTCGCCTGTCTCAGTACTTATCCATTACGCGAACGCCAACTAGGAAATACACATGGCATATCGATCAAACTATATGGCCTGTGTGGTGCCAAAATTCACAAATTCACGCCCTCCTTTGCACGAACCCTAGCCCGACGATGACGAAATACTTCACCCAGCTTGCTTCGGTGGGCGCACATTTCTTTCCACCATCGAGTTATCGTGCCTGCTCACGGATCCTACCCGCTGTACGATGCCGCATGTCGTGCCTACCGCCTGACGAGCTGAGGAGCACAACGGATGGAAGGGCCTTTTTCTCAGGAATCTTCCGTTACCCAGAGCAGCCAGAGGTGAGCTTGTATTCGCTTTGCTATTTGCCCAACAATAACTGGTACCTAGCAATAGCGTGATAGACCGAATCAATAAATGTTTGTTAGTCGATCGGTGATAGACAATTCTTATCCCCCCTCAATTTATGTCAAGTAGGGTTCTTACAGAAACCAAGTTCGTCGTCCATATATATGTTTGCAGCTAGAATCAGAAATTAGACGATGGGTGTGAAGAGGATCACGTGTAGGGTTTGCGAGATGCATTTAGAACCGAATCAGATAAGCACCACTATCGCCGGTCTGGTTGATGCTCTAAGTAAAATCAATTCCATTTGACTTAGAATTCAGCTCAACGAATTAAGATGGAGGCACTGATAAAATTACGAGTTACACATAGCTGCTTGATTTTTTTTCAAGGATACGTCGTGAGAGACATATCGTTTTCATAGGAGGACCAAGGGACCAAAGTTTTACAACGCGGCATGGCACAAGCACTACGAACGCAACCCCACGCTACCCCCGGGGCAGCACACACTAACCAACTACTCGCGGCATCTCCACATGTCCACCTGACTCAAGCAGTCACAAAAAAGTTGTGCATCTCTCCACAGCTTGCCCCCCAAGGAGATCTTCTGAATGACCAAAGCGGAAGAATAGGTAGCACCCTCAAAGACGATATAGTTCCGCTGACGCCAAAGCGTCTAGCAGACCAAGGATATACCTGTCGAGATGTCACGCTCGCGGCCCTAGCCCCCGCGTTGGCCCTGGAGCCACGCGACGAGCTTCATGTCGTGATCCGGCGTCCACTATCCCTTGTCCCACTAGCCGAGGCAAGTCTTCCACACCTCTCGTGCTAAGACACATCCCATGAAGAGATGGCCAATAGTCTCTCCACACTGGTCGCAGAAAGGACACGCCGCTGGGTGCTACAGTGCACGGCGTCGCAGCTTGTCGGCCGTCCAGCATCTTTTCCACACGGCAAGTCAGAACGAGATATTACAACTGGCGGGGGCTCGAGAGCGCCAGATTTGTAGCGCTCCAGCCATCGACGTTCGACCCACAAACATGGATTTGTAGCAAGATTTCGCCGAGTAGCAGCCGGTGGGGTCCCAACTCCACTTAAAAACATCATGCGTCCCTTTTGTCAAGGTGATCTCCTCCAGCCGGTCTGCAACTTCAAGAATATCTTTGATGGCCGCCACACTCAGACCAGGGGGGCATCGTGCAACCAGGCCTCGTCCAAGCCCTCGCACACCTGGCGTGTCAAGATCGCGTTTGCTAGGACTGTCGCAAAGAGATTCGGTGCCACGTCCCTGATCCGTCCACATGGGAGCCATTTGTCAGACCAGAGTAAAGTAGTGGCTCCATCCCCAAGTGTCGAGGTTGTCGTAGCGTCGAACATCTGCTCTGCGAGTGCTGGGACTCGGGTGTTGAGTCCGTGCCATGGCATCTCTACCTCCACTCCTTTCAACCACAACCATCTAGCTCTGAGCGCGGCGTTCAGGAGTCGCAAGTTAGGGATGCCAAGCCCTTCTAGCTCCTTGGGCATGCACACCCTATCCCATGCCACCATACAGTGGCCACCATGGACATCCTTCCTCCCTTTCCATAGGAAAACTCAAATGATCTTCTCGATGGCAGTGATGGTTTGTATAGGAAAATCTAGGGACATCATGGCAAAAATTGGGATAGTCGGAAGCTTTGTCTTTATCATCTCGAGACACCCTTGATACGTCCACTTTGCATCACTATTTTATATCATAATTTACTGTTATTCTTTGATATATTTCATATTAAGAGATGATACTTATGTTATTTCATCTATCTTGCATGTTTGATGACTTTTGGAGGATGAACTGCCGGAGTCAGGATTCTGATGGAAAAAACGCTGTCCAGATGCAATATTCGCGAAGATCAGAAAATCCCAAAAAATATATACAGAAATTCCTATTTTTCCAGAAGACGAAGGAAGCCAGAAGGAGGAGCGGAGATGGCCCACAGGGGGCCCACACCACCCCTTGGTGTGGGTCCCCCTAGGCCGCGTCACTAGGTGGTGTGGCCACCCTGGCCCACCTCTTGCATCGCCCTTTGGCATATATAGTCCTCCTAAAGCCCTAATAATCGGGGAGCGACCACAGAAAGATTCCGCCGCCTCTGCGGGGCAGAGACTACAGAGAGAAAGAGCTCTCCGGCAGGCAGAATTCTGTCGGGGAAATTCCTTCCCGAAGAGGGGAGATCGTCGCCATCGACACCGTCATCAAGCTAGACTTCATCAGGATCATCATCATTTTCACCATCATTTCCCCCAGCACCATCATCACCACTCCATCCCGCTGTAACAATTGGGTTGAATCTTGCATAGTTCTTAGGGGAAACTTTCCGGTGTTGATTACTTGTTGTAGTTGATGCTATTGAGTGGAACCATTGATTATTGTTCATGTTCAGATTTTTACTTATCATTATTTTATCTCTAATCTTGATCGATATGATGTCTCGTGAGTAGTTCGTTTAGTTCTTGAGGACATGGGAAAAGTCATGTTGTTAGTAGTGGAATTGTGTTGAGAAATATTTGATGGTTTGATATTTAAGTTGTGTTGCCATTCTTCTAGTGGTGTCATGTGAATGTCGACTACATGATATTTCACCTTTATGGGCCTGGAGAAATGCATTGTGTATTTGGCTACTAATTATGGGGTTGACGGAGTGACAGAAACCTAAACCCCTGTTAGGAAACCATTGCATAAGGGAGTGTAGGATCCCAGAGTTAATGATGTGGTTAGGTTTTTATCTTAATTACTTTCTTGTAGTTGCGGATGCTTGCAAGGGGTATAATCACAAGTTTGTATTAGTCCAAGTAAGATCAATACATTAGTATAGGTTCACCCACACAATACTTGTCCAACCAAAGAAGATTAATCAACTATATGAAGCGAAAGCACTTGACAATATTCCCATGTGTCGTCGAGAACGTTTGGTCATCTTAAGTAATACAACCGGCTTGTCCTTTGCTGAAGAAAGGATTAGGCCACTTGCTACAATTATTATTATTATCGTATTTTATTTACTCACACTTTATTTATCTACATTATCAAAAAATCCTAAAAATCCGTTTGCTAAGTATTTACAGTGAATCCTTGATCCAAACCGCTTGTCAATACCTTCTGCTCCTCGTTGGGTTCGACACTCTTATTTATCGAAAATACTACGATACACCCCCTATACTTGTGGGTCATCAAGACTATTTTATGGCGCCGTTGCCGGGGAGTGAAGCGCTATTGAAGAGTGGAACTGATAAAGGAAATTTCTACTGTGAGTATTGTTTATTTATGTTTGTTATTTTATTTCAATATGGATAACACAATTAGTTTCATATTTTGGAATGCTACTACCACTGCTAAGGTAGTAGATGAACTACCACCTGCTGAAATAGACCCTTTTAAAATACCTAAAAAATTGTGGATCGTGTTATGGATAACTATTATTTTGGAGATGGAACTGTCCATCCTGGTGATCATTTGATTTTTATACACGAATTATGCGGGTTGTTCAACTGTGCAGGTATTACAAAGAAAGAAGTTAAGAAAAATTTATTCTCTTTATCATTGAAAGGCAGAGTTGAGGAATGGTATAAGCTGCTAAAGAACGGCCAATCTCTTGAATGGGAGGAAATTGTACCTCTCTTTTATTCTAAATTGTATCCTCCTAGTGAGATTCATAGAGATCGAAATCAAATATATAATTTTTGGCCTCGTGATAGAGAGAGTACTGCCCAAGCTTGGGGGAGATTGAAGTTACTAATGCTCAAATGTCCCATTCATGAGCTCCCTAATAATATTATTATTAATAACTTTTATGCGAGGCTTTCTCTTCATGCTAAGAATTTATTGGATGCTTCTTGTGCTGGATCATTTACACGTATTAAATAAGAAGCTAAATGGGATCTTCTAGACCGTATTCAAGAAAATACTGAAGCATGGGAGAATGATAAAGAAAGAAATTCAAGTATAAATTATAATTATGAATGCATTAAATATTTTATGGGAACTGATGACTTTCATAATATTAGTACTGAGTATGGTATTGATTCTCAAAGTATTGCCAATTGTTTTAAGGCCTTTGCGTCTTATATTGAAATTCCCAAAAGGGAGTGGAACAAGTATCATGCGCCCTATAAAGATATTGTTAATTGTGTTCCTGCTAGAAATATTAAAGTTTGTACTGTTGATCGCATTTTGCCTAAACCTTATATTGATAAAATACCTTTTCCTGCCAAGGTAACGGAATATTCTATGCTAGTATGGTTAACAAAAGTACAAAGAGAGCTGTAGAACCTGATGAACAAATAAATGTTGAACCTGGAGTCACAATTGTGAAAGACCTTGTCACTACAAATGTAGAAGATGTACATATTATCTTTTGTGAGGATGCTTCTAATATTGTTTCACATCCTAGTATAAATAGGAAAGCTAGTGTCCCTGTGCTTTCTGTTAGAATTGGTGATCATTGCTATTATGGTTTATGTGATATTGGTGCAAGTTCAAGTGCTATTCCTTATGAGCTTTACAAAGAAATTATGGATGAATTGGTCCTTGTGAACTTGAAGATATTGATGTGGTCGTTCACCTTGCTAATAGAGAGACCATCTCTCCAATTGGTATTGTAAGAGACGTGGAAGTTCTTTCTGGTAAGATTAAATATCCTGCTGATTTTCTAGTACTTGGTTCAACTACTAGTAAAACTTGTCCTATCATTTTTGGTAGACCTTTCTTGAACACTTATGGAGCTATTATAGATTGTAGGAAGGAGAAAATTTTGACCAAATTTGATGGAGAAGCTTATGAGTTTAATTTTTAAAAATTTGCTAAAGCTCCTTATGAAAATGAATTTCCTAATGAGGATTTTAGAGTTGAACAACTTGCTTTTATTGATCCAGATTTCAATCTTAAACCTCTATTTGATGATTTCAAATATGTTTATTCTGATGATAAGAATGTCCTATGTGATAGTTATATCGTTAATTTTCTTTATGATGATGAGAATTATTATGAGAGAGGGAAATATGGTTTTATGCACCTCAATAATATTAAGTTTCCCCTCTTTAAGCTGAAATTTTTGATGTTGCACCTGTTTTCCCTTCCTATGCTAGTAGCCTCTTGTTTCAATAATTTGTTTTCTTACAAAATTCCTTTGCATAGGAAGTGGGTTAGACTCAAATGTGTTGGATAGTTGCTTCTTGATGCTCTCTTTTATTTCAAATTCATATTTCCTATGTCAGTATCATTGAAATTATCGTGTCTATCTTAATGGCTATAAAGAAAGAACTTTTGGGAGACAACCCATTATATTTTTCTTTCAGTTTATTTTTGTTTACTTGAGTCTTGGAAGTTATTACCTTTGTAATAACCTCTCCTTATCCTTTTTGTTTGGTTTTTGTTCCAAAATTAACCTCTAATGAGAGGGAGGTAAGATTTGGGAAAGTTGTTGTCCCGAGACAGATTTTTGTGCTTCGCTGTAAAAAATCATGAAAAATCCCAGAATGTCATACTGATCTATAAATGTTTGTGTCCATGCTCCAGGTTATTTTCTAACTTTCGTTACTTTTGCACTTTTCGATTTGAGCAATAGAAGATTTTTGGAAAAATCAATGTTTACCCGTAGTTCTGTTTTGATAGATTTCTGCCATTTTTGCATTTGCCTCTTAAATCGATTTCCTTTTGAGTTGTTTTACTTGATATTTTGAGAGGAGTTGCTACAGTAGCTTATGTTTTGATGGACTTCAGTTAAAACTGAACCCAAAGGTTTATTATCTTGCATACACTAATGTTGCTAATGAAGAATGTGTGAAGTTTTGTATGTAAGAAATTTTTCAAGTGTTGGAAGAGAATGATGTAATGAGATGATGAATAGTCAAAGACTCAAACATTATATTTCTGGAGATTCTTATAAAAAAGATATTGATATTATTCAAGTGGTGACTCCGGAAGAATTTATTAAAGACCAAAGTTAGGAATCTGCAGAGTCCGTTTTCAAATAGGTAACAGTTCTGATAAGAAAAGGTTCACGAAAAACTTTCCAATTTATATTTTTGCTGTTTTTATTTAATATGGAAGATAATGAGTCGAATGAGGGACGGAGACGGAGTCCAGGGGTCTCACACCACCCCCTGGCACGGGCCCACCTGGCCGCGCCACCTGGTGGTGTGGCCACCTCGGAGCTCGTCTCCGACCCGTTTTCTCCCACTACCTTCCTTATGTCGTTAAACTTTGTGGTATATAATCCCCTGGACCCCCCGAGGTCCATATATCATGTTCTCTTTTTGTTTCGATCTGTTTCTGCTAGGAACTATTCTTAACTTTAGAAGCACAATGATCTCCGCCAGAGACAAGAGCAAAAAGCTTGTGGAAGATGATCTTCAATACCCCAAGCAGGAGGAGGATATCGAGGTTGAAGTTGAGGAAGAAGTGGAGAAAGACCAGCGTTCGCACACCCGCGCTACCATTTGATGACCCATAAGTATAGGGGGTGTATCGTAGTACTTTCGATAAATAGGAGTGTCGATCCCAACGAGGAGCAGAAAGTGTTGATTAGTGGTTTCGAGCAGGAAATCTCTGTGATTACTTAGCAAACGGATATTTAGGGTTTTTTGATAAAGCAAATAAATAAAGTGCAAGTAAATAAAGACAACAAATAATTTCAGCAAGTGGCCCAATCCTTTCTTAGCAAAGGACAAGCCAGTTGTAATACTTATAAGGACCAAACGTTCTCGAGGACACATGGGAATACTGTCAAGTGCTTTCGTTTCATATAGTTGATTAATCTTGTTTGGTTTGATAAGTGTTGTGTGGGTGAACCTGTGCTAATGTACCAACCTTACTTGGACTAATACATACTTGTGATTAAATCCCTTGCAAGCATTCGCAACTACAAGAAAGTAATTAAGATAAAAACCTAACCATAGCCTTAAACTCTAAGATCCTACACTCCCTTGTGCAAAGGTTTCTAACAGGGGTTCAGGTTTCTGTCACTCTGGCAACCCCACAATTAGTAGCCAAATACACAATGCATTCCCCTAGGCCCATAAATGGTGAAGCATCATGTAGTCGACGTTCACATGACACCACTAGAAGAATAGCACCACAACTTAAATATTAAACCATTGAATAATACCTCAACACAATTCCACTACTAACAACATGACTTCTCACATGTCCTCAAGAACTAAAAGAACTACTCACGAGACATCATATGGATCAAGATCAGAGATGATATGATGATGAATAAAAATCTGAACATAAACAATAATTCAATGGTTCCACTCACAAGCATCAACTACAAAAGTAATCAACACCGGGAAAGTTTCCCCTAAGAACTATACAAGATTCAACACAATTGTTACAGCGGGATGGAGTGGTGATGATGGTGCTGGTGGAGATGGTGGTGTGGATGATGATGATCCTGATGAAGTCTAGCTTGATGACGGTGTTGATGGAGATGATCTCCCCTCTCCGGGAAGGAATTTCTCCGGTAGAAATTTGTCTGCCGGAGAGGTGTTTCTCTCTGTGTAGTTTCCACCTCGCAGAGGCGACGGAATCTTTCTGTGGTCGCTTCCCGTGTATTAGGGTTTCGAGGATAAGATATAGGCGAAAGGCGGGCAGAGGTGGGCAGGTGGCCACCCCTGGTGAAAGTGGCCTGGTGGCCCACGCATGGGGGGTGTGGCCCCCGTGTGGCCCATCTCATCCTCCCCTTCTAGCATTCTTCGTCTTCTGAAAGAATATGATTTTCCATGGTTTGTCTGGTATTTTATGATCTTCACGAAAATTGCATCCAAACACCGCTTTTTCCATCAGAATCCTGACTCCTGCAGTTCATCCTCGAAGAATTATCCAACACGCAAAAATAGATGAAATAACATAAGTATCACCTCTTAATATGAAATATATCAATGAATAACAACAAATTATGATATAGAATAGAGATGCAAAATGGACGTATCAACTCCCCCCAAGCTTAGACCTCGCTTGTGCCCAAGCGAAAACTGAGCTCGGTAAACATGTCCACGGGTTTATGGAGTGAAGTGTCGATAAAAAGAATACGGACAAGAAACGTCACACTTACCAAAACACAAATCATAATAGAAAGCAACTCACCATTATATAACTTAACTTGCAATGAGTAAGGGAGTCACAATAAAGGTGCATAAAGATAAATCATAATTGGTAATGGCAAACTTCGTTCTTGGTCAGAGAACAGTTGACAAATCATACTTTTTCAAGCAAAGCTTTTGTAAAGAAGTTTATAACAGGAGTCCTTTTTCTCAAACATAAAAGGCTTTTCACAATGATGGCTTTCAAAGTAATACTCATTCAGATAATAACAATGTGCAAAATAAGGGAGATAAGAAACATGTTTGAATAAATCAACATATGAATGATTGAAACACAATAACTCAAATGCTTGCTGGAGATAGAAAGGAATAGGTTTACTGACTCAACTAAGAAGTAAAAGAAAGGCCATTCACAGAGGGAAGCAGGGATTTCAAGTTTCATAAAGAGCTTTCAAAAGATTATGGTACTTACTAGCTTTGAGCTCTCATTGCCCCTATCATAAGCATCTTGAGGTGATTAAGGTTAAATTGAACAAAGATGGAGTATATGATTGAGTACGAGGGCCTCTCCTCATGCTACTCAACTTTAGTCACTAGTAAGTTCTTGTCATAGTAAGTACATGTGTATCATAGAGAACCGCCAACGGGCTACCCCTTGCCCCATGATACAGGAGCTATCCTATATCAAAACAACAAGGCAAGCACACAATGAGCATCTTAGCAAACTTCTTATTTACCATGGGAAAATGGTGCTTTTCTCTCTTTCCTCTTTTCTCATCTCTTTTTTTATAAGAAGAATACTTCATAGATTGCTCACTATGGTGATGCTGCAAGTTTCCACCATGATTAGACATGGCTTAGTCTAGCGGCCCAGGCGTTTCTCTAACACACATACATAACTCCATGGACTTACAAGCTCCCCTTTTATTTCACACCGACGACATCCGCAAACAAAAGATCATGATATCAACAGGGTAAATATTTACAGGTGTTGAAAGCGTTCCCCGTGACAACACGGTTCTGCTAATTCCAAGTTATAGGTGCAAGCATATACAACATATATGACACAATGGTTCAAGTTTATTAAGGGCAGGAAAATAAGGTGTGCCATCAAGTTCGTGAGAGCTTTACTAACCAGTTTTCACATAACAAAAGAATTTTTTTAATTTGAAAGATAGATAAAACTCGAGAATTTACTTGGAATAGCAATGATGCTAATAGGTAGATATGGTGGACACAGATGGCATAAGTTTTGGTTTAAAGGATTGGATGCACGAGAAGTATTCCCTCTCATTACAGGTTTTTGCCTAGCAAGGCTAGGTAGCAAGAAAAAGAGTTGAAGGAAACAAGCAAACATACAAGTGATAAAGTAAAACATGCAATCTTCCTTGAAAACACAAAAGATCTTAAATAAATAATACCAAGCTTATAAGCCAATCAAAAAAGAAAGAAAATGATATAAAATACTTGTAAGTGCTTTTCTCTTTTCCTTTCAAACCTCAAAAAGTGTTGCTACTGACCAGAGCTCGGTTTGCCAAAACCAATTTAGATTTACTTGATGCTCCCAAAGTGGTACCAATACTAATCAACAAGATAAATCATATAATAGAGATTGCAAACTAAAATAAGAAGTGCAAAAAGTAAAAGACGAAACTTCTCATTAATATTCCATGAAGGCACTCACACCAAGGGATACATAGATAACCAACTAAAGGAGAGATATTTCCACAATGCAAACCATCCTATATGATAACTTCTCTATTAAATATATGACTCTTCTAAAAAGGTAAAAAGATGAAAGATAATGATGTGATACCGCGACACTCCCCCAGGCTTGGAACAAACCAAGGGGATGCCAAAACCTGATGTCGAATTACTCCTTCGGTGGTGGTGGTGTTTTGTTCAGGGTGAGGAAACCCTCCAGCATGTTACGAGGCTTGTTATTCTCCTCTGAAGCATATCCACCTTCCTCCTTAGAGCTCGATACTTATCACAAAAATCATCAGTGGTTCGAAGGTCTTCCACTGCCTCAGGGCAGGAACTGAAGTCTCGAGCGGAGGCCATCATCCCCTGCATATTATGAGAAAAAGGACGTCCAGTGTTAATTGCCCCGACAAAAGTAGGTTTTCTCGCCCTTGACCCCGTGGCAGTTTGTCCCTTCATGCCTGCCAACATGTTCTTTCCTTCCTCCTCGACACTCCAATCCATGTCTTCGCGCCTAGTTGCGATCCTTTCTTCTTCCACGGGCTTCTTGCCCTTGTCGTTGGCGGAGACCATGATGCCTCTAAGCTTGAGAACTTTTCCTGACAGAAATAGATCGAAACGAATACACGAATAGAAGATGATATACGAACCAAGGGGGATCGGGGGGTTATATATTACAAAGTTTTATGACATAAGGAAGGTACTGTACGAAAACGGGACAGAGGCGGACTCTGAGGTGATCACACCCCCTGGTGGCGCGACCAGGCAAGGCCCGCGCCACTGGTGGGTGTGGCCCACCTGGGCTCTGTTTCCTCCCCTGTTTCGACTCATTACCTTTCGTATGTAATAAAAGTACAAAAATATAAAAAGAAAAGTTTTTTGCGAACCTTCTATTTTTAGCACTTTTACCTATTCGAAGACGGACTCTGCAGATTCCTTCTCTCCAACATTTGACAGTTCCTTTCATACAAAGCTTCACATAATCTTTATTGGCAACATTAGTGCAAACAAAAACAAAGAACCTTTGGGTTCACATTTCAACTGAAATCCATTAAAAAAAAGCTAATGTAGCAACTCCTTTCAAAATCCCAAAAAAATAATTTAAAAGGAAGTTGATTTAAGAGGCAAATGCAAATGATGGCAGAAATCTGTCAAAACGGACCAGCAGGTAAAGATTGATTTTTTCGAAAATCTTCTGTTGCTCAAATCAAAAAGTGCAAAACTAACGAAAGTTGGATAACAACTTGGGGCACACGCACAGAAAATTACAACTCCATCCCAAGTACTGAGATCTTTCACGATTTTTTACAATGCAGCACAAAAATCTGTCCCAAGGCAGCAACTTTTCACGACTCACCTACTTTTCAAAAGAGGTTGATCTTGACACAACAACCAAACAAAAAGGATAAGGAGCGGTTATTACAGAGGTAATAACTTCCAAGACTCAAAGAAACAAAGACCCAAAGCAAACTAAAATGGGTTATCTCCCAAAAGCTCTTTCTTTATACCCATTAAGATGGGCATAATAATTTCAATGATGCTCACATAGGAGATATGGATTTGAAGTGAAAGAGAGTATCAAGAAGCAAATATCCAACACATTTGAGTCTAACCCACTTCCTATGCAAGGGAGTTTCATGAGAAAACAAATTATTGAAACAAAAGGCCACTAGCATAGGAAGACAAAAAAGTGCAACTTCAAAGCTTTCAACATAAAACGAGGAAACTTAATATTATTGAGATTCATAAAACCATGTTTCCCTCTCTCATAATAACTTTTAGTAGCACTTTGAATGAATTTGACAATATAAGTGTCACAAGAAACAACTTTGTCATCAGAATGAGCATACTTACAATCATCAAAAAGAGGTCTAAGGTCATTAACTGGATCAATTAAGGCAAGTTGTTCAACCCCAAAATCCTCATTAGGCAAATTATTTTCATAAGGAGCTTTAGCAAATTTGGAAAAATTAAACTCATAAGATTCTCCATCAAACTTAGTTAAAACTTTCTCCTTCTTACAATCTATAATATCTCTACAAGTGTTCAACAAAGGTCTACCAAAAATGATAGGACACGTTTTACTAGCAGCTGAACCAAGCACTAGAAAATCTGCAGGATATTTAATCTTACCACAAAGAACTTCTACATATCTTACAATACCAACAGGGAAAATGGTTTCCTTATTAGCAAGGTGAATAACCACATCAATGTACTCAAGTTCACAAGGACCAATTTCATGCATAATTTCCCTGTAAAGATCATAAGGAATAGCACTAAAACTTGCACCAATATCACCTAAACCATAATAGCAATGATCACCAATTCTAACAAAAAGCACGGGGACACTAGATTTCCTAGCCTTACTAGGATGAGAGACAATATTAGAAGCATCTTCACTAAAGATAATGTGCCCATCTTCTACATTTTTAGTGACAAGATCTTTCACAATGGCTACTACGGGTTCAATATTTATTTGTTCATCAGGTTCAACAACTTTCTATATACTTTTGCTAACCAAATTAGCTATAATAGAACGTTCCTTTACCTTAGCAAGGAAAGGTATTTTCTCAATATAAGGTTCATGCAAAATAGGATCAACAGTACAAACTTCATCGTTTCTAACAGGAACATGATTAACAACATATTTATAAGGTGCATGGTACTTGTCCCACTTGTTTTTGGGAATTTCAATATAAGAGCCAAAGGCCTTAAAACAATTGGCAATGCTTTGAGAATCAAGACCATACTCAGTACAAATATCCTGAAAGCCATCAGTTCCCATAAAAGATTTAATGCGTTCATAATCATAATTTATACCTGACTTTCTTCCTTTCTCATTCTCCCATGCTTCAGTATTCTCTTGAATACGGTCTAGAAGATCCCATTTAGCTTCTTCCTTCATACGTGTAAATGATCAGCACAAGAAACATCTAATAAATCTTTATCATGAAGAGAAAGTCTTGCATAAAAGTTATTAATAATAATATTATTAGGGAGTTCATGAATAGGACATTTAAGCATTAGTAACTTCAATCTACCCCAAGATTGGGTTGTAGTCTCTCCATCACGAGGCCAAAAGTTATATTTTTGATTCCTATCCTTATTAATCTCACTGGGAGGATAGAATTTAGAATAAAAGAGAGGTATTATTTCCTCCCATTCCATAGATTGTCCATTCTTCAGCAGCTTATACCATTCTTCAGCTCTTCCGTTCAATGATATAGAGAGTTACTTCTTCTTAACCTGTTCCGCGGTGATACCTGCACACTTAAACAACCCGCATAATTCATGGATAAAAGCAAGTGATCACCGGGATGGACAGTTCCATCCCCAAAATAATAATTATTCATAACACGATCAACAATTCTTGTAGGTATCTTAAAAGGATCTATCTCAACAGGTGGTGGTTCATCTACTAGCCTAGTAGTGATAGTAGTTTTCCCAAACAGGAAACCAAGTGGGTTATCCATATTGGAAACAATGTAGCAAACAGAAATAAAAAGCAATACTCAAAGTAGAAGTTTCCTTTACCAGTTCCACTCTTCAATAGCTCTTCACTCCCCGGCAACGGCGCCATAAAATAGTCTTGATGACCCACAAGTATAGGGGGTGTATCGTAGTACTTTTGATAAATAGGAGTGTCGATCCCAACAAGGAGCAGAAGGTGTTGATTGGTGGTTTGGAGCAGGAAATCTCTATAAATACTTAGCAAACGGATTTTTAGGTTTTTTTGATAAAGCAAAGAAATAAAGTGCAAGTAAATAAAGACAGCAAATAATTGCAGCAAGTGGCCCAATCCTTTCTTAGCAAAGGACAAGCCGATTGTAATTCTTATGAGGACCAAACGTTCTCGAGGACACATGAGAATACTGTCAAGTGCTTTCGTTTCATATAGTTGATTAATCTTCTTTGGTTTGATAAGTGTTGTGTGGGTGAACCTGTGCTAATGTACCGACCTTACATGGACTAATACATACTTGTGATTAAACCCCTTGCAAGCATCCGCAAGTACAAGAAAGTAATTAAGATAAAAACCTAACCACAGCCTTAAACTCTGAGATCCTACACTCCCTTGTCCAAAGGTTTCCTAACGGGGGTTCAGGTTTCTATCACTCCGGCAATCCCAAAACTAGTAGCCAAATACACAATGCATTCCCCTAGGCCCATAAATGGTGAAGTATCATGTAGTCGACGTTCACATGATACCACTAGAAGAATAGAACCACGACTTAAATATTAAACCATTGAATAATACCTCAACACAAATCCACTACGAACAACATGAATTCTCCCATGTCCTCAAGAACTAAAAGAACTACTCACGAGACATCATATGGATCAAGATCAGAGATGATATGATGATGAATAACAATCTGAACATAAACAATAATTCAATGGTTCAACGCACTAGCATCAACTACAAAAGTATTCAATACCGGGAAAGTTTTCCCTAAGAACTATGCAAGATTCAACACAATTGTTACAGCGGGATGGAGTGGTGATGATGGTGCTGGTGGAGATGGTGGTGTGGATGATGATGATGATCCCGATGAAGTCTAGCTTGATGACGACGTTGATGGCGACGATCTCCCCTCTCCGAGAAGGAATTTCTCCGGCAGAAATTTGTCTGCCGGAGAGCTCTTTCTCTCTCTGTAGTTTCCACCCCGCAGAGGCGCCGAAATATTTTTGTGGTCGCTCCCCGTGTATTAGGGTTTTGAGGAGAAGATATAGGCGAAAGGGCGGCGCAGGACGTGGGCCCTGGTGGTGCAGCCTAGGGTGGCCCGCGCATGGGGAGTGTGGGCCCCCTATGGCCCATCTCAGCCTCCCCTTCTAGCATTCTTCGTCTTCTAGAAAAATATGATTTTCCATGGTTTTTCTGGTATTTTCTGATCTTCGCAAAAATTGCATCTAAACACCGTTTTTTCCATCAGAATCCGGACTCCGACAGTTCATCCTCCAAGAATCATCCAACATGCAAAAATAGATGAAATAACATAAGTATCACCTCTTAATATGAAATATATCAATGAATAACACCAAATTATGATATAGAATAGTGATGCAAAATAGACGTATCACCATTGCAAGCATTGGAGTGGTGGCAAAAACTATCAAGCTCAAGAGGACTGCACGGATGTCCACATGAGGGAAAGTTCCACGTCTTTGCTTAGCTCCACAGTCACTTCCTCCACGTATCAAGAACTCCTTCCATACTCTTATACATGAGCAGCAATTCGAGAAGATGCCTAAAGAAAAGTTGCCCTCAAGATATGCCTCGTTCTAACCATGCAGGGAAAGAATACTTAAAGGGGGAAGAGTGGGGAAAGAATCACAAGGGCTGGGATTCACAGTCCGACATGATCATGAACCGCATTAAGCACAATTCGGAGATGATTCGTACTCTCACCTTCGAGATTGAGGATTTGAAGAAATTGATTGAAAATATTATCGAGAGAACACCACCACCATCAAAGGATTAATTCATCATCAGGTTTTGGCATCCCCTTGGTTTGTTCCAAGTTTGGGGGAGTGCCGCGGCATCACATCATTATATTTTATATTTTTACCTTTTTAGTAGAGTCATATCATGAATAGAGAAGTTATCATATAGGATGGTTTGCATTGTGGAAGTATCTCTCCTCTAGTTGGTTATCTATGTATCCCTTGGTGTGAGTGCTGTTATGGAATATTAATGAGAAGTTTCATCATTTGCTTTTTTCACATCTGGTTTTAGTTTGCAATTTCTGTTTTATGATTGATATTGTTGTTAGTATTGGTATCACTTTGGGAGCATCAAGTAAATTTAATAGGTTTTGGTAAACTTACCTTTGGTCAGTAGCAAAACTACATTGAGGATTGAATAGGAAAAGAGAAAAGTACTTGTAGATATATTATTTAATTTTATTTCTTTCTTGATTGGCTCATAAGCTTAGTATTCCCAAGTTAAGTTATTTTGTGTTTCCAAGGAAGATTGCATGATTGTCTCTATCACTTGTATGTTTGCTTGTTTCCTTCAACTCTTATGCTTGCTACCCAGCCTTGCTAGCCAAAAACCTGTACTAAGAGGGAATGCTTCTCGTGCTTCCAAGCCTTGAACTAAAACCTATGCCATTTGTGTCCACCATATCTACCTATTAGCAGTATTGCTATTCCAAGTAAATTCTCGAGTTATATATATCTTCCAAATTTAAAACTTTTGTTATGTGAAAATTAGTGATTAAAGCTCTCATGGACTTGATGGCACACTTTATTTTCTTGCACTTAATAAACTTGAACCATTGTGCCCATCTATGTTGCTTATAAACTTGCAAATTATAAGTTGGGAGTTAGCAGAACCATGCTGTCATGGGGAACACTTTCAACATTTGTACATATCTATCCAGTTGATATCATGATCTTTTGGACGTCGGCGGTGTGAAATAAAAGGGGAGCTTGTAAGTCCATGGAGTATTATATATGTGTTATAGAAACGCCTGGGCGGCTATCCAAAGCCATGCCTAATCATGGTGGAAACTTGCAACATAACCATAGTGAGAAATCTATGAAGCATTCAGAAAAAATATAGAAAAAAAGAGGGAAAGAAAAAAGCACCATACTCATGGTAAATAAAAAGATCGCTGAGATGCTCATAGTCTGTTGCCTTGTCATTTTAATATGGGATATCTCCTGTGTCATGGGGAAAGGGGTACCCAGTTGGCGGTTCTCTATGATACATATATACTTAAAGTGACAAGAACTTGCTTGTGAGTAAAGTTGAGTAGCATGAGGAACGACCCTCGTACTCAAGGGACATGAGATTTTCAACTTATGATCTGTCAATCATATACTTCATATTTATCTCACTTTAACCTTAATCACTTCAAGATGCTTATGATAGGGGAAATGAGATCTCAAAGCTAGTAAGTACCATAATTTTTGGAAGCTCTTTATGAAACTTGAAATCCCTGCTTTCCTCTGCGAAGGGCCTACCTTTTACTTTTATGTTGAGTCAGTAAACCTATTCCTTCCTATCTCAAGCAAGCATTTGAGTTGTTGTGATTCAATCATCCATATGTTGATTTATTCAATCTTGTTTCTTATGTTCCTTGTTTTGCACAAAGCTCTTATCTGAATGAATGTGACTTTAAAAGCTATCTTTGTAGGTGAAAAGACCATTATATTTGAGCAAGAGACTCCTTCAATATAAACTCCTTTATAAAAGCTTTGCTTAAAACTAAGTATGATTTGTTAATTGTTCTCTAACCAAGAACAAAGTTTGCCATCACCAATTATGATTTTCTTTGTGCATCTTTATTATGACTCCCATACTCGTTGCAAGTTAAGTTATATAAGAGTAAATTGTTTTCTATTATGATTTGTGTATTGATAAATGTGATTCTTCTTGTCCGTAATCTTTTTATCGACACTTCACTCCATAAACCTATGGTCATGTTTATTGAGCTTAGTTTTTGCTTGGGGAAAAGTGAGGTCTAAGATTGGGGGAGTTGATACGTCCATTTTGCATCACTATTTTACTGTTATTCATTGATATATTTCATATTAAGAGATGATACTTATGTTATTTCATCTATTTTGCATGTTTGATGACTTTTGGAGGATGAACCGCCGGAGTCAGGATTCTGATAGAAAAAGCGCTGTCCAGATGCAATATTTGCGAAGATCAGAAAATCCCAGAAAATATATAGAAATTCCTATTTTTCCAGAAGACGAAGGAAGCTAGAAGGAGGAGTGGAGATGGCCATAGGGGGGCCACACCACCCCCTGGCGCGGGTCCCCCTAGGCCACACCACCAGGTGGTGTGGCCACCCTGGCCCACCTCTGGCATCGCCCTTTGGCGTATATAATCCTATCGAAACCCTAAGACTTGGGGAGCGACCACATAAAGATTCCGCCGCCTCTGCAGGGCGAAAACTATAGAGAGAGAAAGAGCTCTCCGGCAGGCAGAATTCTACCAGGAAAATTCCTTCCTGGAGAGGGGAGATCGTCGCCATCGACACTGTCATGAAGCTAGACTTCATCAGGATCATCATCATCGTCTTCACCATCATCTCCACCAGCACCATCATCACCACTCCATCCCGCGTAACAATTGGGTTGAATCTTGCATAGTTCTTAGGGGAAACTTTCCCGGCGTTGATTACTTGTTGTAGTTAATGTTATTGAGTGGAACCATTGAATTATTGTTCATGTTTAGATTGTTACTTATCATTATTTAATCTCTGATCTTGATCCATATGATGTCTCGTGAGTAGTTCGTTCAGTTCTTGAGGACATGGGAGAAGTCATGTTGTTAGTAGTGGAATTGTGTTGAGAAATATTTGATGGTTTGATATTTAAGTTGTGGTGCTATTCTTCTAGTGGCGTCATGTGATTGTCGACTACATGATACTTCACCTTTATGGGCCTAGGGGAATGCATTGTGTATTTGGCTACTAATTGTGGGGTTGCCGGAGTGATAGAAACCTAAACCCCCGTTAGGAAACCATTGCATAGGGGAGTGTAGGATCTCAGAGTTTAATGCTATGGTTAGGTTTTTATCTTAATTACTTTCTTGTAGTTGCGGATGCTTGCAAGGGGTATAATCACAAGTTTGTATTAGTCCAAGTAAGGTCAGTACATTAGCATTGGTTCACCCACACAATACTTGTCCAACCAAAGAAGATTAATCAACTATATGAAGCGAAAGCACTTGACAATACTCCCATGTGTCCTCGAGAACATTTGGTCATCTTAAGTAATACAAATGTCTTGTCATTTGCTGAAGAAAGTATTGGGTCACTTGCTGCAATTATTATTATTATCGTCTTTTATTTACTCGCACTTTATTTATTTGCATTATCAAAAAACCCTAAAAATCCGTTTGCTAAGTATTTACAGTGAATCTTTGATCCAAACCGCTTGTCAACACCTGCTCCTCGTTGGGTTTGACACTCTTATTTATCAAAAGTACTACGATACACCCCCTATACTTGTGGGTCATCAACCCTCCTCTGTTGAGCATGGATGCTTTCCACTATGGCAATTTGGCTGCCACCAGGTCGACGAGGGATCAGAGCTATGCCGCGGAAGGATTTTGCAAGGAGAGTGGTAGCCCTAGGTATCAGAGTGGCAATGGTGTGATTGGGCATTGCAGCTCTCGAGATACTAGGTCCCTGTCCTCAGCGGAGGATCTGATTAGGTTAGACGTGCACTTGTTGAAGTTAGTTCGTAGGCCTGACGTTGCGCCGAAGTCCTCGGTGATCCCAGAGATCACCTGGAAATCCACTGCTGACAGTAGCAGGAAGGTGACCATATCATCTGCATTGATTGAGGTTCGGTGTTGGAGTCAAGTTGCCGCAATCCTAGTGAGAAGGCCTAGACTTTCTGCTTTCACAGTCATCAGATGAAAAACTTTCATGATTAGGATGAACAACTATGGGAAGAGGGGGTCCCCTTGCCGAAGACCTCGTGTGTTGGCCACCTTTGCCCCCGGGCAGCCATTCAACAGTATGCGTGTGGTGGCCATGGAGATCAGAGCACATACGCACGACAGGAGACGCTCCCCGAAGCCAAGCCTCCTCAGGACTTCCAAGAGAAAAGCCCAGTCCACTGTTCAGAAATTAGACAATGGGATGTGAAGAGGATCACATGTAGGGTTTGTTTAGATGTTCGTGTTCGAAGATGAAACAAATGATGTGCGTTATGGTGGGGATTTTGCTGCTGATTTCAGACGTCCTGGTTCTGTTGTGGAGACTGCTGCTACCAGTCGTTGCCCTAATTCTATTGGGCCAGTTGCTGCTACCTCGTCGCCCGCCCGTCCGTCTCATCACGGCGCGCGCTGCGGGTTGCGGGTTGTGGGAATCTCGCCGAGTCCAGCTTTATTTTGCTGCTCAGGAAAATGTGAGGTTTTGACAGACGTGAATGTGCGCAACATGGACTCGGCCCACGTTCGCCTCCATTAGGGTTTCCTGAGCCGCTCTATATAAAGTCCTGCGTGGCTACCGCCACAACACCACCGAAAACCAATCTAGGATTTTGCCGTCTTCTCTACTTACGCCGTCACCGTAGTCTACTCCATCCCGCTTGCCGGCGTGCACCGGCGGATGGGAGAGCAGGTCTTCGGAACCACTCTCCCTTGTGATCCTGTACGGGAGAGGACGAATAAGGATTTTGGGAAGCGCTCCGCGCGATTGCTCGAGTTCTCCATCACAGGTCATCTTCCATCCAAGCAGAGCAGGTCTTCGTCGCCATCTGCTTCGATCAGTCTTCCCCAAAGTTTCTACTACGACAACCGAACGGTACGTGCTATGTGCTCCTGTTTGGTTATTCATCATGTTCTGCGAGTACATGCTTAGTTGCTGTTTGTTTCCGTTCATCCTATTGTTTAGTACATCTAGTATGTTCGAGTTACATGAGCTAGTAGCTGGTTTTGTCATGCTTAATATTCTGGAATTAATCATGGAAATTATGTCTAATATTCCAACAATCCAAAAACCTTATTGTAGGCAATTTCCGGAATTAACAATGGCTGGTTTTATCGATGCACTGAGGCAGGATAAGTTTACCGGTGTGCACTTTAAGAGGTGGCAGTACAAGTCTGAGCTTTGGCTGACCAGGATGAAAGTGTTCCAGATTAGTAAAGGCAAACCTGAAGGAACTATGTCTGACGAGGATCAGAGGAAGTTCGAGGAAGCCAACACTATCTTTGTGGGATGCATTCTAAGAATTCTTGATGACCGTCTGTATGATGTGTTTATACACATAAAAGACGGGAAGGAGCTTTGGTACGCACTGGACGCGAAGTTTGGTGTTGCAGATGCTGGCAGTGAACTGTACATCATGGAGAGCTTTCATGATTTTAAGATGACAAAGGACCTTCCTGTGGTTCGACAAGCTCATGAGATACAGTGCATTGCCAAAGATCTCGAACTCTTTAAGTGTACCTTACCCAACAAGTTTGTGGTGGGTTGCATTATTGCTAAGTTGCCCCCTTCATGGAGGAACTTTGCCACAACTCTCAAACACAAGAGACAGGAGATATCAGTTGAAAATTTGATAGCGTCCCTTGATGTTGAGGAGAAGGCTCGGGATAAGGACACTACTGAGAAAGCAGAGGGTCATGCTACTGCTAACTTTGTGCAGAAAGGCAAATTCGTAGGCAAGAACAAAGGGAACTTCAAACCCTCCTTTAACAAGCCTGTAAAGACTACAACCTTCAAGAAGAAGAATACGATCAGGGACAAGGGTGAGCTGTCTTGTTACACTTGTGGAGAGCCCGGCCACTTTTCCAAGGACTCTCCAGAACGCGCAGACCGCAGAGGGAAAAAGGCCAAGACTGTCAACATTGTGACCGCTAGCAATACTGATGGGTATGGTAATTTATTTACTGTTCTTTAAGTATTTCAATCACCGTGTTGGTAGCTTGATACGGGTGCTAATGTTCATGCGTGTGCTGACATCTCTATGTTCACTTCTTACCAGGTCGCTCGGGATTCATCCGTCCTAATGGGGAATGGATCACATGCTTCTGTTCGTGGTGTTGGCACGGTGGATCTGGAGTTTACTTCCAGAAAGATCGTGCAGCTGAGGAACGTGCAGCATGTCCCTACTATGAACAAGAATCTCGTTAGTGGCTCCCTTCTATGCATAGATGGGTTTAAGGTTGTCTTAGAGTCTAATAAAGTCGTTGTTTCGAAACATGGACAATTTATTGGTAAAGGTTATGAGTTCGGAGGCTTGTTCCGGTTTTCACTTTCAGAGTTTTGTAATAAATCCGTGAATCATATTTGTGGTGGTGTTAATGATGATACCAGTGTTTGGTATTCTCGTTTATGTCACATTAATTTCGGTTTGATGTCTTGGATTTCTAGTATGAGTTTAATTCCAAATTTCACTATTGCCAAAGGTTCTAAGTGCCATAGTTGTGTGCAATCAAAGCAACCTCGAAAGCCTCACAAGTCTGTCGAGGAGAGAAACTTGGCACCTCTAGAACTCATACATTCTAATCTATGCGAGATGAATGGTGTGTTGACAAAAGGTGAAAAGAGATATTTCATGACATTGATAGATGATGCTACTAAATTCTGCTATGTTTACTTGTTGCATACTAAAGATGAGGCTTTAGACTACTTTAAAATCTATAAGGCCAAAGTTGAAAATCAACTAGAGAGAAAGATCAAACGTCTTAGGTTGGATCGTGGTGGTGAGTATTTTCCCAAAATATTTGACGAATTCTACCAGGAACACGGAATTATTCATGAGAGGACGCCTCCCTACTCGACCCAATCAAACGGGGTTGCTGAGAGGAAAAACGCATGCTGACTGACTTGGTGAATTCCATGTTAGCCACTGCTGGTTTATCAAAGGCATGGTGGGGGGAGGCTTTGTTGACTTCATGTCATGTCCTGAATAGAGTTCCTAACAAGAATAAATAAAAGACCCCTTTATGAGGAGTGGGTTGGGAGAAAACCATCACTTTCGTATCTGCGCACTTGGGGGTGCTTGGCAAAGGTCAACATACCGATCCCCAAGAAACGCAAGATCGGACCCAAGACAGTGGATTGTATCTTTCTAGGATATGCTCCACGACGTGTAGGCTATAGATTTCTAGTGGTTAAATCTGAGGTACCTGATATGCATGTTGATACTATAATGGAATCTCGTGATGCAACATTCTTTGAGAATATCTTTCCTATGAAAGATATGCATAGCATTGGTAGGATTTCTTCTGAAATACTTCCTGAATCTAGTGCATCTATTGAGAATTCTGAACAACCACATGAGGAATTCCTTGAGAAGGATGACGATGAACCTCTCACGAGGAGTAAGAGACAGAGGGTTGCAAAATCCTTTGGTAATGACTTCATCGTGTACCTTGTGGATGATACTCCCAATTCCATTACTGAGGCATATGCATCCCCTGATGCAGATGATTGGAAAGAAGCTGTCCAAAATGAGATGGACTCGATTCTTTCTAATGGAACTTGGGAATTATCAAAACGACCCTATGGCTGTAAACCTGTGAATGTAAGTGGGTGTTCAAGGAGAAGCTAAGACCTGATGGTACTATTGAGAAGTACAAGGCGCGTCTTGTAGCTAAGGGCTACACACAGAAAGAAGGCGAAGATTACTTTGACACCTATTCACCTGTCGCTAGACTGACCACCATTCGAGTACTACTATCCTCAGGCGCCTCTTATGGTCTTCTCGTTCATCAAATGGACGTGAAGACAACTTTCCTTAATGGAGAGTTGGAAGAGGAGATCTATATGGATCAGCCGGATGGGTTTGTGGTAAAAGGTGAAGAGACAAAGGTGTGTAAGTTATTAAAATCTTTATATGGCCTGAAACAAGCACCTAAGCAATGGCATGTGAAGTTTGACAGAACTCTACTTTCTACTGGCTTTGTCATTAATGAGGCTGATAGGTGTGTTTACTATCGCCATATTGGGGGCGATAGCGTTATATTATGTTCGTACGTGGATGACATTCTGATCTTTGGTACAAACATGAAAGTGATAAATGAAGTCAAGTCTTTACTGTCAAAGAGTTTTGATATGAAAGATCTGGGAGAGGCTGATGTGATTCTGAACATCAAGCTTATTAAGAACGAGAATGGGATTACTTTAACACAATCTCATTATGTTGAGAAGGTCTTGAGCCGATTTGGCTTTAATGATGGCAATACTTCTCCAACACCTTATGATCCTAGTTTGACATTACGAAAGAATAAGAAGGAACCAACAGATCAGCTGAAATATTCACAAGTTGTTGGTTCTCTCATGTACTTAGCAAGCGCTACAAGACCCGATATCTCTTTTGCTAGCAAGTTGAGTAGGTTCATGTCTAACCCGGATATTGATCATTGGCATGCACTTGAAAGGGAATGCGCTATCTATGTGGTATAATGAGCTATGGGATTCACTATTCAGGGAACCCTGTTGTGCTTGAAGGATATAGTGATTCGAATTGGATCTCTGACATTGATGAAATCTACGCCACGAGCGGGTAAGTGTTTACCCTTGGAGGTGGCGCAGTGTCATGGAGGTCTCGTAGAAAAACCATATTGACGAGGTCAACTATGGAAACAGAACTTACTGCTTTAGACATAGTCACTGTTGAGTCAGAATGGCTGCGTGAGCTCTTGATGGACTTGCCTGTGGTTGAGAAACCTGTGCCGGCAATCCTTTTGAATCGTGACAACCAAACTGTTATTGTCAAAGTGAACAATTCTAAGGATAACGCGAAGTCATCAAGACACGTGAAGATACGTTTGAAATCTGTCAGGAAATTGAGAAACTCCGGAGTAATAACTGTTACGTATATTCAAACAGATAAAAACCTGGCAGATCCCTTTACAAAGGGACTATCACGAAATGTGATAGAAAATGCATCAAGGGAGATGGGGTTGAGACACATGGATGTCACACCTAGTGGTAACCCAACCTATGTGATCGGAGATCCCGTGAATTAGGATCTGGGAGAACAAGCTAGTGGTTTGACTGATGAGAGTATTTTGTCATGCATAACTCTCATAATCTGTAAGGCAGGTTGGCAACATGCCTTAATGTGTTTCTGTTGGCTTTAATTAGCAAAGATGCCGTCCTACATGGCATTCTTGAAAGAACATACCTATATGAGCTCGACTCTAAACGTCGCGGTCTATGAGACTTGGGTGATCTCTAGTAAACTCATGAAGAGACCAGGAAGTATGACGCATATGCTCCAACCCGCGGGGTAGGATACTTGCAGCCAGGTACTAGTTATGATTTTGAGTGAAATTTATTGGCACCAAACTTGCAATTCAATGTTCGTCCATTGTTCAAGTTGTTGATAGACGTAGTTCAAAATTCTAGGCGAAAGTTCAACTTAACAGTCGCTGCTCAAACACTGGTATATAAACAAGTAGCAAGGATTGATAAATCTTCAAATGTGCATTTGAGATCTGGTAGGGGATTGTTAGAAATAATGTGGCTAATCCATTTAGGTTCATGTGTATTTCAGATTTTTCCTAAATCTCAAAGCCTAGATTTATGGCAACCCATATGTGTTTGAGCCCATGTTTGTGGCAGCTCATATGAGAGTAGAGTAGGAGCTAAAGTTTAGTCCCACATGAGAAGTTGAAGGAGAGTTGCACCACCTTATAAGGTGGAGTGCTGCATCACTTTGTAAGTGAGTGACAATAAGAGAGATACACGCGCGCGCTCCTCCTCTGACGACGCCGCCGCTTGCATGCCCGCCCGCTCGTCTCGTTATGCTGGTTGCGGGAATCTCGCCGAGCCGAGCTTTATTTTGATGCTCAGAAAAATTGTAAGGTTTTGACAGACGTGTCAAATGGTTAGCTTATTTAGGTCGCTTCCGGATGACGGGAGAGCAGGTCTCCGGAACCACTCGCCCTTACGATCCTGTACGGGAGAGGGCGAATAAGGTTTTTGGAAAGCGCTCCGCGCGACTGCTCGAGTTCTCCATCACGGGTTGTCTTCCATCCAAGTCAGGCGGTGCTGCCTACCGCCGTCTTAGTGGCCGTCTGCTTCGATCAGTCTTTCCCAAAGTTTGTACTACGACAACTGAACGGTACGTTGCTACGATGCTCCTGTTTGGTTATTTATCATGTTGTGCGAGTACATGCTTAGCTGCTGTTTGTTTTCGTTCATCCTATTGTTTAGTACACATAGTATGTTCGAGTTACATGAGTTAGTAGTTGGTTTTGTCATGCTTAAAATTTTAAAATTAATCATAGAAATTATAGCTATATTCCAACGGCTATCGAGTCTTAGACCAGCCACGGTGTGTGAAAAAAGCGATTCGAACGCGCTTTTGAACCGGTTCCGTACGCTGTGGAGCATCGATCCAATCCTCCTGACAAAAAAAGCGGATCACAAAATTGGTTCGGTTCCTAGCGATTAAACAAGACTTATAAGATCTGACACAAGCTCAACAAGCACGGAGTAAAAGAGATGGCAGGAGAGAAATTCTATTGTTTATCTTGCTGTGGGTCCCTCGTTGATTTAGGAAGCGGTTTTATACACTATGGCAAAGATGTAGCGATTCCTACTTCTATCAACTTTTGGTTTGAACCGAATCAACGGTGTGGTTGGTCTCTGTTGCTTTCCTTTTCCCGAGACCTTGACACCACGGCCAGCCCAGCCTAGACTCTCACTTGGCTCTCGTGATTGCACGGAGATGTGGGCGGAAATACCTACCTGCTCCCTCCCACCACTCTGCATCTGCATCTGCATCTGTATGCACTGCACTACCCGGCCCCTTTTTTCATCGGCTCCTTACTTTCTTGCTTGACATAGCGTGGTTGATTAGTGGTATTCGACGGGTGTGCGTCGCTATATTATGGGCGGCGTCCATATATTCTAGTAGAGAGTAGAGACCGAGCGAGCGGGGTGGTCATGGGCTTTCATTACCTTTTGTTGTCGCCCGTATGCACAAGCTAGCTACGGAATGCATGTGTCGAGCCAGAGATGCAATGCGTGCTATACTTTTTCTCTTCGTCAGATTAATCAGCATGAACCACAATGTGTTAGTCACTCCGACCCATATTAGTTGTATAAATTTGTTTAAATTCGGATATATCTAGCACTAAAACATGTCTAGATATAATTAAATCTAGACAAAATTCAAGTTAACTGCGTCGGAGAGAGGGAGTATTGTTAGCTCACTGCCGTGTGTGTGAAAAGGGCTCGCAGTCAGCTCAAATCCTGTCATTTCCTTTTCCCGTCCTCTGACCGAAATGGAAAGCAGGAGATCTAGTTAACTACTAACGTTTTGTAATGGGAAAAACGACCCTAACTGTCGTCGACCCATCTTCCCTAGCTTTGCTCGGTCAGCGAATTTGGGTGGCGGTTTCATGTCCACCGGCCAGTCATCGGACTGGTTGCCGTTGCCATGGATGTCGTATGTACAAAGTACACAGAGCGACCGGTACGTAGCTAGATAGAACAATCAGCTTCCGTCATCCGTTTTTTTTGGGTGCCAAATCTAACGTTTTTATAAAACTAAATCCACGTCTGACCCTTTCTCGAAACTAATTCGAAATATGAACCCTGGATCGGCGCCATTTAAAATAAAGCTGAAGTTGTACAGGTCAGCGTCAGCATAGCGAAAAACCCAAGAAGGTCGGCTCCGTATGAAACGGCGACAAACTCCCCTTGGTTGCTCTTTTGTTGTCTCGTGTTGGCACCGGCCTATACAACTTCGGCTCTATTTCAAATGGCGCCGATCCCAGGGATCAGATTCCGAAATGGTTTTACCGAGGGGCACGCAGGTAAAGGATTAGTTTTGTCCACGGTCAGATTTGTCAAAAAAAAATACCCATCATCCGGCCTTTCCATCACGTCACACAAACTAACTGTCTTTGTCATTGACTCTTCCTGCCACGTCCTCGTCGTCGGTCGTCCATTCCGAGAGTTGGCTGCTTGCTGGTCCGGCTGAAAGCACCGCCGGGTGTAGATATAGAGCCGACTGGTGTTGTAGCTAGTGGCGGCTAATTTTGTTTGCTTCCCAAGTTCCAAGCTAGTGGCGAGTTAATCTCATCCGAAGATGTTCGATAGAAATCATTCAAAACAATTAAACAAAAATTTATCCAAAAGAGATCTAACGATCAAATTATTATAAAACATAATGAAAAATCGTCTATTCCCGTCATTGACTATTCCTGCCACATCGTCGTCGGTAGTCCATTCCAAGCCTAGCCTGCTTGCTCCAGCCGTACTAAAGCCGACTGGCGTGGAGCAAGCTAGTGGCGGTTAATTTAGTTTGTTTCCCAAGTTCCAAGCTAGTGTCATGGTCACGACTCTTAGTTTGGATGGTCCGGTGTAATTTGGTTGATCCACGATTTGTGCATGCTCACGACAGTTAGTTTGGATACATCTTTTTAAAATAATATTTTCTTATTAATTTCAAAATATAATACGCGGAAATAGAAATTTGCAAATCTAGCACATTATTGGTTTGAATCAAACCGACTCAGCCATTAGGTTTGGGCGAAACCGCCGAGTGGAAATTTACCAAAGTGAATAATCATAGCCCCAAACCGACGCTCACAATGGTCCATTCTTTTTTTTAGAAACACAAACGCTCACAATGCGTATATACACTCATCCCTATGAACACACGCATGCATGCCCTACCCCTATAGCACCTCCGAGAGACTGAGCCGGCGGATCTTGAGGCTTACGAAGTCACCACAGACGCCTTGCTATCGACGAGAATGTCGTCTCCCACTGAAAGAATATTCCGCCTTTATGAGATATCAAAACGTTAAACTTGAGATTTGAATTCTGGTGAGCTAGTGTACCACTGCCATTCTGTTCGGCCAAAATCAACAACGTGTCAGATTTGCAAATTTGCAAATTCGCAAATTATATTTCAAAACCAATAAAAAATGTAGCAATTAACTTTTCAGACCGTGCCTCACGTTTCCTTTTAATCGGAGTTCAAGGCATACAGTATGCCGCACCGGACCCTGGGTTGCTGGGCCTAGAGGGAAATTATTATTTCGATTTGCTGGGCTTTGTGACAGTGTTTGGCGTCTCTTTTCAGACCGCCCAATTTGTAAAATTACGACACGGCCCCAGCCTTCCAATTTAAAAGCTGTTTTCCGCCTAACAAACTATACCGAAATGTTAAATGCCGCTCACTGCGGGAGCTGCTATTTGCCGCTTTAAGCGACGCTGGACGTGCAAGCGGTCTGAAGCCTGCTTAAATTGGGCTGGCCCACTTAATCGTGAGTTCTTTTTTCTATCTTTTGTTTTTAATTATCTTATTTTAAGCTCTGGATTTTTTATAATATAATCATTTAAAAGCAGTGAACATTGTTTTAATATTCCTCAACCAGATTTCAAAATTCATGAACCAATATTAAGTGGGCCGTCTGTGCAACCAATATTTGAAAAAATCATGAACCAAATTCAAAAACCATGAACAAAAAATTGAAAAAGCGATTTATTTAAAAATGAATTAAAAAGGAAAAAAACAAAAAAAGAGAAAGTAAACAGAAAATAGAAAAAAATAGTCCTATGAACTAGGCCGTCCTAACCGGAGGAGCGTCTGTGCAGCACGAACCGCCCGTGCCAAAGTGGGCGACATTTAGCACTTTTGGCATATTGAGGCGCCGGGGCATCGCGTCGCACAGGGACTTGCCCCAATGGGCCAGCCTAGTTCCCTTGAATGATTGTATTTTTCCTTCTATGTTTTCTTTTTATTTTATTTTTCATTATATTTTTTATGTTTTATTTTTCTTTTAAAGTTTAAATTTTGATAATTGTTCATGATTTTGTAAAATATTATTTTTAAAAAATGTTCATGATTTCCTAAAAGATGTTCATAATTTTTGGAAAATGTTCATGTTTTTTTAGAATTTTGTTTTATGCATTTTAAATTTGGTTCATGAATTTTGAATTTTTTTTCATGATTTTAGAAATTGGTTCATGAATTTTAGAATTTCGGTTCATGATTTTTAAAATTATTCCTAATTTTTGGAAAAATATTCATGATATTCAAAAATTCTTCATGAATATTCAGAATGTTTACCGTTCTTATATTATTACTATAGATATGTTCAGCAACTAAATTAAATGCATAAAAATAGTAATAAAAAATCCCATCAAGTGTGTCGGCCCAGTAACTCTGGATCCTTGTCTAAAAAAAAGTAACTGGACCCTTTAGGCTGAGTATGCGGGCTGTGCCGCTTGAAGAGGCAAATAGGACCATCCGGAACTATATAGGAAAAACGGTAGGCACTATATATGCCTTACTGAGTCCTGATATGACTTACCCGTAGTCATTTTCTTCTTCGGCCATTTTATCTTCACGACTCGGTGCTCTTCTTTTTTTTACAGACCCAGTCAACAAGACAGACACGGGTTCATCTAGCTATGAGAAGGCCCAAATAAGTTATCGACTTGACCCTAAAGCTAGAAAACTTGAAGTACAAGATGTGTTAACGACTATGTTGTAATATGTACCATAGCTAGTTATGATTCTCCCTCTAAGTCCTAGGCCAGATGGCTATATAAGACGGCCTACTAGCAGACTTTAGGGAAACACAACTCGCATAGATGAACCTATCTTCAACCATCTATAACATCTGGCTTACCGATTATAATCGATTGATAGCAGGAGTAGACCACCGCGGTCGGATCTAGACTGGGTAAACATGTGTGCTCCCCATTTCGAACATCCTCAGCCTCACACCTCTTTCTTTGCACGCCTCGAGGACTCCCTCATGGGGTACTTGTCATCAATATGATGATAGTTGGGGTCCACCATGGGGCAGGCGGCTCTAGCACTTTGGATACGGTCGGGATCTGATTTCGAGGGAACCACGAAAACATCACCATTGGTCGCGTTCTCTATGTAGACGGTCTTCATATCGTCCCTAACAATAAGATCTGGATTCTACGAATCTTAAAGCCTTGATTCGGTCTCGCAACCTTAAATGATCCGTTGACCATGGCTGGTCGGTAACAAGCAAAATAATCATGAGAATCTGATGAATCCACCGTGGAGGAGTCTCAACTAGTAATGTGTTACTCCCCTACTTGCACACTTATATAAAAAATTACAATTGCATATTCCATTTGGCATGTTTAGTATCACCGTGAACCGAATCTCTCCGCGCCACCGTTCATCTACAGAAACCTCAATCAACCTTCAGACTCTTTACCTTTATGTTATTTACTTTTAATCTCTGTTTGAACTCTATTTCACACTCAATCATAATCACTAGCTTTTCACATTAAATATTGCAGTCAATTCACTCAAGAATAGTGACACCTTGGGTAGAACCAAAACACCGCAAATAAACTCTTGCCTACACTTCTTGATGGAATCGATATAAAATCGATAGTCATACTTTCACAAAAATGTGCTTAGACGAATACGTGCTCTTGCAGTCATCGGCAACGCGTTTCGTGAATCGAATTCGAGTTAGAACTTATTTTTTGGAATGCAACTATACATGTATGACATGTGTGTGTGTCAGCCTGTTTGTGCATGTATACAACATGTGCGGACTTGTTTGTGCATGATTGACATGTGAACAGTTTCTAGAGTCTTCCTCATCCACGTGGCACTTCGGCCGGCTCACCTTCCAGGCTATATGAGAGAGAGACATAACAAATTCTGTACTCTCTCTCTCTCTCTCTCTCTCTCTCTCTCTCTCTCTCTCTCTCTCTCTCTCTCTCTCTCCGAGAGACATGTGATAAGATGTTTAGAAAGCATCTTGGCGCGACTGATCGCCTTTGTTCATATGCGTCTAAGCCGTTTGTGCGTATTTTTCATGGATCCGGCTATCGACAACCTCAACACCATCATGACCGACCTCAACAACGAAGGCGATGTGGCGGTGACCTCCCCGGTTAACACGTATGTGTTTCTCATCTTCTTGTTTGCACTTGGTTTTGGTCCACATGCAGATCTGCTAGGAGTGCTTAGTATGATGCAAGTGGTTAAGTTCACAAGTGCATATATGATCTTTGATTTCAGTAATTAATCTCACTCGGAAATTTACTAATATCCTAACATCAAATATATGTGAATATGCAGTTCATCAAATTCTACCTGTTTTGTTTCTCTCCAATAGCGCAACTTATTAACCTTGAAAAGTTGTGAGCGAGCACCATCACACCTATACCCTTACTAACTTTTAGTTTTGTTCTGACACTAAATCACGGTAAAAAATCTGTTAAAATGATGAGGTAGTATAAGATTATACTATGCCATACAGAAAATCTAGAGCTAAAACTTATATTATGTGGCCTACACAAAAATAACAAGTGGTAACAAATACTCCCTCTATTTCAAAATATAAGATGTTTTAGATTTGTGAAGAAAATATATCGAGACTTATTTTAGTGTGTAGATTCACTCCAAACCTAAGTTAACCTACATATTAAAACAAGTCTAGATAAATTTGCTTCATAAAGCTAAAACATCTTATATTGTGAAACAGATCGAGTATACGATGAATACGAAATGCATCAAGTGTTATCTTTTTTTTTTGGTTCCTCTCAAATAGCACAACTCATTAACCTTAAACTGTCAAACTTCATGCACTAGCCAACGCAATCAAAAGTCCGAACTGATGAAAAGAGCTAGTGCAATCCACTTATACACTTCAACACCCCCTCTCACGTGTGATGGAGAGAAGTCAGCACGTGCAACGGAAGAGAGCGACGGCGCGCGAAACTCACGTATGACTCAAGGGGCCTATACGTGGACACAGAGGGGTCAACAACAATTTAAGGATAAATTGCAAAAGCCAGGACTCGAACTCGAGACCTTAGGCTCTGATACCATGTCAAGCTTCATGCACTAGCCAACGCAACCAAAAGTCCGAACTGATGGAAATGGCTAGTGCAATCCACTTATACACTTCAACATAAACTTCACATATCGATCTAACTTTTGTGCCACAATGTGTAGCTATATATTTTTCAAATTCTTGGTACACCAAAAACTGTCTAAAATAAGTGAAGGTGTATATACCAACCGGGACTAAACGTCCTCCAACCCTAACGCACTACCGCGGCCACGTAGAGCCACGTGAAGAGCCTTTAGTTCTGGTTGACAACACAACCAAAGCTAAATGGGTGAGGGGGCTCTAGTCCCGATTTGACAATCCTAATTAGGCAACCGGGACTAGAGGCCGTCCCTGAAACAAGATACATGTTTTCTACCAGTGTATGTGTACCCCGCTTAGAGAAACCCATCTCAAACGAACCAGATCTGAGATTGGATCAAATTGGGGATCGAGGAGGTGCGTATGTTACATTACACGAGGAGTAATAAACGTAGAATCAGAGCTACACGTACGAGTGACGACCTAACCCCAAGCTAGCCTAAGATCGATCTCACGTGATATCGATCGCGATGAATCTCCTGCAAACATCTCGACGGCTAAACCCTGCACGCACGTTAATCATGGCCTCTCCGCGTACGAATCAACGCCGTGATGCGAGTCCCACCAGCGATCCATCTCGTCCAAGGACGGGAGCACCGTGTCGTCCTGGAACGAGACCGTAGTCCCGGCGGTGCTAAACCCTGCTCCGGCGCCACCGCTGCCTTCCGCATCGACGACATTGCTTCTGCCGGAGACGCCGCCGGCAGCCACCACCACGGGCGCAGTCGTCGTCGTCGTCCGTGGTATGGACGAACCATCGCATGCGCCGAGCTCGAGCAGCAGATGGGCGCGCGCGGCCGCGGAGTCCTTCCCGGTGAGCCTGTGCACGACGTCCTTGAAGCTGGCCTCGTCCGCGCTCACCTTCCTGGTGATGATGTGCTTGACCTTCACCTCGGCCGGAGACGGTGGCGTCCGCCCGGCCGGCGGTCTCGAGGAGCCGCCGCCTCTCGCTCGGCTGCTTTCCATATATGTTCACAAATTTGGTGGGTATGTCGGCACCAAAATAACTAGCTCGAGCTCTAGTTGTACTAGGAGTACGAACTAAGTTGCGCGTATACGCCGTAATTCGGTGCGCCCCGATGGGAAGATGCATAGTTAATTAATTATATAGAATGTGGCGGTGACGGGGCCGGTAGAGGGGACAGCGATGGAGAGGGACTCCAGGATGGCCGGCCGGAATGAAGAAAGGTCGTGGCTAATAAGCTAGCAACCACCGTGGGAATGGAGGAACGTGCGTGCGTACGTACGACTGGTCGCCTTGTAACTGCAGGCCGGTTATGGGGTTTCGGTCTTGCTGACTCTTGAACGTTCTTCCCTCGATCCATCGATCAGATAAATATCATGAGACGATCCTAGCTAGCTATACTTTTCTCCCCCAGCTAGCTCTTTCCCGTCTCTATCCATTTCTCTGTCGAGAGAAAGCCGAGGCAATCGCCCGTGTGTCTCACGTGACTCTGTAAGTACAACCGGTAGTACATTAGTCAGAATTACCGTGTGTGAGAAGCTTACAAGTAGGTAGATCTTTTTTTGGACAAAGGTGAAGCTTAATTACTGTCTACTCCTACTACATTAGTAAAGTCTTGCTGTGAAGCTGCACGGAAGCAGCAACGTCCGTCCGTCCGTGCGTGCGTGGCAAGGAATTCCTAGCTAGCTAGCGCGCACCCACGTGCGGGTAAAAGATTGCAAATCCACACGTGCATGTGTCCACCTAGCTACTAGCTAGCTAGCATCGAAAGATCACGGAGGCCTGGCCTCGATCGGCAGCTGATATCTGTGAAGCGATCTCGACTTGTTCCGGCAGACCGCGCGTCGGCGACGACGCCACCCACCCGCACCGCAGCAATCAGGTCATTGCTCCTCCGCGCCACTCTGGGCCTCCACGTTGCCACAGCCCGGTGGGAAAAGAAGCCATGTGCTGCCCAAAGCTACACAACTCGACTGTTGGCGGGCTGAGCTCCAGGCCGGCCTAGCCCAGCTGGCCTCCTTTTCCTTCTAGTTGGCCGTAGGGCTACGCTCCCCCCTAATCTATACCTAATAATAAACGAAGAAGTATTTCTTACAGTACCTACACTTTTTTAGACGACTTTACCCTTTGACCAAAAATAAATTACCCACCAATGCCACCGGTAAGTGAAAAAGAAAAATAAATTACCCACCAATGACACCGGTAAGTGAAAAAGAAAGAAACACTTTTTTTTGGCATGTTTCTTGTAGCACAACTGTTTCACGCAAGTCTACGACCTGTGCAGGCTGTGCGACCGGCCTGACGACGCCTACTGGAACGTGCTCATGAACGTTGAAGGAAGAAGATGCAGAGGAGTATGGCGTTGTGGACTGTGGTGCCACTCTACGATGATCGATCCGATTATGCTGGAAGGCTCCTGATATGCATGAGTGCATGTATACTGCTGCTTTTGGCTGCTGCATGGAACGTCCATGGAGCTAGGGAAGAATTCATGCATAAATACCTAAGATCGGCTTGATGGTGGTACTCGCAGCAGCACGACCCGCGGCGAGGACCTGCTTCCTGGCGGTGGTGGCGCATCTGATCAACGAGAGAGTCAGAGACCGACCAACACTACTGCCAAGAGGGAGACATGGCGGGGCGGTGCAGGTCGGCACCGCAAACTGACTATGCCTGGTGGCGAGAGCTCGGGTTCACGTCCATGGCATGCCAAACCCAACCAGTGCTAGCTCGGGGAGGAAGCCGCGGCGCCGATGCGCCTTCATGTCAGCTCAGGTTCGATGTGACCACATGGCGGAGGCCAGCACAGACGTGCGCGGGTCCATCCATTGACATTGGCTTCTCCATTGTTCGTTGTTTTTATCTAGAAGCACGGGTCCAACGATAGGTGGAGCACGGAGGAGATGGAGGGCAGGGGGAGGCACCAACGATAAGTGGAGATGGACAGGGTAGAGGAGGCACCGAGAAGGGATTAAACGTTCGGATGCTGATTGTGGGAGTCAAATAAGTCGATACACCATTTCTCCCGGTCCAACACTTTTTTGGACAGATTTGTCCTCCCATCTATACCTAAATTACCCATAGTGTCATTGGTAAGTTAAAAACCCGTTCACATCCAATTATCTTTGGTTCGTCCGTTTGGTCATCAATCAATTTGCCCATAATAGAGGTGGTGGTGTTGTGTCAACTCGGATTTTGCACAAATAAAGATGATAAAATTGTCATCCATTTCTAACACCACGAAGGCCTCGCCGGTGTGTCTGACGTTCAGGCTAGACTACACTGGAGAGGCGTTCGTTCGGCTAGCCTCACCCGGGTCGATGCCAAGGGCAAAAGGATCTCCGCTCCACGGCAGAACAGGTTAACACCACTCACAACAGCCACTTTGATCCCCCTCGCCACTTTCTTTTTTGCATGCTTGTTTACACACATGTACAACCAGATCCTCCTGTGCTTGAATTATGTATGAATATGAAAGATTAGTCATTTGATTTCTTGTGACACCATAGCAATGCACGAAGTGTTTTTTTATCCTTCTTACATTTTTGGACCACTCTGTCCCTGCCAGTTCAGATATATTGCACCATTTGCCATAGTTGAGTTAATTAAACCCCACGATTTTGCGGTTAGAAGTACCGAATCGCCTTATTTTGTCTCTTCCGGTGCAAGGCACGGGCTTTTTCCTAGTAATATTAAAGAAAAAAAGAAGAACAGGCTTTGTCCTTTGTCATTTGCCCAAAAAGGTTTGGAATTCTCCTTCAGCTAGCACTTGGGTAGACGCGAGGTGACAGACACCAAAGTAATACTAGCCATCCGCATACGATTGACAGAGTTAACTGCCATATATAGCTAGCTAGGGCCTCTCTTCATCTAAAGAATATAGATACTAGCTCCTAGTTGATGAGACACACACACTTGAGCCAAAACCTAAGTGTGTTTAGACCCCGATGATCTAGCGTGCGAGATAATTAAAAACATTCTTTGGTTCACTATTTAATAAGCAAAACAAAAAACAAAAAGAAACTTGCTTCTTCTAAGTTGATATGTGTTGTGAACTACTTAATTGTGGAGTTTATATACCGTGTGCTTTTATCTTCAACATTTGGTAATAATGTTTCAAGACCAACAGGTTGTTGGTCTATCCAAGTTACACACACATATTCTTTTTTTTTTGAAGTGTATACACATACCTCGAGTATGTAGAACTCAGGGTATATGTAAGTGTAACTTTAATATGCATATATAACTACGGTCCTAGCGCCCCTCTAGCCCGGGCGGCCGCCCAGGCTTGCCGACGGATCAACGTTTGTGTTCTTATGTAACAAATTTGTTCGAAAATTTGGCATCTCAAGCTTGTTCGCCTAGGCTTGAGAAACTTTCTGGGTCCGCTAGTGTATACCTTAGTATATTTAACTTGGGTATGCATGTATACCTCCATGTACGTACAATTCAAAGCGAACACAAGAGTATTAGGTCTTCACTGGTAGAAAACGCCCCATTGGTCCCGGTTGGTAAGGGGCATTAGTCCCGGTTACCCAACCGGGACGGGGCAATCGGGACTAAAGCCCCAACCTTTAGTCCCGGTTGCCCCACCAACCGGGACAAATGGGGTACACGTGCGGCGCCGAGGCGAGGAGGGGGTGGAGCATAACACGAACCGACTAATAACCTTCGCCGCGTAGATTTACACGCTTCTCGCCATGCGTAGAATTCATTTTGGCACATTTTGTTGCCGCGGCAAAATTTTCGCCACTTTTTGTGCCGCGGCAGAGAATTCATTTAGGTTGTTTTATTGTTTATTTAGTGTTTTGCACTTATCAATGAAGGAACCGCTATATTACACACGATCATCATGACAATATTACATTCGATACACGGATCGAGTTCATGCATTACATACAAAAGTTGCTCTTTGTACAATCCCTATTGTCTATACACAGCCGAATAGTATTCCCCTTTTGGGTCTAGGACTTCTGTATCCAAGAATCCTGCCAATTCCTCCTGAATTGCTCGTACGCGATCCTTTGGCAGAAGACCGTCCCGTAGACGTTCGATCTGATTTAAAAAAGGAGTCAACCTATATGAATGAAACTAAACATAATTTGATTGTAATTAAAAACTATGGAAATTGTTTACGTACGTGGAGTTGCTCTAAATTTCTGCCCTTCTCATCGCACGTCTGCCGGATGAACTCGCAAACATAGTATCCACATAGATTGTTACCTGGTCCCTGTGTCAGGCACTTTACGAGAACATAGTTCAATCAAAATAATAATCAAGCATGATAATAACTGTATCAAAACTAGAATCAAAGAGATGCGCGGATATAGCTAGTGGTGCTTACATCTAGTGCTTCAAATGTAAGCTCCGCTTTCCAAACATCCCTAGCCTTGTTGGTGAACCTTTTTCAAGCGCTGCCCGGCGAAGAAAACGAATAAAATAAGTTATTAATTACTTGATATCATAAAATTCACGAACGTTGTCGATATAATATCGTAATGATTAGAATTACCGCTGGAGAAGTATCTGCATGTCCTTCCACTGCTCAAGGGGTTTATGTTTCGAGTCCATGACTAGTACACGCCCTTTGTCAAGTTGAATGATTAACAGAATATAGTGGAAGCTGTGAATGCATAACTAATCAATTATATACTTAACATCGAGTAAGCGAAATAGAAAGTGTATAGAAGACAATAACACTCACTCGAAGTTGTAAGGAAAAAATATTTTCCTTCTGGTTTCTTGAAACCTTAACGCGTGTACTATATTATCCTCCGTATCCTGGGGGCTTGTTTTGAGATTAGCTTCATGAACCCAATATGGGTCAATGAAGCCAATGTCATAGATTTGTCCTCTGCTGCATTCGAGAATCTTCATTCTGCATATTACAGTATGATTATATACATGCAATAAACAAGGTGAGATAGCTGGAGACTAAATTAGTTACAGAATTAGTACTTATATACATGCAATATGCATGGGGCAGCTTCTCCGTATTGTGCAACTATCTCTGGATCATACTGCTCTTCGGCCCTATATTTGCTCGACCCCACATTGGTTTGGGAAATCACCTTGAGAGGGGCGCAAGACTGTTTTGCTTGTTTTCTGAGCTGGGCAACAAATTTCTCGCTTGCATCAGTACTGCTCTTCGAGGCTTTTTGTGCCGCATGTGACTTGAGAATAGAACGCTCATAGTCTGATGACAGCTTTGGCTCGGGTTGATGAGGAGTCTTTAGCATTTTCAACACTTTGCCTTTTTCTTCTTTGGTGTTGGGGAACTCTGGCTCTTTCGGCCGCCTCAGCTTAGCGAAAAACGCTGTCGTTTCCGTATCAACGATCGCCGCAGTCTCCTCTTCAGTACAATTATAAGCTTTCTTGGGAGGAACCTTTGGTACTTTTGGAAGAGGCTCTTGTTTACGTTTCGGCGATCGCTTACCACGACGCAGAGTAGCGGTACGCTTACGCTTTTTATCCTGAGGCGCCGGCGATGGCTCCCACGGCGATGGCTGCGCCCGGAGATTGGTGAGGCGACGGAGCCGGGTGAGGCGACGAAGACGGCTGTCGCGGCGGCGACGACCTCGCTAGAGACGGGTGAGGCAGCGGCGAAGATGGCCTTGGCGTGTGATTTCGAAGCACGATACATTCCTTCAGCCATAGAATGGTGACGTTTGTTGCGTCTCCCAGTACAGTCACATCCCCTTCACCTGCAGGGTAGTGAAGATCCAAAACTTCAAAGGTGGGCATGATTTCATCCAACCCGACAACAGCGTAGCCCTCTGGAACCGGACGACAGTGGTAAGTTGGTGTGGGTCCAATTGGTAAGTCATAGACGACCGCCACCTTCATTGATATGTTCACAACTTTGACATGTAGCTCGCAGTGTGTCATCTCTGTGATATCATCCATTGGGTAGCCAACAGGAGCCATCGTCGGTGCACCATCGGCATCGCCATTGTCATCACCCGGGACCTCGGTGGAAGCCACACTGCTTTTTCGATTATTCGATAGGCCGGTAGCATCGAATGTAGTGTGCTGCTGAGATGGGACGGTAGTAATTTGCTCTTTAAGTGCGTTAATTTCATATTGTTGTTGCTTTATTCGTTCTTCAATTATACGCATTCGCTCTTTCTGAATATCTGCTTCAACTTCCGCCCTGTCCTTTCTCCTCTGACGGCTTCTATCAGGATATTTCTTCCTCTCTTCGGGAAACCCAGTCCTCCATGGTTGGGAGCCTCTTGTGCCTCGTGTTCGTCCATCATGTTCCTTATTTCCAAGAGCGAGTGTGAGCTCATCATTCTCTCTATCGGGAATGAAGTCCCCATCTTTAACAACCTTTACTGCTTTTCTCATCTTCTTGATTGGCAAGGGGTCTTCTTTATGTCGTATGTTATATATACACTTCCCTTCCGAGTCCAACGTGCCCCCATGCCCGTAAAACCAATTCCTTGCACGTTCTACCCAATCGTCTGTCTCTTGGGTGATCTTTTTAGCACGCAGTTCATTCTCAAGTTTCTCCCACTTAGGAATGACAGCCCTGTAGCCACCTTGCCCCATAGTATGGTGATACTTCTTGTTAGCAGCATTCAGCTTATTCGTTGCAGACATTTTCTTAGCTTTTTCTGATGTCTTGTAATTTACAAACTCAGCCCAGAATGGTTTTATCTTCTCAAACTGAGTCTTCTTGAAATCCGGAGTCTTCTCTTTCACGACATAGTCAAGGTGCAATCTTTTCTTCCAGTTGGTGAAACACTGGGCCATATTCTTCATAGCCCACTCCCTGACCTTAGACTCCATGGCTCTCCCATGTTCTAAGGCGTCCCAACTGGATCCTCCGCATTTGGATCCAGCTCTATCTTCGGTAGTTTGAAATTAACCATGAGCCTCTTCCACAGTAAATCTTTGGCCTTGTCAGGGACAAACAAACATGTTCCCTCTTCTTTAGCATCAGCAGGCCTATTCCAATTTTGAATGGTGATCGGGATTAAGTCCCTAATGGTTACTCCGCATTGTGCCATAAATTTGATTGCGAAAACTTCGGGAGTCGTCGGTTTGCCGTCTTCAGCGATATCTTTGATCCTGAACCTCTCATGGTCTTCCAACTTTTTGGTTGGGCCTCGTCCGCTCTTTTCAGTATATTTGTTTGATCCAGAGGGCTAAAATAAGAAACATCGTCGTTACTATTTCTATATAGATAGCAGATGATTAATTAATGAATTAATTATATTACATGCACCTCGCCAGAGCGGTCGTCTTCTCGATTACACAAGGCATCGCCTTCTCCCTCGTGGAAGGCAACACCTTCAACCTCAAACAAGTCGTCTATTCCGGCAAAAAGAGGATCACCCTCACCGGAGTTGTTCAGAAACATCGATACATCTAAATTTTCTTCCCCGCGGATCACACCTTGGATCAACTCTTCCTTTTCTTCGTCTCTGACGTGTGGGTCCATATTTTCTGCATAGGTGGAAAAACGGATAAGTCAAAGCGGCTAAGGGAGAATGTTAGGTACGGTGTTAAGAGATATAAACCCTAATTCAGAGAAACCCTAATATATACATACACAATAATAAAAATGAATTTACAATATCAGAAACCCTAATTCAGAGAAACCATCGGGCTCGGATCCTATCGCGAAGAACCAATACCGGAAAGAAAGGCGGCAGTCAATCAACCCTCGGGTTCGGGATGCCCTGGCGAGGACACACCGGCTAACCCAAGGTGCAACATCGATTCAACTGGGGTCTATGACAACTAATATCATGGCTAAGCATCTACAATACGATGGCTATCAAGAAATCTTCGATCTTCGATGGTGTTGACCTTGGTCTTTGATCTCGATCTCGTATTCTACCGTGAAGAACCGAACAGCGGAAATAGATGGGAACAATCAACACATGGCATCGATGCAATGATCAAACAAGGATGATGATATGACAAGTTAATTTGTATTGAAAAGTAACCCTGAGACATGCTCGACAATTTAAACGGGGTTCCGAGGGGTGAAAACCCTAACTCGGCGAAACTCCGGAGTATATGAGAGGGGTTGATTTTGTTCTCTAATTAAACTTTTCTTGAAAGTTGTGGAACAATGCATGATTATAGGTTAAATAGTTAGATCTCATTTTTCTGAACATTTTGATATATTATTTGTATTTTTCTGAGATATAAATAATTAATTATTGAATTTACAATACTATATCAATTTCTGGATTTAATTAAACCATTTCTGAATTTAAACAAAACAGAAAACATTTTACACCGAGGCCACTGCTAGCCACAGTGGCTGCCAGAGGGGCCCGTGGCCACTTAGCCTCCACGCAGTGTGTGGGACTGGACTGTGGCTTTGACGGTGGACTGGACCAGCTTGCTAACCTGCAGAGGCACCTAGCCTCCGAGGTGGCGGGCAGTGGGCCACGCGGGCACCACACGGTAGCCATGCGAGCACCACGTCACCACGACGGGCGGCGCGGCATACCGTGGTCGACGGCGACCCCGGGGAGCGCGCGGGACTGCGGGGCTGTGCGCGTTCGAACCAGCGTAGCACGGCGAACGATATAGAGGCGGCGCCGCTCCTATTTGGTAGCCGGAGCTACGTCTACGGCGAGGTCTGGCGGTGGCCGACGGCGGCGCTCGAGGCTAGAGCAAACAAGATAGGGAGGAAAGGAAGGGAAGGGTCCTAGAGGACCGGTGGCTCACCCTGAGCGCGGTGGTGGGGTCGGGGAAGCACGGCGAGGTCGGAATCGGGCTGATGGACGGCGGCGAACCTCGTCTGGGTTGGGGAAGAAAGCGTCGAGGGGGCCGGGGCGTGCTCGAGCCCTCTGCTTGCGCGGACGGAGGCGACCGGGGCGCGCGCGGACGGAGGCGATGGTGTGGCGGTATGAAGCCTGCAGGCGGCCGGCCGTCGGGGTTTCTGCGGCACGGTGAGAAGCAGAAGTGAGATGGGGAAGAAGAAGAGGAGGCGCGTCAGTTATAAACGAAGGGCCTTTTGTCCCGGTTGGTGGCTCCAGGGACTAAAGCATCGTCCCGATTGGAGCCACCAACCGACGATAGTCCACTATTTTTCAATGCCCAAGCACGCAGGGGTCTTTAGTCCCGGTTGGTGGCACCAACCGGGACATATGACCCTGTTTTCAAAAAAAATCAGCAATGTTCTCTCTGTTCCCGCCTTATTTTTTATTTTGGGGTTTAAATTTGTAATTTTTTAAATGATAATTACTTTGGAATTTAGAAAAACTTTAAACATAAAAAGTGTTTGAATTTGAATAACTAATTCAAAACCATTTTCTGTTTTTAAAAATAATTAATGTAACCATTTAAAGTATGAACCATTTAAAATTAATAATGAATTAACTTATATTTTTTGAATATTAATTTGGAATTTAGAAAAACTTTAAACATAAAAAGTGTTTGAATTTGAATAATCAATTCAAAACCATTTTCTATTTTTAAAAAATAATTAATGTAACCATTTAAACTATGAACCATTTAAAATTAATAATGAATTAACTTATATTTTTTGAATATTAATTTGGAATTTAGAAAAACTTTAAACATAAAAGTGTTTGAATTTGAATAACTAATTCAAAACCATTTTCTGTTTTTAAAAATAATTAATGTAACCATTTAAACTATGAACCATTTAAAATTAAAAATGAATTAACTTATATTTTTTGAATATTAATTTGGAATTTAGAAAAACTTTAAACATAAAAAGTGTCTGGATTTGAATAAATAATTCAAAACCATTTTCTGTGTTTTAATTTGGATTTGAATTAACTTATATTTTTTATATATTAATGGGCAGGAAAAAAAGGACGGGAAATAATGGGCGAAAAGAAAATTTTATTAGGATAGAACTGAAATTAAAGTACATAAGGCAACTAACACAAAGTTACATAGAAGAACTGGAAATTAAGATACATGGCCAGATTAAGCCAAAATCAGCTGAATTTGTTTTGCAATGTTGGAGTGATTTAGTCATGCTCCTGCCTACACCTGTAATACTGCCATCAGTAGTCGCCGTCATGGCCATCGTCATTGCCGTCAGCTGGTCGCCGTAGTTGAACCTTGAAGGCTGAGTACGAGTGGGCAGGACTTGAGGGTAGCGCAGGCGGGGGCTAGAGTCGGCGGCCGTGTCATAGGCCATGACGCTCTAGAGAGTCCGACCGCGCCACCACAACCGACGGCCGGCCTCGTTGAAGTTCGGATGAGGTGGACCATCCTCCTCGTGCCTGGCGAGCGCCCTCTCACGCCGATCCACGAAGAAGGCTTCCCAAGTCGGGAAATAGTCGGGATGCCATCTGGGATTCCTCCGCTGCTCCGGCGTGAGCTCGAAGTAGTAGTGGGACAAAAAGGAAAACTTTCTCCTGCAACATTGTTCTCCATACCAATGTCCACACGCATGCATAATATGGGCACAACATCACAAACTATGCCGTGATTCAGCACATAACATCGGTCATTTGGACCGAAAGCCATGAAACCTCGAACCTGATAGGTCATTTTGTGAAGGTTTTTTCGAAACATGATCAATATAGCAAGTCTGGTATTTTTCCTTTCAACTATGTAACATAATATGACACCACGTGAAGGATTTTCATTGTTCGGATTTTTTTTGAATTTATTATGCCCGTTTTGAATTATCTGAATTTCTAACTATGGTCGAACCGGTGTGCATGAAGATAGGGGACGAACATCATTAGAACTTGCATTGGATCTCTGAAGAAACCACATATTGTGAGTCTAAAAATGATTTTTCAAAAAATCACGGGCGATAGATCATGTACCTGTAGTACAAACCGGACCCACTTCCTACCGATTCGGCAGACATTTGTCCTTTTTACCCGGGATGGACGAAAAGGTTTGAGATGTCCCGGTTGGGAGATAGTCCATGTAAGGTGGTCTAGTATTTTAGGAAAATGGGACGGTAGCATTCTGAAACGGCATTTTGGTGGTTACTTCACAAAACGACCCGTTTTTTGCGCTCGGAAAATGGAAAAGGGCTTTTCCGTGCGATAAAAAGGAAAACTTCCTCCTGCAACATTGTTCTCCATACCAATGTCCACACGCATGCATAATATGGGAACAACATCACAAACTATGCCGTGATTCAGCACATAACATCGGTCATTTGGAAACCTCGAACATGATAGGTCATTTTGTGAAGGTTTTTTAGAAACATGATCAATATACCAAGTCTGGTATTTTTCCTTTCAACTATGTAACATAATATGACACCACGTGAAGGATTTTCATTGTTCGGATTTTTTTGAATTTATTATGCCCGTTTTGAATTATCTGAATTTCTAACTATGGTCGAGCCGGTGTGCATGAAGATAGGGGACGAGCATCGTTGGAACTTGCATTGGATATCTGAAGAAACCACATATTGCGAGTCTAAAAATGATTTTTTCAAAAAATCACGGGCGATAGATCATGTACCTGTAGTACAAACCGGACCCACTTCCTACCGATTCGGCAGACATTTGTCCTTTTTACCCGGGATGGACGAAAAGGTTTGAGATGTCCCGGTTGGGAGATAGTCCATGTAAGGTGGTCTAGTATTTTGGGAAAATGGGACGGTAGCATTCTGAAACGGCATTTTGGTGGTTATTTCACAAAATCGACCGCTTTTTTGCCGAAAATGGAAAAGGGCTTTTCCGTGCGACAAAAAGGAAAACTTCCTCCTGCAACATTGTTCTCCATACCAATGTCCACACACATGCATAATATGGGCACAACATCACAAACTATGCCGTGATTCAGCACATAACATCGGTCATTTGGACCGAAAGCCATGAAACCTCGAACATGATAGGTCATTTTGTGAAGGTTTTTTAGAAACATGATAAATATACCAAGTCTGGTATTTTTCCTTTCAACTATGTAACATAATATGACACCACGCGAAGGATTTTCATTGTTCGGATTTTTTTGAATTTATTATGCCCGTTTTGAATTATTTGAATTTCTAACTATGGTCGAACCGGTGTGCATGAAGATAGGGGACGAGCATCGTTAGAACTTGCATTGGATATCTGAAGAAACCACATATTGCGAGTCTAAAAATGATTTTTTCAAAAAATCACGGGCGATAGATCATGTACCTGTAGTACAAACCGGACCCACTTCCTACCGATTCGGCAGACATTTGTCCTTTTTACCCGGGATGGACGAAAAGGTTTGAGATGTCCCGGTTGGGATATAGTCCATGTAAGGTGGTCTAGTATTTTAGGAAAATGGGACGGTAGCATTCTGAAACGGAATTTTGGTGGTTACTTCACAAAACGACCTGTTTTTTGCGCTCGGAAAATGGAAAAGGGCTTTTCCGTGCGACAAAAAGGAAAACTTCCTCCTGCAACATTGTTCTCCATACCAATGTCCACACGCATGCATAATATGGGCACAACATCACAAACTATGCCATGATTCAGCACATAACATCGGTCATTTGGACCGAAAGCCATAAAACCTTGAACATGATAGGTCATTTTGTGAAGGTTTTTTCGAAACATGATCAATATACCAAGTCTGGTATTTTTCCTTTCAACTATGTAACATAATATGACACCACGCGAAGGATTTTCATTGTTCAGATTTTTTTTGAATTTATTATGCCCGTTTTGAATTATCTAAATTATCTGAATTATCTTTAGTCCCGGTTGGAGGGATTTCGGCAGGCTGGGCCAGGCAGCACTAATGATAGGGGTGAGTGTCGACATTATGTCGTGCGGCGTGTACCTTGTCCCGGATGGTGTCACCAACCGGGACTAAAGATGAACCTTTAGTCCCGGTTGGAGACACCAACCGGGACAAAACACGAGTCAGCACTAATAATAGGGGTGAGTGTCGACATTATTTCGTAAGTGTCGACACTATGCTGAGCTGCTTGTACTATAAATAGTCATACTTGTGAGTCCAGTCCTCCAGCCAGTTTGAGGCATCTCCAAGATGGTTTTCGAGAGCAGGGACACCACTACGGCCAGTTTTAGGGAGATGCCAACGAAGCCCAGTCCTCCGGCATCTCCGAGAAACTGGTCATAGAGGCACTCCCTAATATGTGCAATTAGTTAGCTCCCAGGCGTATTGATCTAGTTAGAGAAGTTACCAGCTGCAAGATGGTTTTCAAGAGTAGGGACACCACTACGGCCAGTTTCAGGGAGATGCCCACGGAGCCCAGTCCTCCGGCATCTTCGAGAAACTGGTCATAGAGGCACTCCCTAATATGTGAAATTAGTTAGCTCCCAAGTGTATTGATCTAGTTAGAGAAGTTACAAGCTACAAGATGGTTTTCGAGAGCAGGGACATTTACCACGGTTTCAGGGAGATGCCGCCGGATCCCAGTCCTCCGGCATCTCCAAGAAACTGGTCATAGAGGCACTCCCTAATATGTGACCGCGCGCGTTTGGAGATCAGATCTTAATGGTAAGTACGAATCGGGACAACTTATTCATAGTCCCGGTCCAGCCACAAAACGGGACTAACACTCAAGACATTTATTAATATTAAAAACTGAGACTACAAAACCGGGACTAAAGGCCCCCCTATATATAGTCCCGGTCAAGCCACAAACCGCGAAAGATATCCTTCGGTAAAGCCACAAACCGTGAAAGACATGAACTAGAGTTACATAATATGAGCATGAACTTCTTGGCATATGTCCTTCCTTATGATCGCTTCATACGTAACCATGGAGCATCTTCTTTACTTAACAGAATGCTTGGGTCAGTTTTCACTGTGAAGGGAGGAATTTCATCAAACTTATTATAATCTTCTGACATGTCTGTCTTGTCCTCGATTCCCACGATGTTTCTTTTCCCTGAAAGAACTATGTGACGCTTTGGCTCATCATATGATGTATTCGTTTGCATATTTTTTCTTTTTTCGGTCTGGAGGACATGTCCTTCACATAGAAAACCTGAGACACATCATTGGCTAGGACGAATGGTTCATCTCTATAACCAAGATTGTTGAGATCCACTGTTGTCATTCCGTACAACTGGTCTATCTTTACCCCTTCCCCATTCAGGTTGACCCATTTGCAATAAACAAAGGGACCTTAAAAGAGACTCCATAGTCTAGTTCCCATATCTCCTCTATGTAACCATAATATGTGTCCTTTTGTCCATTCTCGTCTATTGCATCAAAGCGGACACCACTATTTTGGTTGGTGCTCTTTTTATCTTGGGCAATCGTGTAGAATATATTCCCATTTATTTCGTACCCTTGGAAATTCAATACAGTAGAAGATGGTGACGCGACCAACAAGTATAGCTGATCTCCAACAGTGGTGTCATTCAAGAGATGTGTCCGCATCCAACCACCGAAAGACTTCATGTGTTCATCTGTAATCAGTGATTCAGGCTTCCCCAGTTTTTTGGAGCGTAGAATATTCTTGTGTTCCTCGATATACGGAGCTGCCAAGGTGGAATTATGTAGAACTGTGTAATCGTGTAGAATATGCTTTGTGCTGCCATCTTCACAATTTGGGTACAACAATTTCTTGTGATCTTCTAACATGCCCTCTAACTTCAACTTCTCATTTTCTGTTTCACAGTCTCGCTTTGCATCAGAAATGACCCTACCAAGTTCATCAGCCGGCTCATCTGATGCTCGTTCTTCACCTCCTTCCTCTCCATTGTCTTCCATTGCAGTATCACTGTATTCAGGAAACATATGATGATAGTTGTTATCATCATCTTCTTCTTCACCATCTTCCATCATAACCCCTCTTTCCCCGTGCTTGGTCCAACAATTATAGTTGGGCATGAAACCTTTCATAATCAGGTGGCCGCAATGATTTTCGAGGAAGAGTACTCCTTGTTGTTCCGACATTGAACATATGGACAACGTATAAAACCATTCTCTTTGTTTGCCGTAGCCACATCGATAAATTTATCTACGCCTTTCATATACCTCCACGCGTCGGTCACCGTACATCCATTCCCGACCGTTCATCTGCATCATATAAGTAAGTTTATCAAAAAACAGGACATCATAAATAGTGAAATGACCAATTCACATCGACACATGCATTGTATCAATGACGGAGAAAAGATAAGATTGCTAACCTCGATCGAGGGAAATAAAGAGGAGAAAGCTCAAGTGCGTCTCGGACATCTTCTATATTTTTGTTCTATGAGAAATTGAACGGGATTATTCACTCAAACATTTCATCAAACACCTTGAATGCATGCATAGGGGAGAAAAAACTAGCACACCCCTCACACCTTCCACCAAGAGAAAAAACAGAGTGGAGGCAAAGGGGGCTGGGGCGTTGCATTTATAGAGGGCGGGAGCATACGTCCCGGTTGGAGCCACCAACCGGGACTAAAGGTGTGTGCCACGCCACGTGGCTGTCGCCAAACCTTTAGTTCCGGTTGATGTTATAAACCGGGACGTATGCCCCTTTACCAACCGGGACGCATGTCTCCGGGCCCGCGTCTCCGAATCGGGGTCTAGCGCATTAGTCCCGGTTGGTGACGCAACTGGGACTAATGCTCTGAGGGGGCGCGAACGGATGACCTGTTTTCTACTAGTCTTGGTGCCCAGGCACCATGCATGGATGGTGTCTCAATTAATTTTACCATGGAGAGTATATGATTAACATACCTGCTTCTTATTACTAGTTCTTATAGTGCCTCCCCACATGCATGCACGTCGATCAAAAGCTTGAATTTGTGGAAACTAATAAGCCTGACTGATAGCAGCAAATACTACATCTCACGTAAACCGGCGCGCGGTGCATTATTCCCTACACATATATATCCCAAAGCATTAATTTTGAGTGGTGTAGATGTGCGCACCATGCATTTCCACTCCTTTTTTTCCCTGATGTGACAGTGACCTTTGGAACTGCGCATGCCATGTGATAGATTAGATATCGTATGGATGCAAATTAAATACAGTGCACCCAGAAGCCCTTAGGATACTACTACTACTACTACTATGTTTCTTTTTTCTTCATAGAAAAAAAAAAGAAAAGCCATGGTGGTGTAGATACTCGCCCACGTGACTGATGTTGGGAAACGTCTGCACATCGATCGCCTCCCATGTTCCGTTGAAAGACTGCGCGGCCTGCACTGGACGCTATCGTTCCCAAAGCTTGTCCTCCACACACAGCAGAGAGAGTATTTCCGCTGAAAAGAAAGGGCCGTTTGTGCAACAACTTGCGCGCAAAGCAGTGGCGTTCTCTCTCTCTCTCTCTCTCTCTCTCTCTCTCTCTCTCTCTCTCTCTCTCTCTCTCCACGGAGAAAAAATCCTTCATCTCCTTGGAGACCATATATGTATGCAATGCCGAGAGAATTAAAGATCCTCACGGCGGATGCAGGCCATGCAAGGCAAAGGAGGAAAAAGATCCTACCGCTGGAGGCCGCGCAAATGCAATCTGATTCTCCTGGTAATATCTCCCGCCCTATCCAATCTGATTCTCCTGGTGATATCTCCCGCCCTGTCCAACGGCGCCAAGGATTTTGATCCGTTCAATCCGTCCAAATAATGCCCTCTCCTTGTCAGTTCCCAAAGCTCTTGGGATTGTTTTTTTCTAATGTGTGAGTTATCATATGTTAGTGTTTAAACCTCCAAGTCTTCAAGGGATGAAAACTGTGGCAGATTCGTGTCTCTCTTCAATAATATGCTTGAAATGCTATGGAAATTTCACGTTACTTCCTTCGAGGCAACCAAAATATACTAGTATTATTACTATCCGACTTTGATAATAATGTACTCGATCTCCCCGTCCTAAAAAGGATGTCACACATTTGCCTAAATTTATCTAGACACTATTTAGTATATAGACACATTCGAAATTAGAAAATTTTGCGACATTTTTTTTGGAACGGAGAGAGCATTATACATTCCCTGCAAAAATAATAATATACATTTTTAAATACTAATTAAATGTTAGTTCATGATTGCCGCAATATAATGTGATGAACTTATCTAATGCAGTCAGTTGTCCAAATAAAGCCCTCGGAACAGATAATTCTTTGTTAACCAAACAGTAGAGTAGGCCAAACTGGTAGTAGATTATTATAATTCACCTTCATGCCAAACGGAGCCTGAGAAGACACCGACGACTTATAAAAAAAGTGGACCATGCACAATTGTAAGCTTTGTTAGCCAAACTTTATTGCAAAGTTTGCTATATAGGAATCAAACATAGCTACTCCCTCCATGCTGGATTAAGTACCAAACATTCTCTTTTTTGGGCCCACATATCTACATTGGACATATATATCTCCACAATTTCATTTCTTCCATGCGTATAAAAGAGTATTGTTGAAGACCAAACATTGCTTAGGCGGCTAGTGTCGTGGTCGCACCCTGCCTATCAAGGATCAAATCTAAGTCTTCTGTTTAATCCAACCAAGGCAAATTATTATTTTAGTGGTAAGTGGTGTACCTGTCGACTGTAGGCATCTGTTATGACTTCTTTGACCTCCTACTTGGGGGCCTAAATTGTTGGGATTCCTGTATTGATTATTACCAAATTCATCAAGGCTAAAATCCCGTGCGGCTCTCTTTTTCACATCCAATGAGCAATTACCTTGGTCCGAGAGATTTGCTAAATTAGCCCTATAATCCAGAATGGAGGGAGTATATCCCCTACTTCAATCTTACACAGATAATGAGTGAGTGACTATTAGTATGTGTATGTGGTGGTATGCATCTATATATTACACTTGGTGATTAGGAAAGCATGATGAAACTGGTTGGAATATCTTGAGTAATATATAGATGTATCAAATAGAACATTAAATCTGTGCATTATGTTTCCTACTAAAAGTAGCACTACACCTTGCAAGAAAACATGTGATATATTTGCTTAAGTTAGTTTGAAAATAACTATTTTATTAGTTACTTAGGCACCCAACGGTGTGTGAAAGGGTTGTCCACAAAGCAGACATGCCTATATGCAAATTCAAGGAAAAGATCCTTCCAATGGTGTCCGCGCAAATACTATTCGATTCTTGTGGTAATATCTCCCTTTACACGGTGTGTTTGATCCATTCAATCCATCGAAATTCCCTATCCTTGTCATCTTTAAAAGCTTGGAATATTTTTTAATGTATGATATAACAAAAAATTATTTTTAAACGCCAATATTTGTAAGTGGTGTATATATAGAGTTGTGGAAAATTTGAATCTTCAAATATGTTTCTAATGCTTTGAATATTTTGTGTCATTTCCTTTTAGGTAACCAGAATAATACTGTTAATATTATCAAAGATCTATATTAATGTGCATTCCCTACATAAAATAATAAATACATTTCTGCATTCAAAATAAGGTTCATGTTGCCGAATTATAATGTGATGAACTTATACCATAATCAATTGCCAAATATAGGACACATAGTAGATAATATTGCTTAGCCAAAGAATAGAGTGGGCAGAAATGGTTAGATCACCTCGATGACAAACAGAGGACAAGCAGACACTAATGATCTTTATGCTCCAATAAAAAGTGGACATTGTTAAATTATAATAAGCTTAGTTTGCCGCAGTTTATAGCAAAGTTAGATTTATACGAATCAAACATAGTTACTAAACGATTAAATTTTGGCACCATATATCTACATTTGAGCATATATATCTCTACACGGTTCAATTTATCCATGCATAAAAGATCCTTCTGGAGAACCACACATTACTTAGACATATAGTGCGGTGGTTGTACCCCACCCATCAAGGATTAACCTAAGTCTCGTGTTTAGTCCCACCAAAGTGAGTTATTCGTTGGGTGGTAAAATGATGTATGTGCCGACAATGGACGTGTATGGTGAATTCTTCAACCTCTTGCTTCCCTTGTTTCAATCTTACATCGTAGAGTGCGTTATGTTTCCTTTTAAAAGTAGCACCCTTATTTCTTATTTTCAAAATAGTCGATGTGTGTTACTTAGGCAACCAAAAATTAATGCGTGAATTGGTTTTCCATAAATCATATATAGGGAAATCTTTAAGGGTACATTGTAGAAAATTCAAGAGTTGCCTTAAGGCCTTAATAACCTTCTTATTGGTTGCCTTATTAATTATAGGGTGAGTAGCTATTTTCCCAAGATAAGTGGACCCTAGCTTATGGCAAAGTTGGGCATCACTTATACACTATAAGGATGATCAGTAGATGAGTACGGATAGCTACTTGCAAGCAGAGAGTGTTTTACTGACGACGAAATATCTTGAACCAAAAGGCAAGAGCACCGAGGGGGGAGCGAGCTCTAGAGAGTGCCGGAAGATGGATTTATATATCTCCATGGTGAAAGGCAGGGTCTCTTTGTTCCATGTATCTATAGCACCGAGCTTCCTTGGCCACATGGACATGGGCCACCAAAGCAAGCAAGCTCGATCGATCACGCGCCGAAGATTCTAGCTAGCTAGGTAGCTAGCGAGAGAGGAAAAAGATAGCCATGCAAACGCAATCCGATTCTCTCCGATGGTGGAGCGATCGAGCTGGCGTCCTTGTCCAATAATGCGCAACGTTTTGATCCGCTCCAGCTCCAGCCAATCAAAGCGCCTTTTGTTATCCTCCTCGGGAATTAAAGCTACTGCCGTGGCCGGCCAGAATCTCCTCGGAGAAAGCTACCTCGGTGGCAACGACGGCGAAACGCCCCGGTGGCTGGTGTCCGGGGACGAGGCTGTGTGGCGCCGGAGCGACCGTACTACCGCCTTTCGCCGGTCCTAAGTGAGGAGAGCACGTGGAGGTGATGTATTTTTGCTAGTTTGAGATCGATCACGTGGAGCTTCTTCCACGCTGTAAACACGCGCCATAGTTAAGGAATAAATAGCATGCAAAATCGTAACCTAGAATGTTGAAGCCTACAATATTACAAAATCGTAACCCGGAATTCTATATATTGTAGGCTACACAAAAATGACATGAACCAATAAAATTTGGAGATTTGAAACTATGCATACTTGATCCAAACTTTTGACATTTTTTTGTAACGCACAGTACAAAATATTGAAATAGATATTTTGCATGTTTATGAGACACACCATTAGATATATTCGGATACTCAAAAATATGTTTTTCGATTTTTTGAAAAGGGGATCACTTGTGTCCACGTGTATCAAATCTCCACTCACACTCACACTATGGTATGGTAGTACCATTTTCTCCTAGGTGTGTGTGTTATGTTACAGTAACATTGTTACTACATCATGATATGTTACCATCATCTCCCTATCCTCATTTAATGCTATGTAATTTCGTCAATATGCCTAATATGAGGATGCATGTTATTGTCTATATTATAACACTCCAGGTAATCCGAGCACGGTATCATAGACAAACAGCTGAGATGATACTATTGTTAATGATCATTATAGTAAGAACATCTCCAACATACGCCCAATAATAAGACTCCACTTTTTGGTTTAGGGCACCACTTTTCTAGTTTTAGGACATACAACCAACTGCAGCCGTTCCAAATGCATACATGACTTTTCTACAAATTGCATACATATATTCATCAAACTCGTGAGAAATAAATCTAAAATAAATGAAACTCAAATAATACTTAATTGTTACATCAAACACAAATAGTTCATCAAGTAGCACCCACATAAAAAACGAACACACAAAGTTCAGCACATACAACATGGAGGCATATGGATTCCCTAAAAAACATGGAGACATCGAGATGGAACTAGTGTTCAAGTTCTCCAGCGTTCCTCCTTTGCTTGAAGAACTGGCCATACTCCTTAACACACTTGGCAATGTGTTGAAATAACTTGATTCCCATCCTAAATCGGCACCGAAACAGAATAAATGAGATTCTCCACAAAGTAGTTCCGTGTAAACTTGTTGTGCCCTTCGATTCTCTCCTTTCGCAGCCTCACACGATCGAGAGCAGAACCACCATGCTTTGTCGGTGATGGCAACAACTATGTTTATACCAACTCGTTGGGACTCCAAATGCAGAGTGTTATAGCAAGCGACTTTTTCCTAAAAGGGCGACTTGAGGGTTTATATCGAACTCTCGCGGAATTAAGAGAACTCGTCTTTTGTTCTCTTCTAGCAACTGCAAAACAAGTTTTTGCCTTATGTCCCCTACCTCACCATGTGGCTGTCAAGCACAAGATTTTGTATTAGTAAAACTTAAATAGAACTCTAAAGTAAAAGAATAGTAAAGTAAACTATAACTAGAACAAGAAAGTAAAAACAATAAAGTAAAGTTCTTTTGGGTTTTTTGTTTATGTTTGTAGAAAGTAAAAGTATTTTTGTATTTTCGAATTTAATTCTTGCAGAAAATGTAAAGGATAGTAAAAACAAGTAAAATTGGTTTCTTATAATAAAAAGGGGACCGGGGATCATGGGTTCACTGTCTACTCTCTCATAAAGTGTAGTCTACATAAAACTTATCACAAATAATATAATATTATTTACAACTTCACTATGTGTTTGATTCAATGTTGAGGATATCGTTTATCGTTAACTTCTTGGTCAGCTTGAAATTAGCATTTTTTGGGTGTATCTGCTGATAAATTGATTAATCGGCTTATTATCACCCAGTGATAAGCGATAAATCAGCCGATTTTTTGAACATTGGTTTGATTAGCATTCATATGGGCATCTCATCCTAATATAAAGGTGGTGCAACATATGTTACTTATACTCATATAGGGAAAACTCCATGCAATCTATAATTAAGAATAAACATAGTATAGCCTTAGGTACTTTGACATGATGTTTGAATCAGAAATGCGTTTTCTTGATAAAACAAGAACATCTTTGCTGTCACAAGAAGATTATAACACATGCATTCTCTTTATTCCTAGTGAGATAATATATGAAAGGTAAAAACCATAGTGGATCTCAAATTTTATGTCACTATCCAATAACCACCACCATGTTACTCTAATTAATACACACATGGTCTAGCATACAAGAATGATCAAAACAAGTACTTAAGAACGGGGTATATAATATGTATCTACCAATACATATTACACATAATAGAATTCCAATATCAAATATCATCTCAGAAAAGAAAGATCCACCACATATGAATTACATAGATGACCATAAGCATGTTGGGCAACTCATATAGTACTAAATGACGATATTATGAGAGAGAAAGATCAAGCTACTTCTACAAACCCATACTCTAGAGGTGTACTACTCCCTCTTCATCATGGAGACGATGTTGAGGATGTTGGAGAAAGTGGAGATCCAACCCTGGATGGATCCAGCGGCGTTTCCCCCTCCAATTTTCGCTGGTTCTGACTCTATTTTGTGGTTTCTGTGTTGTCTCGGCCTCCTTTCTGAGATCATTATGGGGGAACTTTTTATATAGGTTTTTAGGTCAAGACTTTGATCTAGGTCTCAAGATGGAAGACTATTGATGCTCTAGGAGGGAAAAAGAGCTGGTGGCGAGTCCCGCTAGGACTCTTTCATCCCTCTGACCGCCCTTCTTGAGGTTCCATTGCTCCTGATACTTGTCTTTGTGAAAAAAAATGATCTTCGAAAAATCCTAGGTCCATTTGAAAAAATACGCAAAATAAGGTTTTTCTGTCATGCAGAGTTATAAACAAAATAAAGAGGATCATTGGTAAATCCTCATAAATCGGTGTAAACATGGATATAACATCCTATATGATACAAATATATTTGAATATATGACAATAAACTACAAAGTCCACGTATGGGGTTTACATGCATCAGTCGGCTTTCTCATGCAAAGATAAAATCATAGCAATATCCTCATCTTCGGATATATCCAATTCTTCATCGGAGGATGAATCGTCATAATTCGAGGAAATCATCTACGAGAAAATAAAATGTGTTGAAATATAAACATGGCAACAAGAAAAAATATGTGTTGGAAATTAGTAGTGATGTATACCTTTGTAAAAAAATCCAAACACCTTTTGTGCAAGGCAGTGCTCGTCACATGGCTATTGCCAGGGCCGGCTCTGGCTGGTTTCCTACAGAAATCGGGTGGACGTAGGTTGTCGGCGATAGGGAAGTGACTGTGGGTTGTTGTTCAAGAATTAAGGAGGATGACAAGTCATCGACATGGAGGAGGCGGCTGCTGGTGTGTGGGACCCATGTGGGTCACGGGAAACCTCCCACAGACCGAATCGATGCTCAGGGCCAACGACAGAGGCAGAATCAACTAATAGATGGACTACAGCGGCCCGTAATCAACCGGAAGAAGCTCGGCGGCAAAGCTCGATTCACCGTAGCAGAGGAGCTCGGTCGATAATGGAGAGCTGCAGGAACCGGCGAACTATGCATGGCATCACCGGGGAACAACTTGTCGGTGATTGGTGGATTTAGAACTATACGACACATGTGAATTGACATGGGGTCTCCATGACAGTGTCCATGGTTGATGGACTTGATATTTAGGTAAGACGAGTACGCTGGTGGATTTCAGCGGCTAACAAACAAGAGAGAGGCACGGTTTACCTAGGTTCAGCCCCGGAGGAAAAACCCTACTTCTTGTCTGTTCTTCATTATTTAAGAAGATTACAAGTTTGTTGTGATGGCTCTGGTGGTGTAGATTATCTTACCTAGGGAAGATTGTGCGTAAGATTTAGAGTCCTCCTCGACATCCCCTCCTAGCCTTTATACGGGAGTGATGACTGCAAGTGCACAGATCAATTGTAGCTAGTTTTGAAATAAACGTATCGAACCCACAGAGAGCTAGTTGGTTAGGGTCTTTATGCCCCTCGTCACTATCTACCAAAGGATACTTGTAAGATTCCTTTGATTTCAAGTAAAGGGTGTTTGAAAGGGTTTTGTTTGAATGCAAGAAAGTTAATAAAACAAGTAAAAAGAAAGCAAGTAACAAGAGCGTTTGGAATGGTGGTTGAACTCAATAGGTCTAAGATGTTTTCGGAGATGTAGGATACATCACTAGCATGTTGTAATTACTCATAATTAGGATAACCTATTTCTTATGTCATGATATGTGTGGAGAGAGTTCCGTAATAAGATGTTCACTACAAGGCTCGTAGAAAGCCACTTTTTTGAGCCAAGAATAAGGTCATCTCTAAATAACCACCGCGATGTCTAAGAGCAATCACCCATACAGACCACTGCAATTAAGGGTCTCCCCGTGAATATCGTAATTAGCTTAGTAAATCTCTCTTTGTTCCCCCTTCGACCGTGCAAGTTGCTAGCCGCGCTTCTAGTCACAATAGCTTCATGCACGCCTCCAAACACATCCAAAGGGTTTCAACCTCGTATTTAGACCGAAGGCAAATGATATGTGGCTAACTACACATACCATCTAAAGGGAAAGAACAAACACACATCATAGATTAGTGGATCATAGACACAAGTAATAGATCATATTTATTTCATTTCATAATAATGCTAGGGTTTCTCAATCTCCCTAGGAACGAAGGGAACTACTCACACATGAAAGCAATCAACAACATCATTATAATCAAATGGATGGATAAAGGTAGTGGGATGAATCTACTGCAAACCACAATTGAATATGAAATTACAACAAGATCTAATGAATGGAAGATGGGGGTAGATATGGTGATGGTGATGCAGCGGTTGATGATGTACGGGATGATGCGTTGTCTTCTAATGATCGGTGCAGCAGCAAAGATTTGCCCTTTTCCAATTTCCTCCTTCATATCCATTTCTGGTGTGGTTTTTTGTGGCTGGAGTTTTCTATGAATGTCGGATATGTGATTTGTCTTTGCGAGGTGGAAGTATTTGACAAGGCGGTCACGGTGCCCGGTCGTATGGGCGGATGGTACGGGTGGGCTCCTCTTGTACCATTGGTCGTTGTGTGGCCTGTAATCTCCTGGGCGCAAGAAATTCCTCCAGGTGTGAAGATAAATCAATAACATGACTTTTATCACTTAAAATTATCATATTACAGTATAATATGATAGTCTCAATTGATATGTTCATAATATACTTAGTAAATTGGGATCCTATTGAAACAACGACAAAAGCTGCGTGCAAACGCGGTAAAATACTAAAAATCATACTCTATTTATACAAAAACAATAAGTAAAATGCTCCAATTTTGGACTTATCAACTCCCCCAAGCTAGACTCTTGCTCGTCCCCAAGCAAGACGGTGGCTTATGAACAAGATCATCATGTTTATGAGGCACGAGTCGTTACAATAAATGAGCAAAAATTGAAACAAGAGTACAATATCGGATGTAGACTTACATCGGAAGCTTTATCACACATTTACACATCACATGACTTAGAGACTTACACACCTTTTTGTATTAATGAAATTATAATAAGCTATTAGTGATTGAACATATTATATAATAATAAAGTTAAAATGGTTGAGCACTTGATTCTAGTAATGAAGGTTCATGATCATCTCTTTTTCTTCTCTCTCTTCTTTTCTATTTTCTTTTCAAGCTTGTACTTTTCTCTTTTTCCTTGAAATTTTTCTTGATAGTGGAATCTTTTGTTTCTTCTTCTTTCTTATCTTCCTTTTTTAGCACGGATATGTGATCATGCTCACTACTATGGATTTTATAACCCAAACATGTGACTATAATATGCTACCAAGATGTTACTTCTCATAATTCAATCAATACATTTATCGGTGTGGAAGACCCTAAAATTATAATAGTTGTACAAATATCATAACACTCAACCCAGTTCAATCATCTAATATAATAATCATGAATCAAAAGATAACTTCAAATATCATAAAGTTTCGAAACTCAACGGATATAATCATTCTCTTGAACAAAGGGGAACTTGAAGATGAAGCAGCTAATGCAAACTATTGGATTAAAAACCTAACGTGCGTGTAGTAAAGTAAACATGCTAAAACTGGAAGATAGATTACAAGGTGTTATATATCTCCCCAAAGCTTGGGATCAAGCCGGCGGGATCAAATAATCCCTTGTGATTATTCGATAACATGGCATTCTTCAAGGTGAAGGAGTGTTATTGGAGACAACTGCACGAAGTTTCTTGTTTGTTTCCTCTAGGGTGGATATGCGATGAAGGCTTTTCTGTAGATCTGAATGCAAGCGGAGCATACCTTCAGTGACCCTATTTAGCACGTCATTGAGTTCCTTCTTGCTTTCAAGATCTAAGAGATGCTTGCGCACGATCTCCCGATGCATGAGTTCTTCCTTCGGATCCTTCTCAATCTTGCAAATATGTTGTTTAGTTTCTGGGACGTGTGACATGATAGGAACATCCAGAAGTTTGAATTTCCAATCTTCTTGGGGCTTCACGCTCATGCACGCGTTCATGGTGAACTTATTTGTTGTGGAAGTGTGTGATGTGGTCTCCTCATAAGTTCATGCATCAGCAAAGTTAATGAGTGCATATTTGCATCATGTTTTATATTATTATTTTGCATTGTGGTTGTAGGATCTTGGTATTTCACAGCGTTCGCATGCATCTTTTATGCCTATTTTCACCAGGATCAGGACAGATGATGGATACGATGGACACAATACTTGGACCAGTTGTATTGGAGAAAAAACGAGTAAAAAACAACGTAAATTGCTAATTTGGGAAGTATCAATAACACCAGAAGAAAACCTGAAGCGATTGGAGGAAACGGAAGGTTTAATGACTAAATATACAGTGGGAGCAACTTTTTCGGCCGTATAGTTCCCGCCGTTTAGTTGGCGCCACGCCTCCTCAAATAGTTTCACCCCGTGCAACTAGATCGGAGAGACGACATACAGAACGACCAGAAATCGCCGAAACCTCACCTCCGGAAGGCATCTAGAGGGGGAACTCATCCACCAGGGATCCATCTTCACCCTACGCAGATCCGGGAGGCTAAGATATCGATCTTCATCATCAACTGCTGCATCACCACCATCTCCATCCATCCCAACTACATATTGTCTAGATCTTGTTATAATTTCTATACTCGTTGTGGATTTATACAAGTACTATTCATTTATGATAGATTCCATTGTCTTTGCCATGATGTTGATTGCCTCCATGTCTGAGTAGATCATTAGTTCTTGGGGAGATGGAGAAACCCTAGCATGAGATTGAAATAAGATAAAGTTTATTATGATATTTATCGCAGTGACAATGTGTTAGATTGTCTTTATCTTGATGTTGGGAGAAGTCGACCTCTCAATATTTGCCTCTTGTGGGGATTTGATGGAGGGAACTACTTGTTGGTAGACGGAGGTGTGTTAGCACTTACAGTGACTATAAAGCTGTTGGCACTCCTTACGTATCAACTTGGGAACTGAGGAGACTCACGGAACACTATTGATGCCATGAGATACATCCTACAGGATCAAGTCCCTTAATAGCATAGTAATTCGATTGATGTCGATTCCTGTCTGTTGTGGTTATGAGGATGATGTGAGCAGTGGTTGCTGCCTATTTGTCCAAATACGGAGTTCCTCCCACGCATACATAGTTGAAAATGTTCACGATAATAATCTTTACCTTAGACCTTTATAAATGCTAGAGGGTATCCGCTACTCCCTGAGAACGCTTTTTTCCATTGCAGTTTCAAATCTCTTTTACATACACGATACTTATTTTCTGTATTCAATTTATTTTACTTTACTTATTGTTCTATTATACCAAAAACCCCAAAACACCTTTTTACACAATACTCGCATTTTATCTTGTTACTTAGAACATTATTTAGCATTTCTATTTTAGTATTTAATTCAAGAGTTATTAGACTTCAGACTCCTGCTCCATGTGGGATCGATATCTTTATTTTGAAACTAGCTACAAACGATCTGTGCACTTGCAGTCATCAAGCTATTTTCTGGCACCGTTGCTAGGGAGCTAAGTGCTGTAGGTCTTTTAGTTTTTGCTTATTTATTTTAGTTTTGCTAAATTTTGTTTTGAGTTACAGGTTTCCACCAACATGATGGAGTTTGAGCATTTGACTAGTGCTAACCCACTCAGCCACTTTGGGAAGCCCTATGATATTAATAAAAGAGACAACTCCAACAAGAAGACAAGGGGGTTTGAAATAAATCCTCTACTACTTGGTATTCTACACAAGAAGCAATTTACTGGAGATGAAGAAGATCTTGATCCATATGAGCATATTGAAGGGTTTCGCAGCATAGTAAATCAAAATTTTCTACGGAAGCGAACAGAGGGAAAGCCAAGATCTAATCTAGGAGATGCAAACAACGAGAGAGATTGGATTAGATCTTCATACCCTTGAAGATTCGCACAGCGGAACGTTCGTCGGAACGTGGGTGATGTAGTCGTACTCGCTTCTCCTCCTCGCGATCCGATCCGATCTAGCACCACAAGTGGCGGTGCCTCCGTGAGATGCACACGTGCAGCACCTCGACGTCTCCTCCTTCCTTGGACCAGCAAGTATGGTGGAGAGATGGATTGGATCTACAACACGACGGCGTGGTGTATATGGTGGAGAATTTCTGCCGCAGGGCTTCGCCTACAAACAGTCGGAAGGGAGAGAGGAAGGCAGCAGGGTTACTAGGGCTTGGAGGGGAAGGTGTGTGGGGTTGGTGCGCCCCCACCCCTCTTTATATAGAGGGGGGGTCGCAGCCCTAGCCCCTCCTCCAAGTCTATCTCAAGTTTAAACGATTTAAACTTATCCCTTATCTAGAAATTCTATCTCTAGATTTAAACGATTTAAATCTTATCTAGAATAGGCTGGGCCCTATGGGGCCTTGTGCCCCTGGCCCAATGCGGCCAGGACACTCCCTCATAGGCCCATGCCCCCTCCCGGAAGGTGGGACCACGTTGGCCCCCTTCCGGAAGGTTCTAGAAGCTTCGGTACAATACCGATTAATCCGAACAATTCAACTCCAAAACTGCACCGCCTTATATGAATCTTATTCTCCTGACCTTTCCGAACCTCTCGTGATATCCCGGATCCCATCCGAGACCAACACAAATTCATAAACCAATTATCCAATCTATCCTAGCCGAGACACGTTATGTGTGACCTCTGGTTCGAGAATATGCGCATATGATCTTCTATCAATAATCAACAGCGGGTCCGGCACCCATATTGACTCCCACATTCATCGATGATCATATCGGATGAACCACGATGCCAGGATTCAATCAATCCCATATATATATTCCCTTCGTCTCGCGATATTTTACTTGCCCGAGATTCGATCGTCGGTATCGCCATACCTAGTTCAATCTCGTTCTCGGCAAGTACTTTACTCGTTCAGAATCCGATATCACTTTGTGATTAACTCCTTAACCACATGCTTGCAAGCGGTGTTGATATCGACACGAGTGGGCCCAAGTATATCTCTCCGACTTGGGAGGGACAAATTCCATCTTGATACATACAACCCAATGATACTTTCCGATCACCGAGAGACACCTTTATGATCACCCTCTCATAGGATGACGCTTGATGACCTCAAAGCTTTCTTCCGATACCGTGGAGTTGTATTATCTCATGGTCTAAGGAATACAATATTTGATATAGGAAAAGCTTCGCAAAGATGAACACAATGACACGATCTAATTGCTTCGCTTAGTTTGGGTCTGTCCACCATATCATTCTCCCAATGATATGATCCCATTATCAATTGACAACCCATGTCTATGGTTAGGAAACCTTAACCATCATTGATCAATGAGCTAGTCCATAGAGGCGCATTAGGGACACGGTGTTGTTCACAAACCACACAAGTATTAATGTTTCCGCTAATACAATTCTAGCATGGAATATAAACTTTATCATGAACAAGAATTATAATAATAACATCTTTATTATTGCCTCTAGGGCATAATTCCAACAGTCTCCCACTTGCACTAGAGTCAATAATCTAGTTTACATTTGGCAACAATTCACACCCATGGCACTGAGGTGCTGATCATGTTTTACACGTGGAAGAGGTTTAGTCAATGGATCTGCGACATTCAGATCTGTATGTACTTTGCTGATCTTCAGATCTCCATCTGCTATATAATCTCGGATTATATGAAACTTATGTTGATATGCTTGGTCTTTGGATGATATCTTGGTTCCTTAGCGAGTGCTATGGCGCCAATGTTGTCACACAATATCTCCAAAGGTCCAATGCACTTGAACCACGCCAAGCTCAAAGGATGAAGTTTCTGATCCAAACTCCTTCACTTGACGCTTCGCAGCAGCCATGTATTCCGCTTCTACTATAGATCCCGCGATCACGCTTTGCTTGCAGCTTCTCCACTCACAGCCTCCATTCAAAATATACACGATCCCGTCGAGATTTAGAATCATCCTTGTCGGTGTCGAAACTAGCATCGACGTAACCTTTATGACGAAATGTTCATCACCCCCATAGACTAAGAACATTTCTTTAGTCCTATTTAGGTACCTTAGGATGTTCTTCACGGCTGTCCAAAGGTTCCACTCGGATCACTTTGATATCCGTCACAAACTAAGAGCATTGGACACATCCGTCTAGTACACAAGATGGCATACATGATGGAACCTATGGCCGAGGCATAAGGCACTTTGCTCATAGCTTCCCTATCATTTCATCAGAAGTTGGACACCGAGCCTTGCTCAATATCTTACCGACAACATAGGCACCGAACCTTTCAATGACTTATCCATTCTGAACTTTTCAGAACTTTGTCTAGGTATGTACCGCTTAAAGCTATCAAAGGCCTTTGTCTATCTCTATAGATCTTGATGCCCAATATATAAGCAGCTTCACCTAGGTCTTTCATTGAAAAACACTTGTTCAAATAACTCTTCACATCGTTAAGCATGTTGATGTCATTTCCAATAATCAATATGTCATCCACATATAGTACCAGAAACGTCACCGAGCTCCCACTCACTTTCTTGTAGATGCAAGCTTCGTAGCAATTTGGAACAAATCCAAAGCTCTTGATCACTTGATCAAAACGAAGGTTCCAACTCCGAGATGCTTGCTTCAGTCCATAAATGGAACGCTAAAGTTTGCATACTTTATCAAGATCCTTAGGACCGATAAACCTTCTGGTTGCATCATATACAACTCTTCATCAATGTTGCCATTGAGGAAAGCAGTCTTGACATCCATTTCCATATTTCATAATCATGAAATGCAGCAATTGCTAATAAAATCCGAATGGACTTAAACATCGCTACGGGAGAGAAAGTCTCATCGTAGTCAACACCTTGAACTTGTCGAAACCTTTCGCAACAAGCCGTGCTTTATAGACGGTAACATTACCATCCGCGTCCGTTTTCTTCTTGAAGATCCATTTGCACTCAACGGCCTTTCAGTCGCTAGGAGGGTCCACCAAAGTCCATACTTGGTTTTCGCCATGGATCCCAATTGGATTTCATGGCTTCTAGCCATTTCTCGAGTCCGCTCATCATCGCTTCCTCATAGTTCAGAGGTTCACTGCCTTCTACTAACAAGACAGTCAAGACAGGTTGCCGACCACTCAGAGGGGCACGCGACCTTGTCGACATTCAAGAGCAAAGATCGTCCAAGCTTCATGATCCTTGTCATTAGCTTCCTCTATTGTTGGTGCAAAGTGCACCGAACAATTTCAGGTGATGCGCTACTCTCCAATTCAAGAGAAGGTTCAATAACCTCGTCTAGCTCTACTTTCCTCCCACTCACTTCTTTCGAGAGAAACTCCTTCTCAAGAAAGGAACCGTTTCATGCATAAACACTTTGCCTTCGGTTCTATGATAGAAGGTATACCCAATAGTTTCCTTAGGGTATCCTATGAAGACGATTTCTCCTTTGGGTTCGAGCTTGTCCGCATCAACTTCTTGACGAAGCTTCAGATCCCCAAACTTTAAGAAACGACAACTTAGGTTTAGCACCAAACCACGTTCATACGGTGTCGCCTTAACGGATTTAGATGGAGCCCTATTTAAAGTGAATGCAGCGGTTTCTAATGCATAACCCCAAAATGATAACGCAAATCAAGAAGAGACATCATCGATCGGACCATATCTAATAAGGTTCGATTGGCGCTCGACACACCATTGCTACTGTGGTGTTCCGGTGGCGTGAGTTGTGAAACGATTCCACTTGCTTTGAGATGCGTGAGAAAATCATAACTCAAATATTCGCCCCCACGATCGGATCGTAGAAACTTAATCTTTCTGTTACGATGGTTCTCCACTTCATTCAAATTCTTTGAACTTTTCAAACGTTTCAGATTTATGTTTCATTAAATAGATATACCCATATCTACTTAAGTCATCGGTAAAAGTGAGAAAGTAGCGATATCCACCGCTGCGAAACACTCATCGGTCCGCATACATCGGTATGTATGATTTCCAACAAGTCCGTTGCTCGCTCCATCATACCGAGAACGGGTTTTGATCATCTTGCCCATGAGGCATGGTTCGCATGTGTCAAATGATTCAAAATCAAGAGACTCCAAAGTCCATCGAATGGAGTTTCTTCATGCGCTTTACACCAATATGACCTAGACGACAAAGGCCACAAATATGTAGTATTATCACTATCTACTTTGCATCTCTTAGCCTCAATGTTATGGATGTGCGTTTCATCCCTTTCGAGATTTAGAAGAAATAAACCATTCACAAGGGGTGCATGACCATAAAAGATGTTACTCATATAAATAGAACAACCATTATTCTCCGATTTAAATGAATAACCGTCTTGCAATAAACACGATCCAGAAATAATGTTCATGCTCAACGCAGGCACATAATAACATTTATTAAGGTTTAAAACTAATCCCGAAGGTAAAACTAAGGAGAGCGTCGACGGCCATCACATCAACTCTTGATCCGTTGCCAACGCCAAGATCGTCACCTCATCCTCGCAAGCCGCCTATTCCGTAGCTCCTGCTTCGAGTTACAAATATTAGCAACCGAACCGTATCAAATACCCGTGCACTACAACGAGGGCTAGTAAGGAAAACATCAATAACATGTATATCAAATATACCTTTGATGGTGCCACCTTCTTGTCCGCTAAGTACTTCGGACAGTATGCTTCAAAGGACCCTTGTCCTTGCAATAGAAGCACTTTCGGGTCCGCTTAGGTCCGCATTGAGCTTCTTCTCAGCAGGGGCAACGCGCTTGCCGCCGCTTTTCTTGAAGGGCTTCTTTGCACCTTTACCTTTCTTAAAGGAGGGCTTGTTGACCATCAACACATGATTATCCTTCTTGATGTCCACCTCCGCAGCCTTCAGCTTTCAAGAGCTCGGTGATCGATGGAACCAATCTGATTGTGAGTCACTACAAAACTTTTGTAGCCGGGAGGGAGTGATTGCAGAACCCTGTCAATCTTGAGCTCCTCCGAATCTTGCAGTCCAGCTTGCTCAAAGGCGTTGAGTGTAGCCCGACATCTTAATGGCGTGCTCACTAACGGAACTCCCTTCCTCCATCTTGCGCTTAAAGAACTTCGGAGATCTCATATCTCGAACGGGCCTGAGTCCAAACATGGTTTTCAGCTCTTCGAGAATCTCAAAGGGCCCGGATAGTTTTCAAAACGATTTTGAAGTTCTTCCATAGCAAACAACATGGTGCTCTTAATCACACCATAATCATCTTTATGCCGATCGATAGACAGCTTTCTCATCAGCCATAGCGATTGCAGCAGGGGTTACCTAACGCTTTTCAAGGACATAGTCCTTTGTCCGCTGCATGTAATGATTCTTAGATTGCGGAACCAGTTGGTGAAGTTAGACCCATTGTTTCTAAGCTTTTCTTTCAGCAAAACGCGTTGAAGTTGAAGTTGGACTTGGCCATGTGATCTACAGTATTTGCAAGTACAATTTAGACTATGTTCATGATAAATAGTTCAACTTAATCAAATTACTAGATGAACTCCCACTAAATTCAACATCCCTCAAGTTGTTTAGTGAACACGATCCAAATTCACCACACCTAATCCGATCATCACGAAGAGATGTGGTTTCAATGGTGGACAACGGCGTCGATCATATCATCCATATGACTCATGCTTAACCTTTCGGTTCTTGTGTTCCGAGGCCATGTCCGTACATGCTAGGCTCGTCAAGTTAGACCCAAGTATTTCCGCGTGCAGTAAAACTGGCTTGCACCCGTTGTATGTGAGCGAGAGTCTATAGCACCCGATCATCACGTGATGCTTGGACACGATTTAACTTTCGCAGCGGTGCATACTTGGGGAGAACACAGTTTTATCTTGATCTTTGAGGAATCATCTTATAATGCTACCGTCATGATCTAAGCATAATAAGATACATAAAAGGATAAACATCACATGCATATAACTTTATGTGACATGGTATAGCCAATCTTCGCAAGAATGATCTCCATCTTGTGCGTTCCGGCATGATCTCCATCACTCCACCATGATTGCCTCCACCACGAATAGCAACTACAACTATTGCTAACTACTTAGCGATAAAGTAAAGCTATTACATGGCGTATAAGAAGTTGACTCGCAGGTCATACACAATTATAAAGACAACCATATGGCTTCTGCCGGTTGTGTACTCATCGACATGCAAGTCGTGAAACATTACAAAACATGATCATCGCATACAATATACACATCACATCTTGGGCCATACCATATCACAGAAAACACTCCCTGCAAAAACAAGTTAGACGCCTCTACTTTGTTGTTGCATGTTTTACGTGGCTTATGGGAGTAGATGCTAAGAACGATTCTTACCTACGGAAAGCCACAACGGTGATATTATGGTTGCCAAACTCCGGTGTTAATCCCATGACAACTATAGTGAGAGAAACTGACATCCACCAGCCGCATGTGTGGTACAAGCCACACGTCAAGTGCGGAGCCGGTCTCGCGAACGATGTCGCGTAAGGTTGGCCTGGACCGCTTCAATCTCACTATCCCGCGTCATAAGAAGAACACAAACAAGAGGCTTGCAACAGAAAACATCAACGCCCGCAACAACCATGTTGCGTTCTACTCGTGAATCACATCTACGCATAGATCTAGCTCTGATACCACTGAAGGGTTTCGCAGCATAGTAAATCAAAATTTTCTACGAAAGCGAACAGAGGGAAAGCCAAGATCTAATCTAGGAGATGCAAACAACGAGAGATTGGATTAGATCTTCATACCCTTGAAGATTCGCAATGGAACGCTCATTTAACGCGTGGGTGATGTAGTCGTACTCGCTTCTCCTCCTCGCGATCCGATCCGATCTAGCACCACAAGTGGCGGTGCCTCCGTGAGATGCACACGTGCAGCACCTCGACGTCTCCTCCTTCCTTGGACCAGCAAGTATGGTGGAGAGATGGATTGGATCTACAACACGACGGCGTGGTGTATATGGTGGAGAATTTCTGCCGCAGGCTTCGCCTACAAACAATGGAAGGGAGAGAGGAAGGCAAGGGTTACTAGGGCTTGGAGGGAAGGTGTATGGGGTGCGCCCCACCCTCTTTATATAGAGGGGGTCGCAGCCCTAGCCCTCCTCCAATTCTATCTCAAGTTTAAACTATTTAAACTTATCCCTTATCTAGAAATTCTATCTCTAGATTTAAACGATTTAAATCTTATCTAGAATAGGCTGGGCCCTATGGGCCTTGTGCCCCTGGCCCAATGCGGCCAGGACACTCCCTCATAGGCCCATGCCCTCCCGGAAGGTGGGACCACGTTGGCCCTTCCGAAGGTTCTAGAAGCTTCCGTACAATACCGATTAATCCGAACAATTCAACTCCAAAAACTGCACGCCTTATATGAATCTTATTCTCCGGACCTTCCGAACCTCTCGTGATATCCCGGATCCCATCCGAGACTCAACACAAATTCATAAACCAATTATCCAATCTATCCTAGCCGAGACACGTTAAGTGTGTGACCTCGGGTTCGAGAATATGCGTACATGATCTTCTATCAATAATCAACAGCGGGTCTGGGCACCCATATTGACTCCCACACATTCATCGATGATCATATCGGATGAACCACGATGCCAGGATTCAATCAATCCCATATATATATTCCCTTCGTCTCGCGATATTTTACTTGCCCGAGATTCGATCGTCGGTATCGTCATACCTAGTTCAATCTCGATCACAGCAAGTACTTTACTCGTTCCGTAATCCGATATCACTTTGTGATTAACTCCTTAACCACATGCTTGCAAGCGGTGTTGATATCGATTACCGAGTGGGCCCGAAGTATATCTCTCCGACTTGGGAGGGACAAATTCCATCTTGATACATACAACCCAACAGATACTTTCCGATCACCTGAGAGACACCTTTATGATCACCCTCTCATAGGATGACGTTTGATGACCTCAAAGCTTTCTTCCGATACCAGGGAGTTGTATTATCTCATGGTCTAAGGAATACAATATTTGACATAGGAAAAGCTTCGCAAAGATGAACACAATGACACGATCTAATTGCTTCGCTTAGTTTGGGTCTGTCCACCATATCATTCTCCCAATGATATGATCCCATTATCAATTGACAACCCATGTCTATGGTTAGGAAACCTTAACCATCATTGATCAATGAGCTAGTCCATAGAGGCGTACTAGGGACACGGTGTTGTTCACAAACCACACAAGTATTAATGTTTCCGCTTAATACAATTCTAGCATGGAATATAAACTTTATCATGAACAAGAATTATAATAATAACATCTTTATTATTGCCTCTAGGGCATAATTCCAACACATATTGCATGATTCAAAGATATATGTGGCACTTTTCAATTACCAGGGTATACTGCTAATGAGGTAAGGCTGAAACTTTTTAGTCAGACTTTGACTAGCACAACTCTCTGTCAACACCCGGATTTTTAATCCTAGATGCTTGTAATGTCATACATCGCAATCCCAGGATTACCATTTTTGAGAGACATAACAGATTGGTACCATAGTTCATCATCCATTACAAACCATAATAAAGGTCTTACAAATAAAGGATCTCATGATCCAATCTTAATACAATCAACACAGCGAAATAATATAATAACGGTAGCATGGGCGAAGCTCCAACTTCAGGGTCACAGGCAATGCTGACGATGGGAGATGATCCTAGTTGTCATAGACTTCCTGTTGTCCATCATCCTGGTAGTCCTCCTCATAGTCTGGCCATATGAATAGCCAGTGACAAAGCCATGAGTACTCTTTAAGTACTCGCAAACTATCACTAACAAGTAAGGTGGTTCAAGTAGGAATCCTAAGCTCTAGGTTTATTTGCAAAAAGCCAGGTTTATCTCTAACTGAGTTTAGAAGTAAACAAAACTAGTTTAATGTTCTACAACACCTAAGTGGGAACTTAGTTTTCATGTCACAACCCTGTTGTGGTCAAGTCAAAGTCATGATTCATTTCACAAGTCATTTTGAAAACATCTGACGACGGAACAATATGGCCACTCCAACTGTCCATAACCGCGGACGCGGCTATTCGAATAGTTTGACACTCTGCAGAGGCGGTACACTTTCACCACAACATTCGATACATCCATCAGGAACAATCCTGAATCACCATACTCAGTATGCGGATAATCAATCCTAACCTTTCAATTACACACCCTAGTATAGGCACCTCCCCTATGAGTTTGGCCTCCCAACGATGATCATCTGTCATCTTGGGAACTGCACAGGTGGACAATCATAATGAGGTAGCCTCAGCTCAAACCTCTTCTGCAAGGGAACCCATACTAAGATATATAAACTTCTAGTCAAGCCCTATCCAAATTCGGGTAGTGTGGTTGTACGGTAAAATTGGAATGGTATCGCATCCGAACTCAACCATCAGTTTTATAAAGGGCTAAGACTCATGCCTCAACATTTTCATCACCAAATCATCTGGTGTTCATAACTCATGTCAAAACATTTCATTAGAATGACTCATCATTCTAAGGTTTTCATAATCATTTTCACCAAGTATTCCCATCTAAAGTGATCAAGTTTTATGCTTAGCACTAGCCACTAAGGTGGGGGTAGTCACTAATGAGTGGTGCTAATCAAGTGTGACTTAACCAAATCTAGATCTCATGCCTTAGTATGACATCTAGTTCTATCTAACTTAGGCCAAGTTTTATGCTCTTTATGCTACCTCTAATATCTTTCTAAAATTCACAAGTCACCAAGTAAAAGTAAATAAAGAACTTTGATGAAGAAATAAAATAATAAAGCTTGCAAGTAAAACTGGGATTTCGTATAATCAAGGTTGCCTAATAAAGCATGCCTAATGCATTGCATAAGTTATCTACCTTTCAAGGTTGCAAGTGTTAGCTTGCCTTGAGTAGTGTAGTGATTGAAGTTCTCCTCTCCTTCCTCGTAGTAGTACCCCTCCTCTTCGTATCCTTGGTCGGTACTAGCGTCTATAAATACATACGAGGTATACAATCACCAAACAATACTTAACTACTTCTATTTGGCACACAAGGGTTCACACTAGATGATCTAGCATCATCACAATCATCACATGAATTAAATACTTAGTCTTATTTATTTTATTTTGGAAAAGTAATTTCTACTCATTGAAAACTACTTAAGATTTAATATTCTCCAATTAAAATATGGGATCATGTTGACACATGTCATCACCACATATTTTAATACTTGGGTGATTTAAAGTGGTGTCACAGTTTAATAAGGTTTAACATTATTATTTTAATTAATTAAAGTGACTAGAAATGCCTACGAGGAATTCTTTTAATACTTGTCCATTATTACTGTAAGTAAACCTAGTTCTTTTTACATATTCAGAAAGATATTGTCAAATGTGATTTTTGAGAGTTGGAATCAACTCAAAAGCATTTATGGTTGATTTTTGAAAAAGTTTGAATGCAGAAAAGTCTCTACCTTGTTATTTTTACTATAGGTGATCTCTAATTTCAAATGGTTTGAATCCAACGGGCTTGGATTAACAATTTCAATACCTTTCTACCAAAATTGGTTTCATGCAATTTGGTTCAGTGAAACTCTCTGAATCGATTTTTCAAACTACTGACATAACTATGTTTGAACTAAAATAGAAAAATTTATATTTGAATCTACTGGGTCGCGTGGGAACTAACTGGGCCCCACGCTACTGACTAACAGCTACACATGCGGTAAGTGGCAATCTGGACCGTGCGATTAGAATCTAATCTAACGGCCGAGGCCCATCGTCAACGACGAAGAGCTCCGGCGAGGTTTAAACCCTAACGCGGCGGTGGGGGTCGTGTGAGGATCACCAGGTCTCCAGCTAGGGTCGGCATTGGGGGCGAACGACGTTGTCGACGACGGCAGTTCGAACGATGGTCACGGCAGCTCCTGGGGCGGCTCCAATCAACGTCTCCTCTTATCCTCCTCCGCGGCAGACTCCGGCCAAATTCCGGTGATGCTAAGCTCGACTTGCTCCGGGGAGAGGTGTGGGAGGTTTCTGAGAGAGAGGGGAGTGAGATGGTGTGGCGAATTGGGGCTGGGGTGGCCTCCTTCTATAGACGAGCGAGAGAGGCAGAGCGACATGGGTAGAGCTTTACGGGGTCGACGACACATCAAGATAATGGCATGGCGGAGGGTGTAGACCGGTACGCGGTCTCCTGGCGATGCTTAAGGACTTAATGGCGTGGCAAGGGGCGGTCGAGGTTGGTCAGAACGCGCTGGTGCTCAGAGCGGCACCGACGATGGTTTTGACGACGCACGGGTGCTACGGGTCACGCGGCGGCGAACGGGGATGTCTGGGGGGTTGCTGTTGTCGCGGTGATTGCAGGCACGTGCGGCGAAGGCGAGGTGCGGCGTGTACGTGCGTGTCGGGTGCGGCGCTCTGGCGTGCTCTCGACATGGCAGAGAAGAGCTGGGCGCGGCGTATTCTCTGTGGTCTAGGGCTTGGCTGCGTGCGAGGGCTGTACAGGGGCTGGCGGTGGACGGTCAGCTGCCTCCTAGACATGGTGGCTAGGCGCGTCGCTGGCTCCTGCTAGCTAGCCATGGTCGGCCGGTAATGGGGGTGCTCGGGTGGCTCGGCGCTGGTGCAAGGGTAGGGTGCTAGCTTGTTCAATGTTGTGTTTGTCACTAGGGGAGACAAGGGTGAGAATTGGGGACAAGAATTAGACAAAGCTTTGATCATAAACAATAGAAGTTAAGCAGTGTTTACTGTGTTCACCAACTATTTGATGAAATGGCCGAAAGAAATTTAGTTTGAAATTTTTGAATGAAATTTGGTGAGTGCTCTCGTCACATACTTGATAGTATCTGGTTGCTTGGGTTTGGCAAGGTGAACTGGTTTGAGTGGTTTTTGAGAAATGGTGATCTTAGTACCTATACTTGATTCAGTTTTGAATTGTCATTTGAATAGATTTGAAATCTGTTTCTGTTGGTTTGCAAAGTGGGCTTGGGTTCACTTTTACTTGGTCTAGCAAGGGGTGAAAAGAATTGGATTTGTTTCTGTTGGAAAACTTGGACTAGAAACACTCAAAGGGGTCTAGTGAACAAGTTTGGAAAAAATGACCATTTGCTTATATTGTTTATATTTGAATTTCTCTTCAATTGATTCTGCTTGGAAATGATTTAGATGATGTTGTTTTCATCTTTAAACCAATCCTTGCCATTCATAGCATTCAAATAACTCATTGCAAGCATTCATGCATTCATCCATACACACACATGCATTCATATTGATTTTAATTAACAAAAGTTTTTGTTAGCCCTAAACTTGGGTGATTAGAACTTGATAATCTTGATTAATATTTTTGGGATGTTACACTCTCTCATTTATAGATCTTTACCCCTAGAAGCCACTACTACTTAGGATAATTTAGCTTGTCAGTTTCTAGCCAAGTATTATCCATTATCAAAATCTTTTGGAATCAGGCGTCTTATAATGACTTGGAGGAACCGTCCAAATGAAGGACTTGTAAGAGCTTATATAAGATTTACTTAATGAATGTCCTCATCATGATTTGCCTGAATGATATTTATTGCATATCTTTTATGGTGGTTTAACTGAACCTAATAAAATTGAACTAGACTCTTGCTCGAGAGGAGCTTTTATGGATATTCCCATAACTAAAACTTGGGCTTTACTTAATAGAATTCACGATCATAGAGTTTCATGGAATTTTGGTCTAGTAAATGAAGGAGGCATAGAAATATATTATGAGTGTATTCATGACTATAATAAAAATGTCATATTAATGAATTATCTAAAGAACTTTATTTGGATTCTGATCTTGTGTTGCATGCTGTGAAAGCTTTTATAGAACACATCCAAGCTCCAAAAAAGGGTTCGGTCAAGTATGATCCACCAACCGAACCTAAGATGAAAAGAGAAGTTAAAGCAACACTGGCCTCCCTAGAACCAATGTATGAGATACCTTTTCCTAACACTACGTAGGAGCATATTTTGGAATATGAACATGTCAAAGCAGTACAAGAGAAGAAGGAAGTGGAAAGTGTGCCTAAAATTGAAGAACATCTGGATGAAACCAAAGATGAAGAGGTAACCAAGGAAGCAATTGGCTATGTATGCACATTGTAACATAGTTGAACTTGAAAAATAAAATTCTTTATTTGTTGAAGTCAAAACTAAGGTAAAAGATGTGGGTAAGCCTATTCTTCCCTACATATTTAAAGAAACCTCGCATTATGGTTTATATGATCTCGGCACCAAAGTTAATGTTATATCTTATGATTTTTATTTAGAAATAAAAGAAGAGATAGTGCCAGCTACAATAGAAAATATTGATATGGAAATCATGTTAGCCAATAAAACTCTTAGAATTCCAATGGGAGTAGTTGAAGATGCAACTGTCACAATTGGCAATAAAAAATTTCCTATCTATTTTGTAGTTGTTGATATGCCAGCTGACACTCTTTGCCCAATTATATTTGGAAGAAACTTTTTGAATGATTTAGGTGCCAAAGTTGATTTCAAAAAGGAGACTGTGTCTCTTAAGCTTGGGGAAGCATAAAAAGAATTGCACTTTTCCAAATTTAAAGACAGACCTCTACAAATACAATAATAAGTGAAAGAAAAAAACTATTGAGGAGATGGCAGCTCTTTTCTTTAGTAATCAAGTGGAAGAAATAAGTGAAGACTCAAATTATGAAGAAATAATTATGGAGGACATGTCCCTAGAAGAACTAGAAAGTGAATTTGATTTGCTTCCCATTTTAGGGCCTCCAACTTATGAGGCTTTTGAAGAGCCAGAAAAGAGAGGGGATGAGGAATTAGCACCCCCAGAATTGAAGACTTTACGAGATAATTTTAAATATAGATTTTTGGACAATACAAATAAATTTCCTGTTATTATTAGTGCTAAACTTTCAAGGGATGAAGAAGAACTCATGAAAGTACTTAAGGAGCATCGCAAGGCCTTTGGGTACTCAATGGATGATTTGAAGGGCATTAGTCCCATGATAACCGTCCATCGAATATTCATGGAGAAAGGTGCTAAACTAGTTGCAGAATTTGATAGAAGGCTAAAGCCCGAAGTGAAGGAAGTGGTAAGAAAATAAATAGTATGCCTACTGGATGCAGGTATAATCTATCCTGTAAAATAAAGAATGGGTAAGTCCTGTTCATTGTGTTCCTAAGAAGGGCGGTTTTACTGTTGTTCCTAATGAAAACAATGAATTGATACCTACTAGAATTATTGTTGGACATAGGATGTGTATAGATTTTAGGAAATTAAATAAAGAAACTAGGAAAGATCACTATCCTTTATCGTTCATATATCAAACTTTAGAAAGGTTAGCAAACCACACTCATTTTTGCTACTTGGACGGGTACTTTGGTTTTTCCCAAATAGCTATTCATCCTGATGACCAACTTAAAACAACTTTCATTAGTCCTTATGGTTTACATGCTTACCGATGCATGCCTTTTGGTTTATGTAATGCTCCAGCTACTTTTCAAAGATGCATGACTGCTATTTTTGCGTATTTTATAGAACTGATAATAGAAGTATTTATGGATGACTTTTCTGTCTATGGAACTTCGTTTACTAGTAGCTTGTATAATCTCAAAAGAGTTTTGCAATGTTCCAAAGAAATCAATCTTGTTCTAAACTGGGAGAAGTGCCATTTTATGGTCAAAGAAGGTATAGTCCTTGGACATAAGGTATCAGGTAAGGGTATTGAAGTAGATAGAGCTAAAGTTGAAGCAATAGAGAGAATGCCACAACCAAGGGATATAAAAGGTATAAGAAGTTTTCTTGGTCATGTGGGTTTCTATAGAAGGTTCATTATGAATTTCTCTAGAATTTCTAAACCATTAACTAACATGTTGCAAAAGGGAGTAAGATTTAATTTCAATGACAAATGCCTTTGATAAACTTAAATATGCTTTATCCCATGTCCCATTATTAAACTTCCTATATGGGATATGAATTTTGATTTAATATGTGAAGCTACTGATGATGATGTAGGAGTAACTCTAGGATAACATATAGATCATAGATTTAATATTATACATCATGATAGTAGAACTCTTAATAGTGATCGAAAGAATTATCCTAAGGAAGAAAGATAACTTTTTGATGTATTTTTCTCTTGCGATAAATTTCGTTCTTATATAGTTGATGCAAAAGTAAGAGTTCATATGGATCGTGATGGTTTAAAAGAACCACTTGGGAGGAAAAATCATAAGCCAAGACTAATCTGTTGGATCCTTTTACTTCAAGAATTTGAGTTGCAGATTATGCAGAGGCAAGAAATAAAGATGTTGGATGCAGTGTCCATATTTGCCCAGTAAGACACCAATCATATTGAGAGGAACTTTAGTCTTGGTGATTTTTATTTATAAGAATTATTAGATGAACTAAGGTCAATTCCTCCAAAAGAGAAGAAGTCCTTGTTGTTGGAGGTGCTTTTCATTCCCGAATAAATAAACGGTAAGTGCAAGGTAAGTTTTCTTTCTCTAATAAGTGGTTTGTCTCCACAATTTTTACTTCTAAAATTTTTTCCTTTAAATTCCTCATGTTTTTCTGAAGTTTCTAAAGGTTTTTACCAACTATATGGTCGCCACTATATGGCCGAAGAAAAATATCCCGCCGTATAGTTGGTCGCTAAACCTTCTGTATCTTCTTCGCGAAATATTTTTTGGCGTCTAGAAACTATACGATCGAACTATACGGCCGGAGAAAAATCTCTCGCTATATAGTTGGTCGTTGAAACTTCTAGATGATCCGTCCCTTTTTCCTTTTTTTTATTTTATCTAAAAATATATTTTTTCGGTTCCAAGTCGGTAAACTAATTGACTTGGACTCGAGATATTTGGAAATATCTGCCCGGAACCAACTATACGACCAGAGCTATACGAGCCGCGCCCGGATAGTTGGTCGTTACGCGGCAGGACTTCTCTAAAATTGTGATTTCTTTCCCTGTTCCGTTAAGATTATTTTCTTGGGGTGAATTTGGTGTTTCTCGCGAGTTTTACCGACCTCTGACCCCTCTTATCTCTCTAATCATAATCTCCAGGAACTAATCTACCTCTTGTTCATACATGAGGACGCGCAACCATAGAGCAACCAAGGGACAGGAAGCCAAGGATAGAAGGTCCTATGGAGATTGGGAGCAATATCTAGCAAAACAGGGAGATCAAGATCGTCCCTATGGAGTTCCTCGACACCGACAATGGACGCCGGAAGAGGGAGTTGAAAGCCCTCGAGCTAAAGATTGAAGAGATGGACAAGGAGGCGCCAGGAACACCCAACCATCTTCGGTTGCTACGACTTTATCTTGATAAACTTGATGAAGATATTAAGCAAACAATCGAATCAGGTTTTTCTATGAGTCTTATAGCGATACAAACCCTCTAAAATAACAATGAGCTCATTAAAGAACAAGTGAAAGTGCTGGAGAGAAATAATATTTTCTACAAGTTGCGTATTAAAGAACTGGAGGCTGTCAATCAATCCCTCCGTCTCAGGCTGGCCAATGAAGAGAAGATACCAGGTGCCATGGCTCCGCAGTGATCTACAATAATCACGGTATCAAATAATCGCGAGGGATTATTTGATCCCGCTTGGCTTGATTTAAAGCTTGCGGAGAACTTTAAGACCTTGTAATCTATCTTATAAGTTTTATATTATTGTTTTAGTTTTGCATTAGTTCGAGTTTAGAAATAAAATTTGCATCATTAGAATTTCCTTCAGGAATAGTCGATCCCTTTTATGAAATTCCGAGTTTACTATCATATATGGAGCATTATTGAGTGTGTGCTTGTCATATTAGATATATGAATGGCTTGAGTATAATTTTACTTGCACTTGATGATATCAATAGGAGTCTTCCACACTATTGGTATTAATGGAACATACAAAGATCATTTGGTCAATATGTTGTAAGTTCATGGTTTGATTTACAAAGGAAAAATTATCCAATCAGTTAAGTTGAGAAAGAAACCTTGAACAAAGGAAAATTAGAAGTGCTATCAAATTAGTGTGAGAACAAGACAAGGTAAAATATTCAAGCTACAAAGATGCTTCATATACAATTGTAATTTGGTAATTGAGATTGTTAAAATTTTAATTCCTACATGAGGTGGAATGTATGGCTAGCTCCTTTGCACAACACTTTAATAAAAGTGTGAGCATATGTATAAAAAGAAAGAATAAAAAGAGCGAATGTGCAAAGAGCAAATAGGCATACACCATTATCCTGTGGAGAGACAAAGGAACATTTCATATTTTAAATCCCAAGTGAATATGTTAATCCTAAAGCACTTGGGACTACCTCGCTAACTCATTCGGTCAAACCGAATAATTTTTACATCATGTTGAGAGTAATCTTTTGTGAATTGTTAAATGCTAAGGTGTGGAAGCCTGCTAATATTATTCGGATGCTTCGAGTAAGGTACTATTCATGAACTTATTCCTATATATCATATATGATAAACACATGCTGCAACTGCCTCATTTATTTTATCGACTCGGCTTCATGAATATGAGGATCACATCCATTAAGCTAAACTTGCTCGGGACGAGCAAGATTCTAAGCTTGGGGAAGTTGATGAGTGCATATTTTTATCATGTTTTATATTATTATTTTTCATTGTAGTTGTAGGATCTTGGTATTTTACGGCGTTTGCGCGCATCTTTTATATCTATTTTCACTAGGATCAAGAAAAATGATGGATACGATGGACACAATTCTTGGACCAGTTGTATTGGAGTGGAAAGGAGTAAAAAACAACGTAAATTGGTAATTGGAAAATATCAATAACACCAGAAGAATACCCGAAGCGATTAGAGGACACAGAAGGTTCAATGACCAACTATATGGCGGGAGCAACTTTTCCGGCCGTATAGTTTGGCTCCACCATCGCATCCTCAAATAGTTTCACCCCGTGCAACTAGATCGGAGAGACGACATACAGAACGATGAGAAATCGGCAAAACCTCACCTCCAAAAGGCATCTGGAGGGGAAACTCATCCACCAGGGATCGATCTTCACCCTATGCAGATCTGGGAGGCTAAGACATCGATCTTCATCATCAACCGCTGCATCACCACCATCTCCATCCATCCCATCTACATCTTGTTTAGATCTTGTTGTAATTTCTGTGCTCGTTGTGGATTTATACAAGTACTATTCATATATGATAGATTCCATTGTCTTTGCCATGATGTTGATTGCCTCCATGTCTGAGTAGATCATTAGTTCTTGGGGAGATGGAGAAACCCTATCATGAGATTGAAATAAGATAAAGTTTATTATGATATTCATCGCTGTGACCATGTGTTAGATTGTCTTTATCTTGATGTTGGGAGAAGTCGACCTCTCAATATTTTCCTATTGTGGGGATTTGATGGAGGGAACTACTTGTTGGTAGAAGGAAGTGTGTTAGCACTTACAGTGACTATAAAGCTGTTGGCACTCCTTACGTATCAACTTAGGAACCGAGGAAACTCACGGAACACTATCCATGCCATGGGATACATCCTACAGGATCAAGTCCCTTAATATCACAGTAATTCGATTGATGTCGATTGCTGTCTGCTGTGGTTATGAGGATGATGTGAGAAGCTGTTGCTGCCTATTTGTCCAAATACGAGTTCCTCCCACACATACATAGTTTAGAATGTTCATGATATTAATCTTTACCTTAGACCTTTATAAATGCTAGAGGTGTATCTGCTACTCCCTGTGAATGCCTTTTCTCATTGCAGTTTCAAATCTCTTTTAAATACACGATACTTATTTTCTATATTTAGATTATTTTACTTTACTAATTGTTCTCTTATATCAAAACCCCCAAAACACCTTTTTACACAATACTCGCATTTTATATTATTATTTAGAATGTTATTTAGTATTTCTATTTTTGTATTTAATTCAGGAGTTATTAGACTTCAGACTCCTGCTCCCTTTAGGATCGATATCTTTATTTTGAAACTAGCTACAAACGATCGGTGCACTTGCAGTCATCAACAATTTTCTTTCTTATGCTTGGGTGAAGAGTAGTTGGTGGAGATGAACTTGAGCGACTCCATGCACCCCTTCCCATGGGGTTTCTTTGCTGCTGCTTCATCTTCATGCCTCACCATAGCTAGATATTATGGCTGCTTCCATCCTCTCTTCGTTTGCTCCATGAAGATCTCAAATTCCTCATCATCATTCTCATCATCATCCTTATCATCGGAGTCATGGGGTGTCAACTAATATATAAGAAACCACCGAGAGTTTTGACAACAGGTTCAAGTTCTTGCTAAGATTTTGCATCTTGACATTTTAATGAAATTAGGTCAAACTTGAGATACAAGTAGGCGCGTGACATGGGTATGCCCTATGGGTGCCCAATATCAGTCTATCCGGTTTGGCCCAGCAGGAGCCCATGTAACGATCCACCCCTGATGACGAAGACCAGGAGGGATTAGGGTGGCCTAGGCCCGTGAAGGACACGACTCCTTGAAGAACACGACTAGCTTTAGATAGAAAGTTAAAGGGAGAAACCCTAATATGTCACCGACTCGACTAAACCTCAAGACCTGGCCTCTCTATATAAAGGCTAGGAGGGCACAACGAGGGGGATAATCCAAACCCTAGCATACTCACCCGCCAGATGTTATATGCACACCCCTGTAACCTTCGCCTTCGCCATCAATCAAGAACAGACAAGCAAGAGTAAGGTTTCCCTCAGGGGTCTGAACCTGGGTAGACATTGTGTCCTGTGTTGCTTGTTTGTAAGCCGTTCCTGATCTCTAGCACACCTCTCTTATCCAAAACTTAAGTTCATAACAATGGGCATTGAGGAGTCAACCCTCGTCAATTGGTGCCAGGAATTGGGAGCGCTGATGTTGCAATCGTGACGGCCCCATCACCCGTGATCTTCGATTCCTCTGCGATAGAGAATCATCTCCTCTTCGGCACAATCAACTTCACCGTCCACTTGTCGGCAAACCGCCCGGCCTTCGATTCTATAGGAGACGGAGTCGACATGATGCTTGGAAGCCTATACTTCCAGGTTGGCAAGATCGGCACGCTTCGCCTCTCGGAGTGGGTGGCACTGCCGACAATCTCGCCTGCCCCGTGTACGCCCCTGATCGGCACACTGGGCGCACCCGATGCATATGCGCCGGCTTACACTCCGGATAGCAAAAATAGTTGTGACTCCGATCTACTCGATCCTCTGTCAAGAGACGAGGCCTACGACTCTAGATTGGAAAGCTGTGGGAGCAGCGATCTCCCCCAGCGCTACATGTGCGCCGCCGTCCTCGATGACGAGGAAAACAACGGCAATGGGACTGACCCAACCAATACCAATGCCAGAAATGGAGGTTCCCCTTCGAATCCGAATGGGAACGCCCCTCTAAATCCCAAAGAGAACGCTCCTCTAAACCACAATGCTGCCAACGACAGCGAGCCGGTCTGTCCTGATATTCATCTAAGCGAGGTCGGATGGGAGCAAGTCAGGGAAGCCCTCAAGGGTAACCCCTTACCAAACGACGCATATTGCGACATGCTGATGGCCTACCACTGGCTCCGGGTCAAAGAGTACCACCGCCAGCAGGCTATAAATGCTCGACTGGAGCAGCGCTAGGCGACAGCCGATGAGCCAAGGACAATGGCGGCCACGATGCCCACAAAAGGCGCTCTCGGCTGGAGAGCATGGGCCTAGATGCAAGACACGAGGCCACCAAGGCCCTCGACCTGTCGTTCATGTCGGTGGACTCGCATGGCAACATGATGCCCAAAACGCCGCATGTCGCTGATGACTCCAAAATTTAAGCATTTTTACCTATTGTTTTTGCATAAAAAGAGTAGGGATCTTTGTATTTCACTGCGTTCGTGCGCACCTTTTGTCTTTATTTCAATAGGGTCCCAAATCACTAAGCCTATTATGACTATATCAATTAAAGTTGTCATATTATACTATAATATGATATTTTTAAGTGATAAAAGTCATTTTGAGGAATTACCTTCGCACCTGAGAAAATACCAAGCAAGGAGAGGCAACTAGTGCCCGTACCGACCAGCAGTACGGGCGGGGCCCGCTCGTACCGTCCGACCGTACCAAGTGCCACCGGGTCCATCTCGTCAAATACTTTCTCCTAGTGAAGACGACAGGAGTATCCAACATTCATAGCCACCAGAAACCACGAAAAACCACATCTGAAAGGGATCTGAAGGAGGAACTTGGCTGGGGAGAAATCCCTGCTGATCCACGGATCATTGGAGGACAAAGCATCATCCCCTTCATCATCAACCGCTGCATCTACATCACCACCATTACTCTCATTATTCATCCATTAGATCTTGTTGTAATTCCATATTCAATTGTGGTTTGCACTAGATATTGGTAGTCATTTTTACAACTTTATGAGCATTGATATTGACAACAAGAAATAGATTCTGTCTTTACAGGATGGTGAAGAAGCTATAGAAATAAATTATAACAATTCACCAAGTTACCTTATGAGAAGAAAGTTGAGATTAAAGAGGAAAGGACTATTGAAGAATTGGCAGCAATTTATTTTTACCCTCCACAATCTGATTTGGGGAGAAGTTTGACAAGCAATGATTCGCTTTCAAATGACTCTACAAAAGAGGATTTGGATGAGATCCTCAATACCGCACCCGAGGTGGAAACTCGCCTCATTAATGAATTTGAAGAACTTTGAAGAAAATGGGATGTGGACCCCCCACCTCTCATTTTGAAGCCTCTTCCTCCGAACCTCAGGTATGAATTCCTAGATAAGGAAGGTAAATTCCCGGTGATTATTAATGACAAACTCTCACTTGAAGAAAACACAAAATTATTAGATGTACTTGGCAAACAATGTGAAGCTTTTGGATATACTCTAAGTGATGTTAAAGGAATATACCCTTCCATAATTATGCACAAGATACCCGTTATTGAAGATTCTAAACCGTTTGTCGACAACCAAAATAGATTGAATTCAAAAATGAAACAAGTAGTAAGAGAATAAGTTATACGTATGTTAGACAGTGGTATCATCTACCCAATCTCAGATAGTAAATGGGCAATTACAACTCATTGCATACCAGAGAAGAATGTATAACAATAATTAACAATGATCTAGAACATAGCAGGTTTATAGGATGTGTATTGATTTCAGGAAGCTAAATAAAGAAACCATAAAAAATCATAAGCAACTGCCCCTCATTAATGATATTATGGAAATAATTTGTACCAATTCTTATTTCTGTTTCCTTGATGGATATTCTGGATATTCCCAAATAGTTATTCAGCCTGAAGATCAAGAAAAAACCACTTTTACGTGTCCGTATGGAACCTATGCTTATCGACTGATGTCTTTTGGTTTATGTAATGCAACTGCTACTTTTCAAGAGTGTATTTTGAAAATATTTGATAGTTTTGTAGAAAGTTCCATGGAAGTCCTTATGAACAACTTTGTTGTTTATGGGACTACCTTTGAGAAATGCCTCTATAATCTTAATGGAGTTTTGCAGCGATGCAGGAAAACCAATATGGCTCTCAATTAGGAGCGTTGCCACTTCACGGTAAGGGAAGGTATAGTTTTTGGGCATAAAGTTTCTAAGAAGAACATCGAGATAGATAAATCAAAATTGATCACTTTAGAAAAACTTCCAATACCATAAGATATAAAGGGGAAAATAAATTTCTTGGGCATGCTGGTTTTTATAGACGCTTTATTAAAGATTTTGCTAAATTTGCTGCCCCTTTAACTCGTCTACTAGATAAAGACACCCTTTTTTGCTTTTGATAGAGATTGCAATGATTCTTTTGAACAGTTAAAAAAGCACTGATTTCTGCACCAGTTATTCAACCTCCAAATAGGAATGAACCATTTGAAATTATGTGTGATGCTAGTGAATATGCTCTTGGGGCTGTTTTAGGACCAAGAGATGGGTTAAATCTTAATGTCATCCAGTATGCTAGTCGAATTTTTAATGAAGATCGGAAAAATTATGCAACAACTGAAAATGAATTTCTAGACATTGTTTTCGCTTGTGATAAATATAGACATTACATTATCAATTCAAAAGTAATAGTTCATACTGATCATCAAGCTTTAAGACACCTTCTAGCTAAAAAGGACGCTAAGCCCCGATTAATTAAATGGGTCTTGCTTCTACAAGAATATGACTTGCAAATAGTGGATATGAGAGGAAAAGATAATCTTGTCGCTGACCATTTATCACGAATGGAAGGAATTACGGAGGATCTCATCCCTATTAATGAATCTTTGCCAGGAGAATATCTTGCAGTCATAGAACCCTGCGATCCTTGGTTTGCAGATTATGCTAATTTCCTTGTAGGCAAGTTCTACCAAAAGGAATGGATTACAATCAAAGGAAGAGATTCTTTAATGATTTAAAACATTACTTTTGGGATGATCCTTACTTATATAGGCATGGTCTAGATGAGATAATCAGGAAGTGTGTACCCGAGCATGAGGTAAAATATATTCTCAATGTTTGTCATGATAGACCTTATGGAGGACATCACACTGGTAATCGTACTACAAATAAGGTCTTGCAGGCAGGTTTTTATTGGCCTACATTAGTTAAAGACTCTCACGAATATGTTAGAAATTGTGATGTTTGCCAACAAATGAGCAATATTGGTAAAATACAAGAAATGAATATGAAATATAATTTAGTAATAGAGCTATTCGATGTTTGGGGAATGAACTTTATAGGACCATTTGTCCCATCTAATGGTTATACTCATATTCTTGTTGTTGTTGTAGATTATGTTACTAAATGGGTGGAAGCTATACCTACTTCTCATCCAGATGCAGCCACCTCCATTAATATGATCAAGGAGGTCATCTTACCCAGGTTTGGAGTACCTCGGTTGTTGATTACTGATGGCGAAACTCATTTTATGAAGGGAACTTTTAACAAGGTACTTCAGAAATATGGGGTGGACCATTGAGTAGCCTCACCCTACCACCCTCAAACTAGTGAGCAAGTGGAATTGTCTAACCGGGAGATCAAGATCATACTTCAGAAAACTGTGAACATGTCAAGAAAGGATTGGGCTTTAAATATTAACGATGCACTATGGGCATACGGTACAACTTTAAAGAATCCTATGGGAATGACTCCATACAAGATGGTCTCTGGTAAAACTTGTCACCTTCCATTAGAACTTGAGCATAATGCTAGGTGGGCTATTAAAACTATGAATTTCAATTTTAAAACTATTGGGGAAAAATGACTCTTAGATATGCATGCTTTGAATGAACTAAGGAATGAGGCCTATGGAAATGCTAGGATATTTAAAGAGAAAGTGAAGAAATGGCATGATAAAAAATAGAAGATAAGGAATTTAAATCGGTGGATAAGGTTTTGCTTTATAATTCTCGTCTTAAGATTTTGCAGGAAAGTTGAAGTCCATATGGGAAGGACCTTATGAGGTCGAGGAGGCATATCCTTCAGGAGTGGTAAGATTAAAAAAACTACACCTTCTTCTTCATCATGGGCCGTCAATGGGCAAAGGTTGAAGCATTATAGAGTTGGGGATATTAAGACCACTAAGGTGGCCTCTTTGATATCTCCAGAAGAGCTTAACGAAACGGGATAATAAAATCACAGGTTCATAGATTTTTCCTTTTTTGATACCTTTAGCTTGTTTATCCTTTTCCATTGATTCTCTTTTATCTTTCTGATCTTTCTGGGCTGTTTTACGACTCGTACCGCTGGTTGTTATCAGCATGGTACCCTCCGAGCATTTTTCTTTGTATCGGTACGATCGTCCTATACGGGCATGCGCGCCCGTACCGTAGGTCGTTATCTATAATGTTTTAGTCCTCTGTTCGTTCATACTTTGCATCCATAAAATAAAAACAAAAACCGAGTAGGAGGTAAGTTACCGGTACGGGCGCACGGTATGGATGGGGCCCGCCCGTAGCGACCCCGTTTACGACTCTATAACTTGTTTTATTAGATTAGATAATATCCTTCTTTCTTTTTATTTATTGTTTTGACTTTCATTGATTAAATCTCAGATCTTTAGCCGCCTCTCTCCACCCTTCCAATGAAATCTGAGATCTCACTTGATTGTTCGAAGGCTATGCGGCCTTTCATATGAAGCAAATCTGGACCAAGAAGGAGGATGCCTCTGAACGTGAAGCCAAAAAGAACGGATGCAAGGGAGACACTTGGTCCTCCTCGCTCCGCGAGCTGCCACAATTCGTTCCACTCCACAACTGGGAAGATATGTTTCCGCAGAAGCTGGAGATGCTCACGCATGTAGAGGAAAGGAATACTAAGGAAGAGTCCCAGCAAAATCCTTACAGGTATAATTTGCCTAGATCTTCTCTCAAATCTCCTCCTGGATCTTCTTTTCGCAAAGAATAGAAGCGAGATGAGATTTGAGAAAAGATTGAAAGCCTCGAGAAAATTTCCAAATCTCGTGTTGAAACTATTGGGGAAGGATTTGACTCCTACTGGATGATGGGAAAAGACCCGGAAAGAAAGGTCGATGACACTGATGGTAGAGTACAACTCCTAACCAAAATTATAATGGAGATTGCTAATGACAGGAAGACTCTGAGCAATATAATCACCGAGCTCCATGCCGAAATTATGGAGATGTCCACCAGATTCGCATGTATTCCTCATGCCTGTAGCCTCAAGGCGGACGAAGAGGAAGGAGAAGATGATTTCTTCAACCCTAAGATGGAGTAAGAAAATGCAAAGAATTATTTGATCAACCCAGTTTGATTCCAAGCTTGGGGGATCTATGAGAGCCTTGTAATCTATCTTACAGTTTTTAACATGTTTACTTTTCCGCATACATTTAGACTTGAATTCCAAAGTTTGCATTAACTGCATCAACTTCGAGTTCCCCTTGTTCGAGAGATGATTTATATCCGTTGGGTTTCGAGACTTTATGTTATTTTAAGTATGTTATGATTCATGATTATTATATTAGATGATTGAAATAGGTTGAGTGTTATGATACTTGTACAACTGTCATGATTTGTAGGGACTTCCACACCAATAAAAGTATTGATTAGGTTATGAGAAGAAAAATTCTTGTAGCATATTATAATTAAGAGTTTTCCTTATAGCCATCAAAGTAGTGAGAATGATCAAATAGTTGTATAATAATAAGGTGGAAAATAAAATAATAAGATATTTATGCATGTAGACAAAATGCAAAAGAATCAAAAAGAGACAGCTATAAAGAAATCAAGAGGAAAAGAAGAGTGATCATGAATCTTCATTACTAAACTAAGTGCTCAATATTTCTAAACTCAGTGATTCTATGATATGTTAAATCACTAGAAGCTTTTTATAATTTCATTAATACTAAAGAAGGTGTGGAATCCTCTAAGTCATGTAATGTGTAAGGGTATGATAATACCCCTGCCGTTTGTCTATATTCGATGTTGTATTCCTGTTTCAAATTTTTGCCTCATTTATTGTAATGACTCGTGTCTAATGAACATGATGGTCTTGTCCATAAGCCACCATCTTTCTAGGGGAGGATCAAGAGCCTAGCTTGGGGGAGTTGATGAGTCCAAAATTTAAGTATTTTTACCTATTGTTTTTGCATAAATAGAGTAGGGATCTTTGTATTTCACTATGTTCACATGCACCTTTTGTCTTTATTTCAACAGGGTCCCAAATCACTAAGCCTATTATGAATATATCAATTAAAGTTGTAATATTATACTATAATATGAAATTTTTAAGCGATAAAAGTCATTTTCAGGAATTACCTTCGCACCTGAAAAAATACAAAGCGATCAGAGGCAACCAGTGCCCGTAACGACTAGCAGTAGGGGTGGGGCCTTCCCATACCGTCCGACCGTACCATGTGCCACCGGGTCCATCTCGTAAAATACTTTATCCTGGCGAAGACGACACGAGGATCCGACATTCATAGCCACCAAAAACCATGAAAAACCACATCTAAAAGGGATCTGACGGAGGAACTTGGCTGGGGAGAAATCCCTGCTGATCCATGGATCATTGGAGGACAGCGTATCATCCCGTTCATCATCAATAGCTGCATCTACATCACCACCATTAATCTCATCCTTCATCCATTATATCTTGTTGTAATTCCAGATTAAATTGTGGTTTGCACTAGATTTATTTCATTACTTTCAACCATCCATTTGATTATGATGATGTTGTTGATTGCTTCCATGTGTGAGTAGTTCCTTTGTTCTTGGGGAGATGGAGAAACCCTAGCACTATTATGAATTTGCAATAAAGATGATATATTTTTGTGTCCGTATGACTTGCCAGTCTATGATAGATTTATTATTTGTGTTTGATCTCTCTCTCTTTAGATGGTATGTGAAAGTCGACCACATACCATTTTCCCTCGGGACTAAAGGGAGGGATAAATATTTGGACATGCTTTGGATCGTACCTAGAATAGCCCCGTGACAGATTGGCGCCGGCTCATGAACTACGCGGTCAAAAGAGGAATAAAGAGGGACTCCGTAAGTTAATTACGATATCCACGGGGAAACCCTTAATTGCAGTGGTCTGTATAGATGTCTGCTCTCAGGCATCGAAGTGGTTATTTATAGGTAACCCCACACTTGGCTCAACAAAGTGGCTTCCTACGAGCCTTTTAGTGAACATCTTATTATGGAGCTCCCTCCACACATCCCATGATACAAGAAGTATATTATCTTAAATTATCAATAATGACAACACCATGCTAGAGGAGTATCCTACATCCCCGAGAACATTTTAGCCCTATTGCATTCCACCACGCTTTTATATGAACTTGTTACTTGCTTTATTTATATTGTTTTAATTACATTTCTACACACAAATAAAAACCTTTCAAACACTCTTTACTTGAGATCAAAGACAATGTCGTGGTGGTATCACGGCATATGCCATGGGTAGGCTAAAGTTGGGGCCGATGGACGTGGAGGAATCCGGGGAGGGATGATGCAGTGAAGACCGCACTCGTATGAACAAAGAGAAATACAATGTATATATGATTGAGGCTCTCATGTGGAGATAACACCTCTTTCTCTACATCTAATCTCTTATAATCTTGCCATACTTGTGGCTACAATCATGCTCCTTGAGCTGTATCTCCTATGCCTCTATCTAGTTTTCTCTGTGAGAATAGAGGAGGAAGAAGAAGTAGCAGAGCTCCTATTGAGAAGAGAGGGGAAGAGCCCTTCGGGGCCTCTCCTCTGAACGATCCCCCTGGTGCTCCTTATAAAGGGGAGCCCAGGGGACAAATCGTGTTCCCTACGATTGGTATCTGGAGAGCATATTCCTGGCATCTTCTCAGATGCTCAGCATATGCCTTGGCATCTTTGGAGATGCCAAGGGATATTCCTTAGCATATTCCTGGATGCCATGGGCATATTCCTAGATGCCAAAGGCATATTCTGCATTGCATATGTCAGTCTGGGTCGTGGTCATCCCAAGACTGGTATGAGGCTGAAGGAGTTCGCCTATGTCGTTGTAGTAGTTGAGGTTACGCCCTGAAATAAATAAAGAAGCGTTTGGGCCGTTATTATTCGGCCCATGCGCCCTAGGATGAGGTGGAAATTCGGCCTGGTGTATGGCCAATTCGGCCTGAAGGTGCAGGAGGCCCGGTCGGGTGAAGGGGTTCCTGAGCCGAGTCATGGGCCGTCCTAGCCTGGTCCCAGAGAGGCCCAACCGAGTTATTTGACTCGGCCCAGTCGCAGACTGAGCTTCAGCGTAGAGAGTTCCTGGGTGGGCCGCGTCTCTGGCCCACCCGGGTTGCTGGTGGCGATCCGGCGGGAACAGCCTGTGGCGTTGGCGTCTGCCCGTAGTGGGCCGACTAGGTTGGTGATTGTGCTGGCCCACCCGGGGTTGCAGTGGTGGTGCGGTGGCGATGTAGCTCCGCGATGGGCCGAGTGACCCTCTCTCTGGCCCATCCGGGTGAAGGCCAAGGAGCTTCGGTCGAGGTGGACTCGACGTTGGCGGGGCGTCGGGGAGGTTCCCGCTGTTGACCTCGGTGGAGGCGCTGGCGGGAGTGACGCCGGGGAGTGGGCCTAGTTAGATGATTCGGCCCAGCAGTATGTGACTCGGGCTTTTAGCATTCTGACTCGGTTCTGAACTTATATAATTCGGCCCAGCGGCTCTTGGTTCAACCTAGAAAAGATTGATTCGGCCTAGGTAGTCCTTGGCCAGGCCGAGTTTGCTCTGTGTCGGCCCAGTTTCGTTTTTCCTTCTCTCGCTTTGTATTTTGCCCCACATATTTTGTTATATCTCTTTATTCTTTTATCAAAATGTCGATTGCTCTTTAGCAGTCTATTTATACCTCAACTCTGGGGTATCCGGGGTTATATCCCCGACATTAGTCCCCGAGACTATGTGGGACTCGTAGAGTCGTGCATAGGCTTTATATTAAATATTTCCAGAGTTATCTTCTGACATATAACCTCTGGTTTATACACTTTTTAGTCACATAATCCCTTTACGTAAGTTTATGACATCTGGCCTTTATGGGCACTAGTCTTTTAACCCTTTTGGGAAAGTCATGAGTTCTCGCCATTTTTGGCACTGCTCTTTTAACCCCTTTGGGTAAGTTTTGGCTATCTTTGTACTGGTCTTTTAACCCCTTTGGGCAATTTTTTGACTTCTGGCCATTTTTTGGCACTGGCCTTTTAACCCCTTTGGGAAGTTAAGACTTCTGGCCTTTTACGGCTCTGGTCTTATAACCCCTTTGGGTAAGTCACGACTTCTGGCCTCCTTGGGCACTGGTCTTATAACCTCTTTGGGTTAGTTATGACTTCTGGCCTTCTTGGGCACTGGTCTTATAACCTCTTTGGGTAAGTTATAACTTCTGGCCTTCTTGGGCACTGGTCTCATAACCTCTTTGGGTAAGTTATGACTTCTGTCCTTCTTGGGCACTGGTCTCATAACCTCATCGGGTAAGTGATGACTTCTGGCCTTCTTGGGCGCTGGTCTTATAACCTCTTTGGGTAAGTTATGACTTCTGGCCTTCTTGGGCAGTGGTCTTATAACCTCTTTGGGTAAGTTATGACTTCTGGCCTTCTTGGGCACTGGTCTTATAACCTCTTTGGGTAAGTTATGACTTCTGGCCATTTTCGGCACTGGTCTTTTGACCTCTTTGGGTAAGTTATGACTTCTGGCCTTCTTGGCACTGTTCTTTTAACCTCTTTGGGTAAGTTTTAATCCGAGTCATCCGTTTCCCAATCTGAGTTACTTTACTCAAAATTGACTTATGTCTTAAGTCTGAGTCATCCGGCTCAAATTCGAGGTATATGAATCAAATCCGAGTCATCTGTTTCCAAATCCGAGTTACTTTACTCAAAATTGATTTATGTCTTAAGTCTGAGTCATCTGGCTCAAATCTGAGGTATATGACTCAAATCCGAGTCATCTGTTTCCAAATCCGAGTTACTTTACTCAAAATTGACTTATGTCTTAAGTCTGAGTCATCTGGCTCAAATCCGAGGTATATGACTCAAATCCGAGTCATCTGTTTTCAAATCCGAGTTACTTTACTCAATTTTGACTTACGTCTTAAGTCCGAGTCATCTGGCTCAAATCCGAGGTATACTCAAATCCGAGTCATCTGTTTTCAAATCCGAGTTACTTTACTCAATTTTGACTTACGTCTTAAGTCTGAGTCATCTGACTCAAATCCGAGGTATATGACTCAAATCCGAGTCATCTGTTTTCAAATCCGAGTTACTTTACTCAATTTTGACTTACATCTCAAATCTGAGTCATCTGACTCAAATCCGAGGTATATGACTCAAATCCGAGTCATCTTTTCAAATCGAGTTACTTTACTCAATTTTGACTTACATCTCAAATCTGAGTCATCGACTCAAATCCGAGGTATATGACTCAAATCCAGTCATCGCTTTCAAATCGAGTTACTTTACTCAATTTTGACTTACATCTCAAATCTGAGTCATCGACTCAAATCAGTATATGACTCAAATCCGAGTCATCTGTTTTCAAATCCGAGTTACTTTACTCAATTTTGACTTACATCTCAAATCTGAGTCATCTGACTCAAATCCGAGGTATATGACTCAAATCCGAGTCATCTGTTTTCAAATCCGAGTTACTTTACTCAATTTTGACTTACATCTCAAATCTGAGTCATCTGACTCAAATCCGAGGTATATGACTCAAATCCGAGTCATCTGTTTTCAAATCCGAGTTACTTTACTCAATTTTGACTTACATCTCAAATCTGAGTCATCTGACTCAAATCCGAGGTATATGACTTAAATCCAAGTTATCTGTTTGCCAAGAAATAATTTGATCCGATGAGATGATGTCAATTTGCCTCTGATATGGATCCGAGATATAGATCCGAGATTAAGTTTTGGGATATGATAATAGGGCTAACCGCTGAGAGATCTGATTCGAGATGTTGATATGAGATATAGATTCGAGATATGACAAGCTGGCAAATAGTCATCCGAGATACGAGATAACCTGGCAAGATAGTGAAATATCAATCCGAGATATAACCTGGCAATCTGGCGAGCTAAATCAGACTTTAGTCCGAATCAGAGATGAGCTAGTACACCAAGTACGAATACAAATCCGAATTATAATATACCCTGGCAAGCTGAATCAAATGTTAGTCCGAATCAGAGATAAGCTACTGAGTTGAGTTAAAGGTTAATCCGAGGCATAAATAAACTGACTCAATTTATATCCGAATTGTCAATAAGCTGGCTGGTGAGCTGAGTTAAAGGTCAATCCAAAGCATAAATAAACTGACTCAAATTATATCCGAATCATCAATAAGCTAACTCAAATTCTATCCGAATTATAAATAAGCTGACTCAAATTATATCCGAGTTATAAATAAGCTGACTCAAATTCTATCCGAATTATAAATAAGCTGACTCAAAATATATCCGAGTTATAAATAAGCTGACTCAAATTCTATCCGAATTATAAATAAGCTGACTCAAATTATATCCGAGTTATAAATAAGCTGACTCAAATTATATCCGAATCATCAATAAGCCGACTCAAATTCTATCCGAATTATAAATAAGCTGGCAAATACATACCCAAATCAACATAAGCTTTTCTTCATCTAAAGGTGATTCTATGGATAAGTTGGCTAGTCCCCGGGTTGAGTTATTTTCTCCCCGGGGTGAAGGGTCAAATGTTGGTGGCTAAGTTATCTGTTACTTACAGTATGCTTGGAGAAGAGTCTGATTCATTCTTGCTGAGTCTTACCTGCCTTGCTGAGTCAGACTTGGAGACCCCTTTGCTTACCTTTCTGTTCTCTGTTCGGCCTGGAAGAGCTGCATGTGCTCTATGAAGATGAGGTTGATGAAGATCCTCCCGTCCGGATGAAAACCCAACCAACGCCACTAAGATCCCCACGGTGGGCGCCAAATGTCGTGGTGGTATCACGGCATATGCCATGGGTAGGCTAAAGTTGGGGTCGATGGACGTGGAGGAATCCGGGGAGGGATGATGCAGTGAAGACCGCACTCGTATGAACAAATAGAAATACAATGTATATATGATTGAGGCTCTCATGTGGAGATAACACCTCTTTCTCTACATCTAATCTCTTATAATCCTGCCATACTTGTGGCTACAATCATGCTCCTTGAGTTGTATCTCCTATGCCTCTATCTAGTTTTCTCTGTGAGAATAGAGGAGGAAGAAGAAGTAGCAGAGCTCCTATTGGGAAGAGAGGGGAAGAACCCTTCGGGACCTCTCCTCTGAACGACCCCCCTGGTGCTCCTTATAAAGGGGAGCCCAGGGGACAAATCGTGTTCCCTACGATTGGTATCTGGAGAGCATATTCCTGGCATCTTCTCAGATGCTCAGCATATGCCTTGGCATCTTTGGAGATGCCAAGGGATATTCCTTAGCATATTCCTGGATGCCATGGGCATATTCCTGGATGCCAAAGGCATATTCTGCATTGCATATGTCAGTCTAGGTCGTGGTCATCCCAAGACTGGTATGAGGCTGAAGGAGTTCGCCTATGTCGTTGTAGTAGTTGAGGTTACGCCCTGAAATAAATAAAGAAGCGTTTGGGCCATTATTATTCGGCCCATGCGCCCTAGGACGAGGTGGAAATTCGGCCTGGTGTATGGCCAATTCGTCCTGAAGGTGCAGGAGGCCCGGCTGGGTGAAGGGGTTCCTGAGCCGAGTCATGGGCCGTCCTAGCCTGGTCCAGGAGAGGCCCAGCCGAGTTATTTGACTCGGCCCAGTCGCAGGCTGAGCTTCAGCATAGAGAGTTCCCGGGTGGGCCGCGTCTCTGGACCACCCGGGTTGCTGGTGGCGATCCGGCGGGAACAGCCTGTGGCGTTGGCGTCTGCCCGTAGTGGGCCGACTAGGTTGGTGATCGTGCTGGCCCACCCGGGGTCGCAGTGGTGGTGCGCTGGCGATGTAGCTCCGCGATGGGCCGAGTGACCCTCTCTCTGGCCCATCCGGGTGAAGCAGCGCGGGAGCTCGGCGCTGAGGTGGACTCGACGTTCGCGGGGCGTCGGGGAGGTTCCCGCTGTTGACCTCGGTGGAGGCGCTGGCGGGAGTGACGCCGGGGAGTGGGCCTAGTTAGATGATTCAGCCCAACAGTATGTGATTCGGGCTTTTAGCATTCTGACTCGGTTCTGAACTTATATAATTCGGCCCAGCGGCTCTTGGTTCAACCTAGAAAAGATTGATCCGGCCTGGGTAGTCCTTGGCCAGGCCGAGTTTGCTCTGTGTCGGCCCAGTTTCGTTTTTCCTTCTCTCCCTTTGTATTTCGCCCCACATCTTTTGTTATATCTATTTATATCTCTTTATTCTTTTATCAAAATGTCGATTGCTCTTTAGCAGTCTATTTATACCTCAACTCTAGGGTATCCGGGGTTATATCCCCGAAAGACAACTTACAACCTTTGGTAGATAGTAACGAGGGGCATAAAGACCTTTATCAATAGCTCTTTGTGGGTTCGATGTCTTTACTTAAAAACTAGATACAATTGATCTGTGTACTTACAGTCATCAGTCACAGTTATAGAAGCTACTACGTACCTGCTTACTAGCCAACCACTGGTCGGGGATCCACGATCCGCCATCCACAGGTCCCTGATTGCAGGACATGGGCTTGTAGGAGCCGCACTAACCAGAGAGGCGACTCCAGAACCGAAGAAAATTGTGGTGAAATTTGTAAGTAACCGCACGCCATCATCCGATAAGGACGACCATGATCTGTCGCGGAGACGCCGCAACCCACGGCGGAGGATCCACAACTATGACGCTCGTGACGATATCACACAACGCAAAATCGACAAGATGCGCGCCAAACACGTGTGCTCCATGGAGTCGGAGGACGAGGACACAGAGCTCTATGGCATCAGATGCTTCAGCCGAGCCATACGGCAATCATGAATTCCCAAGGGCTTCAAACTTCCTTTGGATAACCCAAAGTACGACGTCCTACAGGAGCCAAAGATTTGGCTGGATGACCATATCTCGTCAGTCAAGTGTCATGGCGGAAGCAAGAACATAGCCATGCAATGTCTTCAGCTGCAGCTGCAACTGAAGGGCGCAACGCGGGCCTAGCTCAACAATATCCCCTACGGATCCATCCGCAGCTGGGAGGAGCTGGTCTATAGTTTTGCCCATAACTTCAAGGGCTACGGAAAGCGGCCAACCTCAAATGAGGAATTGCGCACAGGCTCCCAAAGATGCACAGGCTCCCAAAGATCCGACGAATCAATCCTCTCCTACGTCCAACGATGGTCCATCATCAAAAACTCGGCGGAGGAGATCTCTGAGGAAAGGGCAACCGACTCATTCAATTGCGGTGTGAGGTGCCGCGAGCTTAGGGAGGAGTTAGGCTGTGTCAAGCCCCAAAACATCGCCACCTGATAGACATCGCCAACCTCTGGGCCGATGGCGAAGACGTCATCCACAACAAGACGCACGCCGGATGATTTAGGATGACCCTACGCAGACGACCGGCGAGGTAATGGAGGACTCATGCCACGAAGACCGCGAGGAAGTTGTAAGTATTCTATGAGTTTTGTGACGTTGCACTTGCAGTGATTTGTATGTATATGTTTGATATGTAAGATCTCTTGGACTGCTTCTCAGTTTTGTTTTCACTTACCTTCATGATTTGAAACTAAAGTCAGTTTCAGTTTTCAATTGTACAAACAGTTTTCATATCTGCACCTCACAGTGTGTACATAGGAAGCCATATTTTTAGTTCTGTTAGTAAATGACATAAAAAAACATACACGGCAAAATGATCTTTTTACTAAAGTGTATAAAATGTGTTATCTGCATTGCCAGTTATAGCAATTCATGCACATGTTAAACATGTCTGCATGTTTCTATATAGTAACTTCACTTCTCTTACACATGTCTATCAACTAAAAAAATTTCAGGCTGAATTGAAAGAGGAGCCGGCAAATCCTGGGAAATCTTGTTGAGTAAAAACTCCAAAACAATGTGTAGATTTCTTTTCCAAGGTACTACAATGCGGTGCTATAGCCAAGAACATGTTGCTGTGTAATGCTGGGTTTGGAGCGAGCTCGTCAAAGTCCAAGTCCAAGTTCAAGTCCAACTCTAAGGACATTTCTTTGCATATTGAAGTTCTAGAGGAACAACTTTGATGCCGCCTAGAAGCGCTTCATCGGGAAACCCCAAGAGCAAGGTATGGAGCAGCACAGCAACAAGTATTCCCTTAGTAAGAAACCGAGGTTATCGAACCAGTAGGAGGAAGGAAACGTCACACAGGTATCAAAAGCAACGTGGAAACCTGCACAACACAAACTCAAGACTTTGCCCCAACGAACGGTGAGATTGTCAATCTCACCGATTGCTGTAACAAAGGATTAACTATATGGTGTGGAAGGTGATGATGGTTTGCAGCAAGTAAATAGTAACATTGGAAGATGTATCAATGGTAAAGATTGGACCGGGGTCCATAGTTCACTAGAGGTGCTCTCCTTAGATAAACAACATGGCATGAAGGTTAAACAAATTACAGCAGGGCAATTGACAGGAACTGAGCAAGGCATAACAATGCAATACTAGACAAAAAGATCCTATGAGATTCGATTGGGAAATACAACAACATACATAGACCGTCATCCAACTGCATCTATGACTAGAAATCCACCTTCAGGTTATCATCCGAACCCCCTCCAGTATTAAGTTGCAAGCAACAGACAACTTCTTTAAGCAAACTGTGTAAGGTAAAAAATCCACTTGTTCCATGAACAAGAGACTGTTGTTTTCTCCCTAGTGGCACTAGTGGGAAAACCCTTATCCACAGGCCCCTTATTCGTGGCGCACCTGAAATAATGCGCCACTAACAAGGTTATGTGTGGCGCACGCGCAAATTATGCGCCACTAACTCCAATGTATCTGTGGCGCACGCTGGATCGGTGCGCCACGCATAAGGCAGGGCCCACCTCTGACGGCCGGCCACCACTATCCGTGGCGCGCGGAAACGGTGGTGCGCCACGAACGTGGGTGGAGTCTGTGGCGCACCCTTTCGCCCGTGCGCCCACGAACTATGGTGGGCCAGGCGCCCTACAAAATTTTCATGAACGTTTGTGGCGCACCCTATTTCGGTGCGCCACTAACCTGGGTAGTCTGTGGGGCACGGAAACCAGATGCGCCACGAACCTGTCGTCCCACCCTCCATAAAGGTGGTACCTTCTCCTACCTGCCACCATAAGCAAGCCATTACTTCCCATAGATCTAGATCGACCCCCTCCTCCTCCTCACCCTATTTTCTTCAATTCTACCTCCATTTTAGGTTGCCAAACACCTTTTGGTTGGATGGGTGTGGGGAGGGAGTCCATCTCCACCATGTAGATTCACTAAAATCCCCACATATCATCATTTATTGGTCACATCTCCATCAAGTTAGCCTCCACAAGACACACGCTCCCTCGCACACGGTCTTCATCAACTTGTCTACTAGGTGAGTTGTGTTGGATGGCACATGCTTGTCTGTGAGTTGTTAGACATGCATATGCATGTGTCGCGCGGGCCGGGATGTCGATCGATGGTGTATGCATGGCGCAGATGTGTGTTGTATGTGAAGGCCGCCGGCGTCTTCGTCGCGTGTATATATGCTTGTGTATGCTTTTGTGTGTTTGTGTGCAGGTGTCGGTGTGGTGCATGGTTGCCGAAATGTTGATTCATTTCTGTTTTGACCAACTTTTCACCACCCATATGCCCTATTTACAAGGGAGGTGCTACCGAAATTTTCTGGCAAGACATGCATGCATATGTATGGTGTGATGCATTTCTCTTGTGTGCAGGAAACCATGGTGCGCCAAATGAGCGAAGGTATGGTGGCTAGATACAAGGCCCGGGCGACGGCCGTCATGCTTCGTACCAACAAGACTGAGATAATATGTCCTTGCAAGACTTGCATACTCGAGACCCTAATCAAACCTAATTCCGGGACATTGGAGAAGCACTTGCTCATGGGTGGATTCATGCCCGGCTACAATGATGTCGTGGAGGAGGAAGAGGCACCCGGACATGATCATGTTGAAGGAGATGCCGAACATGATTATGATCATGACGATGAAGGAGATGCCAGACATGATGATCATCATCACGATGATGATGAAGGAGATGCCGGACATGATCACCATGATGAAGGAGACGCCGGTAGCGGAGAAGACATAGACACGCAGACACCGCTCAGTTTGGCCCTGCAGGACCCTCATCTTCGAGAAGTGCTCCTCAAGGGGGTTACAACACAATAGCGGCCGCGAGAGAGAAAGCAAAGTTGGCACAAATGGAGAAAGACGCTATTACTCCGTTGTATCCTGGGTGCCGGCCCGAGCATACACGTCTGAATGTAACCCTCAAGGCTTTGGAGATGAAGGTGAACAACAGATGGACCGACATGAGCTTCAACGATAACATGGAATTCTGGGGTGATGTGCTTCTCGAGAATAACACATTGCCAAGAAGCATCGATGAGGCCAAGAAAGTCGTGTGCCCTCTCGACCTACCATACGTCAAGTATCACGCATGCATCAATGACTGCGCTCTTTGTCGGGACGAGTACGAGGATAGAGTGACATGTCCGGTGTGCGGCCAGCCATGATACAAGAGGGGTAACAAGAAAGTTCCTCATAAAGTTGTATGGTATTTTCCTATCACTCCCCGTCTGCAGCGGTATTTCGTGGACCCTAAGGAAGCGAAGCTCATGCAATGGCACGTGAAAAGGGTTCTGCCGGAAGATGATCCCGAGAAGGGCCAGATCCTGACACACCCTTCAGACGCTAACCAGTGGAAGGCACTGGACATGGAGTTCGAAGATGAGTTCGGGGGCGATCCAAGGAACGTGAGGACGAGCTCGAGCAGTTTTTCAACACCCTCATAGGAATAAAGCTTCCTATCGGCTACGGAGGGAAGATATCCAGATACCTGGACGTACAGAAGAAGAGGTTCAGTGGGATGAAGTCACACGGTATCACGCGTCGATGACGCAGATACTGGCCATGATTCGAGGGATCATGGACGAGCACGTCCGTGAGACGCTGTTTGACCTCTGCAACTTCTTCGACATCATCTCTAGGAAGGAGATCGGGATGAAGCAACTCGAGACCCTGCAGGACGAGATCGTCGTGATACTCAATGAGCTCGAGATCTACTCCCCCCTGCATTCTTCGATATCATGTTGCATCTGCTTGTCCACCTCGTCGATGACATCATCCACCTCGATCCGCCGTTCCTACACAACATGATGCCGTTCGAAAGGCTGAACGGCGTGCTCAAAGGATACGTTCGAAACAGGGCGAAGCCGGATGGAAGAATAGCCAAGGGCTTCATACTCTACGAGTGCATATCGTTCTACCAGAATTATATGAAGTCCGAGGAACCCGTTGGTCTCCCAAAGCGCAAGCAATTCGGCAGGATCGCTGTAGTTGGTCACCGCGAGGGCTTCGCAGCAGTGCACACCATCTTCAAGGGTTGGCACCCAGACTATGACAGGGCACAACGAGTCGCGCTACAGCACATACAATTGGTCGGTCCTTGGGTGGAGAAGCACAAAAGCTTGATTGATAACAGGTTGAACAACACGGGCCGACGAAGGACGAGGGGAGACATGACGAGAGAGCACAACTCTACCTTCACGAGTTGGTTCAAGAAGGAGCTGCTCCTTCTTAATGCGGGTAAGGCTCCTGCTGGCGATGATAGAATCTTATTCATCCTGTCGCAGGGCCCCTCGTTGAACGTGAGGACCTATCAGGCGTACGACATCAACGGGTACACTTTCTACACCGAGGAGAAGGACAAGAACAGCGAATACTAGAACTCGGGGGGTCACGATGCTATCCTACGCCGACGAGGAATCCAATGTGAAGGAAAGGTTCTTCAGAAGGATCGAGGAGATCTGGGAACTCGACTACTGCGGAGAGAAGATGCCGATGTTCCGGGTCAGATGGGCCAAAAACGTCGAAAAAGAAGGCCGGTATTTCACAACCATGGTTATACCCGAAGCCAAAGCGTCAAAGGCGGCCGACGCGAACGTCCAGGCGAAAAACGAGCCATGGGTACTGGCTAGCCATGTGGATCAATGCTTTTTCATTACCGATCCTACAAGGCCTACCCGCGTTGTCGTCAGGAGGGGGAAAGGAGCATCATAGGAATGGAGGGAGCCGCCACCGAGCAAGACTTTGACAAGTACGGCGATTCGAAGATAGAAGAATAATTCGACAAGTTCTTCGACAACCCTAGCGCGTATCCTCATCTTAGAAGGAAGACCACCCTCCCTGCTAAAGGATGTCCGTACACGAGAAGAAATCCACAAGTTTTAGGGCTCAATTACTCTACCGCGACGAAGAAGGGCAAGAGGATCGTGACGAGACGTCGACGCTAGCTCATTCGGAAGCAACATCGCAAAAAGTGACCTTTTTTGTGTGTGATGTATGCATGTCTTTGCATTAATGCGTCAAGTCGACAAAATACTATACGTGGTTTTTTGGAGTAGGGTGTTGATATACACAAGATTATTGGTAGTTTTTTTGTAATAAATTTATTACCTATCCGCAATTATATACATGTTCTCACTTTATATCTTCAAAATATTGGAGCTACTATGTTTTAGAAATAGTAGAAAATTATTATTTATAATGAGTAAGTGATATTAGTTACATATGGAACTTAAAATTGCAAAATAATGTTTTTTATTAGAAAAAAATGTTGGAGTGCCAGGAATTGAACCTGGCACCTCCAGGTTTTAAACAACACAACAAACCCCAGAACCACTAGGCTATACAATTGTTGTTGTCACATTGCACCGCGCAGCCATTTTAAGTAATGCAAGGGTAGTTCGTGGCGCACCCCCATAACGGTGTGCCACGGATAATTGTCCGTGGCGCACCGATATGGGGGTGCGCCACGAACTTCCCCGACTTAGCCAAAATAACGGTGTCGCCTCACTCCCTTCCCTCCCATTCTTATTCCCGAAATTCCCATACGTGCGCTCTCGCCTCGCTCCCATGATTGTTGCCGCTCATTGGATCTTACCGCCTCCCATCCGCAGGTACTCCGCCGCCCTCTCCCATCTCTCTTCCCACCCCCTCGCCGACGAACCGACGAACCCTAACCCTAACCCTAACCGACAAACCCTAACCGCCGCGCTCGCCTTGATCTCCCCTCCCCTCCTCCCCTCCCCTCTTCCTACCCCCTCTCTAACCTCTCCCCTCTCCGGCAGCCACCACAGGAGGAGGAGCACCTCAGGAGGAGGCCCGCACCACCATCCTCGACAAGGCCAAGCTCGCGCCACTCCACCACGTGAGCCTCTCCCTCCCCTCCCTATTATGTCCAATATTTTTTGTCCAATATTTGGTGCCTGCATGTTTCCAGTATGAGTGCCTGCATGAAATTAGGGTTCAGTAAGGAAGAGGTAACATGTGCAGTGTCTGCAGAATGAGTTTCATCAGAAATTTGATGTATTATGGTGAAATTTGAATATGATGACTTGGTTTGGAGTCACACACACATACACACACACACACACTCGGCAACCTTGCCTCCTATATGCAAGTTTCCAGATGCAGTTTTAGAAATTGTTCGAAAATTGTTCTTCCCCATATATATTCTAATAATAGTAGCATTTTATACTGGTACTTAAAAATGTCTTAATTGGTGTTTTAGGATGGAAGATTCATTCTGATTTATCATTGTATTTAGTTTCTCATGCATTCTTAAGCGCAAAACTAAAACTGGATATTAAGTATAAACATTTTTTAAAATGTTGATATGACCAGTGAATAATACACTTATCATTGGTCAATTTGTGCTTGTGTGGCATTTGTCCTTCAATGATGAGAGATTTATTTTATTGGACTGCATCATGAAAATATGCATGTCTAGGATATTAATGCATTTAAATAACTTTGTACCAAAAATTGCATTACTTTAGGTTTTAGCTCAGATGATGTTTGGCTATTCTTTTACTAACCACCTGTCTTTATTCCAAATTTTGTATCTCCCAATACACTGTCATCCTTAATACCAGCTTCTCAGGTTTTAGCATGCTATACTTGAACGACTCCAGACTTGTTACACAGTTACATTTCATAGTGTCATGGACTGTTACATTTCATATGCTGACGTATCAGATTACGGCATATTACTCCATGGAACGTTACTTTTGTTAAAGCTTGTGTTGATGTATAATAGAATTATGTTTATTTCAGGAAGCTTGTGTTGATGTATCAGACTTGTCATGGACTGTTTATTTATAGTGTCATGGTTTTTTTAGCGTGCGCATTTCATTATGCTTTTATCACTTTGTTTCTGAATTCTTAGGTGTCCCCAAGTGCAAAACTAAAATTGGATGTTCAAAAGTATGAACTTTGTTTATTTCAGGAAGTTGATGTATAATAGAATTATGTTATGTATGTTGAAGCAAGCTGTTGCGTAGTGGATCATGTATCTCGTATGCATGATTTCTGATGTAGATGTCATATAATATTTTTTCCTTTTAGATGACCGGTGGATAATACAATTTAACCATGGGTAATTTTGTGCTTGAATGGAACTTGTCCTTCTACTATCAAGAATTGTTTTACTGGACTGCAAACTTGTCCTTGTACAGTTATGAGTGATCACTGTCCAACTAATTTGGACGTGCTGTGCAAGTATTTCTGGCTTCAGTTTGGTTTTAACAGTAGTGTAATTACTGCAGCCTTGTATTCCTAGAGCTCCTGCATAAATACTGAAAATAGCTAATCAACACCTGAAAATTGCATGATCACTGAATGCTTAAGTGCTTGTATTTAAATGCTTGTTCATGATCATTCACTGTTTTGCATTAATTAAAATGATATGCAACATGGTTAATCTGCTAGCTTAATTAACTCTGTTCAAGAAATCTGGGAGCATTTTATTCTCCTGTAATGAACTCTGTTCAAGAAATCTGGGAGCATTTTAGTGCTTTATATTATGAAGATCAGCAGGTTGTCTACCTTTATGGTGGAAAGGCACCATTTGATGCCTTTTGTGGAGTTTTGTGTATGTTGCCAACCCTCTGTGGTCGCCGAAGGCACATTTTTTGCCTCTCTTTTTTGTGAATTGTTGCAGGCATCTCAAATGAGTGCCCGTTACTCTCGAAATGTTGATTCATTTCTGTTTCGGTTGAGAAACGGGCATTCCTACATAGACATTTTTAGGGGAGGTGCTGCCGAATTTTTCGGTCGAAATAATGTACTAACAAGTTCTATTTTCTTGCATAGTGCAACAATATCGATCGGACACGTCAACGACGGTGCCGGCACATCAAAGGACCCGGGACCGAGTGTTGAAGAGCAAGCCCGGCAATCTAACCTCAAGTTTTGGGAGTTGTCCTAGAGGAGGGAGGAGGAGGAGGAAATAGATGGGATGGCAGACAATGAAGGCGATGCCGGATCATCGTCAGGTGATGACGGCAAAGATGAGATGGGGGCCGAGGATCAGACCACCACCGACGGTGGCGACCGCACCGATGCCGGTGAACGCACCGCCAGCAGCGAACAGACGACTGATACCGGTGAACGCATCGACGGCGGCGGTAAGAAGAAGGTTGTGAGGAAGCCTCGGCCACCGCCAACGCTCGACAGTCAGCGCCAGGAGTTCACCCAAGTGTCCCCGACCGGCGCACCCGAGGAGCCAAAAGATCTTGCCGTTGGCTACGGGGTCCAAATCGGGTGCATGGTCCGGGAGGTCATGACGATCAACACGCGGAACCTCCGAGATCCCGCCAACGTTCACCTCGTCGAGCTCCTCATGGAGAAGCTTCATGGACGCTACAAGTTCCCGGATGAATTCGACAACAAGGTGGTCAAGGGAAATATCGTGAACCAGGCGACGCTCACGAAGATGAGCACCGCCTTGGCCAGCTGGAGAGCCCGAGTGAAGAAGAGGATCGACCAGAAGAAAAGCTGGGAGGAGATAAAGGCCAAGGAGCCGATGCTCGAGCACAATGACTATGTGCTCTTCAAGGAGACGCTGGAGACCGATACCGCGAAACTCGACTCGGCGTGGGGGAAGAGACTCTACGACCAGAACATAGGCCACCACCGCATCGGGAGCGGCGGCTACAGAGCAGCCCAGGAAATTTGGGACAAGGAGGACGCCGAGCTTCGGTATCTAGGCAAACCAAACAGGTGGGACCGATTCACGGATCCGCAGGTGAGGAACTTTGTGCGGGCACGCTACTTCCTGTGCCCCATAACAAAGGAGTTTAAAACCGAAGACCCGGCCGTGTAGGAATTTGAGAAACTCCTGGTAAGACACTTACCGCGAATCTCAGTAGTTCATATTATTTGCAATCGGTAATGAATCCATCCATCGTAGTAGTACTAAATGGGTTACGCCTATGCTTGTGCAGGAAGCTCAAATAGCGGCCACGGCAGGTATCGAAGAGGGTGTAAGGGAGCTGTGGGACACTCCTTTCAATAGGGCGATCAACGCCAAAAAGAAGAGGCCCAAGAACAAGAAGATGACGTCCGGTGTATGTGTTGCCGGCTTTGGGCTGACCACGAAGGTCGGCGTCCACTTCAAAGAGGACGCAAAGACCAGGAAGGAGAGGAGGGACAAGAGAGCAGCGGAGTAGGAACGGAAGATTGAGCAGCTCGAGGCAGAAGTGGCCGAGCTGCCGGCAAAATTGGAGGCCAAGATGGAGGCGAAGATGGAAGAGAAGATCCGGAGTATGTTCCCTCCTCACCTGTGGGAGGGTTTGGCCAAGTGGAATGCGGCGGGTGGAGTTGGGCCGATACCGGTACCCAGCGTGAGCGGCAACAACTCTCAACAGCACCCGTCGCCGAACTTTGTGACCCTGCCCTCCAACCCCTCCGCGCATCCTCTTCTCACGTTGGTGAGCCCGCAGCCGGCGGCGGCGGTGCCCAACACCCAAGCTCAGCCTATAGCGGCGCCGGCGCCCAACACCAACCCACAGCCGGCGCCGTTGCTTCGGAATGAGCGGGAGCAAGAGCTGACGCAGCCTCGCGTGTCCACACTTGCCGAGCTCCACGCCCTCACAATAGTAAGTGTTGAATGCTTCATCGTAGGGCTCGTGACCTCACACAAATTGAACTAACACACATATATGTTGTCCCGCAGGACGCCAATTGCACATTGCTTCACAAGGTCGACCGTGTGTTGAGGGATGTAGGCAAGGGCGCCATCATTCAACCCAAGGGGCTCATGATGCACAACAAGCCAATCCCTGATGGCTGGTTCCGGGTCAAGGTCGTGAGGGCCCTAAAGGGTTTCGAAAGAATTGACCCGCCCAGGCAACCCGAGGGAGCCGAAGAACATAAGGACCTTGAAGGCTGCTACGGCTGGCCCATGCTATGGCCCAAGAGCCAGCTTCGGCTTGCGAAGGACGACAAAGGACGCGCCACCGCACCAAAGAAGGTACCGCTCGTCATCGCCAACACCGCACGACATAAGGCTTTGGCCGCACACACGCCGTCGCCACAGCCCAATGATGACGTGGAGGCTGCACATGATGACGATGATGATCTGGAGGTCAACGGGGATGACTACTTCAACACCAACGCCATGGACAACGATGGATTATTCATGCCTCCACTTGGAGAGCCAGCCTCCCGCGGTGAACCGGCCGACCGTCCCTTGTCATGCACGCAGCGTCTGCGGTTTGGCGGTTCCCAGGAGACGCCCGATGCTGACGTCGGTGGTCCTCCTACGGTGATAATCAACCCCAACACACTACACAAGGCGGCCGGTGAGCAGCTGGTGGGATCCGCTGACCCAGCCGCTAAGAAGTCGAAGTACCGGAAGCATACCCGAAGCAAGAATGGTTTGACGAGCCAGCCGGCTCAGAAGAAGCAGGCAGTTTTTCGACATCATGGCGCCGCCTTCATAGAAGCGCCCTAGCCTTACTCGATGTCGCGGATGCATCCATGAAGCATTTGCATCACATCATTCTGCATCTCGAGAGCATGCTTCTGAAAGATAAGAACCCCGGGTACCCAGTCTTCACATGCAAGGTGCCAAATGGACATGGCTTCGTTGAGGCAGCACCCGCGGACCTGTTCTTCCTGCGGTACGAGGACATCTACGATCTAATGCACTCGAAGCGTCTGGACTACAACTTGGCCTGCCTCTTCGCCCTCCAGATGTCGATGAGGATCCATAGGGATAAAATCAAAGGCATAGCCATTGTGGACCCCTACTACATGCGCGACAAAATTCTTGCGAGCGACGGAGGAATGGAAGCATTGTCGCAATACCTCGGGAATTTCTTCTTCGAGAACCAGGACAAGTCTACGCTTGTCCATGCCTTCCCCGAGTAAGTGCACACAACCGGTATCCATCCATCGTAACACATCCTTAGATTCCTTTTGTACCCTTCTTCCAACAGTTCCGTTTCTATTGTTTTGCGCAATGGCATATACTGCACACTCATCTCCGTCTACCCGAGGTTGTCGCAAGCAACGTACTTGGACTCATCCAGTGAAACGAAGCCGAAGAGATGGGACCAAATCAAGCGTGTCCTGGATCTTGCTATACAAGTCTACGCTGCCAAGGGAGGCAAGTTCAGCATGGGGGCAAAAGAAAGAATGATGGCAGGAACATCTGCAGCCACGCCACCAAGTTCCCATGTGTCAAGCAGCCGGCGGACAGTGTGAAGGAGGCCTTCTAGGCCTTAGATCATGTAAGGATGTACATGAATGATTCACGGATGGAGGCGCTGCCAGCTAATCTCTGAGTTTGGGCCAAAAAGTTGTCGACAATCGACAATTCAGACCTCATGGAATAGTTCTGGCGCATCCAGAATCAGATCTGTCTATGCATCCATGAAGGTGTCATGACAAAAGGAGGGGCCTTCCACTACGGCGGCAGACCGCTGACTAACCGCGAGATCGAAGACCGCCTCGAGTTGCAGCACGACGACAGGACCTTCATGAAGAGAGAGGGATGCCGACCCTTGCCCAAGAAGACTACCGGCTAGTCTGTGTCGTGTGTGCCGTCTGTATGTCATGGAATTGATCGACTATCATTGTGATGTTTAGGAAACTGTCATGTTGGACATGTGTGTGTGTGGGAGTCGTAAACCTTAAGTTACCGAGGCTCCTTGTGCCTATGTTGGACCTGTTTAATTATGTGTGATACTATTGTTTTAGGTGTATGAATGTCTTTGCTATATTTCGTTATCATGTCGTTCTGTTCGTTGCATAACATGAATACCTACTATGTCTATATGTTTGCCTTGTCCGCAGTGATGGCGAAGGAAAACTGCTACGTGGTCTACAGGGGTCGCCTTCCGGGAGTATACGAGGAGTGGGAGGACTGCGAGCAACAAGTGATCAACTTCAGCGGCAACAACTACAAGGGGTACAAGACTCGAGAGTTGGCGGTAGCCAAGTGGAGGAGGCACCTATGGAAGAAGAACCGGATGAAGATCATCATGGTCTTCTCCTTGCTCACCGCTGCCGCCGTTGTCCTCTATTCAGTCATAGTCTAGGTCATGATCGACGATGATCGAATATGTATCGAGATGCATGTGTGATTTCGAACTTGTACTCTCACATGACTTGTGTGTAACACTTGGACTCTCTATATTGATGTATTTTGGCACTTTGTATGAATTTCAGTGAGTTTCTGGGTATTCCTGTGAGTTTTGTGCATTTCTGTGATATATTGTTGTATTCTGGTATATTTCCTGTGTATTCTGTGTATTTCTGCTGTATTCTAGTATTTTTTTTGAAATCCTCAGACAAGTTAGTGGCGCACGAATTTATCTAGTTAGTGGCGCACGTTATTAGTGGCGCATAGAAATAAGGTGCGCCACAGATGATATTCGTGGCGCACGTCAAAACGGTGCGCCTCAGATAACATGGTAGTTAGTGGCGCACGTCGCGGTGCGCCATGAACTTCCTATAGTTAGTGGCGTCTTATTCGTGGCGCACGGGGGGTGCGCCACTAACCCCAAAAAGCGTGCGCCACGGATAGGCTTTTTCCCTCTAGTGTGGCAACAACACATCTACCATCAAAGATATTTCAGTCACTTCCCTTGAAAAGTAGAGGCATGAACCCACTATCGAGCATAAATACCCCCTCTTGGAGTCACTAGCAAATACTTGGCCAAGATAGCTACTAACAATGGAGAGCATGCAATATCACAAACAACACATACATGATAGAATCAAATAGACAAAACCATTAATCAATTTGACATAGTAATCTCAATATCCATCGGATCCCCGCAAACACAACATGCATGATTACAAATAGATTAGATCTTGATCATGAACGGAGCTCACAATATCTATACATGAGAGCACAAGGAGGAGATACAACCATCTACCTACAACATGGAACCGTAGTCCAAGGTGGAACTACTCACGCTTCATACCGGAGGCTGGCATGATGAAGAAGAAGGCCTCCGGGATTATCTCCCCTCCGGTAGGGTGTCGGGAAGAATTTCAGATCCCCCCCGATCTAGGGACGATGGTGGCAGCGGCTACAAACGGTTTTGTGGAATATTGATCGGGTGTTTAGGGTTTTGGTCGAGGGGACTTTATAGGAAAAGAGGTGAGGCAGGGGGGCACCAGGGCAGCTGCACCCCCCAGGCGCGGCCATCCCTAGGGCGCGCCACCAGGGGGTGTGACCCCCTGGTGAGGCTCCTCCGTCTCGTATTCTGGCTTCGTCTTGCCCACGGTAAAATATTGACTTTGGCTTTTGTCCCATCCAATTCCGAGAATATTGTTTTTCTACCTTTCTGGAACCAAAAACAGAAGAAAACAGGCAACTGGCACTGTGGCAAGTTGTTAATAGGTTAGTTACAGAAAACATATAAAAACACCTCAAAGTGTAGACAAAGCAAAGCAAAGTAGATACTAAACAAGCATGGAACATAAAAAATTATAGATACGTTTCCGACGTATCAAGCATCCCCAAGCTTAACTCCTGCTCTTCCTCGAGTAGGTAAGTGATAAAAGAATAATTTTTGAGGTGACATGCACCATCAAAACCAAGATCAAAGAACTCTAAACATGTGCATGAAAAATGAAGTTCTAACAGTAAGACAAAGTAACTATGCATGCAACATGAAAGGCTACAAACAAATATCAAGAATAGCATGCATTGAAAAACGTTTGTTTGTTTCACATACAGAAAACATGGCATAGTGGCATTCAGCTTGTCCCTCATAGAGTAGCAAATAGATGCATAGGACACCTTCAAAGTTCATAAGGGAGACTAGATACAAATAGAAGAAGAACAAGCAATATCAACAATATGCATCAATCAATAAGTTTTGGGACACTGTACATAGAACTAAGAATGGCAACTATGCTCTCTTAATGGTGCCTAAAGGTAGAAGGTGGAGACTCAACATAATAGTGGAAGAAAAGCCCTTCATAAAGGGAAGCAGGGATTTCAAGTTTCAAAAAGAGCTTCCAAAAATTATGGTACTTGTTAGCTTTCAGCCCTCATTGCCCCATTATAAGCATATTGAAGTGATTAAGGTTAAAGTGAACAAACTATAGAGTATATGCTTGACAAAGTATAAGTTTGCAATCTCATGTTCCTTAAATACGAGGGCCACACCTCATGCTACTCAACTTCAGTCACCTGTAAGTTCTTGTCATAGTAAGTACATGTGTATCTTAGAGAACCGCCAACGGGGTACCCCTTGCACATGGTACAGGAGCTATCCCATAACCAAAATGACAAGGCAAGCAGACAATGAGCATCTCAGCAATCTTTTTATTTACTATTTGCATAGATTTTTATTGAGGATGCTTCACAGATAGCTCATTATGGTGATGCTGCAAGTTTCCACCATGATTAGGCATGGCTTAGGCTAGCGGCCCAGACGTTTCTCTAACACAAAATACATAACTACATGGACTTACAAGATACCTCTTTATTTCACACCGGTGACATCCATAGACAAAAGAGCATAATATCAACTGTGTACAAAGTACAAGTGCAATGTTGAAAACGTTCCCCATGACAGCATGGTTCTGCTAATTCCAATGTATAAGTGCAAGCATATACAACATAGACGACACAATGGTTCAAGTTTATTAGGGGCAAGGAATATAAAGTGTGCCATCAAGTTCGTGAGGGCTTTAATCACTAAGTTTTCACATAACAAAATACTTTTTAATTGGAAGATAGCTGAAAACAAGAATATACTTGGAACGGTTTAACACACCATGCATAGGAATTTATAGTGGACACTTTGGAATAACTTGGTTTCTTGGGAATTGGAAGCATGAGTAGAGCTTACCCATACAAGTGGAGGCTAGCATAAGACTGTGAGCAACCAACTAAGAGAGCAATAATGGCCATAATCATGCAGAGCAATAAAACATTACTAATCAAAGCATAGAGTGGTACTACAAGTCAAGGAATAAATGATCATAGAGGCTATGGTGACTTGTTCATAGTCATAACATGGTGTGAGCATGTGCCAAGTCAACCCAAACAAAACATCAAAGGAGAATACCAAAATACTATGCTTTTGCATGCTAAAACAACACATGATTCTTTCAAGGCACACTAAGAAATCCCAGTTGTTTGGAACAAGTCATGCTACAGCAATAATCACTAAGCATAAGGTCAAAACAACACCTAGCATGGCATGCTAAAGTCTAAGTCACGGTCAATGCAAATCCTCTTGCACTTCCAAGCAAGAACTTTCTACTCCTTTCCAACACCAATCGACTTATTTGAAACAACACAGCGAGAACGGGGTTCCAAACTACTTTATTCAAGCAAACTAAACAAACTAAGGAAAGCAAACGAAAACTAATATGCTCCAAGAACAACACAACAGTGCATGAAACAATAAAAATGAAGTGTCTAGAAAGACCTGAGCTTTTTATTGATGAAGAAGGGGATAGCTTTGACGCTTGTACCTCTTGGATATTTCTTGGGTGACACCATGGTGGCATCCCCAAGCTTGAGCTTTTGTCCATTCTTCATCTCATTACATCATTCTCTCTCTACACCTGAAATTTTTCCTACATACAAAACTTCACACAATCTTCATTAGCAACATTAGTGTATTCAGAAGATAATAGACCCTTGGGTTTAGATTTAGAACAGCAAAACTTTTCACTAAAAACACAAGCTACTGTATCAGATCCTTCAAAAATCACAAATTTCCCAAAAAGAACCCAAAAAGGAATCAATAAGAAGCAAATGCAAATAATGGCAGAAATCTGTCAAAACAGACCGGCAGGTAGAAACCGATTTTTTCGAAGACCTTTTGTTGCTCAAATCAAAAAGTGTTGAACTAAAGAAAGTTAGCTAACATACTTAGAGATGTATTCGTAAATTTTCAGCTCAATCCAACTTACAGAGACTCCTCGTGATTGTTTATGGTGGAGGACAGAAATCTGTTTTGGGACAACAACTCCCCAAATCTTACTTCCCTCTCATTAGAGGTCATTCTTGGCACAAAAAGCAAACAAAAAGGATAAGAAGAGGTAATTACTGAAGTAATAACTTCCAAGACTCAAGAAAACTCTTGGGTTATCTCCCAACAAGTACTTTTCCTTCACGCCTTTAAGTTAGGCTTGATAGTTTGAGAAGATTCTCACATAAGAAATATGAATTAAAGTAAAAGAGAGCATCAAGAAGAAAATTCAAAACACATTTAAGTCTAACCCACTTCCTATGCATAGGAATCTTGTAAGAAAATAAATCATGAAAGCACAAAGCAACAAGCATAGGAAAGCAAAACAAGTGCAACTTCAAAATTTTCAACATAAAGAGGGGAAACTTAATATTATTGAGATGCATAAAACCATGTTTCCCTCTCTCATAATAACTTTCAGTAGCATCATGAATAAACTTGACAATATAACTATCACATAAGGCATTGTTTTCATGATCGACAAACACATAATTTTTATCAAGCTAAAAAATGGCGGGATTAAAACCTTCAAACCCACTTTTAACAATTTCATAACAAGATGACTGATCATTCAATATAGGACCATCATCTAGATCTTTACCATAAACATTTTCTAAGTAAAACTCTTTAGTACCATGCATTTCGAAGTTAGGAAAAATATAGGATTATCATAGATAACATGAGCATAACTATTATCACAAGTTTTACCCATAGCAGATATTTCAAGAGAATCCGCAGGAACATAACAATCCTCCTCCTTTGGTAAGCATGGGGGACAACCAAATAATGTAAGAGGTAAAGAGTTACTCTCATTAGAAGGTAGACATGGGTAGATCCATTCTTCCTCCTCTTGACCATCACTCTCCTCCTCTTTTTCATCTAATGAGCTTTCAGTTTTAGCAATTTCTTCTTCCACAGGCTCCTGCAAGGCATTAGTCTCTTCCATTTGTGGAAAGCACCTTGTGAAGACGTCCTTAGCCTCCCCGGAAACGGCGCCAGAAAACTTGTTGATGGCGCCTAGAAGTGCTTCGTCGGGAAACCCCAAGAGCAAGGTATGGATCAGCACAGCAGCAAGTCTTCCCCCAGTAAGAAACCGAGGTTATCGAACCAGTAGGAGGAAGGAAACGTCACACAGGTGTTGCAAGCAACGTGGAAACCTGCACAACACAAACTCAAGACTTTTCCCCAATGAACGGTGAGGTTGTCAATCTCACCGGTTGCTGTAACAAAGGATTAATTGTATGGTGTGGAAGGTGATGATGGTTTGCAGCAAGTAAACAGTAACAGTGGAAGATATATCAATGGTAAAGATTGGACCGGGATCCATAGTTCACTAGAGGTGATCTCCTTAGATAAACAACATGGCATGAAGGGTAAACAAATTACAGCAGGGCAATTGACAGGAATTGAGCAAGGCATAACAATGCAATACTAGACAAAAAGATCCTATGAGATTCGATTGGGCAATACAACAATATACATAGACCGCCATCCAACTGCATCTATGACTAGAAGTCCACCTTCAGGTTATCATCCGAACCCCTCCGAGATTAAGTTGCAAGCAACAGACAACTACTTTAAGCAAAGTGTGTAAGGTAAACAATCCACTTGTTCCATGAACAAGAGACCGTTGTTTTCTCCCTAGTGGCAACAACACATCTACCATCGAAGATATTTCTGTCACTTCCCTTGAAAAGTAGAGGCATGAACCCACTATCAAGCATAAACACCCCCGTCTTGGAGTCACTAGCAACACTTGGCCAAGATAGCTACTAACAACGGAGAGCATGCAAGATCACAAACAACACAGACATGATAGAATCAAATAGATAAAACCATTAATCAATCTGACATAGTAATCTCAATATCCATCGGATCCCCGCAAACACAACATGCATGATTACAAATAAATTAGAACTTGATCATGAACGGAGCTCACAAGATCTATACATGAGAGCACAAGGAGGATATACAACCATCTAGCTACTACATGGACCCGTAGTCCAAGGTGGAACTACTCACGCTTCATACCGGAGGCTTGCATGATGAAGAAGAAGACCTCTAGGATGATGTCCCCTTCGGCAGGGTGCCAGAAAGAACTTCAAATACCCCCCGATCTAGGGACGATGGTGGTGGCGTCTACAGATGGTTTCGTGGAATATTGATCGGGTGTTTAGGGTTTTGGCATCGGGGGGACTTTATAGGCGAAGAGGCGAGGCAAGGGGGCCACCAGGGCGGCTGCACCCCCCAAGCGCGGCCAGCCTAGGGCGCGCCGCCAGGGGCTGTGGCCCCCTGGTGAGCCTCCCCCGTCTCGTATTCTGGCTTCGTGTTGCCCATGGTAAAATATTGACTTTGGCTTTTGTCCAGTCCAATTCCGAGAATATTGATTTTCTGCCTTTCTGGAACCAAAAACAGAAGAAAACAGGCAACTGGCACCGTGGCAACTTGTTAATAGGTTAGTTCCAGAAAACATATAAAAACACCTCAAAGTGTAGACAAAGAAAAGCAAAGTAGATACTAAACAAGCATGGAACATAAAAAATTATAGATACGTTTCCGACATATCAAACTCCAAGCTGAACGGTCTTTACCATCTGCCCTAAGTGTGTATAATGACTGTTAGAAGGCCAAATTAGAAGAAGTTCTCACCCACTTGGAGCACATCATAGAAATTAACGATAAAGTCATGAAGATTCTCAATATTCAGGGTTTAACACTAACAACTCAGGTCAGTCCCTTTATCATGAAATGAAACCTAATGCTGAAAGTACTTTATGTAGGGGTTCGTAGCATGGAAAACCAAAATTTTCTACCGCATGCACACAAACAAGCCAAGATCTATCTACTATATTGTAGCAACGAGTCGATAGAAGAACTCACCCTCGAAGATTCCAAAGCAGTTAATGAGAGCAGATTCTCGTGGGTGATGTAGTCCTACTCTTGCCGATCTCAAGATCGCGTAGACGATCCTTCCGGCGCTGCTCCAAGTAGCCAGCTGATCGGTCACATGTTCGGTACTCGATGAAGACCTTCCTCTCCCTTGTTCCAGCAGGCAACGGAGGTTGTAGCACTCTCCTCGTGATTCCGGCAGCACGACGACGTGGTGTCGGAAGTAGAGGGAAGATCTCGCAGGGCTTCGCCTAAGCCGGAGCGAGTATGTTGGAGTAAGAGAGGGCCTTGGCGATCTACGGTTTAGAGGCACCAAGGGGGGTGGTGTGGCCGGCGGCTAGGGCTTGGGGAAGCCCAAAGTCGGCGACTTGGAGGAGGTCCTAGGTAGCGGCGGCATCACTTGGAGGTGGTGGTGCCAAGGAGCTAGGGTTTTTGGGTGTGAGGGTAGGGGGCGCCCTACCCCTCCTTATATAGGTGGGAGGGAGGCGGTTGGGAGGAGGGAGTACTCCTCCAACTCCTCCTCCTTGGCCGGCGGGTGGAGGCAGTGGGACTCCTACCCTAGGTAGGTTTCCTACTCTCCCTCCACCAAGCAAACTTCGGATTTGACTTTTCAAATTGGCGTTTGACTTTCAAACTTGGATTTGATTTCTCTCTTCATATTGCCCAGCCAAGTGACCTAGTACATGATGCAACCATTCCACATTGTCATGACACATCCATGTACCCTTCCCCTCCGGAGTGCCGGACCTTCCAGACCCTTCTAGAACATTCCTGGTGAAAACACCGGAATCATTTCCGAACTCCGAAATAGGACTTTCCTTATATGAATATTATTCTCCGGACCATTACGGATCTCCTCGTGATATCCCGGATCCTATCCGAGACTCCGAACAAAATTCGGTCTCTTACTCATCATTCCATAACTACACAACAACATCGAATCCTTAAGTGTGTCTCCCTACGGTTCGTGAATTATGCGGACATGACCGAGACACTTCTCCGATCAATAACCAATAGAGGAATCTAGAAATTCATATGGCTCCCACATATTTCTATGATTACTTTGCGATCGAATGAACCACTTACATACTTGTCTCGCGATAGTTTACTTATCCGAGGTTTTGATCGTCGGTATCTCTGCATACCTAGTTCAACCTCGTTACCGATAAGTACTCTTTTCTCGTTCCCGTGATATGTGATCCCTTGTGAGCCAGTCACATGCTTGCAATCTAATTGGATGACATTCCACCGAGAGGGCCCAGAGTATATCTATCCATCATATGGATGGACAAATCCCGCTCTTGATCCATGTGCCTCAACCCATACTTTCCGAACACTCAATGCCACCTTTATAGCCACCCAGTTACGGTGTGGTGTTTGATGTCATCAAATCATCCTTCCGGTGATGGTGATTAACATGATCTCATGGTCGAAGGAATTAGGTTACTATGTATCAGAAAGCTTATAGCAAACGAACTATTGAAATGACTTGATCTTAATGCTACGCTTATCTATAGGAGTATGTCCATCATACCATTCTCCTAATGATATGATCTTGTTGTTAACAACATCTCAATGTTCATGATCAGGAAACCACGATCATCTATTAACCAAAAAGCTAGTATTACAAAGAGGCTTTACTAGGGACTCTAATTTAGTTTACAAATCACACAAGTAATAATGTTTCCGGTTAATACTATTATAGCATGAATGTAAACATTTATCATAAACACAAAGATATAATAATAACCACTTTTATTATTGCCTCTAGGGCATATCTCCAACAATCTCCCACTTGCACTAGAGTCAACTAATCTAGATTACATGGTAATATACCGAATACCCATGGCGGTTTGGTGCTGGTCATGTTTTGCCCTCGGGAGAGGTTTAGTCAACGGATCCGCCACATTCAGATCTGTGTGTACTTTGCAAATTTTTATGCCACCATCTTGGACATGCTCTCGAATAGCGTGAAAACGTAGCTTAATATGCTTCAGCTTCTTGTGTGACCTTGGTTCTTGCGCATTGGCTATGGCGCCCATGTTATCATAGTAGATAGACATTGGGTCCAGCGCACTTGGAACCACACCAAGCTCTGTAATGAACTCCTTCATCCATATTGCCTCTTGTGAAGCCTCTGAAGCAGCTATGTATTCCGATTCAGTTGAAGATCTCGCCACAACACTTTGCTTTGCACTCCTCCAGCTAACTGCTGCACCATTCAAAGTAAATACGTATCCAGATTGAGATTTAGAATCATACGGAACGGTGTTCCAACTAGCATCCGTGTAACCATTAACAACGAGCTGTTCATCACCTCCATAAGAAAGAACCATATCCTTAGTTCTTCTCAAGTACTTAAGGATGTTTTTGACCGTTGTCCTATGATCCACTCCTGGATCACTTTGATATCTGCTAGTCAAACTAACAGCATATGCAATGTCGGGTCTAGTACATAGCATGGCATACATTAGAGATCCTATGGCTGAGGCATAGGGAGTCTTACTCATCCTTTCTCTATCTTCTGCCGTTGCAGGACTTTGAGTTTTACTCAAGGTCGTATTAGGCAACATGGGCAAGAACCCTTTCTTGCTATCTTCCATTCCAAACCTCTTTATAACTTTGTCCAAATATGTACTCTGTGACAATGATATTAGGCGTCTTGATCTATCTTTATAAATCTTTATGCCTAATATGTAAGCTGCTTCGCCAAGAACTTTCATTGAAAAACTATTATTCAAATCATCCTTGACACTATTAAGAAGGTCTACATCATTCCCAATCAACAATATGTCATCTACATATAGTATTAAGAATGCTACAGAGCTCCCACTCACTTTCTTGTAAATACAAGCTTCTCCATAAGTTTGTATAAAACCAAAACTTTTGATTACCTTATCAAAACGTTGATTCCCACTTCGGGATGCTTGCTTCAATCCATATATGGACCGTTGAAGTTTGCATACCTTGTTAGCATCTTTAGGATCGACAAAAACTTTGGGTTGCATCATATACAACTCTTCATCAATGTCTCCATTGAGGAACGCCGTTTTGACATCCATCTGCCATATCTCATAATCATAATATGCAGCGATTGCTAACATAATCCTCACAGACTTTAGCTTTGCTACTGGTGAGAAAGTCTCATCGTAGTCAACTCCTTGAATTTGTCGAAACCCTTTTGCGACAAGTCGAGCTTTATAGACAGTAACATTACCATCAGCATCTGTTTTCTTCTTGAAAATCCATTTGTTCTCGATACCTTCCGCCATCCCAGAAGTCCACCAAAGTCCATACTTGGTTTTCGTACATGGATCCAATCTCGGATTTCATGGCTTCTTGCCATTTATTGGAATCTGGGCTCATCATCACTTCCTCATATGTCCCAGGGTCATCGGTGTTGTCCACCAACATGACACTCATAACGGGATCATACCAATCAGGAGTGGTACGAGTTCTCGTCGACCTGCGAGGTTCCGTAGCAACTTCAACCAAAGTTTCATGATCAACATCATGGGGTTCCTCTCTTATTGTTGTAGGCGCCACATGAACTACTTCTGGTGATGTGCTACTCGCAAGTTCGAGAGAAGGTTCAGTAACCTCGTCGAGTTCTACTTTCCTTCCAGTCACTTCTTTCGAGAGAAACTCCTTCTCTAGAAAGAATCCATTCTTGGCAACAAAGATCTTGCCCTCGGATCTATGATAGAAGGTATACCCAATAGTTTCCTTCGGGTATCCTATGAAGACGCATTTTTCTGCTTTGGGTTCAAGCTTGTCCGACTGTAACTTCTTTACATAAGCTTCGCAACCCCAAACTTTAAGGAACGACAATTTAGGTTTCTTCCCAAACCATAATTCATACGGTGTCGTTTCAACGGATTTAGATGGTGCCCTATCTAAAGTGAACGCGGCTGTTTCAAATGCATAACCCCAAAACAATAGCGGTAAATCTGTAAGTGACATCATAGAACGAACCATATCTAAGAGAGTTCGATTACGACATTCGGACACACCATTACACTGTGGTGTTCCCGGCGGTGTCAATTCTGAAAGTATTCCGCATTTCTTCAAATGCTCGCCAAACTCGTAACTTAGATATTCACCTCCACGATCAGAACATAGAAATTTAATCTTCTTGTTACGTTGATTCTCTACCTCACTTTGAAATTCCTTAAACTTCTCGAAAGTTTTGGACTTATGTTTCATGAAATAGATATACCCATATCTACTCAAGTCATCCGTGAAGGTAAGAACATAATGATAACCACCGCGCGATGCTACACTCATTGGGCCACACACATCGGTATGTATGATTTACAATAAGTCTGTAGCTCGCTCCATCATACTAGAAAATGGAGTCTTAGTCATTTTACCCATCAGGCATGCTTCACATCTTTCAAGTGATTCGAAATCAAGTGATTCAAGAAGTCCATCGGAATGGAGTTTCTTCATACGCTTCACTCCAATATGACCAAGACGACAGTGCCACATATAGGTCGAGTTATCGCTCAATTTCAAACGTTTAGCTTCAATGTTATTAATGTGTGTATTACCACAATCGAGATTCAATAAGAATATACCATCTATCAAAGGTGCATGTGCATAAGACATATTACTCATATAAATCGAGCAACCATTATTCTCGAAATTAAAGAAGTAACCGTCTCGCAATAAACATGATCCAGATATAATGTTCATGCTCAACGCAGACACCAAATAACAATTATTTAAGTACAAAACTACTCCCGATGGTAGATGAAGAGGTAGCGTGCTGACCGCGATCACATCAACCTTTGATCCATTTCCAACGCGCATCGTCACCTCGTTCTTCGCTAGCTTCCGTTTATTCTGCAGCACCTATTTCGAGTTACAAATATGAGCAACCGAACCAGTATCAAATACCCAGGCATTACTACGAGTACTAGTGAGATACACATCAATAACATGTATATCAGATATACCTTTCTTCTTGATGTTGTTGTTCTTCAAATCCGCCAAGTACTTTGGGCAATTCCGCTTCCAGTGACCTTCTCCCTTGCAGTAAAAGCACTCGATTAGGTCCAGCCTTGGTCTTCTTCGCCGGCAAGGTAACTTTCTAACCGCCCTTCTTGAAGTTTCCCTTTTGCTTAGATTTGCCTTGCTTCTTGAATTTGGTGGTCTTATTGACCAACGACACTTGGTGCTCTTTCTTGATCTCCACTTCTGCAGATTTCAACATGGAGAAGAGTTCTGGCAACGTCTTGTCCATGTTTTGCATATTGTAGTTCATCACAAAGTTCTTGTAACTTGGTGGTAGTGATTGGAGGACACGGTGAACCCCCAAAGAATTAGGAATCACTATACCAAACTTTGGAGTTTGTTTGCGTGCCCAGACATCTTAAGCACGTGCTCACTGACGGAGCTGCCCTCTTCCATCTTGCAGTTAAAGAACTTTTCAGAAGCCTCATAACTCTCAACTGCCGCGTGAGCCTCAAATATCATTTTGAGTTCACGGACAATATCATGTGGGTCATGGTTCTCAAACCTTTTATAAAGCTCCGATTCCAAACCATACAAGATAGCACACTGAACTGTGGAGTACTGATTCTTCCGAGTGAGGTAAACATTCTTTAATTCATTGGTAGCAGCGAGTCGCAGGGTCACCAATGTGCATCCAGCACATAGGTCAAATTACCAGCATTGAGGACAATCCTCAAATTGCGGAACCAATCTGCGAAGATGCTTCCATTGTTTTTCAACTTTTCTTTCTCTAGGAACGCATTAAAATTGATGGTAGGGGCCGCCATTGATCTACAACATATTTGCAATAGTTTAGACTAAGTTTTTGACAAATTGAGTTCTAATTAATAGTTAAATTAATCTAGGTGAACTCCCACTCAAAACAACATCCCTCAAATTGTTTTAGTGATCACACGAACCAAATCCACCACATCAAAACCGATCATCACGAGAGTTGATGTAGCTTCAATGGCGAACAATCAACATGTTCATCATATCTACTATATGACTCATGCTTTACCTTTCAGTGATCCGTGTTCCGAGACCTTAGCTTCCGCATGAGAAAATATGGCTTACTCACGTTGTATACACTCACAGAATCTAACACACCCGATCATCACGTGGTGCTTCGAAACAACGAGCTTTAGCAACGGTGCTTACTAAGGATGAACACTTTAAATCTTGAAATTATGTGCTTGAGGGATCATCTTATAATGCTATCGTCGTAAACTAAGCAATACAAGATGCATAAAGGATTAACATCACATGCAATTCATAATATGTGATATGATATGGCCTTTCTTCTTGTGCTTCCGATCTTCATCTTCAAGCACGAACATGATATCCATCATCACCGGTATGGCGTCAAGGTCAATGGCGCCGTTTCATGGTTGTCGTCCACCAAGTTCAACTATTACAACTACTTTGAATAGACACGCAGGTCTTAACAAAATTTAAAAGACAACCATATGGCTCCTGCCGGTTGCCAACTTACAATAAGGAACATTGCATACATCATATATAATCACAATCATGGCCATATCACATCACAGCACACCCCTGCAAACCAAAGTTAGACGCCTCTAATTTTCTTTGCATATTTTACGTGGTTTGGGGCTTTCAATAACTGTCGATCTAACTTACGAACAAGAACCACAACGTTGATGTTTAAACTATCAAGTGCCCGTTGTAAATTGAATCTATACTATAATGGGAGAGACAGACACCCGCAAAGTCTCATGAACGATGTCATGTAAGGTTAGCCCGGGCCGCTTCATCCCATCATACCGCAAGATGCAAAGTACACAAAAAGCAATTGATAATAAAAGCACCATCGCCCACAATGACCATTGTGTTCTACTCGTGCAACATATCTACATATAGACACGGCTCTGATACCACTGTAGGAGTTCGAAGCATGGAAAACCAAAATTTTCTACCGCATGCACACAAACAAGCCAAGATCTATCTACTAGATTATAGCAACGAGTCGATAGAAGAACTCACCCTCGAAGATTCCAAAGCGGTTAACGAGAGCAGATTCTCGTGGGTGATGTAGTCATACTCTTGCCGATCTCAAGATCGCGTAGACGATCCTTCCGGCCATGCTCAAAGCGCTTCGCAATGGTCACACGCTCGTTAGATTTTCGATGAAGACCTTCCTCTCCCTTGTTCCAGCAGGCAGCGGAGGTTGTAGCACTCTCCTCGTGATTCCGGCAGCACGACGGCGTGGTGTCTGAAGTAGAGCGAAGATCTCGCAGGGCTTCGCCTAAGCCGGAGCGAGTATGTTGGAGTAAGAGAGGGCCTTGGCGATCTACGGTTTAGAGGCACCAAGGGGGGTGGTGTGGCCGGCGGCTAGGGCTTGGGGAAGCCCCAAGTCTGCGACTTGGAGGAGGCCCTAGGCAGAGGCGGCGGCAGCACTTGGAGGTGGTGGTGCCAAGGAGCTAGGGTTTTTGGGTGTGAGGGTAGGGGGCGCCCTACCCCTCCTTATATAGGTGGGAGGGAGGCTGTTGGGAGGAGGGAGTACTCCTCCAACTCCTCCTCCTTGGCCGGCGGGTGGAGGGAGTGGGACTCCTACCCTAGGTAGGTTTCCTACTCTCCCTCCACCAAGCAAACTTCGGATTTGACTTTTCAAATTGGCATTTGACTTTCAAACTTGGATTTGATTTCTCTCTTCATATTGCCCAGCCAAGTGACCTAGTACATGATGCAACCATTCCACATTGTCATGACACATCCATGTACCCTTCCCCTCCGGAGTGCCGGACCTTCCATACCCTTCTAGAACATTCCTGGTGAAAACACCAGAATCATTTCCGAACTCCGAAACAGGACTTTCCTTATATGAATCTTATTCTCCGGACCATTCCGGATCTCCTTGTGATATCCCGGATCCTATCCGAGACTCCTAACAACATTCGGTCTCTTACTCATCATTCCATAACTACACAACAACATCGAATCCTTAAGTGTGTCTCCCTACGGTTCGTGAATTATGCGGACATGACCGAGACACTTCTCCGATCAATAACCAATAGAGGAATCTAGAAATTCATATGGCTCCCACATATTTCTACGATTACTTTGCGATCGAATGAACCACTTACATACGATACCAATTTCCCTTTGTATCACGATAGTTTACTTATCCGAGGTTTTGATCGTCGGTATCTCTGCATACCTAGTTCAACCTCGTTACCGATAAGTACTCTTTTCTCGTTCCCGTGATATGTGATCCCTTGTGATCCAGTCACATGCTTGCAAGCTAATTGGATGACATTCCACCGAGAGGGCCCAGAGTATATCTATCCATCATATGGATGGACAAATCCCACTCTTGATCCATGTGCCTCAACCCATACTTTCCGAACACTCAATGCCACCTTTATAGCCACCCAGTTATGGTGTGGTGTTTGATGTCATTAAAGCATCCTTCCGGTGATGGTGATTAACATGATCTCATGGTCAAAGGAATTAGGTTACTATGTATCAGAAAGCTTATAGCAAACGAACTATTGAAATGACTTGATCTTAATGCTACGCTTATCTATAGGAGTATGTCCATCATACCATTCTCCTAATGATATGATCTTGTTGTTAACAACATCTCAATGTTCATGATCAGGAAACCACGATCATCTATTAACCAACAAGCTAGTATTACAAAGAGGCTTTACTAGGGACTCTAATTTAGTTTACAAATCACACAAGTATTAATGTTTCCGGTTAATACTATTATAGCATGAATGTAAACATTTATCATAAACACAAAGATATAATAATAACCACTTTTATTATTGCCTCTAGGGCATATCTCCAACACTTTGTTGGTGCATTAGTCTGCACTTGTTATGGACTTGGGATATTTCCTTGTTGCGACATGTCTATAATTTATACGGTACCTTATACTATACTAGCTCTGTTTCAAAATATAACCCTTTTTAGCTTGTTATTTTATCTTGCTAAAAAGCTTTATATCAATTATAGAGCATAGGTACTATTGTTAAACAGAACGCACCAATATGGAAGTAGTATGATTCTTGAATGTGTGATCCATGGATTGCTAGCCTACTTAATATTGGTGCTTTATATGCTGAAAGGTTGGATTGTTTTGTAATATATGTGTGGATGCGATCAAACTGGTTATGTGTGTATGCTTACAGTACCTTATGTTACAAGGTCCATTGTCCTGGATCATTGATCATAAGGTTCAGGTCCTGAAAACAATGCCTTACCCTTTGTTTCACACCATATTCATAAGCGTCATGTGATAAATGGAACTACATTTTTGAATCGGAGCTCAACATTTTCTTTCATGTCTGAATAGATTCATGAACATATAGAGTATGACCTTAAAAAAAGACCTTATACAATTTTTCTGGTTTATTACTTGGACTAGTCACATTCAAAATCATAGCCGAGCAGCAAATCCCCCCTCCCCCATGGTAATATATTTCAATCAGAGATCATGATATCCAATTTTCTACCTGTCTGTTCGGGAATAAAAGACTATTTTAAGCAATGGAGATTGTGAAGTTGCTGGGTTGCATGGTGGGGTTCACTCGTAATTTTTGTTAGTAGGACTATAGCCAAATTCAAAATCTTAATCAAGCGTTAAAACCTACAGCCCAAACAAAAAATAATTGTAATGAGGGGTCAATATTATTTTTTCTATGCGAATATGGTTGTTATTGATGATCAGTTGATGTGACCATTTTTTTCTATTCCTAAACAGAAGGAGTGCCATTTTTTCTCTCCTAATATTACTTGCACGCTAGCCAAATTCAAAATCTCAGTCGAGCGGCAAAATTTTCCACGCGTGTACCCCTGTTTGAATCGGAGGTAGAGTATCCAATGTTCTGCACTTGTGCGTAATTAATGTAATAAATGATCAACTGATGTGATTCTCGGCCTTCAATTCCTAACCAAGCTAGCGTACTAGTACTAGTCTACAACTACCTTTTTCTATTATTACCTGGCCACCAGCAACATAATTCATAATCGTAATCGAGCGACAAATTCCCCACTGACTCGGATGCATTTTCAGGCCCCTCCGTTTTAAACATTTTGAGGCAAAATCTCCCACCGTTGGAGTACTATTTTTCTAATATTATTATTAGATGGACACTAGGCAAATTCAAAATCTCAATCGAGCGGCAAAACCACCCACCGACCTTGAAGCATTTCCCGCTTCTCCGTTTCAAAAACTTTGAAGTGAAATCTCCCACCAGGTAATACTAATTTTCTATTATTATTAGAATAGAAGATGGGCGTCAGCCAAATTCAAAATCTCAATCGAGCGGCAATATCACACACCGACCTTGAAGCATTTCGTGCTCCTCCGTTTAAAAAACTTTTGACTTTATAATTCCCATTCTACCCTTTGTTCAGACGACAAATAGGCATGCTAAAGTTGGTAGCTTGAGGCACAATTGTAATTATTTTTCTGTTCACCTCTATGGTCCCTATTCACGCAGTTTTTCCTGCTGGCTCTCCCAAAAATCGCAAGCTCCGCTATCCCCTCCACGACCACCGCGCGCATCGGCCGGCGGCAATTCCACAGCAGTCGGAGACGCTTGAGCTCCAGTCTCGTGCACCATCGTGGTGCCGCTTCACCGACACCCACCCTACTAGATCTTGTTCACCGGGTCTCTCTTCCACTACACCGGAGCTGCAGTCTCGATAACCATGCCGATGGATTCATCGACCGCCCAAACTCCGCTTCCCTGCCGCCAAATGCTACCCAACCATACCGGAGCCGCCTCACCGGTGTCCACTAGACGGGATCTAGTTCAACAAGTTCCATGTCCACAGCTCTAGACCAGCTGCACGTGTTTCGCCGTTCACTGCATCAGATCTTCCTCAGTGATGCTCTCATCCACCGCTCTCAAGACGGCATCAACCGCCAAAGATGTTCTTCCTCGAACGCCCAAGATCTTCTTCCTACAACCGCAACACCCTCGATGACCTGGACGTCACCTGCATGGTACCGATGATGCTTAGACGCATCTTCGACCAAGCTAACCAAATCTCCAACCCCTTTTTGTTTTTTCAGCAGTATAGCAGGTTCAAGCCTGTCGCAGTGAACTACATTTTTGTAACCGTGCTAGTACATACAAGTCACTGGGCATGTCTGTTCTTTGTGCTATATACAAGGTCACTGTACATGTTGGTTTGCATTCGCTGCTCTAAAAATTTCAAGTCATGAACATGTTTGTTATTTTTTCATGCGCATGTTCTTAGCTACTCCCTATAAAAGTAACTACATTTTTGTGTAGTTCTTGCAAAATATAAAGTCAGTGGAAAATATTAGTGGGGATTCCCTGCTCCGCATTACTGAATCTATCTAGTTCATTCTGAGCTAAGTTCCTGCTATTATTTCCTCCCTGGCATCGTTCTGCTATCCTGCTATCACTACAAGGAATCTGGCTATATATGACCCTCTATTTTCGTCACAAAATCGTCACAATAGTCCGTTTATGACGATTCTATGATGATTTTGGGATCGTCAAAAGCTGGACGTCACAAATGAACTATAACGACGATTTTAGTGAAATCGTCTATGACGATATTGGATCGTCATAACCATTATGACGATTTGATATCGTCGTGGGCAAACTGGCCTCGCCATGTCACATCCTACGTGGCTAAGCCTACGTGGCACACAATCAGCCCAGTCCATTTCTGTCATTTGTATGGGTCAAGCCCAATAATGTGGTCCATCAAATTTTCTGTAAAACTCGGTTCATTACTGGGCCAAGCCCAACATTTCGGCCTTTTCTACATTCAGGGCTTTGGCATTTTTAAGGTCCATTTCTTTTTCATTTTTAACCATTTACTTAAAATTATACATTTCTCTAGTCCAATGTTGGACGGGCTGTAGCCTTTTTTAAGCCCATCTAGCATTTGATTTATTTTAGTCATACGGGCAGAAAATAGACAATATTTCTTAAACACAGCCCAAATAACATTATTTTCCACGAATGATAACGAAAAATAAAATATATTACATCCAGGACATAGTGCACGTCACCCAAGAATATATAACTGCTACAAATATACAGTGTGGTATATTACAATAATTACATCGTTTGAATCGGCCAGATAAATATAAAGCTTCTAAAAATATCACCATCTACACTCTGCTGAGTACTGAATCCCTTTGATTCTTCCACCTTCAGCCTGTAGCTCTTATAAAAGAGAGGAAATTGGTTATAGCGACAACAAAAGCAACATCTTCAAACAATAACTTAGACTATTTGTATACTAGCAGTTATATAAAAAAAGACTTGATTTTATTTTCTGCTGCAATATTAAAAACATGGTTTGAATTAGCAAAAATAGCAAATGAATAACAAAAATGACAACACCAATTATAGGTCCAGCATTGTCTCCCATTTTGGCTATCTGTATGTCCAAAATTATAACCAGCATGAAGTAGGAGGTTATATTTATTCTATTACAATACTTGATTGCATTTGTACATTCATTCTTTTACAGACATTGCATGCCTCCTTGATATGTACTGGGACTCTATGAACTATATTGTAAGTTACACAAATAGGATTAATACTATCATGACATGAACCTCACAAATAATATCTAAACATAAAATTCATCGGGAGCTGCATATCCCATCATCATTCCAACAAGAAGAGAAGACATGAACACACCAGGGGTAAAGGTGTAGGATGTAGGACTCACCCGGATCCCTGGTTGTAAAGGTTGAGGAAGACAGCAAGGCACTCGAAGAAAGGATAGAGGTAGGTGAGCGCAATATTCTGATGTTTGGTGCCATGGCAATGATGGAGACCTAAGGTACTGCTGTCCTAGGAGCACAGTGTGGAGCTAAAAGAGTAGAATACTTACTGAAGTAGGCATTTGGTAAAATCTGCAGAAAAAGAAAGCTAACTCAAAAGAAAGAACTAGATCCACACACCATGAAACATACAAAAAGAGACTTAATAAATAAGCAATTGTTTTAACATTACCATGCTTAACTAACAGTAATGAGCTAGAACATCATAAACATCAGAATTGTGTTGTTGGAGTCCTAGCAAACAAACAAGGGTGCATAACTACAGTGAACTGTCAAAAAAATTAACATGCAGCCAATATCATGAACAACTACAACTCTTTTTAGTACAATCTGGACAACTATATCTGCAACCTTATGTGCCATAGTAATCTAGTACAATGTACCTGCAGCATCTCACCCATAGCACAACAAATACTCATACGAAATAGTTTGTCCTAGGCATGATACATCCTAGCAGCAGTGAATCAACAATACTAGGTCTATAACAATCCATAAAGGCATCAACGCCTCCAATTTTATTTTATTGCGATGAAACAGAGCTTTATTACTCAAAAGGAACTGCCAATTACTCAATAGGCACAGTAGCAACACCATGTACACAGATAAGAAACACCTAGTGAACTCCACCAAACACAATCATGAACAACTGCACCAATTCGCTAACAAAGTAACAGGTCAACATTCCTTACAAACCCCAGGTCGTAGTACATGGGGAAGTCAAGAGTGGAAATCACTCACCTACTGGGAAGAAAAGGGTGACGACAACGCTGAAGAAGAATAAACCCAGGCACCCACCTGCGTCGAAAAGATGAACTCGTCGTCGTGCTCCTTAGCTAGAGGTGGTGCTCCGCTCGTGGAGAGATTATTATGACATGTCATTTCACATAAACAGAGAGATTATTAACATCAGATATAAAAAACATATTCAAGTTCATTCAGAACAGCACACAAATAACCAAACAACAAAAGCTTCTACAACTCATAAATTCTACCATACTTAAACTAAAGGGGGCAACATGGTTCTTCAATTATACACTTATTAGTTCTGTTCCTTCCTGAATCTCTCTCTACAACATCAGCATCAATATAACCATCTTAATAGTAGCAACAATATCACATGAAACACATTCTAATTAGGGGCATACTCGCTCAAAAAATAAATCACAGTGATCATAGTAGAACAGTCAAGAAGAAGCAATACATGAATTACAGTAATAAGATAGGTGATGCAACTACCATTAGAGTTAAGAAGCTGGTCATAGTACTGACTATAAAGCAAAACAAGGAGTGGACCATGTTGCAGACAATGCATGGAGCTAGCAACTATGAATCTGTTTTGCAACAGACCATTTTTTACGTACCTATGTTTTATTGTTAGACATGTTTTCACAGACTGAAATTCATAATCATCCATTCAGGTGGCATGTAAGAGTGGTATGCAGCAGGATAATGTAGTTTCTTTATTAAGCTGGGAACTATTGGTTTCAGGTACAATGGAAAAGATCATCATCACGAACAAAACAAATGAGCAGCACGGAAATTAAATCGCTGAACAAGTAAGGGGTTCACCTACGTCAGCCCTCAAAACTCCATCTTGGCTAGTCCGGTATTGGGCAGCTATCATGTATCCATCGTGAGCTCACGGATGTAGCTCCTCTCCAACCGACCGCCTACGAATCCACACAAAGTATAAACAATATGAGCATAGTAGTAAGCTTATCAGATCTATAGTTCAAAAAGGCATGGTCAGTAGCCTACCAATAGCAATTACAAACTGACAGCAAGTCCATCAGTTTCACCGTTCATGCTTGTTCTAAACGCAAAAGCTACTAGGCATAAACACAAACATGCTGCGGGCAGCTCCGGCGCTATCTCGATTGACCGATCATAGTGTGGGAATAGCGGGCACACAAAGGGGAACCACCGCAAGTGACTATGAGGACCCCCGAAGACGGGAAGAAAATGGGAGGGGAAAGAGGGGGACCTCGTTCTGTACCTGGTGCGGTGGATGAAGGAGCCTCCTCAGGAGGGCGCTAGAGGAGGAGAAGAGCCTTGGCGACGCGCTTGTGCTTCCTGCGCAACCCCTCCCGATGGTCGTCCTCGTCGAGGCCCACCAGCAGCGCGCGCACCGCCGCCTCCATGGAGAAACAGAGCCTCTACATGCGGGTGCGACGACGGCGAGGAGGATCTCGTGGTGCTTGGAGGTGGCGGCGAAGAGGCGGCAGATGCTTGGCGATGGCTGCATGAGGGGGTGATGCTTGGCAGCGAAGAGGCGACGAGGAGGATCTAGCCACGCTGCACGAGGAGGATCTCTGCCCCCTCTCTCGATCTGAATCTAGGCCTCGTGGTGCTTGGCCGTGGCTGCAAGAGGCTGTGATTCTGCGGCGTGGCTAGGGTGGGGGTGACGACGGGGGTGATGGCGGCTATGTTTCTCCAGCGAGGCTGGGGAACCTCTCTGGATCGAGATCTCGAGAGAGGGGGCAGGGTAGGTAGGTGGTGGCGGCGATGCTTGGAGTTAGCGAGGCTGCGATGGGATCTGAGGAGGGAGGGATACTGTGACCTAGCAGAAGGGAGGGATGGTTTGTCCAAATTGCCCCTTTCTTTTACTCTTTCGGTGGGGGCATTTGGGTATTTTTCTCTTTTGGTGCCGACATACCAGGGGACGAATTTTGGACATTGGATGAGACGATGTGGATGGCTGAGATCTGTTGCAGTAGAGATCCGTGGGTAGTCTATCTGTGTCATCTGATTGGTTGGCTTTATTCTGCAGGGAAAAGGACCAATGTTATGACCAGAATCGTGGCATAGTTTATGATAATGTGCCCATATTGTGCACACATATGTATCATGGGATGGCGAACAATGTTGCAGGAGAAAGTTTTCCATTTCGACGCACGGAAAATCCATTTTCCATTTTCCGAGAGCAAAAAACGGGGCGTTTCATGAAGCAACCACCAAATGACAGTTTGAAAATAGTACCACCATATTTTGTAAAAATATTAGACCACCTTACATGGACAATGTCCTAACCGGGGTATCTCAAACATTTTCGTTCACCCCTGGCGAAAAAGACAAACTCTTGCTGAATCAGCAGGAAGTGGGTCCGATTTGAACTACAGGTACATGATCCGATGTCCATTATTTTTTTAAAAAAGAGTTTTAAATCACAATATCATGTTTCTTTAGAGATCCAATGCGAGTTTAGCGAGGCTCGGCCCTGAGCTAAGAATCTTTATGCCCGCCGTTTTGACCAAAGTTTGAAACGGGCATAATAAATACAAAAACGGTCCGATCAATGCAAATCCTTCGCGTGGTGTCTTATTATGTGACATAGTTGCAAGGAAAAATACCAAACTTAGTATATTGCAAGTGTCTCAAAAAAACCTTCTCAGAAATGACCTATCATGTTCGATGTTTCATGGCTTTCGGGCCAAACGACCAATGTTATGGCCCGAATCATGGCATAGTTTGTGATAATGTGCCCATATTATGCACCCATATGTATCATGGGATGGCAACCAATGTTGCAGGAGAAAGTTTTCCTTTTTGTCGCACAAAAAAACCATTTTCCATTTTCCGAGCGCAAAAAACGGGTCGTTTTGTGAAGCAACCACCAAATGAAAGTTTCAAAATTCTACCATACCATTTTTAAAAAATAATAGGCCAACTTACATGGACAAATGTCCCAACCGGGATATCTCAAACCTTTTCTTCCACCCCTGGCAAAAAGACAAATTCCTACCAAATCAGCAGGAAGTGGGTCCGATTTGAACTACAGGTACATGATCCGATGCCCATTATTTTTTGGAAAAATGAGTTTTAGACTCACAATATCATGTTTATTTAGAGATCCAATGCGAGTTTAGCGAGGCTCGGCCCTGAGCTAAGAATCTTTATGCCCGCCGTTTTGACCAAAGTTTGAAACGGGCATAATAAATACAAAAACGGTCCGATCAATGCAAATCCTTCACGTGGTGTCTTATTATGTGACATAGTTGCAAGGAAAATACCAAACTTGGTATATTGCAAGTGTCTCAAAAAAACCTTCTCAGAAATGACCTATCATGTTCGAGGTTTCATGGCTTTCGGGCCAAACGACCAATGTTATGGCCCGAATCATGGCATAGTTTGTGATAATGTGCCCATATTATGCACCCATATGTATCATGGGATGGCAAACAATGTTGCAGGAGAAAGATTTCCTTTTTGTCGCACAAAAAAACCATTTTCCATTGTTCGAGCGCAAAAAACGGGTCGTTTTGTGAAGCAACCACCAAATAAAAGTTTCAAAATGCTACCATCCCATTTTTCAAAAATAATAGGCTACCTTACATGGAAAAATGTCCCAACCGGGTATCTCAAACCTTTCCTTCCACCCCTGGCGAAAAAGACAAATTCCTACCAAATCAGCAGGAAGTGGGTCCGATTTGAACTGCAGGTACATGATCCGATGCCCATTATTTTTTGAAAAAAATGTGTTTTAGACTCGCAATATGCTATTTATTTAGAGATCCATCGCAAGTTTAGCGAGGCTCGGCCCTGAGCTAAGAATCTTCAAAATCATAGTTTCAAAATCCTATGTTGAATTATGATATTGTCCCTACTATGGACTAACATGGTATTAGTAGATCCACAATTTAAAATAATCATACTATTCATAATTAACATCCTAGTATGATCTAATGAAATTTATAAAAATTTAGAGACAAAAATCAATTATTTTGGAGTTCTTATGAGAAAGATACACAAGAATTATGAAAACACAAAAAGCAAACGAAAAAAAAACATAACCGGACCTAATCTACTGTGCCCAAGGTCAAAGCCCGCCCAAATACACCTTCCCAGCGAGGCCCATTAGGGGGAACCTGGCAGCCAGGCCTAGTTTGGATCGCGGGTGATAGTCAAAAGGCTTAAGCGCGGGTATGGTACAACTAAGTTGTGTTGGTCTGGTGGTTAGGTGCCTTTCATCGGTGGGGAGGTCGTCGGTTCGAGTCCCCCTGCAGCCCCTTATTATTCTATTTTAGACGTTATGACCAATTTAAATCGTCGTAATCAGCTACAATATATGTCGTAGGATACATCCGCCATATTATGACGATTTTAGCTACGACAAATATGATGTTTTGGAGTCAAAACGTCTTAATTTTTCAAGGTTTTTACCCCTTCAAACGTCTTATGACTATCTAGTGCAAAATCGTCATAGATCTATGACAATTTTATTCACGGTCACTATCAGAAGGTCATAGTTTGCCATATTTCTTGTAGTGCTAGTTCGATTATAATTTTGTTATTGCCATCTAGTTTTTTAAAGCTGCAACCGTGACTATTTTCTTTTTCTTCGCATAGAGCTCAAAAAGGAAACACTAAACATGTTGGTTTCATAGCCTCTTCTACGGGTTGACAAGTGATGGCATTGCTTCCTTATCTGGTGCTGGTTCATCCTAAGCAGCGATATAAATATTCTCTACTTTGTAGTTCATTCGTGGTTTGCATTTCTTTTCTACAAGTTCTCTTATGATGCCATTATAATGTCTATCCGGTTGAATCCTAGCTACAAAAGTAACTACATGCCCATTGTTTACCTCTACGCAAATTCTGAGTCACCCAATATCTTTTGCGTTTCAGGATATACTACTGCTTCCATTTATATTTGTTGAAATGGTCTAGCTAGTTTATATTTGTGGAAATTTTAAGAAACACTCTGTTCGATTGCTCAATTCATTTGTAGGCACACTTGTATAATGCTTGTTTGTCCTGTTCTACAGGTTCACAAGCAACGCCATTATAGTTCATTCGTGTTTTGCATTCCTACTCTACAAGTTCTCTTATGATGCCATTATATTTTCTATTATGTTGATTTTTAGCTACGACATGCCCATTGTATAGCTCATCGCAAATTCTGAGTCACCCAACGTCTCTTGCATTTCAGGATAAACAACTGCTTCCATATATATTTGTTGAAATGACCTAGCTAGTTTATATTTGCTAAAATTTTAAGAAACACTTTGTTTGATTGCTCATTTCATTTTAGGCACACTTGTCTAATGCTTGCTTGTCATGTTATACAAGTTCACAAGCGACGCTAATATATTTTGTATCTGGTTCGTCCTAAGCAACGACATAATTATCTTCTACTATATAGTTCATTTGTGGTTTGCATTCATGTTTTACAAGTTCTTGCATGATGTTGTTATAATTTCTGTCTGGTTCGTTCTTAGCTATGACAGTAACTGTATGCCATTGCCGGGTTTATTCTTTTGGTTTATTCTTCTATATATATTTGCTAAAATGACCTGGCTAGTTTATATTTGCTGAAATTCTAATCCACACACATTGTTATATTGCTCGTTTCACGGTAGGCACACTTGTTTAATGCTTGTTTGTCTTGTTTGTTTGACGTGATGGTTAATATATTTAAACCATTGACCAGTAGTAAACTCCAGTTCATAGCTCCTGTCGTATTAGTTAAATGAGTATTTTGATTTGTTTGATGTATTAACTTGTTATTACGTAGTTTCAGACTGCAATTATTACTATCGCCACCAAAGAGCGGACTGCAAGATCATGTCTCAAGGTTGTTTTCCAATGTAGATGTCACACTCAAAAGGGAGATGCAGGTAATAGATCGAGAAAGCAAATTGATGACTGCTATCAACTCGATTGTCAACTGAAATGCCGAATTTTGTTTCTCTTGAGTTGATAATATGTAATAATTTTAAATAGTTTGCAGCTAACGTGATATCAAGATAAATCGCCTAGAACATGTAGGGATTTAGTTGACGTCGTCCACAAATGGCGGTAGGTGGTACCATACCTACGCTAGCTAGATCGATTAGGATACAATATCGGGCTTTGTTATTGGTCCATCTTGTATTTGTCCGACAATGAACAGTAAAAGATGCTCTCCCGTTGTACACCTTTTTTTATACCGGAATGGGATCCAAAAAGGCCGAAATTGTAAAAGATGGTAATAGTAACAGACCCACCCACAGGTATACTCAAATAACAGTAACAAGCCAAAATAGTAACAGACATGCTGAAACAGTACATGCCAGAATAGTAACATACGAGAACAGTAAAAAAGGCGAGAACCACCAAATGGCCAAAACTGTAACGGACCATAACAGTAGCAGGCCAGGATAGCAAAAAGGGTCAGGACTGTAGCAGGCCAGAATAGTAACATGCCAGGATTGTACCGGGCCAGAATAGTAACATGCCGAAAAACTTACCACGCCGGAATAGTAACATGCTAGAACCTAAGTAGGCCTCTTATGGGCCAGAACAATAACAAGCCTACAAATAAATGGGCCGTTAGGGGGCAGCCCATTACGGGCTGTAAGAATAGTGACAAGCCGACCGCAGGCCTTAGTACCGAGCCGATATTGCGCAAGCCGCTAATAGGCCGTACAGAATTGTGCCAAGGCGGGCCTTCTATAGGTCCAAATAGTAACAGGCACAAAAGTTTACAGAAAATAGCAAGATGCACTAACGGGTCCATTTCAAACGGTGCAGGACAAAACATTAACGAGCCGTGTTACTATTCGGTTCTCTTAATGGGTCGACCCACTTAATAATTAGCATCCCTTGGCTGGCCTGACTGCTACCACGATTTCCATGACAGTTAAAGGCGGTAACTGGTCGTTAACAGCGTTCACCACGTGGCAGTTTGCATGACGTTAGCAGTCAATGCGCCTGGCAAACAGATCTACAACGGAACAAGTTTTCGTGATTGAAGGGTGCGATCCGCCACGGTCGAAAAAACCGTGGTAGATTCTTTTGTGACGGGGATTTTACCACGAAGGGCATCAGTTGGAGAAGACGTTTCAACCACGAAAAATAGGCCTTCAACCACGAAAATTGTTCGTTGTAAAAGGCGACTTTTCTTGTAGTGCCTCAAACACTCAGACACCTTCTCAGATCGTGCCCAGAATTTAATGGACTACCCACGACATACTATACCAAACTTAACCCCACTAAGACCTCTTCGTGTCGACATGGGTCCATAGGCAGCATTCTGTTAGGATCAAAATTGGCTTAAGGATACCCGTGCCACCTCTCGGTTCGGTGCTCCATGTCATAACGAGACCCTCTCTCATACCTACTCAGGTCAGCAAGGTATCGTACACCCTTGTACAGAGATTACATTCTTTATTTATTATTAACCTCTTTTCAAAGGCTCAGTAGACCTGCTCTAGAAATGGGCATGCTAGAAGACCGACGCTCTCATAACGCTGGCACATGTCAGAGACCTTCTCATTGAGACCTCTGAACATAGCTAGACCTGCTGCGCCAAGATCAAGTAGAAGTCATTGAGCTCACCGAGCAAGGGTTGAACACGGATCATGGCAACACTGTCGAAGTGGAATCTTGTCTTAATAAAGGTACTGATCGTGGGTTTATCGGTGATGGGTGAATTTAGTCCTATACGACACATGGGCCTAATCCACGATTCCTGCATGCCCACGGAGACCTCCACGTACAAGACTTAAAGGCCTGTGACGAAAAAATCTCAACCGACATGATCTGCGGGGCTGCAATACGGCTCTCTAGAGATTCCCGAAGACCAGTCGGATGTCCAAAGTAGATTCAAGATCAACTTAACGTGCAAAGCAAGATGAAGACCTGTCGTGACTAGGAGAAATTCTTATCCTGACGGCGGCTATATATACTTGAAGACATTCACCTGAAGAGGACACGTCAAAATCGCCCAAGTTATAGCCATTATCCTTAGTGATAAACCCTAGATTCATCTACTCTCGCCGGGTCCTTTTATAAACACGTTGAGGACATATGTTGGAGCATCATTTTTTTAGCTTTCATGCCCTAAAAAATGGATTTCTTGGCATCAGCGTGGATTTTAGGTATCTGTTGGAGATGCTCTAAGATTGTATCTTAATTACCTTAATATATCACTATTGCGCATGTTTATTGGGAAAACAAGTTACTACCCACCATGTTGCAAGCATCACCACTAAATCAATTAAATGCAATTCTTTTAGATATACAACGTTTAAAAACAATGCGATTGACTGCTCCTTCCATTCACACACATAACTGTACTTGTTACTTTTGTCCTAGATTTGTTGAAAAATAGCAATATATATGAAATTAAATTGTTAAATTATTTAGTAAATTTCAATATAGATCTAGTGATACTAATTTAGTGTCATAAATGTTGCTACCTTTTTCATATATAAATTTGGTCAATTTTTAAAAAGTTTGAATCATGAGAAAAGCTAGAATTACACTTTTTTGTGGACGGATGAGTAGTTGTCTTTTTTTTAATAAATCTCATATGCTACCTGGTAAAAGAAAAGGCACTGGGAGGCCTATTGCAAGTTTCGACCATCAATACAATGAATAAAATTTGTTGCTAGAAAAGGAATAGCACTCAATTCACATTCCAGAGAAGTTAGGATAGTAGCTAATAATAAAAAAAAAATCATTGATCAAATTAATTGTGAAAGTTATACTCCTTGCTTGTACGTGAAAAAGTAATTAAGGTCTTGCTCTATTACGACACTAGCGAAGGAACTAAAGGCTAGTTAATTATTACATGCATGTCCTTGCTTGCGGTCGTAGACCACTCACTTCAGCTTTTTTCTGTTTGTTTGAAACAAATTAGCTGAGAGCGCCATCAAAAGACACAGCATTCTTGCTGGCAACAAAACCACCAAAGCTTTAGCAAATTGCTGACATGATATTCTCTCTAAGCCGCAGGACATTCATTCCACATACCGAATGTCTGCACAGTAACAGATGACAATGACATGCACCACATTCTGGCGCCCAGAAAATCATATACCATTAGACATCATGCAAAGTATATGTGTGATATGGATAGAGAAATATCACACCCATACTCTTGTAGCATGTGGATACCCATACCCTTACACACGGCTCTAAAACTTTACCCACGTTCATACCCATTGGGTAATATCCACCAGATATCTATCATGTAGATCAATAGTACACAATAGTTTACAACTTCATATTTATAGATAGCACATTCCATTTTTTTTTATCTCAGCTCAATTAAAGATGCACACAAGCACATGTCAATTGTCACAATTTGGGAATCACACCCGACAGAATATTAATTCTCACAACCCACAATTCAACTGTAGAAGTACACCAGATCAAGGTGAGTAAGGTTTGTATAATACCCATGCATGGGCAAAAGATTGTACCTATGCCGCCTACTCATCACTTTGTGTATAGGGTATGTGTACAGCAAATGGGTAAAAAAATATTTGCCCATACCCTGCCTATATGGGTTGGGTATCCGCAGTACCCGTACCTATGGATAAAATTACCATCCTTAAACGTAATTATAGAGAAGTACGCAAAATATAAAACGAGAACCGCACATGGTTCCTATGATAAAACATAAAACAAACTACACCTAGATATGACAATAATAACTTGTTACATATTTTAATGAGTTGTCGTATCAAAAACATATTATTATAAGTTATGTATAGCAATTGATCGATGTTTCAGCGAATTCCAGGTTATGTAGTGAATATGGTTTTTTATCCTGGATGGAAAAAAATACCTGTGGGCAACGGTATTGCCGGTTTTCGGAAATACCTGTAATACTAGACAAAATACTGCCCGGGATTAATTGTTCAGTCAAATTTATAAAATCATCCAAAAATTATTGATGTTCATTAAATTTAAGCAAAATATATAATTACGGTAAATTAGGAAATACCTGCTGACTAAGCTTAAGAGATTTCATGCCAGCTGCATCCACCAGTCGAGGTTTCGTGTAGAACCAGGATCATACTGAGATGCGGTAACAGTAGTCGATCGTGTAAGTTCTGACCTTTGTCTGGATGAATTGGATCAGTTAAACAAAAACCATATCATCATACTTACGTGGATCCAAGCTAGTGAGATGCGATAACGGTTCTGACCTTTCTCTGGATCGATGAACTGGGCGCAGACCAACCACCGTAGCATGCGTGCTCTGCTGCACCACTTGGAAAGCACAAGACAGAACGGAACGGGTGATGCGCTGAGGCGGCAAACCATGCATTTGGTGCCTGCATTTGTGCCGATTTTGACCGGACCTGTCACGTCTCTTTTCGACGACAAGACGGAGTACCAAGCTGGCCGGCCGATACGTGTTCTCCGGCGTCCGGCGACGAGCACGACGCCGCGACACGTACGTGTGGTGTTCTTTCCAGGCAGGGAATTCAGAAACGACTTACGCGCGGTGTTGTAATGTAATGTCGTCGGAAAGCCAGTGTGACAAGAGAGGCATAAATACCTTCGGTTTGAGATCTCTCCGCTGTCTGGACTATGGACGGCTCCACTCCAAGATATGTTTCACTCCAAGATAAATATGGACTAGTAATAATAAAAGTTGGGGATATGTACGAGAGGAAGGAATGATCCCAATAATGCTGATGGGCAAGATGAGCATGCAGGACGAGTACATTCCATGGAACATATGCATATGGAATGCAGTATTCCCTCTCTTACATAACATCCATAAGCCTTTTAGCTAGCTAATTGTTTTAGAATACTCCCTCTTTTTCAAATTCGGACGCATATTAGATTTGATCAAAGTCAATCTTAATAAATTGATCAACTATATGTAAAAGCATACTAATTTTCCTAATGTCAAATGCATATATTGTACGAAAATATAGTTCATGATGATTCTAATAACAATGAGTTGATGTCGTAGATATTCATACTATTTTATAGATATTTAGTCGGAGTTTATTAAGTTTGACTTTGACCAAAACTAATATACATCCTAATTTGGGAAGGACAGAATATTGTGAAACAGAGGGAGTACTAGCTACTTTGTGAACTGTGAGGTCGCACACCACCAAAGGCACAATATCAACAGGGGTTCCTTATTTCAAACACGGACCGAGCTTAGCAGGCCCCTGAGCTACCCCTACTTGCATCCATAGGCCGGTGTTTAAGCACATGTTGCCTACATGTGCTATTAATATTTGCTTTTGTGTTGCAAAACTCAAGAACTCGGCGCTAGTTGCTGCTAATGGGAGCTGCAAACGTGTGTGTGATGTTGATGTTGCATATTTGAAAGGGATGGCTAGCTAGCTAGGTGCGACAAAAAAAGGCTGAAAAAAAGACATGATGCTTCTCAGAGCTAATAATAACTGTGCAAGGAAAAAATATATCTAGATGCCTTTTTTTTTTGGAACTTTAGCCTCACTGGTCATGAACAAAAGCAAAACGTTGATGGGAAAGGGACTTCACTTTTGTGCTACAGCAAGACATATAATGCCCCTCTTTTCTAGCCTCGTGAGATATACATGTACTATGTGTTTAGATGCTATCTCCACTTATTAATCGACATGCATGAAATGGAGTTTGTGAACCTTTTTTCATGATGTGCCACTGTGTAATATTCGCATGGATTTAGGTTGGTAAGAATGAAAAATAGGTACGGTAGCTAGCTAAGCACACATATATCCATTAAGATACATGTATGATTTAATATTTCTAATTGCTAACAACCAACTACTAGTACTGTTCTATTTTGTTGTGACCATTACAAAGCATAAAGTATTATTCCACACAACATATGCAACCCAATTCACATGAGATCCTGTACTCCCTCCATCTTACCTATTATTAATTTGGTATGTGGAGGCAATCTCCAAAATGCAGCTTTGACATATAATACCCGATAGGATGGAAGTTTTTTTTTTAAAAAAAGTCAAACTAGGCAAAATAACGAAAGATTTGCATAGGCGAGGAGGGCAGTACTTAATTTGATGTCTAGGGACAGGAGGTATATATATATATCTGGCGAGCATTACCATCGTCCTTGTATTAGCTATAAAGCCGGCCGGCCGAGGCATAATGATGTGAAGCTAGTGTATATATTCTTTGTGGAAAATGATTGGGGCCGGGGGGGCCTTATTACCTATTATGGACGGCGTCACGTGTAAGCTATAACCCTTACGGGAAGGTCTGACAGGGAGCCGTCATCTTCATCCTTTCCGACCACGCACGCACCCGGCGGCCCCGGCCAGACAAGGAATAATCACCCCTCCCCCGTACTAGTACACACCCTATCTGAAGCTGCTGTGCGATCTTGCTCTCCCTTCCCGTCGTGACCATGCACGTGAAAAGGCATGCTTTTATATATGCCGGCGATCGACAGCTGGATGATGGGCCGGGCTGTGGCGCGCTGGGTCTCTGGGCACGAGCATATGAGAGAACAACTAGCTGCTGATTCATCTCGTTCCTAAGTGAATTAGCTTATCTTTGCCGGCAGGCCGAGTCCGATCGATCAAATCGAGCAGATCAAGCACCGTGCCGTGGGCGATGGACTTCTCGCTAGCTGGTTGGCAGACATTCCCGGTGCCGCCCTGCCGGCCGGCCGCGGCCGAGAGAGCCCCAGACGCAACGCAACCCCTCTCTACGACCCTCTGCTAGCTAGCACATCGCGGCCATTAGCGCGGTCATCAGGAGCTTATATATATTACGACGGGGGAAAAAATCCCATGTCCACGTTCATCTGGGCTAGGGTGTCAAAAGCTAGCAGGCGTGACTGCATCACGAACACGTGATAGATTCAGTTTTGAGCAGCAGGGATAGCGAGGGCAGAGAAAGTTCTACGGAGTAGAATCTACACATTTCCACATAGGCAGCAGCAGCAGCCAGCCCTGCAGGGTGCAATTCAACGACTATAGCAGCAGCTGCTGAACTATAGAGCTTAGATATGGACATGAACAAGGCCACGCCAGTCCATGGACTTTGCTTTTGCGCCCTATATAAAGCGGCCACCGGCCGAGGGACAGTTCCAAACTCATCAGCATCATCATCTCTCTCTCCAGGCAGGTAGCTAGCTAGCTCCTCCTCTCGGCTAGCTCTCACACACACTTTCACCTGCTAGCTAGCTATCCCCGAAACAAAATACGCTAGCTAGCGAGCCAGTAGCTCAGCTGCTTCGTCGTCGTCGTCGTCGTCGTCGTCAACCCCTAGCTAGCTAGCTAGCTAGCTCCAGAATACGATATGGCCGGGAGGGACAGGGACCCGCTGGTGGTTGGTAGGGTTGTGGGGGACGTGCTGGACCCCTTCGTCCGTACCACCAACCTCAGGGTGACATTCGGGAACAGGACCGTCTCCAACGGCTGCGAGCTCAAGCCGTCCATGGTCACGCACCAGCCCAGGGTTGAGGTCGGCGGCAATGAGATGAGGACCTTCTACACACTCGTACGTTATACTACTACTACTACTACTCATCATTGCCTGATTAATAATAAGTATATAGTATAAACCAAGACTACTAATTAAGATGCTCCCCGTTCTACCGTACATTTTTCGATCCATTCTTCCATGTGACTAACGCTCCACACCGTCTTGTGTAAATATGAATCTGCCTTTTTTTTTTCTTGAAACGAGCTAGCAAAAAGGATTGTCTGACTGTCACTAGGGATCGGAGATATAGGTAGAGTACTGATCATGGTGTGCATGCAGGTGATGGTTGACCCAGATGCTCCAAGTCCTAGCGACCCCAGTCTTCGGGAGTATCTCCACTGGTAATTGTTTACACTAATTCCCTTGATTATGCATGTGCTATCTAGTTGAAGATTGCACGATACTGATCATCCCTGCTGCTGCTGCCGAGTGTTTGTGCAGGCTGGTGACAGATATTCCTGGGACAACTGGTGCTTCCTTCGGGCAGGAGGTGATGTGCTACGAGAGCCCTCGGCCGAACATGGGGATCCACCGCTTCGTCCTCGTGCTCTTCCAGCAGCTGGGCCGGCAGACGGTCTACGCGCCCGGGTGGCGCCAGAACTTCAACACCAGGGACTTCGCCGAGCTCTACAACCTCGGCCAGCCCGTCGCCGCCGTCTACTTCAACTGCCAGCGCGAGGCTGGGTCCGGCGGCAGGAGGATGTACAACTAACGCCTGCCACGCCAAGTCTCTCCAACCTACTCATCTACCTACACAAGCAAGAACCGATATCAACAGCGTGCCTAGCTATCTAGCAGCTTAACTAATATGGTGTGACATAAGAATCAAGAAGCTAGCCACGCAATTGATTAATAAGCATTATATATATGTAGTACATACTATATATTGATATACCCACATGCATACATAATATATATACATAACCATGATTATTAGCTACATATACATGGCATGGCAACAACAGCTAATATAACGGCGATGGATGAACCCTAGCCTGATCGCTTAGTACTGCTATATACTACACATAGTATATGATGTGTTGCAATAAAACTGCTAGCAGCTACACACACAATATTAGAGGCCGAGCTAGCTACACACACACCATACATGCTAGGTGTTTAGCTGCAGGTCGATCTGTGTGCGCGTGTGTACACTCTTCCATGGAAAACCTCTCTCATAGTATTCCATGGACACATACATATGCATATATACATATGTCAGGTATATGGGGCAAAAACATCTAGTAGCCGCCTGTGCACGCATGAGCATCCATCAATCATATTAGTGCATTGGAGACACGCATGTAAATGACGGCGACTGCTACAACAATGTTCCATGGCGCGGTAGCAAAGCACATGCATGTGTTGGGTCCATGTGTGGTAACTATGTCTGTACTCATGATTGTGGCAATATATACAACATGTCAAGTTAATTATGTATCAGATGGATTCATCTTCAGTGCCCAGCCTCCTGCAATAACGCCTCTTTCAGTTCAGTTCTGCTGTCCCAGCTGGTAGGTTACAGCATACATATCTTTTCAAGAGACTAGGTGTAGGCTGTCTTTTTTTTTAGATAAAAGAGGCTTGGCTGCCCGTCTTTAAATTAATAAAGCCCTGATAAGTTTTCCATGGACACAAACATGCTGGGTTTGCCAGCTACACTGTTACAATATATGGCCCAGGGCCCAAAGTTTAAACACGTTCCAATAGCCTAACACGTAAGCTAGAAACTAAAGCTAGAATAAGTAAAAAAAATACTAGCTGGAAGACTAGGTTGCAGTGACGTAGCTCTGCCAGCAGGAAGTCGATGATCACGTGTGATGATCTTTAGGTCCACCTTTTGATTGGAAGAAATAGAGTATGAAGGAAGGTGGTCGTTTGGACACTATGGGACGCGCGCGCTACGCCGAGGGCAAAAGACCGTCGGCGTAGACCAAAATACCCTCGGCGTATGGTACGCCAAGGGCTGCCCTCGGCGTAGCCTCCTTAGCAAAGATCTCCCTCGGCGGAGCACACTCAAGTCGTCGGCGTATCGAAATGCCGTCGGCGTATGCCGAGGGCTTTGCCGTCGGTGTAGCGGCCGTCGGCATAGCCTGTCGGCCGGTTGCAAAAACATTTTTTTTTGAAAAAAATATATTTTTTTATTTTTTTTCTCAATTTTTTTATTCTTTGAATTGTTTCACTTGTTAATCTCCTACTTTGAACTTTTTAACACTAATTATACTTAATATTTGAGATCCGGGACTGGTAAAACATGGGTGCCCAATTTGATTTTTCGTGCTCCGCCTTAGTGCCCTTATGAAGGCGGCGGGGAGTCCTTAGCCTTTGAACCAAACTCTAGGGAACGCTCAATTGCCCAGTCTTAGTCAAACTTTTCAACAGGTCACCCATCCTAATACTACTCCAGCTTCAGCACGCTTAACTTCCTCGTTCCTTCAGAATCCGTTTCCGCAAAGTAATTCATACATTGGTGTCATACTATGATATCAATCCTATTAACTCTTATATCATCATGTCACATGTTTGTATTTTTTGAAATTACAAACAATTATTTAAGTAAATATTAATGAATAAGTAAAAATATTATTGAATTCAAATAAAAATATAATAAATTTATTTTTTGTATTTTTCTATTTAATATAGAATAATTAATATCTTTAAATCTGTAAATCGAAATTCAAAAAATAATATGTCTAAATTGATCAGAAAAATGAGAGGAATCCAAATATGATATCCATATCAACTAATCACAAACCCTCCATTTTTGAATTAGCTATTTGGTGGTTGCTTTAGAAAATCCCCTTTTTGCGCTCGGATAATGAAATATGCCTTTTTGGTGCGATGAAAAGGAAAACTTGCATTGGATCTTTGATAAAATAGCATATTGTGAACCTAAAAATGATTTTTTTAAAAAAACATGAGCATCGGATCATGTACCTGTAGTTCATATCTGACCCACTTCCTACCGATTCGGCAGGAATTTGTCTTTTTTACCAAAGGTGGACGGAAAGGTTTCGGATCCCCCTGTTGGGACATTGTCCATATAAGGTGGTATAGTATTTTTGTAAAATGTGGTGGTAGTATTTTGAATTATCCATTTGATGGTTGCTTCACAAAACCGTCCGTTTTTATGCTCGGAAAATAGAAAATGGCTTTTTGGTGCGACGAAAAGGAAAACTTCCTCCTGCAACATTGTTCGCCATACCATGATGCATGTGTATGCATAATATGGGAACATTATCACAAACTATGCCTTGATTCTAGCCATAACATTGGTCATTTGACCCGAAAGCCAAGAAACCTCGAATGAGATAGGTCATTTTGTGAAGGGTTTTTTGAGACATAATCAATATATCAAGTTTGCTATTTTTTCTTATAACTATGTCACATAATATGACATCACGCGAAGGTTTCGCATTGTTTCGGTCGTTTTTGAATTTTTTATGCCCGTTTTAAACTATCGTTAAACTTTGTCGAACGGCGGACATAAAGATTCTTAGCTCGGGGCCGAGCCTCGCTAAAATTTCATTGGATCTTTGATAAAATAGCATATTATGAACCTAAAAATGATTTTTGTAAAAAAATATGAGCATCGGATCATGTACCTGTAGTTCATATCTGACCCACTTCCTGCCGATTCGGCAGGAATTTGTCTTTTTCACCAAAGGTGGACGGAAAGGTTTCAGATCCCCCTGTTGGGACATTGTTCATATAAGGTGGTATAGTATTTTTGTAAAATGTGGTGGTAGTATTTTGAATTAGCCATTTGGTGGTTGCTTCACAAAACCGTCCGTTTTTTATGCTCGGAAAATAGAAAATAGCTTTTTGGTGCGACGAAAAGGAAAACTTTCTCCTGCAACATTGTTCGCCATCCCATGATGCATGTGTATGCATAATATGGGCACATTATCACAAAGTATGCCTTGATTCTAGCCATAATATTGGTCATTTGACCTGAAAGCCAAGAAACCTCGAATGAGATAGGTCATTTTGTGAAGGTTTTTTGAGACATAATCAATATATCAAGTTTGCTATTTTTCCTTATAACTATGTCACATAATATGACACCACGCGTAGGTTTCGCATTGTTTCGATCGTTTTTGAATTTTTTATGCCCGTTTTAAACTATTGTCAAACTTTGTCGAACGGCGGACATAAAGATTCTTAGCTCGGGGCCGAGCCTCGCTAAACTTGCATTGGATATTTGATAAAATAGCATATTGTGAACCTAAAACTAATTTTTTTTAAAAACATGAGCATCGGATCATGTACTTGTAGTTCATATCTGACCCATTTCCTACCGATTCGGCAGGAATTTGTCTTTTTCACCAAAGGCGGACGGAAAGGTTTCGGATCCCCCTGTTGATATATTGTCCGTATAAGGTGGTATAGTATTTTTTTAAATGTGTTGGTAGTATTTTGAATTAGCCATTTGGTGGTTGCTTCACAAAACCATCCGTTTTTTATGCTCGGAAAATGGGAAATGGCTTTTTGGTGCGACGAAAAGGAAAACTTTCTCCTGCAACATTGTTCGCCATCCCATGATGCATGTGTATACATAATATGGGCACATTATCACAAACTATGCCTTGATTCTAGCCATAACATTGGTCATTTGACCCGAAAGCCAAGAAACCTCGAATGAGATAGGTCATTTTGTGAAGGTTTCTTTGAGACATAATCAATATACCAAGTTTGATATTTTTTCTTCTAACTATGTCACATAATATAACACCACGCGAAGGTTTCGTATTGTTTCGATCGTTTTTGAATTTTTTATGTCCATTTTAAACTATATATAATGTTTTATATTTTACTTAATTTTTATTTATAAATGTGTAATATTTGAGTGTAGCTAGATAGGTCTTATTTTTCTGCAAATTTTGATATATTATTTGTATTTTTCCGAATTAGAATGATTTAGTTATGATTTTTCAAAGTTTAATGAGATAAAATAAAAAATAGCTACGCCGAGGGCAGCCGTCGGCGTAGCATAGAATATGCCGAGGGAAATTTTACGCCGACGGCTGCTTGACGGGGCTGGCCTGGACGATGGCTACGCCGATGGCCCCGACGTTTGGCCGTCGGCGTAGCTTCCCATTCCTGTAGTGGGAAGGGCATAGCCATATATGTATCATAGCAAGAGGGGCATGCCAACAACGCCCAAGAACACAGCTGCAAGTCACACGGAGGGCAGATGTCCTCCAGAACCAAAGTCCCCCACCTCAATGCAGGTGAGCTTTTTTCTTCATGAAAACACCGTGGTTTCTCTCCTTCAATACGGTCCACATAGTATATATTAGGTGACTCATGGTTGATGCCGCTTAGTACTCCATGAAACCATATGATTTAGGCTCATGAAGTCCGGATGCATGCAAGGTTAAGATCTATGCTCTACAAAAGTTGCATGAGAGGTCGATGAAATTTTGGAGACATGTAGGTTTTGAGAGACGCACCACAACCGTAATTGACCTGTTATCCATGAGGTTTTTCTTAACAACTATGTTCTTTATGGATGACATTAGGAAGAACTCGGGTACACGACAACTAATGATCATCCGACAATTCATCTCTTGATATATATATGCGGAGAATGTCTAGCACTATCATATTTCATTTAGCCCTTTGGACATAATGCTGAATCATCTCATGAGCACTTTGCACTTTTACATTTTGGCCAAACGTAGAAAATAATGATCGATCATCACCATAGCTACATCAATTCGATATATGCTTCGAAATCACATCTGGTATAGTGTAGGTGTGTCTAGATATGGTGAACAAAACCAACCCTCATGGCTGACATCGTATCTCTTGTGCAAATGATTTTCAAGATATTTTCATGGCTATGGTATCTAGCTAACTCTAGTTCAATTTCATTGCCATCTTTGGCTAAAACATGGACAACCCAAACTATAGCTATTCTTTTAGCGGAGACAAAATCTTCCCTCGATCTACTAATTAAGAAGAGTTTGATATAAAGAGTTCATAATAAATACGGCATGGACATAGCTATGCCATAAAAACAAAATGCCTACTCTCCCGGCACAAGGGACCTGCTTGACAACGGCCTTAACCCATGACATGGCATCGGCCTTTATCTTTCTCATCACACAATCGTAAGCATAGTGAGTTGGTTTTGAACACTAGCATTTTTCTTGTTCCAAATTTCTCACAAGATAAGCATGGCAATGGAGGGGATAAACTTGGAGTGCCCTCCCTTCCTCAAGGAAATGAATCTCCACCAATCTTTTATAGTGCCAGAGATTCCATTGATAGATGCAGATGTGAGGGGTGCCAAGCCAATCTCGGACGATAACCCAGATCCTCAATGTGTGGAAATAGAAGAGGAGGTGGGACACCGACTCGTTTCTCTTTTTCAAAGTTGCAAAATGCCACAAGTAGTTATACCCGATGCTCGAGATGAACGGTCATCCATACCTTTTTTTCAAGATAAGCCAAGCAAATAATTGGTTGGATACCATGCTTTCCAAACACTCAGCGTGCATGGAGGAAGCAAAGTTCCCTCAAATTGTGCGTGCAGTAGACAGATGAAGACGAATATACCGCTGAGTTTGTAAATTTCCAAGAGATATTGCCATTAGAACCCTCGTGAAGTTAAAAAATTGTAGAAGCCCCCAAGGTTGATGAACTGGCTGATTTGCTTGGCAGAGTGGAGCTGGGAGAGACCAATGTGGTCAACCCATGAGCAATGATGAGTAATTTTCTTTACCATCAATTTTATTTCTTGGAGATGGCAAATACATGGGGCGCTACCATCTTTGGCCACTGGCCATTTAGGGTATGTTTGGTTTATACCCTCGCCCTACCCTACCAAAATATTGGCCATACGAATTAGCCTCACTCTTTTTTCGATTGTTGCCAATTTTTTGTGTGCCCATGAAAAACTTGGTGGCGCCTTCACAGTTTATAGCCAACTCTGGGCGGTGGAATCCCATGCCAAATAATTGGCTAGCCAATCTTGGTATAGCTAGTGTGGACATGATCCAAACGCACCCATAGCCAAGACACCTCCCAAAATCTTACCTTGCCTCCGTTCCTGATCGTGACTCCCGTAGCCGCTTAGAAGAGACCCATGTCATCGTTATCTCTTGTGTTGTCCATGCCCACCCATGTGTAGTTTGGGTCGGTCCATTCATACCTTGGCCAGAGGATCCACAATGCACACAAACTTGTCGATGTGGAGGATCTCGAGGTTGCTTAGATGGTTAGGCCGACAGACTACCTCCTAGTTACATCTGCACACAAACTTGTCACATCTCTCCCTCCCATGCGTGTTTCAAGTTCCTCCTTCCGCCTACCCCTGCTCAGCTCCCTCCCAACTTCACGCCCAGCTTGACACCGATTACTTGGTGGCTCTAGAGGGGGGTCAGGAGAAGGTTAGGCTGGAGAGGGTGCCTGCTCCGCCTCCTAGGAAGGAGATCTGACCCTCCCCCGCCTTCAAGCTAAGGAACTTTGGACCCTGCTTCCGATGCTTGGCGATGGACCACTTCGTCATTGACATCCAAGGCTCTTTCCGGTTCCTAGGATGCCGCCGCTCCGACCATCTCGAGAGGGAATGCAAGACACACCATTCAATTGGTCGAGCTCCTCGTCTCCACTGCCACTCACCTCCAACGCCTCCATGTCGTTTTTATGGGCATGCCTTGCTGACCAAGAGCCTCACCTCTTAGCCACTCACATCCAAACCCTCCTCACCGACCTCATCATTCGTTGGCATCAGTTGTTGCCCATCCGACTGTTGGGCCAGGTGATTCTGCGGCTGATCCTGGCGTGCCTGCCTCTGATTTGGGGCTTTTGAAACCTCTCCTTGCAGGTCACATGGACACGCTAAGCATTGAGTTGTAGGCCATGTTTGTTGGTTGTTTGGAGGAGGTGTTCTTGCCCCTTCGTGATTTAGTCACCCCTGTGCAGGGCTGGATTGATCAGGTCTCAAGCACTTTGGGAGCTAATGGAGGCTTTCAGTGGAAGGATTTCTCTCGACGATACCTTGGTTTCCCGGGCGAGCATGATGAATATGCGCCTGTTGATGTGGCCGGTGGTAATGATAGCAATGCGACCATGGAGGTTGAGTTGTGTGGTGTGACAACACAGTCTACAGATGATCCCCTTGAGTTGGATTTTGTCCTACCTAAGATGATGACTCAAGGCGTGGAGGATCAAGTCATGGTTAATGAGAGATCATGGCATCTTGCAATGTCATGGACCTCACTAAGGCGACTTTGCCTGTTAGCTTAGTTGGAGAGGTGCCCTCCTTGGTTTTCTCTACGGAGCTGATAGTATCAGGTGACCCTCACAGTTTGCAGGTTTCTGAGCCCGACAATTCATTTGGTGGCGATGGTGTGTCGCTTGGCCTGAATTCGTCCACCTCCACCTTGCTAGATGAATTCTTGAGCAGCTTCAGTTGCACTGTGCTGCATTTCTTGTTCGATGCACCGATTCATGTGTAGATTGAAGGGAACTCCACCTGTGCCGAGAGGTATAATGGACGTTTGTACAGGTTAATGTGTAATCTCTGTCCTCATAAGTTTTGGGGCGCGCGGGTACTCTTCTTGTTGCGAGAGTGCACTCGAGGTAGCAAGGGTTTGGTTAGTTTTCCTTAATTAACCATGTCGTGTATGGTTTTTGGGTCTAGTCCCCCTTATTATCTCGACCAAATCTTCTTCCTCTTCTTTAATGCAACGCGGGAACTCCGCCCTCTCACGAGGTCTCGTCGAAAAATAGGAGCAACCAAACTCTCATCAAAATTTGTGCATAGGCCCGTTTTAGTTGCCAAAGTCCTGAAGAATGGAAAAGAGGTGGCCGATGTGTTCAGAAGTGGGCCATAAAATTCGTTGCATCATCAGTGTACAGAGAGATCGAGGTGCGGATCTGAGAAGCCCCTGCCACGAATCGGGTGTCCCAATCCAACATCACCAGAGATTGGGGTTGGGCTCAAACCAAAAACAATGCATCCACCTCTAGTTTTATATATCATGTCGCCTTAGAAATCAAGAGCAAATATTATTAACCCGTGCATCTTTGGGTCGTTCGATCGGTCAGTGAAAAAAGTAGCTAGCTAGAGCATCTATCTGCTTTCAGGTGTGATTGGTGGGCGCCGCAGCAGCCGCCCTTTTCACCGTGTGTAAAATTCGTGTTGGCAGGCAGCACATAGGTTTACGAATTTACCACCACTCAACTTGTATCGACATTGGCCGGACGGCCGGGGTTCTGGTTGGTTGCAGCCGTATATGCCTAGCCACTGGGTCAATCAATCTACATCCAGTGTGGTTGTTGTCACTTTGTTCAGTGGCAGTACGTCGCCAGCTAGTAAAAAAGGTACAGGGTTATCTATGTACAAAGTGAAAGACGACAATTAGGAGTCGGTAACTCCGTCCGTCCCTAATTAACTGAGTCAGCTTTTTTTAGATATACAGATACATCTAGACACGTTTTAGTGCGTAGATCATCCATAAGCTAAGTCAGTTCATTTGAGACGGAGGACGTAGTATTCTTATTACAATTAGTTTTTTTCTTTTTCGAGAAGGTCTTATTACAATTAGCTGAGTCAGTTCATTTGAGCCGGCCGCCGGTCCTCGGCTGGCTTGGCTTGCGTAGACGAAGAAACGACTAATGGGCTTCCGACCTTTACAATACTCTTTTATTTTTTGATGAGGTAGCGTCGCTTACGGCGACAAGGCCCGAAGTCCTGGATGGACTGGCCCAAACAACTCGCTGGCCTCCTTTTCTCCGCTCGCCCCGCTAAGAGTGTCTCTGGAGGCCCGGCGATTTGTTTCGTCTCATTGGGCGAGCGAGTTTGATCCGGAGGATCGCCAGCTCCCAGCCGCAACCCTGGCTGAACACCCCAGGGATCCGTGATTTCGGCAAAATTTATTCAACACAAATCTTCTATCTCTATTTCTACTATTTCCTTCGATCTTAAATAAGTGTCACGGTTTTGAACTGACTCTAGTTCAAAATGGCGACACTTATTTAGGACGGAGCTCCTGAGGGCGCGCGTCGCATAAAGAGGACGCCAAGGCACGGTCGAACTAACTAGGTGGAGTACCACGCTGTCGGAGAGCGGTGGCCAGCCTGCGCACACGTGCAGGAGGCCGCGGCCTACCTCATCTGGCCGGTGGAACGGGATCGCGACAGCCCCAATCTTACCCGCCCGTACGGGGACTCACAATGGCCGCTACTCACATCGGCACTCGTTGTTGCTGGTCCAGGTCGCACCACCCTCCATCATCGCCAGTCATAGCTTCCCGACTTCGCTTCTTGCAGGAGTAATACGTCTTCCCTTGTAGCACCACTTCTTGCAGCAGCTGCGCCGCCCATTGCCAGAGATGCCTTGTACCAACACCGGATAACCTTGCAGCACCTTCCCTGATCAGAAGCGGCGGCGTCCATGGCCGGAGATGCCTTGTAGCGCACGGGGACCCACCATGGCCGCTACTCACATCGGCACCACTCCAGCAACACCGCTGTGTGCAGAACCTTCCCTAACCTATGGTAGCACTCCCACCCACCACTCGTAAAAGCTCAGTCCACCGCTTGCAGCAGCGGCGCCGCCTTTAGCTGGAGGTGTAGGGCACTGGCGGTAGGGAAGGGGAGGTTCAGGGCACCGACGGCGATGGTATTTTTCTCCAAGAGTAAACAGGGAACATGAGAGATTTGAGCTAGATTGACAAGCGAAAGGATAAAATTCTGCAGTGGTCCCCAACCCACGTTGCCCCTGGCTCCCTTGCCAGCGTCCGCCACGAGGGACATGTGGCGCGCCCGTGATGCGCAGGAACCTACGATCCCCGGACGAATTACATTGTTTTCCTTCGTGAATACCGATGGTTGTCTCCTGTTCATTTGGGCCAACTCCAACACTGTACTCAGTTCCTTTTGGGATTTTTCTATTGAGTTTTTGGCTATGCTTTTGTTCATAGCAAGTAAAATAGTGTGAAAACTGCTTTTGTGCAGTACAGACCAATATAGAAATTAGTCCTCTTAACAAATTGTTCAAACTGATAATATGAACTGATATTGCAGATTTTTTTCCTCAATATTATTAGGTGTAAAATACAGTTAAGCGATGCAAATGTGTACTTGATGTGCTATATTAAACATCTTTGAATACGAGATCTTAGTAATATTTTTGCACAACAATAATAGTGATTAATTTACCATTTTTTAATATGTGAGACTGAGAAAACTCCGTTGATTTTGATGTGGTTGATTTCGGTGCTATCAGACCACATGCCCAATTGACATTGTTACCGTAGACACCCAGTGAAAAACATAGAAAGCAAAACTTTAGGGTCTAGCAAGGGTGTAATACAATGTTTTTGTATGTTAGAGTCAGGCGAGGGAGGTTAATAGCAATGAGGATGACGACGAGAGAGGTTTGCAGCGAGGGAAGGTAGAACATCATCAAATTCTCATGATAGTGTCATTCTAATAGAAGAGGCACCACGTCGGGGAGACACAAGCGACAAACTTGACATACAAATTTCAAAAGAGTTGTTCCGTGACCCATAACCAGATATTGCAAAGCGTAATTTTTGACCGGCCATAGCAACGCACGGGCATTCAACCAGTATATCTCTACTATATAATTTATCTAGAGGTGATTTTCGCCCTTAATTTTTTTTGGTCCGTCGTCCTAGCCAGGCACGTCGCGCGCGTTTTCATATCCTAATCGGATCAGGCCACACCACCCCTGCCTCCTTCCCCCACGCGTATAGGAAGGTAACAAACCAGGGCAGGCCACCTCTCCTCTCAAAATTGGATCGAATCATGCCCCGAGATCCCTGGCGGGACCCACGATCGCCTGCCCCGCTAGCTCCATGGCCCGAACAAGCATCAGATCTCATCGACAGGTGGTGGAGGACCGCCCCGTAGCCGTTCCTCTTCTACAGTTCTACATGGTCCATGCTCTAAGATTAGTTTGCTTGTGCAACTGCCAATGGAACTTCACCTCCCGCAGTCCGGCCTGAGGAGCAGTTCGGAACCCGGCCTGAAAAAATAACTGACACATAGCATGTTCGTTGGTGACATAGTGATGTTATTGGCTATTATTCGAAGTTTAGTTTGAAATTTACAGATCGATTGTAAATTATGGATGTTATTGGCTACATGGTGATGGATCGGCAGGGCCATATTCACGCTGCTGGACCACGTCGCCCGGAGACGTCCAATGCTTGATACTGGCAGGGCAGCTAACATCTATGACAGTTGGGGCTTTCATGTTACAGGGCGGCCGGACCATGTCGCCGGTGATGTCCAAAGTTTGATACTGCAGGGCGGCTGACATCCATTGCGAGCTGGGTTTGAATTTTGAGTATAGAATTCATCTGGTGTGCTATTCATTGCCTCTGAAATATATCATAAATACTTAGAATTATCCACCTTCTTGTGAGGCATGATCCATACATATAGTGTCCCCATCTTCTCACGTAGGAGTAAAACACGTCCAAGCTCCCATAGCTTTCCTCTCGGTCTACCAACAAATCGTTAAAATTAGACTTTTCATCTCATGTAGGTTTTTTTTTCGTTTGGAATTTTGGAAAACCGATTCTTGTGGTCCCTACAAATAGAAAAATTACCGACCAATATTTATGTTCACGTCTTTTCATATAATGTGCTCAACTTCAATGGAATTTGATGATTTTTTAACAAATTACTTTTGAATAATCTCGAACTATATTTCAATGGTATTACAAGGATTGACAATTTTTGAACCGAAAACATGGGCACTGTAGCACAGTACCATTGTCACGAGAACAAGGTTACTTGAAACAGACCGGCATGGCGACATCTTATTTTTATGACCCAGAGCAACCCACAATTATTTAGCTATCTCTTCTCTTCTATCTTCTATCTATCTTTTTTTATCTACTATCTAATTTTGTTTAAGGTGGTTTTCGTCACCTGAGTTTTTCGTACGTCGTCCGTGCAGCGCTAAGAAACCGGGTAGGAGTCCTTGTTCAATCCCTCGATGCCCACCAGTGCTAGAAAACCGGACACGATTCCTCGTTGGCCCAGCCTTGATCCATCAGTTATGAGCCTAGACCGTCAATAGCGAGGACTCGATCGAGTACCAGTCAGCCACGACCCCATATCTCCTAGCCGGCTAACCCTAGACACGAAAACCTGGACGCGTGCGATTAAATCAAGGTGCTCTAGATCGGTTGATCGATCACGGCAACCCCAATCTCTTCTAGACGCTCCCGGCATCAAGCCTCACAAGGTGGACCATGGTCGCCATGGACGTGCCGAGGATTAGCGCAGGAAGAGAAGAAGATGTTGTCCAACCGCGAGAAGACGCAGATCAAGGTGGATCGCCTCGTCGGCGTCTCGTTAAGCCTGCTCATACTCATGTACAGGGTCCAGATGCGTGCACAGGTTGTCATGGTCACCGCCTCACCGTGCAACCCAACTCGACTGAGCGACCTACACACGCACGATCTCCAAAACCAATGTAGCTTCCGCTCTCTAATCCTTCTCCGATTTAGAAATAGCAATCAGAAGTACTCCCTCGGTACAAGGAAAAAAATTCCATTATAATTCATCTATGTTGTACTTTTGCTCTACACTTCTTCTAAATTTTCTAGTGGATGAGATCCGATTTATCTGTTCATTCTTAGAGTTGTTTAGAGTTCAAATGTTCATTTTTTTAATATATATTTCTTTATTATATGACTCTCTATGTTCTTAAAAGTAAGGCATATTCTGTTCTATTAACAACTCTTCGACAGACATTGCTCAATTTGTGCCATCGAATCATTGGAGTGGAAGAAGAAATAGGGATACTAAATTTTTCATTTTTCTTAAAAGCAATACCGATATTTTTACATATATTTTATATGTACAGGTGCGATATGTGTAAGAACAAAAAAGTTTCATAGCAACGCACAAGCATTCAGCTAGTATATCTACTAATTTACACATAGATAGGTTGGTCCGTCATTTTTTTGGTTCCGATTTTTACTATGAACGATTTGGCCCTTCGCTATTTACAGATTTTGCTGTACTGCCACCGCCAAGTGACATAACTGTTCGGGAAAAAAATCAGTCCGCCGCCCCCAGCTCGATCTGATCCCCTCACTCCTGTCTCAACCCGATGGGACACGAAAAAAAAAACGAAACTGCCGCCGGCCGGAAGCCCCGTGGCCATGCCTCCTCCTCCTCCTCCTCCTCCTCCTCCTGCTACCTGTACTACTTTCGCCGATGAGCTCCCAGATCGAGACCGTGCGCTCCCTGTTGTTGTCTCCCCCAACAGCCACGACCTGTCCGCCACCCCCACCTCGATCTGATCCCCTCGCTCCTGTCTCATCACGATGGACATGAACGCCCGCCGGCCGGAAGCCCCTTGGGTTGTACCTCCTCCTCCTGCTACTGCTGCATGTCCTATTTTCTCCTACGAGCTCCCAGATCGCGACTGCGTGCTCCCAGGCGTTGTCTCCCCCGACAGCCGCGAACTGTTCCGGGGAGGTCTGCAGCAACGGATGACGATCGTGCCCTGGCCTCAGGTGCCTTGTCCTTTCCATTCTGACGTTGTCCAGGGGGGCGAGACAGAGGCTGCGGGGAGAGGCCAAAGGCTTCCATATGTGGAGTGGTGTTGGGTTCTGGTTATTTCCCAGCCGATGGGGCCATTATCCTCTGCCAACGCCAAGTTCTCCTCTGAAGCGCACAAAATCGAGGCTCGGGGATCCTCCCCTTTGCTGCAGACTGTCTAAAGCGGCGGCACGGCTGGAGACGCCATGATGTCTCATGGCTGCCCTTGGACTCGCCCATGTTGCCGCTCAGCTTTGGGTTCAGATCAACGACCACTAAGCGTTCCGAATTTTATATGTATGACACTAATATCTGAGGACAACTCAATATTGTACTCATCACTACTGCCTAATTGTTCATCCATGAATAGTGAGACAGTGGGACTAAAATCGATCTCATCAGAGCACCGAGGTGCAGCCAATATATCACGCCAATTCAGTCATCCTTGCGACATGACTTGGACCGCCAATATGGGCGCCAGAACGTGCGCAACTCGAACACCGGCACCAGCAACAGGAACGCCTGATGTCGTGCTTGACATCAAAGGCTAGCCGGGTTAGAGCTTGATGGCACCGCGATGTTGGTTGGTAGTTCGCTCGGGCATCTCCGGGCTCTGGTTGGATGTGGTTGACACCCAAACTCAGCACATGGATATTCATGGACGTGGTTCATATCCAAATCTGGCTCTCGTGCAATGAGTGCACTAACCGCAAGAAAAAGGGATAGCTAGATCGATTTGCTCACTTACTCATCAGATGTGATACCTTTCTTTTCTCTTTGGTCACTTGAAGTGTTTACTAGACCCAAATTTGGCATGTATGGATCATGGGAACTGCAAAACTTCAAGTGGTTTTGGAAGTGAAGAATTACTCCTAGAGTATATTAGTCTTGGAGCTGTTATAGTTGCGATAAGAAGATAACAAAGAACGAAAAGAAAATCACAGCAAGGAAACACAGATTTAATGTAGAAAAACCTCTCCAACAAAGAGAGGAAAAAAACAAGGACACCGGCCAGCAAAACTTCACTATATTAGGGAGTGTTTACAAACGCCGGGAATTTCACAGATGCAACTCATCCCAACAGGCGACTTACAAGAGGTTTATATATCGGTGCAAGCCTCCGGCGACGGGCCACGCTTCCCTCGTCAGAAGTTGGTCTATACTTTATGAAATTTAGATCAACATATAATAGGAGCAATGTCGAATGTCCTTGTCTAGCATGTAGCATTGGAGGACTCCGTGACACTTCGCTATGCGTTATAGCTTCTAATTCACGGTGCGGCAACTAAATCGATGTGGCATGTGTCATAGAGTGTTCGATAGAGCTTATTGCATTGTGAGGGGCTACCTCTACCACGTCAATCAACCATGGTACTGATTTTTTTGGCAATCGGGCTCTTCCATCCTTTTATTACAGAAAAAATAAATTTGTAGTACATGCTGGGCTTGTTTGATTCATAGGAATTGCATAGGAATCGTGTAGGATTTGAATCCTATGGAAATTTTTTCTATGTTATTGTTTGATTCATAGGAACACATCCTATAAGAATTAATCCTATAGAAATCTTGTAGTGCAATTCCTATAGGAAAGAAACATTAGATCATACCTCATGGAAAAATTCCTTTGCTACATCAAACAAAATTTCTCTTTTCATAGGATTCAAGTTGGCATGACATTTCAATCCTATGTTTTTCCTATTCCTATACATTTCCTATCCTATGAATCAAACAAGCCCTAAGTTTCTTAACAATATGTCCGAAACGTTAGAGAAAGGGGAAGGGAGGAAATGGACAAGTGATCCGCTGCAACACGCGGGCACTCGGCTAGTTAATTTAATTTTCGTGCAAGACACTGCTCGACCAATTTACACACACAATATTTTTACGGTTCTACCAAATTTTCATAGTTTGGTCAAATTTTCAAATACAACAATAGTTTAGCCAATTTATCACATAGTCTGACGCACAAAACAAGTTTGGTATACATTTAGCAAATAATTTAACAAGGTTTCAAACATAAAAACACATCAAACTAGGTATTGCCTTTGAGCATCTACATGTGCTACACTAGATCATCCTGCAGTTGTTGAGGCACATGTGGGTCTTGGATCTCCTGACGCGTGGCAACAAAGTCAGCCCACGATGCTAGCACCTGGTGATCCTCTAGCTTCATTGATTGCACGGATTCAAATTGTGTCTTCGGCATTGGATGATCTCATATATTTTGGCTCAAACACTGCAATCCGGTGGACTCGGCCATACGGAGATAATCATCTTGTATGTCACCGAGAGCTCTGTATGCCAGCATTCTCATGGCCACCGTGCATTTCTGTCGCGAGGAAAATTTCACCATGCCGGTGCAGTCCTTCTTGCATCTGAAATAGTTATCAAAGTCCCGGAGAGCCGAGGAAGATGTCATGGCCCATCCCGAATCGGCGCCAAAACACTGCCTCGCCATGTAATAGATCATCGACGGAGTAGTTGGCGTATAACATGCAATAGTCCTCCATCCGCTGTCTCGGCTTACCATTCCTTCCTGGCGCCAAACCGTCACGACGTGGCTTTGCATTATGGACGTACAGGGCGTCCAGACAAGTGAGGATCATTATGTGCTCTAGATCATCGGCAGCAGCAGCCATCTCTTCCTCTGCCAGCGTGGCAAACATCTGCTCGTCAACGTCAAAGCCCATGTAGGAAAATCGTCGAACACCTACTGGGCGTGGTTGGCGCGTAGAGGTCTGTGGAACATCCGAAGGGAGCTGAACTACGACGAGTAGATCAACGAGGAGGGAGGGAGTCTCGGCGGAGTTTGGTTGGATTTGTAGAGGCATGTGGGCAGCGGAGCAGTGAGGGGTGGTGCCGGCAGCGAGAATGGCGGCAGGTGGGTGGGGAGCGAACTGGGCGACTGTTTTGATGGAAAGCGGCTTCCCTTGCCGACAACCCGGGCCCGCTCGACTTTTTACTACATCTGACGCCCCCAGGCAAAACCTGGGGCGTTGAGTTCGGTTTGATTTCGCCGAATGGATTTTGGGCCCAATCCGGCGAATTTCAAGCTCCTGGGGACATGTCTGGGGAAAATTTCGCCATCCGGAGACAAAAATGGGCCTCTAGGGGCGTCGGGGGGAGGGGGGGATGAGTGGAGAGTTCTAAAGAACAGTTTGATCTGTTTATTTTTTTTTTGTTAATTCTGAGACATTTGATGAAATAAAAAATGTTTAGATTTAAAAATTTCTCATATTTTTGAAAACCATTCAGACTTGAAAAACGTTTAGATTAGAAAGCCGTTCAAAATTTGAAAAAGCTCCCGTCAAGAGCAGTGGAGAGAAGGCAACAAAATTATATTTGAAAAGTGTTTAGATATAAACAAATTCCATATGTTGAAACATATTTAAATTTAAGAAATTTCAGATTTACAAGTTATCAGATTATTTAAAAATAAAATAAAAACAACATAAATAAAAAATAATACAATGAAAAAGAAAAAAATTCATAAAAGAAAAAACACAAGAAAATTCGAACAAAAGGTTCTACGACCAAGGACCACCCCAAAATCGGACAAAACCAACACGAGGTACTGGGACGGCCCGCTTAGTGGTCGCTGCGAGCGTCAAATAGGTTTAGGGCAATTTCTATTTCACGTTCATTGCGTTGGTGAGGTGAGCACGCTGATGCCTAAAACGTCTCGCATGGTGGGCTGGCCCAGGAACATATTTCCTTTTCTTGGTATTGTTTTGTTTTTCCTTTTTTTTTTGCGTTGTTGTTTGCCATTTTCCCTTTCCTTGCTTTCATTTTTATATGTTTTTCTTTTCCTTATTGTATTTAAAAATGATATGAGTTATTGATTATGTAAAACTACCTCCATTCTGAATTATAAGATGTTTTGGATATCTAATATGGACTATATATGTACTGAAAGAAGTAAACAAACATACTAAAACACGTCTATATACATATGATTCAGAAAAATTCTAGAATTTTTAATAATCAAAATAGAGGGTGTAGGTGGATATCTCTGATCCTTGTGAATAATTACTTTATAGAGCGAGAACATTTCTATCTCATATGAACGGGAACCTTTTACTTGCACGACCATTTTTATCTCACAAGAAAACGGAATGTCAAAACAAAAAGGAACAGGTAAAAAGCAGGGGAACAAGAAAAGGAAATCATCTATGAAGATTGTCAAAAAAAAATATATTTCAAAGTGATTTCATTAAAAAATTCTTTGTGGGCATATATTTGTAACAATTTTACTTTTTACAATAAAAATATTTCTAGTCCAAAAAATTATTTTCAAATTATAGCACAAATTAGTATCTATAATTTATTCTATAAAGAAATGTCAATTTGTTGAAGCGGGAAATATATTAAAAATAAGTAGTGCGCATGATTTTTTTTCTTAGTTTCCATCTCAAGCGTTGATGCCCTTTCTACATGTAGTGCACATGTGTTTTGTGTGGTGATGCTATGTTTTGATTGAATATAGATGACACAAGAGCATTCCAATGATTGATACAAGCGGACCAATTTTGACATCTTGTCACTATTATATATTTATAGCCACATGACCTGAACATTTCTTCAAAATTGGCGGTTTATGGATGATTTCATTATCCCAATTCATTTGACCTATAACAACATCGTCTTAACGGTACATATTTAACTGTATCTATTATTCTAGCAGATGGAATAACCATGGTCTATATAAGAAGAATGAAGTTGCCACAAATAAAAGTACGAGAGAATTGCAGATTGCACGGTGCAGGCTATCGCCTAGGCGGTGAAAAGGTGTAAATGCTCAAAGTAGGCGGCAACAGACCAAAACCTTGAGAGCCTCAGGGAGTATCTACGCTGGTAAGTTACTTTTTCAAAAGGAAAAAAAAAAGGACATTACTAGTGTAGATACTCTCTAAAGCTGCGGTGCTTTGGGAGAAACCGCATTGCTTTTCGTTATATGGTATATTATACGTAATGAAGTGTTCAATGTTTAGCTTTCTTGTTCTATATTGCTCTCTATGTAGGTACTTTCTTTGTATATTTGTCTAATTTTTTGGGGGGAGTTTTATGAAATGCAAAATAATAAACATTACAATGAGTTGAAGAACGAGCAACTGGGAAATAATTTAGCTTGATCCGTCCAGTCAACCACAGACCGGTACTGCAAGTGTGTTCAACTACTAATGTCTGGTTCCCTCAAGAAAAATGACTGGTTAATCAGGGGTTTTACATCACGCACACCTATCACTCGTGGTATCGGGGAGGCCCTCCCAGTTACTCACTCTGTACAGAAATAACTGACTTGAATTTGTCTAGATTCGAATATATTTAGACGTATTTTATTTCTAGATAGAGGGAGCACAATGGTATATAAAAAAGTAAGGGAACCATCTAAAAAACTAAAGGTTTCTCAAAAAAAGAGAAAACCTCAAAAAGTAAAGGTTAACAAACCACAAGGGCGCGCAGGAGGAGAACAGAAAATGACACGCACAGAGGCACGCAGGTTACCTGGTAGCGAGAGAAGAGCAGAGCAGAGGAGGCCAAGCCTCAGTGGTTGCTCTGCTCTGCTCCGGTCCAACTGGCCGGAGACCTTGCCCGAGCTCTGCCTCTAGCCACTCCGCCACCGCCGCCGGCGCCAGGGCCAGGGGAAATTTGACGCTCAGTGAGTGTGCTGATGGCTGATTGATCGAGCGAGCTACGGTCCATTATATATATAAACACGCGAGGGGCGTCGAGGCCAAGAGACGTCCCTGAGGACCAGCCGGCAGCCGCGCTCACCGAGGAATCCACGGCGAAGATGCCGACCGGTGCACACTTGCGCTCCTCCATCCAGGGGTTCGATCTGCCGAGCGCGCACGTACGTCCAAAACGGAATGTCAACAGCCGAATAAAAATCCGTCCTTGCGTGGCCCAGCTTTATTATTAGAAAAACGTCGCACATTTTCATCGGATCGCGGCGGTCCTTCCAAGCTGTCTTCGTCCGTCGACCTGTTGGCTCGACGACGCAAGGCACCAGGGGAGGGGGCGGAGTCTTTTTTGGGCTGAAACAAGATGCTCTGGCTCACTATTGTTTACTGTTCCTTTTCATACAATCTAAGTTTTGATCATGAATATGTTAGATTCTATGTAACATGACATGTAACGTTTTCTTGTATCAAGTTGGAGTAGTACTCCGGCTGTTCTAAGTAGATAGGATATCTATCGGTTGTTTAAACTAGGAAGAAGATTGATCTCCTTATCTCTCTGTAACAAAGCTGATCAATATCCTCCTCCTGTTTGTAACGCCACAGCGAGGGCTTTTCTCACTCGATATAAACACGTACTCGGGGTCTCTAACGTGATCACCGCTTCTGCCAAAATCCTATCGACACAACCAAGAACCCCAAGACACAATCCCCCTGGTGGCCATGACGACTTCTGGATCATCGTCGTCGTCCGTGCTCTCCGCAGCGCTGGGATCACCACCCTCCCAAAAACTGACTCGGGCCAACTTCCTCTTCTGGAAGACCCTTGTCCTTCCCCCCTTCGTGGTGCTCAGGTCCTCGACTTGCTCGATGGTACCGACGCCGCGCCGGTGAAGACCTTGGAGGTTGAAGACGCCAACAAGAAGAAGACCATCATCCCCAACCCTGCCTACATGGCATGGTTGTCTCGGGATCAAACGGTGCTCGGGTTCCTAGTGAACTCCCTATCCGCTGAGATGATTCCCCACGTCGTCGGGATTGACACTGCTGCTGAGGTATGGTCTACCCTCACCGGCATGTTTTCCTCCCACTCCCGCACAAAGATCATCATCTGCCTTCTAACTCCTCGCGTAATCCAGCCTCTGTCCATCTGCATGCGGAAGACCGAAAAATGTTAGCATTCAATGTTCAACCGAAGTGCACAAACCAAAAGTAGCTACCAAGATTAATTACAAATATAGTGCTGCTAAAATGTTAGCATCTGGACAATCTTGTATACACACGGATATGTTAGCATCTGGACAAATCTTGGACACATAGAGATATGGGACAAACCTATATGATGGCACACTAAGATTAATTAAAAATATAGTGCTGCTAAGAAATATGAATAGCTGAATTTACGGAATTTGCTGCCAACTAAGATAAATTTGCTGCTAAGAAATATGATGGCACACTAAGATGAATTTGCTGCCAACTAAAAAAAGGGTTAATTGGATTTATGCCATTGCAATTTCCATAAGTTAGAAATATGCCATTACAAAAACTAAAGTTGGATTCTTTATACGTGACTCATACCAAGCTCCCATAATCCCCAGCCAGCTACCGCATCCCTCCCTCACCCCTCAGTCCACCGCGTCGGGCGCAAAGCCTACACACGGAGGCGGGCACCATGGATCGGCGTGGACGCCATGGCTGGAGCCGCGCGTCGCCGCGGGCGGACGATCTGGTGATTCCCGATCTCCTGAGAACTTGACCATGGAGTACATCCATGTTCCATGGCACAGTGGATCCCACGACGGTGTACTACACCAGCCTCCCCCTGAACCTGATCTCTTCGCCTACACTGTGAATGAATCGCTAGACACTGTGGAGCAAGCAGTGGAGCAGCGGCAAGAAGAAGCAGGAGAGCAGCAACGCCAAGAAGATGACAATGGACTTGGTTAGGATAGTTACCGCCGCCTCCGTCGGTCACCGCCGCCCCCGCCCCCTCCGTCGGGCACCGTCGGCCCCGCCCCCTCCGTCGGGCACCGTCGGCCCCGCCCCCTCTGTCGGTCACCGCCGGCCCCTCCCCTTCCGTCGGCTGAGCCCTCTCTGTCTCAGCGCCTCTCTCAGCGCTGAATTTGTCCAAGTCCCCTCCATTGTGCGTGACTGTTAGATAAGGTGGATCGTATTGTTTTGTTTCATATAGACATACTCTTTCATATAAAACAACATCACTTGACTAGCCTAGCGGTATGATGAGTTGAAAAGGAGCGTCGGTCGTGGGTTTGAGTCCCCGCAGCTCCACATTTTTTGCCATTTTAACAAAAAAATGGCCATTCGGTGTATTGGGCCGGCATGGGCCACGCTGAGCATCGGCCGTCCATTGGGCCAGAATAGGCAATTCGTTGTATAAAATAAATTGGGCAGCTTATAAAAAAATGGAGCAGGTACCACATGTTGACACATAGGCAAAATAGATGAGCTGGCTGCCGTCTCAGGATGTTCCGTCGCAACTTAATGCCTATATGGCGATACAGAAATGTCGTAGTCGCACAAAATAAGGCCAGAGACAGGTTATGACGATTTTATCTGATGAAATTACGATGATTTGGAACAAAACGTCGTAATTTTACAGGGTTTTGACCTCCCCAATGAGCCCATGACGATCTTGGAAAACATTGTCATAGATCTATGATGATTTGATTTCCAATCACTATGAGAACGTCACAAATCAACACATTTTTTGTAGTGAATCATCTGCGGGGGTCATTGAACAACACCAAGAAGCTCGACATGTTCGCGGCCCAGCTCTTCGCCAAGATGAAGAGCTTTGGCTCTAAACTTGCCGCCGCGGGCAAACCCAAGGAAGAAGATGAGATGGTGGGATACATCCTCAACAGCCTCGACGCCACCTACAACGACCTCGTGTCCTCCGTCAACGGCAATCCTGGTACTACTCTTGATGATCTTTATAGTCAACTTTGTGCTCACGATCTTCGGCAAGATATGCTAGAAGAATCAGGACAGGGTGCTGGCTTCACCTCCTCCGCCAACCTTGTTGCACGTCCTACACATGATAGCAACCGCGACTTCCGCCCTCATGGAGATCGTGGTCGATCACCAGACCGTGGTGGTTACCGTGATGGTGGAGGCCATCGTCAGGATGATGGCGCCCGCGATGGAGGTCGCCGTGATGGGCGACATGATGATGATGGAGGCCGCCGTGATGGGCGGTGTGATGATGGATGCGATGGTGGCCGCTGTCGTGATGATGGAGGCCGACGCCGTGATGATGGAGGGCGCCGACGTAGCCGTGCTCCCACCCGCTTCGTCGACGTCACTTGTCAAATCTGCAAGATCCACGGTCACCCGGCCAATGAGTGTTGGTGGCGCTATCAAGATCGTCATGACTCCGAGGATGATGGCGAGGAAAAGGGTGCCCATGTGGCATCCTATGGTGTCTACACCAACTGGTACCCTGACTCAGGTGCCACCCACCATGTCACTTCAGAGTTAAACAAACTCACCACTCATGAAAAGTACAACGGACGTGATCATGTCCACACGGCCAACGGAAACGGTATGCAAATAAGTCATATTGGTCATTAAACTTTATGCACCCCATGTAATACACTACAACTCAAAAATATTCTGCATGTCCCTAGTGCTTCCAAGAATCTTCTATCTGTTCATAAGCTTACTCTCGACAATAATGTGTTTCTTGAATTTCACCCATACTTATTTTTGATCAAGGACCAGGCCACAAGGAGAACTATGTTTAAAGGACCATGTCGTGATGGCCTCTACCCGCTTGTTCCCTCTCCTACGAGTTCTTCCAAGCAAGCCTTCATCACAATAAAGCCGTCGTCTTCTACGTGGCATCGCCGCTTAGGACATCCTTCTTCTTTTGTGGTTCAACAAGTACTTAGGAAAAACAATATATCTTACACCCCTGAAATAAACCTATACATCTGTGATTCATGCCAACTAGCTAAGAGCCATCAGTTGCCATACCCTGTCTCTACTAGTGTATCCACTGTTCCTCTAGAGCAAGTTTTTTCTGATGTATGGGGCCCAACTCCTATTTCTACTAGCAAACATTCCTATCATGTGAGTTTTATTGATGATTTCAGTAAATTTACTTGGATCTATTTGCTCAAGAAACGCTCTGATGTTTATCAAGTTTTTCTTAATTTTCAGCAACTTGTTGAAAGAAAATTTGCTAGGAAAATAATCACCATGCAAACCAACTGGGGAGGTGAATATGAAAAACTCAATAATTTCTTCCAAAAGATTGGCATCACTCACCATTTATCATGTCCTCATGCTCACCAACAAAATGGCTCCGCTGAAAGAAAACATCGCCATATTGTTGAAGTTGGTCTTGCCTTACTTGCTAATTCCTCTATGCCTCTTAAATTTTGGGATGATGTCTTTCTTACTGCCACTTTCCTCATCAATCTTCTTCCTAGCAAAGTTATAGATCATGACACCCCTGTAGAACGCCTCCTTCACACAAAATCCAACTATGAGTCTCTTAGAGTCTTTGGTTGTGCATGCTGGCTGACATGGTTATACCCCGCGGGTACATGAGCTCAGCATACCTGGTCCAGCCCAAGGAAGTCCCACGACAAATATATGCCGGCCCATGAAGACTTTTGGGTGGCCCAGGCCCATGACGCCTTCGGATCCTTGGAGAGCAAGACTAGAGTAGATAGGAAATTCAAAGGGGTAAAACCCTAGAACCTGTAACCGACTAGGTCTATGCCCGGGACCTGCCTAAGACTATATAAAGGCTAGGAGGGCGCGACCTAGATCTCTCTCTCTCTCATACTTTGGCATACACGCCTCCACGCCAGATTGCATCTGCGCACCCCTGTAACCTTTGGTTCCGCCATAATCAAGAGCAGACAAGCAGGAGTAGGGTTTTCCCTCCGGGGGCCTGAACCTGGGTAAACCTTGTGTTCCCGTGTTGCTTGTTTGCTAACCGTTCCATGATCTCCAGCATCCCCATCTTCTCCAAAACCCAAGTCCATAACAATGGGCATTGATGAGATCAAACCTCGTCAATTGGCACCGTCTGTGAGAACTGGGGACGCTGATTGTGCGGTCGTGACGGTCCCAACCCGATCGATCTACAACTCTGCAGCGACGGAGAGTCACCTCCTCTTCGGCGCTTTCGACTTCACCGCCCATTCACCGGCCACCATGAAGGACTTCGAGCCCGTAGGAGACGGACTCGAAATCCTGTTCGGGAGCTTCTGCTTCCAGGTGGGGCAAACCGGCACCCTCTGCCTCCTTGAGCGGGTGCCCCTACCATCAATCAGGCCCGCTTCATGGACCCCACACCCCGTGCTACGCACAACATCATCAACAGATGATTCCTACGACAGCATCAGCTGCAAGCGATCTGCCATCGGATGAAGGGACCTACGGTTCCGGATCTGAAAGCTGCGGTAGCAGCGGACCAATATACGAGCGCTACCAATGCGCCGTAGTCATACAGGCTGACGGGGATCAGCACACACCCAACCCGCCACCCAACTCGAACCCCAACCCCGAAGGCAGAACGGCGGAATGGAAAAGCCAGTCCCCCCACGAAGGGGAAAACAACGGCCACGTCATCCGCCTTAGCAAAGAAGGATGGGCCCAGGCACGCAACGCCGTGGAAGGCAACATAGTCCTGCCTGTAGACTCCTCCCGGGATCTGCTGATGGCCTACCACCTGCTCCTGATCGAGGAGCACAAGAAGCAGGTCAAGATGCAGGAGGTGTTGACAAATGCAAGCAAGCAGCCTCAGAATCCAGCGCGCGACGAGCCGCGCTCTCCGCCATGGGCATTGGCTCCATCTCGAACGGCAACCAAGGCAACAAGCACCGCTCTCGGGTGGAGAACATGGACCCCAAGGAGCGCCGGGAGGTGACCCGAACCCTCCACACATCCTTCATGGAGATGGATGCCGACGACAACGTCATCCCGAAAACGCCGCAGGCTGCGATCATGGCAGCCACTGCGTACCTCGCAGCCCACCCACCTCCATAGGGGGACCCGAAGAGGGCCATGCACAAGTCCGCACTTATCGGACTCGGGCTTGTCGGAGCCGCGCTCCACCAGGAAGCTCCTGCGGAGCCAAAGAAGAAAGCTCCGGCCAGGCACGACCGTAGCCCCACCCCTTCATCCGAAGAAGAAGAGGAACACGACCTTCCTCGAAGAAAGAAGAGCTCGCATCATCATAAACGCGACTACGACACCAGATACGTGCTCACACAGCGCAAAATCGACAAAGCGCGAGCCAAGCGCGCATGCTCGTCTGAATCCAAGATGGACGAAGATGAAGGAGAACTCTGCGGAGCCCGATGCTTCAGCAGATCTGTTCGGCGAACAAAGATGCCACGTAATTTCAAACTTCCTTCGGATACTCCGAAGTTCGATGGCACGCAAGACCCAAAGGCATGGCTCAGTGATCAGCTATCATCCGTCAAGCTGCACGGCGGCAACAAAGAAACCGTCATGCAATGCCTTCACCGGTGACGGTACAGCGGAGACGGATCTCATGACCTATCTTCGTGGTCCATCCGTTGGGAGGAGCTAGCTTACAGCTTCATCCGAAACTTCAAGGGCACCAGCAAGAGGCCGCCTCAATCAAAGAGTTGCGCTTTGCACTCAGCGAACAGGCGAATCCATTCGCCGTACATACCACGCTGGTCCAACACAAAGAACTCCAGCGCACATCTCCGAAGAGATGGCCATCGACGCCTTCAGGACGGCGCGTCAGCGCCAAGACTTCAAGGAGGAACTTGGGCGCGTCAAGCCCAAAACACTCGACCACCTCATGGACATCGCCAACAGGTGGGCTGACGGCGAAGATTCCATTCACCGAGCACAATCGGAGGAAGAATACGACTACGGTCGACGACGAGAGCACCGTAGCAAGAGAAGATCGCGCGTCTACGACGATCGCGATGGACCCGACATGGTTGCGGCCGGCTACGCCGATCGCCGCAACGACGCCAATCGCAACAGCGGAGGATACCGCGGAGGAAACTTCCGCGACGGGGGACGCCCAGAGCAGTCGTGGCAGCGCCGCAACCGCGATAACGGACCCTCAGCATACGAAAAGCTTTCGGGTCCATGCACCATCCACTTCTACATCGACAAGCAGGATGGCAAAAAGAAGGCGAGCCACATGCTCAAGGACTGCCGTGAGTTCCAGAAGCTCAGCGAAAGCATGGTGCAGATGAGGCAGCAAGCCCCAATTCCTGCGTTCGGAAACGCACCCGCGCCAGGTGAAATAGCGCATGGAGCTCCTCCACCGCCACCTATAGGAGGCCCGAACCAACCAGTCGCACCAGCACAGAACAACGCTGGGAACGGGTATCCCCAGCCGAAAGGAGCACTGATGATCCAGAAGGGGCGCCCCATGAATAGGGTGCAGAAGAAAATCACCCGACAGATCAACCTGGCCGTGGCAACTCCACCCTCCATCCCTGAGTACCTCAGGGGATCGGAGTCCTGCATCACGTTCAGTCGTTCGGATCACCCTTGCTAGATCCCTCGCCTAGGTCATGCTGCCCTGGTGTTGGAGGCGCAGATCGGAGGTTTCGAGATGAGTCGCGTCTTCATGGACGGCGGAAGCGGCATCAACCTGATGTTCGCAAGCACTCTAGCAGCAATGCGGATCCCGCAGTGCAGCCTGGAACAATCAGACACAATGTTCCACGACATCGTTCCTGGAAAGGGAATATTCCCCCTGGGCAAAATATGGCTCGACGTCATCTTCGGCAAGCCGGACAACTTCCGACTGGAACGGCTCGAATTCGAAGTGGTGGACTGGCCATCACAGTACCACGCCATCCTCAGGCGTGTAGCATTCGCAAGGTTCTTGGCTGTCCCGCACTATGCATACCTGCTACTCACGATGCCAGGGCCGAAGGGCGTCATCACAATCCACGGGAGCTTCACCCGATCGGACCAATGCGACAGAGATTTCAACAGAATCTCCCAATCATTCGGCATGCAGGAGGAACTTGTCAGGCTCCGCGAGGTGACGGACAATGGGGCACCCCCAGTCGCATGACAAAACGCACCTGACATGTCCTTCGACTCCACCGTCAACACAAAGAAGGTGCAAGTCCATCCGACGGATGCCTCCAAGACGGCGCTGATCACCAACGACCTCAGCCCTGCATAGGAAGGCGCGCTCGTCGAATTCCTCTGTGAGCGCTGGGAAATCTTCGTCTGGTGTCCTGCAGACATGCCAGGAGTTCCCAGGGAATTCGCCGAGCACGCACTCAACGTCTTTCCAGACACCAAGCCCGTCAAGCAGTCCATCCGGAGACTGTCCGAGCCACGGGCCGAAGCTATCGGCAAAGAAATCAACAGACTACTAGCTGCAGACTTCATCAGGGAAATCAAAGAAAGCGAGTGGCTTGCAAATACAGTGATGGTCCCAAAGAAGGACACGGACATCTTGCGGATGTGTGTGGATTTCACGTCGCTAAACAAGCACTGCCTAAAGGACCACTTCCCTCTCCCTCGGATCGATCAGATCATCGATTCGACTACAGGTTGCGAGAAACTCTCCTTCCTCGACGCCTACTCAGGCTACAACCAGATTCGACTCAAGGTCGAAGATCAGGAGAAAACGGCGTTTATCACACCGTTCGGAGTGTTCTGCTACAACACAATGCCCTTCGGGCTAAAGAACACAGGTGCCACGTACCAGTGATGCATGCAAGCATGCCTCAAGGACCAGATCGGTCGCAACGTTCAAGTCTATGTCGACGACATAGTCATAAAAACCAGGGAGGCAAGGACACTTATCGACGATCTCCGCGAGACGTTCGACAACCTCGATCGCTACAAGATCAAACTCAACCCCGAAAAGTGCGCCTTCGGCGTCCCATCGGGTCAGCTGCTTGGGTACTTCATCTCTCAGCGAGGGATCGAGGCAAACCCGAAGAAAATCAGAGCCATCATGGCGATGGAGAAGCCGAAAAACCTCAAGGGTGTCCAACAGCTCGCAGGACGAATAGCGGCGTTGAGCAGATTCATTAGCCGCATGGGCGAGAAGGCCCTGCCATTCTACCAGTTGCTACGTAAGGCAGATAAATTCGAGTGGACGCCCAAAGCCGATGATACGTTTGAAAGCCTCAAACGGCTACTCTCCACCTCACCCGTCCTGGTCACGCCAAAGGAGCGCGAGCCTCTGCTGCTGTACATAGCAGCCACACATCAGGTGGTCAGCACCGTGCTAGTGGTCGAACGACCCGAAGAGGGCAAGACCCACGGGGTCCAACGCCCAATCTACTACCTCAGCGAGGTACTGACGCCAACAAAGCAGAGGTACCCTCACTACCAGAAACTCGCCTACGGCGTGTTCATGACGGCTCGACGGCTGAGCCATTACTTCCAGGAGCACCAGGTGATGGTCGTCAACGAGGCACCCCTGAACAGCATCCTGAATAATCGAGAGGCCACAGGACGCGTGGCCCTGTGGGGCATCGAGTTGTCGCCCCTGGACATCGTCTACGAGAAGCGACTCGCAATCAAATCTCAAGTCCTCCCGACTTCCTTGTACATTGGATGGAGCTACAGCTGCCAGACACCCCAGACATGTCGCAGTCATGGACGATGCACTTCGACGGCTCCAAACGTGAAGCTGGAGCAGGAGCCGGGGTCATACTGACCTCCCCGCAGGGCGACCAGATGAAGTACGTCCTCCGGATGAAATTCCGAGCTTCCAACAACGAGGCCGAATACGAAGCCCTCATCCACGGCATGAGGATGGCAAAGATCTACGGCGCAACGCGCCTGGTCATCTACGGTGACTCCAACCTCGTCGTCCAGCAGACGATGAACGAGTGCGACGCACACGCCGAAAACATGATCGTGTACCGCGCACTCTACAACGCACTCGAAGGAGAATTCAACGGCTGCGAGCTTCGACACGTCGAAAGAGAAAGCAACGAGGAAGCCGACAGACTCGCCAACATCGGCTCCACCTGCGCAAAGGTGCCACCGGGTGTGTTCCTCGAACAGATCTGCGTGCCATCCATCAAGCGGAAATTCCCCAAGGGATCACCCGAAGAAGCAGAACACTCGGGGGCTACGCTTCCCGAAGGACACGAAGGACCCGAGAAGCTAGACACAGAGGTCGCTATGGTCAACCTGATGCAGGTCATGGCAGTCAAAGAAACTTGGACGCGACCATACCTCCAGTTCTTGATAAACGGAGAACTGCCTGACAGCCCGACGGATGCCCGGCGCATATCTCGTCGGTCAAAAGCATTCACCATCATCAATGGCGAGATGTACAAGCGCAGTATTACGGATGTACTACAAAGGTGTGTCACCATCGGTGACGGGAAATCCATCCTCCAAGACATCCACGAGGGCATCTGCGGCCATCATGCAGGCAGCCGCTCCCTTGTCGCCAAAGCTCTACGAGCTGGATTCTACTGGCCAACAGCCATGAGCGACGCAAAGGACATCGTCCGAAGATGCAACGGGTGCCAAAGGTTCGCCGACAAAACGCACGCACTCAGGTCAGAGCTCAGACCCATACCTATAGCCTGGCCCTTTGCTCAATGGGGCCTCGACATGATCAGCAAACTGCCAAAGTCCTCGAAAGGAGGGCACGTTTACCTCCTGGTCGCAGTCGATAAATTCACCAAGTGGGTCGAGGCCATGCCGGTTACCAACCAAAAGGGCAAGACCGTCGTCAAGTTCTTCGAGTCCATTGTCTACAGGTTCAGCGTACCGCACAACATCATTACCGACAATGGATCAAACTTCATCTCCAAAGAATTCCAAGACTTCTGCGAAGGCCTCGGGATCAACATCACATACGCCTCAGTGGCTCACCCGCAAACGAACGGGCAGGTCGAAAAGGCCAACGGCCTAATCGGCGCTGGCATCAAGAAGCGCCTCATGAGCCCACTCGAACGAAAGGCCGGAGCCTGGACGAAAGAGCTGCCATCCGTCCTATGGAGTTTGCGTACTACGCCAAACAGCTCCACCGGCTACACACCGTTCTTCATGGTGCATGGAGCCGAAGTCGTGCTACCAGCCGAAGTACGCCACCAGGCCCCCGGGTCATCGCTTACAGCGAAGCCGAATCCACGGCTGCACTCGAAGACGCCGTCGACACACTCGACGAAGCAAGAGACGTAGCAGCAGCTCGATCAGCGGTGTACCAGCAGAGTCTCCGCAACTACCACAGCCGCCGGCTGCGCCCAAGGTCCTTCGTCGAAGGAGACCTCGTCTTGCGACTCAAGCAAGAGCGACCGAAGAAATTCGAGTCACCATGGGAAGGACCCTACATCATCACCGAGGTCATCCCAGGTGGCGCCTATCGCCTCAAGCACGTGGAGTCTGGAGTCGCATACTCCAACCCATGGAACATCGCGCACTTGCGACGATTCTACCCCTAGCTACCTACCCCTTTACTTTCAATAAGGCTTTTCAGCCAAGGCTATTCAGCCGAACAATGTACTTACTCCACTACGATATAAATAAAGCTAAGTGTCTCGCCCCAAAATTTTGTTTCACTATCTGCAACTTTACTTTATGCTACAAACGCACTCGGGGGCTCCCCCCACCTCACGATTTCATCGACTGAGAATCACACGTGTACACCCTGAGTAGCTGACAACGTCAGGCAAACAAAAAGGACACGTACCCAATCAAAGCACTGCGTGCTCAAACAACAAACAAACTTTTATAACAAAGGGCACAACACGCCCAGTCGAAATATACAAATTTTATATCTATCTCTTTTACAGGTACTACCTATTCTGGAGAATAACTTGAGCACGCTGCTCAAACAAATCTACGACCTGTTCGGCATACTGCCTTACAGCCGCATAATGCGGACGCATATCCCACTTGCCACCATCCGACCGAAGAGGTGGCCAAGCCGCTACAACAGACAGATCTACATCAGGACGATGCAGCCTAACAAGGGATAACACATCCTTCACCCCTGCGACGAGCTGCTGCCTCACCAATTCCTGGACACGGGTCACGCTCCGAAATCTAGACAGAAGGCCGGACAGGGTTGTTGGCACAGCATTCAGGGGAAACATCACATGCAAAACCGATGAGAGCGAAGTCTGCACTTGACGAAGCACCCGCGACACTTGGTGAACGCGATCCTGCACCGTTGCCAGAGCCATGGCACGGTCACGATCCATCCAGAAGAAACCGCCAGCTTCCATGTCTTGTTGAGTCAGGCAATTGACCCGAACAGCGACACGCTCCTTCTCCTCCCTCGGAGCAAGGTTAGCACCTGCGACACTCGCACAAAATAAAACGCAAGGCCAGCAGGCGCATCCGAAAAACTGAGCTGCAGCTCAAAACAAAGAACAACTTACATTGAAGCTGCTCAGACAGTCGAAGCAATTCCGCCATCAAGTACTCCTCTCTGGCTACACCGCGATCTGCCTTGGACTTCCAAACATCGGCGTGACCACGCACCCCAAGCAACTCCTTCTCAAGACTATGAACACGGTCTCAAAGAAAAGCAAGTTGTGATGAATCATCCAAAGATGGCCGCTGCCGTGCCGCAGGCGGGGTGTCAATGGGATCAGCACCCGAAGGAACCTAGATCAGCAGAAAAATAAAGGACATAAACACTCAGACAGCGAAGAACACAACTCAGCAAAATTCATTAAGTGGATAAACGTCACAACGTGGCACAGGGATTTTGTTTCTTCAACATAATTACAGCAAAAGAAAATTACAAACTATCCTACAGCTACAACGCCTAAGAAGCGGCGCCCTGAGTCGCCTCAGAGCCGGATTGCCTCGATTTGGTTTCCCCCTGCTTCCGTAGCGCGTACTCGGCCAACAGATCAATCAGCTTGGGCCCATATCGCTTGCAGTGAGCAGAATAGGTAGCAAAGGCTACCTCGGATCCATCCGCGGTCGTCGGCATCCGGGAGGTGATCTGGGGAAGGTCCAGCTCCTCTCCAGCCGCCAAGGCCATCGCCAGCCCGTCGGACGCGCCGATGCCCTTCTGTTTGCGCTTGTACGCCGCAGGCGCTTCGATTGACAACGCCTCCGCCAAAGCGTCAACATCATCAAGAGCCGCGCCCTTGGGGACAAGCTCCTTGTAGAAGCGGCCAAGGACCTCCATGGCCTTGTCAAGTGAGCCGACGACGGTGCTGCAGCGATCTTTGACCGCTGCAGTAGCATCATCTAGAGCACTCCCGTGCTCTAGAGCGTCTTGATCAAACTTCGATACTGCATCTGAGACAATAAAGAAAAGGAATGAAGAAAGCACCCAGAAGAAAGACAAGAAAAATAAAAGGGGCAAAAGAAGATACTCACCCGAAACAGCCTTGGCAGCAGCCATGAGCTTATCAGCCACTTCTCTTTCACGCGCAGCCGCAGCAGTGGCAAGCTGCTCCTCGCGGTCCGTGGCCTCCTGCTGCAGGCGCTCCTTAGCCTCGGCCGCAGTAGCCAGCTCCAGCTCAAGGCGCTCCTTCGCACCAACGGCGACCTCGGCCTTCTTCTCCGCTTGACCAAGGCTCTTTTTGAGAGCATCGATCTCACGCAGGGAGATGTTATGCTCCTCTGCATCCAAAAAGTACAGGCGTCAGATAACAGGACAAGAATATACGAAGAAGCAAACATCAAAGGCATAATAGTACCTTGAAGCTGTTTGAGGCTGGCCTCCAGCACCAGGTGCTCCTGCACCAGTCGCTTGGCATCCTGCACAAAAGGCTGCAGGAAGAAGACCTACCAGTCAGAAAAAGGACTCGGGGGCTACGCCCACCAGAAAAGAACAGAAGCAAGATACACACACGAAAGCGCTCGGGGGCTCCCCCCGAGACTCGAAGAACAAAACAAGAAAACTCTTTTACAAACGCTCGGGGGCTCCCCCCGTGGCAGGAGACTTACATGATCCAATGGCGACGTCGAAGGTCGCTCAAAATTACAGGCGCAACCACCTGAACCTCCCGCAGAAGAGGGTTCGGAGCAGCGCCCTCAGAAGTTGCCACCGTTTGAGGAGGAGGAGACACAACTTTCGACTCCCCCATCATCTCTCGAGCACCATCACTGGAGGAATCGTTGGAGGAGCGCCTGCACAAGGACAAATTAGCACAAGCACAAAGTCAACAGCACAGGAAAAGCAGTACAGAGGAAACTTACGAGTCTAGCGAGCTTAGGTTGAAGACATGAGGGGTCCTTCGGACTCTCTTCCCCTCTTTCTTCTCTTCCTTCTTTTCTTCCTTCTTCCGCTTCGCTGGTGGGTGCGGCGCTACAGCCCGCACGGGGATTGCAGGAATAGGAGAGGAAGATCCTCCATGCCCGTCACTATGACGCTCAAGACACGAAGGGTTCCTAGGAGTCGGAGGAGTAGAGGCATCTGAAGACTCGCTGGAGCTCCGCGATCGTTTGCGTGTGTGGTCCTCCCTCGACTCGTTGGCATCTTCAGCCGGCGATCGCGCCGATGGCAGCTCGGACATGGAATCCACCAAATCATTGTCCGGAGCATCCGGATATACTTCAGGTAATGGAGGCGACATACTCGGCACTTTGAAGCTCTGCACAAGAGAAGAACAATTTGTCAGCAAACAAATACAAAACAATGCAGTCGAAAATAGCGCTACGCGCACGGATCTACACCTGTGGAACAGGAAGCGAAGAAGAAAAAGGAGGAGTCAGCGACTTCCCCGGGATTTCCTCTCCGGCCTTGAACTTCAGCAGCAAGCGAAGGGCCCTGTCAAGATCTCCCTGGGAGATTTTCTCAGCCGAAACCCTCGTAGGATCACGCCGGCCAGTATAAAGGAACATTGGGTGCACCCTAGCCTGGAGTGGTTGCACCCGACGCTCGAGAAAGGTACGGATAATATCCACACCATTCACTTCCTTCTCCGGAATCAACTGGAGATCCTCCACCCGACGATATAGAGCCTCTACCTCCGCCACCTTGCCATCCAAGATCTTGTTTTTCCAAGACCTTTTCGGCTCAATCTTCTGGGAGGGGTCGAAAGGAACAAGACCAAAATCTTGCCCAGGTACTACGGAGTCGCGGATATAAAACCATCGCCTCCAAGATCTTGGACAGATTCGAACATGGAAAAAGAAAAGAAAAGCAGATTGGGCCTGAGGGAGATGATGCAGCCCCCAATGGGATAAACACCATCCGAACCAGATTGCCTCTTCACGGAATAAAGTTTCCGGAAGAGGCCAAAATGCGGCTCAATACCGAGCCATCACTCGCAGAAAGTGATAAAACAAGCAATGTGAAGAAGAGAATTGGGGGAAAGATGGTGCAATTGGACACCATATAGAAAAAGCAGTCCACGAAGGAAGTCGTGGACTGGGAAGGAAAATCCGCGCAAGACAAACGCGAGGAACATAACCCGATACCCAACGGGGGGACTGGGGATTACCTCATTGCCTGGGAGTTTAACGGCCTCCCTATCCTGCGGGATCAGGCCCTTTCATGGCTTCGCGGAGATCACTCTCCCGCGTCTCCGATCGCCGCCAGCCACCGTTGGTGACACGGGTAGCGGCGGCACTTTTCTTCCCTCCGGCGGCGCTGGTGCCAACCGCAGACGACGACTTCTTCGGCTTCCCCATCGCGGTACGGCGGCGCTGGCGGCGAGAGCGCAGGATGGAAGAAGGAAATGTGAAGGAATATTCCAGCGCGCAGCAAGAGCTCTCAGAACACAAGGAAGCAGTGAAAGCAAGAATCGATGCGGTGAAAACAAAATGAATTTTTCCCCAATGATTATAAAGACGAAGACGATGCACGACAGCCGTCCATCGAGAAGACCTAACGCCAACGGCAGGATCTGGCCATACACGTGTCAGCATCACAACGAACCGTCGCTAACACGCCGTCCACTACGCGCGGAAATCGAGGCGACGCCGTAATTATCTCCACGCCGCGCGTGACCGGTCAATTCATGGTCAGCAAGTGGGACCCACGTTCGTCCAGTCAAGTCATCTCTGGCGCAGCAGACGTTTGAGGTCATTAATCGTCAGCACTGACGTCATCAAAAGCTATACTGGCAACAACTACAAATTCTTCGGCTTCAAAGCTAAGAGTACTCACTCGAATCTACGATTCGACTAAATACTCGGGGGCTACTCCTATCAGGAGCGCTCGCCGCGCACCCAAAAGATGAATAAAAGCGAACTACTACTTCGAGTCCTACGTCGAGTCTACGACTCCACTAAGGACTCAGGGGCTACTCCCACAGGGAGGATGGATTTAAGCATCCGAAATTTTTTGTGTCCTATGGACTTAACACTGAACAAATGCCTGAATAAAAGTCTCCGCTCGAGTCTACGACTCGAACAGACACTCGGGGGCTACTCCCATAGGGAGCGCTGGTCGTGCACCCTATGAATTCTTCGACTGCGATCTTTCAGATCAAGCACGCAAAAACTTTTCGGCAACTCTGCCGCAACAAGACGCTAAGTGAGCAACGTTCTCCTTGGCCACTCGAAACACCTCCGCGGTGATAAATATTCGGATGCTGTGTCTGCGACACAAAGATAAGACCTACAGAGACCATCTGATGGCCTGGCAACGCACACGACTGTGCTCTGCTAGTAAAAACCTGTGCCAACAGGCGCGATGAAAAATCCCGACGGACGTGTTGGGTACATCAATTAAATTCACTAGAATTCCACTCCTGTAAGTCCTCCGCGGCCTGAGTCGAATTACGCCAGCATATGTTCCAGGTTCGAATTGAGGGATTCGAACCTGAAGAAGATCGTGTTGTTTCGACCTAAGACAGTTAACTGACCCTGATCCGTCGGGTGAGTCAGGCACACGCATCAACAATCCCTACACATGAACTATTGAAATACATAGTTGTACCCGAAAGATTGAAGAGTCCTCATCCGAATCTACGATTCGACTGATCACTCGGGGGCTACTGACATGGTTATACCCCGTGGGTACATGATCTCAGCATACCTGGTCCAGCCCAAGGAAGGCCCATGACAAATATACGCCGGCCCATGAAGACTTTCGGGTGGCCCAGGCCCATGACGCCTTCGGATCCTTGGAGAACAAGACTAGAGTAGATATGAAATTCAAAGGGGTAAAACCCTAGAACCTGTAACCGACTAGGTCTATGCCCGGGACCTGCCTGAGACTACATAAAGGCTAGGAGGGCGCGACCTAGATCTCTCTCTCTCTCTCATACTTTGGCATACACGCCTCCACGCTAGATTGCATCTGCGCACCCCTGTAACCTTCGGTTCCGCCATAATCAAGAGCAGACAAGCAGGAGTAGGGTTTTCCCTCCGGGGGCCTGAACCTGGGTAAACCTTGTGTCCCCGTGTTGCTTGTTTGCTAACCGTTCCATGATCTCCAGCATCCCCATCTTCTCTAAAACCCAAGTCCATAATAATGGGTATTGATGAGATCAAACCTCGTCACTGGCCAAACCTCCGTCCCTATAATAAAAGAAAGCTATCTTTTCGTTCTACACGATGTGTTTTCTTGGGCTATAATCCCCGTCACAAAGGTGTCAAGTGTCTAGAGATTTCTACTGGTCGTGTTTATATCTCTAGGGATGTTGTCTTCGATGAAATGTTTTCCCTTTTGCTGAGTTGCATCCTAATGCTGGCTCACGTCTTCGTAATGATATACTTCTTTTACCTCAAGAGACACAAAATAATAGGGTTGCAACTGTTGATGATTATATGCATGTGCCCGTTGTGCCTGTTGTTACTAATGAGCATCAAGAGATTGCATATCACAATGTTCTTGAAGGGACTGCTGATGATCAAGACGAAACTGCAAGAAATTCCACTCAAATTCCTAAAGAAACAATGGAGAAATCAGCATCAGAAAACTCCAATGCAAGCAGCAGTCCCAAAAAAGATCGCGCTGAAGCTTCCTCGGATCATGCGGACATAAATCCCGAGGAGGATCCTTCCGTACTGCAGTCAGACTCCCCGGTCTGTGCTCACCCGCCTGGTTCCCATGGGCCCACGTCCCCACCTCGAGGCACCCGCGTCACGCCATCAAAATCACGGTCGCCCTCGCCCCTGCGTCAACCGCGTCACGCCACATCTCCTCGGTCCCGGTCCCCGCTTCTGCGTGCACGGACCCGCCTGCGGTCGCTGTCCCCTGGGTGGACTGCGACGCGTCCTCGCTCCCGATGCCACGCCCGATCTCCGTTTCGACACCAACACCCCCACTCTGCGTCGCCCTCCAGTGGTTCCACGCCACGCTCCCGGTCCCTGTCGCGGGCCCCCGACCACGGTCCCATGCTGCGTGTGCTGACACCAGGGGTGCACGATTTCCCGCCTCGCCACCTGACGCCAGGGAAAGAGCAGCTGGAGAAGCTGACGCCAGGGCTGTCCGGGAAGAAAACGAGGCGTATTTTCCCGCCTCGCCTGCTGACGCCAGGGAAGAAGCAGTTGGAGGATCTTCTGTGGCTGGCTCTACTACAACTTTTCCTGTACCACCGAATCCTCCATCTCTAGAACCTCGCACGCGACTTCAGAAAGGTATACGTACCCCAAAGCAGTATACTGATAGAACAGTTCGCTATGGTCTGTTTATGTCCACAGGGTGAACCTCAACCACTTTCTGAAGCTCTTGGGGATGATCGTTGGCGTAAGGCGATGGAAGAAGATTACAATGCATTGATGGAAAATAAAACATGGCACCTTGTTCCTCCACACTTTACAAAGAATCTCATTGATTGTAAGTGGGTATATCGTGTTAAAAACATGCAGATGATACAATTGACATGTACAAGGCACGCTTGGTAGCAAAAGGATTCAAGCAAAGGTATGGTATAGATTATGAAGATATCTTCAGTCCGATTTTCAAGGCAACAACTATCAGACTTGTTCGGCAAGGCTCCGGAGGCTGGAGTCTGGCGATTAGATGTCAAGAACGCGTTTTTGCATGGCGTTCTGGAAGAGGAAGTGTATATGAAACAACCTCCAGGTTTTGAGTCTTCCGCTACTCCAAACTATATTTGCAAACTTGATAAAGCTCTATATGATCTTAAGCAAGCCCCCAGATTTTGGTACTCCAGAGTTAGTGCTAAGTTGCAACAGCTTGGTTTTATTCCCTCTAAAGCAGATACTTCACTCTTGATCTATAACAAAGCAAAAGTTATGATATTTGTTCTAATCTATGTTGATGATATCATAGTCACCAGTTCATCTGATCAGGCTATTTATGCTCTCCTTCATGATCTCAACACTGATTTTGCACTCAAGGAATTAGGAGATCTGCACTTCTTCCTGGGGATTGAGGTAAAGAAAACTTAGAATGGTTTCCTACTCACTCAAGAAAAATATGCTGCTGATTTGTTAGCTAAAGTTGGTATGACAAAGTGTACAACTTCTTCTACACCCTTATCATCTACCGAAAAGTTATCCTTGAATGAAGGAACAGCTCTTGGTCCTCATGATAGTACACAATATAGAAGTATTGTAGGTGCCTTACAATATTTAACACTCACAAGGCCTGATATCTCCTTCTCAGTAAATAAAGTATGCCAATATTTACATGCTCCAACAACTGCTCATTGGACAGCTGTAAAGAGGATCTTAAGATATGTTTAGGGTACTATACATGTTGGATTAACTTTTCAGCAGTCTTCGTCTAGCTTGCTTAGTACTTTCTCAGATGCAGATTGGGCAGGTTGCCTAGATGATAGAAGATCTACACGAGGATTTGTTGTTTTTCTTGGACCAAACTTGGTTTCACGGAGTGCAAGAAAACAACAAACGGTTTCAAGATCTAGCACTAAAGCTGAGTATAAAGCCTTAGCCAATGCTACTGTTGAACTGATATGGGTTGATGTTTTACTTGGTGAACTTGGTGTTAAACTAAAGGTCAAGCCATGTCTATGGTGTGATAATTTAGGAGCTACATATTTGTCTGCAAATCATGTTTTCCATGCCAGAACAAAACACATTGAGATAGATTATCACTTTGTTCGAGAAAGAGTTGCAAGCAAAATGCTTGATATCAGATTCATATCAAGCAAAGATCAAGTTGCAGATGGTTTTACAAAAGCTTTGGCAGTAAAAGATCTGAATGAGTTCAAACGTAATCTCAATCTTTCTGAAGGTTGTGATTAAGGGAGGCTGTTAGATTTTATGTAACATGACATGTAACGTTTTCTTGTATCAAGTTGGAGTAGTACTCTGGCTGTTCCAAGTAGATAGGATATCTATCGGTTGTTTAAACTAGGAAGGAGATTGATCTCCTTATCTCTCTGAAACCAAACTGATCAATATTCTCCTCCTGTTTGTAACGCCACAACGAGGGCTTTTCTTGCTCGATATAAACACGTACTCGGGGTCTCTAATCGTGACCACCGCTTCTGCCAAAATCCTATCGATCAATAGAATATAGTTGCAAGACTAAGCCTGGAAGGAAAGAAATAGTAGAATCTTTACCAGAAAACGCTTTACCTACATTGAGGTGGCCTCTATCGCTTGGGACGACATCCAACAGAAAGAAAGGGCTTTCGGCACATTCCTGCCGGAGCAATGCTACGTCTATGGACAAATTCTACAAAATAATCTTATGGACTAACAACCCGGACACAACAGTTTGAGAATCGTGGTCCGCAATTTAAGAAGAAAAAAATTAGCACCAAGCGTGTGGCTCCACATAATCCCGTAGGCCCAATCCGTAGGTAAATTTCCATACCTACAACATTATTGTTCGTGCCGGCTATTCCAGCCGAACCCGATTATTTTTTCCTTTCTATTTTGTTTCCGTGATGCCTTTTGGCATTTTTCCACCTTAATATAAAAATGTCTTCCTATACAGTGTTCGTGGTTTGTTCTCCCTTTTAAAAGAAAATATAGTGCTCCTGCCGATTGCTCCAAAAAAATAGTTGCAAGCCTATACTATAGCGAGCCAGGTGACACCACAACCGATGTTTATTCGGCAACTATAAGACCTCATCGCTCACGGCGAGTGGCTATTGTTTTCTTCAAAGTCTTGTATGACGAGAGCGTTTGATGGTGTCCCAATCATGTATTACATGCTCAGTGCACTTCTCGGTCTCATAAGGATGAAGAGCAACCAAATGAATGAAACAAAAAAAAACATAATTTTCTATAAAGTTTTATTTGTTAGGTCATTTTGTGTCTTTTTGTCCATCACTTGCACTATCTTCTGTTTTCCTTCATAAATATAAGATGTCCTTGTATTTTCTCATAAAAACGGTGCATAGTGGACCACCTTTTCCATTTACAAGCAATACAATACTAGAACAAATAAGCTCCATTTGTTGCTTCTGAGCTTCATGGCCACATGTCGCTCAGCTCGAGTTTGCCTACATCATGCCTTCTCCGTAATTGTCTCCTCCTCTTCTCACGTATCCATCATCCTTCCTCATTTCCCGCGAATTAGAAGAGATAAGAACGCCAAACTAAATTGAACATAGACGATGAGCTAAGACTTTTAAGTTCTGTATTATGAAAATGTCAATGGTGTTAATTACAAAAGGTAAAATATACACAAACTTATCGAGAACAACCCTTAACACTCAACACCCAAAAATTAGAACCGATAGCTAGTTCTCTAAATTTTGGACGATTGCGATGCCAATCTCTACCTGCCACACTTGAAATATAATATCCAAACCCACTAGCTCGAGAACATTTAGACTTCACTTAACAAGTTGCCATCCATACATGTGGAATGCTCCATTGGTCCTTCTTTTGCCCCTACTTGGTCTTGCTTTTATGTCTAAGCATATCCATGGTGTGACTTGTGTATATGCACGCAAGGAATCACATTGTCATGATTCGACATACACTAACCTTACTACCATGAAACCATATGAAATTCTATGTTCACTTTGTACAGTGTATTGTTTATTTATTTTAACATAGGAATGTTGTATAACTGTTATATTAAAACTACCAATCATAAATAACGTTAGCAGCTGCTTCAAATTAGTTTGTACATAATTATCAAAAAAAATTAACCTACAATTATACCCATCAATTTGCAAAGACCTACTTTTCTTAAGGGTATAATAATACATAATTAATGTGACATCAGTGAAGCTTGCGTGTCCACATCAACTCAGAGTATCCATCTGAATATGTATTCTACTTTTGAGTTTTTCTTTGCCTTATCATTCGCTGAAACATTTTTTAAAGTTTAAGATAGCTTGATGGCTGCAAGTGCACAGGTCATTTGTAGCTAGTTTCAAAGTTTAAGATGTCGATCTCACAGGAAGCCCATAGGTAAGTGTTTACGGATGAAGTCTCTGTCACACTCAAAGTTATCACAGGTCTTCGAGTGAATTGACTGCAAGTGTTGAAATAAGAATAGAATTTGGATTTAAGGAATGTATTTAAATAAAACTAAAATGTAAACTTCAAAAATAAAAAGCATAAAAGTAAATAACGATTTGTTTTTTTGTTTTCTGCAGATGATAAAATAGGCACGGGGAGATTCAATTTATGGTGATAGTGAATGTGCCAGGTAGATGAGTGATAAGTGTAACAATTATAATCTTATAAGTATGTGTGTAGGCGAGCAACCCACAATTAGCTGGAACTCCTCTTGGTAGATTTCATCCCAACTTTAATAATCCTACTAGCATGTTACCAAAACCATGGTCAGTCACTAGACGATTAAGATTCTCCAGGTTGCTTAGCAATTAAGCTCCTTGGATCAGACTAATGCAATAAGCACAGTGGTTCCTCATGATCCTCAAGTCAAACTAGTTTCCTATTGATATCCCCGTGTCACTCGGGGGTCACCGGTCCGCTAGCGAACAAGATCCTATCTATGTAGAACAAAGCATCATGTTTTCTAGGCCCTTAATTGGACAACAAGAATTAGACATCCCACAGATAGTCAAGAACACATAATATAGTAATTAAAATCAACCACAAACTTAATGAAAATTATATAGGCATATCACATCTCACCAATCCCTTACATCTCCCACGTCCAAGGAAACTTACTCACACATGAGAGAAGAAAGCATCATCGATATAATTAAATAAAGGGAGTTCTTCTTGATATTATCGTGGAGATCCACAATAAAAATAGAAATAAATCCAACACAATTCAAGATGGGAAGAACAATCTCAAATCCTAGTCTTGCAAGGTGGAGATCTCTCTCTCTCTCAAGGACAAGTAATAGCTATGGAGGTGTGGTGGCTAGGAGGTTGAAGATCATCGAGCGAGATGAAAAACGTCTTCTCCTCTTCTCCGGAACTCTTCTTTCTCCCTTCTGGATGGGATGACTGCTGTTGTGTTCTGTTTTCGACCTCGGCCTCTTCACGAAAGTTGTCCCTTTTAACAAGACGAAGATGATGGCAACTATACGGTGGGAACTATATGGCTGGAGCAAATATTCTCGCCATATAGTTGCTCGTTAAAGCTACTGTATGCCTCCCTCGATTGCTTCCAAAAAGAGACTTGCTTGTTTTCGTCCGAATATTGTGTTTTTGTTGTTAAAACCCTTTGTTGATGTTCAGAACCTGAAACACACATTCAAAACCAAGTTTTCTTTGCTACTGAAGTATTAGCGTTAGGTAAAGCTAGAAAACCATCAAATCCAAACGAAAACCATCAATATAAACCATCAAAAATGTGCCGAATCTCACAGCTATCAGTCAGCAACCATATCAATGCGTACATATTATGGAGAAAAATATGAACCTAGTATGTATTGCACACATCCTTTTGAATTTAACAACTTTATGGGATGTGTGCAATGCTCAGGTGTCACCAACACAACCCAATTCCACCAAAACCTTATGGAGTACCTCCATTGATAAGTATTTCTAAGAAGAATAAACTGCTAAGGTTACAATGTTTTGATTCTTATGTGTACATCTACAACTAAAAATTCTATAGCATAGAAATGCAATTGTTAAAACATAAGCTAAGTTTCACATGTTGGCTAAACTTGGACTCAAAGAGTATTCCTGAGATTTTGACTATAGTTAAACACCCTCCAAATATTTAAGTTTGTGTTTGGTAATATTTGTTGAATTATTTGAAACATCGACAATTTTTTCTTTCTCTTATTATATAAAATTGTTAGCAACCACATCCTTTCTTACATAATTATGGAGAAACAAAATATAAACCTAGTATTTATTGCACGTATCCTTTTGAATAGATCAACTTTTCTTTGAGGTATATACATATTTTATGGAGGCATGCGATGGTCAAGTGTCACTAACACAACCCAATTCCACCGCAGCCTTAGGGAGTATCTCCACTGATAAGTATTTCTAACATGAAGAAAAAATTACCAGTGGAGATATTTGCTAAGGCTACAATTTTTCAGGATTGTGTGTACATCTTCAACCGAAAGTTCACACTGTAGAACTGAATTTTTCAAAACATAAGCCAAGTTCACATATTAAAAAAACTAGGACTCAAATCGTATTCTCGATATCTCGATGTAGTGATATTCCCTCCAAAATTTCAAGTGTGTGCTTGGTAATATTTTTTGATTTATTTGGAACATCGATAAATTTTTCTTTCTCTTATCAGTAAATTTGCTGTAGCAACCACATCAATACATGCATATATAATTATCGAGAAAAGGTTGAAGCTAGTATGTATTGCATGCATCCTTTTGAATAGGTCAACTTTCCTTCGATGTATATACATATTTATTTGAAACCATGATGCTCATATGTGACTAACACAACCTAGTTGTACCGCCACCTTATAGAGTACCTCCATTGATAAGTACTTCTAACATGAATAAAAAATTACTTGTGAAGATATTATCTAAGGCTACAATGCTTTCAGTCTTATGTGTACATCTTCAACCGAAAATTCCACATTATAGAATTGCATTTGTCAAAACATAGGCCAAGTTCACATGTGGACTAAACTCGAACTTAAATAGTGTTCTCTGGATCTTGACGTAGTGATATTCCCTCAAAATAATTTAAGTGTGTGTTTGGAAATATCTGTTGATTTATTGAAACATTGACAAATGTTTAATTCTCTTATCAGATAAAAAAATTTATCAACCACATTGATGCATATATACATATTGATGGAGATAACAATGACCGTTGTGTATATTGCATGCATCGTTTTGAATAGATCAACTTTGCTTGGAGATATATACATATTTTATGGGAGGTCGATGCTCAACTGTCACTAACACAACCCAATTCCACCGCAACCTTAGGGAGTACCTCCACTAATAGGTATTTCTAACATGAAGTAATAAATCACTAGTGGAGATATCGTGCTAAGGCTACAATGCTTTCATCCTTATGTGTAAATCTTCAACCAAAAATTTCAAAGTAAAGAATTGCATTTGTCAAAATATAAGCCAAGTTCACATGTGTACTAAACTTTTACTCAAAGAGTATTCCCGAGGTCTTGACATAGTGATATCCCCTCCAGATTTTTAAGTGTGTATTTTGCAATATTTGTTGATTTATTTTATACATCGATGAATTGTTTTTATCTTATCAGATATTTTTTTACTAACCACATGGATGCATACATAATAATTATGGAGACAAAGATGGACCTATTATGTATTGTATGCATCCTTTTGAAATATATCAACATTCCTCAGAGGTATATACATATTTTATGGGAGGCCCACTCATGCGCAAGTGTCACTAACACAATTCAATTCCACTGCAACCTTCGGAGTACCTCCACTGATAAGTATTTCTAACATGAAGAAATAACTTACTAATGGAGATGTTCGCTAAGGCTACAATCGTTTAGGTATATCTTCATTTGAAAATCCATAGCATTGAATTGCAATTATCAAAACATAAGCCAAGTTCACACGTGGCCTAAACTTGGACTGAAAGAGTATTCCCCAGATCTTGACATAATGATATTTCCTCCAAATTTTTAAGTGTGTGTTTAGTAATATTTTTTGATTTATTTGAAACATCGAAAAAATTCTCTCTCTTATGAGATAAAATTTGTTAGCAAACACATCCATGCATACATAGTTATGGAGAAAAATATGAACCTAGTATGTATTGCACACATCCTTTTGAATATATCAACTTTTCTCGGAGGTATATATATATATTTAATGGGAGGCTTGCGATGGTCAACTGTCACTAACACAACCGCCAATTCCATCGCAACCTTAGGGAGTACCGCCACTAATGATTATTTCTAACTTGCTAAAAACTTACTAGTGTAGATACTCACGGAAGCTACTATTCTTTCAGGATTATGTGTACATCTTCAACCAAAAATTTCACAGTATAGAATTTCATTTGTCAAAACATAAGCGAAGTTCACATGTGGGCTAAACTCGGACTCAAATAGTATTCTCAGGATCTTGACGTAGTGATATTCCCTCCAAACTTAAGTGTTTGTTTGGTAATATTTGTTGATTTACTTGAAACATCAATAAAATTGGTAGCACCTATATCAATACATGTATATATAAATATCGATAAAAAGGTGAAACTAGTATGTATCGCATGCATCCTTTTGAATAGATCAACTTTCCTTGGAGGTATATACATATTTGATGGGAGGCCCACGATGCTAAGGTGTGAAAGTTCCACCACAACCTTTGGGAAGCCAAGTTCACATGTGTAATAAACTCAAACTCTAAATTTTCCCGAGATATTTATATAGTGATATTCCCTCCAAATTTTTAAGTGCGTATTTGGCAATATTTTTTTGATTTATTTGGAAGATTGACAAATTTTTCTTTCTCTTATCTAATAAAATTTGTTAGCAACCACATCAATGCATACATAACTAAGGAGAAAAGGATTAATCTAGTATGTATTGCACGAATCCTGATGAATAATTCAACTTTCCTTGGAGGTATAGAAATATTTTAGGGGAGGCCACGATGCTCAAGTGTCACAAACACAACCCAATTCCACCGTAACCTTAGGGAGTACCTTCACTGATAAGTATTTCTAACATAAATAAAAAACTTACTAGTGGAGATATTCGCTAAGGCTACAATGCTTTCAGGCTTATGTGTACATCTTCAACTGAAAACAAGTGTGTAACTTGCAATATGAAGGTCTAACCTGAGTATTTTTTTTGCGCCTGTGATTGAATGTTTTAAACATCAGTTCATACAGAAATATGAGGAAAAACATAGACCTAGTATACACTGCATACATCTTTTTGAATATACCCACTTTCCTCCGGGAAGGTAGGAGTATAAACATAGCCGATGGGAGGCCAATGATGCTCTAGTGTGAATAGCACCACCCTTGTAGTTCCAGCACAACCTTAGGGAGTATCTACACTGATAAGTATTTCTAGCATGAAGAAAAAACTTACTAGTGTAGATATTCACTAAGGTTCTGGTGCTTTTATTAGGCTTATGTTTACATCTTCAGCTCCAAGCAATTATCTAGTACCCCGCAATAATATGAAACTCCAACACAGGCATATCATTTTTTTTATCTTTGATCGAATGAACTATTTTTGAAGTGTGTGTTGTTAGAAGATTATTACAACCTTTTCTTGTCGGTTGATCAATTTCGCATGACCCTCCTATATAAGTTTTCTTATGAAGTTCAAAACAAAACAAAAATTCGTGAAGAATTTTCGTTGCAGTATATTAGTAGTACTACTTTACGGAAAACGTCCACCATCTCGAACCTTCTGAAAAGAATCACATGTGCGCCTTTCTAAGGGTACAAAAAAAAGAACACACACACACACACACACACACACACACACACACACACACATATATATATATATATATATAAGATTCGGGAAGTAGACATATCGCAAAGTTGCAAGCCAATGCGTTAGAGTATCTGCGAATGCAAAAGGCTCCCGATCAGCTTATATAAGATTACTTGTAGTCTTGTACTAACATCTTACTTACAGTACTACATATATAATTTAATCGCACGAGGCATTTCATGAGCGAGTGTCAATTAATTACCTGATGCATGGTTCGCAGAGGCAGCAGGCACGCTCCGGGCCGGTGGTGGGATATGGATATGGTTGCATGGGCGACACTAACGCTAGCTAGCTACGATGGACCGATGGATCGGTCGTGTGTTGCAGCTGCTGAAGGAGAGAGGCGCGGCAGGCGTATATATGAGCGCGCGCGCGGCGTCAGGCCGTACGGGCTGATCGGGAATCGATCCATCCAACTTGGATCATCCACGCCAACGGCGGCACGTCGGCAGCCGTCCGATCCATCCACGAGGCGCGGCCAAAAATATCGACGGATGACATACCGGGCACGCCCACTTGGCCTGTCGACGTACACGCGCATCTCCGGTCGCCGAGAGGATGGCGTCGAATACCAGACACTTGGCAACTAGTAGCGGCAGCTTTTGCCCACTGGCATCAGGCCGCGCTTTGTTCCATGGCACTCCCGTGCTTCGTAGTAACCACCAACTAGCTCACCCTCCTATTGTGCTCCCCTGTTTTCCTTCGAGGAGACGGCACCTTTGAGCAATATGAGCCGTCCGTTCCTTGCTAGTACTAGTATATGACGACTAAAGTATATCAGGCCAAAGTGTATTTCTTTAGATTCCCTTTTTCAAGACAAGCATTAGGGAGAAGCATCACAAAATTAAACCCCCACTTTTGTTTTGAGATAAAATTAAACCCCCACTTTGTATCTACAGGTGATGGCTACAACCAACACTTGAATCCCACTATAAAAAGGTCCGAGAAAAAAGAGATTCTTCCTTAAGAAAAGTTTAAACCAAAATAATTAATTAAATTCATATCGTTGTAACTAAAAAATTGCAAATACCAAACTACGGGATGCTTACTAGAAGGTGAGATCACGCTTAATTAAAAATGGATCCCTCCTCTCCTCCTCCTCCTCCTCTCTTCTTACTCCTACTCGTCCTTCCCCTCTCCGTCTCCTCTCTTTCTACTCCTCCGACTCTTCTCCTCTCCTCTGACTGCATCGCCCTCCTCCGGCAGCCCACGGGCGACACCTCCTGCCGCATCGTCCTTGAGCTCCCACCGGCCCCACCTCCCACCGGCTTGTCCACGGCCTTCCGCATCTACCTGTGGTGGTAGGTTGTGGTCGCAGCGTGACGTGACGACGACAAGGCAACGGCGGAGAGGCGAGATCGGTAACAGTGCTAGATCCATATTTTTTTTGAAATTTGAAAATTTTATCAGTGACGCACTATGCCCACATGCGTCACGTACAATTTTTCATATCCCGCCTTTTTTGAAATTTGAAATCACTATCAGTGATGCATCATACCCCAATGCCTCACAAATAAGTGGGTTTATCTGTGGCGCACGTAAAGGTGCGCCACGGATAAGAAAATACCAGTGGCGTAACATCTATGGAGCACCGGGCGTGCGCCACAGACCCCATATTTGGTGCGCCACGGATAGGGTTTTTCTTACTAGTGACTCAGACGGAGATTTCTGGTTCATAGATTTATGGCCCAACACTAGAGACTCGTATCTTGTCACATCGGAGTCCTCCCAATGGTAGAAACATCAACACAAAAATATCCATAATTATAGCATCTAAACTCCGTGTTTTATGTACTCCGTATCATTTTGAAAATAACGTCAGCATCTATAAGAACATATAGAGAAAAGGCATAGTCCAAAAAAGGAAGATAAAACCATAATATGAAAGGTTCGAACTCTCTATAAAAGAAGAACCAGTGAAACCTACAAAATAAAAAAAAAGTATTTTTTTCATCTGGAATACATTTTCTATGAACTTGACCTTGTCATGAATATAACCACAAGTTCTAAATAGAAGAATAAGAGCCAAATAACAACCAAGAGATATGATGCCAATGGTGTAAAGGTTTGAATCCATAAATTGTAAGATACTCGTTATCCAAAAAAACCTAAAATTCCTAATAATGGACCAAAATCCCCTACACGGTTAGTTACGAAATCTTTTTGACAAGCACTCGCTGCGATTGTTCTTTGCCCAAAAGGATCATCCTAGAATTCCGCATGTCTTCTGGATTATTTGGATATGAGAATGGCTCGAAAGGTTATTATTTGGATTTTCCCTAGCAATAGGGCTCATTTGTACTTGATTTCTGATATCGGCAGGGCACTAGCCATTGATGTCTACGCACTTCTATTCTTGTAGACAGTTGTTGGGCCTCCAAGTGCAAAGGTTTGTAGAACAGCAGCAAGTTTTTCTTAAGTGGATTACCCAAGGTTTATCGAACTCAGGGAGGAAGTGGTCAAAGGTATTCCCTCTCAAGCAACCCAGCAATCAAGATACAAGAAGTCTCTTGTGTCCCCAACACACCCAATACACTTGTCAGGTGTATAGGTGCACTAGTTCGGCGAAGAGATAGTGAAATACAAGTGGTAGCGGTGCCAGAAAATAGCTTCTGACTTGTTGTTGACGTGGAAGAGACTAAAGGCAAACTGAAATAAAGATGGAAGCAAGCAAACATGCAACATATCTAGGTGCAAATGGTGTTTCAATGTTTAGAAACAAGGCCTAGGGATTATACTTTCACTAGTGAACACTCTCTCATATAAATATCCTCTCTTCATGATACTACTCTTAACTACTCTCTGGTTGAACTCTCTAATCCATGGTAGGTCTACAAAAGCACACCTCAAAGTCCACCTTCTCCATCTAGAAAACCCCACACTGTCACCTTAAGCGCTAGATGGTTCCAACAAACACCATAATTCCATAGAGACATCCAACTTCAAATATAACTCATAACAAATATATATATATATGGGAGCGGATTTGCTACACACGGGCATAGCTGCGCATAGGCTTAGGACCGTTGGATAAAGAGATCACATACACTACTAGCTTAGATGGTAATGGCTGGATCTTGAAAGTAGTAACGGTGCCTAACGGCGTTTGAAGCAGCGCGTGTGTGTACTTGCATGCGATGCCTAGGGGCTCGTGAAAACCCTAAAAAGTTTAGCTCGCTGTTTGGCAAAGAAACTTTTAGCATCTAAAATGGAAATATAATTCAACAAGGCTTAAAATGAGTTCTACATAGTATGCAAACCCTAGTGAAGGTTTGTGGTACTATGCAAACCCTAAAATATCATCTAACTGGTTTAGTGTATTGTTTTTTTGGCGGGAGAGAGTTACTTGTCGCGCGCATCCCTCCACATTTTTTTGTGTTCTCCCGCCACATAGTACTATGCTACTCTATAAAAGATAGAATACACTCTTGGACATAACATCTTATACAAGTTCTTCTACCTAGCATTGCACTGAAGTCGTTTTGCTCCCCGTTTTTCAGCATGTTGTTCGTTAGGGTTTGCCTCACCTAAACGACACTAGATAAGCTTTGTTTTGCATGTTGCTCCTTAGGGTTTGCCTCATGCAAACGAAATTAGACAAGCTTTGTTTTGCATGTTTCTCGTTAGGGTTTGCCTCATGCAAACGAAAATAGACAAGCTTTGTTTTGCATGTTCCTCGTTAGGGTTTGCCTCATGCAAATAAAATTAGACAAGCTTTGTTTTGCATGTTGCTCGTTAGGGTTTGCCTCATGCAAACGAAATTAGACAAGCTTTGTTTTGCATGTTGCTCGTTAGGGTTTGCCTCATGCAAACGAAATTAGACAAGCTTTGTTTTGCATGTTGCTCGTTAGGGTTTGCCTCATGCAAACGAAAATAGACAAGCTTTGTTTTGCATGTTCCTCGTTAGGGTTTGCCTCATGCAAACGAAATTAGACAAGCTTTGTTTTGCATGTTCCTCGTTAGGGTTTGCCTCATGCAAACGAAATTAGACAAGCTTTGTTTTGCATGTTGCTCGTTAGGGTTTGCCTCATGCAAACGAAATTAGACAAGCTTTGTTTTGGTAGGGCTTCATGCATGCATGGCAAAGGAACACTAACGGTGTTAGTTCTTAGACAAATCCTGGGTCTGGATACATGTGCTCCCTATATCAAAAGAGGATAGAATCAACGGTGGATACGCTATGCGCAGCTATGCCCGTGTTTAGCAGGCTATTTCCCATATATATATATAATCTAGCTTAAGTGCCACACACGGCGTGCACGCTGTCACTTTCACACACGTGGGGATAAACATAGATCTATTAAAGCACAATGAGTATTTATGTAGACTCTAGCCTAAGTGCCACCATGGCATGCATGCTGTCACTTTCACACACATGGGGAGAGCAGAGATCTATTGAAGTACTTGAGTAGCAAGGTAGATCTACTTCATTACAAAGCTCATGACCACAACAAGATCATGCATATATATAGAGAGAGATGAACACATAGCTACCCGTAGAGCCTTTAGCCTCAAGAGAGAACTACTCCCTCCTCATCATGGGAATCAGCAACGGCGATGGAGATGGTGGTGGAGATCGATGGAGATGGCTCCGGGGCACTTCCCCGTCCCGGTAGGGTGCCGGAACAGAGACTTTCTGTCCCACAAATCTCCCTTTCGGTGGCGGCGGTGCTGTGGAGCTTTTCGTGGCTTTTTGGTTGATGATTTAGGGTTTCTGGGTCGGGGGCTTCTTATAGGCGAAGGAGGCAAGGTCGGTGGAGGGCCAGGGGGCCCACACCCCCTGTGGGCGCCACCAGGGCTAGCCCGCGCCTAGGGGGTGCGGCCACCCTGGTGTCCTGCTCCACCTCTGCTTCGTGGTTCCGTGTTGCTCCAGGAAAATAATGACTTTGGCTTTTGTCCCGTCCAATTCCAAGAATATTGATTTTGTGCATTTTCTGAAACCAAAAACAGAAGAAAACATGCAACTGGCACTATGGCATCTTGTTAATAGGTTAGTCCAGAAAAACATAAAAACACCTGAAAGTGTATACAAAGCATAAGACAAATGATACAAAACAAGCATGGAACATCAAAAATTATAGATACGTTTCTGACGTATCAAGCATCCCCTAGCTTAACACCTACTCGTCCTTGAGTAGATAAGTGATAAAAAAATAATTTTTGAGGTGACATGCACCATCAAAATCAAAATCAAACCATATGCAAGCAATGAAAGCTGGGATCAAAAACTCTAAACATGAGCATGAAATATGGAGTTCTAACAGTAAGACAAAGTAACTATGCATGCAACATGAAAGGCTACAAACAAAGATCATGAATAACATGCATTGAAAAACGTTTGTTTGTTTCACATACAGAAAACATAGCATAGCGGCAATCAGCTTGTCCCTCATGGAGTAGCAAATAGATGCATATGACACCTTCAAAGTTCATAAGAGTGACTAGATACAAATAGTTCAAGAACAAGCAATATCAACAATATGAATCAATCAATAAGTTTTGGGACAATGCACATAGAACTAAGAATGGCAACTATGCTCTCTTATTTGGTGCCTAAGGATAGAAGGTGGAGACTCGATATAAAAGTGGAAGAAAGACCCTTCACAAAGGGAAGCAGGGATTTCAAGTCTCATAAAAAGCTTCCAAAAATTATGGTACTTGTTAGCTTTCAACTCTCATTGCCCCTATCATAAGCATATTTAAGTGACTAAGGTTAAGGTGATCAAACTATGGAGTATATGCTTGACAAAGTATAAGTTGGCAATCTCATGTCCCTTGTATACAAAGGCCGCTCCTCATGCTACTAAAATTTAATCACCTGTAAGTTCTTGTCATAGTAAGTACATGTGTATCATAGAGAACCGCCAACGGGGTACCCCTTGATCATGGTACAGGAGTTGTCCCAAAACCAAAATGACAAGGCAAGCAGACAATGAGCATCTCAGCATTCTTCTTATTTACCATGGGAATATGGTGTTTTTTTCTCTCTTTCCTCTTTTCTTAATATGTCTCTCTTTTTTTATAAGAATAATGCTTCATATATGTCATTATGATGATGCTGCAAGTTTCCACCATGATTAGGCATGGCTTAGGCTAGCGGCCCAGGCGTTTCTCTAACACACATACATAACTCCATGGACTTACAAGCTCCCCTTTTATTTCACACCGATGACATCCATAGACAAAAGAGCATGATATCAACTGCGTACAAAGTACAAGTGCAATGTTGAAAGCGTTCCCTGTGACAACACGGTTTTGCTAATTTCAACGTATAAGTGCAAGCATATAAAACATAGATGACACAATGGTTCAAGTTTATTAGGGGCAAGAAAAATAAAGTGTGCCATCAAGTTCGTGAGGGCATTAATCACTAAGTTTTCACATAACAAAATACTTTTTAATTGGAAGATAGCTGAAAACAAGAATATACTTGGAATGGTGTAACACACCATCCATAGGAATTTATAGTGGACACTTTGGAATAACTTGGTTTCTTGGGAGTTGGATGCATGGGTAGAGCTTACTCATACAAGTGGAGGATAGCACAAGACTGGGAGCGACCAACTAAGAGATCAATAATGGCCATAATCATGCAGAGCGACAAAACATTACTAATCAAAGCATAAAGTGGTACTACAAGTCAAGGACTAAATGATCAAAGAGGCTGTGGTGACTTGTTCATAGTCATAACATGGTATGATCATGTGCCAAGTCAACCCAAACAAAACATCAAAGGAGAATGCCGTAATACTATGCTTTTATATGCTAAAACAACACATGATTATTTCAACGCACATTAAGCAATCCTAATTGTTTGGAACAAGTCATGCTATAGCAATAATCACTAAGCATGAGGTCAAAACAACACCTAGCATGACATGATAAAGTCTAAGTCACAGTCAAAGCAAGCTCCTCTTGTACTACTTAAGCAAGAACTTTCTATTCCTCTCCAACACCAATCAACTTTTTTGAAACTAATCACAAGGATAATAATCAATAATGATCAGTGATAATGTCTCACTAATCCATAAAGAATAACTAAAAAGTTCTAAGCTTAAAGCATAAGTAAACTAAGGCTAAACATAGTGCTAGCAAAAGAGAACACTCATAAAACAGTAAGAATGAAAACTAGAGTGTTCTAGGCAATGAAAATAGAGCGTGTCTCTCTCCAAAATAAGTGTGCTGGGATCTAACCAACTTACTCAAGCAAACTAAGCAAATGAAAACCAAAAATGAAAACTAAGACGCTCCAAGAACAACACAATAGTGCATGAAACAATAAAAACGAAGTGTCTAGAAAGACCTGAGTTTTTACTGATGAAGAAGGGGATGCCTTGGGCATCCCCAAGCTTCGACTCTTGTACCTCTTGAATATTTCTTGGGGTGACACGGGGTGGCATCCCATGATACGTCAGAAACGTATCTATAATTTTTGATACTTCATGCTTGTCTAGTATCTACTTTGCTTTGCTTTGTCTTTCTGTGAGGTGTTTTTTATATCTTTTCTGGAACTAACCTATTAACAAGTTGCCACAGTGCCAGTTGCCTGTTTTCTTCTGTTTTTGGTTCCAGAAAGGCAGAAAATCAATATTATCGGAATTGGACGGGACAAAAGCCAAAGTTATTATTTTTCCTGGAGCAACACGGAACCACGAAGCAGAGCTGGAGGGGGCCACAGGGTGGCCACACCCCCTAGGAGCGGGCAAGCCCTGGAGGCGCCTAGAGGGGGTGTGGACCCCCTGGACTCCTACTGACCTTGATTCCTGCGCCTATAAGAAGTCTCCGACCCAAAAACCCTAGGGAATCCAGAAGAAATCCACGAACCTCCACAGCGCTGCCGCCACCGAAAGGGAGTTTCAGGGGATAGAAAGTCTCTGTTCTGGCACCCTGCCGGGACGGGGAAGTGCCCCCGGAGCCATCTCCATCGCCATCTTCATCACCGTTGCTGATTACCATGATGAGGAGGGAGTAGTTCTTCCTCGAGGCTAAGGGCTCTACCGGTAGCTATGTGTTCATCTCTCTCTCTATGCATGATTTTGTTGTGGTCATGAGCTTTGTAATAAAGTAGATCTACCTTGATACTCAAGTGCTTCAGTAGATCTCTGCTCTCCCCATGTGTGTGAAAGTGACAGCGTGCATGCCATGGTGGCACTTAGGTTTGACTCTACATAAATACTCTTTGTGCTTTAATAGATCTATGCGTTTCCCCACGTGTGTGAAAGTGACAGCGTGCATACCGTGTGTGGAACTTTGGCTATACTGAATATTTGTTATGAGTTATATTTGGAGTTAGACGTCTCTATGAAATTGTGGTGTTTGTTGGAACCATCTAGCGCTCAAGGTGACAGTGTGGGGTTATATAGATTAGGGAAGGCCCTACCGTGGATTAGAGTGTCCAACCGAAGAGTAGTTAAGAGTAGTATCATGAAGAGAAGATATTTATATGAGAGAGTGTTCACTAGTGAAAGTATGATCCCTAGGCCTTGTTTCTAAACATTGAAACACCGTTTACTACTAGATATGTTGCATGTTTGCTTGCTTCCATCTTTGTTCCGTTTTCCGGGGAGGTTTTAGGCTTTTACCTTTCCTCCACGCCATTAGCTCTTTTCTGGCACCATTACCCCACGTCAACAACAAGTCGGAAGTTATTTTCTAGCACCGTTACCACTTGTATTTCACTATCTCTTCGCTGAACTAGTGCACCTATATACCTGACAAGTGTATTGGGTGTGTTGGGGACACAAGAGAATTCTTGTATCTTGATTGCAGGGTTGCTTGAGAGGGAATACCTTTGACCACTTCCTCCCTAAGTTCGATAAACCTTGGGTAATCCACTTAAGGGAAACTTGTTGCTGTTCTACAAACCTCTGCACTTGGAGGCCCAACAACTGTCTACAATAATAGAAGTGCGTAGACATCAAGCTCTTTTCTGGCGCCGTTGCCGGCGAGGTCAGGTAAAAGGTACTCACATCCTCCGGTGTGAGTGCTCGAAGTTATTTCCTTTAGATTCTGCAATTTTGTCTTTTTGTTTCTTGTTTTCACTAGTTAGGCTTAATGGAAAACAACAACAAAATTAGAGAGCTTTATGGTGTTTATCTTGAGCTAGGACATGAAGTGTTTGAAGAGAAAATTAAAAAACCTATGGAACTTTATTTGCATGCTAATAGCAATGTTATTAGTATGAATTCTTTGGACACCATTGTTTCTAATGCTATGGAAACATCTAAGCTTGGGGAAGCTAGATTTTATGAAAATGATCTTTTTAGTCCCCCAGCTTTGGAAGATAGCTATTCTATTGCTTATGATGATACCAAACCTCCAATATATGATGATTACAATGATGAATATGATATTTTCAGTCCACCTACTATTGAGGAGGAAATTAACTGTGATTACAATATGCCTCCTATATTTGATGATTATGGTGATGAGAATAGTAATGATAGCTATTTTGTTGAATTTTCTCCCACTATGATTAATAAGAATGACTATGCTTATGTGGAGAGTAATAATTATATGCATGTGGCTAATGATAAGAATGTTTTATGTGATAGTTATATTGTTAATTTTGTTCATGTTGCTACTGAAATTTATTATGAGAGGGAAACATGGTTTTATGAATCTCAATAATATTGAGTTTCCCCTCTTTATGTTGAAAGTCTTGAAGTTGCACTTTTTTGCTTTCCTATGATTGGTGCTTTGTCCTTTCATGACTTGTTTCTTTAGAAGATTCATATGCATATAAAGTGGGTTAGACTTAAATGTGTTTTGAATTTGCTTCTTGATGCTCTCTTTTACTTCAATTCATATTTCTTATGTGAGCATCTTCTCAAACTATCATGCCTAACTTAAAGGCATTAAAGAAAAGAACTTGTTGGGAGATAACCCAAGAGTTTTTTTAAGTCTTGAAAGTTATTACTTCTGTAATGACCTCTCCTTATCCTTTTTGTTTGCTTTTTGTGCCAAGAATGGCCTCTAATGAGAGGGAAGTAAGATTTGGGGAGTTGCTGTCCCAAAACAGATTTCTGTCCTCCACCATAAAAATTCGTGAGGAATCTCTGTAACTCCGATTGATCTCAAAATTTACGAACACAACGCCCAGTATGTTATCTAACTTTCGTTAGTTCAACATGTTTTTATTTGAGCAACATAAGGTATTTGAAAAAAATCGGTTTCTACCTGCTGTTCTGTTTTGATAGATTTCTGCCATTATTTGCATTCGCTTCTTATTTATTCCTTTTTGGGAAATTGAGATTTTTGAAGGAGTTGATACAGTAGATTGTGTTTTTAGTGAAATTTTTTGTTGTTCCAAAGCTTTGCCAGAGGTCTAATATATTTTGAATATACTAATGTTGCTAATGAAGATTGTGTGAAGTTTTGTATGAAGAAAAATTTGCAGGTGTAGAGAAAGAATGATGTAATGAGATGAAGAATGGACAAAAGCTTAAGCTTGGGGATTCCACCCCGTGTCACCCCAAGAAATATTCAAGAGGTACAAGCGTCAAAGCTTGGGGATGCCCAAGGCATCCCCTTCTTTATCAATAAAAATCTCAGGTCTTTCTAGACACTTCGTTTTTATTGTTTCATGCATTGTTGTGTTGTTCTTGGAGCGTCTTAGTTTTCGTTTTTGGTTTTTGTTTGCTTAGTTTGCCTAAATAAAGTTGGTTGATCACAACATACCTTTTTGGAGAGAGACACACTCTGTTTTAATTGCCTAGAACACTCTAGTTTTCACTCTTATTGTTTTGTGAGTGTTCACTTTTGCTAGCACTGCGTTCAGCCTTAGTTTTCTTGTGCTTTCAGCTTAGCAATTTTTAGTTCTTCTTTGTGGATTTGTGAGACAAGCTCACTGATCTTTATTGATTATTATCTTTGTGAGTTGTTTCAAATAGGTTGATTGGTGTTGGAAAGGAGTAGAAAGTTCTTGCTTATAAGTGCAAGAGGAGCTTTGATTGACTGTGACTTAGACTTTAGCATGACATGCTAGGTGTTGTTTTGACCTTATGCTTAGTGATTATTGCTGTAGAATGTCTTGTTCCAAACAATTGGGATTGCTTAGTGTGCCTTGAAGAAATTATGCGTTGTTTTAGCATGCAAAAGCATAATATTATAGTATTCTCCATTGATGTTTTGCTTGGGTTGACTTGGCACATGCTCACACCATGTTATGACTTTGACAAGTCACCATTAGCCTCTATTATCATTTAGTCCTTGACTTGTAGTACCACTCTTTGCTTTGATTAGTAATGTTTTGTTGCTCTACATGATTATGGCCATTATGCTCTCTTAATTGGTTGCTCCCAGTCTTTTGCTAGCCTCCACTTGTATGAGTAAGCTCTACTCATGCTTCCAACTCCCAAGAAACCAAGTTATTCCAAAGTTTCCACTATAAACTCCTATGCATGGTGTGTTACACCATTCCAAGTATATTCTTGTGTTCAGCTATATTCCAATTAAAAACTATTTTTTATGTGAAAACTTAGCGATTAAAGCCCTCACGAACTTGATGGCACACTTTATATTCTTTGCCCCTAATAAACTTGAACCATTGTGTCATCTATGTCGTATATGCTTGCACATATACATTAGAGTTAGCAGAATCGTGCTGTCACGGGGAACATTTTCAACATTGCACTTGTACTTTGTACTCAGTTGATATCATGCTCTTTTGTCTATGGATGTCACCGGTGTGAAATAAAGAGGGAACTTATAAGTCCATGGAGTTTGTATCCTGTGTTAGAGAAACGCCTGGGCTGCTAGCCTAAGCCATGCCTAATCATGGTGGAAACTTGCAGCATCACCATAGTGACATCTATGAAGCATTCTTCTTATAAAAAAGACACATTGAGAAAAGAGAAAAGAGATAAAAGCACCATATTCCCATGGTAAATAAGAAGAATGTTGAGATGCTCATTGTGTGCTTGCCTTGTCATTTTGGTTATGGGAAATCTCCTATACCATGTGCAAGGGGTACCCCGTTGGCGGTTCTCAATGATATGCAAATACTTACAATGACAAGAACTTACAAGTGACTAAAGTTGAGTAGCATGAGGTGTGGCCCTCATATTAAAGGGACTTGAGATTGCCAACTTATACTTCATCAAGCATATACCCGATCTTTGTTCACTTTAACCTCAATCACTTCAAGATGCTTATGATAGGGGCAATGAGGGCTGAAAGCTAACAAGTACCATAATTTTTGGAAGCTCTTTTTTAAACTTGAAATCCCTGATTCTTTTATAAAAGGCTTTTCTTCCACCATTATTGAGTCTCCACCTTCTACCTTTAGGCACCATTAAGAGAGCATAGTTGTCATTCTGTGTGCAGTGTTCCAAAGCTTATTGATTGATGCATATTGTGATATTACTTGTTCTTGTGCTATTTGTTTCTAGTCACCCTTGTGAGCTTTGAAGGTGTCCTATGCATCTATTTACTACTCTATGAGGGACAAGATGATTGCCACTATGCTATGTTTTCTGTATGTGAAACAAATAAACATTTTTCAATGCATGTTATTCATGATCTTTGTTTGTAGCCTTTCATGCTGCATGCATAGTTACTTTGTCCTATTGTTAGAACTCCATCTTTCATGCACATGTTTAGAGTTCTTTGATCCCAGCTTTCAATGCTTGCAAATGGTTTGATCTTTTTTGTGAAGGTGCATGTCACCTCAAAAATTATTCTTTTATCACTTACCTACTCGAGGACGAGCAGGAGTTAAACTTGGGGATGCTTGATACGTCAGAATCGTATCTATTATTGTTGATGCTCCATGCTTGTCTAGTATCTACTTTGCTTTGCTTTGTCTTTATTTGAGGTGTTTTTTATATCTTTTCTGGAACTAACCTATTAACAAGTTGCCATAGTGTCAATTGCACGTTTTCTTCTGTTTTTGGTTCCAGAAAGGCAGAAAATCAATATTCTCGGAATTGGACGGGACAAAACCCAAAGTTATTATTTTTCTCGGAGCAACACGGAACCACGAAGCAGATCCGGAGGGGGGCCACAGGGTGGCCGCACCCCCCTAGGCGCGGGCAAGACCTGGAGGCGCCTGGAGGTGGTGTGGGCCCCCTGGACCCCCACCGACCTTGATTCCTGCGCCTATAAGAAGCCTCCGACCCAAAAACCCTAGGGAATCCAGAAGAAATCCACGAAAACCTCCACAGTGCCGCTGCCACCGAAAGGGAGATTCGGGGGACGGAAAGTCTCTGTTCCGGCACCCTGCCGGGACAGGGAAGTGCCCCGGAGCCATCTCCATCGATCTCCATCGCCATCTTCATCACCATTGCTGATTCCCATGATGAGGAGGGAGTAGTTCTTCCTCGAGGCTAAGGGCTCTACCGGTAGCTATGTGTTCATCTCTCTCTCTATGCATGATTTTGTTGTGGTCATGAGCTTTGTAATCAAGTAGATCTACCTTGCTACTCAAGTGCTCCAGTAGATCTCTGCTCTCCCCATGTGTGTGAAAGTGATAGTGTGCATGCCATGGTGGCACTTAGGTTTGAGTCTACATAAATACTCTTTGTGCTTTAATAGATCTATGCTTTTCCCCACGTGTGTGAAAGTGACAGCGAGCATACCGTGTGTGGCACTTTGGCTAGATTGAATATTTGTTATGAGTTATATTTGGAGTTGGATGTCTCTATGAAATTGTGGTGTTTGTTGGAACCATCTAGCGCTCAAGGTGACAGTGTGGGGTTATCTAGATTGGGGAAGGCCCTACCGTGGATTATAGTGTCCAACCGGAGAGTAGTTAAGAGTAGTATCACGAAGAGAAGATATTTATATGAGAGAGTGTTCACTAGTGAAAGTATGATCCCTAGGCATTGTTTCTAAACATTGAAACACCGTTTGATACTAGATCTGTTGCATGTTTGCTTGCTTCCATCTTTGTTCCGTTTGCCGGGGAGGTTTTGGGCTTTTACCTTTCCTCCACGCCATCAGCTCTTTTCTGGCACCATTACCCCACGTCAACAACAAGTCAGAACCTATTTTCTGGCACCGTTACCACTTGTATTTCACTATCTCTTCGCCGAACTAGTGCACCTATACACCTGACAAGTGTATTGGATGTGTTGTGGACACAAGAGACTTCTTGTATCTTGATTGCAGGGTTGCTTGAGAAGGAATACTTTGACCACTTCCTTCCTGAGTTTGATAAACCTTGGGTAATCCACTTAAGGGAAACTTGTTGCTGTTCTACAAACCTCTGCACTTGGAGGCCCAACAACTGTCTACAAGAATAGAACACAACCTACTGTAGCAACATTAGTGTATTCAAAAGATAATAGACCTTTGGGTTTAGCTTTAGAATAGCAAAACTTTTACTAAAAACACAAGCTACTGTAGCAACTCCCTCAAAAATCTCAATTTCCCAAAAAGAACCCCAAAAGGAATCAATAAGAAGCAAATGCAAATAATGGCAGAAATCTATCAAAAACAGACCATCGGGTAGAATCCGATTTTTTCAAAGACCTTCTGTTGCTCAAATCAAAAAGTGTTGAACTAACAAACGTTATCTAACATACTGGGGGATTTATTCGTAAATTTTTAGCTCAATCCGACTTATAGAGACTCCTCACGAATTTTTATGGTGGAGGACAGAAATCTGTTTCGGGACAGCAACTCCCCAAATCTTACCTCCCTATCATTAGAGGTCATACTTGGCACAAAAAGCAAATAAAAAGGATAAGGAGAGGTCATTACAGAGGTAATAACTTCCAATACTCAAGAAAACTCTTGGGTTATCTCCCAAGAAGTACTTTTCTTTAACGCCTTTAAGTTAGGCATGATAGTTTGAGAAGGTGCTCACATAAGAAATATGAATTGAAGAAAAAGAGAGCATAAAGAAGAAAATTCAAAACACATTTAAGTCTAACCCACTTCCTATGCATAGGAATCTTATAAAGAAATAAGTCATGAAATCACAAAGCAAAAAGCACAGGAAAGCCAAACAAGTGCAACTTCAAAAATTTCAACATAAAGAGGGGAAACTTAATATTGTTGAGATACATAAGACCATGTTTCCCTCTCTCATAATAACTTTCATTAGCATCATGAACAAAATCAACAATATAACTTTCACATAAAACATTCTTATCATGAGCCACATGCATAAAATAATTATTACTCTCCACATAAGCATAGTCATTCTTATTAATTGTAGTGGGAGCAAATTCAAAAAAATAGCTATCATTACTATTCTCATCACCATAATCATCAAATATAGGAGACATACTGTAATCATAATTAATGTTCTCCTCAATAGTAGGTGGACTGAAAATATCATATTCATCATTATAATCATCATATATTGGAGGTTTGGTATCATCATAAGCAATAGAATAGCTATCTTCCAAAGCCGGGGAACTAAAAATATCATTTTCATAAAAACTACCTTCCCCAAGCTTAGACGTTTCCATGACATTAGTAGTAATGGTGTTCAAAGAATTCATAGTAATAACATTCCTATTGGCATGCAAATAAAGTTTCATAGGTTTTTTAATTTACTCTTCAAACACTTCATCTCCTAACTCAAGATAAATACTATAAAGCTCTCTCATTTTGTTGTTGTTTTCCATTAATCCTAACTAGTGAAAACAAGAAACAAAAAGAAAAAACTGCGGAAACTAAAGGAAATAACTTTGACACTCACACCGGAGGATGTGAGTACCTTTTACCTTACCTCCCCGGCAACAGCGCCAGAAAATAGCTTTCTGGCTTGCTGTTGCCATGAGGTAACGTGTGTGAGTGCCTTTTACCTTTCCTCCCCGGCAACGGCGCCAAAAAATAGCTTGATGTGTACACACTTCTATTCTTGTAGACATTTGTTGGGCCTCCAAGTGCAGAGGTTTGTAGAATAGCAGCAAATTTCCCTTAAGTGGATTACCCAAGGTTTATCGAACTCGGGGAGAAAGTGGTCAAAGGTATTCCCTCTCAAGCAACCCTGCAATCGAGATACAAGAAGTCTCTTGTGTCCCCAACACATCCAATACACTTGTCAGGTGTATAGGTGCACTAGTTAGGCGAAGAGATGGTGAAATACAAGTGGTAACGGTGCCAGAAAATAGCTTCTGACTTGTTGTTGACGTGGAAGAGAGTAAAGGCAAACTGAAATAAAGATGGAAGCAAGCAAACATGTAACAGATCTAGTAGCAAACGGTGTTTCAATGTTTAGAAACAAGGCCTAGGGATCATACTTTCACTAGTGAATACTCTCTCATATAAATATCCTCTCTTCATGATACTACTCTTAACTACTCTCCGGTTGAACACTCTAATCAATGGTAGGTCTACAAAAGCACACCTCAAAGTCCACCTTCCCCATCTAGATAACCCCACACTGTGACCTTGAGCGCTAGATGGTTCCAACAAACACCACAATTTCATAGAGACATCCAACTCCAAATATAACTCATAACAAATATATATATATATAATCTAGCTTAAGTGCCACACACGGCGTGCACGCTGTCACTTTCACACACGTGGGGAAAAGCATAGATCTATTAAAGCACAATGAGTATTTATGTAGAATCTAGCCTAAGTGCCACCATGGTGTGCACGATGTCACTTTCACACACATGGGGAGAGCAGAGATCTATTGAAGCACTTGAGTAGCAAGGTGGATCTACTTCATTACAAAGCTCATGACCACAACAAGATCATGCATAGAGAGAGATGAACACATAGCTACCGGTAGAGCCCTTATCTTCGAGAGAGAATGATGACCCACAAGTATAGGGGGTGTATCGTCATACTTTCGATAAATAGGAGTGTCGATCCCAACAAGGAGCAAAAGGTGTTGAATAGTGGTATGGAGCAGGAAATCCCTGTGAATACTTAGCAAACGAATTTTTAGTGGTTTTTTGATAAGACAACAAAGCAAAGTGCAAGTAACAAGGAACAAACACAACAAGTGGCCCAATCCTTTCTAAGCAAAGGACAAGCCGGTGGAAATACTTATAAGGACCAAACGTTCTCGAGGACACATGGGAATTCTGTCAAGTGCTTTCGCATCATATAACCGAGTACTCTTCTCTGGTGTTGCAAGTGTTGTGTGGGTGAACCTGTGCTAACATACCGACCTTACTTGGACTAATACATACTTGTGATTAAACCCCCTGCAAACATCCGTAACTACAAGAAAGTAATTAAGATATAAATCTAACCACAACCTTAAACTCTGAGATCCTACACTCCCTTGTGCAAAGGTGTCCTAACGTGGGTTCAGGTTTCTGTCACTCCGGCAACCCCACGATTAGTAGCCAAATACACAATGCATTACCCTAGGCCCATAAATGGTGAAGTATCATGTAGTCGATGTTCACATGACACCACTAGAAGAATAACACCACAACTTAAATACTAAACCATTGAATAATAACTCAACACAAATCCACTAATAACAACATGACTTCTCCCATGTCCTCTAGAACACAACTAACTACTCACAAGACATAATATGGATCAAGATCAAAGATGATATGGTAATGGATAACAATCTGAACATAAACAATAATACAATGGTTCCACTCACAAGCATCAACTACAATAGTAATCAACACCGGGAAAGTTTCCCCTAAGAACTAAAGCAATATCTAACACAATTGTTATAGTAGGATGGAGTGGTGATGATGGTGCTGGTGGAGATGATGATGTGGATGATGATGATGATCCCGATGAAGCCTAGATTGATGATGGTTTTGATGACGACGGTCTCCCCTCTCCGGGAAGGAATTCCCCCGACAGAAATCTGTCTACCGGAGAGATCTTTCTCTCTCGGTGTTTTCCGCCCCCAGAGGCGGCGAAAATCTATCTGTGGTCGCTCCCCTGCCCTTAGGGTTTCATAGGGAAGATATAGGTGAAAGGGCGGAGTCGGGAGCCAGGCAGGTGGGCCACACCTGCCCTAGGCGTGGCCCAGGGAGACCCGTGCCTAGGGGGTGTGGGCCCACTGCAACCCCTCTTCGCTCCTCCTTCTGGCTTCCTCAATCTTCTGGAAAAATAATATTTTCCCATATTTTTCTGATCTTCGTGAAATTGCACCGAAACGCCTTCTTTTCCATCAGAATCCAGACTCCGGCGGTCCATCCTCCAAGAATCATCCATCATGCATAAACAGATGAAAAGCCATAAGTAATACCTCATAATAAGACATATATCAATGAATAGAGGTAAATTATGATATAGAATGGTGATGGAAATTGGGCGTATCAACTCCCCCAAGCTTAGACCTTCGCTTGTCCCCAAGCAAAATCTGAGCTCAGTAAACATGTCCACATGTTTATGGAGTGAAGTGTTGATAAAAGAATACGGACAAGAAGCATCACACTTACCATGGCACAACTCATAGAAGAAAGCAACTCACCATTATATAACTTAGCTTGCAACCAAGTACAACAATCACAATAGAGATGCATAAATATATATCATAATTGGAATTGGCAAACTTTGTTCCTGGTCAGAGAACAACTGGCAAACAGTTTCACAAATAAAGCTTTGTAGAAGTTTTCAAAACAGGAGCACTCTTTGCTCAAAAAGGTCTTCCACAAGTGAAGGATTTCAAAGTAATACTCGATAGATAAGAGTTTTATGCAAACAAGGAAGATAAAGAACATGATTGAATAAATCACCATATGAATGCTTGAAACACAACAACTCAAATGCTTGTTGGAGATAGAGAGGAAGTAGGTTTACTGACTCAACTTGGAAGTGGGAGAAAGGTCCCTTTATAGAGGGAAGCAGGGACTACAAGTCATAAAGAGCTTCCAAAAGATTATGGTACTTACTAGCATTAAGCCCTCATTGCCCCTATCATAGGCATCTTGAGATGATTAAGGTTAAAGTGCACAAAGATGGAGTATATGCTTGACGAAATATAAGTTGGCAATCTCATGTCCCTTGACTATGAGGGCCACTCCTCATGCTACTCAACTTTGGTTACCGTGTAAGTTCTGGTCATTGTAAGTACGTGCGTATCATAGAGAACCGCCAACGGGGTACCCCTTGCACATGGTACAGGAGCTTTCCCATAACCAAAATGACAAGGCAAGCAGACAATGAGCATCTCAGCGATCTTTTTATTTACTATGTGCATAGCTTTTTATTGAGGATGCTTCATAGATATCTCACTATGGTGATGCTGCAAGTTTCCACCATGATTAGGCATGGCTTAGGCTAACGGCCCAGGCATTTCTCTAACACAAAATACAAACTCCATGGACTTACAAGTTCCCTCTTTATTTCACACCATTGACATCCATAGACAAAAGAGCACGATATCAACTGTGTACAAAGTACAGGTGCAATATTGAAAACGTTCCCCGTGACATCACGGTTCTGCTAATTACAACGTATAGATGCAAGCATATACAACTTAGATGGCACAATGGTTCAAGTCTATTAGGGCAAGAAATAAAGTGTGTCGTCAAGTTTGTGAGAGCTTTACTAACTAGTTTTCACATAACAAAATACTTTTTAATTCGAAAGGTAGATGAAGCTTGATAATTTGCTTGGAATAGCAGAAGCTACTAGGTAGATATGGTGGACACAAGTGGAAAAAGTTTTGGTTCAAAGGGATTTGGAAACATGAGAAGTATGCCTTCTCAAAACAGGTTTTTGGCTAGCAAGGCTGGGTAGCAAGCAAGAGAATTGAAAGAAAACAAGCAAACATACAAGTAATAAAGCCAAACGTGCAATCTTCCTTGAAGACACAAAAGATATTAAATAAATAATACTAAGCTTATGAGCCAACAAGAAAGAAAACAAATGATACAAAATACCTGTAAGCTTTTTCTCTTTTTCTCTTTCAAAGTAATGCTACTGACCAGAACTCGGTTTGCCAAAACCAATTTTGATCCACTTGATGATCCCCAAAGTGATGCCAATACTGACCAACAAGATCCATCATATAGTAGAGATTGCAAACTAAAATAAGAAGTGCAAAAAGTAAAAGATGAGACTTCTCATTAATATTCAATAAAGGCACTCACACCAAGGGATACATAGATAATCAACTAAAGGAGAGATACTTCCACATGCAAACCAAACTATAAGATAACCTCTCTACCACAGATGTGCATCTACTGAAAAGGTAAAAGATAAAATATAATGGTGGTGATACCGTGGAACTCCCCCAAGCTTGGAAAAATCCAAGGGGATGCCAAACCTGATGATGAATTACTCCTTTGGTGGTGGTATTCTTTTGTTTAGGGTCATAAAATCCTCCAGCATCTTACGAAGTCTGTTATTTTCCTCTTGAAGCATATCCACCTTCATCCTTAAAGCACGCTACTTATCACAAAACTAAATAGTGGTTCGAAGGGCTTCCACTGCCTCAGGGCAGTATCTGAAGTCTAGATCGAAGGCTATGATTCCCTGCATGTTGCGGGAAAAATCATCCCCAGTGTTAATTGCTCCTTTGATACGCCCAATTTGCATCACCATTCTATATCAGAATTTACCTCTGTTCATTGATATTTGTCTTATTATGAGGTATCACTTATGGCTTTTCATATGTTTATGCATTTTGGATGATTCCTGGAGGATGGACTGCCGGAGTCTAGATTCTGAAGGAAAAGACGGTGTTTCGGTGCAATTTCACGAAGATCAAAAAAATACCAAAAAAATATGGAAACATATTATTTTACCGAAAGACGAAGAAAGACAGAAGGAGGAGCGAAGGGGGGCCTCAGAGGGCCCACACCCCCTAGGCACGGGCCCACCTGACCCCGCGCCTAGGGTGGGTTTGGCCTACCTGTTCGGCCTCCGACTCCGCCTTTTCGCCTATATATTCCCTATGGAACCCTAACACCAGGAGAGCGACCACAGATAGACTTCCGCCGCCTCTGGGAGGCGGAAAACACCGAGAGAGAAAGATCTCTCCGGCAGACAGATTTCTGCTGGGGGAATTCCTTCCCGGGGAGGGGAGACCGTCGCCATCGACACCGTCATCAAGCGAGGCTTCATCGGGATCATCATCATCATCCACACCATCATCTCCACCAGCACCATCATCATCACTCTGTCCCGCTGTAACAATTGTGTTGGATATTGCTTAGTTCATTAGGGGAAACTTTCCCGGTGTTAATTAGTATTGTAGTTGATGCTTGTGAGTTGAACCATTGGATTATTGTTTATGTTCAGATTGTTATCCATTATCATATCATCTTTGATCTTGATCCATATGATGTCTTGTGAGTAGTTCGTTTAGTTCTTGAGGACATGGAGAAGTCATGTTGGTAGTAGTGAATCTGGGATGAGTTATTATTCAATGGTTTAGTATTTAAGTTGTGGTGTTATTCTTCTGGTGGTGTCATGTGAACGTCGACTACATGATACTTTACCATTTATGGGCCTAGGGGAATGCATTGTGTATTTGGGTACTAATCGTGGGGTTTCTGGAGTGACAGAAACCTGAACCCCCATTAGGACACATTTGCACAAAGGAGTGTAGGATCTCAGAGTTTAAGGCTGTGGTTAGATTTATATTTTAATTACTTTCTTATAGTTACGGATATTTGCAGGGGGGTTAATCACAAGTATGTATTAGTCCTAGGAAGGGCAGTATGTTAGCACAGGTTCACCCACACAACACTTACAAACACCAAAGAAGAGTACTCAGCTATTTGCAGCGAAAGCACTTGCCAGAATTCCCATGTGTCCTCGAGAACATTTGGTACTTATAAGTACTTCCATCGGCTTGTCCTTTGCTAAGAAAGGATTGGGCCACTTGCTCCGTTTGTTCGTTACTTCTGTTACTTGCTCTTTGTTTTGTTGCTTTGTAAAAAAACCACTAAAAATCCGTTTGCTAAGTATTCAGAGGGATTTCCTGCTCCATACCACTGTTCAGCACCTTCTGCTCCTCGTTGGGATCGACACTCCTATTTATTGAAAGTACTACGATACACCCCCTATACTTGTGGGTCATCAAGACTATTTTCTGGCGCCGTTGCCGGGGAGTGAAGCGCTATTGAAGAGTGGAACTGGTAAGGGAAACTTTTACTGTGAGTATTTCTTTTGTTACTGCTTGTTACTTTGTTTCCAATATGAATAACTCACTTGGTTTTCTGTTTGGGAAAACTACTACCACTTCTATGGTATTAGATGAACCATCACCTGTTGAGATAGATCCTTTTAAGATACCTGCAAGTATTGTTAATCGTGTCATGGATAATTATTATTTTGGGGATGGAACTGTCCATCCTGGTGATCACTTGCTTTATATCCATGAATTATGCGGGTTGTTTAAGTGTGTAGGTATCACAACTGAATAGGTGAAGAAGAAGTTATTCTCCATATCCTTGAAAGGGGGAGCTGAGGCATGGTATAAGCTGCTAAAGAATGGACAATCCATGGAATGGGAGGAAATGGCATCTCTCTTTTACTCTAAATTTTATCCTCCCAGTGAAATCCAAAAGGATAGAAGTCTTATATATAATTTTTGTCCTCTTGATGGAGAAAGTACGGCTCAAGCTTGGGGGAGATTGAAGTTGTTAATGCTTAAATGTCCTATTCATGAACTCCCTAAGAATATTATTCTCAATAACTTTTATGCTAGGCTTTCTCTTCAGGATAAAGGTTTACTAGATGCCTCGTGTGCTGGATCATTCACAAGTATGAAGGAAGAAGCTAAATGGGATCTCCTAGACCGTATTCAAGATAATACCGAGGCTTGGGAGAATGACAAAGGAAGAAAGTCAGGTATAAACTATGATTATGAGTGCATTAAATATTTTATGGGAACTAATAACTTCCATGATATTAGCAATAAGTTGGGCCTTGATCCTCAAGTTTTTGCGGAATGTTTTAATGCTTTTGCCTCTTATATTGAGATTCCCAAGAAAGAATGGCACAAGTACCATGCTCCTTATAAAGACGTTGTTACCCACGTTCCTGCTAGTGTAGAGGTTTGTACTGTTGATCCTATTTTGCCTGAACCTTATGTTGAGAAGATCCCTTTTCCCTCCAAGGTAAGGGAGCACTCTATTTTGTCTAATGTGGTTAGTAAAAGCGCAAAGAAAACTGTAGGTTCCGATGAGCTTATTGATATCGAGCCTGTGGTAGCTATTGTGAAAGATCTTCTTACTAGAAATATAGAGGATGAGTATATTGTCATCTGTGAAGATGCTTCTAATATTATCTCTCATCCTAGTAAGGCTAGAAAAGGTAGTGTTCCTGTGCTCTATGCTAAAATTGGTGATCATTGCTACTATGGTTTATGTGATATTGGTGCTAGTTCTAGTGCTATTCCTTATGAGCTTTACATGGAAATTATGCATGAGATTGGTCCTTGTGAGCTTGAAGACATTGATGTGTTCACCTTGCCAATAGAGAGCAAGTTTGTCCCATTGGTATTGTAAGAGATGTGGAAGTTCTTTGTGATAAGGTTAAATATCTTGCTGATTTTCCAGGGCCGTCTCCAGGAATTTGGGGCCCCGGTGCGAACAGTAAAATAGGACCCTAGTTTTCTCAAAACATCATATACTAATAGAGTGAAATTGTAATTTTACTTAGTCATGTAACTTTAGTGCGTGCTATTTTGTACAATGTTCTGAAATATATCAAATGCTAATTCTAAGAGAGTAATTAAATGTAGCACCAAAGTTCATGGTTCTTCGTATTTTATAAACAAAAATTAATAACCAAAACTAAACTATAGCAGTTTATAGGTTTATGAAGAAAACAGAATAAGATGGTGAACAAACCTTAAATTATGACAGCAGTTTTTATTGAAGATCATGATGATGAAAACTTTGAAGTCGTGTGTGTTTCTGATCTTCCTAAAATAAATAGAGGACAACTTTTCATTCGACTATCTTTGATTAAGATGGAGTTTATAGATTGATGAATGACAACTACAATGCAAATTGTCATGGAAGCGCTAAATTAATGAAGATTGGAAATTGTAATCTATTGAGTCCGTTGATCTGATTCAATTAATCGAGGGAGACATGGAATATTGACCTGATCTGAGATTTGATTGCATGAATCGCCAGGCACGGATCGGGGCATCAGTCGCCGGGACGTCTGCGTAGGTGAGGCCACAACCACGAAGATGAACAGTCTAGATGCCATCGTGCGTCGCCCTATCACATCAGGACCTGCTGTCTTGGTCTTACGAGTGGCCAAGTAGAAATACAATACCATCTGATTTGCGTTTGGTGCGGCGATGTTGCCATTGCGTGGTGTGCCTCCGCTCCGGCCATGCGGTTATTTCCTTTTTCCCTGCTTAAATCTAGGCACGCGGACATACAAAACCTAGTTAGCTAACCGTGTTTCAGAGTATACTTACTAATCGTGATCTGGGTGCCTTAATTATTTGGGGGCCCTGTTCGGTCGATCATCTCGATCACCCTCATCGACGGGCGTGTGATTTTCTAGTACTTGGTAAATAAGCTAGTAAAACCTATCCTATCATCTTTGATAGACCCTTCCTTAATACTTGTGGGGCTATCATAGATTGTAGGAAGGAAAAAGTTTTGATGGAGAATCTTATGAGTTTAATTTTTCTAAATTTGCCAAAACCCTTATGAAAATGAATTACCTGATGAGGATTTCAAGGTTGAACAACTATCTTCTATTTCTCTTGCTCCTAACAATGCTTTGCATCAATTCATGGAAGATCATGAAAGTGATGCCTTTATGAAGGAAAGAGATGAGATTGATGAGGTTTTCCTTTGTCAGCCTGAGTTGCTTAAGCATAATTTACCTGTGGAAGATTTGGGTACCACACTACCACCCAAAGGGGATCCTGTTTTCGAATTAAAACATTTACCTAATGATCTTAAATATGTTTATATTGATGATAAGAAGATATATACTGTTATTATTAGTTCTAAACTTTCAGGGAAGGAATAAGAAAGGCTATTGGAGGTATTTAAGAAGCACCGAGGAGCTATGGGTTATACTCTTGATGATTTAAAAGGAATTTCTCCCACTATATGTCAGCATGCTATTAATATTGAGTCTGATGCGAAACCAGTTATTGAGCACTAGCGCCGTTTAAATCCTAAAATGAAGGAAGTGGTAAGAAATGAGGTATTAAAACTCCTTGATGGTGGTATTATTTATCCTATTGCTGATAGTCAATGGGTTAGCCCTGTTCATTGTGTTCCCAAGAAAGGAGGAATTAATGTTGTGCCTAATGAGGATAATGAGCTTATACCTCAGAGAGTAGTAGTTGGGTATAGAATGTGCATTGATTTTAGAAAGATTAATAAAGTTACTAAGAAAGATCATTATCCTTTGCCCTTTATTGATCAAATGCTTGAGAGGTTGTCCAAAAAGACTTACTTTTGCTTTCTTGATGGTTATTCTGGGTTTTCTCAAATCGCTGTGAAAGCATAGGAGCAAGAGAAAACCAATTTCACTTGTCCCTGTGGTACTTATGCTTATAGGCGTATGCCTTTTGGTTTATGTAATGCTCCTGCTACCTTTCAGAGATGTATGTCTGCTATCTTTCATGGTTTTTGTGAAGAAATTGTGGAGGTTTTCATGGACGATTTTTCTGTCTATGGAACTTCTTTTGATAACTGTTTGCGCAACCTTGATAAAGTTTTGCAGAGATGTGAAGAAACAAACCTTGTTCTTAACTAGGAGAAATGTCATTTCATGGTTAATGAAGGAATTATTCTTGGACATCAGATTTCTGAAAGAGGTATTGAAGTTGACATAGCCAAAATTGAAGCAATTGAGAAGATACCTTGTCCTAGGGATATCAAAGGTATTCGTAGTATCCTTGGTCATGCTGGTTTCTATAGGAGATTTATTAAAGATTTCTCCAAAATTTCAAAGCCCCTTACTAATCTTCTTCAAAAAGATGTACCTTTTGTTTTTGATGATGATTATAAGGAAGCTTTTGAAACTTTGAAGAAAGATTTAACAACTTCTCCTATAGTCCAACCACCTGATTGGAGTTTACCTTTTGAAATCATGTGTGATGCTAGTGACTTTGTTGTGGGTGCTTTCCTTGGAAAACGTGTTGACAAGAAGCTGAATGTTATTCATTATGCTAGCAAGACTCTAGATGTTGCTCAAAAAAATTATGCTACTACTGAAAAAGAGTTCTTGGCTGTAATCTTTGCTTGTGATAAGTTTAGACCTTATATTGTTGATTCTAAGGTTACTATGCATACTGACCATGCAACTATTAAGTACCTTATGACAAAGAAGGATGCTAAGCCTAGGCTTATAAGGTGGGTGTTGCTTTTGCAAGAGTTTGATATGCATATTGTGGATAGGAAAGGTGTTGATAATCTATCTCGTTTGGAAAACATTTCTTTTAACCCTTTGCCCGTTAATGATAATTTTCCAAATGAGCAGTTAGCTGCAATAAGGGTAAGTCCACATGATAATCCTTGATATGCTGATTATGCTAACTTTATTGTTTCCAAGTATTTGCCTCCAACCTTTACAGCCCAACAAAGAAGGAAATTCTTCTATGATTTAAGGCATTACTTTTGGGATGACCCACACCTATATAAGGAAGGAGTAGATGGCATTATGAGAAGATGTGTTCCAGAATTTGAACAACAAGAGATATTGAGAAAATTCCATGGCAGTGCTTATGGAGGACATCATGCTGGAGATAGGACTGCACAGAAGGTTTTACAATCTGGATTTTATTGGCCTACTCTTTTTAAAGATGCAAGGAAGTTTATCTTATCCTGTGATGAGTGCCAACGAGTAGGTAACATCTCTAGACGCAATGAAATGCCTATGAATTATTCTCTTGTTATTGAACCTTTTGATTGTTGGGGATTCGACTTTATGGGGCCTTTTTCTCTTTCAAAAGGGTATACTCATATTCTTGTTGCTTTTGTTATGTTACAAAGTGGGTAGAAGCCATACCTACGAGCAGTGCTGATGGTAAGACCTCTTTGAAAATGCTCAAAGATGTCATTTTTCCTAGGTTTGGTGTACCTAGATATCTCATGACTGATGGAGGCTCCCATTTTATTCATGGGGTTTTTAGAAAAACTCTTGCTAAGTATGACATAAACCATAGAATAGCTTCAGCTTATCACCCCCAAACTAGTGGGCAAGTAGAACTTTCCAATAGGGAAATCAAATTTATCTTGCAGAAGACTGTCAATAGATATAGAAAAATTGGGCTAAAAAGTTGAATGACGCTTTGTGGGCTTATAGAACTGCTTATAAAAATCCTATGGGGATGTCTCCTTACAAAATGGTCTATGGGAAAGCTTGTCACTTGCCTTTAGAATTAGAACACAAAGCTTATTGGGCAATGAAAGAGTTGAATAGAGATTTTAGACTTGCTGGTGAGAAAAGACTGCTTGATTTAAGTAATCTAGATGAGTGGAGAGGGGAAGCTTACAAAAATGCTAGGCTCTTTAAGGAAAAAGTAAAAAGATGGCATGATAGGAGAATTCTCAAAAGGGAGTTCCATGTTGGTGAGAAAGTTCTTTTGTATAGGTCTCGTCTCAGATTTTTTGCGGGGAAACTATTCTCCAAATGGGAAGGACCTTTTGTTATCAAGGAAGTGTACCGTTCAGGTGCCATCAAAATCTCTTCTCTAAAAGATGACACACACAGGTGGTTAATGGTCAAAGACTAAAACATTATATTTCTGGAGATTCTTACAATGAAGAAGTGGATGTCATTCAAATGGTGACTCCAGAAGAATTTATCAAGAACCAAACACCAGAAACTGCAGAGTTCGTCTTCAAATAGGTAAAGAGTGGTGAAAACAGAAGGTTTGCGAATCTCCAATCTTTTTATATTTTTGATGTTTTTAATACATAAGGGAAGTTACGAGACGAAACTGAAGAGGAAACGGAGCCCGGGGTGGACAAACCCACCCGGGCAAGGCCTATCTGGCGGCGCTGAGGGTGTTCCACCCCGGACTCCGTCTACCCTTTTTTTGTGTCAAAACCTTCCTTATGTATTGATTCTTCGTAATATATAACCCCCCGGATCCCCCGAGGTTTGTGCATCATGTTCTCGTTGTGTTTTCGTTTCAATCTGTTTCTGTCAGGAAATCTTCTCAAGTTTAGAGCACCATGGCCTCCGCCAACAACAAAGGCAAGAAGCCCGTGGAGATAGAGTTGGAAGAACACCACCACAGAAGGAGTGAATCGTCATTAGGTTTGGCATCCCCTTGGCTTGTTTCAAGCTTCGGGGAGTGTCGCGGTATCACCACCATTATCTTTCATGTTTTATCTTTTTAGTGGATTAATATATGTGGTAGAGAAGTTATCTTATAGTTTGGTTTGCATGTGGAAGTATCTCTCCTTTAGTTGATTATCTATGTATCCCTTAGTGTGAGTGCCTTTATTGGAATATTAATGAGAAGTCTTGTCTTTTACTTTTTGCACTTCTTATTTTTAGTTTGCAATCTCTATTATATGATGGATCTTGTTGTTCAGTATTGGCACTACTTTGGGATCATCAAGAGGATCTAAATTGGTTTTGGCAAACTGAGTTCTGGTCAGTGGCATTAATTTGAAAGAAAAAGAAAGGAAGAAAAAGCTTACAGGTATTTGTTATCATTCTTGTTGGCTCATAAGCTTAGTATTCTTCATTTAAGATTCTTATGTGTCTTCAAGGAAAGATTGCATGTTTGGCTTTATTACTTGTATGTTTGCTTGTTTCTTTCAACTCTTTTGCTTGCTACCCAGCCTTGCTAGCAAAAAACCTGTTTTGAGAAGGCATACTTCTCATGTTTCCAAAACCCTTTGAACCAAAAACTTTTGTCACTTGTGTCCACCATATCTACCTAATAGCTATTGCTATTCCTAGAAAATTCTTAAGCTTCATCTACCTTTCGAATTAAAAAGTATTTTGTTATGTGAAAACTAGTTAATAAAGCTCTCACGAACTTGATGACACACTTTATTTACTTGCCCCTAATAAACTTGAACCATTGTGGACATCGAAGTTGTATATGCTTGCATCTATACGTTGGGATTAGCAGAACCGTGCTGTCACGGGGAACGTTTTCAACATTGCACTTGTACTCTGTACACAGTTGATATTGTGCTCTTTTGTCTATGGATGTCAACGGTGTGAAATAAAGAGGGAACTTGTAAGTCCATGGAGTTTGTATTATGTGTTAGAGAAATGCCTGGGCTGCTAGCCTAAGCCATGCTTAATCATGGTGGAAACTTGCAGCATCACCATAATGAGTCTGAGATGATCATTGTCTTCTTGCCTTGCCATTTTGGTTATGGGAAAGCTCATGTACCATGTGCAAGGGGTACCCCGTTGGCGGTTCTCAATGATATGCAAATACTTACAATGACAACAACTTACCTGGATCCAAAGTTGAGTATGCATGAGGAGTGGCCCTCATATTCAAGGGACATGAGATTGCCAACTTATATTTCGTCAAGCATATACTCCATCTTTGTTCACTTTAACCTTAATCATCTCAAGAAGCTTATGATAGGGGCAATGAGGGCTCAAAGCTAGTAAGTATCATAATATTTTGAAAGCTCTTTATGACTTGTAATCCCTGCTACCCTCTATAAAGGGACCTTTCTCCAGTTACCAGTTGAGTCAGTAAACCCACTTCCTCTCTATCTCCAGCAAGCTTTTGAGTTGTTGTGTTTCAAGCATTCACATGGTGATTTATTCAATCATGTTTTTCATCTTCTTTGTTTGCACAAGGCTCTTATCTATTGAGTATTACTTTGAAAGCCTTCACTTGTGAAAAACCTTTTTGATAAAAGAGTGCTCCTGTTTTGAAACTTCTACAAAAAGCTTTTGTGAAACTGTTTATCAGGTGTTCTCTGACCAAGAACAAGTTTACCAATTCCAATTATGATTTATCTTTATGTATCTCTATTGTGACTACCGTACTTGGTTGCAAGCTAAGTTATATAATGGCGAGTTGCTTTCTTCTATGAGTTGTGTAAAGGTAAGTGTGATGCTTCTTGTTTGTATTCTTTTTATCGACACTTCACTCCATAAACCTGTGGACATGTTTACTGAGCTTAGTATTCGCTTGGGGACAAGCGAAGTCTAAGCTTGGGGGAGTTGATACACCCAATTTGCATCACCATTCTATATCATAATTTACCTCTATTCATTGATATTTGTCTTATTATGAGGTATTACTTATGGCTTTTCATATGTTTATGCATGTTGGATGATTCCTGGAGGATGGACTGCCGGAGTCTGGATTCTGATGGAAAATAAGGCATTTCGGTGCAATTTCGCGAAGATCAGAAAAATACCAGAAAAATATGGAAACATATTATTTTACCGAAAGACGAAGGAAGCTAGAAGGAGGAGCGAAGGGGGGCCTCAGGGGGCCCACACCCCCTAGGCATGGGCCCACCTGACCCCACGCCTAGGGTGGGTTTGGCCCACCTGTTCGACCTCCGACTCCGCCCCTTCGCCTATATCTTCCCTATGGAACCCTAACACTAGGAGAGCGACCACAGATAGACTTCCGCTACCTCTGGGAGGCGGAAAACACCGAGAGAGAAAGATCTCTCCGGCAGACAGATTTCTATTGGGGGAATTCCTTTCCGGAGAGGGGAGACCGTCGCCATCAACACCGTCATCAAGCTAGGCTTCATCAGGATCATCATCATCCACACCATCATCTCCACTATCACCATCATCACTCCGTCCCGATGTAACAATTGTGTTGGATATTGCTTAGTTCATTAGGGGAAACTTTCCCGGTGTTAATTACTATTGTAGTTGATGCTTGTGAGTGGAACCATTGGATTATTGTTTATGTTCAGATTGTTATCCATTATCATATCATCTTTGATCTTGATCCATATGATGTCTTGTGAGTAGTTCGTTTAGTTCTTGAGGACATGGGATAAGTCATGTTGTTAGTAGTGAATCTGGGATGAGTTATTATTCAATGGTTTAGTATTTAAGTTGTGGTGTTATTCTTCTAGTGGTGTCATGCGAACGCCGACTACATGATACTTCACCATTTATGGGCCTAAGGGAATGCATTGTGTATTTGGCTACTAATCATGGGGTTGCCGGAGTGACAGAAACCTGAACCCCCGTTAGGACACCTTTGCACAAGGGAGTGTAGGATCTCAGAGTTTAAGGTTGTGGTTAGATTTATATCTTAATTACTTTCCTATAGTTACGGATGTTTGTAGGGGGTTTAATCACAAGTATGTATTAGTCCTATGAAGGGAAGTATGTTAGCACAGGTTCACCCACACAACACTTACAAACACCAAAGAAGAGTACTCAGCTATTTGCAGTGAAAGCACTTGACAGAATTCCCATGTGTCCTCAAGAATGTTTGGTCCTTATAAGTATTTCCACCGGCTTGTCCTTTGCTAAGAAAGGATTGGGCCCCTTGCTCCGTTTATTCGTTACTTCTGTTACTTGCTCTTTGCTTTGTTGGTTTGTCAGAAAACCACTAAAAATCCGTTTGCTAAGTATTCACAGGGATTTCCTGCTCCATACCACTGTTCAGCACCTTCTGCTTCTCGTTGGGATCGACACTCCTATTTATCGAAAGTACTACGATACACCCCCTATACTTGTGGGTCATCACTCCTACAAAATTAGGTTTCCTTGCCCTTGTCCCTGCGGTGGTTTGTTCTTCCAACTTTAACTCTTCCACGAGCTTCTTTCCTTTGTCATTGGCGGAGACCATGGTGCTCTAAACTTGAGAAGATTTCCTGACAGAAACAGATCGAAACAAAAACACGATGAGAACACGATGCACGAACCTCGGGGGATCCGGGGGGTTATATATTATGAAGTTTCAAGGCATAAGGAAGGTACTGACATGGAAACGAGGCGGAGACAGAGTTCGAGGGTGGTACACCCCCTCCAGGCGCGGCTAGGCTGGGCCCGCACCTGGGGTGGGTTTGTCCAGCCTGGACTCCGGTTCCTCCTCTGTTCCGTCTTGTAGTCTTCCTTATGTATTAAAAATATCAAAAATATAAAAAGATTGAGTTTTCACAAACCTTCTGTTTTTACCACTTTTACCTATTCAAAGACGAACTCTGTAGATTCTTTTTCTCCTTCTCCTAAAAATTTCATCCATACAAAACCCTTGCACAAACTCAATGACAACATTAGTGTTAGCAAAAACAATAAACCTTTGGGTACACACTTCAATTGAAAACCCATCAAATTAAAAGCTTCTGTAAGAGGCAAATGCCATGATGGCATAAATTTGTCAAAATAGACCAGCGGGTAAAGATTGATTTTTTCGGAAAACTTTTGTTGCTTAAATAAAAAAGTGCAGATCCAATGAAAGTTGGGCAATAACTTGGAGAACAATCTCAGAAAAATGAAGCTCCATCCGAAGTACTGAGCTTCCTCACTAATTTTTATAATACAACACAAAAATCTGTCCCAAGACAGCCACTTTTCACAACTCCTCTACTTCACAAAAGTAGTTGAACTTGACACAAAAACCAAAACAAAAAGGATAAGGAGCGGTTATTACCGAGGTAATAACTTCCAAGACTCGACAAAACTCTTGGGTTATCTCCCAATAAGTACTTTTCTTTAATTCCTTTAAGTTAGGCTTGAAACTTTCAAAGATGCTCACATAGGATATGTATATTTGAAGTGAAAGAGAGCATCAAGAAGCAAATAACCAACACACTTGAGTCTAACCCACTTCCTATGCATGGGGGTATCATGAAAAAACGAATTGTTGAAACAAAAAACCACTAGCATAGGAAGACAAAACAAATGCAACTTCAAAGCTTTCAACATAAAATGGGGAAACTTAATGTTATTGGGATGCATAAAACCATGTTTCCCTCTCTCAAAATAACTTTCAGTAGCACTTTGAATAAAGTTGACAATATAACTGTCACTGGAAACAACTTTATCATCAGAATAAGCATACTTACAGTCACCAAAAATAGGTCCAAGTTCATAAACTGAATCAATAGAAGCAAGTTGTTCCATCCTGAAATCTTTATTAGGCAAGCTGTTTTCACAAGGAGCTTTAGCAAACTTGGAAAATTTAAACTCATAAGAATCTCCATCAAACTTAGTTAAAACTTTTTCCTTCTTATAATTAATAGTAGCTCCAGAAGTGTTCAAGAAAGGTCTACCAAAAATGATAGGACAAGTTTTGCTAGTTGCTGAATTAAGCACTAGAAAATCAGCAGGATACTTAATCTTACCACAAAGAACCTCCACATCTCTTACAATACCAATGGGGCAAATGGTTTCCTTATTAGCAAGGTGGATAACCACATCAATGTCCTCAAGCTCACAAGGACCAATCTCATGCATAATTTCCCTGTAAAGCTCATAAGGAATAACACTATAACTAGCACCAATATCACATAAACCATAGTAGCAATGATCAACAATTTAACAGAAAGCACAGGAACACTAGCTTTTCTAGCCTTACTAGGATGAGAAATAATATTAGAAGCGTCTTCATATAAGATAATATGCTCATCCTCTATATTTCTAGTGACAGGGTCTTTCACAATAGCTACCACAGGCTCAATATCAATAAGCTCATCAGGCTCCACAATTTTCATTGTACCTTTGTTATTTGCACTAATAATCATAGAACACTCCTTTACCTTAGTTGGGAAAGGAACTTTCTCAACATGAGGTTCAGGCACAATATGATTACTAGTACAAACTTGAGTACTTCTAACAGGAACATGACTAACAACATCTTTATAAGGAGCATGGTACTTATTCCACTTCTTTTTGGGAATTTCTATGTAAGAGGCAAAGGCTTTAAAACAGTTGGCAATACTTTGGGAATCAAGACCAAACTCATTGCTAATATCATGGAAGTCATCAGTTCCCATAAAAGATTTAATGCATTCATAATCATAGTTTATACCTGACTTTCTTCCTTTGTCATTATCCCAAGCTTCAGTGTTATCTTGAATATGGTCTAGTAGATCCCATTTAGCTTCTTCTTTCATATGTGTGAATGATCCAGCACAAGAAGCATCCAATAAATCTTTATCATGAAGAGAAAGCCTAGCATAAAAGTTATTGAGAATAATATTGTTAGGGAGTTCATGAATAGGACATTTAAGCATTAGTAACTTCAATCTCCCCCAAGCTTGACCTGTACTTTCTCCATCAAGAGGCCAAAAGTTATATATAAGATTTCTATCCTTATGAATCTCACTAGGAGGATAAAATTTAGAGTAAAAGAGAGATGCCATCTCCTCCCATTCCATGGATTGTCCATCCTTCAGCAGCTTATACCATTCTTCAGCTCTCCCTTTCAAGGATATGGAGAGTTACTTCTTCTTCACCTGTTCAGTTGTGATACCTGCACACTTAAACAACCCACATAATTCATGGATAAAAAGCAAGTGATCACTGGGACAGTTCCATCCCCTAAATAATAATTATCCATAACACGATTAACAATACTTGTAGGTATCTTAAAAGGATCAATCTCAACAGGTGGTGGTTCATCTACTACCCTAGTAGTGGTAGTAGTTTTCCCAAGCAGAAAGCCAAGTGGGTTATCCATATTGGAAACAAAGTAACAAACAGTAACAAAAGAAATACTTACAGTAGAAGTTTTCTTTACCAGTTTCACTCTTCAATAGCGCTTCACTCCCCGGAAACGGCGCCAGAAAATAGTCTTGATGACCCACAAGATAGGGGTGTATCGTAGTACTTTTGATAAATAGGAGTGTCGATCCCAATGAGGAGCAGAAGGTGCTGAACAATGGTATGGAGAAGGAAATCCCTGTGAATACTTAGCAAACGGATTTTTAGTGGTTTTCTGATAAGACAACAAAGCAAAGTGCAAGTAACAAGGAACAAACACAACAAGTGGCCCAATCCTTTCTTAGCAAAGGACAAGCTGGTGGAAATACTTATAAGGACTAAACGTTCTCGAGGACAGATGGGAATTCTGTCAAGTGCGTTCGCTTCATATAGCTGAGTACTCTTTTCTGGTGTTGTAAGTGTTGTGTGGGTGAACCTATGCTAACATACCGACCTTACTTGGACTAATACATACTTATGATTAAACCCCCTGAAAACATCTGTAACTACAATAAAGTAATTAACATATAAATCTAACCATAGCCTTAAACTCTGAGATCCTACACTCCCTTGTGCAAAGGTGTCCTAACGGGGGTTTAGGTTTCTGTCACTCCGGCAACCCCATAATTAGTAGTCAAATACACAATGCATTCCCCTAGGCCCATAAATGGTGAAGTATCATGTAGTCGATGTTCACGTGACACCACTAGAAGAATAGCACCACAACTTAAATACTAAACCATTGAATAATAACTCAATACAAATCCACTAATAACAACATGACTTCTCCCATGTCCTCAAGAACACAACGAACTACTCACAAGACATCATATGGATCAAGATCAAAGATGATATGGTAATGGATAACAATCTGAACATAAACAATAATCCAATGGTTCCACTCACAAGCATCAACTACAATAGTAATCAACACAGGGAAAGTTTCCCCTAAGAACTAAAGCAATATCCAACACAATTGTTACAACGGGACGGAGTGGTGATGATGGTGCTAGTGGAGATGATGATGTGGATGATGATGATGATGATCCCGATGAAGCCTATCTTGATGATGGTGTTGATGGCGACGGTCTCCCCTCTCCGGGAAGGAATTCCCCTGGCAGAAATGTGTCTGCCGGAGAGATCTTTCTCTCTCGGTGTTTTCCGCCCCCAGAGGCGTCGAAAATCTATCTGTGGTCGCTCCCCTAGCCTTAGGGTTCCGTAGGGAAGATATAGGTGAAGGGGCGGAGTCGGGAGCCAGGCATGTGGGCCACACTTGCCCTAGGCGCGGCCCAGGGGGGACCCTCAATCTTCTGGAAAAATAATATTTTTCTAGTATTTTTCTGATCTTCGCGAAATTGCACCGAAACGCCTTCTTTTCCATCAGAATCCAGACTCCGGCAGTCCATCCTCCAAGAATCATCCAACATGCATAAACAGATGAAAAGCCATAAGTAATACCTCATAATAAGACATATATCAACGAATAGAGGTAAATTATGGTATAGAATGGTGATGCAAATTGGGCATATCAGAGAACTACTCCCTCCTCATCTTGGGAATCGACAATGGCGATGGAGATGGTGGTGGAGATCGATGGAGATGGCTCCAGGGGCACTTACCCGTCCCGGTAGGGTGCCGGAGCAGAGACTTTCTGTCCCCCGAATCTCCCCTTCGGTGGCGGCGGTGCTGTGGAGCTTTTCGTGGCTTTTTGGTCGATGATTTAGGGTTTCTGAGTCGGGGATTCTTATAGGCAAAGGAGGCAAGGTCGATGGAGGGCCAGGGGGCCCACACCCCCTGTGGGCGCCACTAGGGCTAGCCCGCGCCTAGGGGGGTGTGGCCACCACGATGTCCTCCTCCACCCCTTCTTCGTGGTTCCGTGTTGCTCCGAAAAATAATGACTTTGGCTTTTGTCCCGTCCAATTCTGAGAATATTGATTTTCTGCCTGTTTTGGAACCAAAAACAGAAGAAAACAGGCAACTGGCACTGTGGCATCTTGTTAATAGGTTAGTCCAGAAAACATGAAAACACCTCAAAGTATAGATAAAGCATAAGACAAATGATACAAAACAAGCATGGAACATCAAAAATTATAGATACGTTTCTGACGTATCACCATTCATTCAACATGGGGACCTAATATGCCTAAGTTTGAAAATTCATTATTGAATCTCTATTGGATGGGACCACTATGAAACTCACATTTAAATAATGATGTAGATATGGATATAGATATATGCATATTCATTCTCGAGTCCTCAATCTTATATTACTTCATAATTCAGGGACCTAAACGGAGTCAAATGGACCTAGGACTTTGGAGGATTATCTTTTCATGAAGACAAACACCTAGAGCATTGTAACCTCAAGACCGGATCCCAGAAGCACAAAAGAGCCTGGGTGGCGTGGCCTAGAGAGTGGCTGCGCTACCCATGCTCATTTCCTCCTCGAGCGTCCATAGTCGTCCGTCTTCAACCTGAACTTCAAGCCTTGACCTAAAACTCCTATAAAAATGTCCCCCATGCGATCATAAGACATAGAAAAAACATACAAACACCTAAAGAGAGCCAGAACTTGGGAAGATTGGAGGGGGAACCACCGCTAGAGCCATCCCCGGTTGGATCTCCACCCTCTCCAACATCATCATCACCATCTCCATGATGAAGAGGGAGTAGTCCATCTTTGGACTATGGGTTTCTAGCAGTAGCTTGATCTCTCTCTCTCTCTCTCTCTTGTTTTATCATTGTTTAGAACCATATGAGTTGCCCTACATGATTATGGAATATGTAATTCTTATGTGGTGAATCTTTGTTTTATGAGATGATATTTCATATTGGAATTCTATTATGTTTATGATGTATTGATAGATGCATATGTGTACCCCATTCTTAAGTGCATGTTCTGATCAAACTTGTATGCAAGGGTGTGTGTGGGGGGGGCATGTGCATTAGATGAGTAACATGGTGGTATCGATTAGATAGTGACAAAAAATTCAAGATGTATTATGGTTTTTACCTTTCTTTTTTACCTCAATAGGGATAAACTCAATTCATGTGTTATAATCATCTAGTGAGAAAAAAATATGATATTGTTTACTCAAGGTAGCACATTTGTTATTCAAACATCATGTCAAAGTACCTAAGCCTATACTCTGTTTGTTCTTAATTCTAGATTGCATGGAATTTTCCCTTTCTAAAGAAGCATAACTGATATGTGTTGTATCATCTTTATATTAGGACGTGATGCCCATATGAATGCTAATCAAACACATAATCAAGTTTTAGGAATATTATAACATCTGTGAGTTGTTTTATGTCAAACACACTGATACGTCGGAAACGTATCTATAATTTTTGATGTTCCATGCTTGTTTAGTATCTACTTTGCTTTGCTTGTCTACACTTTGAGGTGCCTTTTACATGTTTTCTGGTACTAACCTATTAACAAGTTGCCACAGTGACAGTTGCCTATTTTCTGCTGTTTTTGGTTTCAGAAAAGCTAGTAAGAAAATATTCTCGGAATTGGACGGGACAAACGTCAAAGTCAATAACTTTCCGTGGGGAACAAAAAGTCTAGAGGGAGGCGGAGGCGTGCTGTGGCAGAGCCCCCTAGGTGCTGCCGAGGTGGGCCGTGCACAGGAGGTGTGGCCCCTCTGGCCGCCTCCTCGGCCTCCCCCTTCGCCTATAAGAATCCCCCGATGCAGAAACCCTAAGCACCCGATCAAATATTCACAAAACCGTCTGTAGCCGCCGCCACCATCGTCCCTAGATCGGGGGGATCTGAAGTTCTTCCCAGCACCCTGCCGGAGGGGAGATCGTCCCGAAGGCCTTCTCTCCGGTATGATGCGTGAGTAGTTCCACCTTGGACTATGGGTCCATGTAGTAGCTAGATGGTTGTATCTCCTCCTTTGTGCTTTCATGTATAGATCTTGTGAGCTCCGTTCATGATCCAGATCTAATCTATTTGTAATCATGTATGTTGTGTTTGCGGGGATCCGATGGATATTGAGATTATTATGTTGGTTTGATTAATGGTTTTGTCCTTATGATTCTATCATGTCTGTGTTGTTTGTGATCTTGCATGCTCTCCGTTGTTAGTAGCTATCTTGGCCGAGTAGTTGCTAGTGACTCCAAGAGGGGGCATTTATGCTCGATACTGGGTTCATGCCTCTAGTTTCCAAGGGAAGTGACAGAAATCTCTTCGGTTGTAGATGTGTTGTTGCCACTAGGGAGAAAACAACGGTCTCTTGTTCATGGAACATGTGGACTATTTACCTTAAACACTTTGCTTAAAGCAGTTGTCTGTTACTTGCAACCTAATACTGGAGGGGGTTTGGATGATAACCTAAAGGTGGACTTTCTAGTCATAGATGCAGTTGGATGAAGGTCTATGTATCTTGTTGTATTGCCCAACCGAATCTCATAGGATCTTTCTGACTAGTAATTGCATTGTTATGCCTTGCTCAGTTCCTGTCAATTGCCCTGCTGTAATTTGTTTACCCTTCATGCCATGTTGTTTATCTAAGGAGAGCACCTCTAGTGAACTATGGACCCCGGTCCAATCTTTACCATTGATACATCTTCCATTGTTACTTGTTTACTTGCTGCAAACCATTACCTTCCACACCATACGTTTAATCCTTTGTTACAACAAACCGGTGAGCTTGACAACCTCACTGATTCGTTGGGGCAAAGTCTTGAGTTTGTGTTGTGTAGGTATCTGCATTGCTAGCAACAGCTGTGTGACGTTTCCTTCCTCCTTCTGGTTCGATAACCTCAGTCTCTACTGAGGGAAGACTTGCTGTTGTGCTCATCACACCTTGCTCTTGGGGTTTCCAACAAAGTCCTCTCTGTCAGGCAACAAGTTTTCTGGCGCCGTTGCTGGGGAGGCTAAGGACGTCTTCACAAGGGGAGTCCTCCACTTCCTTTCTCTTTACTTTGTTTTTAGTTTGCTTTGTTTCTTATGGTTTTGTTTGGCTCTTTTCAAAAAACCCCAAAAAATTAGTCTAGTTTGGTTTGCTTGCTTTATTCAAAAACACAAAAAAATTAGTTCCTACTCTAGTTTCCACCTTGCTCTAGCTCACCATGTTGCTCCCCAAGTTCGCCCTTAAGGATCTTGCAATAGGTAGTGGCTCCATAATTAGGAAAGATAATATTGAAGAATTTTTTAATCATGTTAGCAAGCATGAGGACATTAAGGATAAATGTATAGCAGAACTTGCTCCTAATTATGAGATTGCTGCAACTTCTTTAATTCATATGTTGGAGGCTAGGTTTGTTAGCCTTAACCCCTTCATACAATTCTTGTTCCTAAAACTAAAAGAAGAAAAGAATGCTGAAAAGAGAGAATTCATCCTTGAAACTTTATCAAAAGAATTTCATGACATTGCTAGGGAAGCCAAAAATGTATTTGAGCATTTCAATATGCTAGTCTCAAGTGTAGATGTTGCGGGTATTTCTGATAAAACTAAGCCTAGAGAAGAATTTAAGATACCCATATCCTTTAAGCTTGTTGGAATGCATGAAGCCTTTGAAAAGAATTTTGATTAGATTGCTCCTAAAAATCTTTTTAATGAAAGTAGTAGACCAAAGAGAGATGACAAGGGATCCTCCAAAACCCATTTGGATGAGATACCTTTCATAGTTGAAGACTTTGCAAGTATTGATGTTAATGCTTCCTCATTTGAAAATACTTGATTCTTCTTGCTTCTTGTGCCTAACTTAAAGGCGTTAAAGAAAAATACTTGTTGGGAGATAACCCAAGAGTTTTCTTGAGTCTTGGAAGTTATTACTTCAGTAATGAGCTCTACTTATCCTTTTTTTTCTTTTTGTGCCAAGAATGACCTCTAATGAGAGGGAAGTAAGATTTGGAGAGTTGTTGTCCCGAAACAGATTTCTGTCCTACACCATAAAAATTCATGAGGAGTCTATGTAACTCGGATTGAGCTCAAAATTTATTAATAAATCCCCCAGTATGTTAGATAACTTGCGTTAGTTCAACACTTTTTTATTTGATTAACAGAAGATGTTCGAAAAAATCGGTTTCTACCTGGTGGTCTGTTTTGACAGATTTCTGCCATTATTTGCATTTGCTTCTTATTGATTCCTTTTTGAGTTCTCTTTTGGGGAATTGAGCTTTTTGAAGGAGTTACTACAGTAGCTTGTGTTTTAGTGAAAATCCTTGCTGTTTAAAAGCTTTGCCAGAGGTCTAATATCTTTTTAATAAACTAATGTTGCTAATGAAGATTGTGTGAAGTTTTGTATGAAGGAAAAATTTTAGGTGTAGAGAAAAAATGATGCAATGAGATGAAGAATGGACAAAAGATCAAGCTTGGGGATGGCACCATGGTGTCACCCCAAGAAATATCAAAGAGGTACAAGCGTCAAAGCTTGGGGATGCCCAAGGCATCCCCTTCTTCATCAATAAAAAGCTCAGGTCTGTCTAGACACTTCGTTTTTATTGTTTCATGCATAGTTGTGTTGTTCTTGGAGCATCTTAGTTTTTGTTTGCTTTGATTAGGTTGTTTAGTTTGCTTGAATAAAGTAGTTTGGACCCCCGTTCTCGCTGTGTTGTTTTGCAAATAAGTTGCTTGGTGTTGGAAAGGAGTAGTAAGTTCTTGCTTGAAGTGCAAGAGGAGCTTGCATTGACTATGACTTAGACTTTAGCATGACAATTTAGGTGTTGCTTTGACCTTATGCTTAGTGATTATTGATGTAGCATGTCTTGTTCCAAACAATTGGGATTGCTTAGTGTGCCTTGAAGAAATTTATGCGTTGTTTTAGCATGCAAAAGCATAGTATTGTGGTATTCTCCTTTAATAATTTGTTTGGGTCGAATTGGCACATGCTCACACCATGTTATGACTATGACAAGTCACCATTATCCTCTATGATCATTTAGTCCTTGACTTGTAGTACCACTCTATGCTTTGATTAGTAATGCATTGTTGCTCTCCATGATTATGGCCATTATTGCTCTCTTAGTTGTTTGCTCCCAGTCTTTTGCTAGCCTCCACTTGTATGAGTAAGCTCTACTCATGCTTCCAACTCCCAAGAAACCAAGTTATTCCAAAGTGTCCACTATAAACTCCTATGCATAGTGTGTTACACCATTCCAAGTATATTCTTGTTTTCAGCTATCTTCTAATTAAAAACTATTTTGTTATGTGAAAACTTAGTGATTAAAGCCCTAACTTGATGGCACACTTTATATTCCTTGCCCCTAATAAACTTGAACCATTGTGTCATCTTTGTTGTATATGCTTGCACTTATATGTTGGAATTAGCAGAACCGTGTTGTCACGGGGAACGTTTTCAACATTGCACTTGTACTTTGTACTCAGTTGATATCATGCTCTTTTGTCTATGGATGTCACCAGTGTGAAATAAAGAGGAAACTTGTAAGTCCATGGAGTAAGTATTCTGTGTTAGAGAAACGCCTGGGCCGCTAGCCTAAGCCATGCATAATCATGGTGGAAACTTGCAGCATCACCATAGTGAGCTATCTATGAAGCATCCTCAATAAAAAGTTATGCATATAGTAAATAAAAAGATCGCTGAGATGCTCATTGTCTGCTTGCCTTGTCATTTTGGTTATGGGAAAGCTCCTATACCATGTGCAAGGGGTACCCCGTTGGCGGTTCTCTATGATATGCAAATACTTACAACGACAAGAACTTACCTGTGACTGAAGTTGAGTACCATGAGGTGTGGCCCTCGTATTCAAGGGATTTGAGATTGCCAACTTATACTTCGTCAAGCATATACTCCATCTTTGTTTACTTTAACCTTAATCACTTCAAGATGCTTATGATAGGGGCAATGAGGGCTGAAAGCTAACAAGTACCATAATTTTTGGAAGCTCTTTTTGAAACTTGAAATCCCCGCTTCCTTTACAAAAAGGCCTTTATTCCACCATTATTGAGTCTCCACCTTCTACCTTTAGGCACCATTAAGAGCATAGTTGTCATTCTCTGTGTAGTGTTCTAAAGCTTATTGATTGATGCATGTTGTGATATTACTTGTTCTTGTGCTATTTGTTTCTAGTCACCCTTGTGAACTTTGAAGGTGTCATATGCATCTATATTGCTACTCTATGAGGGACAAGCTGATTGCCACTATGCTATGTCTTCTGTATGTGAAACAAACAAACGTTTTTCAATGCATGTTATTCATGATGTTTGTTTGTAGCCTTTCATGTTTCATGCATAGTTACTATGTCCTATTGTTAGAACTCCATCTTTCATGCACATGTTTAGAGTTCTTTGATCCCAGCTTTCAATGCTTGCAAATGGTTGGATCTTTATTTTGAGGGTGCATGTCACCTCAAAAATTATTATTTTATCACTTACCTACTCGAGGACGAGCAGGAGCTAAGCGTGGGGATGCTTGATACGTCGGAAACGTATCTATAATTTTTGATGTTCCATGCTTGTTTAGTATCTACTTTTCTTTGCTTGTCTACACTTTGAGGTGCTTTTTATATGTTTTCTGGTACTAACCTATTAACAAGTTGCCATAGTGCCAGTTGCCTCTTTTCTGCTGTTTTTGGTTTCAAAAAAGCTAGTAAGGAAATATTCTCGGAATTGGACGGGACAAACGTCAAAGTAAATAACTTTCCGTGGGGAACAAGAAGTCCAGAGGGGAGATGGAGAGGCGTGCCAGGGAAGCCAGACCCCCCTAGGCACGGCCAGGGGTGGGCTCGCGCCTAGGAGGGGTGTGGCCCCTTGGGCCACCTCCTCGGCCACCCCCTTCGCCTATAAGAAGCCCCTGATGCAGAAACCCTAAGCACCCGATCAAATCTTCACGAAACCATCAGTAGCCGCCACCACCATTGTCCCTAGATCAGGGGGATCTAAAGTTCTTCCCGGCACCATGCTAGAGGGGAGATCATCCCGGAGGCCTTCTCTCCGGTATGATGCGTGAGTAGTTCCACCTTGGACTATGGGTCCATGTAGTAGCTAGATTGTTGTGAGCTCCATTCATGATCAAGATCTAATCTATTTGTAATCATGCATGTTGTGTTTGCGGAGATCCGATGGATATTGAGATTATTATGTTGGTTTGATTAATGGTTTTGTCCTTATGATTCTATCATGTATGTGTTGTTTGTGATCTTGCATGCTCTCCATTGTTAGTAGCTATCTTGGACGACTTGTTGCTAGTGACTCCAAGAGGGGGTATTTATGCTCGATAGTGGGTTCATGCCTCTAGTTTCCAAGGTAAGTGACAGAAATCTCTTCGGTTGTAGATGTGCTGTTGCTACTAGGGAGAAAACAACGGTCTCTTGTTCATGGAACATCTGGACTGTTTACCTTACACACTTTGCTTAAAGCAGTTGTCTGTTGCTTGCAACTTAATATTGGAGGGGGTTCGGATAATAACCTGAAGGTGGACTTCTAGTCATAGATGCAGTTGGATGGCGGTCTATGTATCTTGTTGTATTGCCCAATCAAATCTCATAGGATCTTTCTGACTAGTAATTGCATTGTTATGCCTTGCTAAGTTCCTGTCAATTGCCCTGCTGTAATTTGTTTAACCTTTATGCCATGTTGTTTATCTAAGGAGAGCACCTCTAGTGAACTATGGACCCCGGTCCAATCTTTACCATTGATACATCTTCCACGGTTACTTGTTTACTTGCTGCAAACCATTACCTTCCACACCATACGTTTAATCCTTTGTTACAGTAAACCGGTGAGCTTGACAACCTCAATGATTCGTTGGAGCAAAGTCTTGAGTTTGTGTTGTGCAGGTATCCGCTTTGCTAGCAACACCTGTGTGACGTTTCCTTCCTCCTTCTGGTTCGATAACATCGGTCTCTACTGAGGGAAGACTTGCTGCTGTGCTCATCACACCTTGCTCTTGGGGTTTCCAACGAAGTCCTCTCTGTCAGGCAACACACACTTTATGAGAGAGTAGACAAGTGAATGCATGAACCTGATATGTCGTAAACGTATCTATAATTTTTTATGTTCCATGCTTGTTTAATATCTACTTTGCTATGCTTTGTCTACACTTTGAGATATTTTTATACATTTTCTGGGACTAACCTATTGACAAGATGACGCAGTGCCAGTTGCATGTTTTCTGCTATTTTTGGTTTCAGAAAAGCTAGTAAGGAAATAGTCTCGGAATTGGACGGGACAAAAGCCAAAGTCAATATTTCACCGAGGAGAACACAGAGACCAAAGGGCGACCGGAGGGGCGCCATAGGGTGGCCACACCCCCCAGGCGCAGGCCCACCCTAGGCCGCGCCTGGGCAGGGTGTGGTCCCCTTGGACGCCCTCCTGCCTCGCCTCTTCGCCTATAAAAGCCCCCCCATGCCAAAATCCTAAGTACCCGATCAGATCTCCATGAAACAGTCTGCGGCCGCCCCCACCATCTCCCTAGATTGGGGGGATCTAAAGCTCTTCCCGGCACCCTGCCGAAGAGGAGAGATCATCCCGGAGGCCTTCTTCATCACCATGCCAGCCTCCGGTATAATGCGCGAGTATTTCACCCTTGGACTATGGGTCCATACAGTAGCTAGATGGTTGTTTCTCCTCCTTTGTGCTATCATGTTTAGATCTTGTGAGCTTCGTTCATGATCAAGATCATCTATTTGTAATCATACATGTTGTGTTTGCAGGAATCCGATGAATATTGGGATACTATGTCAGATTGATTATTGATTCTATCATGTCTGTGCTGTTTGAGATCTTGCATGCTCTCCGTTTCTAGTAGCTATCTTGGCCAAGTAGATGCTAGTGACTCCAAGAGGGGGTATTTATGCTCGATAGTGGGTTCATGCCTCTATCGAATCTAGGGAAGTGACGGAAATCTCTAAGGTTGTAGATGTATTATTGCTACTAGGGAGAAAAAACAATCTTTTGTTCATGGAACAATTGTATTGTTTACTTTACACATATTGCTTAATGCAATTATCCGTTGATTGCAACTTAATACTGGAGGTGGTTCGAACGATAACCTGAAGGTGGATTATTAATCACAGATGCAGTTGGATGACTGTCTATGTATATTGTTATAGTTCTCAATCAAATCTCATAGGAATCATGAATGTCTAGTATTTGCATTGTTATGCCTTGCTCGGTTCCTGTCAATTGCCCCACTGTAATTTGTTCACCCAGCATATTATGTTATTTATCTTAAGGAGAACACCTCTAGTAAACTGTGGATCCCGGTCTAATTTTTACCATTATTACATCATCTATTCTTACCGTTTACTTTCTGCAAGCAACCATTACCTTCCACATCATACGTTTAATCCTTTGTTTTCAGCAAGCCAGTGAGATTGACAACCTCACTGTAAGTTGGGGCAAAGTCTTGAGTTTGTGTTGTACAGGATTCCAAGTTGCTAGCAACACCTTGGAGTTATTTCCTTGCTCCTACTGGTTCGATAACCTTGGTTTCATAACTGAGGGAAAATTTGCCGCTGTGCTCATCATACCTTCCTCTTGTGGTCTCCCAACGAAGCTCTATAATTGAGCCGCGTCAGAACCTTGGTCCACTTTTTATTATAAGAAACCAATTTTACTTACTTTTACTATCATTTACATTTTTTGCACAAAATAAATCCAAAAATACTTTTACTTTCTACAGGAATTAACAAAAGCATAAAAATTATTTTAATTTACTGATTATTTAATTCATTGTATTATTTAAGTTTTACTAATATGAAGCCTTGTGCTTTACAACCACATGGTGGAGTTGGGGCATAAGACATTAACTTTGTTTTGTAGGTTGTTAGAAGAGGTTGGTAGAAGGTTGTTGCTTAGATCCCCGAGAGTTCGATATAAATCCTCTAGTCACCTTGTGGCGGAAAATACGCTTGCGGTAACACTCTGCACTTAGAGTCCTAACGAGTTGATACATACAAAGTTGTTGCCATCAATGGTCTACAAGCAAAGATTATGGACAAAACCTTAAAATATAATTCAATGAAAACATTAGTCCCTTATACATCTGATGTTTTGGCGACAATCAAAGTATATCTTCTAGTATATAGGTGTTTGATATTCTCATGGTCTAAGGACAAAAACATAATATAAGCTATTATGACAATTAACAAACCAAATGAGTTACAACGATAAAGGTATTTGATATTCTCATGGTCTAAGGACTAAAGTATAATATAAGATATTATGACAATTAACAAACCAAATGAGTTACGATGATATGGTCTATAAGTTAATCATATAACTATATCCTATCATCACCACTGTTCTTCTAACATTGTGCTCTCATTATTGTTGGTATTATTGTTACATTAAAATATCTTGGTCAGGAAACGAGATCATCAAACAACACATGACCTAGCCCTAGAGGAGGGACTAGAAACATCTTGGTGTTTAGTTCTTTACGCGTGTTAATGAGTTTTCCTCTTAATCTCATATTCAAAACACATAAATAATAAATTGGAGTTTATTATGGCATCTTCACCTAGCCGACCCATTTGACCACAAGCGGTTCGAATCAGTTCACGCGGACGGTCGGCCGGTGAAAACCCGCCCAAGCGGCCCGACCCAAACGACCACTCCTGTCCGGGCTGACACATTTCTCGCCAAAAAATGCGCTGGAAATGCATCGCCGTGGATGCCACGCGTGTCCTCCCTCGTCTTATCGCGTCCACCAGGGCCCGCACAGAAGCAACCCAATGGCCACTGGCCTCATACCAAAACGCATCAATGGAGAAGGTTGACTCATAGGCTGGCCGTGCCGCCTGACTCCTAGGCTGGTCGCGCTTCCCAATGCTTGTGCTAGTCGCCCCCTCCCCATCCACTTGGGCATCCAGGGACAAACTTCATCTCCCCACGAAGTTCGCGACCCTCGTCGATGGGCAGGAGCCCCACCATGTCGTGTTGCGGGTACCCGGTGGCACGACCGACCTCTGGTCCATGGAGGTGATGTTTGACCGTCTCGGCCAGATGTACCTCGACAATGGGTGGAAGAAGTTCTGTCATGAGCACGATACTGAAGTCGGGCACTTCCCTGTATGACTTTGCAACGAGCAAACTGGCCATGCATATGCGAAGGAGTCTTCTATATAAAATCTACTATGTATGCAATGCAAGACAATTGTAAGCAAAACTATATATGCAATGCAAGGCAATTGTAAGAAAAATCAGTGAAACTATGTATGTAATGAAAGTCAAATTATGACATGAATTAAGAAAACAAAATGGGTTGGCGCCGCTAGGGCCACCCTCCACCCAAAAGGACAACGGCTAAAATGACATATTTCCGTGTCCACAAGCTGATCCAAATAGACCGATTTAGACACCTACCGTATCCGAAATGGGTCTGCCCAATGAAGATGTCCTTACTCCTTCGGTTCTGTCATGAAATATTATAATAGTATTACCTAATTTTACCACCTGCTGGTGTGCTTGATGGACGTCTTTGGATCCCTTCTATATTGGTTTGGTGGGAAAGTTAATACCTGCATAGTCTTGATCTAGCGGCGTTATACCCATTCCTCAAAAACTATGTTGATACACGTAGGGATGAAAATGAGCGAGAAGTTGCCGATTTTATCAAGAAAAATAGATGGAATTTTATAGAACGGAAACAAAAATAGAATTCTTTTTGGCGGAAAAGTAGACGGAACAGATTTTTCGGTGAAACAGGCGCAAAACAGAGTTTTTCTTTCCGGCTAATTTGGAATTTCCGTTTTAAGGTTGCTGCGGATATGGCCAAATCCAATCAGCCCATTACATGAGCTTGTCAAACCAAACTTTCATGAGTCTCATCCCAAAACAGTCGAGCATCTAATCGTTTCTAAAACTAGGCAACGATTTTATTGGTTTCCTTGTATGCTTGAGTTTTTTTTGGCATGATGCATGGGTTCTCTTGATTTCGGGTAACATGTGCAATGTTTTCATGACTGCACCATATTCGGTCCATATCTGGTTTCGACTATATCTACTTCCATTTTTATTTTCTAGGTTTTTATATTTGTTCCGTTATCTTAGAAAACAAATATGACACAACTTAGTTTCGTCAGTTATTCATTCAGCTCTCGTCCCTAAACATATTTGTTTACTATAATGGATCAATGCTTGTTGTTGCACTCCCACGCTAGATCGGTGGCGATTTGCGAAAAAGGTGAATGCGGTCCTATTTTTCTTATATAGTCTATAAATTATGGTGTTTTTTGTGAACTTTTTTTATACTTCTCAATCCTCTTTGCCGAGGGGCCGACTGTATATACTGATCGCGAAAAGTACTCGGGCCATACTGATCGCGAAAAGTATTCGGGCCACGATGTTTCGGGCTGGGGCGTTGGGCCTGTCCTCTGAGTCTACGAGGTGGGCCTGCACGCAACGCAACGTGGCCAGCCAGAGCACCGCACCGCCTCCCGGCGCACCGCGTTTTGATCTCGCAAGTCGCAACACTCGGGCCGTGTGACCTCACCTCCAGCAAGGCAGCGAAACCATGGCGGCCAGCAACCACCTCCGCCGTCTCGCCTCGGCGTCCGCTCCCGCTCTCTCCCGCCTGCCTCAGCCTCCTCCGTCGCTGCTCCACCGCCTCGCGTTCTCAAGCTCTGCCTCTCCCGCGGATCAGCCGCCACCGGTGGGTAACGCAGCAGCTGAGAACGGGGAGGCCCCGAGCGCCGGGAAGGAGGCGGGCGAGGCGCTGGGCGGTGATACTAGCGCGAAGAAGGCGGAGGCGGAGGAGGAGGATGATGAGAACAGCCCGGACTTGAACAAGGAGACGGGCGAGATCGGCGGCCCGCGCGGGCCCGAGCCCACGCGCTACGGCGACTGGGAGCGCGGCGGCCGCTGCTCCGATTTCTGAGAAATTGCCACTCCATGGAAGGGTAAACAGTAAACCTGCTCTTCGATCCGTTCTAAGGTGTAGTAATCATAAGGATGGCATGGTGCTGGTATGTTTTGTGTTACTGTGTTTTTACTCTCTGGGTTTGGGGAATAAATCTAGTTACTTGATATAGCGAACATGATTACTAAGTTTCAGGCATTAGCATGTCAGTATCGAAGTTCTCTGTATGAATTATGACGAATGATAACTGGAGAGTCCCTTGTTTATTTATTTCATGGCTGTCGACAGAAGTGTGATGATGGATGCTGAGCATGTCACTTAACGAGTTCTTGTAATTTTACATATTCGAAGGTTTCCTCTGCGCCGAGGTGATCCGTAGAACAGATTATATGATGTGCTTGCTTCCTAGCACTGCGGCGCTTAGCGTGTCCTAAATCACTGTGTCTTGCTACCTAACATTTCTGGTGCTGTTAATTGTTTTCACCTTGGAAAATTGTTTATGCGAGAGAGAAAGTTGGATTGGAGGTGTCTTGCCTGTTGTCTCTTGCATTGGAATTACCAGGATGATGCTCTATATTCTGACGACTTGGTGGCACTTGTGAGATGAATCATCTAGTGGGATTGCAGTGACCTTCACATTTTTTCATAATGACTGCAGTAGACTGAATCTTCAGATAACAGCAGGAACATATTTTTTCCTGAACAACCACGATACATCTTCTGAAAAAATGTTCCTAGTGGAATATAACATATGCTGTACCTGCTTCATACCATTGTGGCACTTCTAGTGTCCAAAACACGCCTCTTGTTGACTAACATCTCTGGTGTTTTGTGCCTGATTGATTTTCACCTCTGAGGTTGATCATGCAGGAGAGAAATTTGGAACTCCGATTGGGGTGGCTGTTGTTTGACTTACTCATATTTTTTCATAATGACTGTAGTAGACTGAATCTTGAGATACCAGCAGGAACATATATTTTCCTGAACAACCATGATCCATTTTCTGAAAAAATGTTTCTAGTAGAATATGACATATGTTGTGCTTGCTTCGTACCATTGCAGCGCTTCTAGTGTCCAAAAACAGAACGTCTTGTTGACTAACATTTCTGGTGTGCTGTGCCCGATTGATTTTCACCTCGGAGGATTGATCATGCAGGAGAGAAATTTGGAACTTCAATTGTGTGGCTGTTGGTTTTATCTTGAATTAGATACTTCCATCTAGTGGAGTTGCAGTGAATCTTCAGATAATAGAAGTAACCTCGAATCATCCTTTTTCTGGAACATCCTTGATCCTTCTTATGAAAAGAATGTTCTAGTGTACAATGGTAGGTCTTGAGGGCCATAGTATTGTGCCATGATTGCAAGGTTTAGATAAAAGGAAAACTTTTCGAGTTTTCAGAGCAATAGACAGGCCGGTTTTGCCTTTGTTTGCCCCCACTGATCCAGATATTAGTCCATCGGCACCCAGCATCTTTCCTGGTAGTGGCAGAGCCGGTCATACCAGTTTATTACCAGACCTCAACTACCAGAGTGTGCTATCACGGGCAATCATGAGCGGCAAGAAAGTATCCAAAAAATACTGAGAAATGAGAATCATGGGCATGATTTTTAACAAATTGTTTTGCCTTCACCTATCGTCGCATCTTTGTTTTGAGCCAAACATACTTAAAGTTACTGTTTCAAACTTCAAAAATCTCAATGGATTCATCCGCCTATTATATGGATGAAACGTAAGAACAACATAATCAAATTTGCCAACTCAAATGTGCAAATCCCTGTTATATATGTTGTTAAGATCAACTAGTCTAGAATCATCACGGTAGATCTTTTCCTAAAAGTTCTAGTCGAAATCTCAGAGAGAGAGAGGGAGGGAGGGAGGGAGAGAGAGAGAGAGAGGGGCAAACCTTCGGTGCGGCTCGAGGAGCCCGAGCCAACGGCGTGAGTGGGCAGTGGTGGCGGCGTCGGTGGTGCCTCCCGTCACTCTGCGCGGACCCTCGATCGGAAGGGCATGGGGAGTGGCACACAACGGATCTCGTTAGTTGTGCCACTAGACCCCACCTCTTTATATACATGCGCAGGTGACAGGGGCCCACCAACCGGGAGGTTGGGCGTCCCCGATCAGGACGCGGTCAAGGGGTGTGATCGAGTCGTTGGGCGCGGTCACGGTTGAGATCAATCTAACATTCTTCTCTTGATCTCAACTTTACTTTTAACTTTATACTTTACTCGTTTCATCACAGATCAGTACATAGAGCATGTTTCATCGTCTCAGCTCAATTGCCAATAGAATCAGACAACCAGTACATACTCTTCTATTTTGAAATAAATTCTGTTACTTTTGGGCCTCAGTAGTCCAGGAATCATAGGCTTTCCATTAAACTCATGCTGGCTATGTGTTCCTTGAACACATTGGGTGGTGAGCCTTTCGTTAGCGGATCCGCAAGCATATCCTTTGTCCTTATATGCTTGAGACTTATAGTTTGATCTTGGACTTTGTCCTTCACAACATAATACTTTATATCTATTGACTTTATCGCATTACTCGACTTGTTGCTATGAGCATAGAATACTGCGGGCTCGTTGTCACAGTACATCTTTCGTGGCCTGTTGATGCAGTCTACCACTTTCAAGTCGGGTAGAAATTTCTTTAACCATAACGCCTATCCCATGGCCTCATAACATGCTATAAATTCTGCATACATCGTAGATGATGCAACTATTGACTGTTTGGCGCTTCTCCACGAAATAGCACCTCCTGCGAGAGTAAAGACATACCTTGTCGTGGACTTTCTGTCATTTTTATCTCCCGCAAAATCTGCATCTGAATACCCTCTTATTTTTAGGAAATCAGATCTTTTATATGTTAGCATGAGGCCTCTTGTGCCTTGCACATAACGCAAAGCTTTCTTTACCATCGTCCAGTGCTCTATGCCTAGATTCTCTTGATATCTACCGAGTACCCCGACGATAAAAGCTAAGTCAGGGAGTGTGGACACTTGTGCATATTGTAAGCTTTCAACGGCCGAAGCATATGGTACTGACTTCATTTGATCGATCTCATATTGGTTCTTTACTATCGCCCTTGACTATGGGAGCAGGTGTTGTATTACTCGCATGCATATTGTATTTCTTTTAGAATCTTTTCACAATATGCTTTCTACGACAGTCCTAACACTCCATTCTTTCTATCTCGATGAATTTCTATGCCCAGAACATAAGAAGCTTCACCAAGATCTTTCATGTCAAAATTTGAAGACAAGAACTTCTTTGTTTCTAGTAGTAGACTGACATCACTGCTAGCAAGCAAGATGGCATCCACATACAGAATTAGGAAAATATATTTCCCACTTTTAAACTTTGCATAAATACAGTTGTCCTCAACATTCTCTTTGAATCAAAATCTTTTAATTGTATCATTGAACTTTAAATACCACTACCTAGAGGCTTGCTTTAAACCATAAATGGATTTCTTTAGGTGGCATCCCACATGTTCCTTCCCCTCCATGAAAAAACCCTTGGGTTGTTTCATATAAACATTCTCTTCTAAATCTCCATTTAGAAATGCCGTCTTAACATCCATTTGATGCAACTCTAAATCAAAATGTGCAACTAGTGCCATTATGATTCTGAAGGAATCCTTACATGAGACCGGAGAAAAAGTCTCATTGTAATCTACCCCTTCTCTTTGCGTAAAGCCTTTTGCCATAAGTCTAGCTTTGTACTTTTCTACATTCCCATTGGAGTCATACTTTGTTTTGTAGACCCATTTGCATCCTACTGTTTTGGCTCCTTTAGGAATTTCCTCTAAGTCCCAAACATTGTTGGAACTCATCGATTTCATTTCATCTTCCATTGCCTCCACCCACTTGGCTGAGTGAGGGCTTCTCATGGATTCTTCATATGAGGTAGGATCGCCCTCCATATGAACTGTTTCTGTGTTATAAACTTTGTAAATTTCTTTGGAAATGGCTGGTCTTTGTTCTCTTTCAGACCTTCTGAGTTCATCAACCTCTTGCTCATTTCGTGCCTCAGGTTCTGGCACATTTACAGTATGTGGTTGTTCTGGCTCCCTTTCGTGCTCAACAGTGGGTTCAGGTGGCTCCTGATGGACAGGTTCTGAACCTTCTCCCATTGCTGTCACGTGTGGAGTCAAAACAGGTGCCGGCACCACAACCTCAGGGGTTGTAGATGGTGGCACAACAGGTAGCGAGAAAAATGTCTCCTAAGTCATTGGATTAGGTGCATGCACCCTCTTCTCCCCAAGATCAATTTTCTGAGCTACCTGTTGGAGATATGCCCTAGAGGCAATAATAAATATAGTTATTATTATATCTTTGTGTTTATGATAAATGTTTGCATTCATGCTATAACAGTATTAAAAGGAAACATTAATACTTGTATGATTTGTAAACTAAATTAGAGTCCCTAGTAAAGCCTCTTCATGATACTAGCTTGTTGGTTAATAGATGATTGTGGTTTCCCTATCATGAACATTGAGATGTTGTTAACAACAAGATCATATCATTAGGAGAATGGTATGATGGACATACTCCTATAGATAAGCGTAGCATAAAGATCAAGTCATTTTAATAGTTCAATTGCTATAAGCTTTCTGATACATAGTAACCTAATTCCTTCGACCATGAGATCATGCTAATCACCATCATCATAAGGATGCTTTGATGACATCAAACACCACACCGTAACTGGGTGGCTATAAAGGTGGCATTGAGTGTTCGGAAAGTATGGATTGAGGCACATGGATCAAGAGTGGGATTTGTCCATCCATATGACGAATAGATATACTCTGGGCCCTCTCGGTGGAATGTCATCCAATTGGCTTGCAAGCATGTGACTGGCTCACAAGGTATCACATACCACGGGAACAAGAAAAGAGTACTTATCAGTAACGAGGTTGAACTAGGTATGCAGAGATACCGACGATCAAAACCTCGGATAAGTAAACTAACGTGAGACAAAGGGAAATTGGTATCGTATGTAAGTGGTTCATTCGATCACAAAGTAATCGTAGAAACATGTGGGAGCCATATGAATTTCCAGATTCCTCTATTGGTTATTGATCGGAGAAGTGTCTCGGTCATGTCTGCATAATTCACGAACCGTAGGGAGACACACTTAAGGATTCGATGTTGTTGAGTAGTTATGGAATGATGAGTAAGAGACCGAATGTTGTTCGGAGTCTTGGATGGGATCCGGGATATCACGAGGAGATCTGGAATGGTCCGAAGAATAAGATTCATATAAGGAAAGTCCTGTTTCGGAGTTGGGGAATGATTCCGGTGTTTTCACCAGGAATGTTCTAGAAGGGTCCGGAAGGTCCGGCACTCCGAAGGGGAAGGGTACATGAATGTGTCATGACAATATGAAATGGTTGCATCATGTATTAGGTCACTTGGCTGGGCAAAATAAAGAGAGAAATCAAATCCAAGTTCTAAAGTCAAACGCTAATTTGAAAAGTCAAACGGCAAGTTTGCTTGGTGGAGGGAGAGTAGGAAACCTACTTGGGGAGGAAGTCCCCTCCCTCCACCCACCGGCCAAGGAGGCCGAGTTGGGGAAGGACTCCCTCCTCCCAACCGGTCACCCTCCACCTATATAAGGAGGGGTAGGGCGCCCCCTACCCATCACACTCAAAACCCTAGCCTCCAAGTCGCCGGCCACCTCCAAGCCGCCGCCTAGGGCCTCCTCTAACTCGGCGAGTTAGGGTTTCCCCAAACCCTAGCCATCGGCCAAGCCCTCCCCTTGGTTCCCTCTAAATCCTAGATCACCAAGGCCTCTCTCATACTCCACCATACTACTTTGCAAGGCGAAGCCTCTGGGATCTCCCTCTACTTCGATACCACGTCAGGTCAGCCGAATCGTGAGGAGAGTGTTATAACCTCCACTGCTGGAACAAGGAGAGGAAGGTCTTCATCGAAAACCGACGTGTCACCGATCTTGGAAGCGCTGCCGGAACGCAGCGCCGGAAGGATCGTCTACGCGATCTTGAGATCGGCAAGAGTATGACTACATCACCCACGAGAATATGCTCTCGTTAACCGCTTTGGAATCTTCGAGGGTGAGTTCCTCTATCAACTCGTTGCTACAATCTAGTAGATAGATCTTGGCTTGTTTGTTTGCATGCGGTAGAAATTTTTTGTTTTCCATGCTACGAACCTCTACACTACCGTGCTCCCCCTCATCAATTCGTCCTCCAAGAAGACTGCATGTCTGGTTTCTACAAACTTTGTGTATCTGTCAGGACAGTAGAAACGATAACCTTTTGATCTATCTGGATAGCCAATGAAGTGGCAAGACACTGTTTTGGGGTCTAACTTTGCAATGTTTGGATTGAAAACTTTTGCCTCAGCTGGGCTCCCCCAGACCCTCAAGTGGTGCAGAGAGGGGACTCTGCCTGTCCACAATTCGTACGGTGTTTTGGGCACCTACTTACTTGGTACTCTGTTGAGAATGTGAATGGAGGTTTTAAGCGCCTCCATCCACAATCCCAATGGGAGGATGGAATAGCTCATTATGCTGCGCACCATATCCATAAGGGTACGATTACGCCTTTCAGCTACTCCATTTTGCTGAGGTTCGCCCGGCATAGAATACTGGACGACTATTCCATTTTCCTGTAAGAACCTTGCAAAAGGTCCACGTACTTGACCATATGGAGTGTGTCGACCGTAGTACTCCCTCCACGGTCGGACCGGACTATCTTAATTCTTTTATCATGTCGATTTTCAACTTCAGCCTTGAATATTTTAAATTTATCCAATGCTTTAGATCTTTCTTTAATTGGATAAATGTAACCATACCGGGAGTGATCATCCGTAAATGTTATGAATGAATCATAACCATCCACACTTTTCACAGGAAATGGTCCACAAATATCAGTGTGGATGATTTCTATTGTTGCTATCATTTGGTTTGCACCCTTTTTAATTTGCTTTACATACTTTCCTTTGGTGCAATCTATGCATTGTTCGATATCTGAGAACTCTAACAGAGGAAGAATGTCATTTTTAACGAGGATTTCTATTCTTCCCCTCGAAATATGGCCTAATCTACAGCGCCATAACTTCGACGAGTCATGTGTTCGCTTTCTTTTCTTTTGTACACACAGAAATACTTTTTCACATAGTGATAACAAATAAAGCTCATAGTGAAGCAAGATAACATCCACATAAGCATTATTAAACCATATGGCACACTTGCCATATCACACTCATAGTTATCTTTGTCCACACGGGATACTTATCAAGTTTCTGTGTAATGAAGGCTTTTAGTCTTTTCTATGTCCCATTTTTCTGGGGACATGCTATAATTGACAACAAAGGTGTCAAACTGTTGAGGCAGTGAAGCCATCACCAAGTGAACAAGGAGTGCAACCTTTAGCTCGAAATCAACATCCATGGGTTTAAGCTTGGCTACCATATTGCTCATCCGGAGTCTCTTATACCATGTACACCTCCATTGTATCTTTCTGTCACCAGCTGTTTCAGCAGGTGGGGCATATGTCTTTTGAAGAACCAGTGAACTGACTCTTTATCTTTTCTATAAACTCCCATGCAGAAGCATACTTTGCAATTGAGAACGCTAATGCGGGCTCAATTGTGTTCTTTATAAAAATAATGCAACTTTTGTTGGTATTAAACATATTTTGGTCCTCTAAGGTATATGCCATCTCCAATAGAGCATGGTCCTTTTTCTTTTCCTGCCATGCAACATCATCATCTTTTCTTCTTTAAAAACACAATGATATGTAACCATAACAACAATCGCATACATTAATCCAACGTTGGTATAAATTAAAACATACAACTGTTTATGCAATTAAATCTATATCACCATTGGGCAGATAATAGAGATAAATGCAGATGTTATTGCAACAAAACATGATCATGTTATTAATAACGTTGGTCATAAAATAACAGAACCATAATTGTTTCAATAATCACTTTAACATACTTTTAAAATTTAATTCTCACTTTAAACCTTTAATAAACACTTTTAACTATTTACATAGATAAAAACACCTTTCAACATAAAATAACAAATCATGATCATGCTATTAATAAACGTTGGTTATATAATAACAGAATCATAATCACATTTTAATATCACTTTATCACATCCTTGTTTAAAAAATTTAATTATCACTTTATTGCATTTAAGCAATTACCTTTAACTATTTGCAGCGGAATATGAATACAAAATTCATCAACTTTAATACTTTACAGAAATTACTGTCACTTTTATATTTTCTAAACAAATTTTCGTTGGAATAATTTGAATAAAAAAACTATATGAAAATTTGCTCAAAACTGAACAAAAAACATCAAAACTTTGCTTTGGAAAAAAATAACAGAGAAAAATGGCAGAGCAGCCCGACACGCCGGTGGCCCACAGCCCACCAGCGTGCTTCTCATAGCGCTCTGCTCTAGGCGGCAGATAGCGGCCTGCCAGTGGCCCAAAGCCCGCCTGGGCTCGCCGCCGCCCACACCCTGGCCGTCGGATTAGATCCGACGGTTGCGCGCGACGGTCGCTTGGTCAAAACTGACCCCGACCAGCCCCGTCAACAACCCTTGCTCCCACTCTCCCCCATGCGCTCAACCCTCTGTCCCGCGACGGCGGCGGCGACGCTCGACGACACTCCCGCTCCCCTTTTATTTACCTTCCTTTTCCACCACCACCGCCACCAACACGAGGTTTGGAAGAGGACGCGACGACCCCCTGCTTCCTCGCGCAGGCGACGACGGCTGGAGCTACGTGGCACGCGCCTTTCCCCCGAAAGGCTCTCTCTTTCGGTAGTGGCGGAGGCGTGGCCCCCTCCATGCCCGTGCCCTTCTTCCTAGATGCCCCTGCATAGGTGCGCGTCGGGATCGAGAGGGGTAGGCGCGGCCATGACGGCGGCGCTCTTTGCCGGCAACGACGGTGAGTTCTTTTCCCCCTCTTTTGATTTGGGGATTAGGGATTCGGATTTCTCTCTAGGATTTGCCTTTTGGGGATGAACTAGGGTTAGAAAAATTCCTTTTTCTACTGAAAATTTCTAGCACTAGAATGGCTCTGATACCAATGTTATATATACTGTTAAGATCAACTAGTATAGAATCATCATGGTAGATCTTTTCCTGTAAAGTTGTAGTCAAAATCTGAGAGGGAGAGGGAGATCGGGAGAGAGAGAGGGCAAACCTTCGGTGCGGCTCGAGGAGCCCGAGCCGGTGACCATCGGGGAGGGCGATGGCGTGAGCGTGGGCAGTGGTGGCGGCGTCGGTGGTGCTTCCCGTCACTCTGCATGGACCCTCGATCGGAAGGGCGTGGGGAGTGGCACACAACGAACCTCGTTAGTTGTGCCACCGGACCCCACCTATTTATATACATGCGCAGGTGACAGGATCCCACCAACCAGGAGGTTGGGCGTCCCCGATCAGGACGCGGTCAAGGAGTGTGATCGAGCCGTTGGGCACGGTCACGATTGAGATCAATCTAACAATCCCTAGATGAAGAACTGAAAGTTCCACAATGGCAGAATCAGACCTATGGCGTGGACGTGCTACTTGTGGTTCTAGTATGTTACCTAAAGAGGATCTAGGTGGAAGAGAGGCTGCGGAGGATCACCCACCCACTGTGGTGGCAGCCGTCGTCGTCGTGCTTGGATAGTGCCACAGCTACAGGATTGGGTATCAGATCGAGAACAGGAAGATGGTTGGGACCGCTCCACGCACTTCCACCGGCGGCAGTTGCCCCCGCAGCCTTGATCGCCGCATTCATGCCGTCGACGCCTTGATCTAGTGCTTGAGGAAGAAGATACGGAGGCGCAGGATGCCACGACGGCATCCATGGCGCCGGCCCGCCAGAGCTCGAGGCGGCTAGTGCTAGACGAATTGGGAGAGGACCCAATAACCGCGTCGTCGTTGGGGGCGCAGGAGGGGGCGCCGGAGGTGCGGGCTGACGGGGAGGGTCTTCGAGGTGGTGGAGCATGCCGCCGGAGCGGGGAGGCGGTGGGAGGTGGGCTGGTGCGTTGTTCCGCTGTGAGGGTCATGTATGGAGTATGTGGGGGACTGTCGAAGTGGGATTCAACATCTCGGAACGGCTTCATCGAGCAGAAACTGCTTACGTGTCACCACCATGTAAATTCTCACGGTTGAACAAAACTCTCACAAAAAAGAGAGCATGCACATTTAGGATGTTACATACTACTAGTATTCAGTGCCTGTTGGAGATGCATTATTACTGTTGGCAGGTTCTATACTCCTGCGTTCCATAACCGAAGCAGACCATTAGTGAAGGATGCACCATATGGGGCCGGGCGGGCATGCGTACGTTGAGGAGACAAGAAACGTCTCATCTCAGCACCAACTATCCGTGGGTATAAATACCGCGCACATCGACTGGACGTAGCATCATCCGACGATAGCAGGCACAGGGGCAAACCAGCAGCATGACGCCAACCCGCTACCTCGCCGCGCTCGCCACCGTCGCCCTCGTCGTCCTGGCGGCCATCGGCGCCGAGGCCGGGGCCGACACGAGCGACTGCAAGGTCGCGCAGATACAGTTCAGCGACTGCGTCACGTACGTCCTCGGCGCCGACACCAAGGTCTCGCCGCGATGCTGCGTAGGGCTCGGCGCCATCATGGACACGGCCCGGACCGGGCCCGATTCGCGTAGCCTCTGCGCCTGCCTCCTGTCGGAGATGGTCGGCGCCATGGGGAACCTCGGCCTCGCCGCCGACATCCCCGCCGCCTGCGGCCTCCCTAGCGTCCCCTTCCTCCCCACCAGCCCTGACTTCGACTGCTCTCGGTACGTGCGACAAGCCTACTAATACACGCGCGTCTCTGTTTTCATCTGTTCTCCATTTTTTTTGCTTTCTTCCTCCTCGGGAATTAAACTGAATAATCAGAAAGATGTACTACCACTGCTTAATCTCTTAATTAATGTGCAGGATCCCTCCACGGAAATGAAACTGCATAATCAGTAGGCCGCAACAACGAAGAGCACCCATCGATCGAATCGAATAAGAAGAAGACACAAAGGACATGTTATTCGAGATTTGTGTTCTTCTTGATCGAGGAATTGCCGGAAGAGTAGTATATATATAGTGTTGTTTAAATAACCCCTGTTCGAACTAAGATGGTCACAGCAAAGCTTTATCGAATCATGCTGACATTGATTCCTCTCGAACACATTACACACCTATTGTTATATTGTAAAAAATATACTTTTTTCTGTTTTGTCTTGTTTTATTTTTTGCAACATAGCTTGGCAGCGTTGATCCGGGTAATTGCTTGTGTACTTCACTACTTGTCAGTGTCTACCGTTCAGATACAAACACATATGCAATGTGAGACTTTTCACACAACAAAAGTTTGTCCCTTTCGGTGACGACTGTATCCCTTTGGTAGCAATCAAGGGTGTAATCAGATCTCGGCCGTCCTTGGCCTTGGGTTAAGGCTTGTTTGCTTGGTTGCATCACATTTTTTGTCTCTCCTTCCTATCAGATCGCCCGCCAACGCCACATCTCATCATTGTGGTTGGTCTTTGCACCTCTAGGGTTTTAGACAGCGGTTTTCTTGTCCCACGATTTACATTCCCTAGATCCAATACCTACCACCATTAGCCTTTCATATGATATAGGGTGTGGGATCATACACCACCTAACCCTAAATCGTATCACTTCGTATGGAGATGGAGGGTGTTGTGTTGGTCGGAGGCAAAGAGGAAGGGGTGAAAAATCACTAGTCAACTCTCAAAAGGCGGGGATGGTGGAATTTGAGGCCCTTGGTACCATTATATATGGGAAGCAACACTTGTGGAGGCGTTAGGGATCTGGTTTGGGAAGATCTAGTGTCTGTTGAAGGGGGTTGACCACAAGGATTAGGGTGAAAATATTTTTATATTGACATTCCACCTACCTACTATGAAGGCGCTTGAGGGTGGCTAGTAGTTGTTGATAAGGAATCCATGATCATGGAAGACTATGTCCCACCAAAAATCCCATATGAGTGTGAGTTTGAGCCAATTCCAATTTGGGCCTATGTGGCCAAGTTAACAATGGGGATGCTGAACAAGGAGTCAGGAAAGAATCTCAATGCATATTAGGGTGTTCATGGACATTAATGATGGCATGGCTATCGAGGAAATTATGTGGGTGAAGGTATAAGAACCAGATAATGAGGAGGGGTCATGGTGCAAGTTGGAGAGGTTGGAAAGGACCACCCTTCTGAGTATGAGTTCCTACTCGAGTTTTCTTTACATATGGTCTGATCGTTATTTCAGGACAAACTGAAGAAATGAGCCGGCTAAAGTAAAACCAGTCGTAGAAAAGGAAAGAAAAAATTCCCTGCCTACAAACCAAAAAGTCCAAGGAAATTTCATTGAACCAAAGAGACTATTGTTGTGGAGCCTCCCCCATTTTTAAAACAATCTCTCCCATATGTTATTATCTTTACTTTTACATTACTCAAGGAATCATACAATTAAAATGTGTCCATACCAATTTTATAGATACCCTAGCAATGTATGAGGAAAATAACTAAATATTTAGTTAGGTTTTTCAGTTTTAAATGTTATTAATTTGTTTGATATCACTTTCAAATAAGGCTCACATTTTTTTGGTTTTCATGTTTTTAATCTTTCCATTGACTTTAAAAAGTTTAATCAAACCATTGGTTGTGATTGGGATGTAATTTCATTCACACGTTCAATATTAGTTTCAAAGAGGATTCATGAACTTATTTGAAATTTCACCGGTTCCATAAATTTGTGTCAAAATTTAGAAAGATTCATTGCATTTTCATTTGGTTTTCCAGAAGGTTTCAAAAGGTTTAAAATTTAAATAGTGTTTTATTTGAGCTCCATTGAGCCACCTTTCTTGAGTTTAATCTTGATACGAAAGATAACTCACAAATGTAATTGGGGCTTTATTTATGTCTCATTATGGATCGTAAATGGATATAAACATGGATGAAACATAGTGCACAAAATCAAAGTATAATTTTGAAGCTATATGGACAAAAACATGGATGAAACTCGTAGTGCATCTCTATGAATTAAACTGAACAATCAGAAAGATGTACTACCACTACTTAATCTCTTAATTAATTTGCAGGATTCCTCCACGGAAATGAAACTGCGTAATCCGCAACAACTAAGAGCACCCATCGATCGAATCGAATAAGGAGAGGACACAAAGGACATGTTATTCGAGATTTGTATTCGATCGTCTGCAAGGAATTGCCGGAAGAGTAGTATATATATTAGTATTGTTTAAATAACCCCTGTTCGAACTAAGATGGTCATAACAAAGCTTTATCGAATCATGCTGACATTGGTTCTTCTCGAACACATTACACATCCATTGTTATTGTTAAAAATAATACTTTTTATGTTTCGTCTTGTTATATTTTTTTGCAAAATGGCTTGTGGTCGAGGTCCAGTCTGTTGTTGCATAGCTTCGCAGTATTGGTCCACGTAATTGCTTGTGTACATGACTACTTGTCAATATCTACCGTTCAGATACGAACACATATGCAATGTGAGACTTTCCACACAACAAAAATTTGTCCCTTTCGGTGTCGATTGTGCCCCTCTGGTAGCGATCATGGGGGCAATTGGATCTCGGCCGTCCTTGGCCTCAGGTTAAGACTTGTTTGCTTGGTTACATCACAATTTTTGTCTCTCCTTCCTATCAGATCGCCCGCCAACACCACATCTCATCATTGTGGTTGGTCTTTCCACCTCTAGGGTTTTAGGCAGTGGTTTTCTTGTCCCACGATTTACATTCCCTAGATCCAATACCTACCACCGTTAGCCTTTCACATGATATAGGGTGTGTGATCATACACCACCTAACCCTACATCGTATATATCACTTCGTATGGATATGAGTGCGGTAGGCATAGAGACGGATGGACGGGCGTTGCATGGACAAGTCTAAACATGTAACTTTAAGATCTAGGGCAATTGCAGATAAATAAGAATAAACATCCAAGTACTAAACAATCATAGGCATGTGATCCATATATAGCCATGCGTGCTCGCAATGAGAACTTGCACAACATCTTTTGTCCTGCCAACCCATGGCAGCGGGCCTCTAGGGAACTACTGGCAATTAAGGTGTTCCTTTTAATAGAGCACCGGAGCAAAGCATTAACACTCCGTGAACATATGTGATCCTCACACCACAGCCATCCCCTCCGGTTGTCCTGATTTCTGTCACTTCGGGGTCTTTGGATCCGGACAATGATATGTGTACATAGCTTGTAGATAAGATCACAAACAATACTATCATAATGATTCAATAATAAGTTCAGATCAAAGATCATGGCACTCGGGCCCTAGTGACAAGCATTAAGCACAACAAGTTGCGACAAAGTTAAATAGCACTAATAGAGATACTAGGCACCATGCCTTAACAATCTTATTCGATTACATGATAGAACTCATCCAATCCCTACCATCCCCAAGCCTACAGCGGGGGATTACTCACTCATCGATGAGAGAAACATTGATGGTTGATGGAGAGGCGTTGGCGATGACGATGGCGATGATCCTTCCCAAATTCCCCGTCTCGGCAGGGTGCCAGGACATAGTTTCTGGATCCGAATCGCGGCTTCTGGTGGTGGCGGCGCAACGGAACTCTTTCTGAAAAATGACCCCCTCCCCCCGGTTTTTAGGTCAAGAGGTAACTTATAGGCAAAGAGGGAGTCCGAGGGAGTGCTTGGGGGTGGCCGCACCCCCCTAGGCGCCGCCAGGCCTAGCCCGCTCCTGGCAGGGGTGTGGGCCCCCCAGGCCTCCACTCCGTCTCATCTTCTGGCTCCGTGGATCTTCTGGTGAAATAAGATTTTTGGCATATTTTCTGGAATTTTTCATGATAGTTGATTTTCTGCACAAAAACTAGACACCAAGGTAATTCTGCTGAAAACAGCGTCAGTCCGTGTTAGTTGTATCCAAATCACACAAGTTTAGAGAAGAAACAATAGCAAAAGTGTCCAGGAAAGTAGATACGTTTTGGACGTATCAATCAACTACAGGAAGGAACATCACCGCTGAGCGGGAAAATGCTCGGCGTAGGCTGGATCCCCCTCGGGCCTCCTCAACGCCGAGGGGAACTCTCGGCCTTAAGCCCTCGGCGTAGGTGGTCCTCGGCACAACAATTTACCTTTGGCGTTGCTCCGGCCCTCGGCGTAGAGGGCTATGCCGAGCCTTTTATGATGCCCCTCGGCATAGCCCAGCCGTCGGCACACGGAGTTAACGGCGCAGAGAAGACGGCGCCCAGGAGCAACGCTGAGGGGGATACGCTCGGCATTAGTTGCCACGTGGAGCGGTAGGAAGGATGCTGCGAGAGACCTGTGCCGAGGGGAGCCCACTCGGCTTTGTGTGATCTGTCCCGAGGGGTGCCCTCTCGGCGTTGCTTGCTCTGCACGGAGGGGTTCCCTCTTGGTGTTGCTTTCTCTGCGCTGAGGGGTGACCTCTCGGCGTTGCTTGCTATGCGCTGAGGGGTACCCTCTTGGCGGTGCTTGCTCTGCGCTGAGGGGATCCCGCTTGGCGTTGCTGTCTGTGCCGAGGGGATCCTCTCGGCGTCGACGTCCACCAACCCTCGGCTTAGGTCCTGCCAGGTGTGCTATACTGCTAGCAACGCTGAGAGGAATCCCCTCAGCGTAGGTCCTACCAGGTGTGCTATGCTGCTAGCAACGCTGAGAGGAATCCTCTCGGCGTAGGTCCTGCCAGGTGTGATATCCCGCTAGCTTGATAATAGCAATGCCGAGGGGATTCCCCTCGGTGTAGGTATCGCAATACTGAGCGGATTCCTCTCGGCTTTGCTATGTGCCGTTAATTTTCACTACGCAGAGCTATGCCAACGGTAAGCCTCTCGGCACTGCCATATACCGTGAACTATCCGTCCGCAACACGGGAAGGAGACCCGTGCTCAGCTTGCGCCGATGGTGCCCTCGGCATTGCTACATCTATGCTGAGGGTATAGTTATACCGAGGGCCCCTCTCGGCATTGCTCGTCTGTGCCAACGGTATTTTTGCGACCTAGGACACTGCGCGAGCTATGCTGAGCAGCCTGACCATTTCCCCTCGGCGTTGATATCCCGCTCAGCATCTGCGTTCGTTCCCGGCATGGATGCCAAGGTCTCTCCGCAGCGCTGCACGGGGTTCGAAGACGTCAAGGACTTGGCAACGACCGCAGAACAGCGTCGGGCCCTCTGCGCCTGCATCCTGTCGGAGATGCACGCAGCCGGCAAGGTCAACCCCGGACGCGTCGCCGCCCTCCCTGCTACTTGCGGCCTCCGTGACCGTGGCCTTTCTCTCGACCAGCCCCAACTTTGACTGCTCCCGGTACGCGTACAGCAGCAGTCAGCAGCAGCATGCATGCACATGCATGCATGGCCTGACCGGTTTGACTTGTTCGTGCATCCTTAAGTTTTTAGTATATTCTTAGCGAATTGAATCGAAATGCTATTCTATATTTTTTTGCAGAATTCATTGAGCAGATCAACAAATCAGTTTACGGCATACGAAGACCTGGAAAAAGAACACTTGAAGTTGGCATGCTTTTTTCTATTTTCCTTTTAGAACCTATAAAAGTTGGCCCTGTGTTAGAGTATATCACGATTTAAACATATTAGGTAGTTTCATATTGTAATCCAATTCTATCTCTAGTAGTCTTTTTGCCCTTCAAGTCTTTTAGTACTATATAAACAGCCCAAGGGCTCACGTTGTAATCACCACAATCAATATCAATACAGATAATATTCCGCAATTCTACATGGTATCCGAGCGGTTCGCTCCGCCTAGGGTTTAGCACCACCGCTTCCGCCGCGCCGCCCCCGGGAAGATCGTTCTCTGCCGGGAGCCGTGCAAATAGTAGATTAGATATTTCTTCGCCAAATTTTTCTCGCCGGCCGCTTGACCGGCGTTTCTTCTTCTTTCGCCGATCATAGATCGTATTGCGTCGTCCACAACCACATATCGTCATCACGCGCCTCTACTTCAACCTCGGCATCGACTCATCTTCGGCAAATCATCGTCAACGATCGTGCCAAGGAGGCTCCGCGCTGCGTCCCAAGGGACGCCTTCACGCGCTACGTCGGCTTCTCCGTCCTCACGTCGTCACCACGCCGGCCCGTCTTCGCCTACATCAATCGGGACGCAAGTCCCCGAGTACGCGTCTCGCCATCAACAAAGGGTTGCACCTTCATTACCCGTGGTCATCATTGCCGACAACCATCTACACCAGCAACATCGTCACATCGTCGCCGCCACCACCAATCGTGGTCCTCGTCAACGCCAACAAGTTCTTCTACACGAGCGACGCCGCACTCATACAAGCGGAAAATACGGGTCTAATCCCCAAAATCAACTACCGCAACAATTCAATCGCCATCAACAACTACCTCGTCGTCTTCGCCCACCACGACCTTGCCGCCAGAGTCGCAGTCTAATTTTTTATTTGCACAAGTTTGTGCTCAATTTTCTTCTTGCGGCCACTTCATCTACTCTGACAAGGCGGACAACTTCTACACCGACCGTTTACGGAAATTTTCTTTGCTCCTCAATCCGGCTCTGGCACGCATGGCTCACGATGGTCCCTGTCTTCGCATGCTCGGTATCGGCAACATCGATGCGTGCCTTCGTCCCCGACACGCTCCCGAGTCTGGCAAGCTCGGCATTGCGGGTCGAGCTACTTCTCAAACTACGTCTACTTCAACCACTACGGCGAATTCTCCCGGCTCAACGACGACATCGACCACAACACAACAACATCATCAACTTCATCGACTTCATCAACGGCGACTACATCACCAATGGCATCATCGACCACGACTACAACGCCCTACTTCCGGCTACATCGACATTCTCTCCCATTTCCGCCTTCGGATTATGCTCCAGTCAAGACCGTTCGCGTCACTACCGATCTGACTGCGGGGGAGTGTTACAGTATATCACGGTTTAGACATATTAGGTAGTTTCATATTGTAATCCAATTCTATCTCTAGTAGCCTTCTTGCCCCCCAAGTCTTCTAGTACTATATAAACAGCCCAATGGCTCACGTTGTAATCACCACAATCAATATCAATACAGATAATATTCCGCAATTCTACATCCTGAATGATTTATAATCATTTTTGGATTTGTTTTTAGATCAACACATAATCGAATATGTGGAGATGCACACGTGATATGCCTTTCGATCTTTGAACAATTTAAAATGTGTGTTTTTGGTAAATGGAGCATATATATGCACCCCCTAGACCAAAATTAAGTGAATTTCGAGGAGATGCTGAGCGGGTGGACACTGGACAGGCCACCAACTTGGCAAATTGTGAGCACATCAATTTTTAGGGGTACACACATACAGCGATGTGCACTTTCCTTGTTTCCACGTGGTTTGTTTGTAATAGAAAACAACTCCTCCTTATTCATTCAGTGCCGGCGGTAGGAAACGCATTACTAATGGCAGGTTCTATACTCTTTGGCATGCGTACGTTGCGCAGAGAAGAAACGTCTCGTCTCCATCTGCATGCGCTCGAACTTAACAATCCCCTATAAATTCCGTGCGCGTCGCCACACGTCGTCGCATCCTACTCCGATCGACACGCAGAGCAACCATAAGCTAGCATGACGCCAACCCGCTACCTGGCCGCGCTCGCCACCGCCGCCATCGTCGTCCTGGCGGCCATCGGCGCCGAGGCCGGGGCCGACACGAGCGACTGCAGGGTCGCGCAGATACAGTTCAGCGACTGTGTCACGTACGTCCTCGGCGCCGACACGAAGGTCTCGCCGCGATGCTGCGTAGGTCTCAGCGCCATCATGGACACGGCCCGGACCGGGCCCGAACTGCGTAGCCTCTGCGACTGCCTCCTGTCGGAGATGGTCGGCGCCATGGGGAACCCTAGCCTCGCCGCTGACATCCCCGCCGCCTGCGGCCTCCCTAGCATCCCCTTCCTCCCCACCAGCCCTGACTTCGGCTGCTCTAGGTACGTCCAACAAGCCACGCTCGGCTCTGTTTTCATCTGTTCTCGGTTTGTTTGCTTTCTTCCTCCTCGGGAATTAAACCGAATAATCAGAAAGATTACTTAAATCTCTTAATTTGCATGCAGGATTCCTCCACGGAAATGAAACTGCGTAATCCGCAACAACTAAGAGCACCCATCGATCGAATCGAATAAGAAGAGGACACAAAGGCCATGTTATTCGAGATTTGTATTCGATCGTCTGCAAGGAATTGCCGGAAGAGTAGTATCCTATATATATAGTCTTGTTTAAATAACCCTGTTCGAACTAAGATGGTCACAGCAAGCTTTGTCGAATTATGCCGACATTAATTCCTCTCGAACACATTACATATCCATTGTTATTGTTAAAAAATATAACCTTTTCTGTTTTGTCTTGTTTTATTTTTTCGCAACCTGGCTCGTGGTCGACGCCCAGCTGTTGACATAGCTTCGCAGTGTTGGTCGGGCTTGTGTACTTGACTACTTGTCGGTGTCTACCGTTCAAATACGAACACATATGCAATGTGAGACTTTCCACACAAGAAAAGTTTGTCCCTTTCGGTGGCGACTATGTCCCTCTGGTAGCGATCATGGGGGCAATCGGATCTCGGCCGTCCTTGGCCTCAAGTTAAGGCTCGCTTGCTTGGTTGCAGGGATTGTTTACTTAGTTGGATCACATTTTTTGTCTCTCCTTCCTATCAGATCGCCCGCCAACACCACATCTCATCATTGTGGTTGGTCTTTCCACATCTGGGTTTTAGGCAGCAGTTTTCTTGTCGCACGATTTACATTCCCTAGATCCAATACCTACCACCATTAGCCTTTCACATGATATAAGGCATGTGATTGTACACCACCTAACCCTACATCGCATCACTTCGTATGGAGATGGAGGGTGTTGTGTTGGTCGAAGGTAAAGAAGAAGGGGTGAAAAATGACTAGTCAACTCTCAAAAGGCCGGGATGGTGGAAATTGAGGCCCTTGGCACCCTTATATCTGAGAAGCAACACTTGCGGAGGCGTTAGGGATCTGGTTTGGGAAGAACTAGTGTCCGTTGAAGGGGGTTTACCACAAGGATTAGGGTGAAAACATTTTTATCTTGACATTCCACCTACCTACTATGAAGGCGCTTGAGGGTGGCTTGTAGTTGTTGACAAGGAATCCATGATCATGGAAGACTATGTCCCTCCAAAAATCCCATACGAGTGTGAGTTTGAGCCCATTCCAATTTGGGTCTGTGTGGCCAAGTTAACAATGGGGATGCTGAACAAGGTGTCTGGAAAGAATCTCAATGCATATTAAGGTTTTCATGGAAATGGCATGGCTATCGAGGAAATTATGTGGGTGAAGGTATGAGAACCAGCTAATGAGGAGGGTGCATGGTGCAAGTTGGAGAGGGGATGGAAAGGACCACCCTTCTGAGTATGAGTTCCTACTCAAGTTTTCTTTACATGTGGTCTGATCGTTATTTCAGGACAAACTGAAGAAATGAGCCGGCTAAAGTAAAACCAACCATGGAAAAGGCTAGAAACAATTCCCTGCCTACAAACCAAAAAGTCCAAGGAAAATTCATTGAACCAAAGCGAGTATTGTTATGGAGCCTCCCCCATTTTTAAAACAATCCCTCCCATATGTTATTATCATTACTTTTACATTACTCAAGGAATCATTCAATTAAAATGTGTCCATGCCAATTTGATAGATGCCCTATAAATGTATCAAAAAATAACTAAATATTTATTTAGGTTTTTCATTTTTAAATGTTATTGATATGTTTGATATCACTTTCAAATAAGACTCACATTTTTTTGGTTTTCATGTTTTTAATCTTTCCATTGACCTTAAAAAGTTTAATCAAAGCATTGGTTGCGATTGGGATGTAATTTCATTCACAGGTTCAATATTAGTTTCAAAGAGGATTCATGAACTTATTTGAAATTTCACTGTTTCCATAAATTTGTTTCAAAATTCAGAAAGATTCATTGAATTTTCATTTGGTTTTCCACAAGGTTTAAAATTTAAATAGTGTTTTATTTGAGCTCCATTGAGCCGCCTTTCATGATTTTAATCTTGATACTAAAGATAACTCACAAATGTTATTGGGGCTTTATTTATGTCTCATGGTGGCTCGTAAATGGATAGAAACATGGATGAAACATAGTGGACAGAATCAAAGTACAATTTTGAAGCTATATGGACAAAAACATGGATGAAACTCGTAGTGCATCTCTATGAATTTACAAAACCCTAATCAAAATTCTTTAAAAATGTAAGAAACCTCGACGAGTAAAATAATAATTTTATCATGTACCAAAATTGTTCCACACGAGTTCATAATATCCAACGCATAAAAAACCTAAATGTTGGTTTTATTTTTACTCCATCCGTCCCAAAATAACCGACTTCACTTTGTCGAATTACACATGTATATAGACGCATTTTAGTACTTAGATACATATGTATTTAGATAAAGTAAAGTCAGGAGGGAGTCTATTTTATTTTATTATTTGCCTAACTTCCACAACCTACATTATCCCAAATGATTTTGCATCAATCATCTTTACATACAGAGAAGACACTATAGATGCCTAGCAGGAGTGTGTAGGGGGCCATATGTGGCAAGCATTTGAGGCAGGCTTCCTCTCCCTCTAGTCAGTTTAGCTTGATTTTTTGTTGAATTTTGTTTGGTTTCCCTAAAAAATATCAGTTTTGCACTGATTTTGAAGCCATACATCATGGTAGTGCACAACACAAAAAAAATAGGTAGGGCATAACAACTAAGCAGGATAATTCAATGCTGGAAAACCAAAGTAAGGACAACAAAAGATAGAAAAACTAGAGGAGGTACATCCAAATGCAGTGCAATCTATGTATTTGCAAGACATGCACTAGCATTGCACCAAGGAGAAGAAATGTGGTACAACTAAAGGTTCAGTGCAACCAAAGGTAGTGCAAAACATGCAATTAAGGCAGCGCATGTAGGAGACATGATGCAATACAACTAAAAGGATGAAAATTAAAGACATCACATTCAAATTTCAAAAATATTCTCTCATGACAATGCTCATAAGAGACACATGTCAGCACACATCCAATAAAATACATCGTGAAAAACTAAAGGGGCACACTCTCTGAAAATAAGTAGTTTGAAGAAGTACATATATTGGGCAACAAATCTTGTGATTTCGGTAAAATAACATATTTTTTGCCAAAAGTATCAACATACAATCTAGATTTGAAATTCTCAACATGAGCGACACTCTGATGGATCACAAATCAAACGCGCTGAAAATGAACATCACCTTTAACATTGGTATAAAAAACAAAAAATCCAGCCCTCCCACCAATGCACTCTCTCATGGCGCGACAAGTCGTCCAGTCGTCCATGTCATACTCCTTTGGAAAAGAGGACTCGCGTCAGTAGCCACTTATCGCATGGGAGACAGTTAAATGTGTTCTTTGTGATCCTACTAGCCAAAAGTTTCTCTTAACCAATACACAAACAAATATAATACTCCCTCCGTCCCAATTTATATTGCGTATAAGATTTTATTAAAGTCAAACTTTGCAATGTTTGACTAAGTAGTTTGATGCAAATATGAATTTATATAATATAAAAATAATATTATTAGAATTGGCTTAGTATATACTTTCATATTATATAAATTTTATATCATACGAATTTATATTATTTCGTATAATCTTGGTCAAACTTTGCATAGTTTGACTTGCACGCAAAATTATGCACAACCTAATATGGGATGGAGGGAGTATATCGATTATAGTGTACTGGTTTCTTAGTAGAGGCAATGGGCCTGATTTCTTATTAGAGCAACCTCACAGGCAGTGTCTCATCATCGCTGCCATAGTAAAATTTACGGCTAGGACTATGGGCCCAAAGTAAGCTCCCAAAAAATGTTTGATAATGCCAGCGAGTAATCCAATAAATTATTTCTCCTGAAATAATATATTCTGCTCAAAAGTTGTTGTTCTCTCTGAAAAATACAGCAGCAGTTAGTCCCTTTCTTCCAAAATAATTGTCGACATTTACAATGTTTAGATTATAATGTATGATAAATCTAAGAAAACTAAATCGGTGTTCTTGATGTTGATATATCTCTGTATAAACTTCGTAATTTTTTTTGACATGTAAACTTGGTCAAAATTAATTAACTTGACTTAGGACAAACTAGCTAGAACTTCCACTATTTTGAAACGGATTATCTGTGCAACATATTAGAAGTGGATGCACACCTAACTGTTGTTTGGGAGATGTGGCTACATATTTCAACACGTACGATTCACTGACGGTGTCTGCCAATCAAAGCAAAATATTGAAGCGGATTGAAACGGAATCAAAAGGAGTGAAACGGTACTGGTGTAAGCGTGCATTGTTTACTGTCTGGGCCATAACTTATCAATTCAATACACTAGTAGTAACCTGCACCGTTCGTTGCGCTGAGAACAAAGACAGAAACGTTTTCCATCCCCGCCCAGACGTTCCCTATAAATAAATCCTGGACGCGGACGCATTCCTCGTCGGCACGCACTCTCGGGTATATCTCCATCGATCAATCAGGTTCAACGCAACCACCACCATGATGCCTACCCGCTACCTCGCGGCGCTGGCCGCCGCCGTCGCGCTCCTCTTGCTCTCCGGCGGACGGCAGGGCGCCGAGGCGGGGTCGAAGGACAACGACTGCGCCGTCGTGCAGACGGCGTTCGGCGACTGCATGGGGTACGTCGCTGGGCTGGACGACAAGCTCTCGCCGCGCTGCTGCAGGGGGCTCGCCGACATCAAGAGTATGGCGCCCACGGCTGACCGGCGGCGGGCTCTCTGCGCGTGCATCCACTCGGAGATGGTCGCCGGAGGCATGGTTCTCCCTGACCGCGCCACCAGCCTCCCTGCCAAGTGCGGCGTCCGTATCACCTTCCTCCCGACAAGATACTACTTCCAGTGCTCTCGGTACGTACGTACGTGTGTACTGAAGTACGAATACACACAATCATTTTTGTTCATATTTGACGCCTTGAAACTCAATCGTGTTCTTACTTTTTAAGTTTCTATTTTACGAGAAAGTTAATAAAATGCTTAACTCATCTGCAGGATTCCGTGAGAAGAAGAAGAAGAAGAAGAAGAAGAAGAAGAAGAAGAAGTAGAAGAAAACGCAAAGCTTGTGGTGGACCATAGATTTTATTTTATTTTATTTTATTTGTGAGGAGTGAGCCGAAGAACAATATTGTATAGGAGTAGATTTATGTAATAAAGATACTTATACCAATTATTTCCTTTCAAACAATTTCTAGAAATTTGGTTTGCTTCCTCACAACGTGTCATTTGTTCTGGACACGTGTCGTCGTCACTACATCTGTGGACTAGATCCTATATAAATATTCTCCCTCATAACAATATTTAGGACAAAATATTTTGCTTCCTCTCATACACATTCCAGGATGTTGTTAAGAAGTCACACCCCTTTCGACTCGTGATTGATGCCAACTTAACTTGGCAGTTTTGCTTCCGTTGAACAAGACGTCTGCCTACTGTTGCGGAAGTCGAATGCTACATATTGATTTTATACCATAAAAATAGATGGCATGGTTATTCACATTTATTTGAACAAAAAATGGTCAAATTTGTAACTTTCGTCCTCCATTGATTATCATGGCCAGAATTTGCTATTCACTGTCGCATGCAAAAAATGAACAGTTGGAGGCCAGATGCTATGGCCTATGTGCCTACCCTTGGCAAACATCTCGGCCCTCTGCTGCCCAAATGGAACCCAGGCCTTTCTGTTTTACTCCTGACCAGTTCAATTTGAGACCGGTCCTGACCAGTTCAACCCTAAAAAAAGTTACATTTGAGTAATATCAAATATCATATGCTAAAAAAAGAGTAATGTCAAAATACAAGATCATATCTTTAAAGGTTGAAGCGGGAGAGATCCCACCTACACAGGTTGTACAACCCAATAACCTTACCCGCCCACCAAAGATTACCTGTCACCCGTACCCATACCAATAGCCACTAGCAGGTTTATATTTTTCTCATACTCGTTACCCAGGAGGAAAACGGATACTCATGGGTAAAAATCCAAAATTACGATACATCAAATTTAATAGCAAATAGTCACAAATAACAACATATTATAGTTAATAATTTATAAATAACACCACACTATAAAGAACAACACATATTTATGAACAACAACATATCTTAAAAATTCACACATTCTCATGAACAACAACACCTCCTAATAAGCAGAAATACATAGTCATAAAAAGCAATACATAGCCAAGCTACGGTGTGTGACCCGTCGGGTGCTCGGCGAAGGACGGGAGGCAAGTGGCTTGAGCCCGGTGGGACGTGTTCACAGTTCCTGAGAGCAATCAGGGCAAGAATTAATGTGTGAGAGGCTTTTGCGGGCACATCACACAGGTTGTGTGCGTGTGGCCTAGGAAGGGCCCTTTGCGGGCACATCATAAACGATAGTCGCCTGGGCACAGTAGAAAATGCATCACACACTTTTGCCGCATAGAAAATCGCCAGTATAGTGGTCTGTCATACCCACATGTTTTGTCATGTGAAAAATCGTGTGCGCCATCTTTCTACCCTTTAGGCTATATGCATCGTTTATTTTTCTAGTTTTTAGTAGCTCGACGTGACATGCACAACCATGAAAACAGATAACTTGGATGATAGGTCTAAATAATTCATTTTGTGCATTTAAATCTATGACGAAGTTTAAAAAATCCCACTAGGGGACTCTCCCACGACACGGCGAATGATGCCTGAGGCATCGCCCCTTAGTGAGCGACCTCCCCACGACGTATGTGGGGAAGGTCTAAAAAATAACCCTCACTAGGAGGGAACCCTCTTTTTAGGGAGTCTAAAATAATTAACACTCTGATTCTCTAATTAGGAGGCGGACCAACAATTGATCCGGCTGGCCATATTGGCTGAGCCTTATTCACCACCAAATATTTTAATCCTTTTATAGAAAATTATGTGGGCTTTTGGTTACAAGCCCAGCACTTCAATCCTGGTTGTGGTAGGCTTGAATCTCCCACTAAGTCTACTCATGGAAATAGATCAATGCTATAGTTATTATAGGTTTGAGGCAAAAAAAAAACTCCAACATGGCTATTGCACAAGGTCCTAGAGTCTTTTAGATTCCACATAACCCCTAAATGTGGAAGCCTCCTAGATGACTCCTTCAATTGCTAACATTGCAGACATGCATCGTTGCTGTCGCTGGACCATCGTTGTCGTCGCATGCGTCCCAATGATGAATAAATCATTGTGCCATTGTGAATGCAGAAAAATGGGGGCCTATGTTGGAGTTGTTAAAAAGTAGGGCCCGACCTCTACTTGGGGTTTATGAGCCTCTACTTGGGGTTTATGCTCGTGGCCTTCTTCCTCGCGCTCTACTACCATTACCACACTTATGACCTTGTTGGTCACTGCAATGTAAAGTAACATAGGCTCTTGAGGTTCCGGCGCTGCAAGAACTGGTGGGTTTGAAAGTAGGTCTTTCAAACTTTGCAGGGCAGTTTTGGCTTCCCGGGTCTAGACAAATTTGTCGGTTTTCTTTAAGAGTTTGTATAAAGGTGTGGATCTTTCGCCAAGACGGCTGACGAACCGACTCACTGCTGCAATGCAATCAGTGAGACGTTGAATGTCCTTCAGGCGAGTCGGCCTGGTAATGTTGAGTATAGCCTTGATTTTGTCCCGGTTCAACTCTATACCTCGTTCAGAGATGATAAAACCTAATAATTTTCTGGCTGGAATTCCAAAGAAACACTTCTTCGGATTTAGCATCATGTTGAGTTTTCATCCAAGTCGGAAATTAAAGTTTCCTTCTTTTTAGACATAACTGCTATGTCGTCTACGTATACGTGGATGTTGCGTCTGATTTGGTCGTTGAGACAATGTTGCATAGTACGTTGATATGTTGCTCATGTGTTCTTTAAGCCAAAAGGCATAGTTTTGTAGCAGAAGGTTCCGAAAGGAGTGACGAAAGACGTCTTAATTTGATCCAACTCTTTCATCGGTATTTGATGATATTCGGAATATGCGTCGAGAAAACAGAATAGTTCCGACCCTGCCATTGAGTCGATAACTTGATCGATTCTTGGCAAAGGGAATGGATCTTTTGGACATGCCTTGTTCAAAGCGGTATAATCAACACACATCCTTAAATCAATGGTGTCCTTTTTAGGGACGAGTACAGGATTTGCCACATTCCTTGGCTATTGCTTTCGCTTTTCATAACCAAACCGCCGTAAGGACTGTTTGACGGGTTTAGCGTTAGGGTACACATTAAGAGAGTGCTAGGCAAGTTTCCTAGGTACTCCGGTCATGTCAGACGACTGCCATGCGAAGATATCACTATTAGCTTTGAGGAACTCGACAAGCGTGTTTTCCTATGCGCGATCTAAGCCTACCCCTATGTCCGTCGTCTTGGAGGGATCATCTTCCTTCAGCGATGTTTTCTTCGTCTCTTCCGACGCCTTGAACTACAAACTTGACTTCAGCACCTCGTTCTTCATAGCGGGCATCTCAGACCAATTGATGGTATTCTTGATCTCCTGGTACTCCTGGGAGTGCAGCACGGCTTCGACGAAGGCAGCAGATCCTTCGTCGCACTTGAAGGGTTTCGCAGCATAGTAAATCAAAATTTTCTACGGATGCGAACGGGGAAAGCCAAGATCTAATCTAGGAGATGCAAACAACGAGGGGAATTAGATGAGATCTTCATACCCTTGAAGATTCGCACAGCGGGACGTTCAATGGAACGTGGGTGATGTAGTCGTACTCGCTTCTCCTCCTCGTGATCCGATCCGATCTAGCACCACAAGTGGCGATGCCTCCAAGAGATGCACACATGCGGCACCTCGACGTCTCCTCCTTCCTCGGTCCAGCAAGTATGGTGGAGAGACGGATTGGATCTACAACGCGACGGCGCGGTGCAAGTGGTGGAGAGTTTCTGCAGCAGGGCTTCGCCTACGTGCAGTCGGGAGGGAGAGAGAGAGAGGAGGGCAGCAGGGCGGCTAGGGCTTGAGGAGGAGGTGTGGGAGGGTGGTGCGCCCCAGCCCTATTTATATAGAGGGGTGGGCGCCAACCCTAGCCCCTCCCCCAAGCCTAGGCCGGCGTCCAAGGAGGGAAGAGTGGGGGGCAAGTTCCCCCCCCTTCTAGAAGCTTTCCTAGGGTTTGCCCTAGATCTGGCCGGCTGGGCCCTATGGGGCCTTGTGCCCCTGGCCCAATGCAGCCAGGGCACTCCCTCATAGGCCCATGCCCCTGAAGGGTTTCGCAGCATAGTAAATCAAAATTTTCTACGGAAGCGAACAGAGGGAAAGCCAAGATCTAATCTAGGAGATGCAAACAACGAGAGAGATTGGATTAGATCTTCATACCCTTGAAGATTCAGCGCAATGAACGCTCATTAACGTGGGTGATGTAGTCGTACTCGCTTCTCCTCCTCGCGAACCGATCCGATCTAGCACCACAAGTGGCGGTGCCTCCGTGAGATGCACACGTGCAGCACCTCGACGTCTCCTCCTTCCTTGGACCAGCAAGTATGGTGGATAGATGGATTGGATCTACAACACGACGGCGTGGTGTATATGGTGGAGAATTTCACGCAGGCTTCGCCACAAACAAATGGAAGGGAGAGAGGAAGGCAGCAGGTTACTAGGGCTTGAGGGAAGGTGTGTGGGGTTGGCGCCCCACCCCTCTTTATATAGAGGGGGGGTCGCAGCCCTAGCCCCTCCTCCAAGTCTATCTCAAGTTTAAACGATTTAAACTTATCCCTTATCTAGAAATTCTATCTCTAGATTTAAACGATTTAAATCTTATCTAGAATAGGCTGGGCCCTATGGGGCCTTGTGCCCCTGGCCCAATGCGGCCAGGACACTCCCTCATAGGCCCATGCCCTCCCGGAAGGTGGGACCACGTTGGCCCCTTCCGAAGGTTCTAGAAGCTTCCGCATAATACCGATTAATCCTAACAATTCAACTCCAAAACTGCACCGCCTTATATGAATCTTATTCTCCGGACCATTCCGAACCTCTCGTGATATCCCGGATCCCATCCGAGACTCAACACAAATTCATAAACCAATTATCCAATCTATCCTAGCGCCGAGACACGTGTGTGACCTGCGGGTTCGAGAATATGCGTATATGATCTTCTATCAATAATCAATAGCGGGTCCGGGCACCCATATTGACTCCTACACATTCATCGATGATCATATCGGATGAACCACGATGCCAGGATTCAATCAATCCCATATATATATTCCTTCGTCTCGCGATATTTTACTTGCCCGAGATTCGATCGTCGGTATCGCCATACCTAGTTCAATCTCGCTCTCAGCAAGTACTTTACTGCCCGTAATCCGATATCACTTTGTGATTAACTCCTTAACCACATGCTTGCAAGCGTGTTGATATCGACACGAAAGTGGGCCCAAGTATATCTCTCCGACTTGGGAGGGACAAATTCCATGTTGATACATACAACCCAATGATACTTTCCGATCACCGAGAGACACCTTTATGATCACCCTCTCATAGGATGACGCTTGATGACCTCAAAGCTTTCTTCCGATACCGTGGAGTTGTATTATCTCATGGTCTAAGGAATACAATATTTGATATAGGAAAAGCTTCAAAGATGAACACAATGACACGATCTAATTGCTTCGCTTAGTTTGGTCTCATCCACCATATCATTCTCCCAATGATATGATCCCATTATCAATTGACAACTCATGTCTATGGTTAGGAAACCTTAACCATCATTGATCAATGAGCTAGTCCATAGAGGCGCATTAGGGACACGGTGTTGTTCACAAACCACACAAGTATTAATGTTTCCGCTAATACAATTCTAGCATGGAATATAAACTTTATCATGAACAAGAATTATAATAATAACATCTTTATTATTGCCTCTAGGGCATAATTCCAACAGTCTCCCACTTGCACTAGAGTCAATAATCTAGTTTACATTTGGCAACAATCTCACACCCATGGCACTGAGGTGCTGATCATGTTTTACACGTGGAAGAGGTTTAGTCAATGGATATGCGACATTCAGATCTGTATGTACTTTGCTGATCTTCAGATCTCCGTCGCTATATAATCTCGGATTATATGAAACTTGGTTGATATGCTTGGTCTTTGGATGATATCTTGGTTCCTTAGCGAGTATGGCGCCTGTTGTCACACAATATCTCCAAGGTCCAATGCACTTGAACCACGCCAAGCTCGGATGAAGTTTCTGATCCAAACTCCTTCACTTGACGCTTCAAGGCAGCCATGTATTCCGCTTTCATCAGATCCCGCGATCACGCTTTGCTTGCAGCTTCTCCAAATCACAGCTCCTCCATTCAAAATATACACGTATCCTGTCGAGATTTAGAATCATCCTTGTCGGTGTCGAAACTAGCATCGACGTAACCTTTACGACGAGCTGTTCATCACCCCATAGACTAAGAACATTTCTTTAGTCCTATTTAGGTACCTTAGGATGTTCTTCACGGCTGTCCAAAGGTTCCACTCGATCACTTTGATATCCGCCGTCAAACTAAGAGCATTGGACACATCCGGTCTAGTACACAGCATGGCATACATGATGGAACCTATGGCCGAGGCATAAGGCACTTTGCTCATAGCTTCCCTATCATTTACCGTAGCTGGACACTAAGCCTTGCTCAATATCTTACCTGACAACATAGGCACTGAACCTTTCAATGACTTATCCATTCTGAACCTTTTCAGAACTTTGTCTAGGTATGTACTGCTTAAAGCTATCAAAGCCTTTTGTCTATCTCTATAGATTTTGATGCCCAATATATAAGCAGCTTCACCTAGGTCTTTCATTGAAAAACACTTGTTCAAATAACTCTTCACATCGTTAAGCATGTTGATGTCATTTCCAATAAACAATATGTCATCCACATATAGTACCAGAAATGTCACTGAGCTCCCACTCACTTTCTTGTAGATGCAAGCTTCGTAGCAATTTGGAACAAATCCAAAGCTCTTGATCACTTGATCAAAACGAAGGTTCCAACTCCGAGATGCTTGCTTCAGTCCATAAATGGAACGCTGAAGTTTGCATACTTTATCAACATCCTTAGGATCGACAAAACCTTCGGGTTGCATCATATACAACTCTTCATCAATGTTGCCATTGAGGAAAGCAGACTTGACATCCATTTGCCATATTTCATAATCATGAAACGCAGCAATTGCTAATAAAATCCGAATGGACTTAAACATCGCTACGGAGAGAAAGTCTCATCGTAGTCAACACCTTGAACTTGTCGAAACCTTTCGCAACAAGCCGTGCTTTATAGACGGTAACATTACCATCCGCGTCCGCTTTCTTCTTCTTGAAGATCCATTTGCACTCAACGGCCTTTCGTCGCTAGGAGGGTCCACCAAAGTCCATACTTGGTTTTCGCCATGGATCCCAATTCGGATTTCATGGCTTCTAGCCATTTCTAGTCCGGCTCATCATCGCTTCCTCATAGTTCATAGGTTCACCGCCTTCTACTAACAAGACAAATAAGACAGGTTGCCGCATTCACTCAGAGGGGCACGCGACCTTGTCGACTGCGACGCTCAAGAGCAAGATCGTCCAAGCTTCATGATCCTTGTCATTTGCTTCCTCTATTGTTGGTGCAAAGTGCACTGGAACAATTTCAGGTGCTGCGCTACTCTCCAATTCAAGAGAAGGTTCAATAACCTCGCCTAGCTCTACTTTCCTCCCACTCACTTCTTTCGAGAGAAACTCCTTCTCAAGAAAGGAACCGTTCTTCATGACAAACACTTTGCCTTTGGTTCTGTGATAGAAGGTATACCCAATAGTTTCCTTAGGGTATCCTATGAAGACGCATTTCTCCGCTTTGGGTTCGAGCTTGTCCGCATCAACTTCTTGACGAAGCTTCAGATCCCCAAACTTTAAGAAACGACAACTTAGGTTTAGCACCAAACCACAGTTCATACGGTGTCGCCTCAACGGATTTAGATGGAGCCCTATTTAAAGTGAATGCAGCGGTTTCTAATGCATAACCCCAAAATGATAACGGCAAATCAAGAAGAGACATCATCGATCGGACCATATCTAATAAGGTTCGATTTGGCGTCAGACACACCATTGCGCTGTGGTGTTCCGGTGGCGTGAGTTGTGAAACGATTCCACTTGCTTTGAGATGCGTGAGAAAATCATAACTCAAATATTCGCCCCACGATCGGATCGTAGAAACTTAATCTTTACATTACGATGGTTCTCCACTTCATTCTGAAATTCTTGAACTTTTCAAATGTTTCAGATTTATGTTTCATTAAATAGATATACCCATATCTACTTAAGTCATCGGTAAAAGTGAGAAAATAGCGATATCCACCGCCGTCAAACACTCATCGGTCCGCATACATCGGTATGTATGATTTCCAACAAGTCCGTTGCTTGCTCCATCATACCGAGAACGGGTTTTGATCATCTTGCCCATGAGGCATGGTTCGCATGTGTCAAATGATTCAAAATCAAGAGACTCCAAAAGTCCATCGAATGGAGTTTCTTCATGCGCTTTACACCAATATGACCTAGACGACAGTACACAAATAAGTAGTATTATCACTATCTACTTTGCATCTCTTAGCCTCAATGTTCTGGATGTGTGTTTCATCCCTTTCGAGATTTAGAAGAAATAAACCATTCACAAGAGGTGCATGACCATAAAAGATGTTACTCATATAAATAGAACAACCATTATTCTCCGATTTAAATGAATAACCGCCTTGCAATAAACACGATCCAAATAATGTTCATGCTCAACGCAGTACATAATAACATTTATTAAGGTTTAAAACTAATCCCAAGGTAAAACTAAGGAGAGCGTGACGGCCATCACATCAACTCTTGATCCGCTGTCGACGCCGCATCGTCACCTCATCCTCGCAAGTCGCCTATTCCGTAGCTCTGCTTCGAAGTTACAAATATTAGCAACCGAACCGTATCAAATACCTGTGCACTACAACGAGGGCTAGTAAGGAAAACATCAATAACATGTATATCAAATATACCTTTGATGGTGCCAGCCTTCTTGTCCGCTAAGTACTTGGACAATTATGCTTCCAAAGGACCCTTGTCCTTGCAATAGAAGCACTGGTCCGCTTAGGTCCGACTTGAGCTTCTTCTCAGAGGGCAACGCCTGCCACCGCTTTTCTTGAAGGGCTTCTTTGCACCTTTACCTTTCTTAAAGGAGGGCTTGTTGACCATCAACACATGATTATCCTTCTTGATGTCCACCTCCGCAGCCTTCAGCTTTATGAAGAGCTCGGTGATCGATCGAGGAACCAATCTGATTGTGAGTCACTACAAAACTTTTGTAGCTGGGAGGAGTGATTGCAGAACTCGTCAATCTTGAGCTCCTCTCGAATCTTGCGTCCAGCTTGCTCACATGCTGAGTGTAGCCCGACATCTTAATGGCGTGCTCACTAACTAACTCCCTTCCTCCATCTTGCGCTTAAAGAACTTCGAGATCTCATATCTCTCGAACGGGCCTGAGTCCGAAACATGGTTTTCAGCTCTTCGAGAATCTCAAAGGGCCCGGATAGTTTTCAAAACGATTTTGAAGTTCCGTTCCATAGCAAACAACATGGTGCTCTTAATCACACCATAATCATCTTTTGCGCGATCGATAGACAGCTTCCTCATCAGCCACAGCTTGCAGCAGGGGTTACCTAACGCTTTTCAAGGACATAGTCCTTTTGTCCGCCAGACGTAATGATTCTTAGATTGGAACCGCTTGGTGAAGTTAGACCCATTGTTTCTAAGCTTTTCTTTCTCAAAGAAAACGTTGAAGTTGAAGTTGGACTTGGCCATGTGATCTACAGTATTTGCAAGTACAATTTAGACTATGTTCATGATAAATAGTTCAACTTAATCAAATTACTAGATGAACTCCCACTAAATTCAACATCCCTCAAGTTGTTTAGTGAACACGATCCAAATTCACCACACCTAATCCGATCATCACGAGAAGAGATGTGGTTTCAATGGTGGACAACGGCGTCGATCATATCATCCATATGACTCATGCTTAACCTTTCGGTTCTTGTGTTCCGAGGCCATGTCTGACATGCTAGGCTCACAAGTTAGACCCAAGTATTTCCGCGTGTGCAAAAACTGGCTTGCACCCGTTGTATGTGAGCGAGAGTCTATAGCACCCGATCATCACGTGATGCTTGGACACGATTTAACTTTCGCAACGGTGCATACTTGGGGAGAACACAGTTTTATCTTGATCTTTATGAGGAATCATCTTATAATGCTACCGTCATGATCTAAGCATAATAAGATACATAAAAGGATAAACATCACATGCATATAACTTTATGTGACATGGTATAGCCAATCTTCGCAAGAATGATCTCCATCTTGTGCGTTCCGCATGATCTCCATCACTCCACCATGATTGCCTCCACCACGAATAGCAACTACAACTATTGCTAACTACTTAGCGATAAAGTAAAGCTATTACATGGCGATAAGAAGTTGACTCGCAGGTCATACACAATTATAAAGACAACCATATGGCTCCTGCCATTGTGTACTCATCGACATGCAAGTCGTGAAACATTACAAAACATGATCATCGACATAATATACACATCACATCTTGGGCCATACCATATCACAGAAAACACTCGCAAAACAAGTTAGACGCCTACTTTGTTGTTGCATGTTTTACGTGGCTTATGGGAGTAGATGCTAAGAACGATTCTTACCTACGGAAAGCCACAACGGTGATATTATGGTTGCCAAACTCCGTGTTAATCCCATGACAACTATAGTGAGAGAAACCGACATCCACCAGCCGCATGTGTGGTACAAGCCACACGCCAAGTGCGGAGCCGGTCTCATGAACGATGTCGCTAAGGTTGGCCTGGACCGCTTCAATCTCACTATCCCAAGGCCATAAGAAGAACACAAACAAGAGGCTTGCAACAGAAAACATCAACGCCGCAACAACCATGTTATGCTCTACTCGTGAATCACATCTACGCATAGATCTAGCTCGATACCATCAAGGGTTTCGCAGCATAGTAAATCAAAATTTTCTACGGAAGCAGAGGGAAAGCCAAGATCTAATCTAGGAGATGCAAACAACGAGAGAGATTGGATTAGATCTTCATACCCTTGAAGATTCGTGACACGGAACGCTCGTTTAACGTGGGTGATGTAGTCGCACTCGCTTCTCCTCCTCGCGAACCGATCCGATCTAGCACCACAAGTGGCGGTGCCTCCGTGAGATGCACACGCACCTCGACGCCTCCTCCTTCCTTGGACCAGCAAGTATGGTGGATAGATGGATTGGATCTACAACACGACGGCGTGGTGTATATGGTGGAGAATTTCACGCAGGCTTCGCCACAAACAAATGGAAGGAGAGAGGAAGGCAGCAGGGTTACTAGGGCTTGAGGGAAGGTGTGGGGTGCGCCTCACCCTCTTTATATAGAGGGGGTCGCAGCCCTAGCCCCTCCTCCAAGTCTATCTCAAGTTTAAACGATTTAAACTTATCCCTTATCTAGAAATTCTATCTCTAGATTTAAACGATTTAAATCTTATCTAGAATAGGCTGGGCCCTATGGGGCCTTGTGCCCTGGCCCAATGCGCCAGGACACTCCCTCATAGGCCCATGCCCTCCCGGAAGGTGGGACCACGTTGGCCCCTTCCGAAGGTTCTAGAAGCTTCCGTACAATACCGATTAATCCTAACAATTCAACTCCAAAACTGCATCGCCTTATATGAATCTTATTCTCGACCATTCCGAACCTCTCGTGATATCCCGGATCCCATCCGAGACCAACACAAATTCATAAACCAATTATCCAATCTATCCTAGCCGAGACACGTTATGTGTGACCTCGGTTCGAGAATATGCGCATATGATCTTCTATCAATAATCAATAGCGGGTCCAGGCACCCATATTGACTCCCACACATTCATCGATGATCATATCGGATGAACCACGATGCCAGATTCAATCAATCCCATATATATATTCCCTTCGCCTCGCGATATTTTACTTGCCCGAGATTCGATCGCGGTATCGCCATACCTAGTTCAATCTCGCTCAGAAGTACTTTACTCGTCCGTAATCCGATATCACTTTGTGATTAACTCCTTAACCACATGCTTGCAAGCGTGTTGATATCGACACGAAAGTGGGCCCGAAGTATATCTCTCCGACTTGGGAGGGACAAATTCCATGTTGATACATACAACCCAACAGATACTTTCCGATCACCTGAGAGACACCTTTATGATCACCCTCTCATAGGATGACGTTTGATGACCTCAAAGCTTTCTTCCGATACCAGGGAGTTGTATTATCTCATGGTCTAAGGAATACAATATTTGACATAGGAAAAGCTTCGCAAAGATGAACACAATGACACGATCTAATTGCTTCGCTTAGTTTGGTCTCATCCACCATATCATTCTCCCAATGATATGATCCCATTATCAATTGACAACTCATGTCTATGGTTAGGAAACCTTAACCATCATTGATCAATGAGCTAGTCCATAGAGGCGTACTAGGGACACGGTGTTGTTCACAAACCACACAAGTATTAATGTTTCCGCTTAATACAATTCTAGCATGGAATATAAACTTTATCATGAACAAGAATTATAATAATAACATCTTTATTATTGCCTCTAGGGCATAATTCCAACAGCCCCCTCCCGGCAGGTGGGGCCACGTTGGCCCCCTCCGGAAGGTTCTAGAAGCTTCCGGTACAATACCGATTAACCCGAAACAATTCCGAACTCCAAAAACTGTATTGCCTTATATGAATATTATTCTCCGGACCATTCCGGAACCTATCGTGATGTCCCGGATCCCATCCGAGACTCCGAACAAAAACTCATAAACCAATTATCCAATCTATCCTAGCGTCAGGACACGTTAAGTGTGTGACCCTTCGGGTTCGAGAACATGTAGACATGATCTTCTATCAATAATCAACACCAGGGTCTGGAAACCCATATTGACTCCCACACATTCATCGATGATTATATCGGATGAACCACGATGTCAGGATTCAATCAATCCCATATATATTCCCTTCGTCTCACGATATTTTACTTGCCCGAGATTTGATCGCTTGCATCTGGCCATACCTAGTTCAATCTCGCTCACGCAAGTACTTTACTCGTTCTAATCCGATATCACTTTGTGATTAACTCCTTAACCACATGCTTGCAAGTGGTGTTGATATCGACACGAAAGTGGGCCCGAAGTATATCTCTCCGACTTGGGAGGGACAAATCCCATCTCAAAACATACAACCCAACAGGTACTTTCCGATCACCTGAGAGACACCTTTATGATCACCCTCTCATAGGATGACGTTTGATGACCTCAAAGCTTTCTTCCGATACCAGGGAGTTGTATTATCTCATGGTCTAAGGAATACAATCTTTGACATAAGAAAAGCTTCGCAAAGATGAACACGATGACACGATCTAATTGCTCCGCTTAGTTTGGGTATGTCCATCATATCATTCTCCCAATGATATGATCTCATTATTAATTGACAACTCATGTCTATGGTTAGGAAACCTTAACCATCATTAATCAATGAGCTAGTCCATAGAGGCATACTAGGGACACGGTGTTGTTCACAAACCACACAAGTATTAAAGTTTCCGCTTAATACAATTCTAGCATGGAATATAAACTTTATCATGAACAAGAATTATAATAATAACATCTTTATTATTGCCTCTAGGGCATAATTCCAATAGTCTCCCACTTGCACTAGAGTCAATAATCTAGTTTACATTTGGCAACAATCTCACACCCATGGCACTAAGGTGCTGATCATGTTTTGCACGTGGAAGAGGTTTAGTCAATGGATCTGCGACATTCAGATCTGTATGTACTTTGTTAATCTTCAGATCTCCATCTGTTATATAATCTCGGATTATATGAAACTTGCGGTTGATATGCTTGGTCTTTGGATGATATCTTGGTTCCTTAGCGAGTGATATGGCGCCAGTGTTGTCACACAATATCTCCAAAGGTCCAATGCACTTGAACCACGCCAAGCTCAAGGATGAAGTTCTGATCCAAACTTCTTCACTTGACGCTCGCAAAGCAGCCATGTATTCCGCTTTCTCGTTGATCCCGTGATCACGCTTGCTTGCGCTTCTCTAGCTCACACTCCTCCATTCAAAATATAAACGTATCCCGTCGAGATTTAGAATCATCCTTGTCGATGTCGAAACTAGCGTCGACGTAACCTTTTACATTTAGCCGTTCATCACCTCCATAGACTAAGAACATTTCTTTAGTCCTATTTAGGTACTTTAGGATGTTCTTCACGGCTGTCCAAAGGTTCCACTCTAGATCACTTTGATATCTCGTCACAAACTAAGAGCATTGGACACATCCGTCTAGTACACAACATGGCATACATGATAGAACCTATGGCCAAGGCATAAGGCACTTTGCTCATAGCTTCTATCATTTATCAGAATGGACACCGAGCCTTGCTCAATATCTTACCCGACAACATAGGCACTGAACCTTTCTTTGCCTTATCCATTCGAACCTTTTCGTAACTTTGTCTAGGTATGTACCGCTTAAAGCTATCAGGTGTCTTTGTCTATCTCTATAGATTTTGATGCCCAATATATAAGCAGCTTCACCTAGGTCTTTCATTGAAAAACACTTGTTCAAATAACTCTTCACATCGTTAAGCATGTTAATGTCATTTCCAATAATCAATATGTCATCCACATATAGTACCAGAAATGTCACTGAGCTCCCACTCACTTTCTTGTAGATACAAGCTTCGTAGCAATTTGGAACAAATCCAAAGCTCTTGATCACTTGATCAAAACAAAGGTTCCAACTCCGAGATGCTTGCTTTAGTCCATAAATGGAACGCTGAAGTTTGCACACTTTATCAGCATCCTTAGGATCGACAAAACCTTCGGGTTGTATCATATACAAGTCTTCAACAATGTTTCCATTGAGGAACGCAGTCTTGAGATCCATCTGCCATATTTCATAATCATGAAACGCAGCAATTGCTAATAAAATCCGAATGGACTTAAACATCGCTACGGGAGAGAAAGTCTCATCGTAGTCAACTCCTTGAACTTGTCGAAAACCTTTCGCGACAAGCCGTGCTTTATAGACGGTAACATTACCATCCGCGTCCATTTTCCTCTTGAAAATCCATTTGCACTCAACGGCCTTTCGGTCGCTAGGAGGGTCCACCAAAGTCCATACTAGGTTTTCGCTCATGAATCCCAATTCGGATTTCATGGCCTCTATCCATTTCTCAGAGTCTGGGCTCATCATCGCTTCCTCATAGTTCGTAGGTTCACTGTCTTCTACCAACAAGACATTCAAGACAGGGTTGCCATAGCACTCAGGAGGGGCACGCGACCTTGTCGACCTGCAACGTTCAGTAGCAGCATCGTCCGAAGCTTCATGATCCTTGTCATTAGCTTCCTCTATTGTTGGTGCAAAGCGGACCGAACAATTTCAGGTGCTGCGCTACTCTCCAACTCAAGAGAAGGTTCAACAACCTCGTCTAGCTCTACTTTCCTCCCACTCACTTCTTTCGAGAGAAACTCCTTCTCAAGAAAGGAACCATTCTTTGCGACAAACACTTTGCCTTCGGTTCTGTGATAGAAGGTATACCCAATAGTTTCCTTAGGGTATCCTATGAAGACGCATTTCTCCGCTTTGGGTTCGAGCTTGTCTGGCATCAATTTCTTGACGTAAGCTTCGCATCCCCAAACTTTAAGAAACGACAACTAAGGTTTAGCACCAAACCACAGTTCATACGGCGTCGTCTCAACAGATTTAGATGGTGCCCTATTTAAAGTGAATGCAACGGTTTCTAATGCATAACCCCAAAATGATAGCAAATCAGTAAGAGACATCATTGATCGGACCATATCTAATAGGGTTCGATTCCTGCTCGTAGACACACCATTGCGCTGTGGTGTTCCGGTGGCGTGAGTTGCGAAACAATTCGCTTGCTTTAAGATGCGTGAGAAAATCATAACTCAAATATTCACCTCCACGATCGGATCGTAGAAACTTAATCTTCATACGATGGTTCTCCACTTCATTCTGAAATTCCTTGAACTTTTCAAATGTTTCAGATTTATGTTTCATTAAATAGATATACCCATATCTACTTAAGTCATCGGTAAAAGTGAGAAAATAGCGATATCCACCGCGCGTCGAAACACTCATTGGTACGCATACATCGGTATGTATGATTTCCAACAAGTCCGCTGTTTCGCCCATCATACCGGAGAACGGGTTTTGATCATCTTGCCCATGAGGCATGGTTCGCATGTGTCAAATGATTCAAAATCAAGAGACTCCAAAAGTCCATCGAATGGAGTTTCTTCATGCGCTTTACACCAATATGGCCTAGACGACAAAGGCCACAAATAAGTAGTATTATCACTATCTACTTTGCATCTCTTAGCCTCAATGTTATGGATGTGTGTTTCATCCCTTTCGAGATTCGTAAGAAATAAACCATTCACAGCAGTGCATGACCATAAAAGATGTTACTCATATAAATAGAACAACCATTATTCTCCGATTTAAATGAATAACCGCCTTGCAATAAACACGATCCAGAAATAATGTTCATGCTCAACGCAGTACATAATAACACTTATTAAGGTTTAAAACTAATCCCGAAGGTAAAACTAAGGAGAGCGTGCGACGGCCATCACATCAACTCTTGATCCGCTGCCAACGCCAAGATCGTCACCTCATCCTCGCAAGTCAGCCTATTCCGTAGCTCTGCTTCGAAGTTACAAATATTAGCAATCAACCAAAGATCAAATACCTGTGCACTACAATGAGGGCTAGTAAGAAAAACATCAATAACATGTATATCAAATATACCTTTGATGGTGCCACCCTTCTTGTCCGCTAAGTACTTCGGACATTTGCGCCCAAAGGACCCTTGTCCTTGCAATAGAAGCACTCTGTCCGGCTTGGGTCCAGACTTGAGCTTCTTCTCGCCAGGGCAACGCGCTTGCCGCCGCATTTCTTGAAGGGCTTCTTTGCACCCTTACCTTTCTTAAAGGTGGGGGGCTTGTTGACCATCAACACATGATTATCCTTTTTGATGTCCACCTCCGCAGACTTTAGTTTTGCGAAGAGCTCGGTGATCGTGATCGCTGGAACCAATCTGATTATGAGTCACTACAAAACTTTTGTAGCCGGGAGGAGTGATTGCAGAACCACATCAATCTTGAGCTCCTCCAAATCTTGCAGTCCAGTTGCTCAAGGCTGAGTGTAGCCCGACATCTTTATGGCGTGCTCACTAACGGAACTCCCTTCCTCCATCTTGCGCTTAAAGAATTTCTTAGAGATCTCATATCTCTCGTAACGGGCCCGAGTCCAAACATAGTTTTCAGCTCCTCAAGAATCTCAAAGGGCCCGGGATAGTCTTCAAAACGGTTTTGAAGGTCCGATTCCATAGCAAACAACATGGTTCTCTTAATCACACCATAATCATCTTTGCACGACTGATAGACAGTTTTCTCATCAGCCAGCTTGAAAGTTAGGGCGCCACCTAACGCTTTCTCAAGGACATAGTCCTTTTGACCGCCAGAGAGAATGATTCTCAGATTACGAACCAATTGGTGAAGTTAGACCCATTGTTTCTAAGCTTTTCCTTCTCAGCAAAAACGTTGAAGTTGAAGTTGGACTTAGCCATTTGATCTACAATGTTTGCAAGTACAAATTAGACTATGTTTATGATGACTAGTTCAACTTTTAATCAAATTACTAGATGAACTCCCACTAAATTCAACATCCCTCAAGTTGTTTAGTGAACATGATCCAAATTCACCACACCTAATCTGATCTTCACGAAGAGATGTGGTTTCAATGGTGGACAACGGCGTGTCGATCATATCATTCATATGACTCATGCTTTACCTTTCGGTTCTTGTGTTCCGAGGCCATGTCTCGCATGCTAGGCTCGCCAAGTCAAACCCAAGTATTTCCGCGTGCAAAACTGGCTTGCACCCGTTGTATGTGAACGAGAGTCTATAGCACCCGATCATCACGTGATGCTTGGACACGCATTTAACTTTCGCAACGGTGCATACATGGGGAGAACACAGTTTATCTTGATCTTTATGAGGAATTATCTTATATTGCTACCGTGATCTAAGCATAATAAGATACATAAAAGGATAAACATCACATGCATATAACTTTATGTGACATGGTATAGCCAATCTTCGCGAATGATCTCCATCTTGTGCGTCTTACATGATCTCCATCACTCCACCATGATTGCCTCCACCACGAATAGCAACTACAACTATTGCTAACTACTTAGCGATAAAGTGAAACTATTACATGGCGTATAAGAAGTTGACACAGGTCATACACAATTATAAAGACAACCATATGGTTCTGCCCGGTTGTTTACTCATCGACATGCAAGTCGTGAAACATTACAAAACATGATCATTGCATACAACATACACATCACATCTTGGGCCATACCATATCACGTAAAACACTCGCAAAAACAAGTTAGATGCCTCTACTTTGTTGTTGCATGTTTTACGTGGCTTATGGGAGTAGCAAGCTAAGAACGATTCTTACCTACGGAAAGCCACAACGGTGATATTATGGTTGCCAAACTCCGGTGTAAATCCCATGACAACTATAGTGAGAGAAACAGGCATCCACCAGCCGCATGTGTGGAACAAGCCACACGTCAAGTGCGGAGCCGGTCTCGCGAACGACGTCGCGTAAGGTTGGCCTAGACCGCTTCAATCTCACTATCCCGCGTCATAAGAAGAACACAAACAAGAGGCTTGCAACAGAAAACATCAACGCCCGCAACAACCATGTTGTGTTCTACTTGTGAAACACATCTACGCATAGATCTAGCTCTGATACCACTGAAGGGTTTCGCAGCATAGTAAATCAAAATTTTCTACGGATGCGAACAGGGAAAGCCAAGATCTAGTCTAGGAGATGCAAACAACGAGGGGAATTAGATGAGATCTTCATACCCTTGAAGATTCAGACGGAACGCTCCTGAACGTGGGTGATGTAGTCGTACTCGCTTCTCCTCCTCGCGATCCGATCCGATCTAGCACCACAAGTGGCGATGCCTCCAAGAGATGCACACGTGCGGCACCTCGACGTCTCCTCCTTCCTCGGTCCAGCAAGTATGGTGGAGAGACGGATTGGATCTACAACGCGACGGCGCGGTGCAAGTGGTGGAGAGTTTCTGCAGCAGGGCTTCGCCTACGTGCAGTCGGGAGGGAGAGAGAGAGGAGGGCAGCAGGGCGGCTAGGGCTTGAGGAGGAGGTGTGTGGGGGGGTGCGCCCCCAACCCTCTTTATATAGAGGGGTGGGCGCCAACCCTAGCCCCTCCCCCAAGCCTATGCCGACGGCCAAGGAGGAAAGAGTGGGGGGCAAGTTCCCCCCCCTTCTAGAAGCTTTCCTAGGGTTTGCCCTAGATCTGGCCGGCTGGGCCCTATGGGGCCTTGTGCCCCTGGCCCAATGCGGCCAGGGAACTCCCTCATAGGCCCATGCCCCCTCCCGGCAGGTGGGGCCACGTTGGCCCCCCTACGGAAGGTTCTAGAAGCTTCTGGTACAATACCGATTAACCCGAAACAATTCCGAACTCCAAAAACTACATTGCCTTATATGAATCTTATTCTCCGGACCATTCCGGAACCTCTCGTGATGTCCCGGATCCCATCCGAGACTCCGAACAAAAACTCATAAACCAATTATCCAATCTATCCTAGCGTCGAGACACGTTAAGTGTGTGACCCTTCGGGTTCGAGAACATGCAGACATGATCTTCTATCAATAATCAACAGCGGGGTCTGGAAACCCATATTGACTCCCACACATTCATCGATGATTATATCAGATGAACCACGATGCCAGGATTCAATCAATCCCATATATATATTCCCTTCGTCTCGCGATATTTTACTTGCCCGAGATTTGATCGCTTGCATTGGCCATACCTAGTTCAATCTCGCTCACAGAAGTACTTTACTCGTTCAGAATCCGATATCACTTTGTGATTAAATCCTTAACCACATGCTTGCAAGCGGTGTTGATGTCGACACGAGTGGGCCCAAGTATATCTCTCCGACTTGGGAGGGATAAATCCCATCTCGATACATACAACCCAATGGTACTTTCCGATCACCGAGAGACACCTTTATGATCACCCTCTCATAGGATGACGTTTGATGACCTCAAAGCTTTCTTCCGATACCAGGGAGTTGTATTATCTCATGGTCTAAGGAATACAATATTTGACATAAGAAAAGCTTCACAAAGATGAACACGATGACACGATCTAATTGCTCCGCTTAGTTTGGGTCTGTCCATCATATCATTCTCCCAATGATATGATCTCATTATTAATTGACAACTCATGTCTATGGTTAGGAAACCTTAACCATCATTAATCAATGAGCTAGTCCATAGAGGCATACTAGGGACACAGTGTTGTTCACAAACCACACAAGTATTAAAGTTTCCGCTTAATACAATTCTAGCATGGAATATAAACTTTATCATGAACAAGAATTATAATAATAACATCTTTATTATTGCCTCTAGGGCATAATTCCAACAACACTCTCACGCCTTCCTCGGATTTCCTCGTATGGTGATTACGCCCTTTGGACCTAGAAGTTTAATCATGTTGTAGATATAACAGGGACGAGCCATGAACGCCTAGTAAGCCGGACGTCCGAAGATGGCGTGGTAAACACTTTTGAATGGTACCACCTCAAAAGAGAGTGGTTCGGTCCGGTAATTGTCTCGGGTTCCGAATGTCACGTCTAGAGTAATCTCACCCAGAGAATCTGCCTGTCTCCCTGGTACATTGCCATGAAAAGTTACACTGCTATAACTCAACTGGCTATCGTGTAGTTTCATGCGATGGAGCGTCTCGATGTAGAGGATGTTAATGTTGCTTCCATCGTCCATGAGTGTTTTGGAGAACTCATAGCCATCAATAAGAGGATTGACGACTAGAGGGTACTTTCCCCGACGATGTGTTTTCCTCGGGTGATCTGAGCGATCAAAGGTGATGGTTACATCCGACCAGTCCAGAAATTGTGGAATAGTCGAAACCGCGGCATTGAGCTCACGAAGAACCGCCTTCTTTTCCTTGGCAGGTTGGGATCCAAGGAAGCATACGTATGCGTCTTTCTTAGTCAGAAAAGTCTTCTTTCCATCCGACTTGGGATCTGCAGCGGTATCCGCCTCTTCCATGTCGGAATCTTCCTTGGGCTCCTTTCCTTTCTCGGAATTTTTATTTCCTTTTTGTCGCTTGGCTCTGTAGCCAGCGGATTCGTCTTTCTTGATGCCGTCATTGAAACGACACTCGGCATTTGTGTGGGTAGATCCTCCGTTACTATCCAAGTGGTGGACACAGGGATTATTGGCAATGTCAACCCAGGTATAGGTTCTTCCAGGTTGCTGATCTCCTCTGCCCTGGATTCAGGAAGTTCCACGGCCTCTACCCCGTCCGCCTCCGCGCCCTCCTTGTCCTCCAGATCTGAATGTTGCGTTCACAGCTGCATTGTTTGGAGCTGGTTTATCTTCCGAGGTGTTCTTGCGCTTCTGAGCTTGTTGTTTTGGCTGTTTGGCCGCATTGGGATTGGCCAGAATGTTCAGCAGCCCTTCTGAATCATCATCGGCATTAGCGTATTTGCTTGTCGTCTCTATCATCTCTCCCAAATCTATGACATGGTCACACTTCAGTTTGTGACGCAAAAGTCCGACTAGGAGTCCTGCAATAAAATCTTCTAACGCAGTTTGTTCGTTTACTCCCTCGCAGGAGTTCTTCGTGTCAATCCAGCGTTCGAGGTAATCCCGGCAGGTTTCTCCGGGTCTTTGTGTGCAACACTGCAAGTCTCCGACTGTGCAGGGCCTCCTGTATGTTCCCTCGAAGTTTGAAAAGAACGCACTTTGGATATCATACCAGTTATGAATTGAATTCTTTGGCAGTTCATTGAGCCATGATCGATCCGTCTTTCCCAACATGAGTGGGAGATATCGGACTGCGACCAGGCTGTTTCCTCCTTTCACGATACAGCAGGCCTGAAAAAATCCTAGAGCCAAGTATCTAGCCGAGTTGCGCCGTCGTAGGGATGAATGTGTTTGGCAATACCAAAGTCAATCGAAAATTTGGTCTGACGTATGTGTGGTCCAAAGCACTTGGGCCCCACGTACACATCATCTTCCTCTCACCGCGATGCCTCTATGTTTAATTCAATGCAATGGCGAGCGTCGTTTGGTGAGAGAGATCTGCGCCTTGGAGGCTCACGGCTTCTGCGCGGCGGAGTCGGATTTCTGCTTCTCCTTTCACCGTTGCCGCCTTCGCCCCTGCGGCTTCCATGACTACGTCAGGATCCTTCATGGTCGCTGCCAGAAGGCGATGCTGGCCCTGGTGGATTATTTCCGGTTTGGTTGCTTGGTGGTGGCCGTGGAGCCTCATTATGCTGACTCCGATGCCTGTTTCTTCGGGCGCTGTCCCTACTTGATTTAGGACGATCCGGATCATCTCTTCATCCGACATTGCCAACCGGATGGCTCGGTGGTGGCATCCTTAGCCGATCTTGCTCTTCTCGCTAGCGACGTGTTTTCGGGTCTTCTCTATAGCGGTTGTTTTGCCAATGAGGGACCATTTCCCTGATGGCATCTTTGTACGCAGCCTGAATAACTCTTGCCCAGTCACACGCCGGACGACGAGAGTGGCCGTTTGAGCCGGTTCTTAAATTCTCTTCTTCTCCACGGGGATGATAGCTTTGATTCGAATCCCTGTGGAGCCTTACATCAGTGCTTTGGTCAGCGCCATTGTGGCAAAACTCGGACTTTGAGGCCAGCTTGCCACTAAATGACGTGGCCGTTTTCTGCTGTTTTAATCCTTTGTCCAGCAACACGACGCACTGCTGGACCTGCTGTGGAGACGGATTGTTGGCGAGGATGGCTCGAGCTGCAGCAGCGTTTTCCAGCGGCGTGTTATAGGCTTGGATATTCTCTCCGTCCTTTTTGTCGAACAGATCTTTGTAGATATCCAGATTCTTGTTGGCAAGAAACGGACCTCCCCTTGTCTTGTTTGGGTGTCGCTTGAAATCTGACTGATACTTGGCAGGATCACTGTCTAACTGCTGTCTAAGCTCGACGATGTGTGTGGCCTCCTCGAGAAGAAATAGACGGTGCTTTTCTAGGTCCTCGTCCCTTTTCTCCAGTGCCTCCAGTGTAAGATCCGAAACCGTTGGGATTGGAATTTTGAGAGCATTTCCGTAAATTTCACGTGCACCCTTGGTGGCAACGTGTCCATCCACAGAAGGGTCGATCGGCGTGGTATTAATTGGATCTCCATCCTGATTCTCCATCTCGATCTCTTCATCAACTTTTTCCTCGTTGGTTTCCTCGACGTCCGGCTCTGCCGGTGTCGGATTTTTGTTGTTCTTCTTCTTCTTCTTTGACCGCCCAGTAGCCTTGACATGCATACCAGTGGCAAAGACGGCTTTTGGTCCGATACCGGGGGATAAGCTTCCGTCGGTACTTTCCGTCGTGGTTGGCTTGTGGACCTCGGAGGAATTTCCGGTATCCATATCATCCTGCGAGGTGTAGCTTTCATCCATGCTATCGTATGGACTAGGAGGATTTTTCGGCTCACCTTGCGTTGGCTTGGAGGCGTGCTCTTGCTCGTACTCCTCCATCTCCTTGTCGATGTCTAGAAGTTCCTGCGACGTTATTGACTCTTGAGGGGAGCCTGGTAAGTCGGCGTTTTCTTCGATTGCGTCTAGGACTAAATCGCTGCCGGCTCCAGCATCGACAGAGTCGGATCCAGATCTTATGTGGTACACGAAATAGTGCTTCTTCTTGTTTATGTTCTTGAGGTAGTGGTATAACTTGGTTTTCGCTTCAATATCAGCAGAGCCGGATCCATAGCGGATGTATTCCTCATCCGTGTATCCGATCTCGCTAGAGAGATCAGATCCAGATTCTTATTCCACCTCTTCTTCCACTACAGGAGTGGTCTGGGTGGGTTTGATTTCCTCCGAGATCTTAAACTCTTCCGCATCTGCGGACAAAGTAGATACAGATTTTTCTTCCGCCATGGTCATCACCTCAAGGGTGGGTTGGGCGGGTTCAGCGAAACCGAGATAAATATCGATCTCGCCGATAGACATGATCGTGTAGGTCGTCACGGGTTTTGAAGCCAGAATCCAGGTCTCATCGAGAAGGAGGAGAGGGATGTCACTGGCGTAGACCACGCGACCCATGGCGATAGTTTTGCCGATTCCTGCACGCGCAGATTTTGCCTGGAACGAAGCTCCAAAGGTCACCTGCCCCATGGTGGGCGCCAACTGTCGTCGGATTGTCAACAAGTACGCCATAGGGGGTCCTGGTGGCGTTGGAAAGATGGGGTGTGAGACGTCGGATGTTCCAAGAGCGGTGAGCACAAGTTTACACAGGTTTAGATCTAACTACGGTTATCGGATCCTACTCCTGCTAGCAACCCAGTAATATATCGGCATAAGCCGGATGTTACAGCAGGTTACAAGAGAGGTTTGCCTGTGCGAGTTGATTGTGGTGTTACGATTGGTTGGTGCCCTAAAGGCTCCCATAGGGCCGGTTTATATAGTCACTGGGGCCTAGGGTTATAGGAGAGACCTATCCGGCTACGTTATAGAGTCGGTAACTAAATACAGCTTGGACTACAAGTAATACTACAGACCTAAGTCGGTAACTCTTATGGGCCTTGTCGTAGCCGGAACTGGCTCCTCCTCTTTCTCTGACTAGGCCGCCCGTGAAGCAAAGCTCTAACCCGTTAGTGGGCCACCCTGATCAGCGAGTCTTGTGGGTATATCCGGAATATATATCCCCAACACAAAGCGTTACGATCTTAGATTGTTAGTGATGAAAAAATCCCGCGTCAGATCAATCCGATGTAGACTCCTCCTCAATCCAAGTGTCGCACAAACGGCACCTCCGCGGTATCCACACGTACGGCCTGGCACCGACTCCTCCATCTTGATCCAGCAAGGTGGGGTGGAGTGGTTTGTGAGAATCTGACAACAGGACTATGCGTGGACGAATGTATGGTGAAAATTCTGCAGGGCTTCGCCAAGCGCATGCAGAAGTAGAAGAATAAGCTAAAGAAACTGGAGGCAAAGTGGAGAAGAAAAGAGACTTAGTCAGCCGGCCTCATATTGTACCGGTCTGTCCTCTTCCTGCCTTTTTTATAGGAGAGAGTAAGTACATTTAAAAAAACGCTCAGAAGCAATCAATTCTGAACGTACGTACGAGTAAATCAGCCATCAATCCAATTGATCGTTACATACAGATCACTACGTGAGCTGGCCCATGGAACAATGTCTAACCGCCCTTTCTTTTCTTCTTTTCCTTTGCTATTTCTTTCCTTTGCCTTTTGCCCACACGATTGGCCTTACATGGACCAATCAAATTGACCTATTTAGGCTTCATGGGCTACATTTATCTCATATTTATTTCCACTAAATAAATATATATAATATTGATTAATTCAATTAATTAATAAATCATTAATACTCTTCCCGGAACAATTCCGTAAGTCCGAATCCAAATTCGATATCTCACCATATGTTGTTCTCACTAAACTCTAGCGATGTCGAACGTTAAGTGTGTGACCCGACGAGCAATAACCAATAGCGAGACCATGGATGTCCATTCTGGCACCCACAAATTCTACGAAGAACTATCCAGTATTTTATTCCTTTTGTCTCGCGATATTTTACTTGCCCGAGATTCGATCGTCGACATCTGTATACCTAGTTCAATCCCGTTACCGACAAGTCTCTTTACTCGTTCCGTAATATTATATCCCGTGACTAACTTCCTTAGTCACATGCTTGCAAGCTATTTTGGATATATTACTACCGAAAGGGCCCAGAGATATCTCTCCATCATAGGGAGTGGCAAATCCTAGTCTTGATCCATGCAACTAACAAGCACCGTCCAAGATACATGAAAGACACCTTTATAATCACCCTGTCACGAAGCGACGTTTGATGTCCCCAAAGTATTCTTTCAGACTTGTTAGATCACATGATCTCATGGTCTTAGGAATTGGAAACCAGATAATATGAGGATTGGCAATTGAAACTTAGTGACACGATCAAATTGCTATTCTTTATTTGGGTCTATCCATCACATCATTCTCGTAATGATATGACCTCATTATTAATCAACATCACATGTTCATGGTTAGGAATCTATAACCATCATTTAATCAATGAGCTAGTTAAGTAAAGGCTCACTAGGAACAAGGTGTTGTTCATATTTCACGCATGTATTATGGTTCCGTTTAATACAATTATAGCATGGATAATAAACATTTATCATGAACAATGAAATATGTATAATAAACATTTTATTATTGTCTCTAGGGCATATTTCCAACAGAAATATCATATTCGTGATTATAATCGCCATGTTAGGATTATTTAGAGTCATGGAGTAGTTGTATGGTGTATAGTAGTGGAGCACAAATAAAACTTAGGAATCACATTTTAGAAAAGCTGCTAGATAGCAGCACTTTGGACTCCCAAAAGGTTTCACTCTCCCCTTGGTTCCAAACACAACTTTTTGTGAGTCAAATTTTGCTTCTTCTGTTGGAGATACTCTAATGGTCTCTAGGCTGAATTGATAACATAGAGGTGAACATTGCATTGTTGACGTATATAGTGACATGTTGCTGATGTTGTTGATGTAGTTTATTTTGGATCCTACGGAGATGATAAGGCTTATTGGAAAGGTCCAACTTAAACATTGTCCTGGAAAGACAAACAGTCCAAATATCATAACCTTTTTTTTGCGGGTAAAAATATCATAACCTTGGAGTCCCAGTAAATCAGATTTGACAATTACATATTCAACTCTCTAGAAGCACTAAGAAAATTCCCAAAGTTATTAAAATTGGTGTACGTTTTGCTAGGACCAGGTCAAGTTTGGGTTTGGTGACTGCGCAGTACTAATCTTGATTACATTATGATGTACAAACATACGAAGGCATCGATTGACCAGCTAATAAATCCTGTACGGTTTTCTCTTCAGCCCTGGATGTGCATGTCATATAGTCTTTTTTTTTTTTTTTTTTGTGAACATGCATGTCATATAGTCAAACACAACAAACTGCAAACAATAATCTGCGAGTGGCGCGCGACGACTGGTGGATTGCTTGGTGGGAGTATTTTCCCATATATAAGTTTGCAGTATTTAAATTGGGTTACGACTTGCACTTGCAATTGTCTAGACCACGTCTCCTAACGACTAGTAGTATACATAAACAAGGCAGTGGTTTTCATTCTCCAGCAGCTACCTTCGATCTCCGGTCTCTACCATTCTCCCCTTTCCTTAGTCGTCGTCGGAGAAAATGAAGTTCTTGGTGGAGTCCGGCGACGAGACAGAGAATGCCGGGCCGACTTACCGGAACGTGCTGGCCAAGGACGCCGGGCTACTGCAGTCGCCGGCGGGCCTCGACTCCTGCTGGGATCTCTTCCGGTGAGCAATTAATAATAATCTCTCCCTCGCTCTCACCTCGCCGGACGGACGGCAACCTGCTCTCCACGGTTTAGTTAGTTTTCGTCGCCTGATTGATCTTGTGCAGGGCTTCGGTGGACAAGTACCCCAGCAACCCGATGCTGGGTCGCCGGACGGTGGTCGATGGCAACGCCGGCGACTACACCTGGATGACTTACAGGGAAGCATACGACGTTGTGATGAAACTGGCAGCATCCATGGACAAATCCGGAGTCAAACAGGTACTGCCTTTGATTGCGATCAGGATAGCTAGCTGTGGTGTGGTGGATTAATTGCCTCAAAATTGAGCTAAATTTCGGATAGTCAACTCAACCACATGTATGTATGTATGATCAGGGTGATGTAATGGTGTGCATCACTATTGCCCATCCCAATCCAGCAGCATGCACACCCAAAGTTCGTTGGAAGTAAAATAATTATAGAACATAGTTTTACTAGTACTATATATATGCCAGGTTTTCTCTAGGAATATAATCTGGGTGGGTGTCTAAGTGTATCGCGTATCTCACTCAGAAGCACGATTAGCTGGAACCTGGAAGCAGAAGCACGATCTTCTGGAACCTGCCAACCCAGGCTGTGTTGAGGGGTAGTAATTAAGTTTAGTTTAGACAATGAGCTAGGTTAGTTAAGTGGCACACTAATAAAACTCCAAAATTATATTGGTCTCATTTATTTCCAACATCTCCAACAATTGTTAGGAGTAGCACATTTGGTTGAAGCCAAATGTTAACATACATACGGCGACGTACGTGTCCCTTCCAGTTAGCCTTGGATTTCAACGGCCGCGCTTGCATAAAGTGTATCGCATATCTCACATGAGTACAGCTTATCTACATGCGAAGAAAGTCCACTCTTGAAGTTTTCGCACTTGAAATAGTCTAGTCTTCATTAGAACCGTCTCAAGTCTACTAAACAGATCACGATTAAGCGCGGAGAGTTGACCAAATTGTGCCTTGTAGATGCCGCATCTTCCATCCTTTTTATTTAAATCATACTGATTTTTATAGAGCAAATTACTTTGTGCCCGGCGGTCCCTGCCGGCGGCAACGACAGGAGAGAGAAGGAGGGAGGGGTGTTTGGCAGGAGGTCGTGGAGAGGAGCCCTCTGTTTTCTTGATTACCTGTCATATAGAGCAAATTACTTTGTGTCCATGAAAACAAAACGTCGCTCAGGTTCACGGGTACTAGCACAGTAGTACTCTGCATCCTTCCATTAACTTAGATTTTCGTTTAATCTACGGAACACAGTAATCAATTATAACTTATTAACTGATACACCTGTAGCTCCTAAGCTCCTAAAAAAGACAAAGTTTTGGGGTGAAAAATGCAGCCTGAGCTCCAGTTTTTTTTTTTTTGCCATTTTAGATCCACTTTTGTGATTTGTGTGTAGTCCACAATACACTGTATCATGTAGCGAATTTTTGTAGACATATATATAACATCTTTATATATCCATGCATTTTTTTCAAAAAAATCAAAACTCAAAAATATCATTTTTTAGAAAAACTAGCAAGGTGGCCCTCGCAAATGCGAGGGCATCATATTTATTGTGTCGATAGTCACTCTAGAATTAATTGAAGGGAACAATAAAGTTCCATAGTCCACTTAGGCGAACTTCGTTATATTGGTAATTTGTGTTGAAATCTATTGATATTTTCTCTAACAATTTGCAAATGTGAAAGCATGTGTCCATTTGGCCAGACTCTTACTTTAGTTTGAATTTGACAACATGGAGTTTTTCTTTTACAAGCTTGAAATTGTAAAGTTTCTAACCATCTCACTTAAGTGCGAGATATTTAAATTGTTCAGTTCATAAAAGCAAGACATACAACTGGTTAATAGTCCACCGTTTCAATCTTTTCTGTCTCCTCTCACCTTCGTCATCAGCTGAAGTGTCAGAAGTTCAGGTAACCAACCTCTCGCATGAAGTTTAGGTATCTTCCTTATGAGGACCATGTATTCTAAGTCATAGAGTCATGCTGATTGACACGATGTTGTGCAAATACTGTCATCTTTGTCACTATATTGGCGTAACCATGACTTTTTTTCTCCATGGAAGCATATATACTCCTATTTTTTCATGGTAGAAAAGATTTGCACATTAATGTAAATAAATTAAGAATCTCTAGAGATTCATAATTGCTTGATTGTTTCCTTAGTTAAACATCTCATCCAATGAAAAAGAGGTTTATGTATAATAAATCTTTCGGAACTAAATTGTTGAAATCTCTAGAAATCTGATTCCACATTTAAATGGCTAATATCATGTTTCTATGAAAAGTATTGTTTACCCCATAAGTGATCACAGTTGAAACTAAATATATCATAATTCATATGTCTTCTTATCTTCATCGGTTCATAAATGTAAGTTGTCAATATATCATGATTTCATATAAGCATCATCTGACAATTATCTATATAATGCAACCCTTAGTTATTTATTTATCTTTGGACCAGTTTTAGGAGTTGGTTGTACTACATGCAACTATATTCTATAACTATTACTTTAGCCACACATATTAGGCTAACAATAGCACACCGATGCAAACTTGATGCACTTTTGATACACAAAATAAACCCATGAAGCCTTTACCCTAATCTCATTACTTCGTAAATTGTGTCTTCAAATTTTAGCCATTTTTGAGATTTTACAAATCTCTTTTCCATAAGGACCAGATGTTTAATCTAAAGAAACAATCCACCATTGGAAAATAACTTTTGATAACATTGATATTTGTAGAGATTATGATTGTTCTTATCGCATTGGAAATTTAAAGCTTCTTTTCTCCCACGAGGATAAGCTGCGGAGATATGGGGAGAAGCTTTTGGCAAAAAAAAATCTACATATAAGCATCATCCGACTATTACCTGACAAACCTTAGGACCGGCCTTAAGTGTTTGCTTTTATATGGACACCATAATTGTTACTTTTATTCACACATGTGAGTAAAGATTAGCACACGATCCACAACCTGATGCACTCATGAAATAGAAATAAACCCACAAAATTCTTACCATAATCTTATCACTATGTACAATGTGATGACGTTTCACCTTTTTGTTAAACTTGTAAACATACTTCTCTTTTTCATAAGAATCATATGTTTAATCTAAAAAGGACAGAGTGATTACGATTATTTCCTGGTAAATTTTGAACTTTTATGGATTATGGTTTTTTTGCATTAATTTGCGAATATCAATATTTTTCTTCTGTGAGAATAAGCTGCGTAGACATGACAAGAAGGTTTTCATAAATAAAATGTCCAACTATTGTATCTATTTTATTTTCACACTGATGACATGGATGTCAATCAATACACTTTGACATATGCAATTTATTGCCATATCCGTATTAATCACAAACTATGTACCAATCTTTTTATCATTTACGGAAACTCTATTAAATAGTGAATACTTTGATTAGCTTGATAGAAAATCAAACTATGGAACGAACATGTGGACTGCCTGATAATTATGTATGTATCATAGGATCCTAAATGGTAATAATTTCTAACTCTAACGGTCTAAATAAGAGTAATATTGTTGATGTGGACTTCCAAAATAACTCTTTATCTTGATTTTGGTATATAACAGATAATTTGAAGGAGCTAACTATGAGTAAGATATTATACACTGAGCATTAGTTTTCCATCAAAATTATTTTACTATATTTTGTCAGGCACTTTGCTACAACTAATACATCAATTTATATTCCTCAAAAAATGATTGCTAAAGAACAGCCAAATTGAGAACTGAGAAAAAAATGTAGGACATTTATTAGTTGCACTCACCACTGAGCGGCATAAGTTTTGGTTAGTACCGAGACCTTGTACATGTCATCTCACATTTTGTGTCCACACAATGCTGCAAAGGAATTTAACGTCTAAACACATTATAGACTATTTAAGCACATTAAGGTTCTAAATGGATTATAGACACTTTGTTATTCCAAATAGACTTGGATGCACTTATATTACACACTATGATTAGTTTCCATTGTTTGTATTGAAGAAGCAATAGACTTGCTACCACATAGCTTTCTCGGAGAAAGTAATGAATTTATGTTTTTAGTTTTAGTAATTAGAGAGAACGAAAATCTTCATTTTTTGCAAGGTGGGGATATAAAATACTTGATTATCTGATTTACAAAGTCATCTGGTTGGACGATCGCGTTCCATGACATTATGAATCCTTTTGCCCCCAATGCAAACAAATTAGATGCACGACCTTAATTACTAATCATGTTGTACTATCATAGACAAATAGAAAGCTGCACAACTTGTTGTGTACCAGGTCAGTAGTAAATTATGTTGGAAACCAAGGAATTCAACTTGTTATTATAAAATAGATCATATAGATAAATATCTGATGGATCATTGATGGAAACGCAATTGATTAGATCAGCCCATCTTGCCTAGACAAATTGGCATGGCATATTAAAAATCAAAAGATTAATTAATCAAGAAAGAAAGACACCTATCAATATTAATGCATATAATTTAATTTCTATGATATGTACAGATGAAAATCTTAAACTAATCTCACGAGACCGATCACATAACAAAAGATTAAAGCATCTACGGCTAACCTTTATACATGAAAAGCACGGCCGCACGAGAATACAGCCAGCCGGCCAAACGGCCAAGCTAATCAAGTCGTCCAACGCTATGCGATGGGACTGCACAGACCTGCTGATGCGCATGCAGCCAGGCAACGCCATGGCCAGCGGACCGTGACGCCCTCGATCATTACTTTTTTTTTAGATTCAGGCCGCGCTCGATCATTACCGGTGCACCTGTTTCTCTTACCGGTGCACCTGTTTCTCTTAACGCATTGTAGGTACGTAACCAAGTTAACGTGACATAAGACTTTATTTTGTACACATATAGATTATACGAAACACAATTTATATCTTAATCTTATATTAAATCTTAACCGTTAATTATAGATCTAATGGTTAATATAATTTAGGTGTCGTGGATCAACCTAGTGTCTCGAAAAATACCCTTATATTACTTTTAGTATATAATAGATTAAACTACCGAGTGAGGCGAAAGCCTGATTCAAGATCTCTAGAGTTGGGGAACCAAAACACCTCACTCCTCTCTATCCTCGTCGTAAGAAATGGTAATAACACAATTGACCATTCGCAGGGTGAACGCGCTGGAATCTACGGTGCAAATTGTCCGGAATGGATCATCACCATGGAGGTAATTAATTACTAGTCTAAATGGAAAGTGAAGAACAAAGTACTTTCAAACCAATGCATAATTCTGTTTGGTTTTGACTAATTGCCATGCAGGCTTGCAACGCGCTTGGAGTTTGCTGCGTGCCGCTCTACGACACGCTTGGTACATGCCGTGCTTGCAGAAAGAAACATGAACGAATTTATATTTGTAAACTAATCTGCAACTGTCACTTTCAAGGTGAAAGTTCGTTTGATTGAAGTTTTGCCAATGACTGTCTCTTTTTCTTCCAGGTGCCAACGCAGTGGAATTTATCACGTGCCATGCCGAACTCCAGATTGCTTTTGCGGAAGAGAGGAAGATCGGAGAGGTAATAATAATGAACTAATGACGCCTAAGGCTTAGTCAAAAATCAAATCTTACTAACTTTGATTAAATATTTTTTTAGAAATCTACATCTTACAATATTGAATGGATACATTAAGAAAATATAATACAAAATCTATTAATATTGATTCAGTATTATAAATATTTATACTTTTGTGATTTTCTAAAAGAAAATACCTTTGTGTACAATCTTGGTCAAACTTAGAAAACATTAATTTTTAGCTAACCCTTAGACGTCTTATATTTTGGTAAGTAGGAAGTACTTAATAATAAGTTCTTTTGTTGTCAAGTACCAAAATTTATTACTCTCTCTATCCTAAAACAAGTGAATTGGTTTGGTCTAAAATTGCATATATCTTATAAAAAAAAATGTACATCCGAATCTGCACAAATCAAAGCCATGAGGCACAGAATGTGTACCCCTCCCGTTGCTACTGGCTATGAGCGGGCCGGCCGAATAGAGGAATCAAGTTTTGTTTTTTCTTTGATTTTAGGAATGTTCTATAATCTTCTAGTTTTGTTTTTCCTGGTTTTCATGCTTGTTTATTATTTTTTTTATTTTTCTATCATCTTTAAATAATATGAATGATTTCAATTTTAAACAATTTTTTAAATTGAAATATTTACATATTAAAGTAATCTTGAAAATTGAAAAAATTTAAACTTGAGAAATTTCAAAATTGAAATAAATTTTAAATCTGAACATTTTTTGAAACATGATCTTTAAACAAAAATAACATTCTGCACATCCAACCATTTTTAAAATCTGAACTTTTTCAAAGTTTTTAACATTTTCGAACTAGAACAGTTTTTAAATATCAGTGTTTTCAAAACCTCAAACATTTTTAAAATCTGAACATTTTAGTTCGCCAAAATATTTTAAATTTTACGGAAAAACGAATAGAAAAAGCAGTAGAAAAAAGAAAAAAAAACCCGGCCGAATTGGGCCGGCCCGTAACAGACGCAGCGGGCGTAGCAATTAGCATAGGAGCTCCCATGACTGATAGACCCGGCGAACACCAGTGGCATTTCCGGCGCACGCACGTCGCCATGTCCTCGCCTCGCGGCCCGGCTTTCCCGGCGATCTGCCGGCCGGTCTCTGTTTAGTGGGCGGTACTGCTCTGCCGGAATGGTGCGGCGGCAGTCTGTTCCGCGAGAAAGTTGAGGGCTCAAGGGGCTCTGGCTGCAGGCGATCCCCGGTTGCTCGCCACCGCGGCGCTTCCCCCCAGGTCGACGAACTCGCGCGACGGGGGGAATTCTGCAGGTTGTTAGCTGTGATGCGGATCTAGGTTTGTTCGCCAACCGATTTAGATGGCTAGTACCTAGTTGCAAGCATTTTTTATTTTTGTTTATCCTTATAGTCCTAGAGACCAGTTGGGCCAGATCCAGCACACGATTTCAGGGAATTTATTCGGAAGAGAAGATGTGCATGTAGTGTTACTGCTGGAAAAAAGTTCATGGAGTAGTTCTGTAGGCTTCATGATCCCCTATTCTAATGCTTTCATTTATGGCAGCTCTTGAAAACCTGTCATGCCACTTCAAAGTATTTGAAATGTAAGTTATTTCAGTATGAAATATATCAACCGATTAGGTTCATCACTGTGGAATTTATATGGATTTTACTATCTCATCTGCAGCGATCGTCAGCTTTGGAGGAGTCACAAATGACCAAAAAGAGGAAGCTAAAAACCATGGGATGTCCATTTTCTCGTGGGAGGAATTCCTGATTATGGTTAGCGTTGCTTGTCAACCAGCTTACTTCGTACATTACTTCATGTGTATTTGTAGAACTTCATGGAAGTGCTTCATTACGGAATAATTGAAGCATCGTCTTGTATTTCGTTTTATTTGATATTCCACTCCTTGTTCTTAAATATGAGTTGCTAACTTGCTCGTACCAATGCAGCCTGCCTATTTCAAAGTAGATATGGGACATGACATATGTGTTATGTTTATTTATGCATTTGTTTTCTAGACCTGGAGTCGGCCTAATAGATCCTTAATATTCCCTACAAAGGTCGTAAATTTATTTTAAATAAATTATGTTACATACGGCATACTAGGTATCTGCATTATCCATGAGAGTTATAATACTCTGTTGTAACCAAGACGAGAAATTCTGTGAATGCTATCAGTCCCTTCTATTGGCTTAGTTCAAGACCATCTAGTTGAAAACACTGAACAGATGAAATTCATTCCCTAAATATTGTATGGTCTTGGAGTTATTTGGCATGCTATTGAACTATTGTACATTTACACATAAATCTTTGTGTCTGACATCTCTATAGGGTGGAGATCATCATGTCGATCTTCCTGAAAATAAGAAATCCGACATCAACACAATAATGTACACAAGTGGAACAACAGGAGACCCTAAAGGTGTTATGATATCAAATGAAAGCCTTCTTGTTAACCTGGCTGGTGCAAATTCTGTAATCCAGTCTATTGGTGAAGTTGTAAGTATAGAATCTTGATATATTGCTACCACATGCTTCACTGAATCATACAAGTCATGTTTGTTCTCTTCTATTTGCGTTGCAGTTCGATCAAGATGATGTTTATATGTCATATCTTCCACTAGCTCATATCTTCGATAGAATGTTTGAGGAATTGTTTATTTCTCATGGAGCAAAAATTGGATTCTGGCGTGGGGTATGCTTTGTGAAATCCTTGTTTACCTTCAAGCAGCCAACGGGTTCATACTGATGTTAGTTTGCATGCATCTGTAGGATGTTAAGTTGTTGGTCGACGACATTGCAGCATTAAAACCAACAGTATTTTGTGCTGTTCCACGTGTACTCGATAGAATATATTCAGGTAAGCTCCAGATTTTAATTGTTAATTTAGTTTGATATTAATAACCAGTCAGCTATTTTGTCATTTAGCTGAAATATATTTTTTCCCTGCTTAACTTCTTAAGAAAGTATAATGAATAAGTTTCTCTTCCGTCCATGATTCTTCTATCAATGGTGCTAGCAGGTTTAGATTACCAATTTATCTTGATTTCATTATCTCTGAATGTATTAGTACACATTGTGCATGTGCTGAACTCTTAATCATAGCTTTCAGTGGAGCAAGTTCCCTAGTTGTGATGCCATACATTAAAATCGAATGGTCGACGCAAGCAATGATCTAGAATGAAAAAGTTAATAAGTCAAAAAAGGACACATACATAAACTAAATTTATTTGATCTACTAGCTAGAGATGAAGTGCGTGTAATGCAGAGCTTCAATGGAAGATTGCATGTAATGCCTATGCTTGCTATAATATGGCATTGACCAATATTTGATGCAATTGCTGTTTTGATGTAGGTCTTACAACCAAGATTTCATCTGGTGGCATACTGAAGAAAACCTTATTCAATGTTGCATACAAGTTGTAAGTTTGCACATGATTCCGACAACTTTTTTCCCATAAGAGTACACATTTCGTTTGATTTTTATGGCCAAATATTTTCTTATATGTTTTTCTTGTGCCTTTCATGTTCTGTAAGGTTTCATCGTTTTATTTTTTATGCATTCAATAAATTTTGTAGTATTCGTGAATCGTGATAGAATTTCTCATTTTGTAATTATTATCAAATTGTCAGGAAACTAGACAGCATGAGGAAAGGAATTAAACATGAGAAGGCATCTCCGCTCTTTGATAAATTAGTTTTCAGCAAGGTACAACTTGGATCAGATAGATTTCAGAATTTGTTGAAGTATAAATGCATTGCCTTCCTTTCCCCAAAGCTTAGCTTTTGTGTGCACTGATTCGGTGCATGCAGTTCTCCATGGTATCAGAGCCAATAGGTTTTGAGTTCAAGACCGAATAAAAAAATCGCAGCCCATTTTCGTTCCATGCTTAGGCTTGAGTGTGCCACACATGAGGGGAGTGTTGATGTATAAATGCATTACCCTCATTTCCCCATAAGCTTAAGTTGTTCGGTACACAGGCTTGGTGCATGCAATGCTACAGAATTTAAATGCAATTTCATGTTTATGTTAGTTTCCTAACATAGTGCTTAAACTATTTATCCATTAAGGTAAAAGAAAGACTGGGCGGAAAGATACGTATTATTCTGTCTGGTGGGGCTCCTCTTTCTGTAGCCGTGGAAGAATTTTTGAGGGTTGTGACATGTGCACACGTTGTTCAAGGATACGGTATGCATGTTTGATGTTTAAGTTCCCATTAGGCAAAGATCTTCAGATGATTTGCACATATTATTGGTCGACAGAACCACTATGAATAAAACTTTACATGATTCCAATTTTTAGGATTGACGGAAACTTGTGGGGGAACTTTTGTTGCACAACCAAATGATTTCTCCATGCTTGGAACTGTTGGCCCACCAGTCCCACATGTGGAAGTTCGCCTGGAGTCAGTTTCAGAGATGGGTTATGATGCTTTGTCAAGCACTCCTCGTGGGGAGGTATGCATAAAGGGAAGTGTTCTGTTCTCAGGATACTACAAAAGAGAGGACCTAACACAGGAAGTGATGATTGATGGATGGTTTCACACAGGTTAGCGATATCCCAATTTCAACAGAAGGCGTTAGTTAACTTTCTCGCATAGCTGGATATCGCAAGTTACTCTATTTTAGATGATGAGTGCAAGTTAAATAATAATGCAGGGGATGTTGGTGAGTGGCAACCAAACGGATCCTTGAAAATCATTGACAGAAAGAAGAATATATTCAAGCTTTCACAGGGAGAATACGTTGCAGTTGAAAATCTAGAGAATATCTATGGTGTTCTTCCACAGATTGATTCGGTATGTATTCACTTAATTGGTCACTTAGCGAGGAACTGTCTCAGTTTCTGCCTTCACCGTGTTAGGTCTTACTTTCCTGCCTATATACTTTGTGAGAGTGTTGTTTTACAGCACCTGATTTTAAAGATAGGTAATTAAAGTTTTAGTTTTATGATAACTTTGTCGTTGTGCAGTGTGATGACTGCTGACGCCAGTGTGTGACTGAAATCTTTAGCATGCTTGAAAGCTAGTCTGACGCATAATAACATTTCTTATTTTTCTTAATCTCTTGACATACACTTTTATCATAACTCTATTGCAACAACTGTTAGTTATGGCCATATAACTCAAATATGCAAAAAAAAAAAAAACGTTCATCCCTAAAACTGTGGGAATGAAAGTAGTGGCTTCCCAAACTTATGTGTGCTGGTTGTCTCTCTTGTCATTTTGCTTGCAATCATTCGAGGGACTTACATAGTACACACCTGCTAAGAAAATAGGGCATGCATGCAAGAAATAAATAAATAATATATTGGTATTTTCTGTATCCAATTCATCTGCCATTTGTCTCAATTTTTATTCTCTCTGCTGATCAATTTCAGATATGGGTTTATGGGAACAGTTTTGAATCGTCTCTTGTCGCTGTTATAAACCCCAACCAGCAAGTGCTTGAACACTGGGCTGAACAAAATGGTATTACTGGAAGTTTAGCTGAACTGTGTGAAAACTCGAGAACCAAAGAGTATTTCGTTGCGGAACTCTCTAGGATTGCGAAGGAAAAGAAGGTAAAGCGCCTTATCTTGCATATCTGCCACTCACAACTGTTTGTTCCACGTTTCACTAGGGTTTGTATTTACATGTTCCCAATGTTTACCTATGTTGCCAGCTGAAAGGCTTTGAGGTGATAAGAGCCGTCCATCTTGAGCCGTTGCCGTTTGACATGGAGCGTGACCTTATCACCCCGACATACAAGAAGAAACGCCCACAAATGCTCAAGTACTACCAGGTTAGATTCTCATACCAAACAATCTCCTCAATTTCAGCTTACAATGTTGTTCTTTTTGTGAAGTTCTCTAGTTCTTCCAAGTATGTCTAGTTTCCGTCAGTTAGCTGATATGTTTCCTCGAACGTCTTATGTCCAGGGAGCCATCGACGCACTCTACAAGAGCATGAAGTAAGAGAAGCGACCATTTCGCAGAGCAGCAAACGGTTGGATGGATTCAGAGTGTACATGTAAATTAATTAACACGAGACGAGTTGGTGTTTCGCCGCCTTAGTTTTTCAATGCATACTCCCTGTGAATTATTTATTTTCTTGAGAATCCAGTCCTTGTAAATCATAATTGGGTCTGCGTTTCTGAGAGCATCTCCACCTGTGCCCTCCATATCGTGTCCAGCCCCAGCCACACACACACGCCGGGCATCTATGGGTGTCGCTGGCCACACATGCCAGCAAAAAATTGGAGGGCCCCCCCTCCCCCCACCAACAAAACTGGACTCCCAATAGACAAACTAGTATCCAGCTACCCAAATAAAATATCCCACGGTCCCAATCTACATTAGTTTAGATTTCTACCTATAAATTTCGTTGTACTTGCCATTTCTTCCTATTTGAGAAAAAAACATAATGGGGACGCGGCTGGGAGCCATTGCTATCCGAACGTTTAGTAGAACGCCGACCTTCATATATGAAAATATATACCTCAAAAAAAAAAAACAGTCGGTTAAACATCCAGCCACGTTTTACATTGCTTATTATAGCAGCCTTAGCTAAATTATGCGCTGCGCCGTTAGTAGAACGCCGCACCGCACGCACCGAGAATTCTTCAAAGCTTCGCAGGAGCATTTTGATCTCATCAACCAGCAAGCCGTTCGTCGGTCCATCTCTTTCGTTCTTTGTCGGCATTGCAACAATCCCAACACTGTCTGTCTCTAGAACCAACTCCCCACTTGCACTTCCTGTGCCAAAACCACTAGTCTCCGGCAAACGAGGAGCTCCGCATGTTCAGCATCGGCAACATGGGGAAGATAATGGTATGCTCCAGCCACGAAGGTACCATGGTGGTCACGTATAACTACCCCACACCCGCCGTCACCATCTGTCACTACTATGAAAACGGCTATAGGTAATCCACACATCCGTGACGCACGTGCTAGTGGTGTCCCACGGGTAAAATAGACGTGGCGCACTGTCTACAGGTGTCCTATGGCTAACTGCCGTAAGCGTGACATGGGGATGGTGCGCCACGCCTATGTATGGACCAGGGCACAGGTGGCCGCAGCACACATACCCGTAGCGCACTAGGTCAAGGTGCGCTACGGATGTGAAACTTAGCCGTAGGGCAGACCTAGTGCGCTACGGACATGTGTGCTGGAACAGCTGGTTCAACTTACCCGTAGGGCACTCTGTCCTAGTGCCCTACGGCTAAGTGGCCTGCACCAACTCCACCCCCTCTCCTCCCCCCTTGGATCGCCTTTTTAGGCTTTGCAAAAAATAAAAGAAAATGATAAACACTTTAAAAAATAAAATCATTTCATATGTAGGTAGGTAATGTGGTATAGTTTTAGGAAAATTAACAAACATGATTTTCCACTTTTTCAAAAAAAAAAGTCATACCATGGTAAAATGGTCATAACTTTTGCATACGATATCGAAAAAATCGTATAATATACCAAAATGATAAGAACGAGATTTCGCATCCACTTTAACGATTATTTAGATTTTCAAAATTCGAAAAGAGTAAAAAGTTATGGTCAAAAAACCGTTTTTTCCTGCAGAAAAAAATAGAGGGCAACTTACCCGTAGCGCACCACCACATAGTGCGCTATGAGTAAGTTGGGCGGGGTTCAAAATTTGAATCCCCACCCGCCCACCTACCCCTCTACTCTTTCCTCCCTCTTCTCCTTTTCATTCTCCTCCCTCCTCATTTTCCTTCTATCTTCTCCTCCTCCTTTTCCTTCTCTTCCTTCTCCTCCTCCTCCTTTTCCTTATCTTCCTTCCCTTGCACTGATGACGGCGACGATGGCCTTCTCCTCCTCCTCCTTGCTCCGGCATCCTCCTCTCCTTGCAGTGACGATGGCGACGGCGACCTTCTCCTCCTTCTTGCAGTCACGATGAGCAACGGCGACCTCCTCCTTGCGGCCTCCTCCTCCTTGCAATAACGAAGAGCGATGACGAGCGCCGACGACCTCCTTCTCCTTGCGGCGACCTCCTCCAGCCACACCTCTGTCTCCCTCTCTTCCTCGATGTCGGCGGTGGTAGGTCGTGGCCACGGCCACCATGCTCCAGCGAGGCAACACGACGGCGGCGATTCGGACCCGGTTGCTTTTGCAATTTAAAACGAGGGTGTTTTTTGCATTTTTTTGTTTTTTGAAAAAAAACCTCCGTGGCGCACCTGTACCCCTACCTGTGGCACACCTGGTAGTGCGCTACGCCTATCCCCATATAACCGTAGCGCACTAGGGTAGTGCACTATGGGCACTTTTTAGCCGCAGCGTACTCTTAGTGACGCACCACTAGTGCGCCACAGATGGGCTTTTTAGGTGCGCCATGAACAACCCTTTTCCTAGTAGTGTGTTGGACAAAACGCCCCATCTGCATTCGCTTTTCTCCACCAGTTACCTGATATGTTTCCTTAAACGTACTATGTGTAGGTAGCCATGGACGCACTCTACAAGAGCACGAAGTATATTATCCGCGAAACGCAAAAAAAATTGTGTTTTGATGCATGGAGAGGATCACCCCACGCTATATAACTCAACCAGCTAAACTACCTAGGGGAGGATATGGCGAAGCCTCGGGGATCGTGCGCTGGCCAAGAGCATGAAAAGAGCGACCTGGGACGGATCCAAGATTTGACCATAGGGGGAGATGATAATAATGATAAAATAGTTATACAACAACACTATATCAAATCTTAAATATATTTAGTTTTGTTGTCCAGACGACATGTTCTATAATTAAAGCTTCGTTTTATTTTATTTAATATATGAACATGTGGGGCAAAGAAGAAATTCGTCATAAAAGAGATAAACATGACAATATATCAGGTCTTCTAGTGTACGTGATACCATGACAGATTGGAATATTGAAAAAATAATAATTATATTGATTGAGGCCTTGAAGGACTGTTTATATAGATTATAAGACTTAGCCTCCAAAAACTAATAAAGATAGACTACAACTCAAAGGGCCTAATCCTAGACTACCTATACTCTAATAATCTGGCTGGCCAAACACCTGAACGGGCGAACAGCTAGTCAGCGAAGGGAAAGTTAAGGACACATATAACAAAGCAGCATAGTGTATGAAAAAGAAAGTAAAAAAAATGAAAAGATGAATTACGTTTGAGCATAGTGATGAGGTTAGCGGGCAGAGGCAACTCCGCCACGGTGGGCTGAAAACCTGCTTCAACAAATGCCTCGTGCCGATACATAGTCCGTCGATTCTGAACGCCTCTATGTAATGTATGGGGAGGAACAAAATGAGCGGGAGCAACTGAGACCAACCAAGCAAACCATTCTGTGGTTGGGTGCTTAGGATGATGGTTGTATCACCAGTTCACCAAAGTTTAAACCCCAGGTTTGACACTGAGTGTTATATAAAAGGTGGAATATTCTTTCAGTGGGAGACGACATTTCTGTCGACAGCGAGGCGTTCGTGGTAACTTCGTCAATCTCAAGACCCGATCTGCCGACACGGTCTCTCGGAGGTGCTCATAGGGGTAGGGTGTGCGTGTGTGTGTTCATAGGGGTGAGTGCATGTACGTGTTGTTAGATGTATATATTTGTATATTGTAGTTTTCCCATATGTTAGGGGGCTTCCTGCATATTTGCACATGTACATGTATTATATATTATGGCCTTTGACCCCAGAGGAATACAAGTTGCCTATTCCTAACATGGTATCAGAGCCCAAGGTCCCGAGTTCGAGTCCTGACTTTCGCAATTTATCCTAAAATTGTTGTTGATCACTCTATGTCCATGTATAGGCCTCTTGAGTCATACGTGAGTTTCGCGCGCCGTCGCTCTCTTCCGGTTGCACGTGCTGACTTCTCCCCGTCACACGTGAGAGGGGGTGTTGAAGTGTATAAGTGGATTGCACTAGCCCTTTCCATCAGTTCGGACTTCTGGTTCCGTTGGCTAGTGCATGAAGCTTGAGATGGTATTAGAGCCACATTAGCCCCGTCTTCTTTCTCGCAACTTCGTCGGCCGCCATCGTCCCTGTCGTCGTCGGCCTTGTCGTCGTCGTCGCCGCCGGTCGCCGCCCGTTTTGCCCCGTTTTCAGATCTGGATCGATTTGGGTGTGCCTGATCTGGATTTGCCTGACCTGATCAACTCAAGCTCACCTCGCACCGGATCCAGCTAGCTTCACGTGCGTCCACTGCTCGACGCATCTTCGTCCCTGGATCGCGTCCACGCGCGCCCGTCGCCTCTGCTGCTTCGCTTGCCCGCCCCGTCTGGCCCGGCTGTCCTGCCCGGCTCCGCCCGTCCCGGCCCCGCCGGCCGTCCGTCGTCGCTCCGTGCTCTGTCTGTCGGCCGTCTGACGGGACTGCCGCTGTTCTTCGTCGTTCCCGATTGGATCTGAGGGTTGACCTCAAAAAAATGAGAGAGATGTCTTCTGCATCGGGCTATGTTGCGATTCCTCGCTGCCCGGTGATCTTCGATGGTACGAATTATCCTGATTTCGCCGCCTTTATGCGCATTCACATGCGCGGTCTCCGTCTTTAGGGTGTGCTCTCCGGCGAGGTCTCCTGTCCGCCGTGCCCCCCTGCTCCTGTGGCTCCTCTTCCGCCGACGCCGATTGTTCTCGGTGCTGATGCTTCTCAGGAGGCCAAGGATGCTGCTCAGAGTGCCGATGATAGTGATGTTGCTGCTTATGAACTGAAGTTCAAACAGTACTCTGCTGATCTCGAGACCGATCGCCACGCTCTGACTGCCTACACTCAGTGGGTCGATGAGGATGCTCATGCTGCTGCTGTTCTCACCTCCAGTGTTCTGCCCCAGTATGCTGCTGAGTTCATGAGTCTCCCTACTGCTGCCGCTCGGTGGGAACATCTTCGTCAGCGCTATCAGCCGTCTGGGGATGCTCTTTACCTGTCTGTGGTTCGCCAGGAGCATGCTCTTCAGCAGGGTGATTCAACTATTGATGAGTTCTATACTCAGAATGCTGCTATCTTGCGTCAGATTGATTCTCTCCGTACTGCTGTTTGTGGCACATGCTCGTGCTGCTAGATTGTGCGCTCGGATTTGGAGTTTCACCGCATCTATGAGTTTCTGTCTCGGCTCCGCCAGGAGTTTGAGCCCCGGCATGCTCAGCTGAATGCTCGTGGTCGTGTTCCGCTCTCTGAGGTGTTGTCTGAGCTTCGGGCTGAGGAGACCCGTCTCCGTGGTGCGGGTCTTCTTGCGGTTCCATCTGTGCTTGCTACTTGTGGTCCTCCTATGCCGTCTGCTCCCCCGACCCAGCCGCGGTCCTCTGTGCCGCCACCGATACTTCCCACTCCTCCAGGTCATGGTCAGAGTCAGCACTAGCTGTCTCAGGGTCAGAGTCAGCACCAGCAGGCTCGTGGTCAGGGTCGCCGTGGTTCTCTTCGTCACTGCTCTTACTATAACAAGGATGGCCACACTTGGGCTACCTGTTATGTAGGGATTCGTAGCATGGAAAACAAAAATTTTCTATCGCATACAAACAAACAAGCCAAGATCTATCTACTAGATTGTAGCAACGAGTCGATGGAATAACTCACCCTCGAAGATTCCAAAGTGTTTAACGAGAGCGGATTCTCGTGGGTGATGTAGTCGTACTCTTCCCGATCTCAAGATCGTGTAGACGATCCTTCCGCGCAAGGCTCCGTTAGCGCTCCCGCAATCGGTCACACGTTCGGTACTGATGAAGACCTTCCTCTCCTTGTTCCAAAGAAAATGGAGGTTGTAGCACTCTCCTCGCGATTCCGGCAGCACAACGGCGTGGTACCGGAAGTAGAGGGGAGATCTCGCAGGGCTTCGCCTTAAGCCGGAGCGAGTATGGTGGACGATGAGAGAGCCCTCGACGATCTAGGGTTTAGACACGCCGAGAAGGAAGCTTGGCCGACGGCTAGGGTTGCTAGGCGGCGGCGGCTTGACCTAGGGCGGCGGTGGCGGCAGCAGGTGGCGGCGCCGGCGGCTTAGGGTTTGGAGGCGGGGATCTTGTGTCTAGGAGGTGAGCCCTGCCCCTCCTTATATAGGTGGAGGGGCTGGCCGGCCAAGGGGAGGGGAGTCCCTCCCCAACTCGGCTTGGAGGTGGGCCGGCGGTGGAGGAGGGACTCCTCCGCAACTCGGTTTCCTCCTCTTTCTCCACTTCCCAAAAATAGCCGTTTGACTTTTCAAACAAGGATTTGATTAATCCCTCTATTTTGTTCAGCGATGACACTTAGTACATGATGCAATCATACCAACTTGATATAACACATCCATGCACCCTTCCCCTCCGGAGTGCCGGACATTCCGGAACCTTCTAGAACATTCCCGATGAAAACACCGGAACCATTCCCCAACTCCGAAACGGGACTTTCCTTATATGAATCTTATTCTCCGGACCATTCCGGATCTCCTCGTGATATCCCGGATCCTATCCGAGACTCCGAACAACATTCGGTCTCTTTCTCATCATTCCATAACTACTCAAACAACGTCGAATCCTTAAGTGTGTCTCCCTACGGTTCGTGAATTATGCGGACATGATCGAGACACTTCTCCGAACAATAACCAATAGAGGAATCTGGAAATTCATATGGTTCTACATATTTCTACGATTACTTACATCGAATGAACCACTTACATACGATACCAATTTCCCTTTGTCTCACGATAGTTTACTTATCCGAGGTTATGATCGTCGGTATCTCTGCATACCTAGTTCAACCTCGTTACTGATAAGTACTCTTTTCTCGTTCCCGTGATATGTGATCCCTTGTGAGCTAGTCACATGCTTGCAAGCTAATTGGATGACATTTCACCGAGAGGGCCCAGAGTATATCTATCTGTCATATGGATGGAAAAATCCCACTCTTGATCCATGTGTCTCAACCAATACTTTCCGAACACTCAATACCACTTTTATAGCCACCCAGTTACGGTGTGGTGTTTGATGTCATCAAAGCATCCATCTGGTAAAGGTGATATGCATGATCTCATGGTCGAAGGAATTAGGTTACTATGTATCAGAAAGCATATAGCAATTGAACTATTAAAATGACATGATCTTTATGCTATGCTTATCTATAGGAGTATGTCCACCATATCATTCTCATAATGATATGATATTATTGTTAATAACATCTCAATGTTCATGATAGGGAAACCACAATCATTTATTAACCAACAAGCTAGTGATGTATAGAGTCTTCACTAGGGACTTCAATTTAAGTTTACAAATCACACAAGTATTAATGTTTCCTTGTTAATACCATTATAGCATGAATATAAACATTTATCATCAAAGATATAATAATAACTACATTTATTATTGCCTCTAGGGCATATCTCCAACAGTCTCCCACTTGCACTAGAGTCATCTAATCTAGATTACATGGTAATATACCGAACACCCATGGCAGTTTGGTGTTGGTCATGTTTTGCCCTCGGGAGAGGTTTAGTCAACGGATCCGCCACATTCAGATCTGTGTGTACTTTGCAAATATTTATGTCCCCATCTTGGACATGTTCTCGAATAGCGTGAAAACGTAGCTTGATATGCTTCAGCATCTTGTGTGACCTTGGTTCTTGTGCATTGGCTATGGCGCCCATGTTATCACAGTGCACTAGGAACCACACCCAGCTCTATAATGAACTCTTTCATCCATATCGCTTCTTGTGAAGCCTCCGAAGCAGCCATGTATTCCGATTCAGTTGAAGGTCTCGCCACAACGCTTTGCTTTGCACTCCTCCAGCTAACTGCTGCACCATTCAAAGTAAATACGTATCCAGATTGTGATTTAGAATCATCCGGATCGGTGTTCCAACTAGCATCGATGTAACCATTAACAACGAGCTGTTCATCACCTCCATAAGAAAGAACCATATCCTTAGTTCTTCTCAAGTACTTAAGGATGTTTTTGACCGCTGTCCAATGATCCACTCCTGGATCACTTTGATATCTGCTAGTTAAACTAACAGCATATGCAATGTCGGGTCTAGTACATAGCATGGCATACATTAGAGATCCTATGGCTGAGGCATAGGGAGTCTTACTCATCCTTTCTCTATCTTCTGCCGATGTCGGACTTTGAGTTTTACTCAAGGTCGTATTGGGCAACATGGGCAAGAACCCTTTCTTGCTATCTTCCATTCCAAACCTCTTTAGAACTTTGTCCAAATATGTACTTTGTGACAATGATATTTTGCGTTTTGATCTATCTCTATAAATCTTTATGCCTAATATGTAAGCTGCTTCGCCAAGATCCTTCATTGAAAAACTATTATTCAAATATTCCTTGACACTATTTAGAAGGTCTACATCATTCCCAATCAACAATATGTCATCTACATATAGTATTAAGAATGCTACAGAGCTCCCACTCACTTTCTTGTAAATACAAGCTTCTCCATAAGTTTGTATAAAACCAAAACTTTTGATCACCTTATCAAAACGTTGATTCCAACTTCGGGATGCTTGCTTCAATCCATAGATGGACCGTTGAAGTTTGCATACCTTGTTAGCATCTTTAGGATCGACAAAACCTTTGGGTTGCATCATATACAACTTTTCATCAATGTCTCCATTGAGGAATGCTGTTTTGACATCCATCTGCCATATCTCATAATCATAATATGCAGCGATTGCTAACATAATCCTCACAGACTTTAGCTTCGCTACCGGTGAGAAAGTCTCATCGTAGTCAACTCCTTGAATTTGTCGAAACCCTTTTGCGACAAGTCGAGCTTTATAGACAGTAACATTACCATCAGCATCTGTTTTCTTCTTGAAAATCCATTTGTTCTCGACAGCCTTCCGGCCATCCGGTAAGTCCACCAAAGTCCATACTTGGTTTTCGTACATGGATCCAATCTCGGATTTCATGGCTTCCTGCCATTTATTGGAATCTGGGCTCATCATTGCTTCCTCATATGTCGCAGGGTCATCGGTATTGTCCACCAACATGACACTCATAACGGATCATACCAATCTGGAGTGGTACGAGTTCTCGTTGACCTGCGAGGCTCTGTAGCAACTTCAACCGAAGTTTCATGATCATCATCATTAGCTTCCTCTCTTATTGGTGTAGGCACCACAGGAACTTCTTCCGGTGCTGCGCTACTCGCAATTTCGAGAGAAGGTTCGACAACCTCGTCGAGTTCTACTTTCCTTCCAAATACTTCTTTCGAGAGAAATTCTTCTAGAAAGGATCCATTCTTGGCAACAAAGATTTTGCCTTCGGATCTATGATAGAAGGTATACCCAATAGTTTCCTTCGGGTAACCTATGAAGACGCATTTTTCTGCTTTGGGTTCAAGCTTGTCCGGCTGTAACTTCTTTACATAGGCTTCGCACCCCCAAACTTTAAGGAACGACAATCTAGGTTTCTTCCCAAACCATAATTCATACGGTGTCGTTTCAACGGATTTAGATGGTGCCCTATTTAAAGTGAATGCGGCTATTTCTAATGCATAACCCCAAAATGATAGCGGTAAATCTGTAAGTGACATCATAGAACGAACCATATCTAAGAGAGTTCGATTACGACGTTCGGACACACCATTACGCTGTGGTGTTCCCGGCGGTGTCAATTGTGAAAGTATTCCGCATTTCTTCAAATGCTCGCCAAACTCGTAACTTAGATATTCACCTCCACGATCAGAACGTAGAAATTTAATCTTCTTGTTACGTTGATTCTCTACCTCACTTTGAAATTCCTTAAACTTATCGAAAGTTTCGGACTTATGTTTCATGAAATAGATATACCCATATCTACTCAAGTCATCCGTGAAGGTAAGAACATAACGATAACCACCGCGCGATGCTACACTCATTGGACCACACACATCGGTATGTATGATTTCTAGTAAGTCCGTAGCTCGCTCCATCATACCAGAAAATGGAGTCTTAGTCATTTTACCCATCAGACATGCTTCGCATCTTTCAAGTGATTCGAAATCAAGTGATTCAAGTAGTCCATCGGAATGGAGTTTCTTCATGCGCTTCACTCCAATGTGACCAAGACGACAGTGCCACATATAGGTCGAGTTATCGCTCGATTTCAAACGTTTAGCCTCAATGTTATTAATATGTGTATTTCCACTATCGATATTCAACAAGAATAGACCATCTACCAAAGGTGCATGTGCGTAAAACATATTACTCATATAAATTGAATAACCATTATTCTCGGAGTTAAACAAGTAACCGTCTCGCAATAAACAAGATCCCGATATAATGTTCATGCTTAACGCAGGCACCAAATAACAATTATTTAAGTATAAAACTAATCCCGATGGTAGATGAAGGGGTAGCGTCAATCGCGATCACATCAACCTTTGATCCGCTTCCTCGCACATCGTCACCTCGTTCTTCGCTAGCTTCCGCTTATTCGCAAGACCGTTTGAGTTACAAATATGAGCAACCGAACCAGATTCAAATACCTGTGCACTACTACGAGTACTAGTGAGATACACATCAATAACATGTATATCGGATATACCTTTCTTCTTGATGTTGCCGTTCTTCAAATCCGCCAAGTACTTTGGGCAATTCCGCTTCAAAGGACCTTCTCCCTTAAAGAAAGCACTCAGTATCAGGCTTAGGTCCAGCCTTGGTCTTCTTTGTCGGCGTGGTAACTTTCTTACCACCCTTCTTGAAGTGTCCCTTCTTCTTAGACTTGCCTTTCTTGAATTTGGTGGTCTTATTGACCAACAACACTTGGTGCTCTTTCTTGATCTCCACTTCTGCAGATTTCAACATGGCAAAGAGTTCTAGCAACGTCTTGTTCATGTTTTGCATGTTGTAGTTCATCACAAAGTTCTTGTAACTTGGTGGTAGTGATTGGAGGACGCGGTAAATCCCCAAAGAATTAGGAATCACTATACCCAAGCTTTGAAGTTTGTTTATGCGTCTGCACATCTTAAGCACATGCTCACCGACGAGCTGCCCTCTTCCATCTTGCGCTAAAGAACTTTTCGAAGCCTCATAGCTTTCAATTGCCGCATGAGTCTCAAAGATCAATTTGAGATCCTCGACAATATCATATGGGTCTGAATTCTCAAACCTTTTCAAGCTCCGATTCTAAACCATACAAGATAGCACACTGAATCGGAGTACCGAGTCTTCCGAGTGAGGTAAACATTCTTTACTTCATCGGCAAGATCACCGCAGTGGGTCACCCAATGTGCATCCAGACATAGGTCAAATTACCACTGTGAGGACAATCCTCAAATTATGAACCAATCCGCGAAGTTGCTTCCATTGTTTTTCAACTTTTCTTTCTCTAGGAACGCATTAAAATTGATGGTAGGGGCTGCCATTGATCTACAACATATTTGCAATAGTTTAGACTAAGTTTATGACAAATTGAGTTCAAATTAATAATAAAATTAATCTAGGTGAACTCCCACTCAAAACAATATGCCTCACATTGTTTTAGTGATCACACGAACCAAATCCACCACATCAAAACCGATCATCACGAGAGTTGATATAGTTTCAATGGCGAACAATCGACATGTTCATCATATCTACTATATGATTCATGCTTTACCTTTCGGTGATCCGTGTTCCGAGACCATGTCTGTACATGCTAGGCTCGTCAAGATCAAACCTTAGTTTCCACATGAGAAAATCTGGCTTGCTCACGTTGTATGCACTTGCAGAATCTAACACACCCGATCATCACGTGGTGCTTCGAAACAACAAGCTTTAGCAACGGTGCTAACTAAGGGTGAACACTTTATGACTTGAAATTCATGTGCATGAGGGATCATCTTATAATGCTACCGTTGTCTACTAAGCAATACAAGATGCATAAAGGATTAACATCACATGCAATTCATAATATGTGATATGATATGGCCTTTCTTCTTTGTGCTTCCGATCTCCATCTTCAAGCACGAACATGATCTCCATCATCACCGGCATTGCATCAAGGTCAATGACGCTTCTCCATGGTTATCGTCCACCGGCTTCAACTATTACAACTACTTTGAATAGACACGCGGATCTTAACATAAATTAAAGACAGCCATATGGCTCCTGCCGGTTGCCAACTTACAATAAGGAACATTGCATACATCAAATATAATCACAATCATGGCCATATCACATCACAGCAAACCCCTGCAAAACAAAGTTAGACGCCTCTACTTTCTTTGCATGTTTTACGTGGTTTGGGGCTTTCAATAAGTGTCGATCTAACTTACGAACATGAACCACAACATTGATACTAGTATTGTTAATCACCCGTTGTAAATTGGATCTTAACTATGCTAGGAGAAACAGGCACCCGCAAAGCCACTTATGCAATACAAGTTGCATGTCAAGCGTGGAGCAAGTCTCATGAACGATGTCATGTAAGGTTAGCCCGGGCCGCTTCATCCCAACATCCCGCAAGATGCAAAGTACACAATAAGCAATCGACAATAAAAGCAATCGACAATAAGCAAATGACCATTGTGTTCTACTCGTGCAACAGATCTACATATAGACACGGCTCTGATACCACTGTAGGGATTCGTAGCATGGAAAACAAAAAATTTCTATCGCATACAAACAAACAAGCCAAGATCTATCTACTAGATTGTAGCAACGAGTCGATGGAATAACTCACCCTCAAAGATTCCAAAGTGTTTAACGAGAGTGGATTCTCGTGGGTGATGTAGTCGCATTTTCCCGATCTCAAGATCGTGTAGACGATCCTTCCAAGGCGTTACGCTAGCTCCCGCAATGGTCACATCGCTCGTTCGACGAAGACCTTCCTCTCCTTGTTCCAGCAGGCGGAGGTTGTAGCACTCTCCTCGTGATTCCCAAAGACAACGGCGTGGTACCGAAGTAGAGGCGAGATCTCGCAGGCTTCGCCTTAAGCCGGAGCGAGTATGGTGGACGATGAGAGAGCCCTCGACGATCTAGGGTTTAGACACACCGAGGAGGAAGCTTGGCCGGCGGCTAGGGTTGCTAGGCGGCGGCGGCTTGACCTAGGGCGGCGGCGGCAGCAGGTGGCGGCGCCGGCGGCTTAGGGTTTGGAGGCGGGGATCTTGTGTGTCTAGGAGGTGAGCCCTGCCCCTCCTTATATAGGTGGAGGGGCTGGCCGGCCAAGGGGAGGGGAGTCCCTCCCCAACTCGGCTTGGAGGTGGGCCGGCGGTGGAGGAGGGACTCCTCCCTAACTCGGTTTCCTCCTCTTTCTCCACTTCCCAAAAATAGTCGTTTGACTTTCAAACTTGGCGTTTGACTTTTCAAACAAGGATTTGATTAATCCCTCTATTTTGTTCAGCGATGACACTTAGTACATGATGCAATCATACCAACTTGATATAACACATCCATGTACCCTTCCCCTCCAAAGTGCCGGACATTCCGGAACCTTCTAGAACATTCCCGATGAAAACACCGGAACCATTCCCCAACTCTGAAACGGGACTTTCCTTATATGAATCTTATTCTCCGGACCATTCCGTATCTCCTCGTGATATCCCGGATCCTATCCGAGACTCCGAACAACATTCGGTCTCTTTCTCATCATTCCATAACTACTCAAACAGCGTCGAATCCTTAAGTGTGTCTCCCTACGGTTCGTGAATTATGCAGACATGATCGAGACACTTCTCCGAACAATAACCAATAGAGGAATCTGGAAATTCATATGGCTCCCACATATTTCTATGATTAATTTGCGATCGAATGAACCACTTACATACGATACTAATTTCCCTTTGTCTCACGATAGTTTACTTATCTGAGGTTATGATCGTCGGTATCTCTGCATACCTAGTTCAACCTCGTTACCGATAAGTACTCTTTTCTCGTTCCCGTGATATGTGATCCCTTGTGAGCTAGTCACATGCTTGCAAGCTAATTGGATGACATTTCACGAGAGGGCCCAGAGTATATCTATCTGTCATATGGATGGAAAAATCCCACTCTTGATCCATGTGTCTCAACCAATACTTTCCGAACACTCAATGCCACTTTTATAGCCACCCAGTTACGGTGTGGTGTTTGATGTCATCAAAGCATCCATCTGGTAAAGGTGATATGCATGATCTCATGGTCGAAGGAATTAGATAACTATGTTTCAGAAAGCATATAGCAATTGAACTATTAAAATGCTTGATCTTTATGCTATGCTTATCTATAGGAGTATGTCCACCATATCATTCTCCTAATGATATGATCTTGTTGTTAATAAAATCTCAATGTTCATGATAGGGAAACCACAATCATTTATTAACCAACAAGCTAGTGATGTATAGAGTCTTTACTAGGGACTTCAATTTAAGTTTACAAATCACACAAGTATTAATGTTTCCTTGTTAATACCATTATAGCATGAATATAAACATTTATCATAAACACAAAGATATAATAATAACTACATTTATTAGTGCCTCTAGGGCATATCTCCAACATGTTATACACGGGATCCCAGTTTACATCAGCAGCACCAGATGGCTCGTGGGCAGTCGGTTCCTTCCGGATCTTCAGTAGTTGCTCTCTCCGATCAGGACATTATCAGGAGTCTTCGCGGTCTGCTTGCTGCTACAGGCTCTCTTCTTCGATAGGCACTGCTGGTTCTTTGACTGATTCTTCAGGCACTGCGCGACCACCACCTTCTACACACTCAGGTACGTCCCCATGGTATCTGGATTCTAGAGCTTCCTTTCATATGACCTCGGAGTCTTCTTTTCTGTCCGCTCTTCGTTCTCTTCCTTCTCCTGTCCGTGTTTTCACGGCTGATGGTACCTCTCTTCCTGTTTCTAGTCGGGGTACCCTTTCTACTTCTTCCTTTTCTGTTCCTGATATTTCTCATGTCCCTCTTCTTAAGATGAATCTATTCTCTGCTAGCCAGCTTACTGACTCTGGTTGTCGCGTCATTCTTGATGCTGATTATTGTGTTGTTCAGGACCATCGCACACAGGCCCTGGTTGGAGCTGGCCCTCGCAGCCGTGATTCTTCAGGGCTTTGGGAGTTAGACTGGCTTCGTGTTCCTTCCGCTGCCACTTCATCTGCCAGTTCTTATCCGGTCGTCGCCTCTTCTACCAGCTCCTTTAAGCAGTGGCATCATAGTCTTAGTCACCTTTGTGACTCTCGCCTGTCGTCATTAGTTCATCGTGGTCTTCGGGTGCATCTCGGAGATGGGTCTTTACATTGTCAGGGCTGTAGGTTGGGCAAACAGATTCAGCTTCCCTACCCTACTAGCGCGTCTGTATCTCAGCGACCTTTTGATTTAGTTCATTCCGATGTTTGGGGTCCGGCTCCTTTCGCTTCGAAAGGGGGCCATCGCTACTATATTCTATTCATCGATGATTTTTATCGGTACACTTGGTTGTATTTTATGCGCTCTCGTAGTGAAGTGCTCTCCATATATCAGCATTTTGCGGCCATGGTCTACACTCAATATTCTACCCCCATTCGCGTGTTTCGTGCTAATTCTGCTGGTGAGTATATCTCCCAGATGTTGCGTAGTGTTCTTGCTGAACAGGGCACCCTTGCTCAGTTCTCCTGTCCTGGCACACATGCCCAGAATGGCGTTGCTGAGCGTAAGAATGCCATCTTCTTGAGACCACTTGTGCCATGATGATTGATTCTTCCCTTCCTCCGCATTCCTGGGCTGCGGCTGTCGCTACTTCGGCTTACCTCATCAATATTCAGCCTTCTGCTGATCTGCAGGGTGGTATCCCTCTTGAGCGCCTATCTGGACAGTCTCCAGACTACTCCATGCTTCGCTTGTTTGGTTGTGTTTGCTATGTTCTCCTTGCTCCTCGCGAACGCACCAAACCGATCGCCATCTGTTGAGTGTGTCTTCCTTGGATACAGTGATGAGCATAAGGGTTATCGATGTTGGGACCCCGTTGGTCGTCGGATGCGTATCTCTCGTGATGTTACTTTTGATGAGACGCGTTCTTTCTATCCTCGTCCCACTGCTGGTACCTACCCGGTGGAAGATATCTCTTTTCTTCTCTTTCCTGACACACCTCCTTCTACTCCTATTGTGTCTTATTCAGGATCTCCTCCCCCTGACGTCTCTTCTTCGACACCGTCCGCCTCTGCTCCGTCTAGTTCTCCTAGTTCTCCTAGTTCTCCTTGTTCTCCGGTGTCTTCCTCTGCTATACCGTCTTCTTCATCGTCGTCTCCTGAGTTGTCTTCCTCTGATGAGCTTCCGTCTACTCGTCCTGTTCATCAGCGTTGTGCCCCCAACCGTTACTCTCCCAGTCAGTATGGTCTTTCTGTTGCCTCCGAGCCGACTTCTTATTGGGATGCTGAGCATCATCCTGAATGGCAGCTAGCCATGGCTGAGGAGATTGCTGCACTTGAGCGCACTGGCACCTGGGATCTTGTTTCTCCCCCTCCCGGTGTTCGTCCTATCACGTGTAAGTGGGTCTATAAGATTAAGACCCGCTCTGATGGATCTCTTGAGCGCTATAAAGCGCGTCTTGTGGCTCGTGGTTTTCAGCAGGAGCATGGTCGAGACTATGATGAGACCTTTGCTCCTGTGGCTCATATGACCACTGTGCGTACTCTTCTTGATGTTGCTTCTGTTCGTCACTGGTTTGTGTCCCAGCTTGATGTTCAGAACGCCTTTCTCAATGGTGAGTTGAGTGAGGAGGTATATATGCAGCCTCCTCCTGGGTATTCTGTTCCCGAGGGGATGGTTTGTCGTCTTCGACGTTCTCTTTATGGCCTCAAACAGGCCCCTCGTGCCTAGTTTGAGCGCTTTGCTTCTGTAGTGACTGTTGTTTGTTTCTCCCCTAGTGCTCATGATCCAGCGTTGTTTGTTCACACTTCTCCTCGTGGACGCACTCTTCTTCTTCTCTATGTTGATGATATGATCATTACTATGATGATTCTGAGTATATCGCCTTTGTTAAGGCTCGTCTTCGTGATCAGTTTCTTATGACTGATCTTGGTCCTCTTCGCTACTTTCTTGGGATTGAGGTTTCCTCCACTTCTGATGGCTTTTACATCTCCCAGGAAAAGTATATTCAGGATCTTCTTGCTCGTGCTGCTCTTGGGGATGAGCGCACCGTTGAGACCCCTATGGAGCTTAATGTTAAGCTTCAACCTACTGATGGTGATCCTCTTCCTGATCCGACGCGTTATCGTCATCTTGTCGGGAGTCTTGTTTATCTTGTTGTCACTCGCCCTGACATCTCTTATCTTGTTCATATTCTGAGTCAGTTTGTTTCTGCTCCTACCACTGTTCACTATAGTCATCTGCTCCGTGTTCTTCGTTATCTTCGTGGTACGATCACTCGTCGCCTTTTCTTTCCGCGTTCCAGCTCCCTCTAGCTCCAGTGCTATTCGGATGCTACGTGGGCGAGTGATCCTTCGGATCGCCGTTCACTCTCTGCTTACTGTGTGTTTCTTGGTGGTTCGCTCATTGCTTGGAAGATGAAGAAACAGACAGTGGTTTCCCGTTTGAGTGTTGAGCCTGAGTTGCGTGCTATGGCCTTGTTGACTGCTGAGGTGACCTAGTTACGGTGGTTACTTGCGGATTTTGGGGTCTCTATTACCACACCCACTCTGGTTTTGTCTGACAGTACAGGTGCTATTAGTGTTGCACGTGATCCGGTCAAGCATGATCTTACCGAGCATATTGGTGTTGATGCTTTCTATATATGTGCCTTCAGATTTACAGTTAGCGGATTTCTTTACAAAGGCACAGACCAGAACGCGGCATGATTTCTTACTTTCCAAACTCAGTGTTGTGGATCCACCATGAGTTTGAGGGGGATGTTAGATGTATATATTCGTATATTGTAGTTTTCTCATATGTTAGGGGGCTTCTTGCATATTTGCACTTATAACTGTATTATATATTGTAGCCTTTGGCCCCAAAAGAATACAAGTTGCCTATTCCTAACAGTTGTGAGTGTCTATAATTGTACTGTGTTTTTCAAAAAAAAAACTGAGACCAACCAACAGACAACAAATAGAGAGTAAGTACGTATAAAACCATTGTCACCATACAGAAACAATGAATGAAACACATAGTAACAAAAGGCAGCTGTGCTGTACCTCGCGCTCAGATAAGATAGTAGCAGGCAAATTAACGGTCCAGGCAAATTAAGGCACGGACGAAGAAGAGCCGATCTCAAAATCATCCATCGAGTGTTGCAAAGGAAAGGAAAGGCAACACGGTTGACCGTCGAGTAGTGATGAGCAGAACGGTGGGCCTAAACCAGAAAGAGCTTGCTCCAAAAAAAGAAAGAAAGAAAGGCGCCACACCATGAACAAAGTGAAGGCGAGCAGAACCACTGGCCAAGCAAGCCGAACAACTAACTGGTGGAGTAGACAAACGCACGCACGCACGCACACGGACGGCGGCGCGGCGCCGACGCGGACGGAAAAACAGAGCCCAAGGAGGCGACAGCCGATGCGAAACAGAGGAACTGGACACATTATCCAGCAGCAGCAGCAGCCCTCGACGTGATTCGGTGGCGGTGAAGAAGAAGAAGAAAGAGGCCGGGAACGCTAGCTGCATTCCAAAACCAGAACCAGAGGAGGGACGACGCTGTAATAATCTAGGAGGAAGACCCAGTAAATACGGAACCGTGAGGAAGCCACCCACGTAAAGGGCAGCAGGACGCGTGGTACCTAGCTAGAGAAATCCGGATAAACAGAACGGGGAGAAAATTCAGGGGAAAATAAAAGGATGGCCGGCACTGTAGATGCCACTAAAGCGGGTCGCGGCAAAATTAAACGGTGGTGTCACACGGTGCTTTGACAAAATTATTGAAAAAACGCCACCAAAACAAATCATCCCTACTTTTTAGCTTCTATCTTCTCCACCACCAAAACAAACTCTTCTATTTCTTCATATTCTTCACGTTAAACTTCATCACCAAAACAAACTGTCCTATTTTTCTTAATAACTAACAAGAAGAAGAAAAAGTGTAACTCATGCGGACCGTTTAGAATTTTATTTAATTAAATTTAATCATAATTAAACTTTACTACTAAAAGCAAAGCGGTGGTATCACACTTCGACAAAATTATTAGAAAAATGCCACCGCAAAGACAAATCACCCCTAATTTTTAGCTCCTACCTTCTCCACCACCGAAACAAACTCTCCTATTCCTTCATATTCTCCATGTCAAACTCTACCACCAAAACAAACTATCCTATTTTTCTCAACAATTAACAAGAAAAAGAAAAGTATAACTCATGCGTACGTGCTACCCGGACCAACCATGTATGCGGATCCGTTTAGAATTTTATTTAATTGAATTGAATTCAATCATAAATTAACAACTGACCTTACATAGCAAATAGCGATTAATTTAAAACTTTGTTGCGCCTTAAAAACAAAACGATGATATCAAATGGTGTCACACTTTGACAAAATTACTGAAAAAATACCACTGCAAAAAACAAATCACCACTACTTTTTAGCTTCTATCTTCTCCCCACCGAAACAAACTCTCATATTCCTTTATATTCTCCACGTCAAACTCCACCACCCAAACAAACTCTCCTATTTTTCTCAACAACTAACAAAAAAAAGTGTAACTCATGCGTACTTGCTACCGGACCAACCATGCATGCGGACCCGTTCAGAATTTTATTTAATTGAATTCAATCATAAATTAGCAATTCACCTTACCTAGCGAATAGCGATCAATTTAAAACTTTGTTCCACGTTATCAGGGATTTTTAAGCAAAGCGGTGGTGTCACACGGTGTCATACTTTGACAAAATTATTAGAAAAACGCCACCGCAAAAACAAATCATCTCTACTTTTTAGCTTATATCTTCTCCACCACCGAAACAAACTCTCCTATTCCTTCATATTCTCCACGTTAAACTTCATCACCAAAACAAACTCTCCTATTTTTCTTAACAACTAACAAGAAAAAGAAAAAGTGTAACTCATGCGGACCGTTTAGAATTTTATTTAATTGAATTCAATCATAATTAACACTTTACTACTAAAAGCAAAGCGGTGGTATCACACTTCCACAAAATTATTAGAAAAATGCCACCGCAAAAGCAAATCACCCCTAATTTTTAGCTCCTACCTTCTCCACCACCGAAACAAACTCTCCTATTCCTATATTCTCCATGTCAAACTCTACCACCAAAACAAACTATCCTATTTTTCTCAACAATTAACAAGAAAAAGAAAAGTATAACTCATGCGTACGTGCTACCCGGACCAACCATGTACGCGGATCCGTTTAGAATTTTATTTAATTGAATTGAATTCAATCATAAATTAACAACTGACCTTACATAGCGAATAGCGATTAATTTAAAACTTTGTTGCGCCTTAAAATCAAAATGATGATGTCACATGGTGTCACACTTTGATAAAATTACTGAAAAAATACCACTGCAAAAAACAAATCACCCCTACTTTTTAGCTCCTATCTTCTCCACCACCGAAACAAACTCTCATATTCCTTTATATTCTCCACGTCAAACTCCACAAAACAAACTCTCCTATTTTTCTCAACAACTAACAAAAAGAAGTGTAACTCATGCGTACTTGCTACCGGACCAACCATGCATGCGGACCCGTTCAGAATTTTATTTAATTGAATTCAATCATAAATTAACAATTCACCTTACCTAGCGAATAGCGATTAATTTAAAACTTTGTTCCACGTTATCAGGGATTTTTAAGCATGTGCTTGTATTAATACTAGGTCAAGGGGGTGATACGCCATTGTTGATGTGTGACGATGCATGCACCCAACGGCGCGGCTTCACAAGATGGCCTGACCGGCGACCATAGAGGCGAGATGCGACCAGAGACCACGGCTACGTGACGACGACGGTGGAGAACAAAGTCGGACAAAGACGGCTTAAAGATGGTGTTGTGACGTGTGACGATGCATGCGCCCAACAACGTGGCTTCACAAGATGGCCCGACAGGCGACCACAGAGGCGAATGCGACCGGAGACCACGACTACATGACAAAGACGGTGGAGAATAGAGTCAGACGAAGGAGGCTTCACGGCAATGGAGACCATACACGGGCAACGTACAATGGCAGCTCAACATGGACGGAGAAGATATTTGGACGATAACGGCTCGACGATGAAGAAGAAGAGAAAGGGAAACCGGCTGATCATTTCTTCAATGTCGTTGCACCTGGTAGGTTTGTAGTTTCTGATCTCAAGCTCTAGATGGGAGATGTAAGAAACTTATACGTGCACAACTTTGATCTAAATTCTATGCTATCGATTCCTTCCAATCTAGCTTTTTAGAGCAGGTTGGCACGATGAAGGAGATGAGATGCATGACACAACGACCGCTTGATGACGAAGACGAGACTCGATGCAGTTGGAGGTGGCTCGACGACGACGAAAAATACACGGCTCGACGGTGAAGAAGAAGAGAAGGGGACACCGGCTGATTATTTCTTCAATGCCGTTGCACCTCGTAGGTTTGTAGTTTCTAATCTCAAGCTTTAGGCGGGAGATGTAAGAAACCTATACGTACACAACTTTGATCTAAATTCTATGCTATCGATTCCTAACAGTCTAGCTTTTTAGAGCCGGTTGGCACCATAAAAGAGATGAGATGCATGCCACAATGTCCGCTCGACGATGAAGACGAGACTCGATCCAGTTGGAGGTGGCTTAAGGCAACGACAAGACACAGTGCAATGTGGCCAGCTATGGTTTGTCGATAGACGTGAACACGTACATGCGTTGAGAATCAGATAAAGTGATTTATTTTTCTGGTTGATGATGATCGGCGGTGCTAAGATATCTTCACATGCAACAAGCTGAATGTTCTTGCTTCAATTGATTCGCCAGCTACCTCACAAAAATCAATATTTATTATTGAAAGGAACCCGCAGGTTAGTGGTACGCCATGATTTTTTATCCTTCAACAATTTTATAATATACCCCCTGACGAATTGCATATCAACCCACGGTCCAAAAAGATAGGGTGACGTGCGCGAGACTAGCTCCCAATAGAGCAAAGAGGACATGTGGCACACGAAGCTGTCCGGAGGAATCGGAGGAGAAGGTTGAAGTGTGTTGTAGGGGCAAGGCATAGCGGTGTAGGGAAAGGATGAGATTGCTCGAGAGGAGGGAACGCCGAAAGGGGTGAGATCGAGGGACGGGAGCTCGATGCAACGCCACAATGGAAGGCATATGGAACAACGTCTAATTGCCGAAGAGGAAGGAGGCACGGGGCTGATCTCGGGCTGGTTGTCGTGGACACGCTCTACACGAGGAAAATAGAGGAGGGAGGGACGTCGCGGGGTGGTGGAGGACAAGAGAGGATTGACAACAACTAACGGGGAGGGAAGCATCGACCGTTTAGGAGAGATGGAAAATTGGGGTTGGTGGGGTTCGATAGGATGGGATTGTGTAGTTGTGTACTCGCCAGAGAGGGGCCGTCTGAGGAGAAGAAAGAAGAGTGGCGGGGAGACATCAAAAGTTTGGGATGATTGTGGTGGTCTAAGCTTGGCAGGCCGGGCTGTTGGAGATATGCCCTAGAGGCAATAATAAATGTAGTTATTATTATATATTTGTGTTTATGATAAATGTTTACATTCATGCTATAATAGTATTAACAAGGAAACATTAATACTTGTGTGATTTGTAAACTTAATTTAAAGTCCCTAGTAAAGCCTCTATATAATACTAGCTTGTTGGTTAATAGATGATTGTGGTTTCCCTATCATGAACATTGAGATGTTATTAACAACAAGATCATATCATTAGGAGAATGATATGGTGGACATACTCCTATAGATAAGCGTAGCATAAAGATCAAGTCATTTTAATAGTTCAATTGCTATATGCTTTCTGAAACATAGTTATCTAATTCCTTCGACCATGAGATCATGCATATCACCTTTACCGGATGAATGCTTTGATAACATCAAACACCACACCGTAACTGGGTGGCTATAAAGATGGCATTGAGTGTTCGGAAAGTATTGGTTGAAACACATGGATCAAGAGTGGGATTTGTCCATCCATATGACGGATAGATATACTCTGGACCCTCTCGGTGAAATGTCATCCAATTAGCTTGCAAGCATGTGACTGGCTCACAAGGGATCACATATCACGGGAACGAGAAAAGAGTACTTGTCAGTAACAAGGTTGAACTAGGTATGCAGAGATACCGACGATCATAACCTCGGATAAGTAAACTATCGTGAGACAAAGGGAAATTGATATCGTATGTAAGTGGTTCATTCGATCGCAAAGTAATCGTAGAAATATGTGGGAGCCATATAAATTTCCAGATTCCTCTATTGGTTATTGTTCGGAGAAGTGTCTCGATCATGTCTGCATAATTCACGAACCGTAGGGAGACACACTTAAGGATTCGACGTTGTTTGAGTAGTTATGGAATGATGAGAAAGAGTCCAAATGTTGTTCGGAGTCTCGAATGGGATTCGGTATATCACGAGGAGATCCGGAATGGTCCGGAGAATAAGATTCATATAAGAAAAGTCCCGTTTCGGAGTTGGGGAATGGTTCCGGTGTTTTCATCGGGAATGTTCTAGAAGGTTCCGGAATGTCCGGCACTCCGGAGGGGGAAGGGTACATGAATGTGTCATTGTAAGTTGGAATGGTTGCATCATGTACTAGGTGTCCTTGCTGTCCAAAATAAAGGGTTTATTCAAATCCTAAATTGAAAAAGTCAAACGGCTAGTTTGAAAGTCAAACGGCAAGTTTTGGAAAGAGGAGGAGGAGTGGGAAACCGAGTTGGGGAGGGATTCCCTCCACCAACCGCCGGCCCACCTCCAAGCCGAGTTAGGGAGGGATTCCCCTCCCCTTGGCCGCGCCTCCCACCTATAAAGGGAGGGGCAAGGCTGCCCCTCCTAGTACACAAGTCCCTCTCCTCTAAACCTAAACCCTAGCCACAGCCTAGGGATTTCTCCCAAGCCGTCAAGTTAGAGCTTCTAATTGCCCTAGCCTCCGGTTTAGAGCCTTCTAATTGGTGTGTCTAAAACCTAGATCACCAAGGCTCTCTCATACTCCACCATACTCGCTCCGGCTTAAGGCGAAGCCCTGCGAGATCTCCCCTCTACTTCCGGTACCACGCCGTTGTGCTGCCGGAATCGCGAGGAGAGTGCTACAACCTCCGCTGCCTGCTGGAACAAGGAAGAGGAAGAGGAAGGTATTAATAGTGCAGCGTGTGACCGATCATTGGGAGTGCTGTCGGAACGCAGCGCCGGAAGGATCGTCTACACGATCTTGAGATCGGAAAGAGTACGACTACATCACCCACGAGAATCTGCTCTCGTTAAACGCTTTGGAATCTTCGAGGGTGAGTTATTCCATCGACTCGTTGCTACAATCTAGTAGATAGATCTTGGCTTGTTTGTTTGTATGCGGTAGAAAATTTTTATTTTCCATGCTACGAAACCCTACACGGGCCTCTTGGCCTAGCCGGTTGGATTCTTCTCTTCAAAAACATTTTCCTTTTATTATTTCCATTTTTTAACCTTTTTAAAAATATTTTTAGACTAAGAAATAAAAAACTAAGTGTTTTAGTTTGAAATAAAAGGTGGGAGTAACTTTACCAATAAAAATATGTTTTAATAAAAAAATTTAGAATGAAAATAAAGAAATAGGATGAGCGGCTCATTATAAATGGCAAGAGATTCTTTTATGATATTTTAGGTTGGGTGTAGCTATATCACAAGCTAATGTTTCTATGATCTCAATTGCATTTAATTGAATAGAATGATGATAAATCTACAATAAAATAAACCATTTCCCAATTGAATAAAAACAAGGAGCTAAAGATTCTAGAAGTATGTCAGCACCATAGAAAGAGATAATTGTTAATATTGGTGTTCCGTGACAACGCACGGGTATTCAACTAGTTAAACTATAACACTATATGTTTTGTACTCCCTCCGTCCTAAAAAGGGTGTCTCAAGTTTTAGACATCAACTTGAGACATCCTTTTTAGGACGGAGGGAACGGAGGGAGTAATAAAAAATCAAGCTACATTATTCTAGTTAAATAAATCAATAACTTAATAATTAGTTAATCATTAAATTATTCATAAAGAAATAATGGTGTACATAATACGCAATTGATCTGACAAAACAATTTATAATATATGGTGTAATCAAACTAGCAATTCTAGTAGCCAACATGCAATATATATGGGACCATACGATTAGGTTATCGATTCACGAATTGGGCATGACGTGCTGCAGCAGCATGTCGTTAGTTCCCAGACGCACATGAGTTTTGATATGTGCCTTCGCTAACCGGTAGTCACGTACATGACGACGTCTGAATACAAAAATCTGGATCCAAGCGGCAACACTCAACCAACAAGACCCTAACCTTGGCCAGGCTCCACCACGGCGGAGGAGGAGAAGGGAGAAATAAGTAGACTAGATTGTCAAGGGAAACCAAGTAGATCATATGCTTACCATGGGGATTAGTTGATTGATCGGTGGTATTACCGTTGCTTCAATAGGTATGTAATATTTCTTGATGGCTAATGTTTTGGGTTTGGTCCATAAAGCTTTGGCAATAAGCAGGTCACACACATTGATCTAGGCTAATGGATATAGTATTACGATCAGCAGTTTAGCATCAAAGCTAATGCTAGCCACCGCTTCGTACCCTTGAGGGGGCCGAACCATAGGGGGTACCCCTCGCCCCTCCCTGGATCCGCCTCCGAGAGCGATCGTTTCATAGAGCAGCAAACGGATTTCTCCCATCCTCATGCTTCGATGGAATCTGAGTGTACATGTAAATTAATCAACATAAAAGACTTGTTGATGTTTCGCCGCTCTAGTTTGTGTCGTGGTGGTATCACGGCATATGCCATGGGTAGACTAAAGTTGGGGCCGATGGACGTGGAGGAATCCGGGGAGGGATGATGCAATGAAGACCGCACTCGTATGAACAAAGAGAAATACAATGTATCTAGGATTGAGGCTCTCATGTGGAGATAACACCTCTTTCTCTACATCTAATCTCTTATTATCTTGCCATACTTGTGGCTATAATCATGCTCCTTGAGTTGTATCTCCTATGCCTCTATCTAGATCTCTCTGTGAGAGTGGAGGAGGAAGAAGAAGGAGAGCTCCTATTGAGCAGAGAGGGGAAGAGCCCTTCAGGGCCTCTCATGTAACGATCCCCCTGGTGCTCCTTATAAAGGGGAGCCCAGGGGACAAGACTTGTTCTACACGCTTGGCATCTAGATGGCATATTCTGGGTAACTTCTAGAGATGCTCAGCATATGCCTTGGCATCTCTGGAGATGCCAGACATATTCCCTAGCATCTTATTTGATGCCAAGAGCATATTCCCTAGCATCTTATTTGATGCCAAGAGCATATTCCTCATGACATGTGCGAGTCTGAGCCATGGGCGTCCCAAGACTGGCACGATTCTTGTGTACCTCGTCTTGAATGGATGGCGTGTTCTTGTGGTGATCGGGGAAGCATCTGGAGGGCATACTAGGCGATATAACCTGGCCCAGACGTTCGTGATGAGGTAAAGGTTGGGGCTGGCCCGTAGTTGACTCGGCCTGGGACCAAAAAGGCCCAGCCGGACTAGATCTCCCTTCAGCCGAATTAACTAGTCAAGGCCCAGCTGGGCTAAGTAGATTCAGCCCATGAAAAGGAACGACAGCTTGGTGACATTCCTGGCAGTGTCGGCCCGTGGTGGGCCGAGTCATCCTTATCTCGGCCCACCCGGGGGAGTTTGGTGGGGCGCTGTGAACGTCTTCTCTCCTGGTGGGCCAAACCTGCCGTTTGCCAGCCCACCCAGGGAGCTCGACGAGGGGCCTTAGCGCGTATGCTGGCGCAGGAGCCCTTTGGCGGGAGCTCTTCGGGAGCTGGCGTTGACCCGGCGGCGATGGGGTGACCTTGGAGAGTGTAGAATTGTGGAATATTATTTGTATTGATATTGATTAAGGTGATTACAACGTGAGCCCTTGGGCTGTTTATATAGTACTATAAGACTTGGGAGGGCAAGAAGACTACTAGAGATAGAATTGGATTACAATATGAAACTACCTAATATGTCCAAACCGTGATATACTCTAACACTCCCCCGCAGTCAGATCGGTAGTGACGTGGACGGTCTTGACTGTAGCATAATCCGAAGGCGGAGATGGGAGAGGATGTCGATGTCGATGTAGCCGGAAGTAGGGCGTTGTAGTCGTGGTCGATGATGCCATTGGTGATGTAGTCGCTGTTGATGAAGTCGATGAAGTTGATGATATTGTTGTGTTGTGGTCGATGTCGTCGTTGATCCGGGAGAATTTGCCGTAGTGGTTGAAGTAGACATAGTTTGAGAAGTAGCTCGACCCGCAATGCCGAGCTTGCCAGACTCGGGAGCGTGTCGGGGACGAAGGCACGCGTCGGTGTTGCCGATACCGAGCGTGCAAAGATAGGGACCATCATGAGCCATGCGTGCCAGAGCCGGATTGAGGAGCAAAGAAAATTTCCGTAAATGGTCGGTGTAGAAGTTGTCCGCCATGTCAGAGTAGATGAAGTGGCCGCAAGAAGAAAATTGAGCACAAACTTGTGCAAATAAAAAATTAGACTGTGACTCTGGCGGCAAGGTCGTGGTGGACGAAGACGACGAGGTAGTTGTTGATGGCGATTGAATTGTTGCGGTAGTTGATTTTGGGGATTAGACCCGTATTTTCCGCTTGTATGAGCGCGGCGTCGCTCGTGTAGAAGAACTTATTGGCGTTGACGAGGACCACGATTGGTGGTGGCGGCGACGATGTGACGATGTTGTTGGTGTAGATGGTTGTCGACGATGATGACCACGGGTGATGAAGGTGCATCCCTTTGTTGATGGCGAGGCGCATACTCGGGGACTTGCGTCCCGATTGATGTAGGCGAAGACGGGCCGGCGTGGTGACGACGTGAGGACGGAGAAGCCGACGTAGCGCGTGAAGGCGTCCCTTGGGGCGCCGCGCGGAGCCTCCTTGGCACGATCGTTGGCAATGATTTGCCGGAGATGAGTCGACGCCGAGGTTGAAGTAGAGGTGCGTGATGACGACATGTGGTTGTGGACGACGCAATCCGATCTATGATCGACGAAAGAAGAAGAAGAGTCGGTCAAGCGGCCAGCGAGAAAAATTTGGTGAAGAAAGATCTAATCTACTATTTGTGCGGCCCCCGGCGGAGAACGATCTCCCCGGGGGCGGGGCGGCGGAAGCGGTGGTGCTAAACCCTAGGCGGAGCACACCGCTCTGATACCATGTAGAATTGCGGAATATTATCTGTATTGATATTGATTAAGGTGATTACAACGTGAGCCCTTGGGCTGTTTATATAGTACTAGAAGACTTAGGGGGCAAGAAGACTACTAAAGATAGAATTGGATTACAATATGAAACTACCTAATATGTCCAAACCGTGATATACTCTAACAGAGAGGAAGCACGAGAGGTTGGTGAGGGTTAGCGACGTGGAGGCCGGGTAGTCTGGTGGGCCGAATGAAGAAACTCGGCCCAAGCTGGAGAATCCTGTGAGTCGGTCCAGGAGGTGAACATTCTGTCTTGTGGGATCTAGGCTAGGCCGAATTAGGCTTAATTCGGCCTGGTTTGCCTTCTTTCCTATTTCCTTTAAGATTTCTCTCTCTATATCTTTTATAGAAAGTTCTATCTAGAAATTACCTAATTCATCAACTCTGGGGTACCCGGGGTACATCCCCGACATTAGTCCCCGAGGCTATGTGGGACTCATAGAGTCGTGCATAGGCTTTATACAAAATATCTCCAGAGTTGTTTATTCGGCCTATAGTCTTTTCATATATCATCGACTCCTGGCCCTCTAAGGTATTGGTTTGTAACCCTTTTGGGTAAGTTTTTGACTTCTGGCCTGCTTTGGCTCTGGTTTTAACCCTTTTGGGTAAGTTTTTTGACTTCTGGCCTGCTTTGGCTCTGTTCTTAACCCTTTTGGGTAAGTTTTTTGACTTCTGGCCTGCTTTGGCTCTCGTCTTCTTATCCTTTGAGTAAGTTATGACTTCTGGCCATTTCGAGCATTGGTCTTGTAACCCCTTTGGGTAAGTTATGACTTCTGGCCATTTTTGGCACTGGTCTTTTAACCCCTGTGGGTAAGTTATGACTTCTGGCCATTTTTTGGCACTGGTCTTTTAACCCCTTTGGGTAAGTTATGACTTCTGGCCATTTTTGGCATTGGTTTTTTAACCCCTTTGGGTAAGTTATGACTTCTGGCCATTTTTGGCACTGGTCTTTTAACCCCTTTGGGTAAGTTATGACTTCTGGCCATTTTTGGCACTGGTCTTTTAACCCCTTTGGGTAAGTTATGACTTCTGGCCATTTTTGGCACTAGTCTTTTAACCCCTTTGGGTAAGTTATGACTTCTGGCCATTTTTGTCACTGGTCTTATAACCCCTTTGGGTAAGTTATGAGTTCTGACCTTCTTGGGCACTGCTCTTTTAACCCCTTTGGGTAAGTTATGAGTTCTGGCCTTCTTGGGCACCGCTCTTTTAACCCCTTTGGGTAAGTTATGAGTTCTGGCCTTCTTGGGCACCGCTCTTTTAACCCCTTTGGGTAAGTTATGATCCGAGTTATCTCGTGTGGGTTGCATTCGTCTTATGCTTCCAATTCGACTCAAATTTCGAGTTATATGACTCAAATACGAGTTATTTTATTTCAATTTTGACTTACGTCTCAAATCTGAGTCATCTGACTCAAATCCGAGGTATATGACTCAAATCCGAGTCATCTGATTCCAAATCCGAGTTATTTTACTCAATTTTGACTTATGTCTCAAATCTGAGTCATCTGACTCAAATCCGAGGTTTATGACTCAAATCTGAGTCATGTGATTCCAAATCCGAGTTACCTTACTCAATTTTGACTTACATCCCAAATCTGAGTCATTTGACTCAAATCCGAGGTATATGACTCAAATCCGAGTTATCTGATTCCAAATCCGAGTTACTTTACTCAATTTTGACTTACATCTCAAATCTGAGTCATCTGACTCAAATCCGAGGTATATGACTCAAATCCGAGTCATCTGTTTTCAAATCCGAGTTACTTTACTCAATTTTGACTTACATCTCAAATCTGAGTCATCTGACTCAAATCCGAGGTATATGACTCAAATCCGAGTTATCTGATTCCAAATCCGAGTTACTTTACTCAATTTTGACTTACATCTCAAATCTGAGTCATCTGACTCAAATCCGAGGTATATGACTCAAATCCGAGTTATCTGATTCCAAATCCGAGTTACTTTACTCAATTTTGACTTACATCTCAAATCTGAGTCATCTGACTTAGATCCGAGGTATATGACTCAAATCCGAGTCATCTATTTTCAAATCCGAGTTACTTTACTCAATTTTGACTTACATCTCAAATCTGAGTCATCTGACTCAAATCCGAGGTATATGACTCAAATCCGAGTCATCTGTTTTCAAATCCGAGTTATTTTACTGAAAATTGACTTATGCCTTAAGTCTGAGTCATCTAGCTCAAGATCCGAGTTATATGACTCAAATCCGAGTCATCTGATTCCAAATCCGAGTCATCTATTTGCCAAGATATAATTTGATACGATGAGATGATGTCAATTTTCCTTTGATATGGATCCGGGATATAGATCCGAGATTAATTTTTGGGATATGATAATAGGGCTAATCGCTGAGAGATCTGATTCGAGATGTTGATATGAGATATAGATTCGAGATATGATAAGCTGGCAAATAGTCATCCGAGATACGAGATAACCTGGCAAGATAGTGAAATATCAATCCGAGACATAACATAACCTGACAATCTGGCGAGCTGAATCAAACTTTAGTCCGAATCAGAGATAAGCTAGTACGCCAAGTCCGAATAAAAATCTGAATTATAATATACCCTGGCAAGCTGAATCAAATGTTAGTCCGAATCAGAGATAAGCCACTGAGCTGAGTTAAAGGTTAATCCGAGGCATAAATAAACTGACTCAAATTATATCCGAATCATCAATAAGCTGGTTGGTGAGCTGAGTTAAAGGTTAATCCAAAGCATAAATAAACTGGCTCAAATTCTATCTGAATCATCAATAAGATTGTGAGCTGAATTAAAGGTTAATCCAAAGCATAAATAAACTGACTCCATTTCTTTCTGAATCATCAATAAGCTGGCTGGTGAGCTGAGTTAAAGGTTAATCTAAAGCATAAATAAACTGACTCAATTTTTATCCGAATCATCGATAAGCTGGCTGGTGAGCTGAGTTAAGGGTCAATCCAAAGCATAAATAAACTGACTCAAATTATATCCGAATTATAAATAAGCTGACTCAAATTCTATCCGAATTATAAATAAGCTGACTCAAATTCTATCCGAATTATAAATAAGATGACTCAAATTCTATCCGAATTATAAATAAGCTGACAAATACATACCCAAATCAACATAAGTTTTTCTCCATCTAAAGGTGATTCTATGGATACGTTGGCTAGTCCCCGGGTTGAGTTATTTTCTCCCCGGGGTGAAGGATCGAATGTTGGTGACTGAGTTATCTGTTACTTACAGTATGCTTGTAGAAGAGTCTGATTCATTCTTGCTGAGTCTTACCTGCCTTGCTGAGTCGGACTTGGAGACCCCTTTGCTTACCTCTTTGTTCTCTGTTCGCCTGGAGGAGCTGCAGGTGCTCTATGAAGATGAGGTTGGTAAGGATGCTCCCGTCTGGATGGAAACCCAACCAACGCCACTAAAAGGCCCCACGGTGGGCGCCAAATGTCGTGGTGGTATCACGGCATATGCCATGGGTAGGCTAAAGTTGGGGCCGATGGACGTGGAGGAATCCGGGGAGGGATGATGCAATGAAGACCGCACTCGTATGAACAAAGAGAAATACAATGTATCTATGATTGAGGCTCTCATGTAGAGATAACACCTCTTTCTCTATATCTAATCTATTATTATCTTGCCATACTTGTGGCTATAATCATGCTCCTTGAGTTGTATCTTCTATGCCTCTATCTAGATCTCTCTATGAGAGTGTAGGAGGAAGAAGAAGGAGAGATCCTATTGAGCAGAGAGGGGAAGAGCCCTTCGGGGCCTCTCATGTAACGATCCCCCTGGTGCTCCTTATAAAGGGGAGCCCAGGGGACAAGACTTGTTCTACACACTTGGCATCTAGATGGCATATTCTGGTTATCTTTTAGAGATGCTCAGCATATGCCTTGGCATCTCTGGAGATGCCAAGCATATTCCCTAGCATCTTATTTGATGCCAAGAGCATATTCCCTAGCATCTTATTTGATGCCAAGGGCATATTCCTCATGACATGTGCCAGTCTAAGCCATGGGCGTCCCAAGACTGGCATGATTCTTGTGGACCTCGTCTTGAATGGATGGCGTGTTCTTGTGGTGGTCGGGGAAGCATCTGGAGGGCATACTAGGCGATATAACCTGGCCCAGACGTTCGTGACGAGGTAAAGATTGTGTCTGGCCCGCAGTTGACTCGGCCTGGGACCAAAAAGGCCCAGTCGGACTAGATCTCCCTTCAGCCGAATTAACTAGTCAAGGCCCAGCCGGGTTAAGTAGATTCGGACCATGAAAAGGAACGACAGCTTGGTGACCTTCCTGGCAGTGTCGGCCCGTGGTGGGCTGAGTCATCCTTATCTCGGCCCACCCGGGGGAGTTTGGTGAAGTACGTGAGCGTCTTCTCTCTGGTGGGCGAACTTTGCCGTTTGCCCACCCAGGGAGCTCGACGAGGGGCCTTAGCGCATATGCTGGCGCAGGAGCCCTTTGGCGGGAGCGCTTCGGGAGCTGGCGTTGACCCCGCGGCGATGGGGTGACCTCGGAGAGGAAGCACGGGAGGTTGGTGAGGGTTAGCGACGTGGAGGCTGGGTAGTCTGGTGGGCCGAATGAAGAAACTCGGCCCAAGCTAGAGAATCCTGTGAGTCGGTCCAGGAGGTGAACATTCTGTCTTGTGGGATCTAGGCTGGACCGAATTAGGCTTAATTCGGCCTTGTTTGCCTTCTTTCCTATTTCCTTTAAGATTTCTCTCTATATATCTTTTATAGAAAGTTCTATCTAGAAATTACCTAATTCAACAACTCTGAGATACCCGGGGGTACATCCCCGACATTCAACCAACAAGACCCTAACCTTGGCCAGGCTCCACCACGGCGGAGGAGGAGAAGGGAGAAATAAGTAGACTAGATTGTCAAGGGAAACCAAGTAGATCATATGCTTACCATGGGGATTAGTTGATTGATCGGTGGTATTACCGTTGCTTCAATAGGTATGCAATATTTCTTGATGGCTAATGTTTTGGGTTTGGTCCATAAAGCTTTGGCAATAAACAGGCTAATGGATATAGTATTACGATTAGCAGTTTAGCACCAAAGCTAATGCTAGCCACCGCTTCGTACCCTTGAGGGGGCCGAACCATAGGGGGTACCCCTCGCCCTTCCCTGGATCCGCCTCTGAGAGCGATCGTTTCGCAGAGCAGCAAACGGATTTCTCCCATCCCGATGCTTCAATGGAATCTGAGTGTACATGTAAATTAATCAACATAAAAGACTTGTTTAGCCGCTCTAGTTTGTCAACGCACATTCCGTGTGAATTATTTATTTTCTTGACTGAGAATCCCATTCCATGTGATTCATATTCGGGTCTTCGAGTTCTTACACTGCAAACTGTTCCTTGTGCGGCTGTCTCCGGTCAGCGCAGCAGCGTCAGCACGGGGTCCTGGCACCCGCGTCACTCTCCCTCGTTGCTCTATACGCGGAGACAGGCCTGAAGATTCTTGGCCAGTTCCTGGGAATCTTCTCTACTAGCACTTGTTGACCAATATTACTGTGATCTGCTGCTCTCCTCTATCCCTGTGATCCTCTGGACCAATAGGATTAGAGTGTTGAATCAATGGTCAGCAGTCAAGGCTTCCCCAGCCTGGCTTTTGAAAGTTCTTAGCTCCACTGAACTTTCCAAAAAGCAGTCCACAAGGCTAAGTGAGTGAATGCCAACACCAAAGGGAGAAGTATCCACTAAATGGCAGCAGAACATGTCCTGTCACGGCGGGGCTGTGTGCATACAGCTGCTGAAATTACACTCTACTATCATTGAGCTTTCGGTCGGGACGAACTAGACCAACACAGTTCATGTCGTTTACTGCTGTCCGAAGGTTCAGACTTGGAAGGCCAGCGTGCAAGTTTATCAGGTGAATATGTGTCATTTTCATGGGTTTTTCTCGGACTTTTCCTCTGAGCTACTTCTAAGCAAACTCCGAGTTACAAAACAAATAGTATGCCCATCTTATCAGCTACTACGACAGAATGTTCGCGCCAAGTACAAGAGATCATCCTGCGGGGGATTTCTTCTCCACTAAGATAAAATGCTGAACTTTCGAGCCATTTTTTCACTACTACTACTGCTAGTGCTGCCTTCTAGCAGTTTCCGCCCAGCCCCAGCCTTCTCGTACGATGTCAAGTATGAGGACCAAAAGACCGGTCAGACCGGAGTGGCGCCCAAAGAAGCACTCCTCCAAGAAATAAAAACGATGGAGTAGAATAAACTCGGTTCCCCTCTCGGTCAAACTCCATCGAAGACCAGAGATGCGCATCGGCATATATACCCCAAGTTAAAACCTACCTTAAAATCCATCCATCATAGGTCACCACTTCATCATCGTCGTCTCACATCTCTCTCGAGATCCTTCCCATAAACCATTCCGCCTGTGGATCGACCTGCCATTGCCGTGTACACACCGGTTTGCAGAGCCATGCAGGAGGGTGGAGGAGGAGGAGACGGCATGCATCAGCTGCTGAGCATCCTGGCCGACGGCGAGGAGCAGGCCAGGAGGCTCCTCGGGGAGGTGCCGGCCGCCGCCGACGACCAGCTGCCTCTTCCGGCCAACAAGGAGTGCTGCAGGGCCGTGGCGCAGCAGCTGCGGTGCACTTTTTTGAAGGCGATCGCGGCCGCCAAGGCCATCGAGGCGGCAGCTGGCGGCGGCGGTGCTTCGGGCACTGACTCGCCGCGGTCGGCCGAGGAGAGCTCCGGCGCAGGCGGGGTGGCAACTAGGGTCGCGCAGGACAGCCAAGGCATTCCCAAGAGAAGCAGGTGCGTATGTATGGTACTAGTACGTTGCTTCAAATGATGTGTTGCCATGTAGGTACGCCGCAGGCAGCTAGCTAGTGGTTACGGAGATATAGCGAGCTTAGCTAGTCTAGCAGGTGGTACTAAAAATACTCACATGTTTGTCCCGGATCTTTCTTGGTTTAGTTGAGGGGATTGATTGTAGGGGTGAATCTAAGATAAAATGTAGGGCAAGCTCAATAAACTAAGAACACAGTTCAGAAGGTATGCTTAGTTGGTTGTGTTTTACACACCTTTCTTTCCATACTGGTTGTACTAAATCAGCGTCAACTAATATGGAACGGAGGGAGTACCGGTTAACAACAAGATCAAGCCAACAATGGTTTTCGAAACTTAGCTAGGACATAAGACTTAGGTCATTAAGGGATTTTCGAAAATTAGCTTCATTTTGACATTTATTTGCTTCCCTAGGATTTGACATTTCATCATCGACTATGATTGAGGCATACATATTTGATGTTTTTTTTACTGAAATGGAGGGTAGCCTTGAGTATAACAAAGCCTTACTGGTAAATGTGCACTTGATTGATTGGATTAACCATCGCCTGGTTGAATCTAATAAACTCAGCACCAACACTCTCGGATAAATTTGGGTCTAGAATGCATAATTGCATATTTGAGATAGATTAAGGAAGAGTTGATACTAATAATTTTACTAATTATCGGTTGGCCGATAATTTCGTAGTTCTTAGTCGATGTCGAGAAACCCTTGACCTAACGTTGATGAGATTCACGTAAGATTTTATATTTGTTTGAACTTTAAAAGCAAATAATAAATTCGTACTAGATGAACAAAATTTACAACATGATGATAATTCCACAAACATGTATGAAAAAATTGGTAAGGTGGGACAATGGTACGGTCTTTTGCACTAAATGAACAAATTGTGAGGTAGGAACATTTCTAAACATATGTATGAACTAACTTATAAAATTTATTGACAATTGGTGGATAGTTTATTCTCAGTAATTACATGTTCAATTTTATATCTGCATGACCAACTCGCATAGCTTCACCACGTTTCAATGACCATATAAAATAGCCTTCAACTTTTGCTTAAATACCAGACATTTCGATTTAATACTACATATTAGTCTTGCATTGCATGCGCCAAACTATTAACAAGAAAAATGTCCAAGTTCACATTTCATAATGTTATTGTGCTAAGTTGATTTGTTGAAACAATTCCTATTCTAAAATAGTAAGTTTTCTATTGCACCTTTAATTTTTTTAGGATTGATGTAGGATTTATTGTTCCTTTTATTATTTTATTTTATTTTGTAGTTCATTATTCCCATACTTCTGCATGTATTACATACAATAAGTTCACATTTTTAGATAGTTTTCTATATAAGAGATGTGGATGCGGGATTTTTTTATTTCCATGCAAATTAGAGGCTGAAAATGCCGAATGTGTTTAAAGAAGTAAATGGTTTTCTGGCTCATCGGAATTTCACAGAATATTTGGAGGACTCAAGGTTAACCTTATAGTTTCCCAATTCTATAGGATTTGAGAATATGTAATGTTCCAACCATGCCTTTTTCCTATTCATGCGCCATATGAAGCAATGCGAAATAAAGTGGGGATGAGTATGTTTTGGGTTTTCTTGTTTTATAGAACCAATCATACCTTGCTAAATGTCCAGTAAACTAAACATCTACCGGTGCACTCTTTTGCAGTGCCATTTTTAGATTAAAAAGGAATTACTATTGCTTGTTAACTAAGATCTTAGCTCTCTTCTATCAACATAGCAACCTATAGCTAGTTTCCTTGGTTGACAAAGCCGGCTGCCTTGGCAAGGACAAGTTACATCACAATTATATCCTCCATCCCATCATTTTTAGAAGTGGCTTTCTAGAAGTTTTTATTCATTCGAATGAGAGAATTAGCTTAGAGCATTTTCAACTCCTTAACCATTGAATGTTGGTGTGGAATTTTCCGCTGGTCAGGGTGCACAATGGTTGCAAGTGGATTTTTATAGTTGCATATTGGTTGCAACTGATTTTTCTAAAAGTGTTTTTTTTCTTTAACTGCATCATGACTTACAACTGAAATTGTCTTACCAAATGTGGGCAACATCATTTGAATGAGAATTAAGCATATATTCTTATTCTAACATGCACTAGGCAGACCCTTAGAATGCTATATTTCTGTACTTATTCTCAGCTAAGTTTGGAAAGGTACATGCCCGCACGGATGGGTAGACTAGAAAGCGGCGGAGCAATGTCAAAAGTGGTTCTTTGGTGTTTTGGTCAAAAGGAAATGTATCTATCATAACCATACGCATAATACAGTAGATAGGCATTAGCATTTGCAGAAACAAAAAATCAACGCCTGATCTTTAAATTTCCGTGGTCCTGAAATCACACAGGAAGGGCCTGCCAAGATGGACCGAGAAATTCAGAATAGCAGAGGCAAGTTTTGAGTGCACTCCGGATGACGGGCTGAGCTGGAGGAAGTACGGCCAGAAGGACATCCTGGGCGCCAGATTTCCCAGGTTTTTGCTTATACATTCAGACTTGCGACTCTAGTTTCTGTTTCTGACGCTGACATTGATGTATGTGATGTGCATCAGGGGCTACTACCGGTGCACGTACCGCAACACGCAGGGGTGCCAAGCCACGAAGCAGGTGCAGCGCTCCGACGCCGACCAAGCCGTGTTCGACCTCACGTACCAGGGCGAGCACACGTGCCACCAGAAGCAGCGCCCCGCCGCCGACGCCCCCGCCGTGGCAGCCGCGCGCGACGGCGGACACCACCCCCTGGCGGCGACGGCGCCAATAATGCAGGAGCCGGACGTCCAGCTGCTAGCGGGTCTCAGAGTGGAGACCGGCGGGCTGCCGCCGTCGTCTTCCTTCCACGGACACGACGTCTCCGGCTTCTCCTTCCCCTGCGCGTCGTCGGCGGGCTTCTTGCCCGTGGAACTCGGCGGCCAGGGGCAGCTACCGGCCGGAGGCAGCTGCTTCTCTCCGGCGTCTTTCGCCTCGCCTGCCGTCGCCACGACGCTGGCCGGCTCGGACTACTTCGCCGTGACGTTGGCGGGCACGCGCGGGGCGCCTGGGACGTCGGAGCTCGGGGAGGTGGTCTCCGCGGCGACGTCCTCGTCAGCGGCCGCGCTCGCCGTTTCCGATTACCCGGTGTACGGGTACCACCCGTACCAGCTGCACCAAGACGACGACGACGATCTCGACACGCTGTTCGGTCACCCTTCTTCTTCCCATGGCCAGCACGGAGACGCGTGATCGATGGAATGATCAACTCAGGGTTCTTGTGTAGCAAAAAGATCAAGTTAAACATGTTTTTGTAGGTATGTACTCCACTGTATTATCATCGGATCTACTAGTTAAACATGTTTACGCAGTGGAACGCTTGGGCGATTGAGATTTACTTTTTGCCCAAGTACGTGGAGGCTGACTAGAGTTGCAACAATGATGTGCTGAGATAATCATGAGATATATATAGCACAGTATAAATCGAGAAAGCAGTTTTTTCGTGAGACATAGCTTGAATAAGTTTTTTGTTTTTTCACGGTGACTGGACACCCACGACACAAGTTGCCATATACTCAAATCAGGATTTCTTCGTGCATGGCCGTAGCGTAGACGTCATGAAAGGAAAAAGGTTGGCAGCGACTGACAGAAATCCTGATGGTACATGCTGCATAGTCGTTCCCTGCACCCAACGGCACCAACTTAGCTGCTGCTATCAGACAAGGCGAGTAGCCTGAATTCGGTAGTCTGCTTCCACAAACGCCAATTGCTCTGCCCGTCCTCGCCAGACCACAAGCAGCCGAACCTGTCATTCGGGCGTCCACTATGTGCAAAAAACCACACTTTAAATTCTATGTGGCAATGCTTGTAGTCTACTTTATATATAGTGAAAGAAATAAGAGTTGTCTATAAGCTTGTAGGTGACCTTAGCTTATGGGTTGTCCATAAGCAATAGAAAATAATTTACTCTCTCTTCTCTCTCATGCATGAGTATGTAGGATGAGACATGTGGGTCCCAGCTTATAGTTAAAGTTCACCTTATACATAGTGAAAGATTTTATAAGAGAGATGGATCCCGCCTTATGGCTAAAGTTCACCTTATACATAATGATGCCCTAATGCGCATAAGAGAAACACATCAATCGCTACTGTTGTCAAATGTCACGTCGCGGAGGAAAAAAACATGAGCACTCCTTGCTCGTCTCCCCATTTCCGGCCATCATGGTCGAGTACAGCCACCTTGTGCATCCACTTTGGATGCCCACATTGCACGAGGAAATTATTGTCGCTTCGTTTAATGCCACTATGATTCAGGCATCGGAAAATTGTCAAGACATTTTGCGAACTCGTTATGTCAATACCTCTAGATCCATTTGTTGTCGGATGTCGTTTTGTTCTGGCTAACTTTTCTCCTGTTGGACTTTTTTTATTACATGTGGGTCTCATCTAGCTTTCGGTCTTTGCTTTGACAGATATTCTAACGAGCGGACCCCACCACCTCAACAGTAAACGACGCACATCTCAAGTTTGAGGATTAATTAGATCCCTACTATTGTGCAATTTCCCATGTTTTTGTCGCATGCCCGCTCCGCTTCACTGCCCTGCTCCTCCGGTCGCCATATCTTTTCGTTGTTCACCACCCCTACCCCTTGGGCCTCTATTCGTCGCCCTCGTCATTGTCCCCTTCCTCCATATCTCGCTTGTGCCTTGCCCTGACGCGTCAATTACTCAGGCGACTAGAAGCAGAAACGTGAGTTGTCGCTGGCTGCACGCTTGACAGATCCGACACAGAGATGGATCCTGCACGGCTGGAGAGCACGGAGATGAATCCTACATGGCTGAAGAGCATGGAGATGGATACTATGAGGCTAGAGAGCACGGGCAAAAGCAACGTAGGAGCATATATAGGACGCGGGGAGCAAAGCATTGTTGGGATTCGCATAGCAAAACAAAAATCGTCCTAGAAAACACACTGAAAATTGATCTATGAAGAAATACGGAAGATAGTCTAGATAAACTCACAAAAGATTGCAGAAGAAGATAGCTTGATGGAGTTTGTTGATGACAACCATATCAATCCCCGCAGCTAGGGGTATCACTCCCAGCCGTGAGGAGAAGTTTCACTCGATGCAAGGATCGAATGAACGTTCCCTCCACGGGTTCCATCCATCCAGTCTCCCAATCCGGATTTCCCTAAAATAACTTGAACCATTTTAGGAAGGTTTGGTGCAGCCCCTATGAGGGCCATGCACCTAGGATTTGGTGGCCCATGCGCCTCCCACCATATGGACTTCACTTCTGGTCCATTTCCATGTCCCCAAAATTAACTCTTACATTTATGGAATCCATATATGAAAAGTTCTTCTTTCTCTGGTTTCTTTCAAATAAAGACTGGTATGTCGAGCATATTCGAACCTACATATATTTCAAAGCCATTTCGAATTATCTACGACATGAAACCAATTTCGAAACCATTCTGGTGAAAAATACTTTCTTTGACTCTTGAACCACCTTCCTAGTTTAGGTTATGTCTCCGGAATAATTTTATTTTCTCTCTGGAACTATTTCAATAATTATGAAACTATTACGATGTCTCTAGAATGTATTCTAGATGACTCTCTCACGTATCATATTATCACAGCTTGATTGTTTGGGCTTAAGTAAGGATGGCAATGGGCAGGGTATAGGCAGGATACACCAATACCATACACATACCCGTGTAGTCAATAGATAGAAAACTTTACCCATACCCGTATCCGTGGGTATAAAACTTTACCCATACCCATACCGGTCTTGTACCCATACCCATTGGTTACCCGACAAGTAGATCCAATAGTACACATGTCATTCAAAATTTTACATTCATCAATCACATATTTGACAAAAAATAACTATTTGTACTCATTTCTGTCTAGCTTGAGTTATCTTTTAGTTCTCTCCCCTTGGCAAAGTGGATAGGAAAGAGTCTTGCTTCCATTCCACTAGCCACGAATAAGGAGAGTTACTTTCTCTTTTGAACCTCTTATTCAAAAGAACTGCTGGTCCACTTTCTTGATAAACGACTCGATGCATTTTCTATACAAGTACATGACAATGATAAAAATTTAGAAGTCGCAATCTCATACTCGTTCCTAGACTGCTCAACTACATAGGTTGAAACTCTACACTAAGTTTACATGTCAGTTTAAATGGATAGGGTATGGATATAGCCTATACCCGTGCCCATACCCGTGACTTAATAGGTAGGGTATGGGTATTACCCATGGGTATAAAATTATGCCAATACCCTGTCCATGCGTGGGTAAAATTGTCATCCTTAGGCTTAAGCATGTGTCCCGGTCGGATTCAATAATATGTAGACATGACTCCCAAAAAATCTTTTGGATTAATAACTAACATTCGAACATGAACGCCCAAGATTGATCCATTATATTACATGAATCATCGAGTGAACCCGGTTTGTTATATAAGTGCTACTCCTTTTGCTTCATGATATATAAGTGACAACCCCGAGGCGAGATGTCGATATCCTTTTGGTGCAACACTTGATCACTATATCTATGATTCTCATTCGTGTTTCACTCTCTTTTACTCGTATGTATTCCAATATGTCCTTATGATAGATATACTCCCTCTGTTCCAAAATAAGTGTCTTGGATTTGTCTAAATTCGCATGCACCTAGACATATTTTAGTGTATAGATTCATACTAATATAGACAAATTGAAGTCATTTATTTTGGTACAGAGGGAGTATTAGCTTGTCTGCACTGACGATGTGTGGCATTGTAATATCAAGTGGGTCTAGATTATATCTCTCCATCATCGAGAGGTGCAAGGTCCTAGTTTTGAACTATCGTGTGCCTAGACATACTTTCGAATGCATCCAAAAGACCATCGTTAGAGCCATCTAGTTAAATGTAACATTTTATGATCAATCAAGACATGCCTTATAGTATGAAGACATCTGATATTCTCATGATCTAAGGACTTATGCATAAGATAATAATGATGATTAACTATTAGCATTCATGGTTACATCTCATAGTAAATCTTTTAGTGGACCAGTTAAATACCATAGTACTTGCCAACAATGTACTCCCACCGTTGTCAGTATCCTTTGTTACTATAACAAATATACCCATGATCAAGAAACTAGATCACACACAACACATGAGCTAGTCCTAGAGGCGTGACAAGGAACAATCTGGCGTTTATCTTTCTACACGTGCATATGAATTTTCCTTTGATTCTTACAGTCGAGACATATAACCGTTATACCATAGAATAATAAATATAAACAATGAAAAATAAATATATAATAATTATTATTATTATTATTGCTAGGGAATATTTTCAACACTCTCCCACTTTTGCTAGAGTCAATAATCTAGCTGGCATGATTATGCAGACACCCGACGTTAGTCTAAATGTAGCCCACTCACATAACATAATTTCACCAAGATCAAAACTTTTGAATATACCTCACCCGACACAGCGCACTCATAAGAAACATATCTATGTATTTTGAAGTTTGTTATGTTATTATTCATGGTATTTGGCAACTTTCATTATATTTATTGGGACTAACATATTAATAATTGTAAAAGTGCAATATATTTTTATTTACACTTTGATGTCTAGGAGTTATATGATAGGGATTTCTATTTTCGTGCCCCGGTTCGTTAGTTGTACTTACTTTTCCCCGGTCGCTTAACTTTTTCTCACTTTTGCCCATCTTCTTTTCCGAAACTCTTGCATCGGCCTGAAACTCGTTGTCCGTCGGGTCCCGTTAGTGGACCCTCGCAGTTACGTGCTGACAAGTGGGGCCGCATCCAGTCGGGTCCCGTAGTGGACCCTCGCCGTTACATGCTGACAAGTAGGACCCCCTCCCCCATTACGTGCTGACAAGTGGGGCCACGTTCAGTCGGGTCCCGTAGTAGGACCCCCCCATGTTAGACTGCATGGGGCCGACTTGTTGGGAACGTGTTTTAGGGAATGTGGTGTTGGACCAAGTGGGACGCGTTTGGTAGTTATGCGCGCCCTGTCGCCTAAATTAGAAAAGATTTCTTTTTTGTTATTTTTATGATTGGCCTTTTTAAGAGCGCATTTTCCCCTTTATATCGCTAACAGTTGTGTTAATGTTTGTCCAAAAAGGTAGCGAATCTAGAGCAACTTATCTCTTCATTCATGGTTCCTTTTGGTCCTCATATCTTTCCAATATAGTAGCAAATCTAGAGCAGCAAATCTAACCAGCACCATGAATACATTTAGTAAACAGAGCAGATGTAGATAAAGCATCTAATATAGGATATATAAACAGAGCAGATATAGATAAAGTAGCTAATATAGGATACATAGTATGGTACTTATATGAGGTTCGACAATTAGGCTTCTCAGCAGTAGCAGTGGACAAGTTCAACATAGACAACAAAATGAAAGAAGCTGCTTTACAGCAGAAGCATCAGCAGAAGATCGGTGGCCCCTCATGGCCTCCGCCTCCTCCCTCTAGCACTTCCTCCACTTCTTGCTACCCAGTCCCTTGACCTTGGGCGTCTTGAGTTTGATTGGGGGCATGCGACCCTCCTCGATGGATACCTTCTGGAGGTTACGGAGGTGAAAATCGAGCGTCTGGTGCTTGGCTCTGAAGGCGTGAACGTTCTTTGATAGGCCGCATGTCTTCACGTCCTCGGCATGCCTCACGAGGGGGTTGAAGTCGGTGGCGAGGCTCTTGGTGCAGAAGGGGCACCTGTAGACGTCACCGGCGAAGAAGTTGTTGTACTGGCCGGACTTCAGCTTCCTCAGCACCTAGCGAGTCTTGGTGTCTGTGGACTCATCATTGTTGCAGACGTTGCTGCTATCCACCTGTTGGAAAAAACAGTAGAGTGCAATAAGGACATGATTGAGATACCTTAATTATCTGGATTGATTACTTGCACAAATTAACCGATTGAGATCCCCTGATTATTCCCCAATCCCCAAATCTCTAACCAAATCGAATACTGATCCCAACTTCAGATTGGTGCTAGTACTAACTAGGGAATTCATCGAAATACGAGATCTAACACAAGAGGATTAGCTACTGTAAAAATACCTAGCATTCAACGATTGAAAATACGAACAACCGAGTCCTAATAACACACGATCTAGCATCCAACGATGGGAATGGGGAAGAACAAAGGAAGGGGAGAAAATCCTAGTTACCTCCGACCATGGGTCGGCTAAGCTGGTATCGTAGGGGTTTCTGGCCTGATGTAATCGTTCTCCTCGTAGGGCTCCCAGCCATGCGGATCTGCCGGAGACCGGCGGGGGCCTCCTCACCGGCGGAAGCGGGGACGTAGGTCTAGACGGGGACGACGGCTGCCTTCGATGCCTCGATAGGGGCCTATATGGGGACGGGGGCCTCCTCGCCGGTGGCTACAACGTAAGCGGGGACGAGGGTCTGGATGGGGACGTCGGCTGCCTTCGATGCCTCGACGGGGGCCTTCTCGCCGGCAGCCTTGGAGGCGATGATGGCCACTGCGTCGTTCTTCTCCATCGCCGACGTGGTTGGGGTTTTCTTGGGGGTTTGTAGAAGGTGATGAGACAGTGGAGATGGTTGCGTGAGTGAGTGAGCGAGTGATGAGTCAGAGCGAGGAGGCATCTATAAAGGTGAAGGGAGGAGACGTTTCGTTGCACCACCGTGCACCGCGTAACCGCGTACGCTACTGCACCGTGCACGGTCACACGTGTCCGCTGCCGCCCCGTGCACCGCGACACGCGTACTGTGCGTCACGTTTTCTCCCTCTTGTCTAACCTAGGCCACTTAGTTGTGCTCGGTTATACCTACGATTGTAACACTGACAGTTTGATTGTACTTAGTTTTGTACTAACACTGCCGTGTGCAATATACTCACTTTTACCCTTCGGTGGCTGGTCAACAGAGAGTCAATGAATGGGTTTTAGCTAGCTAATTGAGTCATTTTATGCATAACAAATTCAAAAAGATCAAAACATAGTGTCATCTATCCAGGGAGTCTTATTATGTGACATGCCACCATAAGAAATATATATATATCAAGTTTTTAACCTAAATCACCGCTTCTCAAATCACCTACTATCTATGAAGGTTCATGGCTTTCTACTCAAGCCTCTTTCTAAAACATCCCTCCCCAAAACATAATTTGTCTAAATGAGGCAATAATTGTCAAACCGATATATATTTGAATTGCAAATAGTTTGATGTATGCCAAGATGTATTTTATTTTATAAAAGAAGCATTTTCCATTTTTTAAATCTCTTTCTGTTTTCTATTTGAACCCCTTTGTCAGTTTTGTCCTTAGTTTTTAAGTTCTACTCAGTTTTGTCCTTGGTTTTTAAGTTCTACTCAGTTTTCTCCCCCTCTCTTAGTCACAAACTCTCACACCTATGCTCATCTTGGCTGCTACGCTCTGATTGATCGAGACAGTTGTCACGCGGATTGTATCCACCAACGTTGATCCTCTAATTGATTCTATGTGATCTAGCGGACATGATAACCCATGTATTTGTCGGGGGCTGTTGGAGATATGCCCAAGAGGCAATAATAAAGTGGTTATTATCATATCTTCATGCTTATGATAAATGTTTACATACCATGCTATAATTGTATTAACCGGAAACATTAATACTTGTGTGATTTGTAAACATAAAAGAGTCCCTAGTAAAGCCTCTTGTTAAACTAGCTTATTGGTTAATATATGATCATGGTTTCCTAATCATGAACATATAGATGTTATTAACAACATGGTCATATCATTAGGAGAATGGTGTGATGGACATACTCCTATAGTTAAGCATAGCATAAAGATCAAGTCATTTAATATAGTTCATTTGCTATAAGCTTTCTGATACATAGTAACCTAATTCCTTCGACCATGAGATCATGTTAATCACCATAACCGGAAGGATGCTTTGATGACATCAAATACCACACCGTAACTGGGTGGCTATAAAGGTGGCATTGAGTGTTCGGAAAGTATGGGTTGAGGCACATGGATCAAGAGTGGGATTTGTCCATCCATATGATGGATAGATATACTCTGGGCCCTCTCGGTGGAATGTCATCCAATTAGCTTGCAAGCATGTGACTGGCTCACAAGGGATCACATATGACGGGAACGATAAAAGAGTACTTATCAATAATGAGGTTGAACTAGGTATCCAGAGATACCGACGATCAAAACCTCGGATAAGTAAACTATCATGAGACAAAGGGAAATTGGTATCGTATGTAAATGGTTCATTCGATCACAAAGTAATCGTAGAAATATGTGGGAGCCATATGTATTTCCAGATTCCTCTATTGGTTATTGATCGGAGAAGTGTCTCGGTCATGTCTGCATAATTCACGAACCATAGGGAGACACACTTAAGGATTCGATGTTGTTGTGTAGTTATGGAATGATGAGTAAGAGACTGAATGTTGTTCGGAGTCTCGGATGGGATCCGGTATATCACGAGGAGATCCGGAATGGTCCGGAGAATAAGATTCATATAAGGAAAGTCCTGTTTCGGAGTTCGGGAATGATTCCGGTGTTTTCACCAGGAATGTTCTAGAAGGGTCTGGAAGGTCCGGCACTTCGGAGGGGAAGGGTACATGGATGTGTCATGACAATGTGGAATGGTTGCATCATGTACTAGGTCATTTGGCTGGACAATATGTAGAGAGAAATCAAATCCAAGTTTGAAAGTCAAACGCCAATTTGAAAAAGTCAAATCTGAAGTTTGCTTGGTGGAGGGAGAGTAGGAAACCTACTTGGGGAGGAAGTCCCCTCCCTCCACCCGCCGGCCAAGGAGTAGGAGTTGGAGGAGGACTCCCTCCTCCCAACCGGCCCCCTCCCACCATTATAAGGAGGGGTAGGGCTGCCCCCTACCCTCACAACTCAAAACCCTAGCAAGGCGCCTACACCTCTCCAAGTGTTGCCGCCTCCTAGGGATCCTCAAGTTGCCGAGTTAGGGTTTCTCTAAATCCTAGCCGCCGGCCAAGCCCACCCTCTTTGGTGCCTATAATCCGTAGATCGTCAAGTCCCTCTCTTACTCCACCATACTCGCTCCGGCTTAGGCGAAGCCCTACGGGATCTTCCCTCTACTTCCGACACCACGCCGTCGTGCTGCCGGAATCACGAGGGGAGTGCTACAACCTTCGCTGCCTGCTGGAACAAGGGAGAGGAAGGTCTTCATAGAGTATCGAACGTGTGACCGACTGCGGAAGCGTTGCCGGAACGCAGCGCCGAAAGGATCGTCTACGCGATCTTGAGATCGGCAAGTGAACGACTACATCACCCACGAGAATCTGCTCTCGTTAACCGCTTTGGATCTTCAGGGGTTAGTACTCTATCAACTTGTTGCATTGATCTAGTAGATAGATCTTGGCTTGATCATAGATTAGATCTTGATTGTGTGTTCATGCGGTAGAATTTTTTGTTTTGCATGCTACGAACCACTACAGGGGCACCATCTATCTATGCAAAATAACGAGTTTGCCACCAATACTTTAACTCCATAAACAAATGATTTTGAATATAATTTGAAGGGAAAATGTTCAAAGATGTATAATTTTTGCATTATATTTCACTCCATGAAAACGATAAATGATTAGTATTTTATTAGCACAACATTATCATGTCCTAAGTGCGATTTCAAAGAGTTCAAAGGTGTATAATTTTTGCCATATGCAAGTTTATGGATTACATTCTATGAAATTGATAATCTCTCAAGATTTTCTTAGCACATCATTATCACGTATTAAGTGTGATTTCACAGTGTTCAAAGATTTATAATTTTCGTATACGCAAGTTTAGGGATCACTTTTCATGCTCTAAAATGGTAAACTCTCAAGATTTTCTTAGGATGCTATAATTTGAAAGTGTTCAAGAGTTGTATCAATTATAAACACTTTTTTATATTAATAGTTGTATATTTTTTTCAATTTGAAAGTGTTCAAGAGTTGTGTCAATTATAAACACTCTTTTACATTAAGAGTTGTATAAGTTTTTTAAATTTGAAAGTGTTCAAGAGTTGTGTCAATTATAAATAGTCTTTTACATTAAGAGTTGTATAATTTTTTTAATTTGAAAGTGTTCAAGAGTTGTCAATTATAAACACTCTTTTACATTAAGAGTTGTATAATTTTTTAATTTGAAAGTGTTCAAGAGTTGTGTCAATTATAAACACTATTGTATATTAAGAGTTGTATAATTTTTTAAATTTGAAAGTGTTCAAGAGTTATGTAAATTATAAACACTCTTGTACATTAAGAGTTGTATAATTTTTTAATTTGAAAGTGTTCAAGAGTTGTGTCATTTTATTATTTATTATACATCCATCTTTCTATTTTTTAATTATAAACACTATTTCACTTGATTGCAGCCGAGACATTAACTCGACAAACCAATTAAATCATTGGAACGGCTCGCCGACCGCATTCTCCATAGAAAGCGTCCCCGTCTAATCGAAACATTTTGGTACTAGATCTAACCTTCTCTGCGTATGGTTTCCATTGTCATCGTTTATACGGGTCAACGAGACGGCACCATACTACGTCCAGGATGAACAGGAGGCCAAAATGAAGCTCAACAAAGGGCCGACGTCGCCGGAGAAGAAGAAGAAGAAGAAGAAGAAGAAGAAGAAGAAGAAAGGGGAGGCAACGAAACGGGCGCGAGCGTGGGGCTGGATCACGTGGATACGCTATGGGTCCGACGCTCACGTGGATAAGCTGTGGGTCCCATGCTAATCTGGATAAGTAGAGAGAGGTGTCCACTACGGAAATCAACTTAACGCGGCCCCACTTGTTAGCATGTAACGACAAGGGTTCACTAACGGACCTGACAGACCACAACCCTAATTGTCAGCACGTAACGGCGAGGATTCACTATGGGACCTGACTGAATGTGGCCCACTTGTCAGCATGTAACGACAAAGATAACAGACATCTAGTTTCTGATCGTGCAAGAGTTTTGTAGGGTTCGCAGCATAGAAAAAAATTCCTACAATGGGAACAACTATATGCCAACATCTATCTACTAGATACAAACAACGGGCGGATGTATATTCGTAGAAAACATACCCTTGAAGACCGACAAAGCTTAACGAGTTAAACTCGTGGTTGATGTAGACGATCTCTTGCCGATCTCAAGATCGAGAGGAAGTCCTAGCGCCACAAATCAGCAGCGCATCCGTGCTCGCACACACGTCCGAGGCACCGAGCAACCTCCGCCTCCTCGCTCCAGTGATGCAGCGGAAGCACAACTCTTTCTTGTCGAATAGCCACCGGGAACATGTATCTTGCTAATCCAAGACCATGGGGGATAAATTCTAGAGGGGGAGAGATCCTTCACGAGGAGGTGTGAGTGAGAAGTGAGGAGGGGGTGCCTTTTATAGGAGAGGGGGAACCCCAAGGGGGTGGCCTACGCATGGTGGTTGCCCCCTTGCCCTCCCCTCATTCATGTGGGTGGACTCTCCACTCAAAAAATCCTTTCAAGTCCCTCCACTCAAAACCCCACTCAAACTTACTATTAAATTTCCACCAAATTTAATGCAAACTCTCATTAAATAAAACTCCTTTTATTTATTCAGAATTTTGTCAATTACTTTAATGATAAACATTCACATATAACCCCTTGCTAGAATTCTATTTCACATGCAAAAACACTTTCTGCAATTTCACCCGAAAACCTGTTTCGGTATCTAGTGAAATAAATTCCTGCGCTTGTTATTCTTTCCGGCATGAAACTTTTGCTCCAAATGGATGTCGATGTCTCTTAAGTGTGTCACCCTACGGTTCACGAATAATGCGGACATGACTGAGACCCCTCTCGGATCAATAATCAGAAGTGGGATCTGGAGACCCATACTGACTCCCACACATTCAACGATGACTTTCTTGTGATCGTCGGAACCTTTTACGCTAGTATCTTAATCCCTTTGTTTCATGATATATTACATGTCCGAGATTCGATCATCGGTATCTCCATACCTAGTTCGATCTCGTTACTAACATGCACTCTTTTCTCGTTCTCGTGATATAACATTCTAGTGATCAAATCACTTGCTTGCAAGCTAACCAATGTGATATCACCGAGAGGGCCCAGAGTATATCTATCCGTCATCGGGATGAACAAATTCCACTCTCGATCCATGGGCCTCAACATAACACACTACTAGGAAACTAGCTATAGATAGACAGACCTTCTGTGGCGCATGGTTCTGACCATGTGCCACAAAAGTTGTCCAGTGGCGCATTTCATCAAATGCGCCACAGAAGTCTTCACACTTCTGTGGCCCATATAGGAAAAATACGCCACGGAAGTTGGAACTTCTCGGGTGGACCCTACCACAGAATCTCATTGACTGTACTCTGACCAACATTTTGTGGCGCATATGACCATATGCGCCATCTGTGGCGCATATAGAGGCATGCGCCACAGAACTTTCTGTAGGAAAAACAGATTCTACCCCCCCCCCTTGGATCGCCTTTTTAGCCTTGTAAAAAATAATAGAAAATGAAAAACACATCAAAAAATAAAATCCTTTCACACGGTGATAGGTAATATGGTCTAGTTTCTAGGAAAATTAACAAACATGCATTTGGACTTTTTATACAAAAAAAGTTTATTCCACGGTAAAACGGCCGTAACTTTTGCATACGATGTCGGAAAAATACGTATAATATACCAAAATGATGAGAACGAGATTTTGAAGGGTTTCGCGGCATAGTAAATCAAAATTTTCTACGGATGCGAACAGAGGGAAAGCCAAGATCTAATCTAGGAGATGCAAACAACGAGAGAGATTGGATTAGATCTTCATACCCTTGAAGATTCACACAGCCAAACGTTCGTCGGAACGTGGATGATGTAGTCGTACTCGCTTCTTCTCCTCGCGATCCGATCCGATCTAGCACCACAAGTGGCGATGCCTCCGTGAGATGCACACGTGCGGCACCTCGTCTCCTCCTTTCTTGGTCCAGCAAGTATTGTGGAGAGATGGGTTGGATCTACAATGCGACGGCGCGGTTCAATTGGTGGAGAATTTCTGCAGCAGGGCTTCGCCTACAAGCAGTTCGGGAGGAAGGAGAGGAGGGCAGCAGGGCGACTAGGGTTGGAGGGGAAGGTGTGGGGGGTTGGTGCGCCCCCAGCCCTCTATATATAGAGGGGTGGGCGCAGCCCTAGCCCCTCCCCCAAGCCAAGGCCGGCGGCCCCAAGGAGGAAGAGTGGGAGGCAAGGAAACCCCCCCTTCTAGAAGCTCTATCTAGAGTTTAAACCTCTCTTGGCCGGCTGGGCCCTATGGGGCCTTGTGCCCCTGGCCCAATGCGGCCAGGGCACTCCCTCATAGGCCCATGCCCCCTCCCGGAAGGTGGGGCCACGTTGGTCCCCTTCCGGAAGGTTCTAGAAGCTTCCGGTACAATACCGATTAACCCGGAAAAATTCCGAACTCCAAAAACTGCACTGCCTTATATGAATCTTATTCTCCCACCATTCGAACCTCGTGATGTCCCGGATCCCATCCGAGACCAACAAAAACTCATAAACCAATTATCCAATCTATCCTAGGCCGAGACACGTTAAGTGTGTGACCTCGGGTTCGAGAATATGCGACATGATCTTCTATCAATAATCAACAGCGGGTCTAGAAACCCATATTGACTCCACACATTCATCGATGATCATATCGGGTGAACCACGATGCCAGGATTCAATCAATCCCATATATATATTCCCTTCGTCTCGCGATATTTTACTTGCCCGAGATTCGATCGTGCATCAGTCATACCTAGTTCAATCTCGCTCACGCAAAGTACTTTACTCGTTCCGTAATCCGATATCACTTTGTGATTAACTCCTTAACCACATGCTTGCAAGCGGTGTTGATATCGACACGAAAGTGGGCAAGTATATCTCTATGACTTGGGAGGGACAATCCCATCTCGATACATACAACCCAATGATACTTTCCGATCACCTAAGAGACACCTTTATGATCACCTCTCATAGGATGACGTTTGATGACCTCAAAGCTTTCTTCCGATACCATGGAGTTGTATTATCTCATGGTCTAAGGAATACAATATTTGACATAAGAAAAGCTTCGCAAAGACGAACACGATGACACGATCTAATTGCTTCGCTTAGTTTGGGTGCATCCATCATATCATTCTCCCAATGATATGATCTCATTATCAATTGACAACTCATGTCTATGGTTAGGAAACCTTAACCATCATTGATCAATGAGCTAGTCCATAGAGGCGTACTAGGGACACGGTGTTGTTCACAAACCACAAGTATTAATGTTTCCGCAATACAATTCTAGCATGGAATATAAACTTTATCATGAACAAGAATTATAATAATAACATCTTTATTATTGCCTCTAGGGCATAATTCCAGTCTCCACTTGCACTAGAGTCAATAATCTAGTTTACATTTGGCAACAATCTCACACCCATGGCAATTGAGGTGATCATGTTTTACACGTGGAAGAGGTTTAGTCAATGGATCTGCGACATTCGGATCTGTATGTACTTTGCTAATCTTCAGATCTCCATACGCTATATAATCTCGGATTATATGAAACTTCTTGTTGATATGCTTGGTCTTTGGATGATATCTTGGTTCCTTAGCGAGTGCTATGGCGCGGTGTTGTAACACGATATCTCCAAAGGTCCAATGCACTTGGAACCACGCCAAGCTCGATGATGAAGTTTGATCCAAACTCCTTCACTTGGCCTTCTGCAGACCATGTATTCGCTTCTCTGTAGATCCGCGATCACGCTTTGCTTGCAGCTTCTCCAGCTCACAGCTCCTCCATTCAAAATATAAACGTATCCTGTCTGAGATTTGGAATCATCCTTGTCGGTGTCGAAACTAGCGTCGACGTAACCTTTTACGACGAGCTGTTCATCACCCCCATAGACTAAGAACATTTCTTTAGTCCTATTTAGGTACTTCAGGATGTTCTTCACGGTTGTCAAGTGTTCCACTCCTGGATTACTTTGATATCTGCTCGTCAAACTAAGAGCATTGGACACATCCTGTCTAGTACACAGCATGGCATACATGATAGAACCTATGGCCAAGGCATAAGGCACTTTGCTCATAGTTTCCCTATCATTTACCATAGCTGGACACTGAGCCTTGCTCAATATCTTACCTGACAACATAGGCACTGAACCTTTCTTAGCCTTATCCATTCTGAACCTTTTCAGAACTTTGTCTAGGCATGTACTCTGGCTTAAAGCTATCAGGCGTCTTTGTCTATCTCTATAGATTTTGATGCCCAATATATAAGCAGCTTCACCTAGGTCTTTCATTGAAAAACACTTGTTCAAATAACTCTTCACATTGTTAAGCATGTTAATGTCATTTCCAATAATCAATATGTCATCCACATATAGTACCAGAAATGTCACCGAGCTCCCACTCACTTTCTTGTAGATACAAGCTTCGTAGCAATTTGGAACAAATCCAAATCTCTTGATCACTTGATCAAAACGAAGGTTCCAACTCCGAGATGCTTGCTTCAGTCCATAAATAGAACGCTGAAGTTTGCATACTTTATCAGCATCCTTAGGATCGACAAAACCTTCGGGTTGCATCATATACAACTCTTCATCAATGTTGCCATTGAGGAACGCAGTCTTGACATCCATCTGCCATATTTCATAATCATGAAACGCAGCAATTGCTAATAAAATCCGAATGGACTTAAACATCGCTACGGGAGAGAAAGTCTCATCGTAGTCAACACCTTGAACTTGTCGAAAACCTTTCGCGACAAGCCGTGCTTTATAGACGGCAACATTACCATCGGCGTCTGTTTTCTTCTTGAAAATCCATTTGCACTCAACGGCCTTTCAGTCGCTAGGAGGGTCCACCAAAGTCCATACTTGGTTTTCGCTCATGGATCCCAATTCGGATTTCATGGCTTCTAGCCATTTCTCAGAGTCTGGGCTCATCATCGCTTCCTCATAGTTCGTAGGTTCACTGTCTTCTACTAACAAGACAGTCAAGACAGGTTGCCGTACCACTCGGGAGGGCACGCGACCTTGTCGACTGCGACGTTCGATGAGACATCGTCCAAGCTTCATGATCCTTATCATTAGCTTCCTCTATTATTAGTGCAAAGTGACCGGAACAATTTAGGTGCTGCGCTACTCTCCAATTCAAGAGAAGGTTCAATAACCTCATCTAGCTCTACTTTCCTCCCACTCACTTCTTTCGAGAGAAACTCCTTCTCAAGAAAGGAACCATTCTTTGCGACAAACACTTTGCCTTCAGTTCTGTGATACAAGGTATACCCAATAGTTTCCTTAGGGTATCCTATGAAGACGCATTTCTCTGCTTTGGGTTCGAGCTTGTCCGGCATCAACTTCTTGACGTAAGCTTCGCATCCCCAAACTTTAAGAAATGACAACTTAGGTTTAGCACCAAACCACAGTTCATACGGTGTCGTCTCAACGGATTTAGATGGTGCCCTATTTAAAGTGAATGCAGCGGTTTCTAATGCATAACCCCAAAATGATAACGGCAAATCAGTAAGAGACATCATTGATCGGACCATTTCTACTAAGGTTCGATTCCGGCGTTCAGACACACCATTGCGCTGGTGGTGTTCCGGGTGGCGTGAGTTGCGAAACAATTCCGCTTGCTTTAAGATGCGTGAGAAAATCATAACTCAAATATTCACCTCCACGATCGGATCGTAGAAACTTAATCTTTCTGTTACGATGGTTCTCCACTTCATTCTGAAATTCTTTGAACTTTTCAAACGTTTCAGATTTATGTTTCATTAAATAGATATACCCATATCTACTTAAGTCATCGGTAAAAGTGAGAAAATAGCGATATTCACCGCGCGTCGAAACACTCATCGGTCCGCATACATCGGTATGTATGATTTCCAACAAGTCCGTTGCTCGCTCCATCATCGGAGAAGCGGGTTTTGATCATCTTGCCCATGAGGCATGGTTCGCATGTGTCAAATGATTCAAAATCAAGAGACTCCAAAAGTCCATCGAATGGAGTTTCTTCATCGCTTTACACCAATATGACCTGAGCAGCAGTGCCACAAATAAGTAGTATTATCACAATCTACTTTGCATCTCTTAGCCTCAATGTTATGGATGTGTGTTTCATCCCTTTCGATATTTAGAAGAAATAAACCATTCACAATAGGTGCATGACCATAAAAGATGTTACTCATATAAATAGAACAACCATTATTCTCGATTTAAATGAATAACCGTCTTGCAATAAACAAGATCCGAAATAATGTTCATGCTCAACGCAGACATAATAACACTTATTAAGGTTTAAAACTAATCCGAAGGTAAAACTAAGGAGGCGTCTTACGGCCATCACATCAACTCTTGATCCGTTGCCAACGCGCCATCGTCACCTCATCCTCGCAATAAAGCGTCTATTCCAGTAGCTCTGTTTGAGTTACAAATATTATGGCCGAACCAAGATCAAATACCCGAGCACTACAACGAGGGCTAGTAAGGAAAACATCAATAACATGTATATCAAATATACCTTTGATGGTGCGCCTTCTTGTCGCTAAGTACTTAGGACGATTGCGCTTCTAGTGACCCTTGTCCTTGCAATAGAAGCACTCGGTTTCCGGTTTAGGACCAGACTTGAGCTTCTTCTCGGCGAGAACAGCAACGCTTCGCCGCCTTTCTTGAAGGGCTTCCTTGCACCCTTACCTTTCTTGAAGGTGGGCTTGTTGACCATCAACACATGATTATCCTTTTTGATGTCCACTTCCGCGGCCTTCAGCTTTGCGAAGAGCTCGGTGATCGTATCAGTGGAACCAATCTGATTGTGAGTCACTACAAAACTTTTGTAGCTGGGAGTGTCAATCTTGAGCTCCTCTGGAATCTTGCAGTCCAGTTTCTCAAGGCGTTGAGTGTAGCCTGTCATCTCAATGGCGTACTCACTAACGGAACTCCCTTCCTCCATCTTGTAGTTAAAGAATTTCTTAGAGATCTCATATCTCTCAGAACGGGCTTGAGTCTGAAACATGTTTTTCAGCTCCTCGAGAATCTCAAAGGGCCCGGCGAACTCCTCAAAACGATTTTGAAGATCCGATTCCATAGCATACAACATGGCGATCTTAATCAAATCATAATCATCCTTGCGCGACTGATAAACAGCTTTTTCATCAGCCGGCGCAGCTATAGCAGGGGCGTCACCTAGCGCTTTCTCAAGGACATAGTCCTTTTTTCCGCCAGAGAGAATGATTCTCAAATTGCGGAACCAATTGGTGAAGTTAGACCCATTGTTCTTAAGCTTTTCTTTCTCAGCAAAAACGTTGAAGTTGAAGTTGGACTTGGCCATGTGATCTATAGTATTTGCAAGTACAATTTAGACTATGTTCATGATAAATAGTTCAACTTAATCAAATTACTAGATGAACTCCCACTAAATTCAACATTCCTCAAGCTGTTTAGTGAACACGATCCAAATTCACCACACCTAATCCGATCATCACGAGAAGAGATGTGGTTTCAATGGTGGACAACGAAGTGTCGATCATATCATTCATATGACTCATGCTTAACCTTTCGGTTCTTGTGTTCCGAGGCCATGTCTGTACATGCTAGGCTCGTCAAGTTAGACCCAAGTATTTCCGCGTGTGCAAAACTGGCTTGCACCCGTTGTATGTGAGCGTAGAGTCTATAGCACCCGATCATCACGTGATGCTTGGACACGACGAACTTTCGCAACGGTGCATACTCGGGGAGAACACAGTTTTTATCTTGATCTTTAAGTGAGGAATCATCTTATAATGCTACCGTCGTGATCTAAGCATAATAAGATACATAAAAGGATAAACATCACATGCATATAACTTTAATGTGACATGGTATAGCCAATCTTCGCGCAATGATCTCCATCTTGCTGCGTCTGAAGCATGATCTCCATCACTCCACCATGATTGCCTCCACCACGAATAGCAACTACAACTATTGCTAACTACTTAGCGATAAAGTGAAACTATTACATGGCGCATAAGAAGTTGACACACAGGTCATACACAATTATAAAGACAACCATATGGCTCCTGCCGGTTGTGTACTCATCGACATGCAAGTCGTGAAACATTACAAAACATGATCATCGCATACATTATACACATCACATCTTGGGCCATACCATATCACAGAAAACACTCCCTGCAAAAACAAGTTAGACGCCTCTACTTTGTTGTTGCATGTTTTACGTGGCTTATGGGAGTAGATGCTAAGAACGATTCTTACCTACGGAAAGCCACAACGGTGATATTATGGTTGCCAAACTCCGATGTTAATCCCATGACAACTATAGTGAGAGAAACTGACATCCACCAGCCGCATGTGTGGAACAAGCCACACGTCAAGTGCGGAGCCGGTCTCGCGAACGACGTCGCGTAAGGTTGGCCTGGACCGCTTCAATCTCACTATCCCGCGTCATAAGAAGAACACAAAAACATCAACGCCCGCAACAACCATGTTGTGTTCTACTCGTGAATCACATCTACGCATAGATCTAGCTCTGATACCACTGAAGGGTTTCGCGGCATAGTAAATCAAAATTTTCTACGGATGCGAACAGAGGGAAAGCCAAGATCTAATCTAGGAGATGCAAACAACGAGAGATTGGATTAGATCTTCATACCCTTGATTACATGCCTGGAACGTTCGTCGGAACGTGGGTGATGTAGTCGTACTCGCTTCTCCTCCTCGCGATCCGATCCGATCTAGCACCACAAGTGGCGATGCCTCCGTGAGATGCACACGTGCGGCACCTCGACGTCTCCTCCTTTCTTGGTCCAGCAAGTAAGGTGGAGAGATGGGTTGGATCTACAACGCGACGGCGCGGTGCAATTGGTGGAGAATTTCTGCAGCAGGGCTTCGCCTACAAGCAGTTCGGGAGGAAGGAGAGGAGGGCAGCAGGGCGGCTAGGGTTGGAGGGGAAGGCGTGGGGGGTTGGTGCGCCCCCATCCCTCTATATATAGAGGGGTGGGCTCAGCCCTAGCCCCTCCCCCAAGCCAAGGCTGGCGACCCCAAGGAGGAAGAGTGGGGCAAAACCCCCTTCTAGAAGCTCTATCTAGAGTTTAAACCTCTCTTGGCGGCTGGGCCCTATGGGGCCTTGTGCCCTGGACCAATCGGCCAGGGCACTCCCTCATAGGCCCATGCCCCTCCCGGAAGGTGGGGCCACGTTGGTCCCCTTCGGAAGGTTCTAGAAGCTTGTACAATACCGATTAACGAACAATTCAACTCCAAAAACTGCCTTTGCCTTATATGAATCTTATTCTCGGACCATTAACCTCTTGTGATGTCCGGATCCCATCCGATACTCTGAACAAAAACTCATAAACCAATTATCCAATCTATCCTAGCGTCGAGACACGTTAAGTGTGTGACCTCAAGGTTCGAGAATATGCGACATGATCTTCTATCAATAATCAACAGCGGGGTCTAGAAACCCATATTGACTCCCACATTCATCGATGATCATATCGGATGAACCACGATGCCAGGATTCAATCAATCCCATATATATATTCCCTTCGTCACGCGATATTTTACTTGCCGAGATTGATCGTCGGTAGTCATACCTAGTTCAATCTCGTTCCACGCAAGTACTTTACTGCTCCGTAATCCGATATCACTTTGTGATTAACTCCTTAACCACATGCTTGCAAGCGGTGTTGATATCGATTACCGAGTGGGCCCGAAGTATATCTCTACGACTTGGGAGGGACAAATCCCATCTCGATACATACAACCCAACAGATACTTTCCGATCACCTGAGAGACACCTTTATGATCACCCTCTCATAGGATGACGTTTGATGACCTCAAAGCTTTCTTCCGATACCAGGGAGTTGTATTATCTCATGGTCTAAGGAATACAATATTTGACATAAGAAAAGCTTCGCAAAGACGAACACGATGACACGATCTAATTGCTTCGCTTAGTTTGGGTCTGTCCATCATATCATTCTCCCAATGATATGATCTCATTATCAATTGACAACTCATGTCTATGGTTAGGAAACCTTAACCATCATTGATCAATGAGCTAGTCCATAGAGGCGTACTAGGGACACGGTGTTGTTCACAAACCACACAAGTATTAATGTTTCCGCTTAATACAATTCTAGCATAGAATATAAACTTTATCATGAACAAGAATTATAATAATAACATCTTTATTATTGCCTCTAGGGCATAATTCCAACAGATTTCGCATCCGCTCGCAACGACCGGATCGTTTAGCGATTATTTAGATTTTCAAAATTCGAAAAAAGTAAAAAGTTACGGGTAAAAGACCATTTTTCCTGCAAAAAATAAAAAAAGGAGGACAAACTTCTGTGGCGCATTTCTTCCATATGCGCCACAGAAGTCTTGGCCAAAATTCGAAATTTGAATCCCGCCCCTTCTCCCTCTCTTATACTCTTCCACTCCTCCACCCTTCCCCTCCTCACCTTCTTCTCTCATTCTCCTCACCTTCTCCTCCTCCTCCTCCTCCTCCATCCCGGTGAGATCCTCCTCCTCCTTCTCCTCCACCCCGGTGAGCTTCTCCTCCTCCTCCACCACCACCCCGGTGAGCTCCTCCCTCCTACACTCCAGTGAGCTTTTCCCTCCTCCACCCTGGTGAGCTCCTCCTCCTCCTCCCCCCACCTCCCTCCTCCTCCACCCCGGCGAACTCCTCCTTCTCCCACCTTCCTCCTCCTCCACCCCGGCGAGCTCCTCCTCCTCCTACTCCTCCTCCTCCTCCTCCTCCTCTCCTCCACCGGTGACCTCCACCTCCTCCACCAGAGACCTCCTTCTCTCCTCCATCGACGACCCCTACCTCCGGCGAGCACCACCTCCGGCCAGATCTGGCCGGGTTTTTTTTGAAATTTGAAAAAAACTTTTGTGGCGCATATTGGCCAAATGCGCCACAGAAGTTTGAGATCTGGTTCGGGACTTCTGTGGCGCATTTTGGCAATATGCGCCACAAAAGTTTTTCAGACTTCCGTGGCGCATTTCAATATGTGCCACAGAACTAAACTTTAGTGGCGAGATAACAGTGGCGTATCCCATATGCGCCACAAAAGTCCCAAAATGATGCGCCACTGATGGGCCTTTTCCTAGTAGTGACACTTTATTAGTTCCGAACCCATCTTTATAATCACCCTGTTACGGTGTGACGTTTGATGTTATCAAGAAACTCTTCCGGTGTTAGTGGTTGGCATGATCTCATGGTCTAAGGATTAGGATTACTTTGTAAGTTGTTATAGCAATATAAACTCAATGACTTTGATCGTAATGCTATACTTCGGATGAATGTTCATCACACCATTACATTAATGGTGTGATCCCGTTATTAACAACATCCAATGTCTATGATCAGGAAACCTTGATCATCTTGTTAATCAACGAGCTAGTTTACGAGAGAGGCATAACTAGGAGCTTTCTGTTTGTTTATTAAACACACATGTATTAACGTTTCCATATTAATACAATTATAGCATGTAAAATAAACATCTACCATATACTTGGAATACACATAATAAACACTTTATTATTGCCTCTCAGGGCATATTCTCTTCAGTCTTGCACTTGCACTAGAGACAATAATCTAGTTACATGGTGATGAATCTAACACCCATAGAGTTCTGGTGTTGATCATGTTTTGCTCTAGGGAGAGTTTTAGTCAACAGTTCTGCTACATTGAGATCCGTGTGTACTTTACAAATCTTTATATCTCCATCCTTGACATGCTCGCGGATGGAGTGAAACCGGCGCTTAATATGCTTAGAATTCTTGTGATACCTTGGTTCTTTGGCATTGGCAATGGCACCATTGTTGTCACAATATATCACCATTGGGTCCAACGCGCTTGCAACCACACCTAGTTAGGATATGAACTCCTTCATCCAAACCGCTTCCTGAGCCGCTTCCGAAGAAGCAACATATTCGGCCTCCGTTGTTGATCCCGCCACCACAGGTTGTTTGAAACTCCTCGAACTAACCGCTCGGACATTCATGAGAAATACGTATCCGGATTTAGAATTAGAGTCATCTGGGTCGGTGTCAAAGCTTGCGTCGACATAACACTTAGCGACGAGCTCTTCTTCACCTCCGTACACGAGAAACATATCCTTAGTTCTTCGTAAGTGTTGGAATTATGCCCTAGAGGCAATAATAAAGATGTTATTATTATAATTCTTGTTCATGATAAAGTTTATATTCCATGCTAGAATTGTATTAAGCCGAAACATTAATACTTGTGTGGTTTGTGAACAACACTGTGTCCCTAGTACGCCTCTATGGACTAGCTCATTGATCAATGATGGTTAAGGTTTCCTAACCATAGACATGAGTTGTCAATTGATAATGAGATCATATCATTGGGAGAATGATATGATGGACAGACCCAAACTAAGCGAAGCAATTAGATCGTGTCATCGTGTTCGTCTTTGCGAAGCTTTTCTTATGTCAAATATTGTATTCCTTAGACCATGAGATAATACAACTCCCTGGTATCGGAAGAAAGCTTTGAGGTCATCAAACGTCATCCTATGAGAGGGTGATCATAAAGGTGTCTCTCGGTGATCGGAAAGTATCATTGGGTTGTATGTATCGAGATGGGATTTGTCCTCCCAAGTCGTAGAGATATACTTGGGCCCACTCGGTAATCGATATCAACACCGCTTGCAAGCATGTGGTTAAGGAGTTAATCACAAAGTGATATCGGATTACGGAACGAGTAAAGTACTTGCGTGAACGAGATTGAACTAGGTATGACCAGTGACGATCGAATCTCGGGCAAGTAAAATATCGCGAGACGAAGGGAATATATATATGGGATTGATTGAATCCTGGCATCGTGGTTCATCCGATATGATCATCGATGAATGTGTGGGAGTCAATATGGGTTTCTAGACCCCGCTGTTGATTATTGATAGAAGATCATGTCTGCATATTCTCGAACCGCAGGTCACACATAACGTGTCTCGGCTAGGATAGATTGGATAATTGGTTTATGAATTTTTGTTGGTCTCGGATGGGATCCAGGATATCAAGAGGTTCGGAATGGTCCGGAGAATAAGATTCATATAAGGTGCAGTTTTGGAGTTGAATTGTTAGGGTTAATCGGTATTGTACCGGAAGCTTCTAGAACCTTCCGGAAGGGGGCCAACGTGGTCCCACCTTCCGGGAGGGGGCATGGGCCTATGAGGGAGTGTCCTGGCCGCATTGGGCCAGGGGCACAAGGCCCCATAGGGCCCAGCCGATTCTAGAGAGATTTGATTCGTTTAAATCTCGGGATAGAATTTCTAGATAAGGGAGAGTTTAAATCGTTTAAACTAGAGATAGGCTTGGAGGAGGGTCTAGGGCTGGCCGCCCCCTCCCCCTCTATATATAGAGGGCTGGTGCGCCCCCTCCACACACCTTCCTCCAAACCCTAGTAGCCTGCTGCCTTCCTCTCTCCCTCCCATTGTTTGTAGGCGAAGCCTGCAGAGAAATTCTCCACCATATACACCACGCCGTCGTGTTGTAGATCCAATCCATCTCTCCACCATACTTGCTGGTCCGAGGAAGGAGGAGGCGCCGAGGTGCTGCGTGTGCATCTCACGGAGGCACCGCCACTTGTGGTGCTAGATCGGATCGGATCGCGAGGAGGAGAAGCGAGTCGACTACATCACCCACGTTAAATGAGCGTTCATTGTCTTGAATCTTCAAGGGTATGAAGATCTAATCCAATCTCTCTCGTTGTTTGCATCTCCTAGATTAGATCTTGGCTTTCCCTCTGTTCGCTTCCGTAGAAAATTTTGATTTACTATGCTGCGAAACCCTTCAAGGGTATCGAGCTAGATCTATGCGTAGATGTGATTCACGAGTAGAGCAACATGGTTGTTGCGGCGTTGATGTTTTCTGTTGCAAGCCTCTTGTTTGTGTTCTTCTTATGACGGGATAGTGAGATTGAAGCGGTCCAGCCAACCTTACGCGACGTCGTTCATGAGACCGGCTCCGCACTTGACGTGTGGCTTGTACCACACATGCGGTGGTGGATGTCGATTTCTCTCACTATAGTTGTCATGGGATTAACACGGAGTTTGGCAACCATAATATCACCGTTGTGGCTTTCCGTAGGTAAGAATCGTTCTTAGCATCTACTCCCATAAGCCACGTAAAACATGCAACAACAAAGTAGAGGCGTCTAACTTGTTTTTGCAGGAGTGTTTCGTGATATGGTATGGCCCAAGATGTGATGTGTATAATGTATGCGATGATCATGTTTTGTAATGTTTCACGACTTGCATGTCGATGAGTACACAACCGGCAGGAGCCATATGGTTGTCTTTATAATTGTGCATGACCTCGAGTCAACTTCTTATACGCCATGTAATAGCTTTACTTTATCGCTAAGTAGTTAGCAATAGTTGTAGTTGCTATTCGTGGTGGAGGCAATCATGGTGGAGTGATGGAGATCATGCTTAACGCACAAGATGGAGATCATTGCTTAAGATTGGCTATACCATGTCACATAAAGTTATATGCATGTGATGTTTATCCTTTTATGTGTCTTATTATGCTTAGATCATGACGGTAGCATTATAAGATGATTCCTCACTTAAAGATCAAGATAAAAGCTGTTCTCCCCAAGTATGCACCGTTGCGAAAGTTCGTCGTGTCCAAGCATCACGTGATGATCGGGTGCTATAGACTCTCGCTCACATACAGGTGCAAGCCAGCTTTACTGCAGCGGAAATACTTGGGTCTAACTTGACGAGCCTAGCATGTACGACATGGCCTCGGAACACAAGAATGTAAAGGTTAAGCATGAGTCATATGAATGATATGATCGACACTTCGTTGTCCACCATTGAAACCACATCTCTTCTCGTGATGATCGGATTAGGTGTGGTGAATTTGGATCGTTCACTAAACAACTTGAGGATGTTGAATTTAGTGGGAGTTCATCTAGTAATTTGATTAAGTTGAACTATTTATCATGAACATAGTCTAAATTGTACTTGCAAATACTGTAGATCACATGGCCAAGTCCAACTTCAACTTCAACGTTTTGCTGAGAAAGAAAAGCTTAGAAACAATGGGTCTAACTTCACCAACGGTTCCGCAATCTAAGAATCATTCATGCGGCGGACAAAAGGACTATGTCCTTGAGAAAGCGTTAGGTAACCCCTGCGCAATATGCGCGGCTGATGAGAAAGCTGTCTGTCGATCGGCGCAAAAGATGATTATGGTGTGATTAAGAGCACCATGTTGTTTGCTATGGAACCGAACTTCAAAATCGTTTTGAAAACTATCCGGGCCCTTTGAGATTCTCGAGGAGCTGAAAACCATGTTTCAGACTCAGGCCCGTTCGAGAGATATGAGATCTCAGAAGTTCTTTAACTGCAAGATGGAGGAAGGAGTTAGTTAGTGAGCACGCCATTAAGATGTCGGGCTACACTCAGCCTTTGAGCAAGCTGGTGCAAGATTCTAGAGGAGCTCAAGATTGGGTGGTTCTACAATCACTCCTCCCAGCTACAAAAGTTTTGTAGTGACTCATAATCAGATTGGTTCCAATCGATCACCGAGCTCTTCGCAAAGTCAAGGCTGCGGAGGTGGACATCAAGAAAGATAATCATGTGTTGATGGTCAACAAGCCCTCCTTTAAGAAAGGTAAAGGTGCAAAGAAGCCCTTCAAGAAAGGTGGCGACAAGCGCGTTGCCCTACGAGAAGAAGCTCAAGTCTGGTCCTAAGCGGACCGAGTGCTTCTATTGCAAGGAAAAGTGTCACTGGAAGCGCAACTGTCTGAAGTACTTAGCGGACAAGAAGGCTGGCACAATCAAAGGTATATTAGATATACATGTCATTGATGTTTTCCTTACTAGCCCTCGTTGTAGTGCGGGTATTTGATACGGTTCGCTTGCTAATATTTGTAACTCGAAGCAGAGCTACTAATAGGCGGCGGACTTGCGAGGATGAGGTGACGATCGCGTTGCAGCAGATCAAGAGTTGATGTGATGGCCGTCGGACGCTCTCCTTAGTTTTACCTTCGATTAGTTTTAAACCTTAATAAATGTTATTATGTGCTGCGTTGAGCATGAACATTATTTCGGATCGTGTTTATTGCAAGACGGTTATTCATTTAAATCGGAGAATAATGGTTGTTCTATTTATATGAGTAACATCTTTTATGGTCATGCACCTATTGTGAATGGTTTATTTCTTCTAAATCTCGAAAGGGATGAAACACACATCCATAACATTGAGGCTAAGAGATGCAAAGTAGATAGTGATAATACTACTTATTTGTGGCACTGTCGTCTAGGTCATATTGGTGTAAAGCGCATGAAGAAACTCCATTCTGATGGACTTTTGGAGTCTCTTGATTTTGAATCATTTGACACATGCGAACCATGCCTCATGGGCAAGATGATCAAAACCCGTTCTCCGGAATGATGGAGCGAGCAACGGACTTGTTGGAAATCATACATACCGATGTATGCGGACCGATGAGTGTTTCGACGCGCGGTGGATATCGCTATTTTCTCACTTTACCGATGACTTAAGTAGATATGGGTATATCTATTTAATGAAACATAAATCTGAAACATTTGAAAAGTTCAAGGAATTTCAGAATGAAGTAGAGAACCATCGTAATGTAAAGATTAAGTTTCTACGATCCGATCGTGGGGCGAATATTTGAGTTATGATTTTCTCACGCATCTCAAAGCAAGTGGAATCGTTTCACAACTCACGCCACCGGAACACCACAAAGACAATGGTGTGTCGAACACCAATCGAACCCTATTAGATATGGTCCGATCGATGATGTCTCTTCTTGATTTGCCGTTATCATTTTGGGGTTATGCATTAGAAACGCTGCATTCACTTTAAATAGGGCTCCATCTAAATCCGTTGAGACGACACGTATGAACTGTGGTTTGGTGCTAAACCTAAGTTGTCGTTTCTTAAAGTTTGGGGATCTGAAGCTTACGCCAAGAAGTTGATGTCGGACAAGCTCGAACCCAAAGCGGAGAAATGCGTCTTCATAGGATACCCTAAGGAAACTATTGGGTATACCTTCTATCACGAACCAAGGCAAAGTGTTTGTCGAAGAACGGTTCCTTTCTTGAGAAGGAGTTTCTCTCGAAAGAAGTGAGTGGGAGGAAAGTAGAGCTAGGCGAGGTTATTGAACCTTCTCTTGAATTGGAGAGTAGCGCACCTGAAATTGTTCGGTCAGCTTTGCACCAACAATAGAGGAAGCTAATGATAAGGATCATGAAGCTTTGGACGATCTGTCTTCTTGAACGTCGCGGTCGACAAGGTCGCGTACCCCTCCGAGTGAATGCAAGCAACCTGTCTTACTGTCTTGTTAGTAGAAGACAATGAACCTCGAACTATGAGGAAGCGATGATGAGCCAGACTCGAGAAATGGCTAGAGGCCATGAAATCCGAATTGGGATCCATGAGCGAAAACCAAGTATGGACTTTGGTGGACCCTCCTAGCGAGAAAGGCGTTGAGTGCAAATGGATCTTCAAGAAGAAAGCGGACGCGGATGGTAATGTTACCGTCTATAAAGCACGGCTTGTCGCAAAGGTTTTCGACAAGTTCAAGGTGTTGACTACGATGAGACTTTCTCTCCCGTAGCGATGTTTAAGTCCAGTCTGATTTTATTAGCAATTGCTGCGTTTCATGATTATGAAATATGGCAAATGGATGTCAAGAATGCTTTCCTCAATGGCAACATTGATGAAGAGTTGTATATGATGCAACCCGAAGGTTTTGTCGATCCTAAGGATGCTGATAAAGTATGCAAACTTCAGCGTTCCATTTATGGACTGAAGCAAGCATCTTGGAGTTGGAACCTTCGTTTTGATCAAGAGATCAAGAGCTTTAGATTTGTTCCAAATTGCTACGAAGCTTGCATCTACAAGAAAGTGAGTGGGAGCTCGGTGACGTTTCTGGTACTGTATGTGGATGACATATTAATTATTGGAAATGACATCAACATGCTTAACGATGTGAAGAGTTATTTGAACAAGTGTTTTTCAATGAAAGACCTAGGTGAAGCTGCTTATATATTGGGCATCAAAATCTATAGAGATAGACAAAGACGCTTTGATAGCTTTAAGTCGGTACATACCTAGACAAAGTTAAAAGGTTCAGAATGGATAAGGCATTGAAAGGTTCGGTGCCTATGTTGTCGAGTAAGATATTGAGCAAGGCCCGGTGTCCACGGTAAATGATAGGGAAGCTATGAGCAAAGTGCCTTATGCCTCGGCCATAGGTTCCATCATGTATGCCATGCTGTGTACTAGACCGGATGTGTCCAATGCTCTTAGTTTGACGAGCAGATATCAAAGTGATCCAGGAGTGGAACACTGGACAGCCGTGAAGAACATCCTAAGGTACCTGAATAGGACTAAAGAAATGTTCTTAGTCTATGGGGGTGATGAACAGCTCGTCGTAAAAGGTTACGTCGATGCTAGTTTCGACACCGACAAGGATGATTCTAAATCTCAGACTGATACGTGTATATTTTGAATGGAGGAGCTGTCGAGAAGTTGCAAGCAAAGCGTGATCGCGGGATCTACAGAGAAGCGGAATACATGGCTCTGCGAAGCGTCAAGTGAAGGAGTTTGGATCGAAACTTCATCATCGAGCTTGGCGTGGTTCCAAGTGCATTGGACCCGGAGATATTGTGTGACAACACTGGCGCCATAGCACTCGCTAAGGAACCAAGATATCATCCAAAGACCAAGCATATCAACATAAGTTTCATATAATCCGAGATTATATAGCGGATGGAGATCGAAGATCAGCAAAGTACATACAGATCTGAATGTCGAGATCCATTGACTAAACCTCTTCCACGTGTAAAACATGATCAACACCTCGATTGCCATGGGTGTGAGATTGTTGCCAGATGTAAACTAGATTATTGACTCTAGTGCAAGTGGGAGACTGTTGGAATTATGCCCTAGAGGCAATAATAAAGATGTTATTATTATAATTCTTGTTCATGATAAAGTTTATATTCCATGCTAGAATTGTATTAGCGGAAACATTAATACTTGTGTGGTTTGTGAACAACACCGTGTCCCTAGTACGCCTCTATGGACTAGCTCATTAATCAATGATGGTTAAGGTTTCCTAACCATAGACATGAGTTGTCAATTGATAATGAGATCATATCATTGGGAGAATGATATGGTGGATGACCAAACTAAGCGAAGCAATTAGATCGTATCATTGTGTTCATCTTTGCGAAGCTTTTCCTATGTCAAATATTGTATTCCTTAGACCATGAGATAATACAACTCCGGTATCGGAAGAAAGCTTTGAGGTCATCAAACGTCATCCTATGAGAGGGTGATCATAAAGGTGTCTCTCGGTGATCGGAAAGTATCATTGGGTTGTATGTATCGAGATGGGATTTGTCCTCCCAAGTCGGAGAGATATACTTGGCCCACTCGGTGTCGATATCAACACCGCTTGCAAGCATGTGGTTAAGGAGTTAATCACAAAGTGATATCGGATTACGGAACAGTAAAGTACTTCGTGAACGAGATTGAACTAGGTATGACGGTACCGACGATCGAATCTCGGGCAAGTAAAATATCGCGAGACGAAGGGAATATATATATGGGATTGATTGAATCCTGGCATCGTGGTTCATCCGATATGATCATCGATGAATGTGTGGAGTCAATATGGGTGCCTGCACCCAGTTGATTATTGATAGAAGATCATGTGCGCATATTCTCGAACCCAGGTCACACACTTAACGTGTCTCGGCGCTAGGATAGATTGGATAATTGGTTTATGAATTTTTTGTTCGAGTCTCGGATGGGATCCGGGATATCAAGAGAGGTTCCTAATGGTCCGAGAATAAGATTCATATAAAGGCGGTGCAGTTTTTGGAGTTCGAATTGTTCGGGTTAATCGGTATTGTACCGAAGCTTCTAGAACCTTCGGAAGGGGCCAACGTGGTCCCACCTTCCGGGAGGGCATGGGCCTATGAGGGAGTGTCCTGGCCGCATTGGGCCAGGGCACAAGGCCCCATAGGGCCAGCCGATTCTAGAGAGATTTGATTCGTTTAAATCTCGGGATAGAATTTCTAGATAAGGGAGAGTTTAAATCGTTTAAACTAGAGATAGGCTTGGAGGAGGGTCTAGGGCTGGCCGCCCCCTCCCCCTCTATATATAGAGGGCTGGTGCGCCCCCCCTCCCACACACCTTCCTCCAAACCCTAGTAGCCCTGCTGCCTTCCTCTCTCCCTCCCATTTGTTTGTAGGCGAAGCCTCAGCAGAAATTCTCCACCATATACACCACGCCGTCGTGTTGTAGATCCAATCCATCTCTCCACCATACTTGCTGGTCCGAGGAAGGAGGAGACGTCGAGTCTTTGCGTGTGCATCTCACAAGCACCGCCACTTGTGGTGCTAGATCGGATCGGATCGCGAGGAGGAGAAGCGATGCGACTACATCACCCACGTTCGATTTAACGTTCCCTCTATGCGAATCTTCAAGGGTATGAAGATCTAATCCAATCTCTCGTTGTTTGCATCTCCTAGATTAGATCTTGGCTTTCCCTCTGTTCGCTCAGTAGAAAATTTTGATTTACTATCTTTGCTAAACCCTTGATAAGTACTTAAGGATATTCTTGACGCTATCCGATTATTCAACACGGATCCGATTGGTACCTACTAGTCAAACTAATAGCATGTGCCACATCCGGTCTTGTACATAGCATGGCGTATATTATAGAGCCTATGGCCGAAGCATAGGGGACTTTGTCCGTTATCTCTCTTTCTTCCGACATAGCCGGACTTTGAGTCTTACTCAATGTCTTGCCTTGCAACATAGGTAAGAATCCCTTCTTACTTCCGTCCATTTTAAACTTCTTTAACATCTTATCAAGGTATGTACTTTGCGATAGCCCTATTAGGCGCCTAGATCTATCTCTATAGATCTTTATGCCTAATATGTATGACGCTTCACCTAGGTCCTTCATTGAAAATTTGCTGTTTAGATAACTTTTAACACTATTTAAAAGATCTATATCATTTCCGATCCATAATATGTCATCCACATATAATATCAGAAATGCCACATTGCTCCCACTCACTTTCTTGTAAATACAAGCCTCTCCATAAGTTTGGACAAATCCAAACTCTTTGATCACCTCATCAAAGCGGAGATTCCAACTTCGTGATGCTTGCTTCAATCCATAGATGGATCGCTGAAGTTTGCACACCTTGTTAGCATCCTTAGGATCGACAAAACCCTTTGGTTGTATCATATACAACTCTTCTTCAATATTACCATTGAGAAACGCGGTTTTGACATCCATCTGCCATATCTCATAATCGAAATATGCAGCAATTGATAACATAATCCTAACTGACTTTAGCATCGCTATGGGAGAGAATGTCTCGTCGTAGTCAAATCCTTGAATTTTTTGAAACCCTTTTGCAACAAGTCGAGCTTTATAGACGGTCACATTACCATCAACATCAGTTTTCCTTTTGAAAATCCATTTGTTCTCCACGGCCTTTCGGTCGTGAGGTAATTCTACCAAGTTCCAAACTTGATTTTCATACATGGATTCCATCTCGGATTTCATGGCTTCTAACCATTTGTTGGAATTCGGGCTCATCACCGCTTCTTCATACGTCGCACGGTCATCAATTGCATCAACCATGAAATTCATAACAGGGTTTCCGTACAGCTCGGGAGCTGCACGCGTCCTGCTAGACCTGCGAGGTTCGGTAGTACTCTCTTTTGGAGTTTCATGATCATTATCATTAGTTCCCTCTTCAACTGGTGAAGCCAACTCCGGAACGACTTCCGGCGCTGCGCTACTCGCCATACTTTGAAGAGAAGGTTCAATAACCTCTTCGAGTTCTACCTTCCGACTACTCACACCTTTCGCGAGAAACTCTTTCTCTAGAAAGGATCCATTCTTGGCAACAAAAACCTTGCCCTCGGATCTGTGATAGAAGGAATACCCAATAGTTTTCTTAGGGTATCCTATGAAGACACATTTTTCCGCTTTGGGTTCGAGTTTATCCGGTTGAAGTTTCTTCACATAAACATCGCATCCCCAAACTTTAAGAAATGACATCTTAGGTTTGTTTCCAAACCACAATTCATATGGTGTCTTTTCAACGGATTTAGATGGTGCCCGATTTAAAGTGAATGCAACAGTTTCTAGTGCATAACCCCAAAATGACAACGACAAGTCCGTCAGAGACATCATAGATCGAACCATATCCAATAAAGTATGATTATGACGTTCCGACACACCATTTCGCTGTGGTGTTCCGGCAAACGTGAGTTGTGAAACAATTCCACACTCTTTCATGTGAGTGCTAAACTCGTAACGTAGATATTCACCTCCACGGTCGGACCGTAGAAATTTGATCTTTCTATTATGATGATTTTCCACTTCATTCTGAAATTCCTTGAACTTTTCAAAGGTTTCAGACTTGTGTTTCAGCAATTAGATATAACCGTATCTACTCAAATCATCCGTGAAAGTAACAAAATAACGATATCCACCTCGCGCCGACACACTCATTGGACCACATATATCAGAATGTATAATTTCCAATAAATCATGCCTGCTCCATTGAACCGGAAAACGGCGTTCTAGTCATCTTGCCCATAAGGCATGGCTCACATGTATCAAATGATTCAAAATCAAGTGATTCCAAAAGTCCATCCGAATGGAGCTTATTCATGCGTTTAATGCCAATATGACCTAGACGGCAGTGCCACATATATGCGGATATATCATCATTAAGTTTAATCCTTTTAGCATCAACATTATGAATATGTGTAACATTATTATCGAGATCCAATAGAAATAAACCATTCATCATCGGTGTATGACCATAAAAGATTTTATTCATATAAATAGAACAACCATTGTTCTTGGATTTAAATGAATAACCACTTCGCATTAAACACGATCCAGATATAATGTTCATGCTCAGTGCAAGCACCAGATAACAATTATTCAAGTTTATTACTAATCCCGACGGCAAGTGGAGAGGTAGCATTCCGATGGCGATCACATCAACGCTTGATCCATTGCCGACACGCATCTTGACCTCACCCCTTGCTAGCGGTCGCTTGTTTTGCAACCCCTGATTCGAGTTACAAATATTAGCAACTGAACCAGTATCAAATACCCAGGTGCTACTGCGAGCACTAGTCAAGTACACATCAATAACATGTATATCATATATACCTTTGTTTGCCTTGCCGGCCTTCTTGTCTGCCAAATACTTGGGGCAGTTGCGCTTCCAGTGGCCAGTCCCCTTACAATAATAGCACTCGGTATCAGACTTAGGGCCAACTCGGGGTTTCTTTTCAGTCACGACAACCGGCTTGCCGCCCTTACTTCCCTTCCGTTTACCTTTCTTGTCTTTTTTGAAACCAGTGTTCTTATTGATCATCAACACTTCATGTTCCTTCTTGATCTCCACTTCTGCAGTTTTAAGCATTGACAGAAGCTTAGGGAGAGACTTCTTCATGCCTTGCATATTATAGTTCATCACAAAGCTCTTATAGCTAGGTGGCAGAGACTACAAAACACGATGGATGCCTAAGTCAATGGGAATCGATATTCCCAAGGACACAAGCTTATAGGCGTAACCCGACATCTTGAGTACATGCTCACTTATGGAGCTGTGCTCTTCCATCATGCAGCTAAAGAACTTTTCTTAAGCATTGTAGCTCTCTACAGTAGCATGTGTGTCGAAAATCATTTTCAACTCACCCATTATATCAAATGCATTGCCGTTTTCAAAACGCTTTCGAAGTTCTGGCTCTAGCCATACAATACGCCGCAATGAACTAAGTTGTGGTCCTCCTGACGAGTCTGATAGACACTCTTCTCCTCGTCAGGGGCATCCTAAAAGGTGGGGGGCCTAGCGGCGCTTCTAGCACATATTGCTTTTGTGCAGCAGAGAGGAGAATCCTCAAATTCATGGCCCATTCGATAAAGTTGATACCGTTCGTTGCAAGTTTCTCTTTCTCCATGAACACATTGAAATTAAAAGCAGGTGGTGCTATCTACAACAGAATTTGTAAAGTTTAGACTAAGTTTATGATAGATTGAGTTCAACTAATCCACATTATGAATGAACTCCCACTCAAAAACGACATCCCTCGTGTATTTTTGGTGATTACATGAACCAAATCCACTACACCAAGTCCGATCATCACGTGAGTCGGTGTAGCTTCAAAGGAGAGCATCAAATGGGCATCATATCTACTATATGACTCATGCTTAACCTTTCGGTCCGTGTTCCGAGACCATGTCTGTATATGCTAGACTCGCCAAGTAAGAACCTTAGTATTTGCGTGTGTAACTGTCTTACACCCGAAATATGGTCGTGGATCCAGGAACACCCGATCATCACGTGATGTCTTGGAGCGACGAAAACATAATCGGTGCATACTAAAGGAAGAACACATTCTTATCTTGATATTTAAATGAGGGATCATCTTATTATGCTAATAAAATGCCAAACAAGCAATATAAGATGCTATCAAACATCATATGTTCATTAGTGGAATGATATGGTTCCCGCATATGATCTCTATCATGTGCACCGTGGTATGATCACTATCATACCTTTATGTGTAAGGCCAAGGTCTATGAAACTTACACGTTATGTGTGTTGTAAGAGTATCATCTCATACTTCTATTTACAACATCACCATATCATAACACTAGCCCAACAACAATCTAAACTAGACGCCTCTAATTTATCAATTGCAAGTTTTACGTGGCTTAGGGCTTTCGAAGATAGAACCGTTCTTACCTACGAACATGAACCACAACGAGGATAACCAAATTGTTGACAACTCGTTGCAAATTAGATATTGACTATAGTAGGAGAGACAGACACCCGCTAGCCACTTATGTAAAACTAGTTGCATGTCAAGCGTGGAACAGGTCTCATGTGCGATGACATGTAAAGTTTGTTCGGGCCGCTTCATCCTACTATGCCACCAATATCCAAAGTACAACTAAGAAGCAATAAAATGATCATCATCGTCCACATACTCATATGTGTACTACCCGTGCAAAGTATCTACGCATAGATCCGGCTCTGATACCCTTTGTAGGGTTATGACATAGAAAACAAAAAATTTCCTACGATGGGAACAACTATGTACCAAGATCTATCTACTAGATACAAACAACGGGCGGATGTACATCCGTAGAGAACATACCCTTGAAGACCGACAAAGCTTAACGAGTCCAAACTCGTGGTTGATGTAGACGATCTCTTGTCGATCTCAAGATCGAGAGGAAGTCCTAGCGCCGCAAATCAGCAGCGCATCCGTGCTCGCACACACGTTCGAGGCACCGAGCAATCTCCGCCTCCTCGCTCCAGTGATGCAGCGGAAGCACAACTCTTTCTTGTCGAATAGCCGCCAGGAACATGTATCTCGCTAGTCCGATACCATGGGGATAAATTCTAGAGGGGGGGAGAGATCCTTCACGAGGAGGTGTGAGTGAGAAGTGAGGAGGGGGTGCCTTTTATAGGAGAGGGGGGGAGACCCCAAGGGGGTGGCCGACGCATGGGGGCTCCCCCTTGCCCTCCCCTCATTCATGTGGGTGGACTCTCCACTCACAAAATCCTTTCAAGTCCCTCCACTCAAAATCCCACTCAAAGTTGCTATTAATTTCCACCAAATTTAATGCAAACTCTCATTAAATAAAACTTCTTTTATTTATTCAGAATTTTTTCAATTACTTTAATGACAAACATTCACATATAACCCCTTGCTAGAATTCTATTTCACATGCAAAAACACTTTTTGCAATTTCACCCGAAAACCTATTTCGGTATCTAGTGAAATAAATTCCTGCGCTTGTTATTCTTTCCGGCATGAAACTTTTGCTCCAAATGGATGTTGGTGTCTCTTAAGTGTGTCACCCTACGGTTCACGAATAATACGGACATGATCGAGACCCCTCTCGGATCAATAATCAGAAGCGGGATCTGGAGACCCATACTGACTCCCACACATTTAACGATGACTTTCTTGTGATCGTCGGAACCTTTTACGCTAGTATCTTAATCCCTTTGTTTCACGATATATTACATGTCCGAGATTCGATCATCGGTATCTCCATACCTAGTTTGATCTCGTTACTGACATGCACTCTTTTCTCGTTCCCGTGATATAACATTCTAGTGATCAAACCACTTGCTTGCAAACTAACCAATGTGATATCACCGAGAGGTCCCATAGTATATCTATTCGTCATCGGGATGAACAAATTCCACTCTCGATCCATGGGCCTCAACATAACACTTTATTAGTTCTGAACCCATCTTTATAATCACCCTGTTACGGTGTGACGTTTGATGTTATCAAGAAACTCTTCCAGTGTTAGTGATTGACATGATCTCATGGTCTAAGGATTAGGATTACTTCATAAGTTGTTATAGCAATATAAACTCAATGACTTTGATCGTAATGCTATACTTCAGATGAATGTTCATCACACCATTACACTAATGTTGTGATCCCATTATTAACAACATCCAATGTCTATGATCAGGAAACCTTGACCATCTTGTTAATCAACGAGCTAGTTTACGAGAGAGGTATAACTAGAAACTTTCTGTTTGTTTATTAAACACACATGTATTAACGTTTTCATATTAATACAATTATAGCATGTAAAATAAACATCTATCATATACTTGAAATACACATAATAAACACTTTATTATTGCCTCTCGGGGCATATTCCCTTCAAGTTTCATAATAGGAGACATGCAAAAGTGAGAAAAAGCTAAGCGAGTGGAGAAAAATGAGTACAACTAAGGAACCAAGGAAAGAAAAATAGAAATCCCTACGTGACATTAGATGAATCACAAAGTAACCTCTCATTGCGGTGAAATCTAGAGTTTTTCAAAAAAACAAAAATCTCCGGGAGCAGTTCTTAGGAATGCCAAAAGGCTCCCGAGAGATGATGTCAAAAGGAATAATCAAAAACTTGTGTGTCTTTTTTTAAGCATCTATTTGCCTATTTAAACATCTAAATCCGAGTTCTTATGCGACAAGATAGTCATCTTTACTTAGAAAAAAATAGAAAAAATTATATACACATAAAAAACACCTATTTAGTTTTAATCCAAAAATCAAGGTTGGCCGGCTTTCCTAAGGGGAGCTCCGCCACTGGACATGCACATCATGATGGGAGGAAGGCTAGAATCGTCATTGCTCTTGTCGAGTTTGAGACCGCTGAGAGATGGAGGTGGCAATGATCTTGGATTGAGAGAAGATGGTTCTTCACAGGTGGTTGTTTGGCCGGTGTTGTGAGTGTCCGATCACTTTGGTGGAGCCTTTCGGACTTTTATCTCTTGTTTCTTTCTTTGGCTCTGTGCATATTTAAGTTTTAAACATCATGTTGTTGCAGAAATTAGGTGCAATTGATACCGTCTTGATATTAGGGTATTATGTTGAAGGATTTTTAAACGAATTTTAGAGAAAATTCAACCCATAAGATTTTTTAAAGGAAACATTTGGATCAAAGGAATCACACCTCCAAAACTCCTATGGAATGCATTCGTACACTCCAATCTTATAAGAATTTCAACATCCACTCTAGTCTCTTTTTTACACTCATTTGCGTGGGATCGAGACACTTTTCATGTGTTTTTTCCATGTTTCATCCAAATTAATCCTACAGTTTTTCTCTGTTTTGCAATCATTTGTTTTGTACCTGCAACTCGTCAAATTCCTAGGTTCTTTCTATTCCTGTGTGTTTGAAATCATGTGATTCAAAGAAGCCTATTTTTTATAAAAAAGAATATTTGAGTAGATATGACTCATATGAGTAACCAAATACATTTTCAGGTGCCGCTGATCTGATCTGGCAGAGTGGCACAGGACAGGAGTGGATCCGGTGCGTTTCGCTGAAACATTTTCCCCTATCGGACCTTTCTCTCGTTCTCCTGTCAATGGCAAACAAATCCTTTTGCTCACTACCACTTCATTCATTCACGCCCTCGTCCAGGACTGAGGGGCGAAGAATCCAATCGCAAGGACGCACGGCGGATCAGTTTATTGGCGAAATCCGTCGCCGGAGAGCCGTGAAGGGTCGGAAACCGGGCCGAGGACCATCGCGTGGCAGTGGACGGCGCAAGTGGCCAGAAAATCTTTCCGCCGCGCTTTCCAATCCCACCACCACCACCACCACCACCACCACCCGCACGGGCGGGCCACCACCACTATTTACGGCCGCCTCGGCACCACCCCATCTCCTCCTGCTTCCGCCCCAGAGAGACCGGCATGCAGCCGCGGGAGCGCGCGAGCGAATAAACAAGGGGGATAGCACACGGGCCGAGGCGAGAGACAGGGGAAAGTTGGGGGGCGGGGAGAAAGGAGGCGAGGAAAGCGGCGGCTGCCTGCCTGCCTGCCGGAGCGCCGGTGCCGAGGCCTCCCTGCCGGCACGCCGCGCTGAATTCCCCCGCCGCCGCCCTCCTCTCGATCCTTCCGTTACCACTGCCTACTCACCCACCTTCCTTTTTAAGCGCCCCCTCACTCCCTTCCGGTCCCCCCTCTGCTGCGCTCTCGCTTCCTTCCCCTACTTACTCCTCCTCATCATCAATCGCCCTACCCGCAGAGGCGCCGCGTCCGCCGAGCCGCCGGATCTGCGCGCCGGAGGGTTCCGCCGGCCGAATCCATGGCGCGGCGGGCGCTCGGTCTCGCCCTCGCGCTCCTCGCCGTATCAGGTACCCCCTCTCCTACTCCCCGTCGTCGTTTCCCCTGGAATTACTCACCGGAGCCATGCGCGCCCTGCTCCGATTTCCCGCTTGTGATGGTTCGCCGTCTTGCTCTTGCAGTGACCGTGCTTCCTCTTGTCAGCTCCGCTGACGACGACGACTACGCCCGCTGCGAGAGAGCTGTCAAGGGCTGGGCAGACTCGGCTGGGGAGGCCGACAACGGCGGAGACAAACTGAACCTCAAAGATCTGCTCTTCTTCCTTCACATCCCTAGAACCGGGGGGCGTACCTACTTCCACTGGTAGGTTTGCTGGACCTTCTAATAACTGTTCAATTCGTACACGACCGGTGGGCGTCCCCATCTACTACGATTCTGTTCTACTCCTGAACTTAACTGTTATTTTTTGGCAGTTTCTTGAAAAAGCTATATACGAATGCTCAGGAATGCCCCCGTTCCTACGATAAGCTGCGGTTCGACCCAAGGTGAGAACAAAACTCTGTTCTCTGCTTTGCCCTCTCGCCATCTGCGTCTATCTTACTAGAGCTCTGTGCTGACTAGCCAAACAAGAATAAGAGTTCTGTCACGTCTACACGATGCTCGCAGAGTGCCCTGTTGATTTTCTAAATTATATCATGATGCCTGCAGTATTTATATATGGTCCTGGATATTTTCCATATATTGGAATGACACTACCAGCACTTACCTGGCTAAGAATGGTCCATTACTGCATTCTGGCATGTCAGTAGCCACCACATTTTAATTTGGTAATTGAGAATTTTACATGGATATTGTGACCCTTGTACATGTTGTGCCACCGTATCCTGAGCCTGTTAGTGTAGATGCTGTGTTCAGTTAACAGAAATAGGATTCTTTAGCTATTTCTTATATTTTGATGATTACTTACAGTTTATAATGGTATTTTCATGTCAGCCATCCTGATTGCACGCTGGTTGTGAGTCATGATGACTACAGCTTAACTTCCAAGCTGCCAAAGGAGAGGACTTCTGTAGTGACAATACTACGCAATCCAGTTGATCGCGTGTTTAGCACATATGAGTTCTCAGTTGAAGTTGCGGCCAGGTTTCTTGTACATCCAAACTTAACATCTGCCAAGTTAATGACCACCCGTGTATTAACAAAATCACGTGGTGTAAGTACACTGGATATATGGCCTTGGAAATACTTGGTTCCATGGATGCGAGAAGATCTTTTTGCCAGGGTATGCCTTGTTGCTTACTTCTATCATTTTAAGAAAATTATTAGGACTATATAATGGATCTTAATTTGAAGCCTTTTCTTCTATGTATCGGACCTTTATAGCATCTCCGTTTTTGGAACAGTTGTTAGAAATAGCTCCTAGAGTTGTTAGACAGGGGGTTGCAGTTGTTAGAACTAGCAAGGCACCTGAGGGCCAATCGAAGGTGTCAACGTTATAGCTTGAGCTTAACTGTAAGCTATAGATCAGTTGATGTGAATGGCTTGGAATGTAGACTTCAGATTTATTTGGAGTTAGCTAAGACATATAGCTAAGTTGTGGTGTTTCAATTGCATATATTCTTGCAATATGATAAGAGATAATTTTCATCTGCCAGCGAGATGCTAGAGGGATTAACAAAACACAAAGTAGCAAGAAGGTTAATGCATATGATGTGGACGACATGGTTATGCCATTACACCAGTACATCAATGATCCTGTTGCCCATGAAATCATTCATAATGGAGCTACCTTTCAGGTTTGTAAGACTTGTCCGTTTGGTGTATCTCAATTTCTGTAACTGCATGATGAATCTATGCCTTTAACTGTTTTCTCTCCCTGTTGTATCGTGCGATGCAATTTTCTTGACCACCTTATATTATTAGTCCTTTTGGCTTTCCAACAAAAATACGTAATATTAGTTGCTGTAATTGTAAATAGGCAGTTCGACCATCATTCGGTCAAGTTTCTACATTAGTTGCTTATTATTGAATGTATATATCCCCACTATTTTCAATGAATGTGTGGCCATTGATAAGATGTACTCTATATGAAGTCTGTTATTAGTTGTATATATATCCAAACTATTGTCAGTGAATGTGTGACCTTTGACTAACATAAACTCTTCTCCTTTAGATGCTTATTCATTTGGAAGTAACTTAGAATGATGATGGTAGACCTATCAAACGAAACTTATATGCATGCAGTTTTTGTCCCTGCAGAATTTCAGTCAACCTACTTTTTTCATTTCTGCCAGCTGACAGGTAGACCGAATAAGCACTTGAGAAAGCGTAATTCCAAAGGGAAGTGGAACGTGTGTGGAACCACTATTTATAAAGCACCCGCCTTTCAAAATGATGTTGATAAACCTAGATGTTCTTTATTTGCTCACTTTTCACCAATAACTTCAATGATGTGACGCTAAGTCGGCATTTTGCACTTTAATATCCCAGTGCCTTATGTGGTGTGCGTGCTGGGCGGCTCCCATTGTTCCACTAACTGATTTTGCTTTCTCATGTTACCTTGGCAGGTTACTGGGCTAACAAACAATTCTTACTTCGATGGAGCACATGAGGTTCGACGTTGTGTTAGAATGCACCCTGATCTTGGTCGTTTTGTGCTTCAAGTCGCGAAGGTATGCACCAAAGTCAAAAAGATGAATTAGTGAAAAACTGATTTCATGTGCACTCCATTGGCCAAAGCGCAAGACCCGCAACATCCCTTAACATACAAACATCACTGCTGTGTGCATTGTGACTAATCAGCTTGTTAGCCCACGAAGGGAATATAAGCTGGACGCCATGTTACTTTCTACCGTAATAAATACCATCATTTTCAATCACAGAACAGGCTGGACCGTATGCTGTACGTAGGACTTACAGAGGATCATGAAGAATCTGCGAGGTTGTTTGCCCATATGGTAGGGGCACAAGTGCTATCACAATCTGGAACGTTGAACTTAGATATACAGGAAGATCCACCCAGTGGCACAGGTATTTCTTTTTTTACACATTTGTAGAAGTCGTGTTCATGTTATATGGTACCTTCTTGGACTGAAGTGCAACAACCCTTCAGTTCTGTTTCTGTGAAAATTAAAAAATAAGAGATCATGTATGGGGGACCAGACTTCCATGAATCAAATAGCACTGTCCCATAATATAAAATGTTATTACATCCAATATGGGCTGAGGGAGTAACTACATCTTTCTGGTCACAACCCATGAAGCAAGGCATGGCTACAATACTAGTAGAGAATTAAATGTTGGCACATAACAAAACGATAAAGCCAGTTGCAAAAAGGAGCCATAAAAAGACAACAACATATCATTCAGCAATTCTTGTCCAAGTGGAAAGAAAGCTCTTATGCAGCAGCATGTGTAAGCCATATTTTGTTTGAAGTAGTAGCTCGTAAAACTGAAACTTTATTACTCCCTCCGTCCAGAAATAACTGACTTGGTTTTGTCTAGATTCAAATGTATCTAGACGCATTTTAGTGTATAAATACATTCGAATCTAGACAAACCCAAGTCAGTTATTTCTGGACGGAGGGAGTACTAATAAATTTTGCTGCATATTTGAATAGTTTGGACAAGAAAAGCAGTATTCTTATTGAACCAGTATGTTCGTCAAATGTGACATAAAGAGGGAACAATGCTTGTACTAGTAGTTTTGTCTATGTTCTTAGTGTGTGGTGCTCCAGTTTCCATATCTACGTGTGAAAAAACAAACAAGCTAAGTGAGGATCTAATCTTTATCTTGTTCTAACAGACTCTCACTCATCCATGCTGGATCAAGAGGATGAAGAAACAAATGAACATATGGTAATTGGGTGACTAGGATTTGCATTCGAGTTGTTTGGATTGGGTAAGATGGTTTGAATATTTAGTTATTTACTTCTGTGCTCACATTTCTGTTTTCCTGATAGAATAGCACGGATGGTTGGAAAAATAATGAAGTTCTGAACACTACTGAAGATGGACATGGAAAAGGAAATGTAATACATCTACCTGAAATGTGTATTTATATGCATAGTTTTTCCATTATCATCTTTTCATCTCAACTTGATGTTATTGCTGATGCCAGATGACTGTTGGTAAATTGATGGAAAGTTATGAGAGTTGCATTGGCAAACTGCGGAAGTCCCAAACTAGCCGTCGAAGAATATCCCTTAAAAAGGTTCAGGAGGCAAATTTTACAAAGGCGGTGAGTTTGGAAGGAGACTGAAATTCTTGTAGTTTGGAAATGTTTTTGTTCATTTTTCTTCTTCGCTTTTGGTATTGAAATTTTTATCACATACACATGAATGTTTTTCCTTCGATGTGTCAGAACTAGGAAACAAGTATATACATGAAGATGAGAACTATTAGAGGACAATTTTAGAACTTGTTTTCCTTATGTTTCTGTTGGGTTTCATATGTAGCCTACCCCAACTTGCTTGGGAAAAGGGCTTTGATTTGTTGTTGTACAATTTTGTAACTTGTTTATTAAATGCCGTCCTGTATGGTTCCAAATTAAGTTCTTGTATGTGTCAAATTTATGTTGGTTAACATACTGTTCTGTTTCCTGAATATTCCCTTAATTCTGTAAAATTATTAAGATTACACTTTGTGTTTCCAGGCACGGCGTCAGGTGCCTGAGGAAATTCTGAAGCAAATTATCGCATTGAACAGACTTGACATAGAACTCTATGAGCATGCCAAGAACATCTTTACACAAGAACATCTTATGCTAAAGGGTCAGCATCCTGTGGTGGGGCAACATAAAGAGTTGGCTGATCAAAAGGTTACACAAGAACATCTTATGATAAAAGACCAGCGTCCCATGGTTGTGCAATACAAGCAGTTGGCAGATCAAAAGGTTTGGTCAAGCTCATAATATATATTTTTAAATGATCCATGTCGCTTGAACCTTTCTTACAAAATTTCAGAATCTCAAAACATATTGTTTTGTTAGCAGCACTAGAAAGTAATCAGTTCTACCAAAATGGGAAGTATACTCGCATAAATCCTGATTGTTAACGTGTTACAGTAGGCTGTGTTTCTGTCCTAATTGATATTACAGATAAACCTTGATTTTAAACAGTAGTTGCTTCAGAGTATGTCCAAGACATGTTGGGTATATCCATTATGATATTAGCCTTTTTCTGATTAGATTTTAACTTGCTTCTCTTGCCTTATTTCTGTTTCAGTAATGCTGTTCGGTAGCCTTTCCCCTTACGTGTGTTTGGCCACCTCTTTCAGGGATGGATGGATACAGTGTGCGAGTCATGGAGTTGCTCTACCTGGAAGGTTGTCGCACTTGGTCTTGGTATCGCGGTCACCGCTGTTTTTGTTGTATTTGCTGTAACGAGTAGAAGAACATTAAAACTTAAGGTTTGATGATGGTATCAGAAGACAACACCTAGTTTTCGATGTACAGTCAGATGTTGCCCAGGGATCTATAGATTACTATTCTTTCGGGCAAAGATGTTTAACATGTCTCGTAGAAATATGGCTTGTGTCACTGCACTGCTAGTGGAATTGTCTCACTCGTAGCTGCATCATCTTTCCCTACATATCAGGATGCATGATCATGGTCTGATAAAAAATATCGATAAAACTGGCAAGACAGTGGTGAACATAATACTTAATAACGTCTAGATCGCTTCTACCTTACACAGAACTGTTGAAAGAACAGCTTAGTGTCACAGTACTTGGGCACTGACATATTTGTTGGTCTAGCCCAGTGTGACCACCTGGAGGTTGTTGCTGAAATGCCTTGCATCGTTCTTTGCAAGCTCTCTGCCCACCTATTCAACACTTGGCTGAAGATCTCACCGTTCCAGATGCCAGTGATCGAGATGTGTATAATTCTAGACAACCAAAAGAGGCGGTGGAAATAGAATTCTATTGCCATATTTATCTTTGATATACTGCCTAGCTAACATAAAACGACTGTCTTACATTCTTGGCCATATGCGAGTTCACGGCACAGTTAAGTAAATGGGGAACAGCTCGCGCCAAGCAAAAGTCAAAGACCAGAGCAAATCAGTTCCATGTAGAGGCTACTCAGCCTAGCTTAGAACAACAATGGCAATGGAGAAGCCTATGAGTACAGGATCGCACATGATCAGTTCCCCACGTCTCTCAATCCCAACGGTTGTTGTTTGGCTCCCACCCAAAGGCCAGGTCAGAACCATTTCAATCAACTTTTGATTTGTCTCTTCCACTTTGCAAAAACCATGTGTGGCTCGATGCTACCCGATCAACCTGTTATAACATTGTTTGGCTGGACACATATATATGTAGTAGGTTTCACAATATCTTTTCATTTTTAAAACTGCAGCAATGTTTTAATGCAAATGAATGCTATTGATTATTTACGGTGGCCATGAGCAAGAACCATGTTACTCCTATCTAGGACCACTTTTGTTCTTTCCTGTGTAGTTAATACTGAGATTTGTCCCCTGTAGTGGGCGTCCTCCAAGATGATGGTGCAGGTCTCCTCGTCCCAGCTAGCTCCGCTAAGGTCTCTGAGCTTGAAGATATGGATCCACCTGGTCCTCCACTTACACAGGTGGTTGTACACCTGCTGGGAGGACAGCTCGATGCCACAAAACTCAAACACCTTGCGGGCAACAATGTTAGGTGCACCTCTTTGAGCCCTTTCTCTGTTCTGACGCCGCTCTTGATGATGTCGCACATCTGGTTGAGCACGAACGCTGAGAGGAACGATTCCCACTTCATGGTGCCCTTCACCCCCTTGCTCGCCTGGCCTGTGCTGTGGGCTTTGCCAGCCTTGATGGATTTCTTCTTGGCCAAGATCTTGGCAGCTTGCTCTGCAATCTGCTCCACCGTGAACCTGGTCATCAGAGAAGTAGACAAGATCTCCGTGCGCTGAGGATAGGTGAGCCTCAAAGGCGGGAGCCGGGATTGGGTCCCAGCGACAAACGTCTCCTGAGAATCCATGAGCGTATGGCTAAACTCATCGGCGGTCATGTCCTACAGATCTCACGGTCGCACATAACAGGACCTAGACTAGGCATGAACACAAACTTAAACATGCGATGAGTCCACGAAGACACCGGTCTATGACTACACCTAGCAGTCATTGAGCAAACTAACATAGATCTACCGCAAACAACAATCAGATCTACGAGATCGAAGCTACCACGCCTGGAGTTTGATGGAACTCACCGGCATCGTAGGAGCGGAGCACGTCGCCGCTGAAGATCTTAGAGGAGAATGCCTGCACCGCCTGATCCAGAGCTACCACCTTCGCAACCGCCGCTTACCTGCTGGCCGATGAAGAACCTCGCCGTCTTTTCTCGCGTCGAGATCGAAGAATAGGGAAAATGGTGGCGAGGGACGTAGGTGTGGATGGAGGTGATATATACCGTGGCGTTGCGGCGGGCGGTGACCCAATTTCTCCCGTCAGCTTTTGTGGAAAACGCACGGATCGCGCCATCGTCGAGATCGCACGGGCGGCGTAACTCCCCCTTTTGCATGAGCGGGGCCTGTCCCCGTGGAAACGCCCAAAATCGGCGTTTCTAATAGGCCAACATTTGAGCTGCTTTAAAGTTCGTGCGATGCAAGAAACACATGCGACCCCAATACACCAAACACCCTTATTTTTCCCGATCCACGAGAAACGAGAAAAATGGGTAACCAAACACGCCCTAAAACTTAAGGTTTGATGATGATATCAGAAGACAACACCTAGTTTTTGATGTAGAGTCAGATGTTGCCCAGGGATCTATAGATTACTATTCTTTCGGGCAAAGATGTTAACATGTCTCGTAGAAATATGGCTTTGCAAGACGGTGTCAGTGCACTGCTAGTGGAATTGTCTTACTCGTAGTTGCATCATGGATGCATGATCACGGTCTGATAAAAAATATCGATAAAACTGGCAAGACACTGGTGAACGTAAAAAATTAATACTAACATCTAGCGGTAACAGAAAATCGCTACCACCTTACACAGAACTGTTGAAAGAACAGCTTAACGACACGGTACTTTGACACAGATAGAATTGTTGGTCTAACCGTCTAACCCCTCTGTGACCACTGGAGAACAGGTCGTTGCTGTCGTTCTTTGCAAGCCCTTTGGGGGAATAACCTTATGGCATCTATTCAACACTTCCGCCGAAGATCTTCTCACCGTTTTAGATGCGGCTATTCGAATAGTTTGACATACGCGATTGTCTCACATTCTTGGATAGACTGCGTAGCTAACAAAAACTGATTGTCTCACATTCTTGGTCATACCCGAGTTCACGGCACAGCAAGAAAGCTGGGTGAGCTAGCGCCAAGCAAAAGTCAAAGACCAGAGCAAATCAGTTCGATGTAGTCTAGTCAGCCTAGCTTAGAACAACAACCACAAAGGAGAAGCCCGTGAGTACAAAATCGCGCAGGCTCAGTTCCCCACGTCTCTCAATCCCAACTGTTGTAATTTGGCTCCCACCCAAAGGCCAGGTCAGAACCATGGCAACCAACTTGCTTTGTCTATCTTTCTTCCTTCCACTTTGCAAAAATCATGTGTGGCTCGATGCTACCAGATGAACCTGTTATAGTGTTATAACATGGTTTGGCTGGACACATATATATATGTAGTAGGTTTCACAATATCTTTTCATTTTTAAAATGCAAATGAATGCTATTGACTATTTACGGTGGCCATGAGCAGGAACCACGTACGTTGCTCCTATCCAGGACCACTTTTGTTCTTTCCTGTGCAGTTTTGGTGCTCTTCATTTGTACTAGTAGCTCTGGTTATCACGATCTTACAGAGCTTAGACTGCTAAAGCATCTTATTATTTGAGTTGCAGATGGAATATCACTATGTAGCGAGCTAGTAGTAGTACAAAACATAAAACACCTCAGACGAAAGTTACCTCCATTGCAATGAATAAGGCGCACCAAATTTTCTCTTTAACCAAGAATTAATCCAAGTAGACATGGATTAGAAAGTGTTCTTTCAATACGAATCCAATGGTATCAAGATTTTCCAATATAGTCAATAAATTCTTGATCATTTTTTGTACCCCTCCGGTTTATATTAATGGCCTCAACTTTATTTAGATCCGTAAAGTTGAGGCCATTAATATGGATCGGATGGAGTAAAATGTTTCGTTTTGAGTAACACATACACCTTAGTCGTGGGAACACTGGGAGTACATAGCACTGAATGTCCAAATGGCCTTCTAATATAAGACTTTCTAGCGAGTTAAATCCATCAAGTTACTGAATTTGGCTGGCAAAATCAATACAATTATTGTACAACAGGAATACAATTTTACGGTCATCAAAGACGCTTTGAAGCATCAGTCATGGTCATCGCTCGTGTCGTAGAGATGTATTTGCTGACGTGGCGAGCTAGGGACCACTGGCAGGTAACTTAACATAAAGGTAAAATATTACCATGTATATGAGGGCCTTTTTGCAAAACCATCGTTCCCTTACTGTTTCGTGTCTCTACTCTATCTCCACCAAGAAAATTTATTTTGGAGCAACCTGCCTGAGTAGCAATAAAGCTCGGCTAGGCGAGATTCCCGCCGCGCGTGCGTCATGACGAGACGGGCGTGCGAGCGGCGTCAAAGGAGGATCGCGCGTGTATCTCTCTTATTGCCACTCACTTACAAAGTGGTGCAATACTCCATCTTATAAGGTGATGCAACTCTCCTTCAACTTGCCATGTTGGACTAAACTTTAGATCCCATCTCACTCCCATGCGAGCTGCCACAAACATGAGTCCAAACACATATAGGCTGCCACAAACCTGGGGTTTGAGATTTAGAAAAATTTGAAATATATATGGGTCTAAATGTTTTAACCCATTTTTACTAACAGATTTAACCTTTTTCTAGCAGTTTAAATTGAACTGCTAAAAATGTTTACATTTCTGAAAGAAGATAGTATTACTTATCCATTTTTTAAAGATGTTCAGGAGAGCTCCATATTTCACTGATAGAAGAAAGTCCGGCTACCGACGAATGTACAAAGTGAAAAGAAAACGCCTGGGACAACTAGTAGCGATAGAAACGCTGCAGGACATGGAAGAGTTGATGATGGCCTCTGGCCAGGCCCAGATCACAGACAAGGACCACATGCCGCTCCTTGCCATCGCATGTTTGTTTATTTCCAGATGGACATGCCGTAGTTATCTCAAACGAGCACCTCCATCCAAAGGCTACTCGGCCTAGTTCAGAACGACAATGGTAAATGAAAAGTACATCTTGCCAACCATGCATGCGGTCAGTTCCCCACGTCTCTCAATCCCATGACTTGCCACATTGCTCTCAATCAACAACTTCTATGTCTCTCTTCTTTCCTCTCTTTAATTCCGCGAAGTCTTTAAGTGGTATTGTCATGTTTGCTCTATGCTATCTCTATCGACCTTTTATAACATGGTTTGGCTGGAGTCACATGTGTAGTCAATTTCACAATTTACTTTCCTACAAGTGAATGCTACTTCCTCTGTCTTGTAAGATATATTTGTTGTAATAACATCACTATTTATTATGGGACGAAACATGTATTAATTATATATTGTGCGTGGAACCACTTTTATTCGTGTAATTTTGGTGCTTGTATTTTTCTTTATAAAGTAAGCTTCGGTTATCACAATCTTATAAAGCTTTAGGCTGCTAGCGCATCTTATTTCTTGCATTGTGGATGGAATATTATTATGCAGCTACTTTATTCTAGAAATTACCACCAAACATACTATGAAATTTTAGTTTTTCATCATTATCTTTAACATCACCTACTAAATGCAAACCGAAAAGAACACATAATAGAGCAGCATAAACTAGGCTCTCGCAATTTTGTTTTCTCGAGTACGTGGATCGATCTCCTATGAATAACAAAGCACATAAGATATGACAATAAAAAATGACCATCTAGCATCTAAAAGTGTTGTATTTTCGAAAATCTAGTAACCTAAAGCTACAGATAATTTGTTTGGTTAATATATATACGTATATATAACCCTATACAAAACCCCGTATAACTCAACCAAATAATACATAACCATACCTTACTGGTATGAGCTCTACGCAAAGGAAAAATTATGGCTATATGTCGGATCATCGCCGGCGATGGCCTGTCCGCGCGTGGTGGTAATGGTGACGGTCAGGTCCGGCGAGCTAAGCCTAGGTGGCGCACGCCTTGGCTTGGCCTCGTAAGTGTGTGTTAGCTGGGCTAGCGTGGCGGCAGCAGTGGCACGCGGAGGCAGCGACGCGACGGAGCTTGGTGACAGCGGCTGGAAAGTCCGGCAGAATGCCTTCCAGCTCGCTTTGATCTCTTGATTGGTAGCCCGCATTTTTGTTTCCCCCCAAAAAGCATTGGCGTTTGGTTCCCGCGTGTAACAAGAAGCAATGGTGTGTTATGCTTTAACTAACATACTTGATCTTAATCTATCTAACTATGTCTCCATTCGAGATAATGTCTATATAAAAGGATGCTTCTCGATGTTATGAATCCATTCCTGCAAACCATTTGTAATTTCGTTGAGTGTTTCAAACTCTACGTCATGTTCCTTTTTAGAGCTTATTTGAATGTTTTTTTTCTAAATTCGTCATGCACAGTTGACCATTTGATTATTTGAGGGGAAGGTTCAATTAATCATTTCACACAATTTTTATGTTGCAAGTTTTATGTTTTGACATTTCTATATGAGTAAATCTACATAAACATGCGCATATTAGTACAGTTTAGATCTACTTGTTTAAGAATGTCAAAACGAAAAACTTACAACATGAAAGTTGTGTGAAATTGTGGGTGATGCTACACCTCAAAAGAAATTTCAAACGGTCACCCGTGTACGATAAACTTGGCAAAATTTATACATAAAACGTATAAATATAACACGAAATAGATCACTGAAAGGTCAACGAAACTAGGAACTGGTTGTTGAAATGGAACCGCAACATCGATTCACATCTTTTTCATGTACAACTTATTTTAAATCAAAGCATGGTTAGGTAGATTAGAAGGGATTAAGTTTAGCATCTTAGATAAGCAAGGTTACTTGATATGGTTGCACTCATGGAGAAACAGCGAGCTAGATTTTGCAGCGCTAGGGCCTGTTCCTGGAAAAATGTAAAAATTGACGTTCCTATCGGGTCAACTTTTGTCCAGCTTTAAAATCCGTGGCCTATGCAAAAATTACATGTAACCCAGCAAAACAAACGTTTCAAATTCTTTCTGCTGGGTGCGAGAAATAAAGACGTGGACTAGCAAACATGCCCTTAATGTCACGATACTTCGGCACTGACAGAGTTGTTGGTCTAGCACACTGATCGCTGGAGAACAGGGTCGTTGCCGAAATGCCTTGCATCTTTCTTTGCAAGCGCTTTGCGTACATCTGTGGGGGGAACGACCTTATGGCACCTATTCAACGCTTCGGCCGAAGATCTCCTCACCGTTCCAGATGCCAGTGCTTGAGAGGTGGTTCCATGTAGAGGCTACTCAGCCTAGCTTATGAGTACATGATCGCAACGAAGAAGCCTATGAGTACAGGATCCTATGAGTAATGGAGAAGGCTATGAGTACAGGATCGCACATGATCAGTTCCCCACGTCTCTCAATCCCAACGGCTGTTATTTGTCTCCCAACCCAAAGGCCAGGTCAGAACCATTTCAATCACCTTGTTTTGTCTCTTCCACTTTGCAAAAATCACGTGTGGCTCGATGCTACCCGATCAACCTGTTATAACATGGTTTGGCTGGACACATATGTAGTACATTTCACAACATCTTTTCATTTCTAAAACCACAAAAATGTTTTAATGCAAATGAATGCTATTGATTATTTACGGTGGCCATGAGCAGGAACCATGTTGCTCCTATCTAGGACCACTTTTGTTCTTTCCTGTGCAGTTTTGGTTCTCTTCATTTGTAGTAGCTCTGGTTATCACGATCTTGTAAAGCTTAGACTGCTAAAGAATCTTATTATTTGCGTTGCAGATGGAATATCACTATGTAGCGAGATAATTGATTTAGAAGTTATTAGACACACGCGTACAAGATATAAAACGCTTCCGACCAAAGTTACCTCCATTCCAATGAATAAGGCCCACCGTAGTTTCTATTAAACCAAGAATTAGTCCAAGTAGCCATGGATTATAAAGTGTTTTCTCAATAGGAATCAAATGGTATCAAGATTTCCCAATAAAACCCATATATTCTTGATCATTCTTTTCATAAAATGTTTCGTTTTGAGAAGCACATGCACCTTATTCACGGGAACACTGGGAGTACATAGCACTGGATGCCTAGAGGGCCTTCCAGATACGCGCCCTTCCGTATATGTATTGGACCTAACCTCCCGACCTAAACTCCCGGGTCGCTCCTGCTAGGCGATCCATGAGGTTCCCCATCGCCGCCTTCCAACCTCTCCCTTCCCGATGTCGCCTGGCTGATGTCACCGGCGATGGTGGCGGCGCCCGTCCCGCTGAAGGCGGAGGGCATGAGGGGACGCGCCCCATTTTGCACTGAAGCGGAGGGGCTTGGCTGCGGCGCGACCACGCAGGGCGGCTCAGCCGGTGAGGCTGGGGCCTTAGTTTCTTGTGGGGCGGCGAAGAAGAGGTGGCGGAGCGCTTCGGTGCGGTCATCGGTCGCCGACGCGCCAGACGGTTCTTCGCCTGGGCTGTGATCTGGTCCTCCTAGATTGCGATATCGGCTAGAGGAGGCCGAATTGGACATCTAATGCGGTCTTTGCAAAAGTGCCTTCCAGCTGCCTTCTTTTTTTCTGCCTTCTTGCTGGATCTTGATGGGTAGCATGGGGGCTGCGAGTCATGAAAATAAGGGTGGAGGTCCTAGGTTCCTTCGGTACGAAGACATAGATGTTCTTGCTGCTGCGCTTGATGATCTGGTCTGAAGAGGCGAGTTCCGGAAGGCTTCGCCGGCGAACTCCCATGGGCGACTATGCCTGGAGATTGCTGGATCGGTTTGAATTCGGTCGGGCATACTCATGTTTTTTCTGGCCGTTCGGGAGCGTTGCAAAGTTTTGGTATCTGTTACAATCATGTGTCATGTCTTCGACGATCCATGGTGAGTCAGATGTGAAGAATGCCAGGAAAGCTGGAACATCCGGGAAGCGATGGTGATTTGTGTCTTTGTGGCCACAAGGAACTGGCTGCGTGATCCGTGACTCGCCGCAGCGACTGTTTGTGAGGGCAACAACACAGGAGGAGTTTCTAGTCTTACCTTGCAGGGTCAAAATCCAAGGTGTGGCCTTAATTGGTTGTCCCTGGCAATGACCTTATTGAAGGCATTGTTTTGCGAGTGAGAGCTTTCTCTAGGATGAAAACATATGATCTTTGATCGGGTGAAGACGATGCTTGTGCACTGTTTCCTTCTTGAAGGCGTTGCTATTGGAGTGGTTAGACTTTTGGTGTTGTTCTGGTGGTGTTAGTGTCATTGGTTTTTAGAAATCGTTCTCTGTAGTGGGACTTTTTTTTTGTAATTCTTCTTTATTTTTCTGGGCTGTGTGCATCCGTAAGGCCGTTAGGGCATGCGTTGTTGCAGATGCCGTGTGTAATTGGTATCTCTTGATATTGATATATACTTTTTTCTAAATTTTTTTTTGGACGAACATACTTACTACCTCCGTTCTATAATATAAGACTTTCTATTTTGGTTTACATTTTCGAACGAATATTGTATTACTTATCCATTTTCCAAAGTTGTTCGGGAGGGCTCTGTATTTCACTGATTGAAGAAGGTCCGGCTACAGAATGAATGTACATAGTGAAAAGAAACCAAAATGGCGGGGACAACTAGAAGCGAAAGAAACGCTCGAGGACATGGACGAGTTGATCTTGATCTGTCAGCACATTACTGTTGGGATCTCTCGATTATATGGCCGAATTGTTCTCACATGATCTGATACAAGGGCCTAGGAAGGTGAATTCAGGATAGAACTAGTCTATTACATGAGACCAACTCCGTCGTCATCGTTCGTCCGTGATCCCGATGATGATCTTGCCGTGGCAGTTCGGGTGCTGGTAATATAGTGTTGGAGCAGGTGACTCGCTCACGTTGTCCATTCTGTCCCAATGTGCCGTTGATCTGAGCCTTGGCTTCTGGAGGTTGATGCCCACTATCGTTCCTACCAAAGAGCTGCTAACATCCCCTCCTCCTTGAGTTTTGGCTTGTCCCCAAACCAACGCCTCAGGAAATTGTAGCTACAGCCCAAGCTTGTATTCCCAGGTGATGTCCATGGCACTGTTAGGAGGCCACTGTACATGCACTTGTTCTCTTCTTCCAGTTGGAGTGGGATGCCAGTGGTGGGCAAGAATATCCACAGGAGCATGAACCACATCAGGATTGATAGGCAAAGTAGCTTATCGTGGTACCTGGCTTGAGCACCTCGTGGAGCCGGGAGACGTGGTACCTGGCTTGAGCACCTCCTAGCTTTTATACACGAATTCTTTATGTATGCGATGAGTTTCCTGAATAGATGCTAAAGTGGTACTTTGAAAATCCTATCAAGTGGTCAGTCGAATTGAATATTCTGAATGTGATTTTTTCTGAATTAAAAGAGTTATCCACAAAAATGGTTAATATAAGTATGAAAGAATCACAGTTTACTGTTCTCCAAAAGTAAAATTCCATAGAAATTGGTAGTAAGAACATTTGGTGTCAGGAAAGTCTCGCATTGCCAAGCACTTGTTCGAGTTGTAGGAGGTAAATAATACTGATCATTTTTTAGGTTTCCTGATTTTTCTGCTGTATTGCTCTGAGTTGATACCATATGTATTATTGCTACAAGATTATTAATAAGCCTGTCTGAATCTACAGTTTGTATTTCTGCAAATGTAACCTCTGAATAATGTTTATAGCTGATATAAATATCACTCGTAGTAGCATTCAAGCTGTAAAGGTACAGTACAATTACCTTTCCTTTCTATTTACCCCCCAAAAAAGGCTATCTTCATTTATCTTATATAACAGTGGTCTACATCTTAACTGTTATATTAAATCTGCTATGAAGTGAACAATACGCTACTATCAACCTTCATTTGATTATATGGTTTCTGATTTATATAATGAATATTTTGCCTCATATTGTTACTGACTGGTCACTTTTTTTTGCATGGAGCCCTATATATATCTTCATATGTACATATATGCATAATTCCGCGTTGAATCCTCATTTCCTTGATTTGCAGCACAGATGTGGTCACATGCACATCACAAATTAAATGATTGAATGTGTGAAGATACATGGTTTCATTTTCCCCAGTGACGATATGTGCACAATACTGGTAAAAGTTGTTTCAGTTTATTCCTCTATATACTGCTCTCTGTGACAACTATTATTCCCAACTTCTAATTGCTGAAACAGGAGGTAACTGCTCTTGGTGTATGGTTTTGGTATGAGGTCTGACAATATTTTGCAAGATTTACTTAATTGGTGGTATGTTCAGCAAGTAGATAGGTAGAAGCTGGATTGGCGGCACCAGGAGTAGTGAAACAACTGGGCGATAATGAAAGGAGGTGGACACGAAGATGCTATCGGATGAGCCGACAACAATAGTGAGGAGGTGAATCGCCTAGATGCTGAATATGCAAAATTCGATGAGCCATTCCGCGACATCCTGCAACCGGTTTTCTTTTTATATCCCAGTCTATGAAACTATGAAAGATTTGCTGACACATCCTCCAGAACTTGAAATTATCTGTATTGTGTGCAAGCCATATGCTAGATAAATGCGCACATGTCAGGCTGTTACATGAGCTCCCAGAATCATTTATGCAAGTTGGTTCATATGTCTGCCAGGAGATTTCTTGCCACAATTGCATTAGTTATTCCAAGCATGTATCCTAGATGGTCATATGTGGTTTGTAATTTTTACTTTAGCCATGACTCCATATTTATAGCACATAATACATCTCCTTCTTGACTTTGTAGGTATCAACTTCAAAATGTTCTTTTGTTTATAGTTTCTCTAACTTGGGAGAACGATTTATGCTGTAAAAAAAATTAGTTGTCCTTTGTCTTTGCCATCCAAGTTCGAAAATTTCTGTTGAATGTTCTGACCGTTCAATAACCATCAGAGAGATACATTTGACTTTCCTATTTCGCATGAAAACTTCTAATTGGGTTGTAGGTTTTTAAATAAAAAAATTATAGCATTTCTATCATATTGTTGATTTGCTATCCTTATTTCCTCTGTCAAGACTTTTGTTTAGGACATGAGTGTCGCTTTATTATGAAGTCACACATTACTTTTCTTTTATGCAAGTATTTCTCATGTTTCCTCTTAATATTAGTATTTCAGTAGTGATGGAATCAACATATCCAAATTTTTGCCATTAAAACACACCAATTGACGAACACTCCCTTGTTGTGAAATTTGACTTAATGGTCACTCATGCCCTCTGAATTCTGTGATCTACTACTAAGATTCTGAATTTCTTGAAGTTACAAAAACAAATAAAGTTACTTTCTTTTGAATTAATCAATGGCAAAAATTCTTGTTTCATTTTTTCATTTAGTACATGTGTTGGATTTGTTATGCTTATTTAGTTTTTGAGGCATCTTATAAATTTCAACCCATTTGTCGTTTAAACATTTCCTGTTGTGCGCCACCTCCATATGGGTTGCTGATCTCAATGACTTCTAGGTTTGTATCCAATTTACCAAGCATGCGTTGCTTACTTTTGATTAACATAACGCCAAGATGTATATTGATTGTCACTCTTTTGTTTACATTCAAATTAATATTATATTCCGGTTGCTTTAGAATCAGATGTTTTACCTCTCCTCTCACACATACTTTCAGGCGTCAAAAGAAATTTGATTTAACTATCCATTTAGACATTAAGGTTATTTCTGTTGTCTCATTGATTTGTTTTTATGCAAATTGCAAATCACGATTACCCTTTAGCTTTTCTATGTTTGGAGGAAACACAAACTGCTACGGTGCTACCTCACATATGTTGTTTGCTAGCAAACTTATCATCTTCATATTAGCTTGGTGGCTTGTTGAAGTATTGGAATCTGGAATGGAATTTGCAATGTCATACAAAGCTAGATTGCAACAAAGACACACTAATTGTGCACGCATCAAAAGATGAAGATGACTCACAAGAGAGCCTTCAGCAATGTTGTTTACTGTATACTACACCCAATCAACCCATAAGCATTATAAGAATGTACAATAACTAATGTTGTTGTTATTTCTTCATATACTACCAGTAACATATTGTTTATGCAACTTATGCCGATATTGGATGATGCCACTGAGTTCTCATAATCTTGAATGGAAGAAAGTACACCTGAATTTTCTGTTTATTTTCGAAAGAGATAATATCCTGTGTACATTTGTTTAGAGTTTGTAGGCACCGAATTATTTGGATAGGACTCTACGCCAGAAGGAGCACATGGACTTCAAGATCTTGTTGCCATGAAGAGGAATGGGAGAAATCAAAGTTTTATTCCTAACATGGGAAGAGACATCTCGATATACTAGCAAAGATGGTTAAGACTGCCCGCAAATGTAATGGATAACATATAGGATTATTGAATACAATTATGTATCATGTTGGCTAAAAGTCAAGTGGATCTGCAATACATTATTTTTTTGATATATTATGAGATTATTTGGATAGAGCGTAGAATTTATTACTTGAGACGCGCGTGCGCGTGCATAGCTACTAGTGAATATACGTTAAAGAATCACCACAAGGAGAATCACCCCAAGGACGTGGAGGAAAACCTGTGCAGGTTCTTAACCGAGAATAATGTTGTTAAGGAAATACTATTTCCTTATAACTTCAAGTGAGGGTTTCTACCTTGTACACATTTTATTTTTGCTTACTCGATGAGCTATGCATGTATGCTTATGTAAACGTCCGCATATTCCACTGGATCTTGCTAAACATTCAAGTTGACAAGTCCCTAGTTGAAGTCCATGACTCATTAAGTTAGGACCAAGAGCAGTGGAGCGACATGAAAGCAATGCTCCATAAGTAATTTCAATCATTATCACATTATATCGGCCTCTTTCATTCATTTCTTGATATCAAGTAACTAATAACTCCTTTGTTCATTTTCTTTGTCGAGTAGGTGTTGGACACGGTTCAGATAGAAAATACTAGATCCATTCAAAGAGGAACTAACTTATAAAATAGTGCAGAGTTTACAGCAGTCATCGGAAACTCATTTATGTGGATACTACGTCTACGAGTAGATTCGCAAGTTGACCAGTAAGCGGAAAGTAGATTCACATTATATTTATGATTTGTGGGATAAATTAGAGCCAGACCAGCGCATACGAGCAATTTAAGAGGACCTGGCTGAATTTTTGATGAAAGAGGTCCTTGATGTACATGGAGAACATTATGCGGATGACGAAGAACTCTATATGCCTTAGTGATCTCCATGAAGTTGATATGATATACAGGGGCAAAGCTCCCAGTAGGGCAAGTTAGGGCAGTCGCCCTACCTTGATTTTTGGCAAGAAGCTTTAGATGCGTATGTGTTTTCTGAACATTTTGAGTGGTCATACGCTAAAAACGGACTTCGTATGAGAAAGTTATACTTGTTTTAGTGAACACTGCGCAAAACTGATTCCGAATTGAAATAAGGTCTAGATATAGTCTAGTTTTAAACCAACTCTTTCTCTTTGCAACATCTAATTCTCAATCTAATAAAATTAGACTCTAAACAATATCCTAGATGGGGTATCTAAGGAGGACCCGAGAGTTATTTGGCCACCTTATGGCATGCGGCCAGAACTAACTCTAATTATATGATGGTTTATGTTTTATGTTTCTATTTTGGCTTGTACATACTATTGATCTAAAATTCTAGTTGACATTCTGGCTTAATTGGAGAAATGATGGTTTAGATCCCTCCTGAAAGATGTGAATTCATACAAAAATAATATTACAATCCTAAGTATGGATGAAATGCTAACAAAATGAGTAAACAGTAATTAAAAGAGAGAGTACGCTAGGTCACTATTGATTATTTTGGAGTATGCACACTTTCTATTATTCTATAGAATCTATTACAACTGATTTTGATTGTTGCTTTGATGAGTTGTCGTTAGAGTTTCTTCAGAACTTTTTATCTTGACTCAAGTAACTAATTTTATAGTTTCAACGTGAATGAGATTTCTCAGCTTACGGAGATATATCTTATTATGAACATGAGCCTATATAAGATAACTTAAATATATATGTTATGCATATGCGAAGAATTAAACATTTCGGAGATTATGTTAATATTTGAATGATACATCATGCTTCATATCCTTTATCGCCTTGTTGATTCGGCATTGCTTTTACTAGCGACAACAGTTGGAAGGGTTTTGTCAATGGCAAAAAATCATCAAAAACGAGTTGGTGCTTACTTTTATTGGAGTTCGCCCTACTTTAAATTTTTTCCGTCCTCCGCCACTGATGATATATATGTCATCAATGACCATGTAATTTTAAAACATTTCTTCCTTTTGATATGATTGATTATATGTATACTTGCAAGGGATCGATTAATTATATAAATGCATCAACTTGTACTGTGTATATAACATAGAATATGTGTACTGAAATATATGTTTGAAATTATAGTGAAACACAAAACAAAAAAGGAACGAAATGGCAAAAAAAAAGGAAACACACAATCTGTGCCGCGACAGAGAACTAGAGGATTTTTGCTCCCCGCCTCGCTGAAACAGCCACGTGGCTCTTATCTGTCGCGGGCCGTAGCGAATCGGGACTAGAGAGGGGAGGCCTCTAGTCCCGTTTTGGCAGTCTTCGGCCAAAAACCAAGACTACAGCCTGTTACTACCCGGGACTATATGCCCGTTTTCCCACCAGTGGCTAGAACAAAATAGTTCTCCACCGAGACAAGACATTGTGTGGTACGAGCTCGTTTGCAGATTCTAAACAATAAGTTTCCGACACATCCTATTCTCAAGCTAACCGCTCTTATGTTTTTTCTTGAATCCTTATAGCTAAATATGTGTGGGGAAGAAAGGTGTGGAAACTCAATTACATAGCAGGCATGGGAGAGAACACACTACTTCAGTGGTCGTATTTATAGGGATGGTCGGGAAATGGCCACAAGAAATGTGGCTGCTGGAAACATTTATATCAAGCAAAGTGTCACGAGAGATTTCAGCACACGGTGTCTTCATAACTGATATTACAGATAAACCTTGATTTTAAACAGTAGTTGCTTCAGAGCATGTCCAAGACATGTTGGTAATATCCATTATGACATTAGCCTTTTTCTGATTAGATTTTAGCTTGCTTCTCATGCATTATTTTCTGGTTTCAGTAATGCTGTTCGGTAGCCTTTATGTGTATTTGGCCACCTCTTTCAGGGATGGATGGATACAGTGTGCGAGTCATGGAGTTGCTCTACCTGGAAGGTTGTCGCACTTGGTCTTGGTATCGCGGTCACCGCTGTTTTTGTTGTATTCGCTGTAACGAGTAGAAGAACATTAAAACTTAAGGTTTGATGATGATATCAGAAGACAACACCTAGTTTTTGGATGTACAGTCAGATGTTGCCCAGGGATCTATAGATTACTATTCTTTCGGGCAAAGATGTTAACATGTCTCGTAGAAATATGGCTTTGCAAGACGGTGTTGATGCACTGCTAGAGAAATTGTCTTGCTCGTAGTTGCATCATCTTTCCCTACACATCAGGATGCACGGTCATGGTCTGATAAAAAATGTCGATAAAACTGGCAAGACACTGGTTAACATAATAGGCACTTAATAACATCTAGCGGTAACAGAGAGTCACTACCACCCTACACAGAAGTGTCGAAAGAACAGCTTAGTGTCACAGTACTTTGGCACAGACAGAGTTGTTGGTCTAGCCCACTGTGACCACTGGAGAACATGGTCGTTGCCGGAATGCCTTGCATCTTTCTTTGCAAGCGCTTTGCGTACCCATAGCGCCAAGCAAAAGTCAAAGACCAGAGCAGATCAGTTCCATGTAGATGCTACTCAGCCTAGCTTAGAAGAACAACCGCAAAGGACAAGGCAATGAGTACAGCATGGCACACGCTCAGTTCCCGACCTCTCTCAGTCCCAACTGTTGTTATTTGGCTCCCACCCAAAGGCCAGGTCAGAACCATGGCAATCAACTTGCTTTGTCTATCTTTCTTCCTTCCTTCCACTTTGCAAAAACCATGTGTGTGGCTTGAAGCTACCCGATCAAGCTGTTATAACATGGTTTGGCTGGACACAGATCTATATATGTAGTAGGTTTCACAATATCTCTTCATTTTTAAAACTACAGCAATGTTTAAATGCAAATGAATGCTATTGATTATTTACGGTGGCCATGAGCAGGAACCACGTTGCTCCTATCTAGGACCACTTTTGTTCTTTCCTATGCAGTTTCGGTGCTCTTCATTTGTAGCAGCTCTGGTTATCACGATCTTGTAAAGCTTAGACTGCTAAAGCATCTTTTATTTTCAGATGGAATATCACTATGTAGCGAGCTAATTAATTGAGAAGCTATCAGACACACACGTACAAAACATAAAACGCCTTACCTCCATTCCGATGAATAATGCGCACCAAAGTTTCTCTTTAACCAAGAATTAATCCAACTAGACATGGATTAGAAAGTGTTCTTCAATACGAATGCATTGGTATCTAGATTTTCCAATATAACCCATATATTCTTGATCAAATTTTTGGTAGGAGGTTTCGTTTTGAGAAACGCATACACCTTATTCATGGGGAACACAGGGAGTGCATAGCACCTGATTCCCAAGGGGCGTCTCGATTGTATGTCCGAATTGTTCTCACAGGATCTGATACAAGGGTTCGGGAAGGGGAATTCAGGATACAACTAGCCTATTACAGGAGATCAGCTCTGCCGTCCTCGTTCGTCGGTGACCCCGAGGATGATCTCGCTGTGGCAGTTGGGGTGCTGGTAATATAGTGTTGGAGTAGGCGGCTCGCTCACGTTGTCGATTCCGGCTCAATGTGCCGCCGGTTGGTCTGTCTAAGCCTCGTGGGCCTTGGCTTATGGAGGTTGAGGACCACTGTCGTTCCTGCCGAAGAGCTGCTAACACAACACTAGATGATGGCCTCTAGCCAGCGCCTAGATTGCGGACATGGACGACAGGCCGCTCCTTGCCTTCGAAGACACATGCGAGTTTATTTCCTGATGGACATGCCGTAGTTATCTCAAATGAGCAACTCGATCCAGAGGCTACTCGGCCTAGCTCAGAACGACAAGGTCAAATGTGCACATAGTATTTGTGATGCATGCGATCAACTCCCCGTGTCTCTCAGTCCCACGACTTGCCATTGGGCTCCCACCCAAAGGCCAGATTGGAACCATAGTAATCAACAACTTCTTTGACTCTCTTCCTTCCTCTCTTTAATAATACAAAGTCTTTAAGTGGTACTGTCATGTTTGCTCTATGCTACCTCTATGGCTCTATCGACCTTTTATAACATGGTTTGGCTGGAGTCATATGTAGTCAATTTCACAATTTACTTTTTTTTGCGGGTGAATTTCACAATTTACTTTCCTACAAGTGAATGCTACTTCCTCCGTCTCATAATATATATTGGTTTTAATAACATCTTTCATTATAGGACGAAATGTGTATTAATTATATATCGTGCGTGAGCAGAGTGCTCGTGGTTCCTATATCTAACCACTTTTATTCGTGCAATTTTGGTGCTCGTCTTTATCTTTATGAAGTAATATTCGCTTATCACAATCTTATAAAGCTTTAGGTTGCTAGTGCATCTTATTACTTGCATTGCAAATGGAATATGATTATGCAGCTAGCTTATTCTGGAAATTAGCTCCCAATATATGAAACTGTAGTTCTTCGTCATTATCTTTAACCACTTTTGCTTCGGTCCCCCCTTCTTTCAAAGTTTAAACAAAAACTCGATACCGATTGTTTAGAGGACCTTATGAACCCACCCGAAAGCGAAAATCGGAAGTTATATAACAACAACATTTTTTAAAAAAATATGACATGCAAAGACATAGATCGCGATATTGGGAGGTGGGACCAGCCAACCGGAACGTGGATTATACCCAGTTCGATCGAGTACACATGTACGGAGATATACCTAGCCTCGATATGGGTTTCGACGGGTCAAAAAATTAAAACGGCTCATGTAGCTTAAGTTTAGGGGGGGGGGACCGAAGCACACCTCATCTTTAACAAGACCTACTTAACGCAAACCGAAAAGAACACATAATAGAGAAGCATAAAGTAGTCTCTGGCGATTTTGTTTTCTCGAGACATGGATCGTTCTACTATGAATAATAAAGCACATAAGATATGATAAACCAAATTACCAGAGTTCTTGATCATAGAGTTCACACACACAACAAAAATAATCATCTAACATCTAAAAGTGATGATTTTTTTCGGAAATCTAGTAACCTAAATTTACAGCCAATTTTTTGGCTATGAATATTTTGAAACATCACGAAAATATACCGTCCATCTTTTTTAGCAATGTCACTAAACAACTAGAGCCTATAGCCACCCGTCCCTCCTCTGTATCTAAAGTCACCAATTTGTAATGGCCGGTCACACATTATTCTAGATTAACATTTTATATTACGCCCATTTACATTTTCTTGAGAAACTTACGACTCTATCAACTCAACGTGTATTGTAAACCAACCACCTACGAAAATGAATCTGTCGTTTGTCCTTCGGAAGCTAAAGTGAAGTATATCCATGGGAACCCAGTAAGTGTCGTGTATGTTGAAGGGTGGGTGAAGTGACGACGCCGAGGCCGAATTGTCCATGGACCGCCCCGTCGTAGTAGGTGAGAGGCGCAGAGGTGAGATGTGTTGCCCCCAGTCCACACGACGCCGCAACAGATGGAGGATGCACGCGGTGGAGCTCCGCGACGGAGGTCTGGAGCTTGGCGAAGCGGGCCTCGAGATCTGGCTTCCAAGTGCACAGATCGGAGAGCAGCGCTAACTCGTGACCTTCTCTTGCGTCATCCGGAATTCTGCATGGTATGCGATCATCACCTCCTTCACCTCCTTAGAGTCCTGGGACATGTGGTCCAGATACTCCTCGAGTGCCGAATCCATGGTCTCCAAGAGCTGACGATATTGCTTGGTGTAGCTGCAAGTTTCTAGAGTGGTGGAAGGGGGGTCAATAGGCAAATCTGACACCAGATGTAGGCCATGTACATTGCGTGCTCTTACACGGGCGCTAGGGAAAACAAACCCACCCGTTTTCTTTGATTCCTAGCTGAGCCGGATTATGGCTTGCGTCGACGCAAGGTCTGTCGCCGAATGCGTAGTCTGTTTCCTTCTGTGCTACGACTTGAAGTTTACCATCTTAAGCGCCTGATTTTGAAATTAGCGTTGGAGGGCGAGACACTAATGCCAACGCTCCACAATTAATGTTTATTTTTATTTCATTAAGCACCCGTTTAGGCATTCGTGCATTGTACATGCCCTTAGAGTACTGTTGGGATATCTCGATTATATGCCCGAATTATTCTCACAGGATCTGATACAAGGGTTCGGGAAGGGGAATTCAGGATACAATTCAGGATACAGGAGATCAGCTATGCCGTCCTCGTTCGTCTGTGATCTCGAGGATGATCTCGCCGTGGCAGTTGGGGTGCTGGTAATGCTGTGTTGGAGCAGAGGACTCGCTCACGTTGTCCATTCTGGTCCAATGTACCGCCATTTGGGTTGTCTGAACCTCGTGGGCCTTGGCTTCTGAAGGTTGAGGCCCACTGTCGTTCCTGCCGAAGAGCTGCTAACACAGCACTAGACGATGGCCTCTAGCCAGCGCCTAGATCGCGGACATGGACGACAGGCCGCTCCTTGCCTTCGAAGACACATGATGCGTGTTTATTTCCAGATGGACATGCCATAGTTATCTCAAACGAGCAGCTCGATCCATAAGGTACCCCGCCTAGCTCAGAACGACAATGCAAATGAAAAGCACATCTTATGAGCACTGCATGCGATCGGTTCCCCACGTCTCTCAATCCCATGACTTGCCATTGCGCTCCCATCCAAGGGCAAGGTTGGAACCATGGCAATCAACAACTTCTTTGTCTCTCTTCTTTCCTCTCTTTAATTTCACGAAGACTTTAAGTGGTATTGTCATGTTTGCTCTGTGCTACCTCTATTGACCTTTTATAACATGGTTTGGCTGGAGTCACATGTAGTCAATTTCACAATTTACTTTCCTATAAGTGAATGCTACTTCCTCCATCTCATAATAATATATATTGGTTGTAATAACATCTTCGTTATGGGACGAAATGTGTATTAATTATATATGGGCGTAAGCAGAGTGCTCGTGGTTCCTATCTTTATAAAGTAAGCTTCGGTTATCAGAATCTTATAAAGCTTTAGGCTGCTAGCGCATCTTATTACTTGCATTGTGTTATTATGCAGCTAGCTTATTCTGGAAATTAGCACCAAATATGTGAAACTGTAGTTCTTCATCATTATCTTTAATAGGACCTACTTAATGCAATTCGAAAAAAAACATAATAGATCAGCATAAAGTAGGCTCCGGCAATTTTGCTTTCTTTAGTACATACGTGGATCGATCTCCTGCGAATAACAAATCACATAAGATATGATAATCAAATTACCAGAGTTACACACGCACGAGCACGCACGCAGATCATGTAGCATCTAAAAGTGTTGTTTTTTCTCCCGAAAATCTAGTAACCTAAAGCTAGAGCCAATTTTCTGGCTATGAATATTTTGAAACATCACGAAAATAAACCGTCCATCTTTTTTAGCAATGGCACTAAACAGCTAGAGCCTATAGCCACATGTTGCTCTTCTCTATCTAATGTCACCAATTTGTAATATATGGCCGGTCACACATTCTTCTAGATTAACATTTTATATTACACTCATTTACATTTTCTTGAGAAACTTGCGATTGTAACAACTCAATGCGTATTGTAAACCGACCACCTATGAAAAGGAATCGTGTCGGTTTGTCGTCCTTTGGAAGCTAAAGAGAAGTTTATTTTTTAGAAAATTTCTTATAGAAGAAATAAACATAGTAGTTACAAGATGGCCCAAGAAATTTAATGCCAAGGTGCCAAGGTAACTTCAGCCTCAAGTCCCACAAGTCTAGCAATCCTATAGAAACTCAACAATTCAGGATGCTGATGTGGCTACTTGACTTCGGCTGTAACAAATCATGTGACCGAGTTAGTATGACCCTATTTTGAGCTACATATCGATAAAATGCTTCCACGGAAAGTTTGTGAGCGATTGCCTCCACAGAAACATGGGCATTCATATCGATGATGAATTGCGCAGACTCATCCAAATTGCGGAAATATTTATGGTATCATTGTGTTTGCATTGGGACCAAAGGACCAAAAAACATGTAATTTATTGCAATATTACCGAAGATTGAGAATTATTGACCAAAAAACATTTTTTATTGAAATTCATGCTTACCTACTAAAAATGCATGAAATATTTTAAGCAATGGGAAAACATTTAAGTAACAACTAAATTTGTGAAATTTTGGTGAGATTTGATTGAATGTTAGACCACTCTGCATGATCTTCTTCGCCGTCTACGGACAAATACTCGGAAGACATGTATGTAAAGGCCATCACCCACCTGCTTAGCATGGCCCTCGGGACTGTAGTGGTTCCTTTTCTTTGTGTATGCATGTGGGTTGCTGTTATTTGTCCAAGTCACTCGCCTTAACCATGTTTTATTTGCGAGTGGCCCTTATCAGAGATTTTTTTTATCTGTGTTGCTGTTTATTTATACAACATAAAAGGTGATCAGAGAGACTAAAACTCCAGCATATGTCTCAAAGTCAAACTATACACTAGAAATTGTGTGAACAAATTCAGACCCAGCACGAGACGGAGTACACTGATCTTCAATGTCATATTGTTCCATCGATAGCGCAACCTTGGGCGTAACAAACATGGCTAGAACAAAATACTTTTCCGCTGAGGCAAGACATTATGCTGTACGAGATCGTTGACAGGTTCCAAAAAATAAGTTTCCGACACATCCTATTCTCAAGCTAACCGCTTTTATGTTTTTCGTTGAATCCTTATAGCTAAATACATGTGTGGAAGAGAAAGGTGTGGAAACTCAATTACGTGGCAGGCATGGGGAGAGAACACACTACTTCAGTGTTCGTATTTATAGGGATGGTCAGCCAATGGCCATACAAAATGTGCACTACAGGAAACGCCCGATACGCCGAGGGCTGGAAGCCGTAGGCACAACCAGACAAAGCCGTAACCGTCAGCGTAGCCCCCTCGGCGTATCTCCTGGTCGGCACAGCAAAACAGCCGTCGGCACAACCTCCCCCTCGGCGCAGCATCTCCATGCGGGCCCCGCGTGTCAGCAACGTCCGTCCGTGGTAACGGCCGCGTCAGAGAGCTACGCCGTCGGCACAGGCCCAGCCCGTGAACCACCGCAGCCCGCCACGTGCCCGCCTACGCCGACGGCTGGGCCGTCGGCACAGGCCCTCCCTCGAGCTGCCACGTCGCCCGTCTGCCGATGGCCGGGCCATCGGCACAGGCCATCCCTCATAGCCGCCACGTTGCCAGCTACGCCGATGGCTATGCCGTCGGCACAGCCTTGCCATATGCTGTGCAGCATAGAGCTGTGCCGACGGCTATGCCGTCGGCGTAGCTTATTCCAGTTTTCTTTTCTTTTTTCTGTTTTCATTTCTAATTCAATTTGAGCATCCAAAATTCACGCAAAATAATTTGATTGCATTGCAATATCAGCAAAATAATTTGAGCATCCAAACAAATAACCATGACATTGTAATATCCATCGTCATCCAAACAACAACATGATCATCCACAAAACATATTTGTTACACATACAAACTCATCACAAGTGCATACACATAGAAGATATGAGAAGTGCATCCACTAGCTCTAGCTCTAACCATGTCCATGCTCATGGTCCGAAACTCGTTGTATGTGTCGGTGTGTCAAGGAGCCCGAGGCTTCCTGTTCCGAGCTCAGGAGACGCTCGCAGGTGTCGGGCCATCGGGGAAGTAGAACCACTAGCGGAACCACCATCGGGCGCCATGATACGAAGTTGTGCATCAGCACGCGACGGACTAGGCGAGGCCAAGGCACGACCAAAGGGTTCAACATTCCTGGAGCATCCTGTGCCCTACATGTTTGAGCAAAAACTTAGCAACTTGTGAGGCATATGAAAGCGGTAACAAGTGGTTTGGCAAAGAACTTACCGGGGTCCCTCCGTAGTATGTGGCAGCGAAATCTTCCCTCGATATGCAGCGAGGCGGCATCCCAGGATCAGGTGGCTGGTCACCTTCCACCGGAACCATTGTCCAAAGGATAAAGTAGTGATTCATCGCCTACAGGATAGTTATATGTCAGTCGTTGCAGGAACAAAGGTTCAAACTAGAGGAAGTGGGACTTATCATCATTTGCAAAAGTAAAGTTTGAAACTTACAGCCGTCACTTTCCTAGTGTACGCATCGCACTCTGCCCTCAGCGCAATCCATGCATCATACTCCTTGTTATAATATGCCTGAAGGGCCTTGTAGGCATCATCAAAATCACGCTACAATTGCAAAAATAACGAATCTCGTCAGCTTAGCCATTTAGGATCAAATTGCGGAAATAAGATGGAAATGAGAAACACTCACATCGGCGATGGAGGTAGCAGGCCGAGGACGAGGCCCGATAGAGGGGTGATCGGGGGTGAGGGTAGCCTTGACTCGTGTGAGGGTCATGGTAGGCTGGACCACCCCATCAAGAATGTTGAAACGGCCATGTGGCTTCCCGTGGCTTGCCATGATCAAGGCAGTCTCATCGACCTCATGGTGCATGGGCTCATCCACCTTCGGTGACTAGGTTTTGCATGTTTCAACATAGCACCACACTTCCATGCATGTGCTAGGGCCACATGCAAGTCCTTGAGGTATTCCGACGCCCCGGAGCGTGGTCTCCCGCGGAACCCTGATCTGTGGGCATCGGATCGTCTACCCCCCTAGACGTCCCTCTGACAGGGGTAGCCCGGAGTAGCACTCTCTTGTTTTGTGTTTGTTTAGGTCATATGATGATGTAAAACCATGGTGCTTCACAAGGGGAGGACTATCCTACCCGGTTTCACCCGAACGGGGTGTTTCCCCTTATATAAGTCCAGAACCTTAGCTTTAGATTACAGCTAGCGCACGCATGAGAAGGGGGACACATGCACCCGGTGACTAGGTTTTGCATGTTTCAACATAGCACCACACTTCCATGCATGTGCTAGGGCCACATGCAAGTCCTTGAGGTATTCTGACGCCCCGGAGCGTGGTCTCCCGTGGAACCCTGATCTGTGGGCATCGGATCATCTACCCCCTAGACGTCCCTCTGACAGGGGTAGCCCGGAGTAGCACTCTCTTGTTTTGTGTTTGTTTAGGTCATATGATGATGTAAAACCATGGTGCTTCACAAGGGGAGGGCACTATCCTACCCGGTTTTACCCGAACGGGGAGTTTTCCCTTATATAAGTCCAGAACCTTAGCTTTAGGTTACAGCTAGCGCACGCATGAGAAGGGGGACACATGCACCCGGTGACTAGGTTTTGCATGTTTCAACATAGCACCACACTTCCATGCATGTGCTAGGGCCACATGCAAGTCCTTGAGGTATTCCGACGCCCCGTAGCGTGGTCTCCCGTGGAACCCTGATCTGTGGGCATCGGATCGTCTACCCCCCTAGACGTCCCTCTGACAGGGGTAGCCCGGAGTAGCACTATCTTGTTTTGTGTTTGTTTAGGTCATATGATGATGTAAAACCATGGTGCTTCACAAGGGGAGGGCACTATCCTACCCGGTTTCACCCGAACGGGGAGTTTCCCCCTTATATAAGTCCGGAACCTTAGCTTTAGGTTACAGTAAGACGCATGAGAAGGGGGACACATGCACCCGATGACTAGGTTTTGCATGTTTCAACATAGCACCACACTTCCATGCATGTGCTAGGGCCACATGCAAGTCCTTGAGGTATTCCGATGCCCCGGAGCGTGGTCTCCCGCGGAACCCTGATCTGTGGGCATCGGATCATCTACCCCCCTAGACGTCCCTCTGACAGGGGTATCCCGGAGTAGCACTATCTTGTTTTGTGTTTGTTTAGGTCATATGATGATGTAAAACCATGGTGCTTCACAAGGGGAGGGCACTATCCTACCCAGTTTCACCCGAACGGGGAGTTTCCCCCTTATATAAGTCCAGAACCTTATCTTTAGGTTACGACGCACGATGAGAAGGGGGACACATGCACCCGGTGACTAGGTTTTGCATGTTTCAACATAGCACCACACTTCCATGCATGTGCTAGGGACACATGCAAGTCCTTGAGGTATTCCGACGCCCCAGAGCGTGGTCTCCCGCGGAACCCTGATCTGTTTGCATCGGATCGTCTACCCCCCTAGACGTCCCTCTGACAGGGGTAGCCCGGAGTAGCACTCTCTTGTTTTGTATTTGTTTAGGTCATATGATGATGTAAAACCATGGTGCTTCACAAGGGGAGGGCACTATCCTACCCGGTTTCACCCGAACGGGGAGTTTCCCCTTATATAAGTCCAGAACATTAGCTTTAGGTTACAGCTAGCGCACGCATGAGAAGGGGGACACAAGCACCCGGTGACTAGGTTTTGCATGTTTGAACATAGCACCACACTTCCATGCATGTGCTAGGGCCACATGCAAGTCCTTGAGGTATTCCGATGCCCCGGAGCGTGGTCTCCCGCGGAACCCTGATATGTGGGCATCGGATCGTCTACCCCCCTAGACGTCCCTCTGACAGGGGTAGCCCGGAGTAGCACTCTCTTGTTTTGTGTTTGTTTAGGTCATATGATGATGTAAAACCATATGAAGGGGATAGATGTACCCGGGGAAAGAGATGGAGACTGCTATCCGGGCGATACAATCAATATATATCAACATTAAATTATTGGGAGTAATTAATAAATTAGTATAAAATATATGACTAAAATTAAATGGAAAAAATAATTTGAAGGGATAAGCCCAACCAAACCCTTTTGTACACGAAAAAAATCTGAAGGGCTACGCCGACGGCTAAGCCGTCGGCACAGCCCACCAAATTCAGGCGTGGGGGAGCACGTGGCGCTTAGGGCTACGCCGACGGCCCGGCCGTCGGCACAGCTTCGCCACCAAACGGCGTTTGCGGCGCCGTGTCTGAGCCGTGGCTACGCCGAGGGCCAAACGTGCGCCGAGGGTCACCGTCGGCATATCGTACTCCGCTACGCTGACGGCGTGGCTGTGCCGAGGGCCACCGTCGGCACATGTTACTGTGCCGACGGCCATTTCTACGCCGACGACCTGGCTAGGGGGCTGGCCTGGGGAGGCAGCTACGCCGGCCGTCGGCGCCTACAACATTTCATGTAGTTGTGGCTGCTCGAAACATTTATATCAAGCGAAGTGTCATGAGAGATTTCAGCACATGGTGTCTTCATAGTAATGTCCGTTTCCACTCCCCAATAGTACGATGCGATAAGGGTATGTGAAATTTTCTATTTTGTACTTGATCGATATATTCTTATATCCTTTAAAAGTCGACGACTCAACTCTCATTTTGTTGTCTCCATGTTAAATAGCCGGTTGGTGCAAATTTAGCATAAATCCTACACGTACGGAATTTTTCTTATGGAATTGAATTGCGGACAAACGTGGAAGTAGTCGATTGGTGCAAATTTTCTATGGAAAAAATGCACATATCGTTCCTAAGGCGAGAAACTATATTTCTCCTGTTCTTTTCTCCAAAATATCCCATACGAGAAAAGCCAAAGTCCTGACTCATGTTTCGGAGTAGGTGTTAGCTAGCCTTTCTGGTTAGATTTAAACTTTCTTCTCATACATTATTTATTGTGCAGTAATGTTATTAGTAGTCAGCTCTGTATTTGGTCATCTCTTTCAGTACTGATAGATACGGTCTGCGAATCCTGGAGTTACTTTACCTGGAAGGTTGCCACACGTGGTCTTTGTATCGTAGTCACCATTATTTTTTGTTTAGCCAAAAATTCTCAATATTTGGACGAGAAACTTTTCATATATGTAGATATATTAATATGTATCCACATAGCCAAAACAATAATTTTTTGAAACGTCTAAAATATTCTTCACCGGGCTCCAAAATGAAGCACTTGAGGCAACCCCTAGTTTTGTATGTACAATTGGATGTTGCTTAAGGATCTATGTTAGTACTCCTTCAGTCCTAAAAGGATGTTTCAGATTTGTCAAAATTTAGATGCCTCTATATACCAAAATGTGTCTAGATTTATTTAAATTTAGAAAAATTTACGACACCCTTTTCAGGATGGAGGGAGTACTACTCTTTTGGGCAAAGATGTTAACATGTCTCATAAAAGTATGACTTTGAAACTATGGTGCCAGTGTAGTGCGAGTGAAATCGTCTCAGTCCTAGCTGCATGATATTTCCCTGTACAAAGTTCTTAAGGTGCATGGATAAAATGGCTACACTTGACTGGCATAAACCGGTTTTACCTGGACAAATAGGTTACTGTGAAAAAGATAATCAGATTCTTGCAATGTAAATCAGGATGCATGATCATGATCTAGTCTTAGACTAGTCACAATGGAGAGTATCATATAATAGTATCATGCATATGATACTAGTACATGATACCATCTCCATAATGCATAGTATCATAATCTTGATGTATTTATTGTTTTGTAGAATCTCAATGGAAAATTGTGGACAAGATTTGTTTAGGATTAATTTTTCTAGTTTTATGTGCTATGATACCGTATCTACCTATAATACCAACATAATTTCTTTCATCATTAATTGCTATGACACATAAGCATTTTGCATGCATATGGTGCATGATACAACCTATGAATCTATTTTTAATAAGATCTAGCGTTACGGCAGAATTGCTAGCATCGTAGACAGAGCTGTCGGATGCAAAATTGTGAAGTGTAAATCAAATGGATTTACAACACTGCATCTCACTTCAAAGCATAGAGTAGATAGTCTGAATAGGGTGGCCAGATGGCCGGAGCAGCAGAGATCGTTTGGACTTGTGAGCCATTCATTTCTACTCCGGCGTCTGCAGCAGCTTAACAGCTAAATACTCTGGCATTCACAGATATGGGTTGCCTAGCCATCTAAACTGAAAAATTATGACAATGTCTGGATCATGTCCAAGCCCACAGTTACCACCGCAGAACAAGGTCGTTGCCTACCTTTTCAAGCATGTTGGGTAGGTCACGATTGCAGATGCTTGAGAGGTCGTTCCTCAACAGCTGCTGGTCCGGTCGTATTATTCGAGCCAGCTAGAGAGAAATGGGCCGCAGCGTTCTCTCAGCCATCGCTATACGTGAGTTCACAATGGAACAGCGTGCACAAGAAGACGTGCTGAGCAAAAGTCAGAGAGCAGACCATAGCAGTTTCTTCGAGAGGCTACTTAGCCTAGGTTGGAACAAGAACAACAGAGGAGAAGCTGGAACGTGCAATGTTGCCCGCGAGCAGTTCCCCATATCTCTCTGTGCACGATCGGCTCCTACCCAAATAGGCCTGGTTTTGAACCATGGCATTCAACTTGCTTTGTTTATTTTTCTTCCTTCCACCTTGCGAAAACCATGGGTGTATACTATCATGTTCGCTCTATGCTACTCTATCCACCTTTTATAACAGGGTTTACCTGGAAGCATATGCAATCCGTTTCACAATGTCCTTTTATTTTTAAGACAACAATAAAGTCTCACTATGAATTGATGCTCTTGATTGTTTATCGTGCCCATGAGCAGGGAGCATGTGGTTTCCGTCTAGGACCGCTCCCAATTTCTCTTGTGAAGTTTTAGGCAATTAGACCTAGTCTTTATAAAGCTCCAGTTATCACAATCTTGTCCATCTTAGGTTGCCATGGCGTTACAAAAGGAGATTTGGTATGGCGAGCTTATTCTGGAGAGCTTATTCTGGAGATTTGCTATGGCGAGCTTACAAAAGATGACTGTGGGATTGTATTCCGTGGTGAGCGTGGACCGAGGATGAACCAGATTGCTGCCATTAAGGCGCGGGAGGGGTATGCGGGAGCGATCGCTGCTTCCCGGGCGCGTGACGCTCGGGAGCGAGAACGCTACCGTATCCTCGCTGAGGCTAGGTCCCAGCGAGGAGCCCCCCTGCTCCTGATGAGCGGGAGGTTACCCTCAAGTATTACCCCTCGGGGTAGACCACGTGGGAGACCCCCCAAGGCTCCTATGGTCCGTCCTCCTTCTAGTCGTGCTCACTCGGCCCCCGCTATGCCCCCCCCCCCCGACCTGAGATATCCTATGGATATCCTCCGGGCCATCCGGGCGTTTATTTGGAACATCCGGGGGTTCGGGCAAGAGGTCCGGTGTCGCCAGATTAAGGAATACATCCGACTAGAAGCGCCGGACATTATTGGTCCCCACGAGACGATTCGTCAGGATTTTTCCATTGAGGAGCTGGATGGTCTCAGCCGTAGCAAGTTTGCCTGGTCTTGGCTCCCGGCGTCTGGTCACTCCGGAGGTATCCTTCTGGGAGCGAAGGAGGATACCTTTGTTATTGATGATATGGACCGTGGAGAATTCTTTGTGAGTATGGCCCTCACCCATAGACAGACTCGCTTCAAGTGGGAGGTGATTATTCTCCATGGCCCCGTGGACCATAGGAGGTCCGCTGATTTCTTGCTTGAGCTCAAATCAAAAGTGGAACGGGTGGTTATCCCGGTGGTGGTGGCCGGGGACTTCAACCTAATCCGTTCCGCTGACGACAAGAGCTCGGCGAATGTGGACCTCCCTAGGATGCGCTTGTTCAATGACTGCATCGCCGATCTGGCCCTCTGAGAGATTGCATGGGTGGGCGCTAGGTATACTTGGACCAATAATCAGCGGCCCCCGATTCGCAGCGTTCTTGACCGTGTCTTTGTATCTGTCGACTGGGAGGTGGCCTTACCTCTTTGCTCACTCAGGGCGGTCACCAGAGTTGGCTCTGATCACACCCCACTCCTCCTTTCCTCTGGAGGGGGCCGTCCACCTAAGCTGAATCGCTTTCACTTCGAGTCCTTGTGGCTGCAGAAGCGAGGATTCGTCGAGGCGGTACAGACTAGATGGATTTCGGCGGTGGCGTCGCTTCCCCGGGTCTACTGTGCGGTGGATATCTGGCACCACTGTGCTAAGGTATCCCGACAGCTCATGAGGGGTTGGGGCACCAACCTGGGGGCCGAACTCAGGATCCAGAAGGACGCAATCTTGCGGGATATCCAGGCGATATCCAGGGCCTAGATGGGGATGCTGACTTGTATGGCCTTTCCCCCGAGGCCTGGTCCCATAGATACTCCCTTGAGACCTCCATTATGGAGATTTACAAGGGAGAGGAGGCCTTTTGGCGACAGCGGAGTCGCCAGAACTGGACGGTCCAGGGGGAATCGAACACTGCCTACTTCCATGCCATTGCTAATGGAAGGAGGAGGAACTGTTTGATCCCTTGCTTCTAGGAGGGGGATTCCCTATTGGAATCCCCTCAGGCCCTAGCCTCCCATATTTACGCTTTCTACAAGGACCTCTTCTCGGCTGCGCCCCTTCCGGGGCCCTCGCTTGCGCCGGACTTCTGGACTGGTGAGGCGTTGGTATCCGTGGCTGAGAATGTGGACCTTACTCGCCCCTTTCTCCCGGAGGAGGTCGCCTCCGCCTTGAAGTCCATGCGGACTGGCTCTGCTGATACGCCCAATTTGCATCACCCTTCTATATCATAATTTACCTCTATTCATTGATATTTTTCTTATTATGAGGTATTACTTATGGCTTTTCATCTGTTTATGCATGTTGGATGATTCTTGGAGGATGGACTGCTAGAGTCTGCATTCTGATGGAAAAGAAGGCGTTTTGGTGCAATTTCGCAAAGATCAGAAAAATACCAGAAAAATATGGAAACATATTATTTCACCAGAAGATGAAGGAAGCCAGAAGGAGGGACGAAGTGGGGCCTGAGGGGGCCCACACCCCCTAGGCACGGGCCTACCTGACCCCGCGCCTAGGGCTGGTGTGGCCCACCTGCCCAGCCTCCGACTCTGCCCCTTCGCCTATATCTTCCCTACGAAACCCTAAGGTTTGGGGAGCGACCACAGATAGATTTCCGCCGCCTCTGGGGGCAGAAAACACCGAGAGAGAAAGATCTCTCCGGCAGACAGATTTCTGCCGGGGGAATTCCTTCCCGGAAAGGGGAGACCGTCGCCATCAACACCGTCATCAAGCTAGGCTTCATTAGGATCATCATCATCCACACCATCATCTCCACCAGCATCATCATTACCACTCCGTCCCGCTGTAACAATTGTGTTGGATATTGCTTTAGTTCTTAGGGGAAACTTTCCGGTGTTGATTACTATTGAAGTTGATGCTTGTGAGTGGAACCATTGGACTATTGTTTATGTTCAGATTGTTATCCATTATCATATCATCTTTGATCTCGATCCATATGATGTCTTGTGAGTAGTTCGTCTAGTTCTTGAGGACATGGGAGAAGTCATGTTGTTAGTAGTGAATCTATGATGAGTTATTATTCAATGGTTTAGTATTTAAGTTGTGGTGCTATTCTTCTAGTGGTGTCATGCGAACGTCGACTACATGACAATTCACCATTTACGGGCCTAGGGGAATGCATTGTGTATTTGATTACTAATTGTGGGGTTGCCAGAGTGACAGAAACCCGAACCCCCGTTAGGACACCTTTTTACAAGGGAGCGTAGGATCTCAAAGTTTAAGGCTATGGTTAGATTTATATCTTAATTACTTTCCTGTAGTTACGGATGTTTGCAGGGAGTTTAATCACAAGTATGTATTAATCCTAGGAAGGGCGGTATGTTAGCACAGGTTCACCCACACAACACTTACAACACCAGAGAAGAGTACTCAGCTATTTGAACCGAAAGCACTTGACAGAATTCCCATGTGTCCTCAAGAACGTTTGGTCCTTATAAGTATTTCCACCGGCTTGTCCTTTGCTAAGAAAGGATTGGGCCACTTGCTCCGTTTGTTCGTTACTTTTGTTACTTGCTCCTTATTTTGTTGCCTTGTCAGAAAACCACTAAAAATCCGTTTGCTAAGTGATGACCCACAAGTATAGAGAATTGCAACAGTCTTCGTGGGTAGTATTACCCAATTTATTGATTCAACACAAGGAGAGCCAAAGAATACTTGCAAGCCTTAAAAACTGAGTTGTTAGTTCAGCTGCACCTAGAAATAGTTCTTGCTCGCAGAAGTTTATGAGTAGCAACAGTTTGTAGTAGTAGCAACAAAGCAACAGCAACAGTAACAGCAATAGTGAAACATGAGAAGTAGTAACAGTAACGATAATAGTGGGATTCGAGTGCGGTAGGCATAGGGATGGATGGACGGGCGTTGCATGGACGAGTTTAAACATGTAACTTCAAGATCTAGGACATTGCATATAAATAATAACAAGCATCCAAGTACTAAACAATCCTAGGCATGTGCTCCAAATATAGTCATACGTGCTCGCAATGAGAACTTGCACAATATCTTCTGTCCAGCCAGCCTGTGGCAGCGGGGCCTCTAGGGAACTACTCGCAATTAAGGTGCTCCTTTTAATAGAGCACCGAAGCAAAGCATTAACACTCCGTGAACACATGTGATCCTCACAGCACAGCCATCCACTCCGGTTGTCCCAATTATTGTCACTTTGGGGCCTTTGGATCCGGACAATGATATGTGTACACAACTTGCAGATAAGATCACAAACAATACTATCATAATGATTCAATAATAATTTCAGATCTGAGATCATGGCACTCGGGCCCTAGTGACAAGCATTAAGCACAACAAGTTGCAAGAAAGTCAAATAGCACTAATAGAGATACTAGGCACTATGCCCTAACAGATCTTATTCGATTACATGATAGAACTCATCCAATCCCTACCACCCCTAAGCCTACAACGGGGGATTACTAACTCATGGATGAGGGAAACATCGGAGGTTGATGGAGATGCGTTGGTTATGATGATGGCGATGATCCTCTCCAAATTCCCCGTCCTAGTAGGGTCCCAGAACGGAGTTTCTAGATTCGAATCTTGGTTTCTGGTGGCGGCGGCAGAGCAGAACTCTTTCTGGAAAACTATCGAACCCTCCTGAGTTTTTAGGTCAGAAGGCAACTTATAGGCGTGGAGGGAGGCCGAGGAGCTGCCTGGGGTGGCAGCACCCCTCAAGCGAGGTCAGTGGGCTGCTTTGGGGTGGGTTTGGGCCCCAGGCCCCTCTTTGTTCCCCTTACCAAGTGGATCTTCTTGTGAAAAATAGTTTTTGGCATATTTTCCGTGATTTTTCCTGATAGTTCATTTTTTGCACAAAAACAAGACACCAAGGTAATTCTGCTGAAAACAGCGTCAGTCCATGTTAGTTGTATCCAAATCACACAAGTATAGAGGAAAAACAATAGCAAAGTGTTCGAGAAAGTAGATATGTTTTGGACGTATCAACTCTCCACAAGCTTAGCTTATTGCTTGTCCTCAAGCAATTCAGTTGAAAACTGAGTGCGATAAAAGAACTTTCACGAACACTTTGCTTCATTTGATGTATATATTCCCAGCATAGGAGTAGATGCTTAGACAATTCATAATAAGGAGTATGCAACTAAGTCTACTCAATAGTCATTGCAAGCTATGAAGAGGAACCAACTCAATAATAATAAGTAGCATGAAACATAAACATAAGCAACATTGCAATGCTCATAATAAGGTATGATAGAGTGGTATCTCGCTTGCCTTTGTTTGAAGTGCACACCATAAATGCTGAGGCACCTCTGAAGTTCACATGAAGACTAGAGATAAAGATATCAGAGATACAAGCATCAAAGTCATGACATAATTAACCAAGTTTTGGAACAAACACAAGAATGGCAACTATGCTCTCAAGAAGGTGCTCATAGAATAAGTGGTGACTCAACAAGGTTGTGAAAATGGTTTTTTGAAGGTTTGAAATGTTGGAGATATGCCCAAGAGGCAATAATAAAGTAGTTATTATCATATCTTCATACTTATGATAAATGTTTACATACCATGCTATAATTGTATTAACTGGAAACATTAATACTTGTGTGATTTGTAAACATAAAAGAGTCCCTAGTAAAGCCTCTTGTTAAACTAGCTTGTTGGTTAATATATGATCATGGTTTCCTGATAATGAACATAGGGATGTTATTAACAACAGGGTCATATCATTAGGAGAATGATATGATGGACATACTCCTATAGATAAGCATAGCATAAAGATCAAGTCATTTTAATAGTTTAATTGATATAAAGCTTTCTAATACATAGTAACCTAATTCCTTCAACCATGAGATCATGCTTATCACCATCACCGGAAGGATGCTTTGATGACATCAAACACCACACCGTAACTGGGTGGCTATAAAGGTGGCATTGAGTGTTCGGAAAGTATGGGTTGAGACACATGGATCAAGAGTGGGATTTGTCCATCCATATGACGGATAGATATACTCTGGGCCCTCTTGGTGGAATGTCATCCAATTAGCTTGCAAGCATGTGACTGGCTCACAAGGTATCACATACCACGGGAACGATAAAAGAGTACTTATCGGTAACGAGGTTGAACTAGGTATGCAGAGATACCGACGATCAAAACCTCGGATAAGTAAACTATCATGAGACAAAGGGAAATTGGTATCGTATGTAAGTGGTTCATTCGATCGCAAAGTAATCATAGAAATATGTGGGAGCCATATGAATTTCCAGATTCCTCTGTTGGTTATTGATCGGAGAAGTGTCTCGGTCATGTCCGCATAATTCACGAACCGTAGGGAGACACACTTAAGGATTCGATGTTGTTGAGTAGTTATGGAATGATGAGTAAGAGACCAAATGTTGTTCAGAGTCTCGGATGGGATCCAGGATATCACGAGGAGATCCGTAATGGTCCGGAGAATAAGATTCATATAAGGAAAGTCATGTTTCGGAGTTGGGGAATGATTCCGGTGTTTTCATCGGGAATGTTCTAGAAGGGTCCGGAAGGTCCGACACTCCGGAGGGGAAGGGTACATGAATGTGTCATGACAATGTGGAATGGTTGCTTCATGTACTATGTCACTTGGCTGGGCAAAATAAAGGAAGAATTCAAATCCTAGTTTGAAAGTCAACGCCAAGTTGAAAAGTCAAACGACAAGTTTGCTTGGTGGAGGGAGAGTAGGAAACCTACTTAGGGAGGAAGTCCTACTCCCTCCACCCTCCGGCCAAGGAGGAGGAGTTGGAGGAGGACTCCCTCCTCCCAACCGCGCCTGCCTCCCACCTGAAGGGAATATGCCCGAGAGTCAATAATAAAGTGGTTATTATCGTATTCCTTATTTATGATAAATGTTTATTTTACATGCTATAATTGTATTAATACGGAAACGTTAATACATGTGTGTTTAATAAACAAAAAGGAAGTTCCTAGTTATGCCTCTCTTATAAACTAGCTCGTTGATTAACATGATGATCAAAGTTTCCTAATCATGGACATTGGATGTTGTTAATAACGAGGTCACAACATTAGTGTAATGATGTGATGAACATTCATCCGAAGTATAGCATTACGATCAAAGTCACTGAGTTTATATTGCTATAACAACTTATGAAGTGATCCTAATCCTTAGACCATGAGATCATGTCAATCACTAACACCGGAAGAGTTTCTCGATGACATCAAACGTCACACCGTAACTGGGTGATTATAAAGATGGCTTCAGAACTACTAAATTGTTATGTTGAGACTCATGGATGGAGAGTGGAATTTGTTCATCCCGATGACGGATAGATATGCTCTGGGCCCTCTCGGTGATATCACATTGATTAGCTTGCAAGCAAGTGATTTGATCACTAGAATGTTATATCACGGGAACGAGAAAAGAGTGCATGTCGGTAACGAGATCAAACTAGGTATGGAGATACCGATGATCGAATCTCGGACATGTAATATATCGTGAAACAAAGGGATTAAGATACTAGCGTAAAAGGTTCACACGATCACAGAAGTCATCATTGAATGTGTGGGAGTCAGTATGGATCTCGTGTCCGCTCTTGATTATTGATCGGAGAAGGGTCTCGATCATGTCCGCATTATTCATAAACCGTAGGGTGACACATAAGGGATACCGACACCATTGAACAAATGATATGCCGGAAAAGAATAACAAGCGCGGAATTTATTTCACTAGATACCAAAGCGGGTTTTGGTGAAATTGCAGAAAGTGTTTCTGCATGTGAAATGAAATACTAGCAAGGGGTTATATGTGAATGTTTGTCATTAAAGTAATTGACAAAATTCTGAATAAATAAAAGGAGTTTTATTTAATGAGAGTTTGCATTAAATTTGGTGGAAATTTAATGGGAATTTGAGTGGGTTTTTGAGTGGAGGGAATTGAAAGGCTTTTGTGTGAGTGGAGTGTCCACCCACATGAATGAAAGGAGGGGAGGGGGCAGCCCCATGGCTGGGCGCATGACCCCTTGGGTGCCCCCCTCTCCCTATAAAAGGAGCCCCCTCCCTCTCTCTCACTCACACCTCCTCGCGAAGGATCTCTCTCCCCCTTTAGAATTTCTCCATGGTCTCGGATCAGCGAGATACATGTTCCCGGTGGCTTTTTCTGGAAGGATTTGTTGCTTCCGCTGCTTCGCTGGAGCGAGGGCGCGGAGGTTGTCGGGTACCGCATACATGTGTGCGATCATGGATGCACCACTGCTTTGAGGTGCTGGACTTGATCGTCTGGACGGCTGGACCAGATGGACTTCATCACGATCTTGAGATCGGCAGCGTTTCTACATCATCCACGAGTACAACCTCGTTAACGCTATTCGGTCTTCGAGGGTATGTATTCTATGGATGTATATCCACCCGTTGCTTGTATCTAGTAGATAGATCTTGGTACTTAGTTGTTCCCATCGTAGGAAATTTTTTGTTTTCTATGCTGCGAACCCTACGGGTATCGAGCCGGATCTATGCGTAGATGCTTTGCGCGGGTAGTACACATATGAGTATGTGGGCGATGATGATCATTTTATTGCTTCTTAGTTGTACTTTGGATATTGGTGGCATAGTGGGATGAAGCGGCCCGGACAAACTTTACATGTCCTCGCACATGAGACCTGTTCCACGCTTGACATGCAACTAGTTTTGCATAAGTGGCTAGCAGGTGTCTGTCTCTCCTACTATAGTCAATAACTAATTTGCAACGAGTTGTCAACAATTTGGTTATCCTCGTTGTGGTTCATGTTCGTAGGTAAGAACGGTTCTATCTCGAAAGCCCTAAGCCACGTAAAATTTGCAATGGATAAATTAGAGGCGTCTAGTTTAGATTGTTGCTGGGCTAGTGTTATGATATGGTGATGTTGTAAGTAGAAGTATGAGATGATACTCTTAGAACAGACATAACGTGTAATCTCCATAGACCTTGGACTTACACATATAGGTATGATAGTGATCATACCACGGTGCACATGATAGAGATCATATGCGGGAACCATATCATTCCACTAATAAACATGTGATGTTTGATAGCATCTTATATTACTTGTTTGGCGTTTTATTAGCATAATAATATGATCCCTCATTTAAATATCAAGATAAGAATGTGTTCTTCCTTAAGTATGCACCGACAATGTTTCGTCACTTTAAGACATCACGTGATGATCAGGTGTACTTGAATCCACGAGCACATCTCGGGTGTAAGACAGTTACACACGCGAATACTAAGGTTCTCACTTGACGAGCCTAGCATGTACAGACATGGCCTCGGAACACGGACCGAAAGGTTAAGCATGAGTCATATGTTTTGATATGATGCCCATTTGATGCTCGTCTTTGAAGCTACGCCGACTCACGCGATGATCGGACTTGGTGTAGTGGATTTGGTTCATGTAATCACCAAAAAGACACGAGGGATGTCGTTTTTGAGTGGGAGTTAATTTCTAATTTGGATTAATAGAACTCAATTTATCATAAATTAAATCAAAGTGAATTTTCATAATTTGTTGTAGTCATTGGCATTCGTTCACCACCTTATGCATAGTTGTAATTGAGATAATAGAACTACAGAATTCTGGATATATACTTTACGAACTGGTATCGTATTGTGTTGCGTGTCAATCTAAAGTTTAAAGTCCTATTGCAAACTTTCAGCAAAATTCTATTTACTCCGTGAAATTTAATAATTAGTATTAAATCGAGAGTAACAATTCCAATGTTAGTATCTTAAGTATCATGTTTGCCTCCATGATTCTTGATTATTTTAATATCAAGTTTATCTAGGAGCTGAAAGAATTGTTTCAAAAACCATCATGTGTGACAGATATAACGATATCTGAAACAATGTTTTGGTTGCAATATGATAGAGTATAATATATGATCTCATATTGGATGAGAATTTACAAAGGTTGGAGATGCTAGACATCCTAATCATCCAAAAGAATATTGGAAAGTAATGTTATACTCACGATTCACCTTTATAAGCTACAGTAGCTTGATCATGAAAGTCGTCATGATAAGGATGAATAGAAGATGTATGTAAAGTGTTTACTATACTAAAAGATTACTAAAGAATGGATTTTAAAAGAATACCGATCATTTTGATGATGGTGATCTACTTCAAAGTGCAAGTCCAAAGGTATTATTATTTGAATATACACGCTTTGGACTACGTGTTATGTATATGGCGCCACTGTTGATGTTGATAAATTCTTTTAAAAAGGAAAAGGAAATGCTGAAAGAGAATCTATAAAATATATTTGGCAGAAAAGAAAAGATTGGAAATGTCCAATTTAGGTATATAGATGATATACAGGTTATGGTTGTATTCTTTGCTTGTTAAACAATGTGGTTCTTGGGTATTGGATACCGAATTGGTTGGTATGAAATTTCATACGGAATGACGCAATTCATGAACCACAATGGCCTAAGTAACTAGCAAGAGAATATGTGATGATGTTCATCGAAAACAAACAAACCGTTGTTTGTATTTCTCGTTAACATCAAAGCTTGACTTCAAGATTTGTTTTAATAATTGTTATTTGAATCAGGTATTATGAGAACAAAGGTTGTTCAAATAATTACCATATTCCATATTAGATGGATGATTTACAAATCTAGTTGGATAGATCACATCCATAAAACCTAATGCTAAAATGTCGCAAGACAAATGATTGAAAGATCACTTACGAAGTGACATCGCCGTTTAAATTATATTGGAAAGAAAACATGAAGAATCTCCATATTCATGGATTTTTGGAGTCTTTGATTTGATCAAGTGACGCTTGTGAGACTTTCCTCGGGATAATTAAAACTTCGTTCAAAGTCCAAAGAAGAACGAACGACTAAATTATTGGAATTTATACATATCGATGTATGTATTCCATTATGTGTAGTCGTAAGCGATGGGTTTCCACTTCATATGCTTTCTCCGTAAATTTGAGTGAATGTTCACTTAATGAGAATGAAGTATGAAATATTTTAAAATGTTTCAAAGACTTTCAAGATGAAGTGGAAAATCATTGTAACAAGAAAATAAATGGTTTATGATTTTATCATAAGGGATTTGTTGGAGTTACAAGTGTAACAAGAAAATAAATGAATTATGATTTTATCATAAAGGAATTTATTTGAGTTGCAAGTTTAGCAAAACACCTAGATTTACATCTCCCGAAACACCATAGGAGTATGGAGTGTTTGAGATTTGTAATGAAACCTTGTTTGATATGGTTGGATCAAAGGTGTTATTTATAAAACTGCCATTATGTTTTAAAAGATTAAAGCTTTAGAGACTACCGCTTTTACACTGAAAAGAGCTCCATCTCGATCCGTTGAAATGACACCATGGAAGTTATGGTTTAGGGTAAAATCCAAGTTGTCATTTCTTAAATTTTGGTATGCTAAACATAAGTAAGATGTTTACAACCAAAGTCGGATGAGCATGTCTTTGTAGGTTATTTCGAATAACAATTGGTTATTCCTCCATAACACCGAGGACAAAAGGGTTTGTCGCTTGAAATGTGAAGTTTCTTGAAGAAGGAATTTTTCATAAATGTTAAGTGGGAGGACAATAGAACTTTGATAAGGTTAACGAACCTTAGCTAAATGTGCTGAGTTGCGCAGCGCCGGAAATCGTTCCGAAGGCTGCCATAATGCTCATAGATTATGTGCCTCAAAGGTTGTGGTCACGGAGATCTAAGTTCCTATTGAACCAAGTAGGTCGGTTAAACAATCAAATGCTAAGATTTGAGAGTAAATCATTATTGTTTGACAATGATGAACCGAATACATACAAAGAAGCGATGATGGGCCCTGACTCCGTCAAATGGCTTGAAGCCATAAAATCCGTGATAGTTCCATACACGAGAAATCAAGTTTTGAACTTGGAAGACCCTCCGGAAAGGTGTAAAAACCTATCGGTCGTATTTGGATCTATAAAAAAAACAGACATGGATGTTTCACATCTATGAAATAGTCGACATGTCGTAAAGTATTTTATGACAATGTTCAAGGAGTTGACTATGACAAGATTTGATCTTTCATAGCGATATTTAGTCTGGACGGATTAAAGTAGCAATCACTACATATAATTTGGTATATGATAGATGAATAAACAAAACAAAGTTCTTCTAATAGAATGGTTACCTAGGACGTGTACATGACACGGTCCAAAAGGTTTTCTTAAATTCAAAGGATGCTAAAAGGGCATGCAAACTTCAATAGTTGAAGTAAGCATCGCGGAGTTGGAATCTTCACCGTGATGAAAAGGAGTTTTCATCAGGAGACGATGAAGATGCTTGCATTTGCAAGAAATTAAGTGGGAGCGCTAAGACATATTTCTAATACATTATGTGGAGGACATCTTGTTGATTAGAAATGATGTATATTTCATTGACAAAGGTTAAGAATTTCATTTCGATGAAAGACTTAGGCAAAACCTGAATATTTAGCATGAATGTCTATAGTGGATGGTATGATGCTAATATGGTTGTGTAAACGTACATATATGAGATATTGAAGGATTTCAATGTAGAAACAACAAGAAACGGTTCTTGTCGCATGGAAAAGAATTGAATCAAGATTCAAGTGTATCGACACTTGATAAGTGAAACAAGATTCAAGTGCTTTGACACTTGATGAGTGAAATCACGAGAATGTTTTGATCAATCATACCATGATATGTACACATCCAGATATGTCCTATGCTCTAAGTGTTATGAGCATATACCAGAATGAATCGTAAAATGATCATTGGACTATAGTAAGGATATTCTTATGGTCTTTTGGAAGAACTAAGAATATATTTGTGTAGAGGTGACAAACAATTACAAATAGTTCATTGTAAAGCGTTACATTGATACTAGTTTTGTCACAAGATATAAATTAAGTTTATCTCAATTTAAACTATGGGTGGCACAATGTAATGGAAAGAAAGTTTCCATGATGGATTTGGATGAAATCCATAGTTAAGACATTGTGACGAATACTACAACAAAAGGGCTAAGTATGACTGCTATAGTAGCAGACAAGGAGGAATTTGTGTCAAGTAGTTTGTTATCAAACTAAGGTGTGGTTCGCAACGGGCTAACACTAAAGATGTATTGTATGACAATAGTATCGACGTGTTTTAAACCCCAAGGAACTAAAGGTCTCACCAAAAGACCAAATTTATACAATGCCATCTCATTGGAGAATGAGTGATGCGTGGAGACGCAAAGACATGTAAATACACACGGACCTGAAAGTGTCAGATCCGTAGATTATGTTAACCACTTGCAGTTGCATATATGGAACACCAGAAAGCCATATGTGTTCAATACGCAAAGTTTTCAAACTAGGTTATTGTCTCTAGTGCAAGTGGGAGACTGAAGGGAATATGCCCGAGAGGCAATAATAAAGTGGTTATTATCGTATTCCTTATTTATGATAAATGTTTATTTTACATGCTATAATTGTATTAATACGGAAACGTTAATACATGTGTGTTTAATAAACAAAAAGGAAGTTCCTAGTTATGCCTCTCTTATAAACTAGCTCGTTGATTAACATGATGATCAAAGTTTCCTGATCATGGACATTGGATGTTGTTAATAACGAGGTCACAACATTAGTGTAATGATGTGATGAACATTCATCCGAAGTATAGCATTATGATCAAAGTCATTGAGTTTATATTGCTATAACAACTTGCGAAGTGATCTAATCCTTAGACCATGAGATCATGTCAATCACTAACACCGGAAGAGTTTCTCGATGACATCAAACGTCACACCGTAACTAGGTGATTATAAAGATGGCTTCAAAATTACTAAAGTGTTATGTTGAGACCCATGGATCGAGAGTGGAATTTGTTCATCCCGATGACGGATAGATATGCTCTGGGCCCTCTCGGTGATATCACATTGATTAGCTTGCAAGCAAGTGATTTGATCACTAGAATGTTATATCACGGGAACGAGAAAAGAGTGCATGTCGGTAACGAGATCAAACTAGGTATGGAGATACCGATGATCGAATCTCGTACATGTAATATATCGTGAAACAAAGGGATTAAGATACTAGCGTAAAAGGTTCACACGATCACAGAAGTCATCATTGAATGTGTGGGAGTCAGTATGGATCTCCAGGTCCCGCTACTGATTATTGATCGGAGAAGGGTCTCGATTGTGTCCGCATTATTCGCGAACCGTAGGGTGACACACTTAAGGGATACCGACACCATTCGGAGCAAATGATATGCCAGGAAAAGAATAACAAGCGCAGGAATTTATTTCACTAGATCAAAGCGGGTTTTGGTGAAATTACTGAAAGTGTTTACGCATGTGAAATGAAATACTAGCAAGGGGTTATATGTGAATGTTTGTCATTAAAGTAATTGACAAAATTCTGAATAAATAAAAGGAGTTTTATTTAATGAGAGTTTGCATTAAATTTGGTGGAAATTTAATGGGAATTTGAGTGGGTTTTTGAGTGGAGGGAATTGAAAGGCTTTTGTGTGAGTGGAGTGTCCACCCACATGAATGAAAGGAGGGGAGGGGGCAGCCCCATGGCTGGGCGCATGACCCCTTGGGTGCCCCCCTCTCCCTATAAAAGGAGCCCCCTCCCTCTCTCTCACTCACACCTCCTCGCGAAGGATCTCTCTCCCCCTTTAGAATTTCCCCATGGTCTCGGATCAGCGAGATACATGTTCCCGGTGGCTTTTTCTGGAAGGATTTGTTGCTTCACTGCTTCATTGGGCGAGGGCGGAGGTTGTCGAGGGGTACCCGTGCGTGTGTGCGATCACGGATGCACCACTGCTTTGAGGTGCTGGACTTGATCGTGCTGGACCGCTGGACAGATGGACTTCATCACGATCTTGAGATCGCAAGCGTTTCAACATCATCCACGAGTACAACCTCGTTAACGCTATTCGGTCTTCGAGGGTATGTATTCTATGGATGTATATCCACCTGTTGCTTGTATCTAGTAGATAGATCTTGGTACTTAGTTGTTCCCATCGTAGGAAATTTTTTGTTTTCTATGCTGCGAACCCTACACCACCTATAAAAGGAGGGGTAGGGGTGCCCCTCTTCCCTACACCTCTCTACACCCAAACCATAATCTCCTAGCCGCCGGCCTCCTCCAAGTCGCCGCCGCCTAGGGCCTCCTCTAGCTCGGCGAGTTAGGGTTTCCCCAAACCCTTGCCGCCGGCCAAGCTCTCCCCTTGGTGCCTCTAAACCCTAGATCGCCAAGGCCCTCTCTCATACTCCACCATACTCGCTCCGGCTTAAGGCGAAGCCTCAGATCTCCCTCTACTTCCGGTACCACGCCGTCGTGCTGCCGAAATCGCGAGGAGAGTGCTACAACCTCCGCTGCCTGCTGGAACAAGGGAGAGGAAGGTCTTCATCAAGTACCGAACGTGTGACCGACTATGGGAGCGCTGCCGGAACGCGGCGCCAGAAGGATCGTCTACACGATCTTGAGATCGGAAAGAGTACGACTACATCACCCACGAGAATCCGCTCTCGTTATCCGCTTTGGAATCTTCGAGGGTGAGTTCCTCTATCGACTCGTTGCTACAATCTAGTAGATAGATCTTGGCTTGTTTGTTTGCATGCGGTAGAATTTTTTTGTTTTCCATGCTACGAACCCTTACATGAAAGGCTTCCCAATGCTGAAAGGAAGGTACTCATTAGCTTTGAGCTCGCATTTCCCCTATCATAGGCATCTTCATGTGGTTAAGGTGAAAGTGAAGTCCACTCTGAATCATATGCTTGACAGACCATAGACTGAAAATCCCATGTCCCTTGAGTACGAGGGTCGCTCCGTATGCTACTCAACTTTGGTCACCTGAAAGTTCTTGTCATTGTAAATACATGCATATCATCAAGAACCGCCAACGGGGTACCCCTTGCATATGGTACAGGAGCTTCCCCATAACCAAAATGACAAGGCAAGCAGACAATGAGTATCTCAGCAATCTTTTTATTTACCATATGCATAGCTTTTTATTGAGGACGCTTCATAGATGCTCATTATGGTGTTGCTGCAAGTTTCCACCATGATTAAGCATGGCTTAGGCTAGCGGCCCAAACGTTTCTCTAACACAATGTATAAACTCCATGAACTCACAACCTCCCCTATTATTTCACATCGTTGACATCCGTAAACAAAAGAGCAAGGAATCAACTGGATGAGATATCCAAAAAGTGTTGAAAGCGTTCCCCGTGACAGCACGGTTCTGCTGACTCCCAGTATATAATTAGCAAGCATATAACTTTCATGGACTAGTCATAATGGTTCAGGATTATTAAGCGCAAGGAATAAAGTGTGCCATCAAGTTCGTGAGAGCTTTACTAACTAACTTCCTCAAAACAGACAAACATTTTATTTTGGAAGAAAACACGACATATGGAATATGCACTAAAATAACAAATGATGCTAATAGGTAGGTATGGTGGACACAGCTGGAAATATTGGTTTTGGGAAGTTGGAAGCACAGGTAGAGCACATACTTAGTGCAAGTGAAGGCTAGCAATAGAGAGGGAGCAACAAACGAGAGAGCAATAACTATCATAATCATGCTTGCAACAAAACATGACTAATTATGGCATGAAAGTGATACAAGAACTCTGAGGCAAAATAAATCATCGAGGCTTACTGACTATTGATTAGTCATATGCATGCGTGAGCATGTACCAAGTCGATTCACATGAACAATCAGAGGAGGACACCACAATATCATATCAAAGTATGAATAAAACAATGCAAGCAAACATTCATATGACATGATACAAACTATTAGCAAGCTAGAGCTAATCATAGACAAGCAAGAACTACTAAGCATCCCTAATGACATACACCTTACACGAACAGGCTAAGCATGCTCACAATGATGAGTATATGTACAAAAATGAAACAAATAGTGTTTGTTACCAGCCTCTTACCACACCTCGAGTTGTCTTAATCTTCATTATTGCCCTTCACTTGTGTGACTTGAATAATTAACATGAAACCAAAATCCACTAAGGATGGCTGAACCCTGCAAAGAACTCACAAAACCAAAGAAGAGCAACAAATATTTTTGGTGTTTTCAATTTTTTAGAAACAACCAAACAAAGAAAAACCAAAAAAACAAAGCAAACTAAACAAAGCAAAAACAAGCAAAGCAAAATAAAACCAAAAACAAAAACTAAGACGCTCCAAGAACAACACAACTATGCATGCAACAATAAAAACGAAGTGTCTAGAAATACCTGAGATTTTTATTGATGAAGAAGGGGATGCCTTGGGCACCCCCAAGCTTTGACGCTTGTACCTCTTAAATATTTCTTGGGGTGACACTGGGTGGCTCCCCCAAGCTTGAGATTTTGTCCATTATTCATCTCATTACATCATTCTCTCTCTACACCTGAATTTTTTTCCTTCATACAAAACTTCACACAATCTTTATTAGCAACATTAGTGTATTCAAAAGATAATAGACCTTCGGGTTTAGCCTTGGAACAGCAAAACTTTTCACTTAAAACAAAACCTACCGTAGCAACTCCTTCAAAAAGCTCAATTCCCCAAAAAAGAACCCAAAAAGGAATCAATAAGAAGCAAATGCAAATAATGGCAGAAATCTGTAAAAACAGACCAGCAGGTAGAAACCAATTTTTTCTAAAATCTTCTGCTGCTCAAATTAAAAAGCGTTGAACTAACTAAAGTTAGATAACATACTGGGGGATTTATTTGTAAATTGTCAGCTCTATCCGACTTACAGAGACTCCTCACAAATTTTTATGGTGGAGGACAGAAATCTGTTTCGGGACAGCAACTTCCCAAATCTTACTTCCCTCTATTAGAGGTCATTCTTGGCATAGAAAGCAACAAAAAGGATAAGGAGATGTCATTACTGAAGTAATAACTTCCAAGACTCAAGGAAACTCTTGGGTTATCACCCAACAAGTACTTTTCTTTAACGCCTTTAAGTTAGGCACAGCGAAGAGCAAGGATTGGAAAGGAGAAAAATAAAAGTGAGCAAGTATAACCACAATAGAAACATTATTTTGTTTAATAAAATCCTTTTGTTAATAAGGTTGATCAAGTCTTGTTACCAAAACAATCTTACATGAAGCAAAACTTTGCATTCCACAAGGTGATTATGTTACCTCATACTTGATAGCAATGGTCCCAATCATAATAGTTTCAAAATTTTCTTGTGGAATGGGACAATATATTTCTCCAACCTTGATGCTCTCAATATTTTCAATGAAATTCAGGCAATAGCTCTTAGCAACCTTCTTGGGGAAATAGACAGTGTGCTCTTTGTCATTAATATTGAATGTTATTTTTCTTTGATTACAATTAATGACATCACCTGCAGTATTAAGAAAAGGTCTCCCAAGAATAATAGACATATTGTCATCTTCAGGCATTTCAAGCACAAAAAAATCAGTTAGAACCGTGCAATTATGAGCCACTTGAACAGGAACATCCTCACATATACCAACAGGAATAGTAGTTTACTTATCAACCATTTGCAAAGAAATATCAGTTGGTATCAACTTTTCTAGCTAGAGTCTCTTATAGAGAGAAAAAGGCATAACACTAACTCCAGCTCACAAATCACATAAAGCAGTTCTAACATAATTATTCTTAATAGAGCAAGTAATAGTTGGTATACCTGGATCACTAAGTTTCTTTGGAACCTTACCATTGAAGGAGTAATTAACAAGTAGAGTAGAAATCTCCTCATTAGGAAAATTCCTTTTATTAGAGACAATATCCTTCATATACTTTGAATAAGGAGGCAATTTAATAGCATCAGTCAAAGGAATTTGCAAATATAAAGGTTTCATCCACTCGCAAAACTTGTTGTAGTGTTCTTCCTCCTTTGACTTGTGTTTCTTACCTGGAAAAGGCATAGGTTTCTGCACCCAAGGTTCTTTCTCTTTACCATGTTTATTAGCTATAAAGTCTTCCTTTGTGTACCTAGTGTTCTTAGTGTGATTTCCAGGTTCTTCCCCAACTTCCTCCTTATCAGGAGCATCATTATTATTACCACTTTCAGTTTCAGCATCAGAGACAGATATACTATTAGGATCTACAGCAGGTTCAAGTGGTTCCTCAACTATCTTATGTTTCCTTTTCTTTCTCTTACGAGGACTACCACTATCTTCACCTTGTTGGGAATCCTGCTCTATTCTTTTAGGGTGTCCTTCAGGATATAAAGGATCTTGAGTAGCTATACCACTCCTAGTTCTAATTCCATAAGCATGTTTATCTCCTGAAGCATTAACTAGCATATCCTTTTGCACCTTAGCAAGTTGATCAAGTTGAGTTTCAACCATTTGAAAGTGTTTACAAAGCATTTTAATATCATTAGAAGTTTTTTCCACAATATCTTTCAACTCATGGATAGCTCTAGAGTTTTCCAATAAATGATTCTGAACTTGTTTATTAAAATGACCTTGTTTAACAATAAAAATGTCAAGTTCCTCTAAACATTGATCAGGAGGATTACCATAAGGAATATCAATTTCATCAAAGTGTTGGAGAGAGTGTACCTCAATAGTAGATGAGTAGGGAATTGTCTTACATAATTCTTCTATAGGAGGCAGATTCTTCACATCTTCAGCTCTAATACCTTTCTCCTTTAGACACTTCTTAGCTTCCTTCATCACTTCATCATTTAATGCAATAACTCCCCTCTTCTTTGTTATTGGTGCTGGAACTGGTTCAGGAACAACTGGTTCAGGAGTAATAGGCTCAGGTGTATTCTCTCAGTTGAAGTCCAATCATCATAATTCTTGCTTATCTTGGTCATTAGTTCTTCAGCATCTGTAGGAGTCCTTTTCAAATAAAGCTATGCTCCCTAGCAACGGCACCAGAAAATAGTCTTGATGATCCACAAGTATAGGGGATCGCAACAGCCTTCGCGGGTAGTATTACCCAATTTATTGATTCGACACAAGGGGAGCCAATGAATACTTGCAAGCCTTAACAACTGAGTTGTCAGTTCGGCTGCACCTGGAAATAGTTCCTGCTCACAGAATTTTATCAGTAGCAACAGTTTGTAGTAGTAACAGCAAAGCAACAGCAACAGTAATAGCAACAGTGAAACATGAGCAGTAGTAACAGTAACTATAACAGTGGGATTCGAGTGCGGTAGGCATAGGGATGGATGGACGGGTGTTGCATGGACGAGTCAAAAACATGTATCTTCAAGATCTAGGGCATTACAGATAAATAATAACAAGCATCCAAGTACTAAACAATCCTAGGCATGTGCTCCAAATATATTCATACGTGCTCGCAATGAGAACTTGCACAACATCTTCTGTCCAGCTAGCACGTGGCAGCGGGGCCTCTAGGGAACTACTGTCAATTAAGGTGCTCCTTTTAATAGAGCACCGGAGCAAAGCATTAACACTCCATGAACACATGTGATCGTCACACCACAACCATCCCCTCCGGTTGTCCCAATTATTGTCACTTTGGGTCCTTTGGATCCGGACAATGATATGTGTACACAACTTGCAGATAAGATCACAAACAATACTATCATAATGATTCAATAATAATTTCAGATCTGAGATCATGGCACTCGGGCCCTAGTGACAAGCATTAAGCACAACAAGTTGCAACAAAGTCAAATAGCACTAATAGAGATACTAGGCATTATGCCCTAACATATCTTATTCGATTACATGATAGAACTCATCCAATCCCTACCATCCCCAAGCCTATAGCGGGGAATTACTCACTCATGGATGATGGAAACATTGGTGGTTGATGGAGATGCGTTGGTGATGACGATGGCGATGATCCTCTCCAAATTCCTCGTCCTGGCAGGGTGCCAGAACGGAATTTCTGGATCCGAATCTTGGTTTCTGGTGGCGGCGGCAGAGCAGAACTCTTTCTGGAAAACTATCAAACCCCCTTGAGTTTTTAGGTCAGAAGGCAACTTATAGGCGTGGAGGGAGGCCGAGGAGCTGCCTAGGGTGGAAGCACCCCCTCCAGGCATGGGGTCAGGTGGGCCCGCACCTGGGGTGGGTCTGCCCCCTCCCAGGCCTCCTCTCTGTCTCCCCTTCTGGCTCCGTGGATCTTCTGGTGAAAAATAGTTTTTGGCATATTTTCCGGGATTTTTCCTGATAGTTCATTTTCTGCACAAAAACAAGACACCAATGTAATTCTGCTGAAAACAGCGTCAGTCCGTGTTAGTTGTATACAAATCACACAAGTATAGAGGAAAAACAATAGCAAATTGTTCGAGAAAGTAGATACGTTTTGGACGTATCACTAAGTATTCATAGGGATTTCCTGCTCCATACCACTATTCAGCACCTTCTGCTCCTCGTTGGGATCGACACTCCTATTTATCGAAAGTACTACGATACATCCCCTATACTTGTGGGTCATCAAGACTATTTTCTGGCACCGTTGCCGGGGAGTGAAGCGCTATTGAAGAGTGGAAATGGTAAGGGAAACTTTTACTGTGAGTATTGCTTTTGTTACTGCTTGTTACTTCGTTTCCAATATGGATAACCCACTTGGTTTTCTGTTTGGGAAAACTACTACCACTGCTAGGGTAGTAGATGAACCACCTCTTGTTGAGATAGATCCTTTTAAGATACCTACAAGTATTATTAATCGTGTTATGGATAATTATTATTTTGGGGATGGAACTGTCCATCCTGGTGATCACTTGCTTTTTATCCATGAATTATGCGGGTTGTTTAAGTGTGCAGGTATCACAACTGAACAGGTGAAGAAGAAGTTACTCTCCATATCCTTGAAAGAGAGAGATGAAGAATGGTATAAGCTGCTGAAGAATGGACAATCGATGGAATGGGAGGAGATGTCATCTCTCTTTTACTCTAAATTTTATCCTCCCAGTGAGATTCATAAGGATAGAAATCTTATATATAACTTTTGGCCTCTTGATGGAGAGAGTACAGCTCAAGCTTGGGGGAGATTGAAGTTACTAATGCTTAAATGTCCTATTCATGAACTCCCTAACAATATTATTCTTAATAACTTTTATGCTAGGATTTCTCTTCATGATAAAGATTTACTAGATGCTTCTTGTGCTGGATCATTCACACGTATGAAGGAAGAAGCTAAATGGGATCTTCTAGACCGTATTCAGGATAACACTGAAGCTTGGGAGAATGACAAAGGAAGAAAGTCAGGTATAAACTATGATTATGAATGCATTAAATCTTTTATGAGAACTCATGACTTCCGTGATATTAGCAATGAGTTTGGTCTTGATTCCCAAAGTATTGCCAATTGTTTTAAGGCCTTTGCCTCTTACATAGAAATTCCCAAGAAGAAGTGGAATAAGTACCATGCTCCGTATAAATATGTTGTTTATCATGTTTCAGTTAGAAGTACTCAAGTTTTTACTACTAATCATATTGTGCCTGAACCTCATGTTGAGAAAATGCCTTTCCCAGCTAAGGTAAACGAGCACTCTATGATTATTAGTGCAAATAACAAAGGTACAATGAAAACTGTGGAGCCCGGTAAGCATTTGAGTGATGAACCTACAGTAGCTATTGTGAAAGACACTGTCACTAGAAATATAGAGGATGAGCACATTGTCCTCTGTGAAGACGCTTCTAATATTATCTCTAATCCTAGTAATGCTAGAAAAGCTAGTGTTCCTGTGCTTTCTGTTAAAATTGGTGATCATTGCTACTATGGTTTATGTGATATTGGTGCTAGTTCTAGTGCTATTCCTTATGAGATTTACAGGGAAATTATGCATGAGATTGGTCCTTGTGAGCTTGAGGACATTGATGTGGTTATTCACCTTGCTAACAAGGAGACCATTTGCCCCATTGGCATTTTAAGAGATGTGGAGGTTCTTTGTGATAAGATTAAGTATCCTGCTGATTTTCTAGTGCTTAATTCAGCAGCTAACAAAACTTGTCCTATCATTTTTGGCAGGCCTTTCTTGAACACTTGTGGAGCTATTATTGATTGTAAGAAGGAAAAAAGTTTTAACTAAGTTTGATGGAGAGTCTTATGTGTTTAACTTTTCCAAATTTGCTAAAGCTCCTTGTGAAAATAGCTTGCCTAATAAAGATTTCAGGATGGAACAACTTGCTTCTATTGATCTGGTTTATGCCCTTGGACCTCTTTTTGATGACTGTAAGTATGCTTATTCTGATGATAAAGTTGTTTCCAGTGACAGTTATATTGTCAACTTTATTCAAAGTGCTACTAGAAGTTATTTTGAGAGAGGGAAACTTGGTTTTATGCATCTCAATGATGTTAAGTTTCCCCGTTTTATGTTGAAAGCTTTAAAGTTGCACATGTTTTGTCTTCCTATGCTTGTGACTTTTTGTTTCAATAATTCATTTTCTCATGATACCCCCATGCATAGGAAGTGGGTTAGACTCAAGTGTGTTGGTTATTTGCTTCTTGATGCTCTCTTTCACTTTAGATATATATCTCCTTTGTGAGCATCTTTGGAAGTTTCAGGCCTAATTTAAAGGCAATAAAGAAAAGTACGTGTTGGAAGATAACCCAAGAGTTTTGTCGAGTCTTGGAAGTTATTACCTCTATAATAACCGCTCTGTATCCTTTTTGTTTTGTTTTTTGTGTCAAGTTCAACTACTTTTGTGAAGTGGCTGTCCTGGGACAGATTTTTGTGCTGTATTGTAAAAATTCGTGAGGAAGCTCAGTACTTAGGATGGAGCTGCATTTTTATGTGATTGTTCTCCAGGTTGTTACCCAACTTTCATTAGTTATGCACTTTTTGATTTGAGCAACAGAAGGTCTTCGGAAAAATAAATCTTTACCTACTGGTCTGTTTTGACAGATTTCCGTCATCATTTGCATTTGCCTCTTACAGAAGCTTTTGTTTTGATGGGTTTTCAGTTGATGTGTGTACCAAAGTTTTATTGTTTTTGCTTACACTAATGTTGTCATTGAGGTTGTGCAAGGATTTTGTAAGAAGGAAATTTTCAGGAGAAAGAGAAAAGCAATCTGCAGAGTTCGTCTTTGAATAGGTAAAAGTGGTGAAAATAGAAGGTTCGTGAAACTCCAATCTTTTTATATTTTTGATGTTTTTAATACATAAGGGAAGTTACGAGACGAAACTGAAGAGGAAACGGAGCCCGGGGTGGACAAACCAACCCCAGGCGCAGGCCCGAACTCCGTCTTTGCCTCGTTTCTGTGTCAAAACCTTCCTTATGCATTAAAACTTCATAATATATAACCCCCTGGATCCCCTAGGTTCGTGTATCGTGTTCTCATTGTGTTTTTGTTTCAATCTGTTTCTGTCAGGAAATCTTCTCAAGTTTAAGAGCACCATGGCCTCCGCCAACAACAAAGGCAAGAAGCCCGAGGAAGAAGAACCTAAAAAACCCAAGGAGAAGGAGATTTCGGTAGGCTATGAAGGAGACATGGAGGAGGACAAGAAAATGGACACCCGCGCTACCGTTGCAAGCATTGGTTTGGTGGCATGATCTACCAAGCTTAAGAAGACAACACTGATGTCTACAGGAGGGAAATCTGGACTCATACTCTCTCTCTCCACAATCATCTCCTCCACGTAACGTAACAAGAGACCCTTCCATACACTTATACATGAATATCAATATCAACATGTGCCCAAAGGGAATTTTCCCTTGGTTTGGGATTTGCCTTGTTCTAACAATGCAGAGAAGGATCATGTTAAGGATGAAGAGTAGGGAAAGAATAACAATAACTGGGTTCTCGGACTGACATGATCATGAACCATATAGAGGAAAACTCGGAGCTAATCCGTACTCTTACTTTTGAGTTCGAGGAGTTGAAGAAACTTATTGAAGATCTTATCAAAAGAACACCACCACCACCACCGAAGGAGTAATTCGTCATCATGTTTGGCATCCCCTTGGCTTGTTCCAAGCTTGGGGGAGTGCCGCAGTATCACCACCAGTATCTTTTATATTTTACCTTTTTAGTGGATTCATATCTGTGGTAGAGAGGTTATCTTATAGTTTGGTTTGCATGTGGAAGTATCTCTCCTTTATTTGATTATCTTTGTATCCCTTGGTGTGAGTGCCTTTATTGGAGTATTAATGAGAAGTCTCATCTTTTACTTTTTGAACTTCTTATTTTTAGTTTGCAATCTCTATTATATGATGGATCTTGTTGATCAGTATTGGCACCACTTTGGGATCATCAAGTGGATCTAAATTAGTTTTGGCAAAACGAGTTCTGGTCAGTAGCATTACTATGAAAGAGAAAAAGAAAGAAAAATCCTACATGTATTTTGTATCATTTGTTTTCTTTCTTGTTGGCTCATAAGTTTAGTATTCTTTATTTAAGATTATTTTGTGTCTTCAAGGAAGATTGCATGTTTGGCTTTATTACTTATATGTTTGCTTGTTTCTTTCAGCTCTCTTGCTTGCTACCCATCCTTGCTAGCCAAAAACCTGTTTTGAGAAGGTACTTATCATTTTTCCAAATCCTTTGAACCAAAACTTCTGCCACTTGTGTCGACCATATCTACCTAGTAGCTTTTGCTATTCCAAGCAAATTCTCAAGCTTCATCTACCTTTCGAATTAAAAAGTATTTTGTTATGTGAAAACTAGTTAGTAAAGCTCTCACGAACTTGATGGCACACTTTATTTACCTGACCCTAATAGACTTGAACCATTGTGAACATCGAAGTTGTACATGCTTGCATCTATACGTTGGAATTAGCAGAACCGTGCTGTCACAGGAAATGTTTTCAACATTGCACTTGTACTTTGTACACAGTTGATATCGTGCTCTTTTGTCTATGGATGTCAATGGTGTGAAATAAAGAGGGGACTTGTAAGTCCATGGAGTTTGTATCCTATGTTAGAGAAACGCCTAGGCCGCTAGCCTAAGCCATGCTTAATCATGGTGGAAACTTGCACCATCACCATAGTGAGTCATCTATGAAGCATCCTCAATAAAAAGCTATGCACATAGTAAATAAAAAGATCGCTGAGATGCTCATTGTCTGCGTGCCTTGTCATTTTGGTTATGGGAAACTCCTGTACCATGTGCAAAGGGTACCCCATTGGCGGTTCTCAATGATATGCAAATACTTACAATGACAAGAACTTACCTGGGCCCAAAGTTGAGTATGCATGAGGAGTGGTCCTCATATTCAAGGGACATGAGATTGCCAACTTATATTTCGTCAAGCATATACTCCATCTTTGTTCACTTTAACTTTAATCATCTCAAGATGCGTATGATAGGGGCAATGAGGGCTCAAAGCTAGTAAGTACCATAATCTTTTGAAAGCTCTTTATGACTTGTAATCCCTGCTGCCCTTTATAAAGGGACATTTCTCCTAGTTACCAGTTGAGTTAGTAAACCTACTTCCTCTCTATCTTCAGCAAGCAGATGAGTTGTTGTGTTTCAAGCATTCATATGGTGATTTATTCAATCATGTTCTTTATCTTCCCTGTTTGCACAAAACTCTTATCTATTGAGTATTACTTTGAAAGCCTTCACTTGTGAAAAACCTTTTTGAGCAAAGAGTGCTCTTGTTTTGAAACTTCTACAAAAAGCTTTTGTGAAACTGTTTGCTAGGTGTTCTCTGACCAATAACAAGTTTACCAATTCCAATTATGAGTTATCTTTATGCATCTCTATTGTGACTGTTGTACTTGGTTGCAAGCTAAGTTATATAATGGTGAGTTGCTTTCTTCTATGAGTTGTGCAATGGTAAGTGTGATGCTTCTTGTTCGTATTCTTTTATCGAAACTTCACTCCATAAACCTGTGAACTTGTTTACTGAGCTCAGTATTCGCTTGGGGACAAGCGAAGTCTAAGCTTGGGGGAGTTGATATGCCCAATTTGCATCACCCTTCTATATCATAATTTACCTCTATTCATTTATATTTGTCTTATTATGAGGTATTACTTATGGCTTTTCATCTGTTTATGCATGTTGGATGATTCTTGGAGGATGGACTGCTGGAGTCTGGATTCTGATGGAAAAGAAGGCGTTTCAGTGCAATTTCGCAAAGATCAAAAAAATACCAGAAAAATATGGAAACATATTATTTCACCAGAAGATGAAGGAAGCCAGAAGGAGGGACGAAGTGGGGCCTGAGGGGGCCCACAGCCCCCTAGGCGCGGTCCCACCTGACCCCGCACCTAGGGCTGGTGTGGCCCACCTTCCCTGCCTCCGACTCCGCCCCTTCGCCTATATATTCCCTACAAAACCCTAAGGTTCGGGGAGCGACCACAGATAGATTTCCTCTGCCTCTAGGGGCGGAAAACATCGAGAGAGAAAGATCTCTCCGGCAGACAGATTTCTGCCAGAGGAATTCCTTCCCGGAGAGGGGAGACCATCGCCATCAACACCGTCATCAAGCTAGGCTTCATCGGGATCATCATCATCCACACCATCATATCCACCAGCACCATCATCACCACTTCGTCCCGCTGTAACAATTGTGTTGGATATTGCTTTAGTTCTTAGGGGAAACTTTCTCGGTGTTGGTTACTATTGTAGTTGATGCTTGTGAGTGGAACCATTGGATTATTGTTTATGTTCACATTGTTATCCATTATCATATCATCTTTGATCTCGATCCATATGATGTCTTGTGAGTAGTTCGTCTAGTTCTTGAGGACATGGGAGAAGTCATATTGTTAGTAGTGAATCTGTGATGAGTTATTATTCAATGGTTTAGTATTTAAGTTGTGGTGCTATTCTTATAGTGGTGTCATGTGAACGTCGACTACATGACAATTCACCATTTACGGGCCTAGGGGAATGCATTGTGTATTTGGCTACTAATTGTGGGGTTGCCGAAGTGACAGAAACCTGAACCCCCGTTAGGACACCTTTGTACAAGGGAACGTAGGATCTCAAAGTTTAAGGCTATGGTTAGATTTATATCTTAATTACTTTCCTGTAGTTACGGATGTTTGCAGGGAGTTTAATCACAAGTATGTATTGGTCCTAGGAAGGGCGGTATGTTAGCACAGGTTCACCCACACAACACTTACAACACCAGAGAAGAGTACTCGGCTATTTGAAGCGAAAGCACTTGACAGAATTCCCATGTGTCCTCAAGAACGTTTGGTCCTTATAAGTATTTCCATCGGCTTGTCCTTTGCTAAGAAAGGATTGGGCCACTTGCTCCATTTGTTTGTTACTTTTGTTACTTGCTCCTTGTTTTGTTGCCTTGTCAGAAAACCACTAAAAATCCGTTTGCTATGTATTCATAGGGATTACCTGCTCCATACCACTGTTCAACACCTTCCGCTCCTCGTTGGGATCGACACTCCTATTTATCGAAAGTACTACGATACACCCCCTATACTTGTGGGTCATCATCTGCCCCCGGCCCCGATGGGCTTCCTGTGAGCTTCTTCCAGACCTTCTGGGACCAGCTCCTCCTGGTGATCATGCAGATGTTTCAGGAGTTTTACATGGGTACTTTAGTGATGTCGCGGCTGAACTTTGGGGTGATTACCTTAATCCCCAAGGTCGTGGGAGCCACAGATATCCGTCAGTTCCGCCCGATCATGGTGATCAATGTCATCCAGCGAATATTCGCCAAGGTCTGTGCTCTACGCCTCGCCCCTGTTTTGGAGAGGCTCGCTCACCCCCTCCAGTTCACCTTCCTCAAGGGACGCCTGATTCATGACAATGTCCTGGCGCTTCATGAGATCATTCATGAAGTTAAGGCGCGCCGTCATAAAGGGGTGTTCCTTAAGCTGGACTTCTAGAAGGCCTACGACTGCTTGGAATGGTCCTTATTGAGGCTAGTTCTAGAGAGGAGGGGACTCGATGACCGCGTGATCGGCTGGATCATGCAATTTGTGATGAGTGGGCGGACGGCGGTCAACGTCAACAGAGAGATTGGCCCCTACTTTAGTCCGTCCTGCGGGGTTAGACAGGGGGGGTCCTATCTCCCCCTTACTGTTTAACGCTGCGGTGGATGCCCTTGCAGAGATTTTGGATAGAGCCAAGATCGCTGGCCACATTTCGGGTGTGGTTGGGCATCTTATCCCTGGTGGGGGTATCTCGCACCTGCAATATGCGGATGATACCATGATCTTCTTCGCCGTCTACAGACACATACTCGGAAGACATGGAAGCGAAGGCGATCACCCGCCTACTCAGCATGGCCCTCGGTTTCGACTGTAGTGGTTCCTTCTCTTTGTGTATACATCTGGGTTCCTGTTATTTGTCCGAGTCACTCGCCCTAACCATGTTTTATTTGTGAGTGACCCATACCAGCGACTTTAATCTGTGTTGCTGTTTATTTCTACGGATTATCAACATAAAAGGTGATTAGACGGACTAAAACTCCAGCATATTTTCTCAAAGTCAAACCGTACACTAGAAATTGTGTGCACAAATTCAGACCCAGCAGTACGCTGAGCTTCAATCATATTGTTCCATGGATTGCATAACCTTGGGCGTCACACACCCGGCTAGAACAAAATAGTTCTCCGCCGAGACAAGACATTGTGTGGTACGAGCTCTTTAGCAGATTCTAAACAATAAGTTTCCGACACATCCTATTCTCAAGCTAGCCGCTCTTATGTTTTTCCTTAATCCTTATAGCAAAAGACATGTGTGGGAGAGAAAGGTGTTGAAATTCAATTAGGTGTCTGGCAGGCAGAGAGAACACATTTCTTTGGTGGTCGTATTTATAGGGATTGTCGGCCAATGGCCACAGAAAATGTGGCTGCTGGAAACATTTATATCAAGGAAGTGTCGTGAGAGATTTCAGCACATAGTGTCTTCATAAATAATGTCCGTTTCCACTCTCCAATAGCACGATGCAATGAGGGTATGTGAAATTTTCTATTTTGTACTTGGTCGATATGTATTTACCCTTTAAAAATCGATGAGCCAATTCATTTTGTTGTCTCCAGGTTAAATAATATGTGCGTAATGTTACATGAATTACCAATGGAAGGAAAATACACATATCATTCCCAAGGCGAGAAACTATATTTGTCCTGTTCTTTGCTCCAAAAGATCCTAGACGAGAAAAGCATTAATTCCTCCAAAGTCCCGACCCATGTTTCAGACTAGGTGCTAGACTATCTGGTTAGATTTTAGCTTCCTTCTCATGCGCTACCTGGGATCCAAATTGAATATCCGCCTTCGGGTATGCATTATTTATTTTGTAGTGACGTTCTTGGTCGTCCTACCTCTTGCATGTATTTGGTCATCTTTTCCGTGACTGGATAGATACGGTCTGTGACTCCGTGCATCCTGGAGTCAGGGGCGCGGAGGTAGGAACTAAAGATTAAGGGGAGCCAAACATGGTAATCGTTCATTAAGGGAGCCAAACATGGTATGGTGGTTTTCACTAAAATTAGTCTCTAAATCAGGCTTATGCATATAAAATACGTTTGCTACGGATGCCATGGGGGGTGGTGTGAGTGTGTGGGGGGTGGGGTGGGTGGGTGGGGTCTTGATCGAACCTATATTCGCCCAATGGGGGTGGGGAGGGCAAGGCTAATGCCTGAAAGGTTGTCACACGTCGTTTTTGTATCGTAATCATCATTATTTTGGTGTATCCCAAAATTCTCAATATTTGGATATGAAACTTTGCAGATATATATAGATATATAAATATGTATCCACATACCCAAATCAATAATTCATTGAAACGCCTAAAATCTTCTTCCATTTCAAAAAATACCAGGCTCCAAAATGACACACTTGAGAAAACACCTAGTTTTCTATATACAATTGGAGTACGGGGCAGTAGCCTAGTGATTAAGTTGCAGTTGGCGCATCCCAGCGATCGGAGTTTGATCCCTGTCAAGGATGAATTTTTGTAATTCTCACGTGGACCCGTTTCTACTATATCAAAAAGGTGTCAAATTCCTCCTAGCATTGTTTTATTTTTTTATATACAGGATGCTGCCCAGGGATCTACAGTAGTACTATTCTTTCGAACAAAGATGTTATGGTAACTATGGTGCTAGTGTACTGCGAGTGAAATCGTCTCAGTCCTAGTTACATGATATTTCCCTATACAAAGTTCTTAAAGTGCACCCGCAAAAAAAAGTTATTAAACTGCATGGATATAATAGTTACACTTGAGTGGCATAAACCGGTTATTCACGTCATTTTTGTATCGTAATCATCATTATTTTGTTGTAGCCCAAAATTCTCAATATTTGGATGTGAAACTTTGCAGGTATATATAGATATATAAATATGTATCCACATACCCAAATCAATAATTCTTTGTAAATATGTATCCACATACCCAAATCAATAATTCTTTGAAACGCCTAAAATCTTCTTCCATTTCGAAAATAACAGGCTTCAAAATTACGCACTTGAGGAAACCCCTAGTTTCCTATATAAAATTGGATTACGGAGCAGTAGTCTAGTGATTGGGTCGCAGTTGGCGTATCCCAGCGACCGGAGTTCGATCCCTGCCAGGGATGAAATTCCGTAATTCTCACGCCAACCCGTTTCTACTATATCAAAAAAGTGTCTAATTCCTCCTAGCATTGTTTCATTTTTTTTATATACAATTGGATGCTGCCCAGGGATCTAGAGTAGTACTATTCTTTCGGGCAAAGATGTTATGGTAACTATTGTGCGTGTACTGCGAGTGAAATCGTCTCAATCCTAGTTACATGATATTTCCCTATACAAAGTTCTTAAAGTGCACCCGCAAAAAAGTTCTTAAACTGCATGGATATAATAGTTACACTTGAGTGGCATAAACCGGTTATTCCTAGACAAATAGGTTAGTTTGAAAAAGATAATCAAATTCTTGCAATGTAAATCAGGATGCATGATCATGATCTAGTCTTAGACACTGGTAAACATATTTTCAATACTAGCTGTTACTGAAGAATTGCTAGCATCGTAGACAGGCCTGTCGGATGCAAAATCCTGAAGTGTAAATTAAAAGCAATGGATTTACAACACTGCATCTCACTGCAGCTCGTTTGGACTTGGGAACAGCTTAACAACAAAATACTCCGGCATTAACAGACCGTGTGGTCTAGCCATCTAAACTGAAAAGTTAAGACAATGTCCCATCATGTCCAAGCCCACTGTTACCACAGGAGAAAAGGTCGTTGCCCGCCTCACGTTGTCCTTTTCAAGCATGTTGGGTAGGTCACGAGCTTGCTAACAGGCCACAACATCCTCAACGTCACTTCACCATTGTAGATACCAGTGCTTGAGAGGTCGTTTCAACATCCTCAACGTCACTTCACCATTGCTGACAGGCCACAACATCCTCAACATCACTTCACCATTGTAGATACCAGTGCTTGAGAGGTCGTTCCTCCACAGCAGCCAGTTCGTTCTCGGACAAGCTAGAGGATAGAAGATATGGAATCGGACGTATTATTCGAGCATAGAGCCAGCTAGAGAGAACGGGCTGCAGCGTTCTCTCAGTTATCGCTATACGTGAGTTCACAATGGAACAGCGTGCACAAGAAGAGGTTCTGAGCAAAAGTTAGAGAGCAGAGAAAATCAGTTTCATCGAGAGGCTACTTATCCTAGGTTGGAATAAGAACAGCAGAGGAGAAGCTGAAATGTGCAATGTTGCCCGCGATCAGTTCCCCATATCTCTCAGTCCCACAAGTTTCTACTCGATCGGCTCCCACCCAAATAGGCCTGGTTTTGAACCATGGCATTCAACTTGCTTTGTTTATTTTTCTTCCTTCCATCTTGCAAAAACCATGGGTTTATACTATCATGTTCGCTCTATGCTACTCTATCCACCTTTTATAACAGGGTTTACCTGGACGTACGCGTAAGCAGTCTATTTTACAATGTCTTTTTATTTTTAAGACAACAAATAAAGTCTTACTATATGAATTAATTCTCTTGATTGTTTATCATGCCCATGAGCAGGGAGCATGTGGTTTCTGTCTAGGACCGTCCCAATTTCTCTTGTGAAGTTTTAGGCAATTAGACCTAGTCTTCATAAATATCCAGTTATCACAATCTTGTTTTGGAGATTTTAGGTAATTAGGTTGCCATGGGCGTTACAAAAGGAGATTTTCTATGGCGAGCTTATTTTGGAGATTGAAATTCCATTAGAGCATGATCATTATCTGGAGCTAATTAACATAAACCTACAAAAACACATATAATAGAGCAACAACAAGTAGGGATCTCCGGAGATTTTATTTTTTAGTACAAGGGTCTCCTAATACTTTTCCCCTGAGATTGATAGGGAAAAGCCTCCCCACTATTTGTTATTGTATCACCCCAAAACGAGTTTGAGCAAACGAGAGAAACAAGGGGGTGAACATTTAGTTATAGTTTGAAAGAATGAAGGATAGGAGGGATGTCATCTTATTTTTTCTTTCACCAAGGTATCTATTGCACCAAACTGCTAAATCGGTGGCACATCTTACTAGGATTTCATCAATGGAGTTGGAAATCAAAAGTTCTTGCTTCCAGAAGATATGATAGCAAAACTACCCAAGTCCTTGCTCACATAGTTAAAACAAACAAAATGATCATCTAGCATATAAAGTTGTTGCCAAAATTTGGTCCTACAGAGATTCTAAGATATCACAAAGATAAGTCCCTCAATTTTATGTAGCAATGACCTAAATTACACAATTAGAGCCTATATCACCGATTTATGCTTTTTGCATGAACAAGTCAGCCAATCTAGCAGTTGGTGGTACTTGGATATTATTCTAGGTATATAACTTTATTTTTTTAACAAAACAAAGTTGCCACGACTTTCATTTGCACCCCTTCATTCTACATTGGTCTATGCTTTGAGATCAGTGAGAAAACATAGTCACATTCCCTCATATCCCATGCGTTGTACTCTCTACACCCAATACAATTCAAATTTTACAGTTAGACTTTAAAAATCTTGTTTATTATTAAAATGTTAGATTTATGAACCGTTCATGGTTGTGTAAAAATCTTCAAAATAAGGCCAATGTTGGATATACTTGCTCAAATTAAAAACCTTGGTTTTTGATATCACAATGAAACATGTACAAAACATAATGAAATAAATTTATAAACACAATGTAACTTATGTGACATTGAAAGAAATATCAAATATACAGTGCAATTGTATTGACATTAATATAAACATGTATGAGAAAGGATGTTGTATGGTACAATGTGAAGACACGTGACATCCATATGGAAAGGGTGAAGATAAGAGTGGTGACACCAAATCCTGTTTAATTTACTCGAGGAATATGGCACATGGTTTCAAGGGAATGCAAAGTCAGTGAAATCATATGCACGCTAACCAAATAATTTTGTAATGGTCATTTGATAGCGATAGAAAAAGTATATGTTGGCTTGAAGGCAAACCTTATCGCCATTTGTGTGAACACACATGAATTGTGTAAATGGTAACTCAACGTTGGTACTTGCATTGAAGTGACTTTTTGATGCTTTTGTTGAGTATTGAGTCCTATCGTATAACTCATACTAGCTGGGATGCACATTGATATATTTTGTCAGTAGGAAAGTTTTATCAGCGAGCGCCTCCACGACAACATGTGTATACGTATAAGGTAATGAAGTCGGCAGATTGATCAAAAATTCAGAAACATTACATACACCACTCAAATCATTGAAACTAGTTATTTTGTTTGCATCGAAAATATTTCAGGCACCACTCAGTCCACTGAAACTTGTTATTTGGTTTGCATCTCAGTTGAAGGACCAAAAAGTAACTTGAAATTGATTAATCTAACCAAAATTTGAATTTTATTTAGATTCATAACTGAAGTTCCTATAATATTTTGGGTGAAAGGAAAATATTTTGGTACCTACTAAATTTCTGAAAATTTTGGTTAACTTTGATTGAAATATGGGTTTAGAGTTTGGACATGGCATCAAAGGTGAATCACCCGGCTGGTTAGAGCGTGGCCCTCGGGTTAGACTCTGGTGGTTGTTTTTCTTTGTGTATGCATGTGGGTTGCTGTTTAATTATTTGTCTGGGTCACTTGCCTATTCACATTTGTTTTTGCGATGGCCCTTTCCAGGGATTTTTGTGTGTGTGGATATTTCTTTCTCTGGATTATGAACATAAAAATGCAACCATACAAACCAAAACTGCAGCACATGATGTCTAAGTCAAACTCGGCACTAGGAATTGTGTGGTCAAATTCAGATGCAGGAAGAGAACGTGCACGCTGAGTTTGGTGATATCATATTATTGGCTAGATTGTGCGAACTATTGTGTCACAACCGGCTACAAGCTCTTCGTAAAGAATAATTTTCCGATACATCCTATTCTCAAGCTAGCCTCTCTTATGCTTTTCCTCGAATCATTGTATAGCTACAGACATGTGTAGGAGAGAAAGGTATGGAAACTCAATTATCAGTCAAGCATGGAGAGAGAACACACTACTTAAGTGGTCGAATTTATAGGGATGGTTGGCCACACATGATGTGGCTGCTGGAAAGATTTATATCGAGTAAGTGTCATGAGAGATCTCAGCACATAGTGTCTTCATAAATAATGTTTGTCTCCACTCTCCAATACGATGCAATGAGGATATGTGCCATTTTCTATTTTGCGCTTGGTCGATATATACTTATCCTTTATAATTCAATGAGCCAAGTCATTTAGTTATCTTCATGTTAAATAATATGTTCATACCGTACAAGAAGTGTCAATGAAATGAATATACACATATCATTCCCAAGACAAAAGCTATATTTCTCCTGTTCTTTGCTCCAAAAGATCCCAGAGGAGAGAAACATTCTTCGTTCGGTTCTGATACATGTTTCAGACTAGATGCTGGTCTTTTGGATTAGATTTTAGCTTACTTATAATGAATTATTTCTAGTGTAGTAGTGTTGTTAGTAGCCTTAGCGCTCTCGTGTATTTTCTCATCCCTTTCAGGGAAGGTTGTCACGCTTGGTACTGGTATCAGTAGGCACCCCTAGTTTTTGATGTACATTTGGATGTTGCCTAGGGATGTACATTGCTACTTTTCTTTTAGGAAAAGATGTTAATATGTCTCATACAAATATGATGACGCTGCAACAATGTGTCTACGAACGAAATTGTGAAGCATACAATAGATAGTCTTAATAGGGTGGCATGACCGTATAAAAGATCGTTGGGAGCCATGCATTTCTCGTACGGTCTCTGCAACAACTTAACAACACAATAGGGGCCGACATTCTCTTAGTCCACAATGGAACATTGTGCACAAGAAGCAGTTTCCTCGTGAGGCTACTTAGCTTAGGATGGAATAAGAACATCTTAATTAGGAGAAGATGACTTGTACAAGATCAGTTCCCTACGTCTCTGAGTCCCACGAGTTTCTACTTGGCCCCCACCCAAAGGCCCTTTTTTTTCTAGTATTTTTCTTCGTTCCATTTTGCAAACGCAATGAGTGGTATTGTCAGGTTTGCTCTATGCTACTCTATGCACTTTTATATCAGGGTTTGGCTGGACTCATATGTAGTCCGTTTCACAATAATGCCTTTTCCTTTTAAAAACAACAATTACGTCTCACTATGAATTAATGCTCTTGATTATTTATCGTGCCCACAAGGAGGGAGCATGTGGTTTCTATCTAGGACCACTTCCAGTTTCTCTTGTGAAGTTATAGGGCTCGTCTTTATAAAGCTCCAGTTAATTATAACAACCTCGTAAAGCTTAGGATGATAGAGCATCTTATTAACCGCGTTAAAAATGAAAATTTGTTATTGAGAGCTTATTCTAGAGATTGGCACCGGGTATCTATTGCACCAAAAATTGCTAAATCTGTCGCACATCCTCAAGAGCCCTATTTTAGCATAGAATTTGTATTTTCTATGCATGCCACACAAAAATTGACTTTTTTGTGAAACGAATTTGTGAATACCTAGAATGTGGAGATGTACGCGCTGTTAATTATTTTTAGAATTTTTTGACATTTCAAAAAAATTAAAGTACATTTCAAATAAAGGGAGCATATGCACCCAAGAGCCAAAACATACTTATGTTGGATTTATGAACCGTGCATGGTTGTGTATATGTGTCAAAATCTAAAAAATAAGACCAATATTGGGTATACTTGCTCTAGAATATTCAACTCACAATGAAACATGTCCAAAATAATAGTGAAATATATGACCCAATGTAACTTATGTGACATCGATAGAAATCTCAAATAAGAAAATGTCGAGAAACACAATGAAATTGTATTGGGATTTATATAAACACATCGTGACCCATCTTAAACAGTGAAGCATGATATATATGAGAGAGAATAATGCATGGTAAAATGTGAAGACAAGTGACAGCCACAAGGAAAGGGTGTCAATGAAATCATAAGCAAGGTAACCAAATAAAAAATTTATGGTCAAACTTTCTTATAGAGATTCACATCTTATATCATGCTCTTTCATATTCTATCAATAAAATTCAGAGTGTTCCATCAAATAAAATATAAAATTCAGAAGCATCAACACAATGCAGGTCGCGTGCGCGACCACCAGTGAAGAGGAATCACAATGGTTCGGCGTTAGCTCAGGAGAATTTTATTTGTGTGCAAATTTCATACAGAGGACAGAATGTAATCGGACTGACTATGAAATTTAATGGCAAGGAATCACTATGCCGGTCTCTTTATATGAAATCGACTGGGAGCCTGTTTAGTAAAAAACATCTTATTACTTAGGCTGCTATGATTATTACTTAGTGTGTTACAATCCAGAAGAAACGATGATAATTAGCTAGAAACAAGTGTGCAAAATCCAAAACGCCTATCTTGCCTTGAAGATGAAGAATCAAATAATTTTGCAATTCTGGAATAGTAGTAGGAGTATAATATTGTTGTCTGTTGTTCTGTCAGCGCAAGTCAACAAGCTCACCAACGACATCTCCTCTATGGCCGTTCTCAAGGGGTGGTTCTTGTGCAGCTTCCGGTCCCTGTCCGGAGGACATGAAAGATGGAACCGATCGCATAACTCGTGCAAATGTTGTAATCACGTCGAATACACTGTAACGTCACTAGCTACATCGTTTGCTTGGTTGACGATATATACGTTTGGACTCTATATCATACGTAAGCTCACAATTAGAAGAGAAATAGACTCGAATAAACAGGAAAAGCTAGAGGCTACTCAGCCTAGCTCAAAACAGCAACGGAAAAGGAGAAGGTGGCCAGTGCACACATGCACACTCTTTCAGTTCTCCATGTCCACGAGGTGTAATTTGCCTCCCATCAAACGGCTGAGTTAGAACCATGGAAATCGACTTGTTTTGTCTCTCTTCCACTGCTTAAGAACTGTATGTAGTAGTGTCATGTTCTCTCTATGCTATTCTATCCACTAAAGGCTACTGATTATTGAAACTACAATAATTTACTAAGTAAAGGCTATTAATTATCTACCGTGCCGTGAAAATGGAACAAGTGGTTCCTGTCTAGGATCACTTATATTTTCTCTCATGAAGTTTCCGTGACATGCAACACGATTTATAAAGCTTATTAGGATGCCAGTGTATCTTATTTCTTGCATTGCAAATGGATTACTACCTTTTGAAACTTTATCAACAAGAAACAATGATAATTAATTAGATACAACAAGTCTAGAAAAGCCAAAGCTCTTCTGTTTATTTCGTTAATGAATCAGAAGCCTAATTTTTATGCTTTATCTCCTCCACACAACCTCGTTGTTACGCTCCTATGTTTCAGAACACGATAGAGCGAATTATTCAGGTGTTGCAAGGAACACCAGCGGTGTCAGCGCATTAGGCGGAGTGTGGCAAAGTAGAAAGAAGCTAGCGCCAAGAAGCACAACAAAGTCGTTGGAAACAGAGGTTACTCAATGTCGATTGACGCATCCTTCTTGATCGGCACATAATTTAGCAACTTATTCATGTGTTCCCGACGTCTCTTAAGCCCACGATTTGAGTCGCTAACATTTGAAACCTATAAAACGACTTCTTATCGTTGATTCTTCTTTCCACTCTTCCATATTGGAAGTTCCACTTTACAGAAATTATTGTGTTATGTTTACTCTATGACACTTGATTCTTTATTTATATGGTTGGGTTGGACGCATTTGCAACCATAATATTAAATATTCCACTAAATGAAGGCTATTAATTATTAGCCCTGGCTACAGACAAAGAGCATGGGGTTCTTACAAACACATTCTTTAGGAGGTAGGAATGAACTTATCATCCTTAGGATTTATGGAACATTGGTTATGAGAAACCACATTTATCCCGACATGCCGAGTGAGGCTGCTAGCATCATATTATTGGCATTCCAAACAAAATAGTCTACAAAAATCTCATTCAAAAAATGTGATGATTTAACGGGCTGGGTGAATATGAAGCTTTGAAGCATTCCACTCACTCACACGGTTTGTCAAAATATTCGAGGATAGTCAAACTTATGTAGGTTTAGTATTCTGCAATTTCTTCACCAAACACCGAGATAAAAAGGGTGGAGATAAAGATCGTACCATGGTATCAAAGAACTTTGTTCTAATTATTGGTTGATCAAGGATCTTCCTTCTTCGTGTTTGTTTTAGTGTCTTTAGACTCAAGTACTTTGTGTGATTAGTGAAGTCAAATTGCTTATAAAAAATATCACACATCTTTAAAAGCATCCAAATGGCCACAATATTGACCGAAACATTACAACACACAAGCTACCAGAGCCAGGCGAGAGCAAAGGACCAGAGAAGTTGCACTTAAAAATTAGACATAATTGTCCATAACCAGCATTAACGGTGCCATGCATCTTCGGTGTCCCCCTTTTATTTGAACTTTAACAAACAGAAACTCGTGGATGGACAGGATAGCACGATAACCATTCGTCTCAAAGACCGTACGAACCCACCCGAAATCCGTATGGTCCGCTTAGACGTATACGCACCATACACGTATACTCACGTGCTCGTGGCAGGCGGAAATCAAAAGGTATATAGCTGTAGCAACAAAATTTTAAAATATGGCATGCAAAGACGTAGATATCTCGCGATAAGGGGAGGTAGGATCAGCAAGTGGAAACGTGAAGTATATCTAACTCGCCCGAGTACACCTATACGAAGGTATACAAAGCCTCGATATGGGTTTTGATGGGTGAAAAGAAAACTGTCTCATGCAAACTTAAGTTTGAGGGGAAGGGGATGAGGACAATATATTTTTGAACATGTATCACATGCATCTTCGGTGGCCATGGAGTTAAGAACACCGATGTTTCTGCTTGGTGAGTTCTAAGGCTTTGTTTCCTAGTGGCGGGATTCTGGCCGCCACTTTGTTAGTCGTGTCCGTTAACTGCAATGTGACAACTTCGATCAAATGCATCCCTGCTTGGTTGATGCCACACTTTTTTCCATGTCCATCGAATCATCTAAACCATTGGAAAATCTGAAAATTGAATAGATCAATCTCAACCATCCAATTTGTTTTAATAATATAGTTCATAGATAATGAACTAGCAGTTCGAAATGGCGCCATTTCATGGAGTGAATGAATTCTTCACCAAACGAGTAAAGCAACCCTGCTGACTTATGTGCAAAGGGAAAGGAACAACCATCTCTTTACCGATGTTTCATGTTCCCTTATGTTTTTTCATTGAAAGTCATGTGTGAAGTTTTGAACACCCGTTATTATCTCAGCCGTTCACGTCTCTATATCATTGTTGCCAGTACTCTAGTTATATATGTGATATGGAAGGATAAATGTGTTGGGGGAAGATACACATCCCTCGCTGTTTGCGGTGAACTCTGAGGATAGCTTCAATGAACAGATATGCAGTGAAAATACAATAACGAGCACATGCACATATGACACAAGAAATTATGTGGAAAAAACCTCCTCCAGGTGAGGAGGGAAAAAACCACGGGTGTGGACCAACCGGTCCGCGCGAGCTTCGCTATAAGCAACTTGGGTACAAAGTCTTTTCTAGAACATCTAGAGATATACAACACACTCAGCATGTTGCCAACCAATAACAATAACAACCACTTGAGAGAAAGATTACAGCAAAATAGAGTATTTCAATTTTTATCCTCTTCGGTAATCAGCATATTGCTCTTAAACCGCAGATCCAATTAGGACCAAACTTGGTACACAAGCTTACATACGAGTACCTAACATACATGCCAAATTTCAGCTCATTCGCACATCGCAAACTGTTCGTCTACCAAAACTTCTCTCTGCAAAAACTGCAGCAGTCCGAACTGACTAAACCGCTTCCAAATTTGTACTACACTGACCCAAATTTTAAACCAGCTAACCAGATCAAATTACTCAAAGCAAGGAACAATCTCACCAAGATTGGATCTAATATAAACACGTTTTAGCCTCTAAACACCATCTTGAAGATAAACCTGTCATATCTAACAAATCTGGACAGAAATCACCTCTCCTTCTTCTTCCTCTCTTCTCACTAGGTTGTAGTGTTCTTGTATGTTCTCTCACCCTCTCACACAACATCCATGATGGCTTGATTGCTCATCTCACACTCTCACTCTCATAGAGTATCTTACACACACTCTTTGATTGAGTCACAACCACCAAGGGTGGCTAGGGTTTCTTTTCTACTCATCTTCCAAGGAGCACCTCAGCCGTTGGATACGAACCTCGATCAATAGTTGAAATGTGTTGGACTTTCACGAATGATGTTGGGCTGCCAACGCACCTCCATATGGAGGGACATGGCCCAACAAACTCCCCCTCTCGACATCATGGAGGATCTCACTTTCAACCGACAGTCATGCCGGTGAGCCAACGTACCTCGACCTTCCCCCTTGGTCAACATATCAACCCCATTGTCATTTACGTGCACCTTCTCAATTTGAATTGGTTGGAATTTAGCACATCTCAAATCTAATGATAGCAAACATCAATATGCTTCGACCTCGAATGAACACTTGCATTCTTACTCGGATGAATGGCACTTTGGTTATCACAAAACAGCACATACTTGTCTTGCTCAAAACCAAGCTCCCAAGCCAATCATTTCAGACACAATAGCTCCTTGCTCGCCTTAGTTACTGCGATGAACTCGGCCTCAGTTGTGTTCAGCGCCACACACTTTTATAACCTACTTTTCCATGCCACTACTCCCTTTGAATGGGTAATCAAATAACCTGAAGTAGACTTCGTTCCATCGACATCTCCAGCCAAGTATGAATTTGAGTATGCAATCAACTTGGGCTCACTACCACCAAAGAAAAGCTTTATATTAGTGTTTCCCTAGAGATACCTAAAAATTCACTTCATGGCTTCCCAATATGGTCTTCCTGAATTGGATATAAATCTTCTCACAGTACTAACCGCTTGAGCAATATCAGACCGTGTGCACACCATAACATACATCAAACTCCTAACAGCCGAAGCATAAGAAACTTTTTGCATTTCCTTTTCATGGAGTGAACGGATTCTTCACCGAACGAGTAAAGCTACCCTGCTGGCCTTTGTGCAAAGGGAAAGGAACAACCATCTCTTTACCGATGTGTCATGTTCCCTTATGTATTTTTATTTAAAGTCATGTGTGAGGTTTTGAACACCCATTATTATCTCAGCCATTCACGTCTCTATATCATTGTTCCCAGTTCTCTAGTTATATATGTGACATGGAAGGATAAATGCATGTCGATCTCTAGGAAGAGCTTGATGCAATGATGTATACGGTGAAATATAAAACACAAACACATTAATTTTTATAATGGTAACTCAAGGTTGGTACTTACGTTTTGTGGAAGTCAATTTTGAACATTTCACTTGAATATTTGGCACTGTACGTCTTCTGTACCAACTAGGATGGTAGCCCCCGCAAATGAGAGGACATGATCTATATTTTTCGTAGAGAGATGAAAAACATTGTCTTTACTATGTCAAAATTTCTGGGAAATAAATTTATTGATTTTCTTGACATTCACATCATTTCATAGAAAATAGGAGGCTAACTAAGAACAATTTATTTGTAGCGTGCAAACTTCTAATTCATATAGGCAAAATAGTGGAGTATCATATTTAATTTAACCGGAAGAAATCCAAAGAAAAATTGGAATAAACAGACTTATAGGAGACTCTTCGTGCTCAAATCCAGTGATAACAATTGTGAGAGTCAAACATGTCAGGGTGCTGAGATGCCTGCTTGATTTCAGATGTGCTGAGAATCAGTTAAATACCTCCTAGCCCAAGGTACGATGTGACACTACTTTTGACCAATGTTCCTTGTTCCAAAATGATTCTCATGTTTTTTTTATTGACAGTCGTGTCTGGGATTTTGAGCTCCCATTTTTATCTCAGCCGTTCACTTCTCAATATCATTGTTGCCATTTCTCTAGTAGTGTCGTCATACTACAGTAATTAATATGGAATGAAAATTTTGTGTCGATCACCTTGATGCTATGATGAATACATGCGGTGAAATATTAGCACAAACAGATTAATTAATTAAGAGTGAATTCCACTTTTTACCCCATGTTTGTCATTTTGTGACGCTAGTTACCCCATTTAATTTTTTGTGCCATGTTTTACCCCGTATTTATGATGGTCTGTCAGCTTTGACCCCCTTTAACCATTTTCCCCCGTTCCTGACAGCTCGAGCCCACCGACATCCCACGTGGATGCTGAATCAGGAAGCCAGGTCGGAGGCGTATTTCAAAATTTCTGCTTCTTACCTATTTCAACCGACCAAAGCCAGCCCACACCCAGAGCCCACAAAATCAGCCTAAACTAACCTCACTTAACCTACCGATTGGCCACAACTATACGACTGTTTCTATCGATTCCCCGCTCCTCTGCTTCTAGGAATAATCAGAGGTGAGGAGCGACGACTGTAGACAGCGGCGGCGAGCGAGGTGGTCGCGAGGAGCTGACATCGGCTGCTTAGGCGGCGGAAGGTAGGCACTGGCGGCGACGGCCAGCCACGAGCGGAGACAACGCCGGTGGCGAGCGGGGGCGAGCGCGAGGAGCAGACTTTGGTTGCCAGGCCTGCGGAAGGTACGCAGATGCGGCAAAAATTATGCAGAAGGAACGAGCGGCAACATCGGCACCAAGTGGAAGTAGCGGCTATGCATACGGGAGCCTGTGACTATCTGAACATATTCTGAATCATTTGTACATATGGTTCGTTGTTTCTCTTCTCCCCTTTTTGTCCACTAGTTAATTACTAATTTATTCCTTTGAAATCTCATGTCGACAGTACTTGTATTTATCTTTGCAACGAAATTTAAATATTCTGATGATCTTTTTGAAAGCAGACAAGTCTGAAAAGCTTCTCCATGAGGTGTGCCAGCTTCCTGGGAGAGATGCCTTGGAGCCGGAAGTCGACGGACGTGGTTGTGAAGCATTGCATAGTGAGATGTAGATGCATTGGAGGAGGGGTTAAGATGCAGATGATTTTTGGCTTGCTGGTTGCTAACCAAGATATTGTTGTTGCTGTGTACTTTGGCTACAAGTGATGTGATCTTGTAATGAGAAGTTGAACTAGGATCTAGCCTCTTATGTTTGTCTACTGTCTAAGTCTGATGTTTAACTGGGATGTAAAGTTCTCTCGTGGTTGTTAAATTTGGGGTGTGATGATAAGTAGTTAATACCTGTGATGGTGGTAGTGGTATTTCGTTGTACAACATCTATGTATGAACCTCAACTATAAATGAAATATATACAGTTTGTAATGTTCGTTTCCTAAAAAATTATGTTATATACAACATTATATGCTGATATGTACCAATCCTATGTTATATGCAACATTATATGCTGATATATGCATTCAGCTCGCCGGTTTAGCAAGTCTGTGATAGAAAATTATATGTTGTTCAAAGTTTGAATTTATAAGATATAATATTCAAAGATGACATGGTCTTAAGGACATATTTGTATCGGTTACAAACAGTAAAACATGTAGGATCTTCAGACATAACATGACAAGGTAGTCCAACAATTAACACCCAACAAGATGATAATATCATGATAAAAAGACAACATCTAGATTTCTTGATTATTGCCCTTATCAATGATGTTGAACCTTGAAGCCTTTCTTCCACTTCTAGTCGTTCCATACACCCTTGTGTCCACAAAATTGGCTCTCCCTCTCGCCCTTCCTCTTCCACCATCACTGGGGGCTTCTTGAGAAGCTTGTGATGTTCCCCTCCCTCTTCCTTTTCCACTCCCTAAGAAAAGTCGAATAAGATATTGTTTCAAGAAAAATAAGAAGAGGTAATGAATGTGGGGTTGTACCTTGTGTAGTTTGAGATGAGGCTGCATCTTGTGAGGCTTCATGTGATCTTCCTCTTCCCCTTCCCCTTCCTGTTTCTCTCCCCCTTCCTCCTTGAGGTAGAGCTGCACATTGGAACATATGTTTACAAGATTATTAGAAAGTGAGAAATTAAGGTGGGGTTGCACCTCATGATGTTTGAAATGGGGCTTCACCTCGTGAACCTTGTGATGGGTCTGCATGTTGTGTAGTTTGTGGTGGGGCTGCACTTTCTTGTGTCCCAGGTGTAAGAGGCTATGCAACAAAAATTGTGAGAAGAATAGCTCTTAAATGTAAGAAATTGAGAAGGAAAGATGAAACATAATTACTTACCACATGTTTCCTAACCCTCAAAGCTAAGAATGGTCGCAATGGCTTGTCACAGGCTTGTCACAGCCCTTCATATTGTGTCCATCCCCTTTGCAATTGCCACATGTGACAGTGCCTTTCCTATCTCTTCCAATTGATGGTTCTTCATCCGCCCCTTTAATTCTGTTCTTTTTAGGTCTCCCTGGTTGTCTAGTGAATAAAGGAGGATCAATGTTGGCACTATTTGTCTTGACCCACTCTGCTTCATGTGGAACCGGATAGATTGCATTAGCGTACGCGGCCTTTTATGCATCTTTTTTGAAAAATGCATCTACATAGTTCTCGGGCCTTTCTTTTGCTTTAAAAATGGCAGCGCAAGCATGATGACAGGGGACTCCAGTTAGCTGAAATAAGTAACATCCACATGTCTTGTTTATCAAATTTACCTCATAGCTTGTCTCAACGGAATTTACTTGGTAGATCCCAACATCAGATAGATGAGCAGTGGAGTACTTAGATCTGGACTTAGCTTTATCCAACTTTTCAGCCATCACAGGTGTAATATCCCAACCTAGTTGGTCCAAGCCACTTCTCTTGAGACTCATCCTAGCCATAATCCTTGTCCTGACCAACTCCATCATAGTTTTTATAGGCTTGTCCCTATAATCCAGAATATACTTATTGAAAACCTCACTAAGATTGTTCACCACCAAGTCAGATTTTGATCTAGTACTAAAAGCATGCCTACTAATGTGCTCTTTAGGAATAGCTGCCACCCACTTCCATGCTTCAACATCGTATTTTTTCAACTCCTCCATTGCAAAATTATACTCATTGGGGGTGCATGCATACACAATTTTGTCAAAGAATTCTTTGTATATCTTTCCTTTAAATCCAGAATTGGCGAAGTTTGCTAACACATGTCTCTTACAATATCTGTGCTCACAATTGGGGAACACTTTTGCAATAGCAGATAGTAATCCCTGAAATGACACACATGTACCAATTTAGCACATATGAAAAATATCAGGATGAAAACGGATCAGAATGAGATTAGTATTTTACCTTTTGTCTATCAGACATAAATGTCCAGCCACCATGCTTTTATCCTAGTCCAATGGCAGACTGCAGCATATGTAGAAACCATGTCCAATTATCAGTGTCTTCCTTGTTGACAACAGAAAAAGCTAATGGAAACATGTTGTTATTTCCATCTCTCGCAGATGCAGCTAGCACTTGTGCCCCATTAGCAAGTTTCACAAAGCAACCGTCTAGTCCAATAAAAGGCCTGCAACCATCTAAGAAACCTTGAATCTGAGCATGGAAACTTACAAACAAGCTAGAGAACACGGGATTTACATCCTTTGACGCTCTTGGCTCTGTTAACACCACTACTTTTCTACCTGGGTTCTTGAGTATAAGATTGTGCATGTAGTCCCTTAGCCTGTGGTATTGAGTAACATGATTTCCTAAAACCATGTTGCTCGCCTTCCATCTAGCCCTATATGCCATCCTTTTTGTTATTTCAAAGTTCATTTCCCTCTTTACACAATCAATAAATGCACTAACCTTCCAATTAGGGTCAGATCTGAAATAACTTTCATAATGCTTCGCCAACCATGTCGAACTGATCCTAGATGATTCTCTTGTCCTACCACATGAATGATGCACTACTTCGTCTCTAATCATAAAAGTAGGTTCACGAGAAATTTTTGAGGCAAAGATATAGAAATTGCAACCTTCTTGGAGACAATGTAACTTGATCTTATCCATTTTATTTTTCAGATATGCAAAGTTCCTCCCTTGAACAATATGGAATTCCTTCACAACCTTCCTAAATTGCTTGACATCTCTAAAGCAAACACCCTTATCCATCTGTTCAAGGTTATCTAAGTGATCCTCATCATACTCTATTCTCGGGGTTAGTAACCTCCTAGGCCTTCTTCTCTTTCTCCCAAATCCTACTTTCTCTTCATCACTTTGATATTCATATATATCAGTGCCATTGTGAAACGGATCACTGCCATCATCAGAGCTTGGTGGATCTGAGAGGTCAAATTCACTTGACTTTTGTTTTTTCTTCCTCCTCTCATTGGCAAGTTTCTTTCTATCTACCTTCTCTTTCTTTTGTCTTGCCTCTTCTTCACGTGCAAATGCCATCTCTTTCTCCATCTGAGTTTGAGGAAGAGCAATATCATCTATATCTAATTTATCTAAACCTTCAGTCAAATCATACAAATCATCATTGTTATATTCCTCCTCTGAATATTTGCCCCTGTTTTCCATCTCTTTTTTCTTCATTTCTGCCCATGTGTTTTCTAACCATTGTTGTCTCTTTCTCAACATCAAAGTTGTCATCACTATCCGAGTCATCATATAACCCAAGCTCTCCACTAAGCTTCTTCCAATATTCACCCGGATCATCGTATGTCTCATCATCACCTACTTCTTCATCTCCACCTTCATTTGGAACACTCTCAGTTGGCATCACCTTCAATACATGAATATTAACAGATTTCCCTTGTCCAAATTCATCCAACATTCGGCTGACACAGGCATCCTTTACTATCTCCACCATTTCAGATTGGTTGTTAGCCCCTTTATTTTCATAATATATCCTATCATCTGCACTGCCACCCAAAGACTTCATCTTTTCCTTGATATCCAAATAGCATATGTAATTAACTACAGACTTAAGCGTGAAGACATGCAAGCCTTGTGAGGCATTTGCCGGTCTTTGACACTGCCTATGGGGCAGGGACGCTTTTGCGCGTTCATTGCAGCTGCAGGGTGACGCGGACAGGCGGTGGACGGTTCGTGCGTCTGATCCCCTCTTTCTCTCTTCTATTGACAAGCACCTTCTTTTCTTGCCTAGCCCCTAGGGTTTCTAGCAGCCACCGCTTGCAGCTTCACCCGCCTCGGCCGCCATGGATTCTTCTGCCAGGCCGCGACCCCGCCCCGCCCCTGCCCCTGCCCCCTGTGGGGCGCCTATCGATTTCATTTCTCTGGTTTCCTCCCGCGGCTCCACCTGTTGTGTGGGGGATTGGATCTTGCCTACGTCGGTGAGGGTCTCGGTCGGCGTTCCCTTCCTTGGCGTGGTGCTGCTCTCGGTCGTGCTGGCTGGGTCGGTCAGGTACGCCCTTGGCCGGTGGTGCTGCTGCTCGCAGTTTTTGCTGGCCGAAAACTAAAGGTTTCCTTTTCCGTTCCTGCCTCCTGACATTTTTCATGTCCATAGAATGTTCTTTTGTTCCTGCCTGCTGCATTGGCCCATCCTCTTGATTGTGATGTCTCTTTATTGAGTGCTCTTTTGTCTGCAGGCTGTCGTGTAGACCTGTTGGTGGCCGCTGTGTTTGTTTGGTGGTGTTTCTAGAGCATTTACAACAATATATAAAGGACAAGAATTTTCCCTCTAATAGAGGACAGAGAGAACCTTCCATCGTCTGCTTGCGTTTTGTGTTTGTTCGGTGGTGTTTCCTATCTAATAGTATAACGTGTTCTGTAGGTATGCTTTCCATGGTGTGTCATTGCATATTTGCGGATGTATCCGGATACAAGGTGGTGTATACTTAATCACTTGTTCGTTACGGTTGAATCATTTTTTCTGAGCTATGCTGGTGCTATGTAATATTTTTTTTTTCGATAAAGAGTGCTTTATTATTTAAAATGGTGCTATGTAACATGGCTTTGGGCACGCGTATATAGGGAGACAGAATTGGTCTCGCTATGGAGCGAGAATGCTAAAGCTCTTACACCTCTAAGATTATAGAAATAAGCCAAAAGAGAAATGCTCATCGCTTTCATTATCGGTGGTAAGTTCAAAATCAGGAATGTATGTCTGCATGTTGCCCTTACTGATTTCCTATTTGCCAATACATTTTCCTCGCCATGGTTCTATGCTTATCTGCTAGGTATCGCCGGTGTGCATCAATTAAGATAACGCGGATATTATGGCGCTGCGAGATAGGTATGTGCTTGGGCCTACTGGTGTGTGCTACAGACTGTCCACGATTCAAACGCTAATCGGAGCTCATTTTTGAATGAAAGGTTCCATGACACAAAGCACCCTATTGAACGAGAGAGGGTTCAGGTTTTTTACTCAAGTGATATATAGATAGCAACGGTTCAGGAGATGGTTGATCTTAAAACTCAGGTTGTCCTGCTGATTGTCTTAGGCTTACACTTTCTTTGATGGCTGAATCCTACGGCCTTTTTAGTGCCATACACGCTGAAATTACTTGCTTGGTTGGATGGAAGTTCATCGTTGATGTCTCCATGTCATGCCTTTTTATTTCGGCAAAAGAACATCTCTTTCCGGGTTCTTAAATTTTATTTCAAAGGCTACACTATTTTCATTAGCTTTGAGGGAGCAACATCTCACTGAGACTGACCCCGAAGAGGCTTCTACATAGATGTGCCTACTGGGAAAGACACATGCACATGTGCTGATGAGGTACGCTGAGCTTCCCTGGTTACTAAGCCTCATCTTGGTATTCTATATACACCATTTTATGCCTTCTCTTGATTCGTTTGGATTAACTACGCAAGGCGTTGTTGGGAGATCGTCTATAGACACCTTGGATACTGTTGTTCCATCTAGGTCATATATTCCGCATCCTCCTGCTATAGTTTGCGTTTGAGATTTTAACAAATGCTATTGTGGCTTGCATTCTCTATTATGATGGGGAGACACCTAGCAAGGAAGTGCTAGGAGGTAAAGGAGTTGGCGCTACTACATCTGATGATGCTAATTCCCATGCAGGGGATCGCCTTGGTAAAGAGGTAGCTGACATGATGTTTTCGACACTGTTTTTACGCCTTGATAAAGATGTTTTTCTCCTTCTGTACTTACTACAGTTTTGTCGGGCCCTTGACGGATCGCTAAAACCTTCAACTTCGAAAGAACTTGGTGGCAAGCTGGATGAATAGTCTGACAGGTATGCTAGCAACATAAAATATTTTCCTTGTCTTGCTCCACCGATTCTAAGCCTGTTATTTCTAGCCATAGGCGCTTTGCTGAGTAGACTCCCGGTGGCCAGCTTGGTCGGGTTTGACGCACCTATTCCAGCTGATGACCTGGTTGGTCTCCTGGTACACGCTCATGGAGCTTATAGCTCAGTGGTGGCTGAAGCTGGTTTGCTTTGCATTTTCTGTAGTTTCAGTTTAGCCTGTGAAATGCTCGACCTGTACCTGAACAACTTGGTTTGCTTCGTTCTTTGTGTAGGATTGTGCATGTAATATGTGTGTGATCACCTATGGAATACTCTTGGGAATATAGTGGGAGTTTTTCTCAGTCGTTGTGATTCGTCTGATATGGCAGCGATGGAGCACTAGCTCCTACTCCCTCCGTTTCAAAATATAAGATGTTTTAGGTTTGTGAAGAAAATGCATCTAGACTTATCTAGTGTCTAGATTCATTCTAAACATGAGTGAATCTATATACTAAAAGAAGTCTACATACATTTGTTTCACAAAGCTAAAACGTCTTATATTTTAAAACGGAGGAAGTATTACCTAATATCTTTCCCGGTGTTGTTTTAAACCTGCTTTTCCTGGTGGTTCAATATTTTATCTGCTCCAGTGGAGGCATGCAGCCAGCCCCGTCCGTCTTAATAGATGGACGCTTTGCATGGCAGGTTTTCCTGTGTTCAAAGTAACTGCTCGGCTGATAAGTAATCGTGCTGCTCATAAAAGGATTAATTTACATACTGTATAGAGGCTAAATCCACTCCTTTTTCTGCTATGTCAGTAACCTTTTCGTCAGGTATCATCATTGAAATTAAGTTGATCAACCATTACAAGATTTTAGGTAATCTTAATTCTTAATCTATAATAGAGAAGTCCTCTTTGGTAAGTAGTTAGAAGAGTGCTTTGTCTCCATTCATTACAACAATATGATAGTTGCATCCTGAAGCTTCAAAGTGCCAGTCTGGAGAATAGGAAACTAAAAAACCAAGAACCAACTGACGGACAAGGAACCAAATTAAAGTACTACATACGATAATTAGATTAAGCACATTCGTTAATAAATGCAGCTGAGTTACAAGCTTTGTGAAATATATCGCATCTGGTTCATGCACGTCCAGCTGGTGTTGTCGACGACATCTCAGAACACGCAGCCGCATCATCCTCTACCCGAGAAGCACTCGCAAATCGCAACTGCGCCCCTCCTGGCCGTCTGTGCCACCGGCTCTCATCAGCATTTCTCCAACCAAGCAAGCAAACAATATATCAGAGATCCCTGATTAGCCGCGTGCTGCAAACAGAAAGCAGTACTCACCATCCTCGACCGCTTTCATCACGTTGACCGGAAGAGAGCACATGACTACTCCTACATCAGAACCTGCCACGGCGGGCTCCTGCACCGACACCCATCGACCAGGATGGCATGTCCAACACTGACCAACCCACCCACGTCATAGAGTGGTTACCTCTCTAAACTACATGGATAATAGCACGAACACAACCCAACTGAACCCAACCCCATTGTGTCTGAAATTCGAGCGCCTCTGAATGCACCACACGGGCCACGCCGTGACAAAACGTCGGGCAGGCGGCGCGGCGAAGCGCGCCTGTTAGTCTAGTCCCTATCAATTTCCTCAATATCTCGGATGGTGGGTCTAGGATCATGGAAAAGATACTTTAAAGTCCACATCTCACAAGCCATCTGTTAAGAGTAAGGAAAATGATCAACATTCATAGTTCTGCACTATCGGTTACTATTTACCACTAGTACAAGTATAGGTTACATGCAACCATTGCAGATTGTTCCAGGTCACACCCACAGACTATAACACTAAATAATAACCGAAAGGAAACAATTTAAGAATGATCAATAGAAAACCAGCAGAAGCTGCATGAGCTACGTACGTGTGCACGAACTAACAGATCAACAATTCATCACCAAGCAAAGTCAAAGCACTAGCTAGCTCAAGGCAACGGCCTCTGGATCGAATCATGTAGTAAATTTTTTCTTAGGCGATCGATTGCCATCGCTGCACTAGCAAGCTCAAGGCAACAGCCTCTGGATCGAATCAGGTCATTTTTTCTTAGGCGATCGATCTCCATTACTAGATCGCTCCTATTCTTTCGGTCCAACTGAGCCAAAACTTGGGAGGATTGAAAAGAGGAGTCGACACAGAACGATTCTTACCGAGGGGGCGGAACAATGCCGTTGATTGCCGTCGGAAAGCCGGACCTTTGGCTCCTTCCTCCACTCTGTTTCGACGAGATCGTCCTCCTCTGTTTTTCCCTCGAAATAGTGCGGGCGTAACTGTCTGGCGGCCAAGGGGCAAGTCAAAGTCAAGTCGTGACGGCTGGGTTTGCGGGCTGGTTTTGTGGGCTCTGGGTGTGGGCTGGGTTTGGTCGGTTGAAATAGGTAAAGAAGCAGAAATTTTGAAATACGCATCCGACCTGGCTTCCTGATTCAGCATCCACGCGGGATGTCGGTGGGCCTGAGCTGTCAGGAACAGGGAAAAATGGTTAAAGGGGGTCAAAGCTGACAGACCACCATAAATACAGGGTAAAACATGGCACGAAAAATTAAATGGGATAATTAGCGTCACAAAATGACAAACAGGGGTAAAAAGTGGAATTCACTCATTAATTAATTATTCCAGTCAGTCGGGATAGTAAGAAGTAGTACTAGCGAGGGCCTTAGGGGGCAAGATGGGTGATGGACGGTGTCAGCGTGGCCGGCCGGTCCCAAAGTAAGCACGCAACAAATAGAGCTTGAGGCGTGAGAGGTGAAAGCATAGAGGACACAGGCAGGTGCTGCTACCTAGATTGTGCAAGCTTCGTCTTTACCCCGCCTTAGCAAAGAACAGTACAGCACTGAGACAAAACTAGCAGCAGTACGAGGAATGGTGTTCTTACTAAGCATTCGATTCCCGATGGCTCGTATTCTCAAGCTTTTGCCCTATTGTCTTTTCTTGCAATGGTTTTGCTAACGGTTGGTGTGGTAGAGGAAGGTGTTGAAACTCCATTTGTCAATTGTTCCTATTCACGAAGAGCACGGAGAGAGCACACCCGGCCCCAACGGTGGTCGTATTTATATGGATGGTTCTGCCACACATGACACAACTGCTTGAAGCATTTATGTGGGATACATTGGACAAGATATTTCTGCACTAAATGTCTTAGAAAATTAAGAACACTCAGAGTGCTATAGCAAGGTCAGGTGCAACTTTTTTGCTTTGTACTTGGTAGAAACTCATCATTTCATAGTCGAGAAGCAACCATTTAGTTATTTTTATATTTATTAATAAATGAAAACAAAATGGAAAAAGTTGTTGTGCGTATAACCACCGACAATGAAGATGAGTATGTATTTATTCTATTCATAAATCCTATAAATCATTACTAGCCAAAAATTCATCCAATCCTAGCCCTAATGTGGCAATCAAGAATAAAATTGATATTCACAAAGAAAAAAAAGTGGTAGGCCAGCTAGGGGTTACCAATGTCCATGGACGACTTTCCGACCGTAGGCCATTTGTCATGTATCTAGAGCCAATAGGAGTTGCAGGAGAAGGGGAGGGATAGAGAACTAGGATCAGGCTTGGCCCACCTAGATAACCATAACGGATTTGGCTAGTTAAAATTTATGACAAAAAAAATGTCATATATTCCATGCCACGATGGAATTCCGACAGTCGACCATTTTTCATGTAGCTATAAGAGTTGAAGAGCCCTAAAAGAAAGGTTAACATTTACAACCAAAACAATATGTCATAAAATCCATGAAAAGTCAGATCGGCCATGTTGGATCTGTCGTAGTCACGTATCAAGTTTTGGTCATAAAATTCCTAACCATGTATTTTGACCATAACAATTTACAAACATTTTGAAGAAAATGCCTTTAACTATCATTATTGACTCTCATCCTTTGATTGTTTTTTTTGTCACGAGAAGGTTATAAATGAAAATAGTGACGATTGAGTGACCTATATGGAGTGTTAAAAGTCAACACATTTCTTGTAGTGTTCCATCAAAGCTAGCATAGAGGTAAACATACAGAATATGTGATGGTCACAATGCCTTCGGCAAACAAAATTAAGGGAGACATGGCAGTACAAAAGGGAGTCGACTGGTCGTAGGGGCAACCCTTGGGACAACACGATAGGCAATCAAAGGTTGTCTAGCTGTCCAATGAGACCAATATTTCTTACTCGCCTACCCTCACCATGTTCGTCTGTGAGTGTTTTTTGTTTATTTTTATCAATTATCCGTATGATAAGCTAATTTCCCAAATTAATATAATTAAAACATATAGGCTCAAACTCTTTTTAGAAGATCGCAACGACAACAAACTTGAAGATATCGTATACTGGAATTGTCAACGTGTACATGGAATTTCAGGAGGTCCGGCTCCTTCTTAAATTGCGCAAGCTGGTTTGTTGGCTCCGGCTAGTTGAGAATAGTTGTGGCCCGTGAAAAGCTTAACTCAAGTACATCAAAATACCCTCTACTATGCATTTCATTCTCGATGTTCCTATTAGTACACTAGCTCATTTTGTTTCTTCCTTTGTTTTTGCCAAGGGTTGGTGCATGTGAGGAACGTGGTGAAGCTTCATGCGTGGTCTCCTATTCACGAAGCATGAAGAAAATACCCTCCATTTCCGATCCTATTTATATGGATGGTTAGTCATATCATGATGCGGTTGCCGGAAACATTTACGCAAGGCAAATTTCATGAGATATCTGTGCACCAAAGATCTTCACAAATTATTTCCATCCACACTGCTACATCAAGCGAATGTCCTAATTTTTGTTTTGTGCTTGGTCGGGGTTCATCATATCAATTGCATAAGATACTCCTTCAGCTGGTGGTGGATGTTGTTGTAAGTTTAGGGCACATGGCTTTGATGGCATGATCTTTCTCAATTGTAGGTTTGTAGGTGCCACGTGGTGGCTTCGGGATTTTTTATGTATGTTTTTGCGAGTCCATCGTTAAAAATTTAATAATAAATGCCACATGCATCATTTCGATGCAGAGACCGGGATCTTATCCTCGATCTTGAAATAATGTTAATTAATAACTAGCAATAAAATCAAATAAATGTTGTACTAATAACTAACATAAAGATAAAAGATGTTGTGCATATATATCATCCAACAAATATGCTGTTGCAATCTATATCAGCTCTCAATGATCTTGACACACAACAAGGGAGACAACAATTTTGTGTTGCGTGATGCGTTGCCACATTTTGTTACTCTGTAATTTTCTGACTCTCTGTCTTATATATATGTATTATACACAGAAAGCAGAAAAACCTTCTTTAGGACACGATCAAGTTGAGGACATTACCATCCCACTGTCACTCAGTCCATCACCCTAGCTACTCTATCAGCCGTGATCCTATAGCCTTGTGCCATTTCACGGCACGATCATCTGTTCATGGAGACTACCGATACTACTGATCAGTAGTCATGCTGTGAACAAGATTATGTTGCATGATGTATTCTCTAATTCTTTGTCGAGAAAATGTATTCTCTAATTTACAGAACTACTTACTATCGAAATACACAAAACCCTTAAACCAAAAAGTGTCGAATGAAATCCATTACATAAGGGTTTAAAAAATGACAAACTCAACCAACAAGATTATGAAATATCCAACATAATAAACTAACATGTCAGGGTTCTGAGGTGGCTACTTGATTTTGAGATGTACCGAATCAGTTAAATACATCCTAGCCTAAGGCAGGATGAGACACTATTTTTGACCTAACCGGCATGCTCACATGGTGCCATTTCATGGAGTGAAGTGATTCTGCAGCAAAGACGTAAAGCTACCCTGCTGGCTTGTGTGCAAAGAGAAAGGATCAACCATTTCTTTACCGACATTTCTTGTTCCAAAAATTATTTTCATGTTTTTTATTGAAAGTCGTGTTTGAGCTCTCCATTGTTATCTCAGCCGTTCACATCTATATCATTGTTCCCATATCTTTAGTGTACTATTTGATATGGAAGGAAATGTTTGTGTAAACATCTAGACCAAGCTTGATGCTATGATGTATACGGTGAAATATAAACACAAACACATTAATTTTAACTCTAGGTTGGTACTTACATTTCATGGAAGTTAATTTTGAACATTTCGCTGGAATATTTAGCATTGTATGTATTTTGTGCCATATAGGATGCAAATAATCAGTCCAATCAGTCACGGTAATAGGAGAATTGTATTAGCAAGGGCCTCGGTAGCAAACACGGATAAGGGAGTCATCATGGTACAAGTGGGATCCTGTTGGTCGCAGGGGCGGTCCTTAGACAATAAGCGAGGCAACCAAAGGTTGTCCAATTTTCCAACAAAACCAATATCTCTTACTCACTCGCGTTCCCTCACCATGTTTGTATGCGAGTGTTTTATTTATTTTTACCAATTATCAGTATGCTAAAATCATTGAAACATATGAAAGTTGACCTCTCGTAGAAGATCACAACAACAATAAACTTGAATATGTTCTGTATTATATTTCAGCATCAATCAACAAGTGTGTACATGGAATTTTGAGAGGTCTGGCTCCTTAAATTGTGCAAGCTAGTTTGTTGAAGCTGGCTAGTAGAGAATAGTTATGCCCTGTGAAAAGGTTAACTCAAGTCCGACATAATACAATCATACTGTGGATTTCATTCTCGATATTTCCTATTTCTTACACTAGCTCATTTTGTTTCTTCCTTTGTTTTTGCAAAGGGTTGGTGCCGGGAGGAAGGTGTGAAGCTTCATTGGTGGTCTCCTATTCATGAAGCGTGGAGAAAATACCCTCCATGGCTAATCCTATTTATATGGATGGTTAGTCATATCGTGATGTGGTTGTTGGAAACATTTATCCAAAGTAAATTTCATAAAATATATGTGCACCAAATATTTTCACAAATTATTTACGTCAACGGTGATACAGCAAGTGCATGTGCTATTTTTTTGTTTCGTGCTTGGTCGGGATTCATTATATAAAATTGTATTAGATCCTTCTTTAGTTGGTGGGACGTTATCATAAGTTCAGGACACAAGGCTTTGATGGCATATGATCTTTATCATTTATCGGGTTTGTAGGTGCAATCTCTATCAGCTCTCAATGATCTTGACACACGACAAAGGGAAACAATAGTTTTGTGCTGCTTGTGTGTTGCCGTATTTTCTTACTCTGTGACTTTCCGACTCTCACTTATATACACGACTGATACACGGAAAGTAGAAAAAACCTATTCTTTAGGCCACGATCAAGTTGAGTTGAGGACAACACCATCCCACTTTCACTCAGCCCATCACCCTAGCTATCCTATCGCCACGATCCTGCAGCCTTGTGCCATTTCACGGACCGTTCATCAGTTCATGGCGACTGGCTATACTACTGATCAACATGCTTATGCTCCATGATGTATTCTCTAATTTTTCGTGGAAAAAATGTATTCTCTAATTGACATAACTACTTAGCGTTGAAACTGAAAAATGACACAAAACATCTGATCCAAAAAGTGTCGAATGAAATTCATCGGGTTGAAAAACGACAAACTTAACCAACGAGATTTTAAAATATCCAACATACACTACTAGGAAAACAGCAGTTAGTGGCGCACGTGGAAAAGCCATCCATGACGCACTGCCTGTGCGCCACTAGACTTGCGCTGCGGCTATCTAGCCGGGGCGCACTGCCTGGTGCGCCACGCATGTGCAGAGATAGGCACGGATACCTGTATAGGTGCGCTACAAGACTTATTTTCTGTGGCGCATCTGTCAGTGCGCCACAAGCCTGCGCAGGTGCGCTTTAGGCACTGTGCGCCACAGAAGCTGTGCCATACGCCACGGGTCTTTTTTTTAAATTTTAGGGCCAGATGATATACAATACAGATTATATAGGCAAATATACACACGGATATAAGATATACAGTTATATATATAAATACACAATTCGCAAAACAAGATTGAAACAAATACATATAGATAAGTCTCATACATGAATACATAAGTTATACATTGTTTTGATCAAGTTATAAAGTAGTTGATGACATGCGAATACATGTAACAAGTTAGAGCTCGGAAGCCGCCTAGATATCTAAACTAGCTAGACACAAACACGAGATAAACAACCAAAGAAGATAAGCATGATCATCGCGAAAAAGGTGTAGGTCTTTATCCGGTTCCTCGTCCTAACTCCCGCTAGATAGCGCGTGTATCTAGCTTTCGCCTCCGCCATAGTGTTGTACCCTTTGTAGCTATTGCCGCTGAAACGGTGCACCTGTCTCCGGCAGTCTTCCCAATCATCGTAGACTCCGGAAACCCGTTCCTTGTACACGACGTACCACGTCATCTACAAGTTGACAATAATAATTAACAGGTGATTGAAAAAACATGTATAATTAAATTCGTATATGAAGATACACTTATAGAAAGTACTCCTAAATCAAAAAGACCAAACTCAAAAAGCATGCCTCATATATAACTAGGTTGTTTGACACAGAAATATGCTACGATGGAACCGTCCGCCAAGTAGGATGGACAACACCTGGACCGTACCTGTGCATAGCACAAGGCGGACAATCCCATCGCAGCACATTCACATATATAGTGTGCCACGACATTTCAATCATCGGCATTATTCTCGAAAAAGACCAAAGTAACTCAAAAAGCATGCCTCATATATAACTAGCTATGTTGTTGGACACAGGAATATGCTACGATGGAAGTGTTCGCCAAGTAGGAAGCACAACACCTGGACCTGTGCATAGCACAAGGCGGCGAACAATCCCATCGCAGCACATTCACATATATAGTGTGCCACGACATTTCAATCATTGGCATTATTCTCGAAAAAGACAAAAATAACTCGAAAAGAATGCCTCATATATATACATAGGTCGTTGGACACAGGAATATGCTATGATGGAACCGTGAGCCAAGTAGGATGCACAAGAACTGGACTTGTGCATATCACAAGGCTCACAATCCCATCGTAGCATATTCACATATATAGTGTGTCACGACATTTCAATCATCGGTATTATTTTCGAAAAAAGAGTAAGGAAAAAAGAAGGAACAAAGTGAGCAAAGGAGTAAGCAAAAAAACCAAGCATTGATTGATATATAATAATAATAAGCAAAAGAAATAAGCGATGATTCATAAACCTAATAAGATAAGTAGTAGCATGTACACTTGTCCACACACACAAAGGTCATCTATAGTTTGTAACTACAACTAGGCCAACATCAAGCCTTCTGGCTCGGCTTAGGGAACGGGAGGACGCCTTGTCTCGTCATGAACTTCCTATAGTCACCCTGCATCTCTAGGCGATCTTCTATATCACGGTTATTCGGGATATTTCCTCCGTAGAAGATCCCCCCCGAAGTCATGACATCATGAAAGATGATTGCCCCAAACTGCAGCTGGATGCGATACGTCTCTTGTCTAATATCTGAATCAGTGATCTTGGCCTTTGCTTCGGCCCACTGTTTGAGATGGTCTGGCAGCGTAGAATTCTGCTGGTCAAGTAGGAACGCCCTCATGTGATGGAGTGCGTAGTAGGCTTCCTTCTTACTGTTTTCCAACTGCTTCACGCAGGAGAACTCCGTTATGTGGTTGAAGACGTGCCTGCCGAACTTGACCTTCGTACGCACGAAGGTGGTGCCTTCCGTCGAGGCATAGCCAGTGAGAGCACCATCCAGAACTTCCTTGATCTTGTCGTAGTTTTTCTTATTTTCTAGACTCCCCGAGTCGAAATACGTGGCGTGGGAATGCTTCGGCGATAAGGAGATGAGCGTGCAGTGTTCATCTCTGCACAAAAAAATTAAATGGAATGTGTTGGAAAAAGAATGATGATAATCTAATAAAGCCAATCGACGGTGGCGAGTGAATAACGACTTACTCGGGAAAGTAAGTCACGAGAATGTATTCCTTTGTCTTAATCACCACGAGGATTCTTTTTAGGTACGAGGCCACGATACATCGTTCGACGGGGGAACCAAGCAGCCGTCACGCATGTAGTAGGGGTCCACTATGGCGATGCCGGGTGTGTTCTCTCTAATGATCTGCATGGCCAGGCTGAGAGAAAACAGGCGGACCATGGTATAGTGCAGCGGGTATAGGTGGAACATATTGAAGATGTCGTCGAACTGCAGGAAGAACAGATCCGCAGGGGCATTGTCGACGAATCCCAAGCCTGGTGGCACCTTAACCACGAATATATACCGGGTGCGAGGGATCTTTCTCCGATAGAAGGCGTCTCTCTATCGTCAGCACGCCGTCATGCATACTCTGCAGTTCCGAACTGGCGAGCCTCCGCAAATTATTAGGTAGCATGGGCTCACCCGCCACATGAATCCTCCACATAATACCCTCAGGGCTTGGTGGCCCGTCCCGAAACCTGATCGGATTCGCAGTTGTTGATGCCACCAGCTGGCTCGAGCTGCTAGATTTTCTTTTCCTGCCCTTTTTTCCTTTTGGAGAGCGGACAAGCACCGCAATCTGAGCACCGGCCGCCCTATGTAGTGTGTCAGGGCTTAGAATAAAGGGCCGGTTGGTTGTATCAGCTGGCTCTGTAAAGGCGCAATCTGGAGGCGTCTCCTGAGAACCAAACAGACGCTTGGTGATAGTGACTTTCTCTGTGGGGCCACCAGCTAGGTCTTCGTTGCTGAACTGAGTGTTGAAGAAGTGATCATTCCAGTCTTCGTCGTCCTCGGCCGGATCCTGCGCCATGTGCATATCATCAACATGATCATCCGACCCACCGCGTGGAGGTGACGGCGAGGGCGGTAAGGGGGCCTTGCCACCGCTTGTCGCTGGCACGAGTACAGGCGGTGCTGTTGTCTATGGCGTGATGGCCCCCGCCGTCCCCAAACGGATCATACTCTTTGGCCATTGCAAGAATAAGCCGAAGCAACTTCTGAGGACAGCCGGCTCTTCTTCATCCGCTCCTGGGGGTTGAATGGGAGGTTCCAGGTCGTCACAGCCCCTTAGCACCCGACTAATTTTAACCCTGTGCACACTATCTAGCATCGTCCTTGAGTGGAACGTGCGCTGCAAGGGTTGAACGATGGTACCCTTGGCAACATCCCTCAGCTCGTTGTTCACGTATCATAAGAGAGTGCAAGGAACATCCGTCTGCGGAAAACATGTACGACGTCGTCAGAGATGCCATAAGAGTAATAGATGGCGTGAAAGGCGGTAAAGCAATTTGTTTACCGTGATGGCGTCGAGATCGGCTAATGTCGAGGCACCGCATACGACGACGGGCGTGTAATATACGGAAGGGCTGCTTGATGGCGCGGTGCTGGCCGCCGGTGTATTATCCCTACCGCCGGGTGCTTGGAGCTCCGGTGCCGCCGCGACGATGGAAGGGGGGCCACCAACATATACTCCGGCGCCGCGGTGATGGCAGGGGGAGTCACCAACAGTTGCGGCTCCGCGGTGCTAGCGGGCGGAGTCACGAACACGTAGTTCGCCTGATTCGTCGGCGCCATGTTGTTCGAGTGGCTGCTGACCATGCTTGGAATCGGGCACGGCCCTACTCGACCACCCGCACTCCAGTTCGCTATTGACTCCACCAAGGTAGGCAGGAAGGACGTAAGGGTGATTGCCAGGTTGTCTTGGACGATCTGTGGGATCCACACCACTTGTTCCTTAAGTTCTTGAACCTCGCGGTTTTCCTCCTCGCTCCTTCCCGACGGAGCCACATGCGTCCTCGGCGGTGGACCAAAATGATCCACCCAATTTTACCCCCGAGGCCGGCCAGACGGCCAGCCAACGACGACTTCTTCGTACCGGCTCAATTTTCTTGGCCCGGTTCATCGCCCTGTTAAAAGGGTTATCCCACCGGGTGGCCGCCGTCGACCCCTGGGATGAGGAACCCTGGGATCCATGACTAGCAACAATTTCCTCCTCCTGCAGAAGAAGTAACAGTGAATCGTTTAGATCATAGATTAGAATGCAATCAAGTTGATCCGCGGTAATTAGATTACTTACCACAATTTTCTCGAATTCCTTCACCGCGGGATCCGCGGTGAGTTGTTTGGTTTTTGGATCCACATGGTAACGGGCCCTGATGAAGTTTCGAACCTGCCCGGGTTCGAATTTCGCAAAGGGGTTTTCTATCCCCTTGGATCTATACTCTTCGTCCTCCTTATTCCATCTGTATCCACCAGATCCGAGATGGTGATGACCTATATTCATCGCCTGCAACACCTTTCCCCGATTACTATTGGCCAGGGCTCTTTCGGATTCACACCTCTCCTTGAACTCCCGGAACTGATCTTCGGTGATCTGCGGGTCAATCTTCTGGATCTCCTCGAGACTTTTGCCTTCTTTATAGATCTTCTTCTTTATCCGGGTTCTCCAGCTGGCCAGGGCGGTGCTCATATTTGTAAGGGCGGATTTGTTTACTTCGTTCCCATGATAATTTGTGTTCTGATACTTAGCGGGGAACTTGTATCTTGCGTGCAGCTTCTCGAAGAGGAGTGTGCGCAAGTGGCCATTATATTTATGCCGGAGATTCTCGGTGTTGATCGAGATGGTTGTCCGGGTGATCGCCGCCACTTGCCCACCGTACCCTTTGACGACAAGGTCGGGCTCCAAAGGAACCCCTGTTGGGCTCACTTCGGTAATTTCCTCCCTGACCGTGCCGACCGTGTTCGGGCGCCGGTCCTTCGGCTTATTCTTCTTAGGAGGATTGCTACCACTCCCTGTGCCCTTGCCGCCATCAGTGGTTTCATCACCCGCCGTTTCTTCGGCTTCTTCCTCTGCGTCTTCCATCTCATCATCCTCGCTCTCTGAAGGATGGTATTCTTCATCGTCTTCTAGCCCCTGGGCCGCCTCCCAGAATGTCAATTGTTTATTCGGAGGTCTGAGTTATCCTTCAGCGCTGATGCACTTAGAACATCCAGTCTCGTCGTTGTCACACATCTTTGCACTAATAAAAAACAAATAATTGGTTAAATACACGGAAATATCCGGCATGACCTTTGCTAATTTTCTTAAACTAGGAGTGCCCGATTTCTGCCGAAACGGAAGTTAATCAACATTCCGGCAAAAATCGGGACTCATTTTATACAAGAACCTGCATACACAACATAATAAAGTGCTTCATACAAGCACAAGCACAATTTCAAGGTGCTGTTGTCCCAGCACAGATAGTAGTAGAAGCATAGTAGCACCACAGATAGTAGTAGCCAAAGCAACACTAGGATGGATATAAGGAACAGATAGTAGTAGCAGCAGAGATAATAGAAGTAGTAGCATCTCAAGTAGCATAGAAGTAGTAGCAACACAATTAGGGTGGACATATAGTATGTGGATGTTCCAGACTAAGAAGAAGAGCAAGCACAACAAGGATAACAGCAAGCACAACAAGCACAACATAGCAAGCATATTGCTGTCATTTGTACTATTTCAGTTCTATGAACAAATGACAAAAAATGACCAAGTGACAGCAAGCAAATGAGAATACAACAATCCTTGTTGTCATTTTTACTACTTCAGACTAAGGACTAAGGATTTCTATACTAGAAGATCATTACAGCAAGTGACAGCAAGCAAATGAGAATTCCAGATAAAGCACCAAGTATTGCGATACTGGCAGCTAGATATCATCTCATATTTGCTTCCATATGAAGCCCATGACTGACAATGACTAGCTATCTAAAGAAGAGTAACATGGAGTGGAAGACAGTGACATTTTTTCTTGGAAAAAAGGAAAACATTGATAAGATCTTGAGACAAATTTTCTTAAGACCAAAATCACAAATATAACATGCATACTTGCAGATAGACAGTAACGTTGATCAGATCTTGTACTCCAGGAACATTATTCACAGAATAAAATGGCTGAGACTTGGGCATCAGATGTCCAGAAACATTATTCACAGAATAAAATGGCTAAATCTGAACCATCTGGCTTTAGATATACAAGTAACTGTCAATAATTACAGATGCTTTCTCTTGGTAATTGTAACCACTAGCACATTTTTGTCTAATATTCTTACTATAGGTTTACCTACTAATCATTTACTTTTCCCTTACTATCATTTAAGTTTATAACTATTTTAGATACTGCAAGCTCAGATTCTCATCTGAACCTTTCTGCAATATACACTTTTAAAGCAGTTACTGATGGGAAACACCTAGAAATGAAATTACATCCCTCACTTTTACTGTAATGGGCATTTTTTGGAACATTTATGTTTGGTAAACTCAGTTTATTCTGATTCCTTTCCCATAAGAAAACTTTAAACCCGACATATGTGACATGCTCGCTTTTATAAACTCAGTATTTTACTTACATGAGTGATCATGAGAATTTTAGTACATGAGTGATCATGAGAAAATTATGGTGCATCACCAGGATCCTGATCTGAACTTGGCCATTTTACTGTAGTTTGCATGGAATTTTAGTACTGCAGATTAGCTGAACCCTAATATGAACCCATTCAACAGGAGCAAATGCTACGATAATGAACCCTAATCTAAACTTGGCCTAATCTGAACCCTAATCTAAACCCTAATCTGAATAGGAGCAAATGCTGAACCCTAACCATGGCCTGCAGAGAGAGGGGAGAGAAGGAGAGAGAGGGGAGAGAAGGAGAGAGGGAGAGAGGGAGAGAGGGGAGGGGCGACGCTCACCTCTGCGATGAGGACGACGATGGCGGGCGGGCGGGCGGACGACGATGGCTGGCGCGCGGGCCTCCTCCTCAAGCGGCGGCGGGCCTCCTCCTGCTCCTGCTCCACGGCCTCCTCCTGCTCCACGGCCTCCTCCTCGAGCGACGGCGGCTGGCGAGGCAGCGGATCGAGAGCACGGCGACGGATCGAGAGCGCGGCGACTGATTGAGATGGTGTCTGAGATGGAGGAGGACGTGGCGCCGTTGACCAGCCGTGCCCAGATAGGCGTAGCGCACTTGGGCATAGTACGCTACGGATATCTGTAGCGCACTTGGGCATAGTGCGCTACGCCTATCGGCATTTATCGACTGTATAAGATGGCTGTAGCTCCACTGTCTAACAACTACACTAGCCTATCCCACTGGTTCCACCCACTGCTCTAATCTAAACCTGTGAGCATCCAGGTTTGAATCCTGGTGCCCATATTTTTTATTTTTATTTTAAAATATTTTTAAATGTTCCAAAAATGCCCAAAAGTGGTGATATATTCCATAAAAGTTTTGTTTTGTTTTTAAAATACTTTTAAATATTTCAAAAATGCCCAAAAGTGATAATATATGTCAAAAAAGTGGTACAAATTAAATATGATTCAAATATGTCATAATAATTTGTCCATGATACAAATATGTCATAATAATTTGTCCATGAATATTACAATCTTTTTCGACCACGCGTTTTACAATATTTTTTGAGCTAGCGTTTTACGATCTTTTTTCCCTTCTTTGTCGCGGTTGAATAATTTAGCCCCGACACTTTAATGTTTCTTCTTTCGAACGGGCTACCTTTTTTGGGTAGGGTTGTCCTTTTTCTTCTTGTGATGTATGTTGCTGCATCGTAGTCGTCGTCATCTTCAATCTTTGGATCGCCGTACTGGTCGAAGTCTTGCTCGTTGGTGACTCCATCCATTCCGATGATGTTTCTTTTTCCTCTCCTCATGACAACACGCCTAGGCTTTATCGGGTCGGTAATGAAAAAACATTGGTCCACTTTGGTAGCCAGTACCCACGGTTCATTTTTCGCGGCCACGTTCGCACCGGCGGCCGTGAATTTGGCTGCTTCGGGTATAACCATGGTTGTAAAATACCGGTCTTCTCTTTCGACGCTCTTTGCCCATCTGACACGGAACATCGGCACCTTTTCTCCACAGTAGTCGAGCTTCCAGATCTCCTCGATTCTTCTGTAGAATCTTTCCTTCACGTTGTCATCGGTGTAGAATTCTGACGTTACGTCTGAGTTCTGATAATCACACTTGTTGTCTTTTTCCTCCGTATAGAATGTGTAGCCGTTGATATCATACGTCTGACGTTACGTCTGAGTTCTGATAATCACACTTGTTGTCTTTTTCCTCCGTATAGAATGTGTAGCCGTTGATATCATACGCCTGATAGGTCACCAGGTTTTGCATCGGTCCCTGCGACAAGGTGAATATGATCTTTTCCGTGTCAGAAGAATGCGATCGTGGGGGATTATCAAGGAGCGTCTGCCTAAACCAACGCGTGAAATATGAGTTGTGCTCTTTGATTATTTCTCCCTGCGTCCTCTGTATGCCCCGGTCACTGTACTTCTTCTCTATTAACCTTTTGTGCTTCTGTACCCAAGGATCGACCAGTTCTAAATGCTGTAGCGCGACGAGGTTTGCTCGATCAAAGTCTGCGCGTCGAAAATCGAAGTCTGCATGCAGTATGCGACCCTCTCGGTGACCAGATCCGTCGAGCTTGCCAAGGTGCTGTTGGCGACGGAAGACCGGCGGGTTCTCGATGTCTAGATAATTCGTGCGCGAAGAGATGCACTCTTCGCCGAAAGCCCTTGGCTATGCTTCCATCTGGACAGGACCTGTTGCGAACGTATCCTTTGATGTGTCCGTTCATCCTTTCGAACGCCATCATGCTGCGGAGGAACATCGGCTCGAGTTGGACGATGTCCTCCATGACATGGACCAGCAGATGCACCATAATATCGAAGAATGCGGGTGGGAAGTAGACCTCAAGCTCGCATAGTATCACCACGATCTCCTCCTGTAGCCTCCCGAGCTGATTCACGCCAATCGACTTCCTAGAGATGATGTTCCTCGAATCTCCATCGAATTCTGGGAATTCGAGGTCCAATGCTTTCCACTGGCTAGCATCTGAAGGGTGCGTCAGCAGCTCATCCTTTTCAGGGTCATCATCGTCATCTCCTGGCTTCTTCCTTTCCGCATGCCATCGCATGAGCTTCGCTTTCTTAGGGTCCGCGAAATAGCGCTGCAGATGAGGAGTGATAGGAAAGTACCATACCACTTTTCGAGGTGCTTTCTTCCCTTTCTTGTATCGACTCACGCCGCACACCGGACATGTGGTTTTCTGCGCATCCTCTCCCCGATAAATGATGCAATCATTGATGCATACGTGATATCTAACGTGCGGTAGATCGAGAGGACAGACGATTTTCTTGGCGTCCTCGATACTAGTTGGACATGTGTTCCCCTCCGGGAGACGATCGTTCCAGAATGCCATCATATCGTCGAAGCTTGCGTCGCTCAATTTGTGTTTTGCCTTCATCTCCATAGCCTTGAGCGTTACATTCAACCGGGTATCATCGGGCATGCATACTTCATACAATGGAGTAATCGCGTCTTTCTCAAGTTGCACAAGCTTAGCTTTCTCTCTAGCGGCAGCCCTGGTGTTACTCGTCTGCTTGAGAAGCAGCTCTTGCACATAAGGGTCCCGCACCCAGCCTGACGTTGTTCCATCATCGTCTGCTCCTCCGGCATCTAGATCATTATCATCTCGGTCTCCTTCCGCACCTTCACCATCTCCAGGAGACTCTTCATCATCTCGCCCGTTCTCGCCGTGATGATGATCATCGTCATGTTGCCCACCTTCACCGTCTCCATCGTCTTCGTCATCGCTTATCCAACGAGTGTATCCATCCATGAAACCATGGCGGAGCAGGTGCGCCTGCAGATTCCCAGAATCTGGGTCGATCACCCGGTTGAGTTTGCATCTTCTGCACGGACATCTTATCTCCGTCTTGTTATTTGGTATCATGTCGGCCGTCGCACATTTCAAAAATCTAGCCACAATGTCTTCACTCATTATGAGCATCATTTTTGCCTGCACTGTGTACACGGTACAATTAGAAGTCTATTAGAACCACATAATCAATGCATGCATGCAATGGTCGATAGAAAATTTCGGCATGACCTATCCTAAAATTAGGACCTTTGCGAAATGCCAAAGTCTTGCCAAAATGGAAATGAATATATTTTAGCAAAACAAATGGCAACTTGTTCACATACAAACACAAGAGAGAGAGACCGATCCATACACACATGAACATATCATTATCCTCTCCATACACACACATGCATGAGCATCATCGATACTCTCCATATACACACACATATGACCATCGATCCTCTCCATACACACATCATGAGCATCGATTATCTACATACATATGAGCATATCATCCATATACACATGAACACATCCTTACATGGACAACTTACCGAGATGAGAGACCAATCGCGAGAAGATGGAAAGGAGAGGTGCGCGCGAGACCGGAGAAGGAGATGAGAGACCGGAGAGCTTCCTCTATTACTTATGTAACATCCAAGGTAGGTTCTACATGCTAAAAATGGTGAATGAGTGGACAAATTGAGGTGGGAAGGAGAAGGATCCCGACTAGATCTAAGGAGGAAGAAGAAGGGGAAAGTGAAGTGTGGGGTGGTGGATGATCACACATGTGCACAAAGTGGAGCTGCCAAAAAAAAGGTCGCCACATCCGTGGCGCCTTTCGTGATCGCCCACAGGGATTAGTAACATCCGTGGCGCACATGACATAGTGCGCCACGGATGTGTCTGCCCGTTTTACAGAGCAGAGGGGCATGCGCTTAGGCGTAGCGCACCCCCCAACGTGCGCCACGTATAACACCAACAAGCGAGCGCACCTACCCTATGTGCGCTACAGATATCTCGGCGTCGGCCACAGGGCCCTGACCCACACATATCTGCGGCGCACTATGGTAATGTGCGTCACGGTTGTTCTAGTTACTAGTAGGGCACTGCCCATAGGTGAGCCACGCCTGTTTTAGTCGTGGGACACTTCAACCATGTGAGCCATAGATATGCTGATTACCTATAGCCATTTTCCTAGTAGTAGTGATAATAAACTAACATTTCAGAGTGCTGAGGTGGCTACTTGATTTCACATGTACTGAATCGGTTAAATACCTCCCAGCCCAAGGTAGAACGAGACACTACTTTTGACCTACAGATCAATGAACCGGCATGCGGACATGGCGCCAGTTAAATGGAGTTAATGGATTCATGCGAAGAAGTAAAGCTACCCTGATGGCTTGTGTGCAAAGATAAAGGAGCAACCATCTCTTTACCGATGTTTCTTTTTCCCAAGATTATTTTCATGTTTTTAATTGAAAGTCATGCCTGAGGTTTTGAGCTTTCCCATTGTTTTCCCAGTCGTTCACATCTCTAAATTTTGAGCATATCGCTTGATTATTTAGCGCTGCATGTCTTTTGTACTCCCTCCGTTAGGGATTATAAGGCCCAAGTGCTATTGTAAGTTCTTTTTCATTTATTAGTCTCTCTTCTCTAATGCATGTTTTCTTTTGCTCTCTCTTCTCTCATGCATGTGTTACTATTGATGCATGAAGTAATTAAGAGAGATAGTTATTGACTTTCTTAATTCTAGCAAAATGTCTTATAGGCCTTGCAATCTCTAACAGAGGGAGTACCATGTAATCAGTCCAATCAGTCACGGTATTAGGAAAGTTGTATTAGCAAGAGCCTCGGCAAGATGGGCTGTGGACGGTGACATGGCAGGCTGCTAGCAAAGTAAGCATGCACCGAACAGAGTTTGAGGCGAGGTGAAAGTGCAGAGGACATGGCGCTCTTCCATGTTGTCAGTTGGCATGGTGCTGAAAGGCGAGCACCGGACTGGTTCGAGTGGTTGCCCTTGGAGGAAGGAATGCAGTATGTTTTATCCGGCGGGACGAGAGACAATAAGGGCGTGTTTGGTAGCCCGGGGCAACCCAGAAATTCTCTCCTCGTCCCACGTTTTGCTGTTTGTTAGCTCGGGTCGATTCCATCGGCCAGTGCCGACCTCGTGCCAAAAAGCCCCCAGAGCCCTGTCCGGTTGTGAAGCTCGAATCTAACTTCGCAACTCGGCACTGCCCAGCTCGTCCCGCGCGGGTGACAGCCCGATAGGGGTCGAGGCCCGCACCCCTCATTTCCCCCTCCCGTACGCCCCAGCTCTCGCTCTCACTCCCATCCCCGTCCCCAGCGAGTGCTCCTATTCCCGTCCCCATCCCCGGCGAGCTTCGCGGCCTCCCATCCCCGTCCCCATCCCCGGCGAGCTTCACGGCCTGTCGTCCCCGTTCCCATCCCCGGCGAGCTTCGCAGCGTCCCGTCCCCGTCCCCATTCCCGGCGAGCTTCGCAGCCTCACGTTCTCGTTCCCATCCCCGGCGAGCTTCACGGCCTCCCGTCCCCGTCCCCGTCCCCGGCGAGCTTCGCGGCCTGCCGTCCCCGTCCCCGTCCCCAGCGAGCTCCGCGGCCTCCTCCTGCATCGTCTGAGCTACCAAGGCGTGGCTCCTGGCGGCGCTCATCTCTCCGGCACCTGGATGCAGAGCCGCGGCTCCTGGCGGCGCTCGTCTATTCGGAGGTCGGTGTCCTGGCGACGGTGGCTCACCTCGCCGGCAGCGACTCCTCTCGCCAGCACCGGTGTCGATGACCTCCGGGGATCCGATTGCTTTTTGTAGTTTTATCCAGGGACCTGATTGCTTTTGATAGATAGCTAGCATGGCTCAGCATACACGACCTACCAAACAGGATCTCAGTTGAGTATATCTCAGTTCATACAACCTAACAAACACAACAAATAAAACACACTTGTATGGGGTGGGCATAGGTGGACTCAGCTTGTATGAGCTCAGATAGCCCTCCCAGGCTACCAAACACGCCCTAAGGCGCTCTCCAGCGAGCAAAATATCTTTACTCACTCGCCCCCTCCAAAAATTTGGTATTAGTGTCTATTTCATCGAATTGTCCATATGACAAGGTGATCCCACAAACAAATACTGGAAATGATACACATCTTAAACTGAAACTCTCAAATAAAATGGTAAAAAAGCAGATCCATGCGTTAGATTGCCTACTCAAATTCAGGTCAAGTAAGTACCGGAGTATGCTGAATTCCTTGAAACTGCTTTCTTCTTTGACGAAATATCAGCAGACTTTCTGGATTTCATTGATTGAACAGAAAGTTGTTACAATCGACATAAGAACACAAGAGGGAAGTGAAAATACAAACTTCCGGTGCTGGGTACCAGCTAAGCACACCCATCGGACTAATCCGACTAGCTATTCCGATTGTACAAGCTTCTTTTTTAATTTACCTAGTCTTAGCAGAGAGCAGCTGGACGAGCATTTTTTACCACTTCCTAAGCATTCCATTCCCGATGGCTCGTATTCTCAAGCTTGTTTTCTCTCCCAATGATTTTGCTAACGGTTGGTGTGGCAGAGAGAGGTGTTGAAACTCCATCGAACGGTCAGTTGCTCCTATATATTCACGGAGAACGGAGAGAACACACGCAACCGGCGGTCGTATTTGTAGGGATCGTTCCGCCACGCATGACACAGCTGCTTGAAACATTTATGTCAGATAAATTAGATACTCCTGGTCAGGTACACAAAAGGTCTTGAAAAATTAAGGCCGTCCACGGTGCCGGTGCTGCAATAAGGTCACGTGCTACTTTATTTTTTGCTTTGTACTTGGCAACTTATTTAGTTATTTTATACTTATTACTAATACTTTTTTTGGTCTATATTAATGGCCTTAACATACAAATCTTGATAAAGTTGAATCATTAATATGGACGGGAGGAAGTGTTGTGTGTATAACCAAGAGTAAGTATTTCTTGTATCGAGAAATTGAAAAAAATGCTTTATATATCAACTCGGAATCCAATGAATCCTAAATCTAACTAGTCTTTTCTCTGCGCCTGCGGGGCACGTTGATGAGACAAATCGTTCAATATTGAGCGAGCGAACAAATAGTGACTACTTGCGATGATACATATATATATATAGGAAGGATGTATGGGCACCTATGAGAACGAAGAAGAGAGGCAACATAGAGACAATATAAACATATTTTCTCGACATACATGTTCGAACGTAGAGACACAAGCATGTAAACATACAATCTTATGAAGGCAAACAATTTGGAACAGAACGAAGGAAACAAAGTTCTACACAACTTACTATGCACTCTTACTAAACTCACGTGGATGGACTAACAATGTCGCAAACCACATCACCGTAGGGTAATAGCAAAATTTTTTCCTAGCTAGTCAGCTTCTCCTTGCTGGACGTCATCATCAATGAAAGCGAGATAACACCAAGCCGAGGAAAGCAAGCCATGTAGATCTTCCGGCCAACCGTCGAGTTCCGCATAAATGGCAGCTCATGCATCGCTGTCATTTGGGTGTGATTCGGTGGTGTTTCTTCTAGTCTAGGATGAAGAGAGGCACATATAAGCTAGCTAGGCCGCAAGAACAATATCTATTACTCAGTAGCAAGCCCTCAGCAGCCCCACCACGAGATTCGGCTGCGGGTGCTATTGTTAATTTTTACAAAACATACACGCATATGAAAGTCGAACTCTTGTGGAAAATCGCAACGACAACAAACTTGAAGAGGTTGTATATTCCATTTCAGTGTCAACTACCGAAATTGCGCAAGCTAGTTTGTTGTCTCCGGCTAGCAGAGAACAATTCTGCCCTGTGAAAAGGGTAACTCGGGTACAACCGTATACCATGACACCGCGCATCTCATTCCCGATGTTTCCTATTCTCACACTAGTTCATTTTGTTTCTTCTTCCATTGTTTTTGCCTAGGCTTGGTGCAGCCGTACGTGCAGGAGAGGAACGTGGTGAAGCAGCTTCACCGCTGGTCTCCTATTCATGAAGCGTGGAGAAAATACCCTCCATGCACGGGAGCTCCTATTTATATGGATGATTAGTCATATCTCGTGATGTGGTTGCTGGAAACATTTATGCAAGGTAAATTTCTTCACGAGATATCTGCACCAAAAGATCTTCACAAACATATTCCATCCACGGTGCTGCAGCAAGGGCATGTGCTAATTTTTGCTTTGTGCTTGTCGGGGTTCATCATTTCAAATTAGATAAGCAACTCCTTTATTTTTTTCTATGCTAATTAATAAGACTATAACAATAAAATGAAAAGTTGTTGTGCATATACATTCCCCAAAAATATGCCGCTGCAATCTCCTCGGCTCTTAATAAATCGGACACATGATGAAGGAGACAACAGTTTTTCGCTGTGTAATGCGTTGCCACATCTTGTGACACTATATATATGGTTGATATATACATGAAAAACATAAGAAAAAAATTATTCTTCACGACTCACTGCCACTCAGCTCATCACCCTACTCTATCGCCATGATCCTGGAGCCTCGTGCCATCCCACGAGATGATCATGGAGACTGCCTATTCTACTGATCAACGATGATGCCATGAACAAGCTCATGCTGCATGACTTATTCTCTAACTGACAGAACTACCAACTGTCCAAACTGAAAAATGACACTAAACCTCTGAACCAAAAGTGTCGACAGAAATCTAACACATACGGGTTAAAGAAAAGAGGCAACACTAGAAATCGGAAGCCAATTTGTGCTTTCCATCGGACCGTTGTTCATCCGTGCGATGGGAAGCTGCTGGACCATACGATGCCAAGCGGAACCACGTCCAATCTCGACAATTTGTGGACAATTGAATGCTTCCTATCTTTAATGTTCCGATTGCATGCTTCCCTATAATGCACGCCGTTGATGTGGCTCTTGTCTTTATTCTGGCCGTTATTATGGTGTTCCTCTGGCTCCGAATAGATGCTTCGTTGTTAAAAAAAGTGCTTCTGGTAGCCTCCATTGATTGCTGATCTTTAGGAAAAGAAATGTGAATATTAAGTAAGCAAATTTATAGGAAACAATTTTTCTTCTAATCTTACCTCCAATATTAACTGAATTTGCTTCAAACACATCTTTTAAAAATTTGCTTCTGACATAATTTTGTATCTTTTGTACATTTGCTTCTGACGTATCTTAATTTTGCTTCCATGTTTAAAAAATGGTACGAAGTACTGGTTTATTGAAACACGACAAAATTATGTTTCCATCTCCAGGATAATTTGTTTCCATCTAAATAAACTTTGTTTCTATTTGATAGAAACATTTGACCTATGAAACTAGGTATTTTATTTCAAACAAAAAAAACATCACGATATTATTTCCAGGCTATCACCAGGCTATAGCTGTTTTTCGGAGGCCACAGCTATAGCCTATAGCCGGCTATTTAAAACATCGTCTTTTGACTTAACTTCATCTTTCAATCTGGCTAGCAGAGAACACTTCAGCACCGAGACAAAAGTAGCAGTACTACTGCCTCACAGCACTCAACTAAGCATTTCAATCCCGATGGCTCCTATTCTCAAGCTAGCCTCCTTGATTTTCTTGCCATGAATTTGCTAACAGTTGGTGTAGAGGAGGAAAGGGTTGAAACTCCCTCCATCGGTAGTTCCCATTCACTAAGCACAGGGAGAACACGCACCCCAACGGTGTCGTATTTATATGGATGGTATATACACAAGATGCACAAGAATTTATATCGGATATAAATTGGACATGTTATTTATGCACAAAAGGTGTTCACAATTTGTGGCCATGCACGGTGCTACATCAAGCGCACATTCTTCTTCTTTTTACTTGGTTGAGACTCATTATTTCAAAATTGTTAAGCAACCATTTCAAAAGAGTAAATTCTGTTTTTTACCCCCTAATTGTATGTTTGTGACAGGAATTACCCCATCTAGCAAAAAATTCTCTAGATTACCCCATTTAGTAAAGCTTGTCCCACATTCTACCCCTTTTAGATAGAGAGCCTTCTAGCAGGTTCAACACACTCATTAAGTCGATGACCTATCCTAAAATTTCGGCATGACCTATCCTAAAATTAGGACCTTTGCGAAATGCCAAAGTCTTGCCAAAATGGAAATGAATATATTTTAGCAAAACAAATGGCAACTTGTTCACATACAAACACAAGAGAGAGAGACCGATCCATACACACATGAACATATCATTATCCTCTCCATACACACACATGCATGAGCATCATCGATACTCTCCATATACACACATATGACCATCGATCCTCTCCATACACACATCATGAGCATCGATTATCTACATACATATGAGCATATCATCCATATACACATGAACACATCCTTACATGGACAACTTACCGAGATGAGAGACCAATCGCGAGAAGATGGAAAGGAGAGGTGCGCGCGAGACCGGAGAAGGAGATGAGAGACCGGAGAGCTTCCTCTATTACTTATGTAACATCCAAGGTAGGTTCTACATGCTAAAAATGGTGAATGAGTGGACAAATTGAGGTGGGAAGGAGAAGGATCCCGACTAGATCTAAGGAGGAAGAAGAAGGGGAAAGTGAAGTGTGGGGTGGTGGATGATCACACATGTGCACAAAGTGGAGCTGCCAAAAAAAAGGTCGCCACATCCGTGGCGCACTCGCCCCAGGCGCCATTGGATTAGTAACATCCGTGGCGCACATGACATAGTGCGCCACGGATGTGTCTGCCCGTTTTACAGAGCAGAGGGGCATGCGCTTAGGCGTAGCGCATCCCCCAACGTGCGCCACGTATAACACCAACAAGCGAGCGCACCTACCCTATGTGCGCTACAGATATCTGGCGTGCGGCCAACAGGGCCCTGACCCACACATATCTGCGGCGCACTATGGTAATGTGCGTCACGGTTGTTCTAGTTACTAGTAGGGCACTGCCCATAGGTGAGCCACGCCTGTTTTAGTCGTGGGACACTTCAACCATGTGAGCCATGGATATGCTGATTACCTATAGCCATTTTCCTAGTAGTAGTGATAATAAACTAACATTTCAGAGTGCTGAGGTGGCTACTTGATTTCACATGTACTGAATCGGTTAAATACCTCCCAGCCCAAGGTAGAACGAGACACTACTTTTGACCTACAGATCAATGAACCGGCATGCGGACATGGCGCCAGTTCGTGGAGTTAATGGATTCATAGAAGAAGTAAAGCTACCCTGATGGCTTGTGTGCAAAGAGAAAGGAGCAACCATCTCTTTACCGATGTTTCTTTTTCCCAAGATTATTTTCATGTTTTTAATTGAAAGTCATGCCTGAGGTTTTGAGCTTTCCCATTGTTTTCCCAGTCGTTCACATCTCTAAATTTTGAGCATATCGCTTGATTATTTAGCGCTGCATGTCTTTTGTACTCCCTCCGTTAGGGATTATAAGGCCCAAGTGCTATTGTAAGTTCTTTTTCATTTATTAGTCTCTCTTCTCTAATGCATGTTTTCTTTTGCTCTCTCTTCTCTCATGCATGTGTTACTATTGATGCATGAAGTAATTAAGAGAGATAGTTATTGACTTTCTTAATTCTAGCAAAATGTCTTATAGGCCTTGCAATCTCTAACAGAGGGAGTACCATGTAATCAGTCCAATCAGTCACGGTATTAGGAAAGTTGTATTAGCAAGAGCCTCGGCGGCAAGATGGGCTGTGGACGGTGTCAGCATGGCAGGCTGCTAGCAAAGTAAGCATGCACCGAACAGAGTTTGAGGCAAGGTGAAAGTGCAGAGGACATGGCGCTCTTCCATGTTGTCAGTTGGCATGGTGCTGAAAGGCGAGCACCGGACTGGTTCGAGTGGTTGCCCTTGGAGGAAGGAATGCAGTATGTTTTATCCGACGGGACGAGAGACAATAAGGGCGTGTTTGGTAGCCCGGGGCAACCCAGAAATTCTCCCCTGGTCCCACGTTTTGCTGTTTGTTAGCTCGGGTCGGTTCCATCGGGCAGTGCCGACCTCGTGCCAAAAAGCCCCCAGAGCCCTGCCCGGTTGCGAAGCTCGAATCTAACTTCGCAACTCGGCACTGCCCAGCTCGTCCCGCGCGGGTGACAGCCCGATAGGGGTCGAGGCCCGCACCCCTCATTTCCCCCTCCCGTACGCCCCAGCTCTCGCTCTCGCTCTCACTCCCATCCCCGTCCCCAGCGAGCGCTCCCATTCCCGTCCCCATCCCCGGTGAGCTTCGCGGCCTCCCATCCCCGTCCCCATCCCCGGCGAGCTTTGCGGCCTGCCGTCCCCGTCCCCACCCCCGGCGAGCTTCGCGGCCTCCCGTCCCCGTCCCCATTCCCGGCGAGCTTCGCGGCCTCACGTCCCCGTCCCCATCCCCGGCGAGCTTCACGGCCTCCCGTCCCCGTCCCCATCCCCGGTGAGCTTCGCGGCCTGTCGTCCCCGTCCCCAGCGAGCTCCGCGGGCTCCTCCTGCATCGTCTGAGCTACCAAGGCGTGGCTCCTGGCGGCGCTCATCTCTCCGGCACCTGGATGCAGAGCCGCGGCTCCTGGCGGCGCTCGTCTATTCGGAGGTCGGTGTCCTGGCGATGGTGGCTCATCTCGCCGGCAGCGACTCCTCTCGCCGGCACCGGTGCCGATGACCTCCGGGGACCCGATTGCTTTTTGTAGTTTTATCCAGGGACCTGATTGCTTTTGATAGATAGCTAGCATGGCTCAGCATACACGACCTACCAAACAGGATCTCAGTTGAGTATATCTCAGTTCATACAACCTAACAAACACAACAAATAAAACACACTTGTATGGGGTGGGCATAGGTGGACTCAGCTTGTATGAGCTCAGATAGCCCTCCCAGGCTACCAAACACGCCCTAAGGCGCTCTCCAGCGAGCAAAATATCTTTACTCACTCGCCCCCTCCAAAAATTTGGTATTAGTGTCTATTTCATCGAATTGTCCATATGACAAGGTGATCCCACAAACAAATACTGGAAATGATACACATCTTAAACTGAAACTCTCAAATAAAATGGTAAAAAAGCAGATCCATGCGTTAGATTGCCTACTCAAATTCAGGTCAAGTAAGTACCGGAGTATGCTGAATTCCTTGAAACTGCTTTCTTCTTTGACGAAATATCAGCAGACTTTCTGGATTTCATTGATTGAACAGAAAGTTGTTACAATCGACATAAGAACACAAGAGGGAAGTGAAAATACAAACTTCCGGTGCTGGGTACCAGCTAAGCACACCCATCGGACTAATCCGACTAGCTATTCCGATTGTACAAGCTTCTTTTTTAATTTACCTAGTCTTAGCAGAGAGCAGCTGGACGAGCATTTTTTACCACTTCCTAAGCATTCCATTCCCGATGGCTCGTATTCTCAAGCTTGTTTTCTCTCCCAATGATTTTGCTAACGGTTGGTGTGGCAGAGAGAGGTGTTGAAACTCCATCGAACGGTCAGTTGCTCCTATATATTCACGGAGAACGGAGAGAACACACGCAACCGGCGGTCGTATTTGTAGGATCGTTCCGCCACGCATGACACAGCTGCTTGAAACATTTATGTCAGATAAATTAGATACTCCTGGTCAGGTACACAAAAGGTCTTGAAAAATTAAGGCCGTCCACGGTGCCGGTGCTGCAATAAGGTCACGTGCTACTTTATTTTTTGCTTTGTACTTGGCAACTTATTTAGTTATTTTATACTTATTACTAATACTTTTTTTGGTCTATATTAATGGCCTTAACATACAAATCTTGATAAAGTTGAATCATTAATATGGACGGGAGGAAGTGTTGTGTGTATAACCAAGAGTAAGTATTTCTTGTATCGAGAAATTGAAAAAAATGCTTTATATATCAACTCGGAATCCAATGAATCCTAAATCTAACTAGTCTTTTCTCTGCGCCTGCGGGGCACGTTGATGAGACAAATCGTTCAATATTGAGCGAGCGAACAAATAGTGACTACTTGCGATGATACATATATATATATAGGAAGGATGTATGGGCACCTATGAGAACGAAGAAGAGAGGCAACATAGAGACAATATAAACATATTTTCTCGACATACATGTTCGAACGTAGAGACACAAGCATGTAAACATACAATCTTATGAAGGCAAACAATTTGGAACAGAACGAAGGAAACAAAGTTCTACACAACTTACTATGCACTCTTACTAAACTCACGTGGATGGACTAACAATGTCGCAAACCACATCACCGTAGGGTAATAGCAAAATTTTTTCCTAGCTAGTCAGCTTCTCCTTGCTGGACGTCATCATCAATGAAAGCGAGATAACACCAAGCCGAGGAAAGCAAGCCATGTAGATCTTCCGGCCAACCGTCGAGTTCCGCATAAATGGCAGCTCATGCATCGCTGTCATTTGGGTGTGATTCGGTGGTGTTTCTTCTAGTCTAGGATGAAGAGAGGCACATATAAGCTAGCTAGGCCGCAAGAACAATATCTATTACTCAGTAGCAAGCCCTCAGCAGCCCCACCACGAGATTCGGCTGCGGGTGCTATTGTTAATTTTTACAAAACATACACGCATATGAAAGTCGAACTCTTGTGGAAAATCGCAACGACAACAAACTTGAAGAGGTTGTATATTCCATTTCAGTGTCAACTACCGAAATTGCTCAAGCTAGTTTGTTTTCTCCGGCTAGCAGAGAACAATTCTGCCCTGTGAAAAGGGTAACTCGGTACAACCGTATACCATGACACCGCATCTCATTCCCGATGTTTCCTATTCTCACACTAGTTCATTTTGTTTCTTCTTCCATTGTTTTTGCCTAGGCTTGGTGCAGCCGTACGTGCAGGAGAGGAACGTGGTGAAGCAGCTTCACCGCTGGTCTCCTATTCATGAAGCGTGGAGAAAATACCCTCCATGCACGGGAGCTCCTATTTATATGGATGATTAGTCATATCTCGTGATGTGGTTGCTGGAAACATTTATGCAAGGTAAATTTCTTCACGAGATATCTGCACCAAAAGATCTTCACAAACATATTCCATCCACGGTGCTGCAGCAAGGGCATGTGCTAATTTTTGCTTTGTGCTTGTCGGGGTTCATCATTTCAAATTAGATAAGCAACTCCTTTATTTTTTTCTATGCTAATTAATAAGACTATAACAATAAAATGAAAAGTTGTTGTGCATATACATTCCCCAAAAATATGCCGCTGCAATCTCCTCGGCTCTTAATAAATCGGACACATGATGAAGGAGACAACAGTTTTTCGCTGTGTAATGCGTTGCCACATCTTGTGACACTATATATATGGTTGATATATACATGAAAAACATAAGAAAAAAAATTATTCTTCACGACTCACTGCCACTCAGCTCATCACCCTACTCTATCGCCATGATCCTGGAGCCTCGTGCCATCCCACGAGATGATCATGGAGACTGCCTATTCTACTGATCAACGATGATGCCATGAACAAGCTCATGCTGCATGACTTATTCTCTAACTGACAGAACTACCAACTGTCCAAACTGAAAAATGACACTAAACCTCTGAACCAAAAAGTGTCAGACAGAAATCTAACACATACGGGTTAAAGAAAAGAGGCAACACTAGAAATCGGAAGCCAATTTGTGCTTTCCATCGGACCGTTGTTCATCCGTACGATGGGAAGCTGCTGGACCATACGATGCCAAGCGGAACCGCACGTCCAATCTCGACAATTTGTGGACAATTGAATGCTTCCTATCTTTAATGTTCCGATTGCATGCTTCCCTATAATGCACGCCGTTGATGTGGCTCTTGTCTTTATTCTGGCCGTTATTATGGTGTTCCTCTGGCTCCGAATAGATGTTTCGTTGTTAAAAAAAGTGCTTCTGGTAGCCTCCATTGATTGCTGATCTTTAGGAAAAGAAATGTGAATATTAAGTAAGCAAATTTATAGGAAACAATTTTTCTTCTAATCTTACCTCCAATATTAACTGAATTTGCTTCAAACACATCTTTTAAAAATTTGCTTCTGACATAATTTTGTATCTTTTGTACATTTGCTTCTGACGTATCTTAATTTTGCTTCCATGTTTAAAAAATGGTACGAAGTACTGGTTTATTGAAACACGACAAAATTATGTTTCCATCTCCAGGATAATTTGTTTCCATCTAAATAAACTTTGTTTCTATTTGATAGAAACATTTGACCTATGAAACTAGGTATTTTATTTCAAAAAAAAAAACATCACGATATTATTTCCAGGCTATCACCAGGCTATAGCTGTTTTTCGGAGGCCACAGCTATAGCCTATAGCCGGCTATTTAAAACATCGTCTTTTGACTTAACTTCATCTTTCAATCTGGCTAGCAGAGAACACTTCAGCACCGAGACAAAAGTAGCAGTACTACTGCCTCACAGCACTCAACTAAGCATTTCAATCCCGATGGCTCCTATTCTCAAGCTAGCCTCCTTGATTTTCTTGCCATGAATTTGCTAACAGTTGGTGTAGAGGAGGAAAGGGTTGAAACTCCCTCCATCGGTAGTTCCCATTCACTAAGCACAGGGAGAACACGCACCCCAACGGTGTCGTATTTATATGGATGGTATATACACACAAGATGCACAAGAATTTATATCGGATATAAATTGGACATGTTATTTATGCACAAAAGGTGTTCACAATTTGTGGCCATGCACGGTGCTACATCAAGCGCACATTCTTCTTCTTTTTACTTGGTTGAGACTCATTATTTCAAAATTGTTAAGCAACCATTTCAAAAGAGTAAATTCTGTTTTTTACCCCCTAATTGTATGTTTGTGACAGGAATTACCCCATCTAGCAAAAAATTCTCTAGATTACCCCATTTAGTAAAGCTTGTCCCACATTCTACCCCTTTTAGATAGAGAGCCTTCTAGCAGGTTCAACACACTCATTAAGTCGATGACCTATCCTAAAATTTCGGCATGACCTATCCTAAAATTAGGACCTTTGCGAAATGCCAAAGTCTTGCCAAAATGGAAATGAATATATTTTAGCAAAACAAATGGCAACTTGTTCACATACAAACACAAGAGAGAGAGACCGATCCATACACACATGAACATATCATTATCCTCTCCATACACACACATGCATGAGCATCATCGATACTCTCCATATACACACACATATGACCATCGATCCTCTCCATACACACATCATGAGCATCGATTATCTACATACATATGAGCATATCATCCATATACACATGAACACATCCTTACATGGACAACTTACCGAGATGAGAGACCAATCGCGAGAAGATGGAAAGGAGAGGTGCGCGCGAGACCGGAGAAGGAGATGAGAGACCGGAGAGCTTCCTCTATTACTTATGTAACATCCAAGGTAGGTTCTACATGCTAAAAATGGTGAATGAGTGGACAAATTGAGGTGGGAAGGAGAAGGATCCCGACTAGATCTAAGGAGGAAGAAGAAGGGGAAAGTGAAGTGTGGGGTGGTGGATGATCACACATGTGCACAAAGTGGAGCTGCCAAAAAAAAGGTCGCCACATCCGTGGCGCACTCGGCCCCAGTGCGCCACAGGGATTAGTAACATCCGTGGCGCACATGACATAGTGCGCCACGGATGTGTCTGCCCGTTTTACAGAGCAGAGGGGCATGCGCTTAGGCGTAGCGCATCCCCCAACGTGCGCCACGTATAACACCAACAAGCGAGCGCACCTACCCTATGTGCGCTACAGATATCTGGCGTGCGGCCAACAGGGCCCTGACCCACACATATCTGCGGCGCACTATGGTAATGTGCGTCACGGTTGTTCTAGTTACTAGTAGGGCACTGCCCATAGGTGAGCCACGCCTGTTTTAGTCGTGGGACACTTCAACCATGTGAGCCATGGATATGCTGATTACCTATAGCCATTTTCCTAGTAGTAGTGATAATAAACTAACATTTCAGAGTGCTGAGGTGGCTACTTGATTTCACATGTACTGAATCGGTTAAATACCTCCCAGCCCAAGGTAGAACGAGACACTACTTTTGACCTACAGATCAATGAACCGGCATGCGGACATGGCGCCAGTTCGTGGAGTTAATGGATTCCGCAGCGAAGAAGTAAAGCTACCCTGATGGCTTGTGTGCAAAGAGAAAGGAGCAACCATCTCTTTACCGATGTTTCTTTTTCCCAAGATTATTTTCATGTTTTTAATTGAAAGTCATGCCTGAGGTTTTGAGCTTTCCCATTGTTTTCCCAGTCGTTCACATCTCTAAATTTTGAGCATATCGCTTGATTATTTAGCGCTGCATGTCTTTTGTACTCCCTCCGTTAGGGATTATAAGGCCCAAGTGCTATTGTAAGTTCTTTTTCATTTATTAGTCTCTCTTCTCTAATGCATGTTTTCTTTTGCTCTCTCTTCTCTCATGCATGTGTTACTATTGATGCATGAAGTAATTAAGAGAGATAGTTATTGACTTTCTTAATTCTAGCAAAATGTCTTATAGGCCTTGCAATCTCTAACAGAGGGAGTACCATGTAATCAGTCCAATCAGTCACGGTATTAGGAAAGTTGTATTAGCAAGAGCCTCGGCGGCAAGATGGGCTGTGGACGGTGTCAGCATGGCAGGCTGCTAGCAAAGTAAGCATGCACCGAACAGAGTTTGAGGCAAGGTGAAAGTGCAGAGGACATGGCGCTCTTCCATGTTGTCAGTTGGCATGGTGCTGAAAGGCGAGCACCGGACTGGTTCGAGTGGTTGCCCTTGGAGGAAGGAATGCAGTATGTTTTATCCGACGGGACGAGAGACAATAAGGGCGTGTTTGGTAGCCCGGGGCAACCCAGAAATTCTCCCCTGGTCCCACGTTTTGCTGTTTGTTAGCTCGGGTCGGTTCCATCGGGCAGTGCCGACCTCGTGCCAAAAAGCCCCCAGAGCCCTGCCCGGTTGCGAAGCTCGAATCTAACTTCGCAACTCGGCACTGCCCAGCTCGTCCCGCGCGGGTGACAGCCCGATAGGGGTCGAGGCCCGCACCCCTCATTTCCCCCTCCCGTACGCCCCAGCTCTCGCTCTCACTCCCATCCCCGTCCCCAGCGAGCGCTCCCATTCCCGTCCCCATCCCCGGTGAGCTTCGCGGCCTCCCATCCCCGTCCCCATCCCCGGCGAGCTTCGCGGCCTGCCGTCCCCGTCCCCACCCAGCGAAGCCATGCCTCCGTCCCGTCCCCATTCCCGGCGAAGCCATGGCCTCACGTCCCGCCCCCATCCCGGCGAGCTTCACGGCCTCCGTCCCGTCCCCATCCCGGTGAGCTTTCGGCCTGTCGTCCCGTCCCAGCCGAGCTCCGGAGCTCCTCCTGCATCGTCTGAGCTACCAAAGGCGTGGCTCTGGCGGCGCTCTCTCCGCACTGGATGCAGCCGCGGCTCTGGCGGCGCTGTCTATTCGGAGGTCGGTGTCCTGGCGATGGTGGCTCATCTCGCCGGGCAGCGATTTCCTCGCCGCTGCACCGATGACCTCCGGGGACCCGATTGCTTTTTGTAGTTTTATCCAGGGACCTGATTGCTTTTGATAGATAGCTAGCATGGCTCAGCATACACGACCTACCAAACAGGATCTCAGTTGAGTATATCTCAGTTCATACAACCTAACAAACACAACAAATAAAACACACTTGTATGGGGTGGGCATAGGTGGACTCAGCTTGTATGAGCTCAGATAGCCCTCCCAGGCTACCAAACACGCCCTAAGGCGCTCTCCAGCGAGCAAAATATCTTTACTCACTCGCCCCCTCCAAAAATTTGGTATTAGTGTCTATTTCATCGAATTGTCCATATGACAAGGTGATCCCACAAACAAATACTGGAAATGATACACATCTTAAACTGAAACTCTCAAATAAAATGGTAAAAAAGCAGATCCATGCGTTAGATTGCCTACTCAAATTCAGGTCAAGTAAGTACCGGAGTATGCTGAATTCCTTGAAACTGCTTTCTTCTTTGACGAAATATCAGCAGACTTTCTGGATTTCATTGATTGAACAGAAAGTTGTTACAATCGACATAAGAACACAAGAGGGAAGTGAAAATACAAACTTCCGGTGCTGGGTACCAGCTAAGCACACCCATCGGACTAATCCGACTAGCTATTCCGATTGTACAAGCTTCTTTTTTAATTTACCTAGTCTTAGCAGAGAGCAGCTGGACGAGCATTTTTTACCACTTCCTAAGCATTCCATTCCCGATGGCTCGTATTCTCAAGCTTGTTTTCTCTCCCAATGATTTTGCTAACGGTTGGTGTGGCAGAGAGAGGTGTTGAAACTCCATCGAACGGTCAGTTGCTCCTATATATTCACGGAGAACGGAGAGAACACACGCAACCGGCGGTCGTATTTGTAGGGATCGTTCCGCCACGCATGACACAGCTGCTTGAAACATTTATGTCAGATAAATTAGATACTCCTGGTCAGGTACACAAAAGGTCTTGAAAAATTAAGGCCGTCCACGGTGCCGGTGCTGCAATAAGGTCACGTGCTACTTTATTTTTTGCTTTGTACTTGGCAACTTATTTAGTTATTTTATACTTATTACTAATACTTTTTTTGGTCTATATTAATGGCCTTAACATACAAATCTTGATAAAGTTGAATCATTAATATGGACGGAGGAAGTGTTGTGTGTATAACCAAGAGTAAGTATTTCTTGTATCGAGAAATTGAAAAAAATGCTTTATATATCAACTCGGAATCCAATGAATCCTAAATCTAACTAGTCTTTTCTCTGCGCCTGCGGGGCACGTTGATGAGACAAATCGTTCAATATTGAGCGAGCGAACAAATAGTGACTACTTGCGATGATACATATATATATATAGGAAGGATGTATGGGCACCTATGAGAACGAAGAAGAGAGGCAACATAGAGACAATATAAACATATTTTCTCGACATACATGTTCGAACGTAGAGACACAAGCATGTAAACATACAATCTTATGAAGGCAAACAATTTGGAACAGAACGAAGGAAACAAAGTTCTACACAACTTACTATGCACTCTTACTAAACTCACGTGGATGGACTAACAATGTCGCAAACCACATCACCGTAGGGTAATAGCAAAATTTTTTCCTAGCTAGTCAGCTTCTCCTTGCTGGACGTCATCATCAATGAAAGCGAGATAACACCAAGCCGAGGAAAGCAAGCCATGTAGATCTTCCGGCCAACCGTCGAGTTCCGCATAAATGGCAGCTCATGCATCGCTGTCATTTGGGTGTGATTCGGTGGTGTTTCTTCTAGTCTAGGATGAAGAGAGGCACATATAAGCTAGCTAGGCCGCAAGAACAATATCTATTACTCAGTAGCAAGCCCTCAGCAGCCCCACCACGAGATTCGGCTGCGGGTGCTATTGTTAATTTTTACAAAACATACACGCATATGAAAGTCGAACTCTTGTGGAAAATCGCAACGACAACAAACTTGAAGAGGTTGTATATTCCATTTCAGTGTCAACTACCGAAATTGCGCAAGCTAGTTTGTTGTCTCCGGCTAGCAGAGAACAATTCTGCCCTGTGAAAAGGGTAACTCGGGTACAACCGTATACCATGACACCGCGCATCTCATTCCCGATGTTTCCTATTCTCACACTAGTTCATTTTGTTTCTTCTTCCATTGTTTTTGCCTAGGCTTGGTGCAGCCGTACGTGCAGGAGAGGAACGTGGTGAAGCAGCTTCACCGCTGGTCTCCTATTCATGAAGCGTGGAGAAAATACCCTCCATGCACGGGAGCTCCTATTTATATGGATGATTAGTCATATCTCGTGATGTGGTTGCTGGAAACATTTATGCAAGGTAAATTTCTTCACGAGATATCTGCACCAAAAGATCTTCACAAACATATTCCATCCACGGTGCTGCAGCAAGGGCATGTGCTAATTTTTGCTTTGTGCTTGTCGGGGTTCATCATTTCAAATTAGATAAGCAACTCCTTTATTTTTTTCTATGCTAATTAATAAGACTATAACAATAAAATGAAAAGTTGTTGTGCATATACATTCCCCAAAAATATGCCGCTGCAATCTCCTCGGCTCTTAATAAATCGGACACATGATGAAGGAGACAACAGTTTTTCGCTGTGTAATGCGTTGCCACATCTTGTGACACTATATATATGGTTGATATATACATGAAAAACATAAGAAAAAAAATTATTCTTCACGACTCACTGCCACTCAGCTCATCACCCTACTCTATCGCCATGATCCTGGAGCCTCGTGCCATCCCACGAGATGATCATGGAGACTGCCTATTCTACTGATCAACGATGATGCCATGAACAAGCTCATGCTGCATGACTTATTCTCTAACTGACAGAACTACCAACTGTCCAAACTGAAAAATGACACTAAACCTCTGAACCAAAAAGTGTCAGACAGAAATCTAACACATACGGGTTAAAGAAAAGAGGCAACACTAGAAATCGGAAGCCAATTTGTGCTTTCCATCGGACCGTTGTTCATCCGTACGATGGGAAGCTGCTGGACCATACGATGCCAAGCGGAACCGCACGTCCAATCTCGACAATTTGTGGACAATTGAATGCTTCCTATCTTTAATGTTCCGATTGCATGCTTCCCTATAATGCACGCCGTTGATGTGGCTCTTGTCTTTATTCTGGCCGTTATTATGGTGTTCCTCTGGCTCCGAATAGATGTTTCGTTGTTAAAAAAAGTGCTTCTGGTAGCCTCCATTGATTGCTGATCTTTAGGAAAAGAAATGTGAATATTAAGTAAGCAAATTTATAGGAAACAATTTTTCTTCTAATCTTACCTCCAATATTAACTGAATTTGCTTCAAACACATCTTTTAAAAATTTGCTTCTGACATAATTTTGTATCTTTTGTACATTTGCTTCTGACATATCTTAATTTTGCTTCCATGTTTAAAAAATGGTACGAAGTACTGGTTTATTGAAACACGACAAAATTATGTTTCCATCTCCAGGATAATTTGTTTCCATCTAAATAAACTTTGTTTCTATTTGATAGAAACATTTGACCTATGAAACTAGGTATTTTATTTCAAAAAAAAAAACATCACGATATTATTTCCAGGCTATCACCAGGCTATAGCTGTTTTTCGGAGGCCACAGCTATAGCCTATAGCCGGCTATTTAAAACATCGTCTTTTGACTTAACTTCATCTTTCAATCTGGCTAGCAGAGAACACTTCAGCACCGAGACAAAAGTAGCAGTACTACTGCCTCACAGCACTCAACTAAGCATTTCAATCCCGATGGCTCCTATTCTCAAGCTAGCCTCCTTGATTTTCTTGCCATGAATTTGCTAACAGTTGGTGTAGAGGAGGAAAGGGTTGAAACTCCCTCCATCGGTAGTTCCCATTCACTAAGCACAGGGAGAACACGCACCCCAACGGTGTCGTATTTATATGGATGGTATATACACACAAGATGCACAAGAATTTATATCGGATATAAATTGGACATGTTATTTATGCACAAAAGGTGTTCACAATTTGTGGCCATGCACGGTGCTACATCAAGCGCACATTCTTCTTCTTTTTACTTGGTTGAGACTCATTATTTCAAAATTGTTAAGCAACCATTTCAAAAGAGTAAATTCTGTTTTTTACCCCCTAATTGTATGTTTGTGACAGGAATTACCCCATCTAGCAAAAAATTCTCTAGATTACCCCATTTAGTAAAGCTTGTCCCACATTCTACCCCTTTTAGATAGAGAGCCTTCTAGCAGGTTCAACACACTCATTAAGTCGATTTTGCTTAGCTGGTGTTTGTCCATCACACTGAACATGGCCGTGTGAATGCAGAATTGCTCGTGCTACGTGACCGGGAGAAAATGATAGTGATAGATTTCAATTTGAACTCACCGCACATGATCTCGCACATGATAAATGAATGTGTTATAAGTGCTAACAACTTGAACTCAACACAACGAGGAAGAAGCCCCATGGTCACGATGTTGGCCTTGAGTCGTGTACAAAGAAAAAAAATCAAGAGCTGCATTATAAAGAATTTGTTGGGTCCGTCCAAGAGGTGCACCAAGAACACATGTTGCTTGATGTGTTCCTCCAAGCCCGGCCAAAAACGGCTGTCGTATGGATCTTGCTTGGTCAAAGAACGGGTGTAAAGGCCGGAGTGCAAGTAGCAACGAGGACACCATGAAGACCCTAAGAACAATCTAACATGTTTCAAGGGAGCTCAATGCTACTGTTGCGTTTCAGATTGTGAGCATCCTGTTTTTTTGTGTTTCAGCAACAACGCTAAGGACAGCAGGACTTGGGTAATTATGCTTCTGGGTTGTACGTCTTGCTACAACGCCACATCAACCTGACGAGGAGATTCAACCTGCTAAGATGGCTAAATATTTAAAAAGGTAAAATCTAACACAAGTTTTACTAAATGGGGTAATACAGAGAAATTTTCACTAAATGGGCTAATTTGTGTCACAAAAGTGTAACTAGGGGGTAAAATTGGAATTTACTCTTTCAAAATGGGCTAATTTGTGCATATATCCCGCAACAGTGAAGAGTTTGGTGTCTTTAAAATATATTGTTGACTATGTTATGCGGTGCATGCAATTCAAATTAAAGTGATAACATAGTCAACAAATCCTGGTTTCATGACCCGGAAAACACACCATTGACAAAAATAGTTACAGCCTACATCGATCAATGCCAGGATCGATGGAACCTGCCTAGACGCAAATGGAAGTGTGTCAAGCACCGAGGCAACAAGAGCATTATATTCACCATGTAGACCATTTAGGATGTACTCCTTGAGTTCTTCTTCATCATCAATCATTCGGCCTGCCGCAGTGAGCTCCGAGGCAAAGCCTCGCATCTTAGAGATGTATTGGGCCGCTGTCAGATCATTCTTCTTCGTGTTTGCAAGGGCGCCACGAAGCATCGACACCCTGGACTTGGAGTGTGCGGAGTTCAGATCCTCCACAGCAGCCCAAACATCAGCGGCATGATCGAGTTGAAGAACATGCGCGAGAACCTCATGAGACATTGATTTGAGCAACCAGCCCAGAACATGTTGATCGCGAGAAATCCAGGATGCATAGGCTGGATTGGGCACCGTGTGCCTGACGTTGCTTGTGTCCTCAACCTCCATGGTTTTTGGCGGACACGAGTCGGACCCATCAAGCAGGTCCATGACCATCGCGCCGCGGAGGGCAGGAAGAACCTGCGCCTTCCAGAACATGTAATTTCCTCGAGTGAGTTTCTCCGTCGGTGGAGCACCAAGAGCGGCCGCGAGAGATGCCGCCGAGGAGGACGACGAAGAGGCCTCCATGGAAGGGCGAGGAGGGAGGGATTCCGGCCGGGAATTTTGGTGGCTGTTTCCTTATCAAGCGATCGGTTATGATTTTCTTGGCCGGGATTTTTGGTGATTGCCGATGGAAACAATCAGCGATTTTTTTTTGGCTAGATTGGATCGGCAGTGCTAGAAGGGAAAGAGCCAGCTCGATACCATGTTGATTGAGAGAAAACCGATGCCCTGATGGGGGCTCGGGTTACATGTGATGTTATATAGTCATAGGAAGAGCCCCTATGGTGGCATTTACAAGGGAATATGAGTCGGTTGGTGTACTACACCATACCAAGTCATATTAATTCTAACAGACTGTACAAGCTATAAGCTGTGCATAGAACAGCTCTGCTCCGAGCTAAGAGTAATGGCAGTACTCTAGCCTCACTTCGAGGAACAAGATCCTCTGACTTAGACCGAAGTACTGCAGAGGGACATCGATCAGTTTGGTTCGTTCGTTCCCCATCCGATGGCACTACGTCAAACCCAAGCAAACACAGCGGGATGCCGGCCCAAGGCCCAGTCCAATGAACCGAGGGAAGAAAACCGCGCCCTCTAGCTCATAAATTGGCGGGACAACAGAGAAAAGGCACGAGAGACGAGGACTCGAGAAACGGAGCGAGAAGGAGATCGCCATAACCTGCCGAGGGCGCGCTTCTCTAATCGGCGATGTGATGCTCTCATCGTTAATCTCAGGTACCTACCTTTCTCCGTTTCTGTCCATGGACTAAAATAGATGGATTTTCCCAAGGTAGATGCAATCAATGTTAGAATATGAAAGAACTTAAAACTGCTCTTAATCGGTGGAAAATTTCGACTTAGACCAAAAATAAAAGTTGTAGTACACGATCACATCTTTCCAATGATATATCATTTGCACGATTTAGATCAGCATACTAAAAGTTCTAGCCTAAGCAAGATTCTGTCCTAGGTAGATGCAACCACCGTCAGGAACATGAAAAAAACTTAAAACTGCTCTTAATCAGTGCACAATTTCGACTTAGATCCAAAACAAAAGTTGTAGTACATTGTCACACCTTTCCAACGGTACCTTATTTGCACTATTTGGATCAGTGTAGTAAGAGTTCTAGCCCAAACAAAATTCTGTCCTTGGTAGATGCAACCACCGTCAGGAACATGAAAAAACTTAAAACTGCTCTTAATCAGTGCATAATTTCGACTTAGATCCAAAACAAAAGTTGTAGTACATGGTCACACCTTTCCAACGGTACCTTATTTGCACTATTTGGATCAGCATAGTAAGAGTTCTAGCCCAAACAAGATTCTATCCATCTTTTAATGGACATTGTCAGATGTATTGAAGGTTACTTTTGTCAGATATACATTGTGGAAGCTCTTGTGCATAGTCCATGGAAGAAGAAACTGAGATTGCAGAAAAAATTAATACATCACATCATGATCCTGATTCCAATCGGTAATTACCATATCCCATACTTTGGCATGAGATCTCTATGTACTTCTATTGGTTCTAGTATTTTCTCCGCATCTGCAATACTCCCAAACTTATTTTTATTTACACTACAGAGTTGTTCTACCTAGTTTGGTACCTCATATTGGCATGGAATTTAAAAATTCAGATGAAGCTTGGGCTTTTTGGCTGAGCTCCAGTGGGCAAAAAGGCTTTGAGGTGAGGAAACGGTACACAAACAAAAGACCATCGGATGGAAAAATTACATCATGCAAATTTGTTTGTGCAAATGAGGGTCTTCGATCGCAAGACAAGAGGGATCATTTAACAAAGTGCCCTCGAGCTGAAACTAGAACCAATTGTGAAGTCCACATGATTGCTAAAACGGACCGGAAGAAGGAAAATCTAAAAGTCTCTGCCCTAGCTTTGGAACACAATCACCCACTACACCTGCCAGAAACTTTACACTTAATGGTGTCACAGAGGAAAATTTCAGAGTTGCAAGCTTTTGAAATTGAAATGGCAGACGATGCAGGTATTCGGCCAAAAGCCGCACATGAGTTGGCTGGACGCGAAGTTGGGGGAACACGCAATCTTTCCTATACACTTCGTGATCACAAGAATTATTTGAGGACCAAGCGTCAACGAGAAATGGCATATGGACAAGCAGGTAGCATGCTCAAATATTTTCAAGACAAGATTGCTGAAAACCCATCATTCCAATATGCATTGCAAATGGATTGTGAAGAACAAATAGCAAACATATTTTGGGCTGATGCTAAAATGATATTGGACTATGCACATTTTGGTGATGTTGTTAGTTTTGACACTACTTTTGGAACAAACAAGGAGAGCAGACCCTTTGGTGTTTTTGTCGGATTCAATCAATTTAGAGAAACTGTAGTTTTTGGTGCTGCTCTCATGTATGATGAAACCTTCGCATCCTTCAAGTGGTTGTTTGAGGCCTTTCTAAATACCCATAAAGGAAAGGGGCCTAAAACATTCTATACAGATCAAGATGTTGCAATGGGAAAGGCTGTTGGGGAAGTATTTACAGAAGCATGGCATGGATTATGCACCTTTCACATTATGCAAAATGCTGTCAAACATCTACATGAAGAGGGGGATGAAGAGAATAAAAAGGATAAGAAGAAAAATAAGAAGAAAGAGAAGAATGAAGAGAAGGAAATTGAGGAGAGTGAAGAAACAAGCATTCTATCAGATTTTAGCGCGTGCATGTTTGAGTATGAAGACATGGCAGAATTTGAACAAAAGTTTGACCTCATGAGGAAAAAGGTGAGCAAGCAAACTTGGCTAGATAGCATATATAAGTTAAAAGAAAAATGGGCTGAATGTTATATGAAGGATGTCTTCACATTAGGAATGAGAAGTACACAATTGAGTGAGAGTTTGAACAATGACTTGAAAATCCATTTTAAATCTGATTTTGATATTATTCGGTTCTTTAAGCATTTTGAAAGGGTGGTACAAGGAAAAAGGAATAACGAACTGAATTCAAAATTTGAATCAAGGAAAAAGTTGCCTAAATTATGTATGAGGAGACCACCACCAATATTGGTGCAGGCTAGCAAGTTGTATACACCTCGCATATTTGAAGCTTTTCAAGGTGAATATGAAAGATCCTTGTCAGCTTGCACCAAGACATTAGATGGTTGTAATGAATATCTAGTTGGAGACTTTACCTTTGAAGAAGAGTATAAAGTTATTGGTGATCCTTCAAAACAAATAGTTATGTGCAGCTGCAAGCAATTTGATAGAATTGGGATATTGTGTGGCCATGCTCTTAAAATTCTTAATTTAATGAATATCAAGTCACTACCACCACATTATGTGTTGACGATATGGACACGGGAAGCACGGAGTGGTACTATACAAGACAAAGATGGAAGAAATATAATCATCAATCCAAATATGGATGCCATGCTTAGCTACAGATATGTGTCCCACAAATTTCATAATTTGGCGGATCAAGCATACAACTTTCCAGAATGTATGGCCTTGGTAGATAGCACACTTGACATCCTTGGTAAGCAAATTGAAGAAAAAATCAATGCATCTACAAGCACACCTCGGTATCCATGTACGATTCCCACAAATGCTAGTCCACCAAATGACTTGTTGACTAGTGCACGCCTAAAGAAAAAGGAGGTCGAAACAAAAACTTCAAAACGGCGAAGAACTTGGCTTGATAAGAAGCACAAGATTAGAAAAAAGAGAGAAAGCAAAACTACTTCACGGTCCGGGGAAGAGGTATGTTGCTAAGCAAAAAATGTGCTTTCAGTTTTATCATTATGTTCATCAATTCTCATAACCATTCAATTGTTTTTACAAGATAAAAGAGGCAGGAAGTGGTAGTGCACAAGCACACGCACAAGTACAAGTTGCAAATGATAGTGTTTGTGATGGCAAAGGGAAGTGATCTGAAGTTTACAAAGACAATCTTAGTTTCATCCAATTATTAACGGTAATCTTGTTCATATAGTTAGTTTACAAATCTACATGTCATATTGTTTAAAAAATCTTACTCTTATATTTATTTAATTTACAGGGACCAATCACAGATGACATCTTTACTGGACTCTGGTGAATAATTTCAGTTTTTCGATGCCATTCAGTTTAGATCAGTTCTAGGCAATACTAGCCATTTAGTTCAGTTTTGGGTGCCGTTTAGCTCACTTTTGTTATGGGAAATAGCTGATATTTTGTTTATTTCATTCATATGTGAGTGCCATTTAGTTCAATGCAGTTTGGACAAACTGTTAATATTCAGTTCAGATTTCTCTCTTATGTCAAACACAGTTACTATTCAGTTCATGTTCAGTTTGCACATGCACAATGTCTATTTGAACACTGATTTATTCATAACCTTATAGCAAATACAGGAGATTTTACAAGCTGTTTAGCTCTACACACATATACAAGTAGCAACAGCAAATACATGAAAGCTGAACTTGTTCTTGGTCAAGCAACTAGCAAACACAGGACGGGACGACACCGTTCCTACTCCTGCTCTTGGAGGACGCCGCCGGCGTGAACATGGAAAGAGGAAGCGCAGGGGAACGCACGGCGACCATGCGTACATGAGCTCCTGCTCCTCCTTTTGGATGGAACAACCAGCGCGTGCTGCCTGAATGTTCTGCCGGCGACCAGGACGACATGGCCTGGTCCATGCGCTGGGTCTGGTGCTTGTCTTCGAGGCAGAGATGGCGTGCACGGCCGCGGCGCCGGAGGCCACGGAGGCCGCGGTGGCAGAGCTGGCGGCGCCAAAGGCCACGGAGGCCGCGGTGGCAGAGCTGGCCGTGCGGCTGAGCGAACGGCGACCGGGCGGCGGCGAGTGAGGAAGTAGCAAGTGAAGGGGAATTTAAGGAAGTTTTTTTCCTGAGCCAAAGCGTTGTTTTTTCTCTCCTGGCCATGGATAATGGGCTTTGGGCTGACTATTTGCTGCGTTCCTGAATTCCCCAGCGCGTTGGAGCTGTTGCCGTTCGATGCGCATCGATCGAACGACGTCCCTCTGCAGTAGTTGAAACAAAGTCAGAGGATCTCGTTCACTTCGAACTAAGCATTTCATTGCTGATGTCTCCTATTCTCACGCTAGCCTCATTTTTTCAGTCTCGCATAGTTTTCGCCAAGGGTTGTTATATGAGAGGTAGAGCTGAAGCTTATTCACCGGTGGTATATATATACTATCCATGAACCATGGAGAAATACACTCTTTAGGTGATCCTTATATGATGGTTAGTCACACGTGATGTGGTTGCTAGAAAACATTTATGCAAGGACATTAACGAGATATTTGTTCATAAAGTTCTTCACAAATTATAGCCGACAAGGTGTGGTACTTATTTGTTGTGCTTGGTTGAGACTATACCTGGGCATGGACAGCCCGGCCCGGCCCAACCTGGCCTGAAAAAGCCGGCGGTACAGGCTTTTTAGTCCCGTGGGCTAGGCCTAGGCAACAGATTTGAGGCCCGACATACTCATGGGCCGGGCTCAGGCCAAAGGAAATGTTAAAATAGGAAAGGGCCCGGCCCGATGGCCCGACGGAATATGTGCATGGCAGGCAGGGCTCGGGCTTAGTTTTCAGGCCCGGTAGCCGGGCTGGGCCGGGCTGGGCCAGGCTCGGGCCTGGGATTTGCACGGGCAGGCTTTCTCAGGCCCGGCCTGGAAAATTCCAGACATAGTTGAGACTGTCATTTGAAATTCGAAAAGCAACTCCTTTAGTTTTATCTATGTTACTTAATAACAGATGATAAATTTGAAAGAGTTGTGGTGCTGGTACGGACCATATATCCCAAAATAATAAAGAGTAAGTAATTCAAAATATTTCATACCGGAAAAGCCTTCACAGAACTAATTGATGTACTGATAAAAAATCAATCATCTATTCATATACACTAGTAAAAGAAGGGATGCATTGGCTAGCTACCTACAATCTGCCTCTATCCCACAATCAAAACATCTTACATTATGGGACATATGGAGTAGTTGATTGGACAGGTTTCGAGCAGATATAACTTGACCACATAATACTGTGCTACTAATTTAACTTTTCTAGAGGTTCCAAATGACCATGCCGAGAACAATCCAGAAATTTTTGACTTGTTGGTCATGATAATTACAAGATATGCATTTCTTGCCCCGTTGAACAAGTAAACCTACCCTCTTGAAAAGTTTCTAACAGCAAAGGTATGTCGTTTTTAGATACAGGGTACCTACCTTGCTATAGAGTCTTTGCTTAAAAAGAATATCAATACAAACGGATAAAGTCGGGGAATGAAACGGGTTCATTGAAAATTTAATTTAAAGATAATAAATACATAAGTATATTGCCTTCTATACAACACATGACAAAGCTAATCTCCAAACCGAAGACACATGACAAGATAATCCTCCAAACCAAAGACACATCACGCTTCTGAAGATAATACACTGGAAGAATATTATAAGAGTAAATTCCATATTTTACCCCCTAGTTTAACATTTGTGACACTAATTACCCAATTTAGCAGAAATTTATTCAGCTTACCCCATTTAGCAAAAAATTGTGCCAATTTTTACCCCTTCTAGTTTTTTAACTTATTCTGCCACGATTGACCCAATAACCAGGTCCATGTGGCGTGCCACAATGCAAGTGTGAACTTGCCACGTGATTTTTGTTTAGCGACTTTACATCAAGTTGATGGATTCCCTTCCCTACTAGACCTCACGACCTGTACAAAGCTAGCTAACTAGATAATCTGATTTTTTTTTGAACGGTGGAGTGCCCCAAAGGGGCTAGAACCATATATTAAAACAGCAGTGGAGGGGTACAAAGATTACAAAGGACCTCATAAAATAAAAAATAACACATAGGTCCTTAGCATATGTAGAAAGGACCTTGCTAAGAGATTGAGAATGACAATCTAGTCCTTCCTCTTCTCCACTGTGGAGCAGCGAGCTCAGCATGTTGCAGCCATGGTCAGGTGAGGGGACGCAACCACTTGCCTCTGGCCCGGCGACGCCCTCAACAGCTGCGCCCGAAAAGGGCCTCTCGGTGGAGGTTAAAATCTTGCCGGAGCTCACCGGCGTAGCCATCTTGGCCAAGAATTTCGGCTTCTTGCAAGAAGCAGAGGATATGCTCCGAATCAGGATGGTTCTCGAACTCCAGCACCGCTCCAGCACATCGCCCAATTCGACAGCTTCTTCATCCATCGCCGCCTTGGCGCTTGAAGAGAAGAAGGGAAGCGAATCCAGCAGAAGAACCAGAGCAGCAAAGGCATACCCACATCGCATCAGGAAAACAGGCTCACCGTCAGATCCAAAGCTCCTGCCACGGGCTTGGAGAGGCAAGCGGAGATGGTAGCGAGGAAGGCACGCCGAGTAGAACCGCTTATTGAAGGGGGCTTCACCAGCTCCGCATCCTGCGCCTGGCCACCACCTCGATGGCGCGACCCAGAGCGTTTCCGGCGACCGCCTGACACCGCGGCAAGGCATCAAAACGGACGGCCTCCAAGAATAGGGGAAGACGGCCTTATTGGCGGAGATGCCACGCTCCGAGCTTCCACCGCGCCACCGCTCTTGCCACCAGAGAAGCGTGCTGAGGAAGACGAAGCAGAGGACGCACCGGACCCGGCCGATGGAGCCCGGCGACCTACTCCCAGTCGGCACTACGGCACAAAAACTACAACATCTACACCTACCATCTACTCTACTTAGTCCGGCTCCTCTCCTCCGCCTCCGCCGGCCGGCATCGCCGTCGACGGGAGCTTCAGATCGGGCCGGTTGGGTAGAGTCGACTCTCAAGGGGGCTGGTGGAAGAGACGAGAAAGGTGGGGAAACTCTGGCACTAGATAATCTGATCAATTTTGTGGTGGAAGTAAGCTCGCCCTGCAGAGCACACAGACCAGTACTCGCCAATGTCGTCGCCCCCGTGTCGCTGTGTACGTTTGTTAGATTGACTGAGAATGAACGAATGAATGGCATGGATGCTAGCTAAATTAGGATGTAATGTGATTGATATGCCACCAACAAAAGTATGTTGCTGCAATTCCCTCGCTATCACTTGATCCAACGCCAAACATGTAGTTCTTGACGTCATTGCCGCTGGTCACTACATCGCAAGCACGATACCAGCGCGCTCGCTCTGCCCGACGGAAAGCCCAGAACCTCGCTGTCAGGCATTTCTCGACCGTGCAGTGTTGTCTTCCGCAAGATGAACGGCCGCTACATTCTCACATGATACCTCAGTATCCAAAGCTGATAAAACAGGAAAGTAGAATAATAAAAGGGGTAAAAACTGGCATAACTTTTGTTAAATGAGGTAAAATGGATGAATAATTGGTAAATAGGGTAATTACTGTCAAAAATATCAAACTTGGGGTAAAAAATGGAATATAACTTGGCGAGGCTCTTTGCTCCAATTCTGGTAGAGAATTTGAAAATATCTTCGACTCCCTCCGTTCAGAAACACAAGACATTTTAGCTTTATAAAATGAATGTATCTAGATGCCTTTTAATGAATAGTTTCACTCTCAAGAAACTTCTTATTGTGTATTTGGTTGAGATCCATTATTTTAAATTAAATAACTAATTAAATTAAACTGTTTATGATAATTGATACCCTAATTTTAGGTCTCATTAGTTAGGCCCCGTTTGGGAGAATGGAAAATACATACATGCCTGAACACATTACCAGGACAATTTACCAACCGCCTAAGAAACCTTGAATTTCAGGGTAATTTTTCGGCTTGGAACTCAGCGTTTGGATACCGGGCATTTTGACCAGAACGAATGGATCCATGAGGGGGAAAGGAGAGCAGAACGTCAGTGCACATTCATCACGGGTGACAGGGAGAATCAGTGGCCGCGGCACCTCGCTTTGTCCTCATCGTTGCTTCCTCCTTCACGTTCCGGCAGGAAGCTAGGATGAAGGCGGCGGCGCCTCCTTCCACCAGAGCTGTGTTCCTTTCGGGTAGTGGCCGGTGGAGAAAGGGGTGTTGGTGCAACAAGGAAACAGTCGGCGGCGCCTTCCTTTTGTTACTTTGAAAGAGTAAAATGAACACCTCGAGAAATCCAGATGAGTTGGCGCCCTTAGTTATTGTTGTTGAAGTGTATAAGTGGATTCACTACAGGACGCGCGCTCTACGCCGAGGGCAAAAATCCGTTGGCATAGGCTAAAATGTCCTCGGCGTATGGTACGCCGACGGCTGCCCTCAGCGTAGCCTCCTCGGCAAAGGACTCCATCGGCGGAGCACATAGAGGCCGTTGGCGTATCAAAATATCATCCGCGTATGCTATGCCGAGGGCAATGCCGTTAGCGTAGCGGCCGTCGGCATAGCTTGTCTACATGTTGCAAAAACATTTAAAAAAACAATTAAAAAAATTATTTTTTTTCTCAATTTTTGAATCTTTGAATTGTTTGACTCGTTAATTTCTCACTTTGAACATTTTTAACACTAATTACATTTAATATTTAATTAAATTGTAGTCTTGGTCGAACTTCCGGGCCGGTCACCCATCCTAATAATACTCGAGCTCCAGCACGCTTAACTTCCTCGTTCCTTCAGAATCTGTTTCCGCAAAGTAATTCATACATTGTTGTCAATAGTATGATAACAATCCTATTAACCCTTATATCAACATGTCACATTTTTGTATTTTTTGAAATTACAAATAATTATTTAAGTAAACATTAATGAATAAGTAAAAATATTATTAAATTCAAATAAAAATATAATAATTTTACTTTTTTGTATTTTTCTATTTAATATAGAATAATTAATGTCTTTAAATCTGTAAATCGGAATTTAACAAATAATATGTCTAAATTGATCAGAAAAATGAGAGGAATCCAAATATTATATCCATATCAATTAATCACAAACCCTTCATTTTCGAATTATCTAATTGGTGGTTGCTTTAGAAAAATTTCCTTTTTGCGCTCGCATAATGAAAAATGGCTTTTTAGTGCGATAAAAAGGAAAACTTGCATTGGATCTTTGATAAAATAGCATATTGTGAACCTAAAAATGATTTTTTTAAAAAAACATGAGCATCAGATCATGTACCTGTAGTTCATATCTGACCCACTTCCTACCGATTCGTCAGGAATTTGTCTTTTTCACCAGAGGTGGACGGAAAGGTTTCGTATCCCCCTGTTGGGACATTGTACATATAAGGTGGTATAGTATTTTTGTAAAATGTTGTGGTAGCATTTTGAATTAGCCATTTGGTGGTTGCTTCACAAAATCGTCCGTTTTTTGTGCTCGGAAAATGGGAAATGGCTTTTTGGTGCGACGAAAAGGAAAACTTCCTCCTGCAACATTGTTCGTCATCCCATAATGCATGTGTATGCACAATATGGGTATATTATCACAAACTATGCTTTGATTCTAGCCATAACATTGGTCATTTGACCCGAAAGCCAAGAAACCTCGAATGAGTTAGGTCATTTTGTGAAAGTTTTTTTAGACATAATCAATATATCAAGTTTGATATTTTTACTTATAACTATTTCACATAATATGACACCACACGAAGGTTTCGCATTGTTTTGATAGTTTTTTGAATTTTTTATGGCCGTTTTAAACTACCGTCAAACTTTGTCGAACGGCGGGCATGAAGATTCTTAGCTCGGGGCCGAGCCTCGCTAAACTTGCATTGGATATTTGATAAAATAGCATATTGTGAACCTAAAAATGATTTTCGTAAAAAAACATGAGCATCGGATCATGTACCTGTAGTTCATATCTCACCCACTTCCTACCGATTCGTCAGGAATTTGTCTTTTTCACCAGAGGGGGACGGAAAGGTTTCGGATCCCCCTGTTGGGAGATTTTCCATATAAGGTGGTATAGTATTTTTGTAAAACGTGGTGGTAGCATTTTGAATTAGCCATTTGGTGGTTGCTTCATAAAATCGTCCATTTTTTGTGCTCGGAAAATGGGAAACGGCTTTTTGGTATGATGAAAAGGAAAACTTCGTCCTGCAACATTGTTCGCCATCCCATGATGCATATGTATGCACAATATGGGCATATTATCATAAACTATGCCTTGATTCTAGCCATAACATTGGTCATTTGACCCGAAAGCCAAGAAACCTCGAATGAGATAGGTCATTTTGTGAAGGTTTTTTTGAGACATAATCAATATATCAAGTTTGATATTTTTACTTATAACTATGTCACATAATATGACACCACGCGAAGGTTTCACATTGTTTCGATCGTTTTTGAATTTTTTATGCCCGTTTTAAACTATCGTCAAACTTTGTCGAACGGCGGGAATGAAGATTCTTAGCTCGGGGCCGATCCTCGCTAAACTTGCATTGGATATTTGATAAAATAGCATACTGTGAACCTAAAAATGATTTTTTTAAAAAAACATGAGCATCGGATCATGTACCTGTAGTTCATATCTGACCCACTTCCTACCGATTTGTCAGGAATTTGTCTTTTTCACCAGAGATGGACGGAAAGGTTTCGGATCCCCCTGTTGGGACATTGTCCATATAAGGTGGTATAGTATTTTTGTAAAATATGGTGGTAGAATTTTGAATTAGCCATTTGATGGTTGCTTCACAAAATCGTCCATTTTTTATGCTCGGAAAATGGGAAATGGCTTTTTGGTGCGACGAAAAGGAAAACTTCCTCCTACAACATTGTTCGCCATCCCATGATGCATGTGTATGCACAATATGGGCATATTATCATAAACTATGCCTTGATTCTAGCCATAACATTGGTCATTTGACCCGAAAGCCAAGAAACCTTGAATGAGATAGGTCATTTTGTGAAGGTTTTTTTGAGACATAATCAATATATCAAGTTTGATATTTTTACTTATAACTATGTCACATAATATGACACCATGCGAAGGCTTCGCATTGTTTCGATCGTTTTTGAATTTTTATGCCCGTTTTAAACTATCGTCAAACTTTGTCGAACGGCGGGCCTGAAGATTCTTAGCTCGGGGCCGAGCCTCGCTAAACTTGCACTGGATCTTTGACAAAATAGCATATTGTGAACCTAAAAATGATTTTTTAAAAAAACATGAGCATCGGATCATGTACCTGTAGTTCATATCTGACCCACTTCCTACCGATTCGTCAGGAATTTGTCTTTTTCACCAGAGGTGGACGGAAAGGTTTCAGATCCCCCTGTTGGGACATTGTCCATATAAGGTGGTATAGTATTTTTGTAAAATGTGGTCGTAGCATTTTGAATTAGCCATTTGGTGGTTGCTTTACAAAACTGTCCATTTTTTGTGCTCGGAAAATGGGAAATGGCTTTTTGGTGCGACGAAAAGGAAAACTTCCTCTTGCAACATTGTTCGCCATCCCATGATGCATGTGTATGCACAATATGAGCATATTATCATAAACTATGCCTTGATTCTAGCCATAATATTGGTCATTTGACCCGAAAGCCAAGAAACCTCGAATGAGATAGGTCATTTTGTGAAGGTTTTTGAGACATAATCAATATATCAAGTTTGATATTTTTACTTATAACTAGGTCACATAATATGACATCACGCGAAGGTTTCGCATTGTTTCGATCGTTTTTGAATTTTTTATGCCCGTTTTCAACTATCGTCAAACTTTGTCAAACGGCGGGCATGAAGATTCTTAGCTCGGGGCCGAGCCTCGCTAAACTTGCATTGGATCTTTGATAAAATAGCATATTGTGAACCTAAAAATGATTTTTTTTAAAAAAACATAAGCATCGGATCATGTACCTATAGTTCATATCTGACCCACTTCCTACCGATTTGGCAGGAATTTGTCTTTTTCACCAAAGATGGACGAAAAGGTTTTGGATCCCCCTGTTGGGACATTGTTCATATAAGGTGCTCTATTATTTTTGTAAAATATGGTGGTAGTATTTTGAATTAGCCATTTGGTGGTTGCTTCACAGAACCGTCCGTTTTTATGCTCGGAAAATGGAAAATGGCTTTTTGGTGCGACAAAAAGGAAAGCTTCCTCCTGCAACATTTTTCTCCATCCTATGATGCACATGTATTCACAATATGGGCACATTATCACAAACCATGTCTTGATTCTAGCCATAACATTGGTCATTTGACCCGAAAGCCAAGAAACCTCGAATGAGATAGGTCATTTTGTGAAGGTTTCTTTGAGACATAATCAATATACCAAGTTTGATATTTTTCCTTCTAACAATGTCACATAATATAACACCACGCAAAGGTTTCGCATTGTTTCGATCATTTTTTGATTTTTTATGCCCGTTTTAAACTATATATAATGTTTTATGTTTTACTTAATTTTTATTTACAAATGTGTAATATTTGAGTGTAGATAGATAGATCTTATTTTTCTGCAAATTTTGATATATTATTTGTATTTTTCCGAATTAGAATGATTTAGTTATGATTTTTCAAAGTTTAACGAGATAAAATAAAAAATAGCTACGCCGAGGACAGCCGTCGGCGTAGCATAGGATATGCCGAGGGCAATTCTATGCCGACGGCTGCTTGGCGGGGCTGGCCTAGACGATGGCTACGCCGACGGCCCCGACGTTTGGCCGTCGGCGTAGCGACCGGCCGTCGACGTAGCTTCCCATTACTATAGTGATTGCACTAGCCCTTTCCATTAGTTCGGACTTTTGGCTGAGTTGGCTAGTGCATGAAGCTTGACATGGTATCAGAGCCTAAGGTCTCGAGTTCGAGTCCCGGCTTTCGCAATTTATCATAAAATTGTTGTTGACCTCTCTGTGTCCACGTATAGGCCTCTTGAGTCATACGTGAGTTTCGCGTGCCGTCGTTTTTTTCCGGTTGCACGTGCTGACTTCTTCCTGTCACACGTGAGAGAGAGTGTTGAAGTGTATAAGTGGATTGCACTAGCCTTTTCCATCAGTTCGGACTTTTGGTTGCGTTGGCTAATGCATGAAGCTTGACAATTGTGAGGGAACAAAGTAACGTGGATCAAGAAGATGATATTGGTACACATGGCAACGTTGACTCTGAATGATCATGAGCATATGTTTAGTTCTATCTACTCTGAATGATCATGAGCATATGTTTAGTTCTACCAGTCCGTGGCACGTCTGGATCATCTCCTCGTGCCGCACGGCAGTCTCATCCCGCGTGTCTTATTATTGCCTCAATTGCGAAAGCTCTGTTGGCCCCGGCTAACAGAGAATAGCTCTGAGTGAAGACCAACGGTTGTACTCACTGTTTGCTGCGCACTAAGCATGATATTCCCAATGTCTCTTATTCACACTCAAGCCTCATATTTTTTTCCTTTGATTGTTTTTGCCAAGGGTTGGTGCATGAGAGGAAGGTGTCCAATTTTCCCCTCTCCTTTCCACAAAGCTGTGAGAAATATACGCCCCATGGGTTATCCGTGAACCTACTTATACAAGGGCGGTCACACCTGATGCGGTTGTTGGAAACATTTATGCAAAGTAAATTTTATCAGATATTTCTGCATTAATGTTTTTCCACAAATTATGGCCCGGTGTTACAGCAAGGACATGTGATATATTTTTATTTTGATCTTGGTTGAGACTCAGCTATTTGAAGTTTGATAAGCAACTTTTTTAGCTCTCTTGTTGTTTAATTATTATCTGAACAATAAAATGAAAAGAGTTGTGGTGCATATATACTATACTCTGTTCACTAATCCAAAGGATCCCAGAACGGCAAAGCATTCATCAAGTCCAAACTCCCAATGTAGTAATCAGAAATCAAATGGCTATTCACAAAGTAAAGAAGAGATGAATTTCCCCCTTTTCGAAAAAAGAAGAAGAGATGAATTCGCTAACTGGCTAGTTGTTTGGATATGTTCCGAGAATGCTTGTCTGTTGTTTTCTTCTTTGAGGCGTTGATTTTGGAGAGTCTTGTTTGCAGTACAGGTGTTGTATCTGGTGGTGGTTAGAGTGCTTCTGTTGTGAGTGGTTGAATACCGTGCAAAGTCTTTGTTCTTGGATGTGTGTATCCTAATGTCTTTGGACATCTTCTTGATGCATAGACTAGGTGTAACTGATATCTTTGTGATATTAATATATTTTCTTTGTCAAAAAAAATTCTGAAAAGCGCCTATCACTTAAATGTTTGGTGATGCACGTCTTATATCGGCTTGAAGAAAATTAACTTGTCTAGTCAAAAGGGAAGTTTTGATAACAGGGCCTCGGCGGGCTAGCTAGTCACAGCCGGTATGTGGCGATCTTCCGCACAATCTGTAGGCATGGATACAGAGGACGCGGTGACGTGCCCCTCCGGTCCAATGCTCATCGGAGGAGACATGAGGGAGGTTTAGTCACTCACTCGTTGTCACGATGGATGCTCCTAACCACACGGGGCAATCTGCACTCGCATGACCATTCTAGATATGTCAGCCGATCACTGCCTCTCAGCTGTGATTGATCACCAATAGTTGTTTTTCTGGTATTGTCTCCATCACTCCATGTATGTCTGCTAGCATTATCCACATGACAATGCTAATACGGAGTACCACTAACCAAAATCACATCACAGCTTCTAAAACCCAAACAGTAGAATAAAATCATGTGGGGAAATATTTTGATTGTGTGGCAAACTGGGAACAAAATTCTGGTGAAGAAACTGAATGAATAGATCAAATTTCAAAAGATCTCGCTACTGCCCAGCTTGCACAAGCTGGACTGCTGGAGAAAATAGCTCAACTCCGAGATTAGATAGCGTCGCTAGTGGTGTGTCCCGAGGCGCTAAACATTTCATTCTTGATGTCTCCTATTCTCATGCTAGCCTTAATTTGTTTCTTTTATCACTTTTGCTTCGGTGTCCTCCCCCCTCTTCAAACTTTGACAAACAAAATTTGATACCGATTCGTTTTTGAAGACAGTACGAACCCACCCGAAACTAGTATGGTTCTCTTAGACTTATACTCACCAATATACGTATACTCACGTGACCGCAGGAGGCGGAAATCGGGAGGTATATAGCAGCAACAACAAAAATTCAAAACATGACATGCAAGACGAAAATCAAGATAACAGGAGGTGGGATCAGCAGGTGGGAACGTGGAGTATACCTAGCTCGACCGAATACACCCTATACGGAGGTCTATATGGCCTGGATATGGGTTTCGACGGATTCAAAAAAAAACTGGCTCATACAAACTTAAGTTTTAGGAGGGGACACCGAACCCCAAGGAGGGTTTGTGCATGAGAGAAAGGTGGGAGAGCTTCACCGGTGTCTCCTATTCAAGAATAATGGAGAAATACACTCCATGGATGATCATATGTATACGATGGTTTCTCACACATTACTTGGTTGCTGGAAACAATTTATTATGCGAGGCAAATTTCTTCAGATATTTCTGCACAAAAGGTCTTCATGCTTTATGGCCGTCCACAGTGCTACAGCAAGGATAGTTATTACGTACTTGGTTGAGACTCAACTTGTTTGATACAGTTATCTCTATATTAATTAATAACTAGCAATGAGATGGACAGTGTTGTGGTGTGGTGCATATACCATCGATGCCAAACAATGATGAGAAGTAATTATTTTCGCATCGTCTATATTCACACCGGAAAAAGGAGACGTATTCCCTAGCTGGTCACTTATTTGGGGACATGCTTCAAGAAGAACTATCACTTTACGACGTAAGACTATGTTATTAATTTGGCTACTCTAGATACTCCAAATAATCATACCGAGAACAAGCGAGAGAATCTTCTAGATGCTACAAGTAATCATACCGAGAACAAGCCAGATAATCTTGACGCTTTGGTCACGATAATCTCAAAATATACAATCATATCATTGCCCCATTGAACAAAAACATGTCAGCTTGTAAAGTTTCTTCTAAAATTTATGAAAATAATAACCCAGTCTGGTTGGTACAGACGTTTTAAGTTATTACAATTAGCTCACCTCAGCACAACAATATTCATATAGCCCACATCAGCACAACAGTATTCATCCATCCTAATCCCAAGATCTTGGATAAGTGCGACAATGAGTGATGTTCCAGAAGTTCTCTGTATCTAGGCAAATTAGATCCTTGGTGCTGTGTAATATACGAAAAAAAGTACATTTAGAATAAGGATAGCACAAATGTGAATATAATATCACTTTTTCTTCGGTGTCCCCTCTCCCTTCAAACTTTAACAAACAAGAACTCAATAACGATTCGTTTCAAAAACCGTACAAACCCACCGAAACCCGATGGTCCTCTTAGACGTATACTTAGTGTACATGTATACTCAAGTGCCTGTGGGAGGTGAAAATCGGGAGGTATATAGCAGCAACAACTAAAATTAAAATTTAGCATGCAAAGACGTAGATCGCGATAATGGGAGGTGGAATCAGCCGGCGGGAACAATGGAGTATACCCAGCTGGACTGAGTACACCTATACGGAAGTATACACATGACCTGGATATGGGTTTTGACGGGGTCAAAATAAAACTGGGCCATACAAACTTAAGTTTGAGGGTGTGTGTGTGTGGGGGGTGGGGAGGGCACCGAAGCACACCTCACACAATATACTGCTAGGAAAAAACGTACGTCCACCATAATATCCGAAATATTGGTGCATTGGCCATTGCCCACCACAAACAAACGACAAAATATATATATACTGTTAATTTTTTATTAAAATATAAACTAGCACAGTGGCCCTCGTAATTGCGAGGCATCACCTTTATTAACTTGGAATTGTTTGAAACATAAATTTATAGTTTCATAGATACTCATATCATGATACTGGATGTTAATTGTTCGATTTCAGAATATTGTAAGCATGGATACACATTTAATTTTTGGTTTAGTGATTGTTATGTCATCTGAAAAAAAATACTTTTTCAATGATCTACTTATGATCATTTACACATGAATTATATAAAATAAAAGGTAAAAATAAATTTCTAATAATTCGCTTCTTATATACATTCCCTCTTAGTGGTTGGAAGAGTGTAAAGTCCTCATCATTAGATACCCCGACCAGATTTGAAATGGCAATCACTACTGTTTAGTTGCGTAAAAGTGATCATCCATCATATTTTATCAAATCTCTATCCACAGACTGATCTTTGATTTTTTTTTGTCCCTCAAGAAATTAAGCTTCTGAAAGTGATATTAAATTATCTTGAAATTTTGATTTATTAGAAAAATTGATATTTCTAACTCTAGCAAAAGGGGCTCAATCTCCCGCATGTTCGGCCATTCCGTCCTTGGGCTCTTGTGTATTAGTACATGCTCTATTTGCATAGGCTAAGTAGGCATTGTTATTTTGGAGATAGAATTGCCACCCGAAAAAACTCTTACGGAATAATGATTATGAAAATTGCATGATTATATGAAATGAACAACATAGTGCTATGTTGACTCCATGATTGATCGTACCTTTTGCATCACTTGATATGAAGATTGTCTTAACCCTGATTTGGCACATAAGTAGTACCAGTTTCTTTACGTGATGAATTACCACAATGACTTATCCCACATTCCCACTGAAGTTTCATCGAGCACTTGATCTGCCTAGCTGTCTAAAGTACACTATTAATTAGCAAATACCCCTAGCAACGACATAGAATTGTGGCATCGAGAACACCGTCTTGCCACTGATAAACTGCTTGGGCTGGTTCTTATGCAGCTCGCTCATATCCTCGACGACTGAAGTTGACCTCAATCTCAGGGTTGTTGCTGCCGCTCACCTCCTATATAGATGTTGTGGCCGAATTCATCGGTAGCTGCAAGGATTCTAGCAGGATCACCTTGAAGTATCGGAAATGCGACACCTACATACAATTAGAACGCCATGTCGTTCAAAGAAAATACAATTAGAACATGCTATTTGTAGGAGAGATGAACTTTGTTTCCATGAATCTTGAACCACAAAGTGCTATGACCTTTCTGTGTCAAATGGAAAATAAGGTACTCCCTCCATCGATGTCACAGATTTGTTAAAATTTGGATAAATCTAGACACTATTTCGTATACATACATCTAAATTTGGTCAAATTCCTGACATCTATTTTGAGACGGATGTAGTAATATTTTGTTAAGCCCTAGCCGTCAGCTATAAATCTAACTTCCTTAATAATTAAGATGGCGTGGGGTTACTTGGGTGCCTTCGAAAAATCTCGTATACTACTTTTAGTATGCTAGCTTTTTTGTAATGGACTTTTAGTATGCTAGCTGATCAATTTTTTTATACGTGTCAAAGCTAGCTAGCTTGATAGTTGGAATTGATCAATGATCTATAGTTTTGGTATACTATAGCCCAAGAATTTTCTCTTTGTCACGTCCAAGTGCACTTTGGCCTGGTATATGTATATGATGGCCACGTCTAATGGAAGATTTTACTTAGGGATACCGGAAGAAAATTGACTATCTATCCAACTTTTTTTTTCTGGTTGCACAACTACCTATCCAACAGGATTTTCACGTATATATAGTAATTGAGATGGACTCTTAACGTGGCATGAGACTTCTTTTGTACACGTTTAGTTTACGTAACACTATTTATCCTTTAATTTCAGACTATATCTCCACCATTAATTATAGATCTAACTGATAAAATAATTTCGATGATGTGGATTAACGTGGTGCCTCGAAAAACAACCTTATATTGCTTTTAGTATATAATAGATAGATAGATGTGTCTACAAAAAACCAATGGTGGAATGTTTGTATACATCTCTCTGCCACTAGCAGTATCAGGTACCATAACAAACTGTCGTTCTATTGAGTACTTGTATTGGGTGATGTACTGGGAACACCATGGAGCCTGCCAAACAAACAAAAATGCAGACGTTATCAACATAAAAGCATTGCTTGTGTGAATACTGATATTAGGCGGTCCTACCTAGACTGCATACGCTAGGTTGTTATTGCGGCTAGCAGAAAATATTTCTCTTCCAAGTGAAGAACAAGAGCTGTTTAAAATACTTGCTTCATACAAATCGTTAAATTCCCGATCTCCCCAATCTTACTCATTGCATTGTTTTTGTTAAGGGTTGGTGCAGGATAAGAAGGTGATGAAATATTTGTGTCAGTGCTCCCCTATTCATATATCATAGAGAGATCACACTTCCTAGATTTGTATTTATATGAATGTTAGTCACACAAAATGCAGTTGGTAGAATTTTTTTCCACAAATATTGGTTGAAAAATATATGCATGGCAAATTTCATGAGTTATTCCTGCATGGGAAGGTCTTCATGAATAATAGTTGTCCGTTCTTTACTACTCCATAAAAAGGGCATGTGCCACTTTTGTTTTATAATTAGATGAGACTTATCATTTCAAATTTTATGAACAACTCTTTTAGTTATCACCATGTGTGGATGTGATGCAATGTAAACTTATAGTAAAATTGATGTGTCGTTTTCCAGCAAGGCAGATGAGTAAGTAGTTCTTTTGGAACAGGACAAAATACACCGAAAGGTCAAGCTCTATGCGACAGAGATCTACTGTCATAACACCCTAAGAGTGTGTGGTCGACCTAGCCCATCCCTAGGCAGACGGATGGTGCCGATCAGGCCCGTATCACAAGCATGTGCAGAAGGTTATGGCACATGGCCTCCAAAAATTTAGGGCCCCAAAATTCATCTTAAGTACTCTTGATGATGAGTACAAGTACTAATCAAGAAATTAAATTTGTGTTAGCCAGTACAGAATACTTCACCTCCTGTCCAACGTTCCACCGTCAACTGGTCACCACCTCACACCAGACCACGTCTCTCTATGTGCAAATCGTAATTCTTATCTTTAATTGGACAGTTGCCCATAGCATTTAATTCCTGAGTGAATTAAGGTCTCGTCTCCTCTTACGAATAGCAAGAGAAAACTGACCAAGTCCCTTCACCGACAAATTACTTTCCACTTTTCTTTTTCTTGTTGAACCCGCATTTTAATTTGTGTCCAGTCCTACATTCACAATTTTCCAATGGATGTAATTTGGGAAAATTTTGTTTTGGCCACACTGGTTTTTGCTCGTTTTGCTTTTGCTACTCTAAATTTTGTCATTAGGCTTCTGCCCCACCAGTTACTGGTAATACATCATTTTCGCCCTCTATGGGGAAAAACAAATGAAAAAAGGTGAAATTTTCTTTGCTTTTGCCCATTCTGTAGTTTTTTGGCTTTTACTTTTGCCCCACGATGTGCGAAAATGAGGCAAAAGCAAAATGTTAAAATTTAGAGTGGCAAAAGTAAAATAGGCAAAAACTATTGTGGCAAAAATAAAATTTTCCCTATAATTTTCTACGGTCATGTCTTTGTAAAATAGTAGAAACTATAAGTAGATTTGTCTCGTCTTCAAGTTTTCTTTTTGGTTTTATCCACATGCATATTCCACTTGGGAAGAGTAGTCTATTTTCAGAAAAAATAATCCTATTTGCTATAAAACCAGCATAGCGATTCAAAACTTTTTTTTAGAAGAGTGTGAATGTAGATCTAGTTGAAATTTGTATCAATTGATGCATATATTATATCAAGAATTGATAGTTGTATTAAGAAGTTTTACAAGGATATCATGTTACAATAAAAAGAGACGTACAATTTATAATGTGACTTTCAAGACTTCTGGGAAAAATATATTTTTGTAGCTAATTATTATTCTAGATTAGTCCCCTATGTATAGGGTCTACTTTTATATTTTTGTACAGGGCCCCAAAATTCTTAGATATGGCCCTGGTGGCGATAAGGGTGTATACCTAGTTACAAACGGTCCATGCTCATAGGCAAATTTTCAATTTATTTTGTTCACTAATCCAAAATGTTATAAACACGACAAACAAATAACAAAGAACAAAAACGAAATCACAGCAAGGGACACATAATTTTAACGTGGAAAACCTCTCCAACAAAGAGAGAGAAAAACCACGGTCGTCAGCCATCAAAACTTCACTATACCAGGGAATGTTTACACAACGCCGGGAATTTCATAGATACAACTTATTCTAGCTGACAACTTACAAGAGGTATTTATAGGGGTGGAAACCTAGGTCTTCAGCGCTATACTTCAGACTTCGCTACGCTTCAACCCAAACCTCCAGCGACGAGTCTCGCTCCGCTCGTCAGAAGTTAGCCTTCTTAATGAATTTGGATCATACTTCAGCACAAAAGATTCTATACCAGTAAAGTATTAACTAAGTCCTAATGCCTATACATATTGCAAGATATCACAAAAATAAATTGCCAATCTTTGTTTAGCGATGGCATAAACAGCTAGAGCAAGTTCACAGTCGTCCCTTCTCTCTACGCGGTCGCACTTGCATGGTGCTACTTGGATACATTGCTAACATGGCTACTTGACTTCAGCTGTACTGAACAAATGGTGTATGATTCCATTGTATAATGTGACCCTATTTTGAGCTATAGATCAACGAACCGGTCTAACAACATGTTGTTAGTTGTTCATGGAGTAAAGAGATTCACTCATGAAGAAATGATCCGGTTATCTCAGCAAACGAAAACCATGTCTTTACCAACACTTCTTATTCCCAAATGGTTATCACGTTTTCATTTTGTTCTTCTCTCATCATTACCAGCCATTTCTTAGTTAACCTATATATTCGGACGAACTTGTTGTTCCTTGGATGGAGATGGGGCAATATATATATATATATATATATATATATATATATATATATATATATATATATATATATACACAAACAGTTTAATTGTGTACATGGTAATTCCACGTTGGTAGAACTTGCATGGGGACTGGGGAGTATCAACGTTGGATACTTGGCTTGGACGTTTGGCATCATACGTCTTATACCGCCTGCCATGTAAATTACTATTTTTCTAAATACTCAAAATCCTTGCGTATCTGTGTATTATAGGGAAAGAGTTTTACAGAACTCTCTGGTTCGAAGACAGAGTTATACTTACTAGGCATGATTAATTAGCACCAAACCCCTGGCACCAGCCAAGGCCTAGCTTCGTCATGAACTTTATGAAGTACGTACTATTGAGAGATGTCCGGAGGGGTGTTGTTGAATGTGTAATCGTTATGTTTACAATGACACTTACAAATGTGACAAGTAAAATAGCGAATAATGCATGGGCAAACCAGACACAGGGGAAACATTATTTTTAACGTGAAAAAAACATCTCCAATGAGAAGAGGAAAAAGCTAGGGACGCCAGCCAACAAACGGCACTATATCAAGAGTGTTTACACAACGCCATGAGTTTTTGACGATCCGTCTACTCTAGCAGAAGGCTTGCAAGATATATTTATATACTCCGCTCCGTTAGAAGTTAGCCTTCTTATAAATTTGGATCACAGATTTAACATACACACCAGACGACGAGCATGATCAGAGATGGTATGCCCTTCCTCTGGTAGACCGGTGCTTCCGCAGCAACGCGCACCAGGCATGGAGAAATTATAAATATATCTTGGAAGGACAGTTTTGTTTGCATGAACCTTGGTGGGCGTCTTGGTTCATCCGTAGCTTAGGCACATGCTGCGCAATGAACTTCAGAAGGTCTCGCTGCTGCCTAGATTACACAAGCCTGGTTGTTTCCCCAAGCTAGAAGAGAATAGTTCTACTCCGAGAGAAGGCCCGCGCTTGTCCGAGAGGCTTCATTGGTTCTAAGCATTTCATTCCCATTGTCTCCTATTCTCAGTTTCTCAATCTAGCTTTATTTGTTTTTGCCAAGGTTGGCACGGGAGAGGAAGGTGCTGAAGTTTCACGGTTGTGTCCTTTTCACGAAGCATGTAGAAATACGCACCAGTGATCATATTTATATGGTGGTTTACCATGGGCGGTGCGGTTGCTGGAAGCTTTTATACAAGGTATAAGTTTCATGAGATATTTGTGCCGAAAGTATTCATAAATTATGGCAGTTGACACTTGAGAGTGCATTATGGCCGTCCATAGTGCTACAGTAAAGGCATGTGATACTTTTTGTTTCGTACTTTTGTTCGGTAAGCAACTCCCTATTTATGTTAATAAATAACTGGCAATAAAATGGAAAGTGTTGTGGTGCATATATCATTTTCAAGGATGAGAAGTTTTTCTTTTGTTCACTAATCCAGAATATTCCAGAGCAGGAAAGCCTCCTAATATAGTAAGCGTACAAAACATCATCATTTTGGTTGTCGACTCTTTCATCTGCTTTTAGATGTTTTCATCTCAAGTTGTCAAGGTGTGCTGACAACTTCCTAACGATAAGATCTGTTTTCATATTATTTTACCAGTCACCTTTGCTTCGCTATCCCCCTCATTTTTTAACTTTGATAAACAAAACTTGATACCGATTCGTTTAGAAGATCGTATGAACCCACCGAAAGCTCCTATGGTCCTCTTAAACGTATACTCATCGTACACGTATATTCACGTGTCTGCGGAAGACGGAAATCGGGAGCTATATAGCAGTAGGAACAAAAAAATTAAATGTGACATACAAAGACGTAGATCGTGATAACGGAAGGTGAGACGGTACGGTTGGAACGTGGAGTATACCCTGCTCCACTAACTACACATGCGGAGGTATACATGATATAGATTTCGAATTGACCCATGCAAAATTAATTTTGAGGAGGGACACCGAAACACACCTCTCAATCAGTTCAGCTGAAATAATTTTCCTTGGTAAAATATGAAGCATAGTTTAACTCGCTGTGCACAACAACACGACGGGTTTGAAAAAATTCAGCACCATGATGTAAGCTGTTATATGTTGATTCAAATTTTACAAAGTATAGGCCAACTTCTGACGAGTGGAGCGAGGCCCGTCACCGGAGGCTTGGGCTGAGTGCCCGTCACCGGAGTGCCCAAAGCTGCACCCAATGTGCTACCATATGGATAAGTTACAAAATATTAAAAGATTTTGTTTTGTTAAATATAGTATCATTTCTGCATCTCCAGATAAACCAACATAAGGCTGAGACACCAATGTGAATTCTAGCTTTAGATGGTTTATCCATACTGTTCAACCAATTTCCAAACATATTTGTAATATTAGTCGGAGGTGGCAAATCATAAGCAAAATGAACAATGCGCCACAAAAGGCAAGCAAAAGGGAAATATATGAATAAATGTTCTATCGTTTCCTGTGACCACATAAACAACACTTAGTACACCCAACCCAATTCCTTTTAATCAGATTACATCCTTTGTGAGTAACAACTTTTTATTTAAGAATCACATATTTTTTTTGATTTTGAGTGGGAGTTTTAATTTCTAAAGATATTTCCGAAGGAAAATCGTATGATCATTCATAAGGTCGTCATACATGGACTTAACTGTGAAACCCCTGGACGATGTCAAGTTCCAAACGAATTTGTCTTGATCCTCAAATAGTTGAACCATCATTAACCATTGGCATAAGTGTAACCAATTATTCCACTTATTACCAGTAAGTATCCTCCTAAAACCAATATTTAGAAGTGCTTGAGTTAGAATTTGTGCAACCGTCTTATGCTTTCTCTGCACAATATTGTACAAATATGTGTATTGTTGTTCTAAGGGTGTGTCACCCCATGTATCCTCCCAAAACCTAATAATTGAACCATCCCTGACTTTGAAATGACCTCTAGCAAAGAACTCATTCTTCACTCGTATAAGATCTTTCCAAAAGGGAGAATCAGTCTGTTTCACTTGGACTTCAGACAAAGTTTTTTGACTTAGATATTTATTATGTAACAACTCTTGCCAAACTCCTTCTTCAGATAATAATTTATAAAGCCATTTTCTTAGTAAACATTTGTTTTTAATTTCCATACCTCAATTCCTAGCCCTCCTTGATCTTTAGGCCTACAAATAATATTCCATTTTGTTAATTTATATTTTTGTTTATTTTCATCACTCTGCTAGAAAAAAGCGAGACCTGTAAAAGTCTAAACGTTTCCTTACCCCCTTTGGAATTTCTAGAAACGATACCATAAACACAGGTAAACTTGTTAACACATAATTGATTAGGACTAAACGAATCATCATATGATAATAACTTGCCCTTCGTTCCAGCAACCCAACTTCCCTTCACATCGAGTTTCTACTGGATACCAATCCGAGTTTTTGAGTTTTCTATGATGAATTGGCATGCCTAGATATCGAAAAGGCAAAGAACCAGCCTCACACCCAAAAAATTGGTTGTACTGAATTTCTTCATCTTTTGCTTTGCCAAAACAGAAGATCTTGTTTTTATAAAAATTTATTTTTAACCCCGAAAGTTGCTTAAAATACATAATATTAACTTCATGTTCATGGCCTTATGTGGATCGTGTTTCATAAATAATACAGTATCGTTCGCGTATTGTAGGATTGAGACACCCCCATCAACTAGAAAAGGAATGAGTCCACCAACTTGTCCATCTTATTTGGCCCGCGCAATTAGGATGGCTAGAATATCTACTACAATATTAAAAAGCATCGGGGATAATGGATCGCCTTTTCTTAGACCCTTTCGAATTTGAAAGTAATGTCCAATATCATTGTTGACCCGGATTCCAATGCTCCCTCCCTGAACGAACTGTTCTATTAGTTTGTATCACTCTTGTGCAAATCTCTTCATACATAGCGTTTGTTGAAGGAAAGGTCACTTGACTTTATCATATGCCTTTTCAAAGTAAATTTTAAACAAAACCCTATCCATGTTCTTTATATAAAGTTCATGAATGGTTTCATGAAGTACGACCACCCCCTCAAGGATGTGCCTCCCCGGCATAAAGGCGGATTGGGTGGGTCAAATAACTTTTAGGGCAATCCCCGTAATACGATTAGTATTCACCTTAGTAAAAAAATGAAGCTTACATTTAGTAAACAAATAGGTCTATATTGTTATATTTGTACCGTATTTTATTTTTTAGGAAGTAAAGTGATGACACCAAAATTCAATTTAAAAAGGGGTAGCTCCCCAGTATGTAGTTGATTAAATAGTGCCAACAGATCCTCTTTAATTACTTCCCAAAACTTTTGATAATTAAATTGCTAAAATTAATAATAAACATATAATGCTATAAGAATAGTGAGAATGGGCTCTGAATGTTGGTTTGATTGGCGTGGATTTTGCTTGAAGGACCTCAGCCAAAGCCCAAAGTTTACAGATTAAAGAATTTACAACCAGACAACAGTCAGGGAAGAAGAAATAGTAATAAAAGGAAAACAAAAAAGCGAACAAAAGGAGCTTCACTCGAGCTTGGACACCTGAAGTAGACACTGGCTCATTTTTGCAGACTGTGACGCCCTAACGTTGTTCCGATGTTTGCAGTCGAAGATCATGTCATTCCTCGCCTTCCAAAGGTCGAGTAGGCATGCAGCAAAGCACGGCCATGACTGAGCTGGATCCCATTGACAATAGCACCACTTTGGCGAGGAAATCGCGCCCTTCGTTTTAGTTTTTTAGGATCTGGGTGTTGGCGAGTGAAGACGTGTGTCCGTGCTGCTGGTTACTAGAGTGCTTTCTTTTGTGCGCTTGTACCTTTTGAGTTAAGTTTTTCTTTGAAAGTTTTTGGTATAGCCACCATTGTTGATGCTGTAATTGGGGCACCAACACTACAGGAGAAGGCTGATGCGCCAACGGCTCGGTCCCGTCGGCGTGGCCCCAAAATCCCGTCATTCACCATTATTGATGCTGTAATTGGGGAACCAAGTTGATGTTTTTCTCTTCTGTATATACTGATATACAGAGTCACATTCTATTCTTGTACACAAATATCAGAAAAATTAACAGATTGTGCTGATAAAATTGAAAACACGACAAGTCACTTTAAGTCATAACAGTACATATTCTCCTGCAGACTACCTCCTAGAGAATTTTTTACTCTTAGAAGAGGAGGCTAAAGTACCAAGTTTGAACCTTTTAATGCACAAAATAGCATACTGTATTTGCTTCCTAAGCATACTCGGTCACAATGTTCCATTTGTCACCTATTACTCTTGGACTGTTGGGATGTGTCTTCACGCAGGATACCACTTTAGTCACCACAGATAAGATGATGTTACCAAAGAACTCTATCTCCCTCAGATTTAGGAGATTCTCAAGGCCCGAGATCCCATACTCAGGATCCCGCAGGAATGACAAAGTAAGTCTCTCAAGACATGGCACCGAACCTTCCTCGAAGCACACCTTGTCAATGTTCTCTAGGTTGTCGATGATGAGTAGCTTGAGTTTGACAAATTTACCCCGTGGGAAGACGAGGGAGTCATCGGCATATGATTTGTTATATAGCTTGACGCAGAGCAGGTTTGGCAAGTCACCTAGAATGTCTATGGCATCTGCATGGAGTCCGTTGTTGCGAAGAGTAAATGTGGATACATTTCTGAGTGATGCTACCCAAGGAGGCAGGCGTTCCAGCTTGCCCGTTATGCTGAAGCTGGTGACCAAGAGAGGAGGTGACTCCACAGATGCTAGCATTTCCGCCGATGAGCAGTTCACAGCTCCATCAAATATATGAATAGAAAGAGAGTTCACAGAGCCAGGCAATTTGCATAACAACTCTAGAAAAGGTTTCCAGTTTGCTTCTACTCCAGAGAAGAGAACATTAAGCTTCCTTAGATTACGCAACAAGCTGATCTCCTGAAACAATGATGGTTGCTTTTTTATCTCTATGTGGCCAACTGATTGTAGGGATGCCATGTTCCTAAGAACCCCAGGTGTTATTTCTAGTCCAGAGGTGTTCCTAAAGAACTTTACACTGCCTGTCCTGGTAAGTTGTACATTGTGCCCCACTAACAAATGCTTCAAACATATCAGGTTCTTACCACTACTTGGTAGCTTTTTTATAAGTGTTTCTCTGATATCCAGTGTCTCCAAGTGATTTAAACGGCCTATCAATCTCGGCAATTTGGAAATACTGGTATTTCTGATGCTTAGGTACTTCAGCTGAAAAAATTTGCAGATAGAGTCCAAGTCCTTGTTGCTCAAGCAGTTGCTGCCTTGCATATCCAACACTCTTAATAATTGCAGTTGTGCAAAAAAGAATGGGGTTTCCTCCATGGAAGGTGACATTCTAAATGTGCGAACATGGGCCAAACTAGTACTCATTCTCTCCATTGAATGGTTGCTGCTTTGGATGGAGAGACGACGGATTTTGTCATGGGATACCAATGTGGTTCCATTTTCATAGAAGTAGGACGCAAAGTTCTCCTCAAGTGACTTGGACCTGATGACTTCGACCATTATATCATGAACCCTACAGCTTCTCACCTTTCCATTCCAATCAATTTTCACGGGTTGCACCATACTTCTTGCTACAAACTCATCGAAGTATCTGTCTCCAACCTCTTCCATGCTCATCCCATGCTTTTGGGTGACAAATCCTTCAGCTATCCACATTCTCACTAACGGCCCCCTTTTTATCACATGATTTTCAGGGAAGATACTAAGATACAAGAAGCAGGCCTTCAGATGATATGGCAAATCATTGTAGCTTAAAGTTAAGACTTGCTTGGTCCCTTCTAAAGTAGGATTTGTTTCCAGTTCAGATCCCAAGTTGTCACAAACTTTCTGCCACTCTTGTTTGGTTATCTTTGGTTTGCTAGCAAGGAGGCTACCAATGCTAACTATTGCCAAAGGTAACCCTCCACATTTCTTCAGTATGGAATTTGAAATTTCTTCCAACTCATTATTTGGTGTCCCATCAACCAAGCCGAATATTCTCTTCAAAAATAGCTCTCGTGATGCCGTATCAGATAGGCGTTGTATTTTGTAAATTCGATCTTGGGAACGGAAACAACAGATGTTAGCGACATCTTCATTCCTGGTAGTTATTATAATCCTGCTTCCTTTGTTATTGTCAGGAAACACACATCTGATGTTCTCCCATGCTGAGGAGGTCCAAATATCGTCAAGGATCACAATGTACCTATAATAAAAAAAATCATAATATTCAATTCACAATATAGAATCCAAAATTCAAAACATCTTATAAGCACGAGCTAGAGCACTAGGATATAAAACTGAAGTTCGATTAACTAGAACATACTCTATTGAGATCGGCCAAAAAAATCCTAGCAGGACGTCGCCCCCGGGTAACTCGTGTGAGGCGAATCCAGGGCACCCACCTCCAAACCCTAGCAGGACGCCGCCGGGCCCTCTCCCTCTGGCCGCTGCCGTCGCACCCTCTTCCCAGTCGGCGGTGGCGGCCATGCCTTGGTCACTAAAGGTGACGGGCATTTGCGCGGCCTCCGTCGATCTCCTTCGCGCGGGGGGTAGGCACCTTGAGGCTGTGCCGGTGGATTTGGGCTGTGGGCGGCGGCGCTCCAGCGACGCAGGCAGGCGGCTCAGATAGGAGGCGCGGAGGAGTAGAATGGGATCTGGTGCACTCCTGGAGGCAACGGCTGCCCTGCGACGATGCTGCTTCCGACGTCGGGTTTGTCCATGGGCTCGAAAGGGCCAATGGCTGACCCGCACGTTCCGCTCGCCGGAAGCCGGCCAGCGGTGTGGGGTCTGCTGGTTCGTCCTGAATAATGGTGGCGTTCCTAGGGTTCCTTCAGCGCGAAGATGAAGATCTGCTTGTTGCCTGCCATCATTGATCTGGAATGGAGAGACGAGTTCCGGAAGGCTCTGTTGGCGTAGTCCCATGGGCGCATAATGCCTAGAGATTGCTGGATCGGCATGTATATGATCCAGGGTGAAATCCCATGTTTATTCTGGTTGTTTGGTTTTAGCGGGAGCGCTGCGAAGCTCTGCTATTTGTTACCATCATGTGTCATGTCTTTGATGATGCATGGTAAAATCAGATGCGGAGAATGTTAGAAAAGCTGGAACTTGAGCGCATCGATAGTGATTAGAGTCTTTGTGGCGATGAGGAACTGGCTGCGTGATCTGTGACTCGTAGCAGCGACTGTTTGTGTGGGCGACAACACAGGAGAAGTTTCCAGTCTTATCTTGCAGGGTGAAAATCCAAGGTCTGATCTTAAATGGTTGTTCCTAGCAATGACCTTGTTGAAGGTATTGTTTTGTGAGAAAGGACTTTCTTCAGGATGAAAAACTATGATTGTTGATCGGACGACGACAGCTCTTGTGCACGGTTTCCTTGTTGAAGACGTTGCTATTAGAGTGGTTGGACTATGGTGTTGTTTTGGTGGTGTTAGTGTTATTATTTTGAGGAATCGTTCTCTCTAGCGGGACTTTTCTTTTTGCAATTCTTCATTTTTTTTGGTTGTGTGCATCCGTAAGACCGCTAGGGTGTAATTGGTATCTCCATGATATTAGTATATACTCTTTAAAAAAAGATCATGTCATCTAATAATTAAGATAGGTATCCGAGTGTTTTCAGAATTTAAAATGAAAATATACACTCACGAAAATAGCTGAGGGATAAAATACAACCATTCCCCGGGCTATGTTTTTAATATGATACTAGGAAACATGTCCGTGTGCTCTACTATGGAAAAATCAACTTTTTGATGTAAAAGGTTGGCATGATCTAAAGGGTCCGAAACGCCGTTCTAAACGCAATCGTCCTCGCGATCATGTGGTGGATGTGATCATGCCGCCTCGAGTGTGATCACATCCATCCATCCTGTCCATGGTTCTGTATTGATCTCTCATTGAGCCGTCTAGAGTACTTGATTTTTATCATAGAACTCTGGATCAATTTGACGCGAGGCAACCGGCATTCGTGCAAGCCTAGCCTCATTTAATCGTTTTCGTGTTAATCTATAAATTTCATCGGATCTACTCTTTTAGACTTCATTATAATACTGTATTTATTTAATATTCTATTTTAGAGTTTGTTATTATTTTACTGCATGATAGTAGCAAATTAAGTGTGTATAGATTGAGCAATGGTACGCTTTTTTTTTTGCCTTGCACCACACATACCTGAGCATATGCGTATCTAAGTTATACATACTTAGGTATCACATATCTAAGTTATTGCATACCTAATGTATTTCATAGCTAAGATGTATGTATAACTTGGATAGGTATATCTTAGATATGTAAAATTTAAATATGTATACCCAAGATATATATAAAATACAGCTATAGTGTTCGGAATATATATAAAATACAGCTATGGTGCCCCAGACACCATGATGTCCTAAATAGGCAAAATTTAAAATCCACAGACATACGTGAATGACAAGATTCACAGAGATGTCACATGGTGGTGCGGTAAAAAAGAGAGGTGGAGACATATGGAGTGGTGCTGGTGGCTGATCGGTCAGAATTTTTGGGGGCTGGCCGACGCTTGTACTCACTCCGTTTCAAAATATAAAATGTTTTAGCTTTGTAAAACTAATCTATCTAGACTATTTTTAGTATATAGGTTGACTCATGTTTGGAGTGAATCTACACACTAAAACAAGTCTAGATATATTCTCTTCACAAACCTAAAACATCTTATATTTTGAAACGAAGGGAGTAGAAAATTTTGACCGTCGCAAATTTTATTCTTATTCTTGTGATTTTTTCTTCTCATTGTGCATCCGAAGCGTTTAAGCTGGTCCTAAATGATATCGTTTATTGAAATGACTCTAGAGATGTCTTTGACATGTGTCCCTATAGTTGGCTGTTTTTTGGTTAATGGATTTTTTCAGTGTCAAGTGTACATTTGTCTGCATTTTTTACATATGAATGGTCATAATATCACTCTGATGGAAAAAAATTATCGTTCTATATGCTGTATCTTTGTTGCACTTTCCCACCCTCTTGGATGTAAATTGACACATAGATAATTATATGGCACTTTTGTTTGGTAGAATGGATGACCGCTTAAAATATTATGCAGATGAAAAGAACATTTCTGCATCAGGCAGTTGAAAAGAACTTTTGTTTGGTAGACACCCCACCAGGCGGATGGCGAGCAGAAAACCCGGAAAACCCAGTGAGCGCCATTCTAGGGCTTGCGGTGGCGATCTAGCGCCGCAGTCCGTTTTCTCTCAGGAGAGGGGCAGGTTTTGGGCCCTGTCATCTAACGACGATGACGACGAAGAGGAGGAACCCATTTCTGCGAGATGGGTGGATTCATATCTGTGCAAAACTCCGGAGCCTGAAGATGACCCGGACTTGAGGTCGTCGTCGGCAAGAATGATCAAGCGCTTGGAGAGGAGGCATCGGCACAGACTCGCGGCGTTGGAGCTGTGGGTTTCGCCATCGGCGCAGCCTCATCAGGTATGTGCGGAATCGGTTGATGGCAGCAGGAGCGTTTCTTCAAAAAGTTCGTTACGAAGGTCACCGCTGGAGCCTTCGTTTTTCCACATTTCCAACTCTAAGGATGAGGATGAATGGACTATGGTCTACCGGCGACGACGATCGAGGGTGACTTGTTCGCCTCCTTCTTCGTCAGCTCTGGCAATATCCATCGATCTGAAATTTAGGCACGATTTGAATGTGCGGGCTTTGGGCCCTGGGAGGTCCTGGGTTGGAGCACGTTTTGTTGGCCCGTGTCCTGTGCAGGTCCGAGCTGGTAACGTTTGTGCTAGGCAATCGAACCCAACCGAGACTGGGACTGGCTCGACTTTGACGTGATGTAGGGTACTGATACCCACGGACGCTAACTTCGGGACTCACATCATCGTCCGGCATAGGTTTTTCCCTTCCAGACCCAAAACCCTAGCTAGGAGATGGCTACAGGAGATGAACCATGGCGGCGGCGGTGGAGGCCCGGGGCGAGGGAATGGATCAGGAGGTGGTCGAGGATTCTATGACGGCAATCTGAACAACCATAACCCTGGGAGAGGGCGTGGGAATGGCCCGAACTTCTTACGAGGAGATGGAATTGGGGCGGGCAACAGAGAGTTCCATAGGTATGGAAGCAATTCTGGTGCTGCCTCTGGGCCAAACTTCCGCGGAGGAGAAGTTGGTGCTTTCAACAGTGGCTCTGGTTTTGGGCAGGACAACTCTAACCACGATGTTGGATATCAGAACCGAAGGCGCTATGAGTTTAGGGCAACCCGTGGGGGTGGCCAACCTTGGAATGGAGGAAGGAATGGTGGGAGACCTAACTTCGGGATGAATGCCAACAGAAACAATAATGGCGCCACCAATGGGATCTCTGGTAATACGACACAAGGAACCCTAGACCAAAATCTACTTCAGCAAGTAGTGGATGCAGTTGCTATGGTGGCCCAGAGTGGCGTGATTTTCTTGCCACAACCAGGTGTGGTTACGTCGCAGCCTGGAGCTAGGGCTTCGACGGATACTAGTGTGTTGGGGAGGACTAGATAGGGTCAGACAGCCTCTGCCGCGGCACAGCAACCTGTCGTGACTCTAGGCAGCCTGCAATGATGCCTAGACAGACTATAGAGGGTGCTTCCTCTGCCGCGGCAGCAACTGTAGATGGAACGGCCAAAGCTAAGTATCAAGCGGTTGACATGGAGGTTGATGGGAATGTCCCTACAAAGAAACCAAATAAGGATGAAAAGCTACGTTGTTTTAGATGCAATCAGCCAAGACATTTTCACAAGGATTGTACGGTAATTGTCTGCGACAACTATGGATCTCCATAACATATTACCTCCTCGTGTCCATGTTGGAGATATGCCCAAGAAGTAATAATAAAGTGGTTATTATCATATCTTCATATTTATGATAAATGTTTATATCCCATGCTATAATTATATTAGCCGGAAACATTAATGCTTGTGTTTTATAAACATAAAAGAGTCCCTAGTAAGCCTCTTGTTAAACTAGCTTGTTGATTAATAGATGATCATGGTTTCCTGATCATGAACATTAGATGTTATTAATAACAAGATTATGTCATTAGGATAATGATATGATGGACACACTCCTATAGTAAGCATAGCATAAGATCAAGTCATTAAAGTTCGTTTGCTACAAAGCTTTTAATACATAGTAACCTAATTATTTGACCATCAGATCATGTTAATCACCATCACCAGATGGATGCTTTGATGACATCAAACACCGCTTCATAACTAGGTGGTTATAAAGGTGGCATTGAGTATTCTGAAAGTATGTGTTGATGCACATGGATCAAGAGTGGGATTTGTATGACAGATACATATACTCTAGGCCCTCTCGATGGAATATCATCCAATTGTCTTACAATCATGTGACTAGGTCACAAGGGATGTCATATCACAGAACGAGTAAAGAGTACTTATCGGTAACAAGGTTGAACTAGGTATAGAGATACCGACGATCAAACCTCAGATAAGTAAAGTATCGCGCGACAAAGAGAATCGGTATCGTATGTAAATAGTTCATTCGATCACGAAGTAATCATACAAATATGTGGGAGCCATAATGTATTTCCATATTCCTCTAATGGTTATTGATCGAAGAGGTGTCTCGATCATGTCTGGATAGTTCACGAACCATAGGGAGACACACTTAAGGATTTGATGTTGTTTAGTAAATATGAAATATGAGTTGGATACCGGATGTTGTTCGGAGTCTCAGATTGGATCCAGGAAATCACGAGGAGATCCGAAATGGTCCAGAGAATAAGATTCATATAAGGAAAGTCAATTTCCGGGGTTCGGAAATGTTTTCGGTGTTTTGACCGGAAGCTTCTAGAAGGTTCTGGAAGGTCCACCACCCTGGAGAGGGGGCACATGGATACGCCATGCCCTAGTAGGGCTGGCGGCATAAAGCCCTAGGTCAAGTCGTCCAAGAGAATCAAACTCTAGTTTGAATAGTCAAACTCTAATTTGAAAAGTCAAATCCCAATTTGAAAAGTCAAAGTCCTAGTGGAGGAGGGAAAGGAAACCTACAAGGGAGAGGTTTCCCTCTCCCTCCCCAAGCCGCCGGCCACAAGGGAGTTGGGGGAGGACTCGGCCTCCCCTTGCCGCCTCCCCCTCCCATATAAGCAAGGGGTGGGGTGCCCCTAGGCCCTCACCCTAAAACCCTAGTCCGCCACCGCCCCTCCCAATCCGCCACCGCCCTAAGCCCTCCAAGGCGTCGCCGCCTCCACCCAAGTCGCTGGAGCCCTCCTCCCTTGGCGCCTAAACCCTAGCTGCCGAGGCCGTCTCTCCTCCATCATACCTGCTCCGGCATACGCGAAGCCCTGGAGGATCTACTCCTCCACCTCCACCACCACACTGTCGTGCTGGTGGAATCACGAGGAGATCTACAACCTCTGCTGCATGTTGAAACAATCGAGAGGAAGGTCTTCATCGAGTACCGTACGTGTGACCGACTGTGAAAGCGCTGCCGTAACGTGGTGCCGGAAGGATCGTCTTCGCGATCTTGAGATCGGAAAGTGATCGACTACATCAACCACGAGAATCCGGTCTCGTTAAACGCTTTGGATCTACGAGGGTTAGTTCTCTACAAACTCGTTGCACCGATCTCTTAGATTAGATCTTGGATTTTGTGTGTTCCCGCGATAGAAATTTTTGTTTCCATACTGCGAACCCTACAGTCCACTCTTGCTAGCTCCCAAGACTTCTGTGGTGGTACATGGGCTGGGGAATGACAAGCTCACCTTTTTGGAATTGCCCACAACTGAATCTTATAGACCTAGAGTTGAGAACTCAAGAGTGTGTAAAGTTCTTGTCGAAGGGGTTCCCTGATTGTGGCTCAGGTCATTGATATCCTCAACATGATGGTTTTTTCACCTAACTATGTTTGGGAGGTATTTGAGTTTCAACCAAAGATATTTAAGGTCAAATTCCCAACCAAGGACGAGGTTCAGCGAATGAAATCACTAAAGCAATATCAGATCCCTGACACCCCTATTTATCTCAAGTTTGATGAGTCGGGAGTCATGGATGAGCCTATATATGTTTCTTTTGCCTAAGGTCTTTGTACAGATTGATGGTGTGCCGAAAGACGTCAGAGGAGATATCTTATCTATATGGGGACTTGGGTCCCTCCTAGGCAAAATCAAGAGTGTGGACATGCCTTTTACTAGGCATAAGGGTATTGTTCGCATGATGATATACTATGTGGATCCAGAGTTCATTCCACCTTACCTAGATATTTGGATAAAAAGAGGTTTTTATAGATTGAAAATCCTTGCGGAGGACTCATCTATCTCTTCGGCTATTGAAGGGGCTTCTATGTCACATGATGGTAATAGAAGGGGATGATGATGATGCAAACCAAGGAAATAAGGATGATATGCACAATATGGAGGAGGATAAAAATTCATACCAAACTAAAAAGAATTTGAATGATACATAGAGGGATAGTGATGGGCATACGATACTTGGTGGAGTACATTTAGCACAGCTGCAATCATCCACCGGTATTAATGTGGGATCCTTCGAGATACCAATGAAACAGGAGTTTGTGCTACCCTATTATGTGCCTCCGTCATGCATTGTTGCCCCGAGGATGGATGTGGGTGCGCAGTTGGATCACTCTGTCACGGCACAGAAAGGGCCTGCCGGGTGCTGCGGTAGACCCACGTGCCCAGTTCGCCTCTCGTGGCAGAAAAAGTGGTTGTGACGCTGCCGAGTCCTACCGCGGCACAGTATGCCGATACGAGGCAGGTTGCCGCGGCACAGAAAGGGCCTGCTGGGGTGCCAAAGCAAACCCACGTGCCCAGTACGCCTGCCGCGGCAGAAAAAGCTATTGCGACGCTGCCGAGTCCTACCGCGGCAAAGTATGCTGAGGCGAGGCAGGATGTCGTGGATGTCTCGCCCGTCGTGACAGCTGATGTTCAGGGGGACAAGGGGATGTTGAAAGATGATATGCTCGAAGTGCATCGTATGCCTGAGAGAGGGCTGCTGAGTTCCCCTGTCGCGGCCAACTTTTGGCCTGCCGGAAAGCAGCGGCACTCTACCGCAGGAGTGTTTGCTGCTACGGAAGATCAGACTGACAGGGGGGCTCCGACTATGAAGTTGGGAACACCTTTTACTCCCCCGACAAAGAGGGTTACTCTAGGATCTAATGCTGCATCTATTGGGGGTATTCTTGCGAAGAACAAGCCAAGCCTAGCTAAGGTTATTGCCTTTGGAGGCATTTCGAAGACGGCGGCAGTGGATATCCGGTCGAGTGACCGTGTGCGGTCTCAACCCAACGCCGATGCCACACAGCTGGAGCATGACGTGGAATTGGTGCAGCGGCGTGATGACTACAAAGGTAAAAATCTAAACCAAACATTTTCAATTATGTCTTCTTCAAATATTGATATCATTGAAAAAGCCAAATCAATTGGGGTGTCATTGGGGGAAACGTCTTCACAAGAGATTGCTGCATCTAAGCTAATAAAGGATAATGAACGGCATAGAACTTTAACAATTTTGGAACATAATGAGGCGAGAAAAGACACAAATGATATAGGGGAATCAAGTCTTGTACTCCCTCTGTTAGGGATTATAAGGCCTATTGACCATTTTGATAGGATTAAGAAAATCAATAACTCACCCTCTTGATTACTACATGCACCAATAGTTACACATGCATGGGAGAAGATAGAGAAAAAGAAGAACATGCATTGGAGGAAAGAGACTAATAAATGAGAGGGGACTTACAATTTCTAACATTTAAAAAAAGCTCTTAGGCCTTATAATCCCTAACGGAGGGTGTAGTATCTAAGGTTTCCAATTTATGTGATGATTTGGTTGAGGAGGAGGTAAATGGATTAGATGTGATCTTGCCGAGAATCTAACCAAAGAACCTCCTCAAGCGTGTGGGTGCAAGAAGAAGATATATGATCCTATCACAGTTCGTAGAGGTACTAGATTTAGGATTAAGAAAAAAAATTAAGATGCAAGGGTTAAGAGAGATGATTTGGAATAGTGGAGTCTTTCGGTATACATCAAAACACCTTTTCATATCTGAGACTATTAGAAAATAGAGACTAGATTATGTGGCCCTGTTAGAGACAGGGCGATCTAATTTCACAGTTTCTTTCTTAAAATACCTTACACTGGGGAGGGAATTTGCATGGTTCCGCTTGCCTCCCATGGTCGTTCTGGTGGTATTTAGTTGGGATCAATACTGAAAGGCTTCAAGTTAACAAGGTTAACTCGGGTGATTTTTTTGTTAAAATACATTTGAAGTGTTGACACGATGGTTTCCTCTGGATTTTGGTCCTTGTGTATGGGGCAACACAGGACAATCTGAAACATGAGTTTCTTGCTGAATTGGTTCAACGTTTGTGAGCATGAATCTCTACCTATGGTTGTTGGCGGCGACTTCAATATCTTACGTAGAATGGAATAAAAGAATAATAATAATTTTAATACATGATGGCCTTTTATGTTTAATGCGATCATTGAGAGTCTAAACCAGCGAGAGATTGCTCCCTCCGGTAGAAAGTTTACTTGGACAAACCACAGGGGCACACCCACATATGAAAAACTTGATCGCATTTTATCCACTATCGAATGGAACAGAAGTTTCCACTAGTAACTGTAATAGCTCTTACTCAGACAAGCTCGGACCATACACCACTTCTGATTGACACATGGGTTCATGCTCATTTGGGAAATAATCCGAGATTCTCCTTCGAGATCTTATGGTTGTGTCAAGATGGTTTCTACGATCTTGTGGCAACTGAATGGGCATCTGTGACACATGGTGACACACCTATTGAACGTTGGAAGAAGAAAACACAACATTTACGTAGATTCCTTCGCGGGTGGACGGAAAAACAAAGTGGAAAGTACAAGAAAGAGACGGAGAGACTATTATCCATCATTGATTAACTGGATATAAAGGCTGAAACATATCCTCTCTCTGAAAATGAAAGAAAGGATCTGAGAAATGCAAATGAACAAGTAAACAAACTATGGAGCAATGAAGAGTCTCAGTGGGCTCAACGTGCCAATGTTAAACATGTGCAGGAAAGAGGAAATAATACTAAATACTTTCATTTTATAGCTAATGGAAAACATAGAAAGAAGAAAATATTCCAACTAGAACAAGAGGAAGGAACAATTGTAGAAGAGGATAATTTGGAAGGAGTGGTTGTCTTGGGGAATAAACACTGAATACTATAAGCGACTGTTTGGGGAGCCGACTCCCAATGGATTCACTCTTATAGAAGATATAATCCATGATATCCCTCAGGTAGACTGAAGAAAATGAAATTTTAACTAGTATGTTTTCTGAACAAGATGTATATAAGGATATAGCTTCCATGAAACATAACAAGGTGCCTGGACCCGATGGGTTCCCTGCAGAATTCTATCAAACTTTTTGGGCGGTGATTAAACATGATTTGATGGCTCTTTTTCCACAGTTGCATGAAGACAACCTTCCCCTGTTTAAGTTAAATTTTGGTGTAGTAACTTTGCTACCCAAAAAAGAAAATGCGGTACAAATACAACAATATAGACCCATTTGCTGACTAAACATAAGCTTTATGATTTTTGCAAAGGTTGCAACAAACCGAATAACTAGAATTGCACAATAAATTATCAGACCCACACAGACAGCTTTTATTCCTGGACGGCATATTCTTGAAGGAGTGGTTGTCTTGCATGAGACCATCCATGAGATTAACAGATAGAAAATGGATGGAGTTTTATTCAAAATTATTTTTGAAAAGGATTATGACAAGGTAAAGTGGTCATTCTTACATCAAGTCCTCCGTATGAAAGGTTTTGATTCTATATGGTGTAAATGGATTAATAATTTCATATGAGATGGAAGTGTAGCCATTCGGGTCAATGATGACATTAGCCATTACTTCTAGACTAGAAAAGTATTACGACAAGGGGGTCCACTATCACCTATGATATTCAATGTTATAGTCGATATGCTTGCCATCCTAATTGCCAGGGCAAAATAGAATGATCAGGTAGCCGGACTAATATCCCATCTAGTTGAAGGGGGAGTGTCTATCTTGCAATATGCCGATGATACAATCCTGTTGATGGAACACGATTTTCAAAAGGCAGTCAATATGAAGCTCATTCTATGTATTTTTGAACAACTATCGGGGCTAAAAATTAACTTCCATAAGAGCGAGATCTATTGTTTCGGCAAGGTTGCTGAACAAGAACACGCTTATAGGGAGATTTTTGGTTGCGAATCAGGATCCATACCACTTAGATACCTTGGGGTACCTATATATCATAGGAAACTTCGCAATTCTGAATGGAACCCGGTAGAAAATAGATGCGAAGGTAAGTTAGGGTGCTGGCAAGGAAAGTTGTTATCCTACGGGGATAGACTTGTCCTAATTAATTCAATTTTATCAAGCATGCCGATGTTTATGTTGTCTTTCCTTCAAATACCAAAGGGATTAAGGAAAAGACTGGATTTTTATCACTCACAGTTGTTTTGGCAAAGTGATGAATATAAGAAGAAGTATCGACTAACTCGGTGGAATATTATTTGCCGACCTAAATATCGGGGGGCTTGGTTATTGAAGGGCTAGAACTTAAAAACAAATCTTTACTTAGTAAATGGTTGTATAAGTTATTGACAGAAGAAGGGGTCTGGCAAGAGTTGCTACACAACAAATATCTGGTCAATAAAAATCTAACACAGGTCGAAGCCAAGATGACTGATTCACCTTTTTAGAAAGGACTAATGAGAGTGAAAGATGAGTTCTTCGCCCATGGTGTTTTCGAAATTGGTGATGGGAGAGACATCCGTTTCTGGGAGGATATATGGATAGGGAAGGTATCTCTTGCCCAACAATATCCATCCCTTTACAACATAGTACATATAAAGCATGTCCTCATTCATGACGTCTTGACTCAAAACCCTTTAAATATAGGATTTAGGAGAAAGTTAACGCGGGATAAATGGGTTGCATGGTTGCATTTATGTGAGAGGTTGATGGAAATAACCTTGACGAATGAGCGGGACATGTTTTCATGGAATTTAACCGAGGATAGGATTTTTTTTCAGTTAAATCTATGCATGAAGATCTCATGAATGAGCATCCACGTTTTTCTCTACGAGATACTTGTGGAAGATAAAAATACCATTAAAAATTAAAATATTTATGTGGTTTCTCAGTAACAAAGTATTGCTAACAAAAGACAACCTAGCCAAGAAAAACTAAAATGGGTGCAAGAAATGTTGTTTTGTGACGAAGTTGAAACAATTGAACATTTGTTTCTATCATGTCCTTTTGCAAAAATAATTTGGCGCATAATTTTTTGCACTTATAACATACCTCCTCCAACTAATATCACCAATATGTTTGGTAATTGGTTAAATGGAATAGATAAGGTGAATAAGGGAAGAATTTGGATTGGCATTTCAGCCATATGTTGGTCCATTTGGAAGTGTCAAAATAACTTTATTTTTAACAAAGACGGTGTTCCTTCTTTTTTACAGGTTATTCATATGGCGGCGTATTGGATTCAGCTCTGGGCTTTCCTTCTCCTAGAGCATCAGCGTCAACCCATGGTTTCTGGGTGCAACCGTCTTGTGACCGTTACTTCGGATTTCTTCAGCCAGGCTTCGTGACGTCATTCTAATAGATTGACAAATGTCTAGCTATTGCAATTGCTCTCTTGTGAGCTTTTTACCTTTTTCATATGGTTGGTGCATGTATCAACCCTATCTGATCCTTAAACTGATGTAATGCTACGGTAATACTTTTTGGACCTTAATAAAGATTGTGTGCATCCCAGGATGCAGAGGCCGGGGCTGTGCTCCCCTTTTCGAAAAAAAGATGAAAAGAACATACGCGAATGTATTGATCCTCATCCGCAAAGATGGATAAAAGTAGTATAGTGATAGAAAGTGATAGTCTCGCCAGAGATAGGGGTAGAAGATATACAGAGGGGGGGAGGGGAAAGGATTAAGAGAGAAGGTCAAAAACGAGAAAGGACAGCCAATAGCATGATCTGTTTGATCAACCCTAATTGCATGCTCTTTTTCTTTGTCTGGACGATGCTCCTGTTGAATGTTACATGTCAGGTCTGAAATAATAAACTTGAAACACCCTAGCAAAGCACGGGCGTTAAAGTAGTGGCCGATTAGTTTTGGAGTTTGGTGTGCATCGATCAGTTTTTTCCCATCACGCAGAGTTTTTCTGTTCCGGATGTCTCCACGTTGTACATAGTTATTGTCTGCATTTTTTCAACGGCTGCATATAGAGTCGTATCGAGATATATGCGCATTTTTTTCCACGGCCGCAATAGATTCCGATGGAAATATGCATTGACACGGGTCGTATCAAATCTGGTATCACTTTGTATTTTATACGTGTCTCGCAACATGCACCGTACCGTGACAAACCAAATTACGTAACTATTGATACCTTGCTAAATCCCAGTTATATATTTTAACGGAATTGCTATGTCACGCGAAAGCTATGTCACAGCTAGGTTGTGTGCCGTTGGATTCGTGCATATGTAGTTTGCTCAGTTTCTTTCCGACCTGCTTCCCGTAAGTAGAGTTGTCGTCCTTTGCGTTTTGCAGCATACGTTGGCTCAGTTTGCTGGGTTGTGTTGGTGGACTTTGTTTTCCGGTTTGGACAGCATTGGGTTGTTGTTTTTTTTTGTTTTTTTAGTTTGGTTGAAACATGATTGTTCAGTGCTGACTAGTTTTTTTGGATTTATTGAGTTGTTGAAATATTATTATTTTTTGTTTTGTTGTTAATTATTGTGTTGTTTTATTTTTATATTTTTTTAGATGCAAATAATTGTTGCAGCACAATCAGCTGTGATATAATAAGTTGCAGCGCAGCTAGCGGAAATGGCCATTGCCACTTGCATGTGTCAAGTACAACTCAAGTGCTAGTTTCGTCACAGCTAGTTGTGACATAATGAGTTGCGTGTGTATTTAAAATTGACTTTTTTCTTTTTTTTGTCTAGAGAAGACGAGGCAGGGTGATTTGCATGTTGACATGCAACTAAGACTTAGTGGCCCTCGCAAATGCGAGGCCATCATATTTAGTGGGTTGAAAAAAAGTTAATATGTTATGAATATCATATTTTTTGATAAGAAATAATATTGTTCTCTCACTATAAAAATGTTAAGGAAAAGCGAGTAATATCTGTAACATCCTTAGTTATATGTTAAAACAAACACTTATATTTTTGTAATTTTATTAGATCAGTACATATAATTTTTTTATGTAATCTTAGATCTATGTGATGTTTTCTAAAGCTTTCCTATTTGAAATATACTTTAAACTATCCATATTATCTCAAGCTTCAATCCGGTGGTCTACACGCTTGATCACATGTGTTTGATGTGTCATGTAAGATCGTGTGGCTTTAATGGCATTGTTTCAATCTCTTAATTGATAATAAATTTTATTGCTTGATTAGAATGACATGCGCTCTTTTATTTTCCATGTTCTCTTAAGTTTACTGGATTACATATATATGTAATCATACAAACCAAACAATGTTGTTTGGAAAATTATCTTAAAGTTGAAACCATACACATAGGGTGACCCATGCATTTGAGTGCTAGATATATTTTGTGTTTGTATACTTGTCTTCTCATGTGGCTATTATATTACATTTTAACATTTTCGTATGTGGTAAAATATAGAGGCAAAGTTCTCCATGCGAAAAAATATTTCACAGTATTTATGGATTTTTTTCTCCTAGCTATCATGCAAAAGAATTTGTATAGTGTGTTGGTTCAATTTTTTGTATATACTTCTTTCATAATGAAGATAAAAATGAGGTGTGGCTGATTTGTACATTTTGATCAATAATTTATGAACCTTGGTTGACATATTTCCATTAAGTAAGTTAAGCAACAAAAGAAGACCAAAGACATAGCTTTTCGTGGCTCATCATTAAAACTATACTACCTTTGTTCCAAAATATAAGATATCTAAGGAGTAGTCAAAAGTCAAATCTTACTAAATTTGACCAAATATTTAGGAAAAAATGTTCATATTTTTTGATTCGGTATTGAATCTAATTATATTGATTCGGTATTGTAAATGTTCATATTTCGTGTATAAACTTGGTTAAACTTAGAAAATATTGACTTTGACTAATTGTTAGTTACCTTATATTTTGGGATGGAGGGAGTACATTTTATATATCATACAAATGGTTTGGTTTTGCCCTATTTCCATCAATTTTTTTGTGAAAATTTTACACCAATAATTAAAAAGTAAAGTGATGTCTTTTACATACATATTGTCGCGATCCTCTAGATGATCCATAGTTGGTCGTGTTGCAGTCATTTTTTTTATTTGTGCAATGTCATTTCTTATCATATTATGATCCATCATACTTTAATCTACCCATGTCTTTGTAATAATAACTGGTGTTAGGCAAACTCATATTGCTATTACGCAATGTATCCCTCAATCTTGTAATAGGTAAGTTCGTTTTTAAATTTCCCCGCGAAAGACAAAGACTATAATTGATTTTTGTAGCTCGGACAACATTTTTTCTGATATGGTCGAGCTTGCACACATTGTATGTTTCTTAGACCCAATATTTTTCTTGCACATGGCATATATTATATGTACATGGACAACCTTATAAGATTTGTTTCTTCCTACTTCTATTTGACCTGCCTCGTCATTGAAAGTTTCTAGTTAACTTGTTTGATTGGTGATTGCCATATCACTCACTCTTGTCATAGTTTATTTATATTTTTTTGTATTTCTCTTCCATCGATGCCCGATCATTATTTAGCACAACTGAAATAATCATTGTGCGTGTTTTTTCTAGTTCTTAGTGTTGCTGCCACTTTTCAAATTTCTATGATGCACTCCTTCCCACACACGACATGCATATTGTCGATCTATTACTACTTCATCGTATCACGTCATGTCTCTATATTCATAAATGTTTACACTTGTATACTACTAATACACAACTCTTGTCTTATACAACCAAACTCATTCGACCATATACTCGAACCCATGTCTTATATGCATATATGACACTTCGCTTCTTCCCCATCTATGAATTTTCTCTTACTATTAATCATGCTGAACTTTGTTAATGACAACTATTTTGTACTCGCTAAGATCTACAATAAGTGTCGGTGATTTAGTAAAATGGAAATTCTCCGGAACATGTCGTAAATAATGAAAATATTCTGTGACCGGATTTCAATAGGCACAGAAAGATGTAGGCCTTGGCCGAAACCAGCTACTTCCTCAGATCTATGATAAGTGTCGGTGATTTAGTAAAATGGAAATTCTTAATTAGACTAATTAAGTGCCAGCATAAGAAAAGATCATGATTAGAGCCCTGGGCTAGTCATTTTTTTTCTTAATTAGTCTAGATTATTTTGTCTTGTTCGGTTAGTGCATTGCCCGATTGTGTTCGTATTTGTATACACATTTAGTGTTAAATCTGCATAGTTAATTTCTATTGCTATGTAAAATTAGCGGATCATAATATTTAGACTATGTGGAATGAGTAAAATAGATTTATAAACCCTTTGTCAACACGTACTGGATCCTTGCAACGGATACATTCCTTTAGTTTGAGAGAGAAAAACGATGAAAATCCCATGCAGAATGCAAGATTGGAGAGAGAAATAGATGTGCCGTGGAGTAGTAGATATACGTGAATTTATTATAACGTGATGTAGTAGTCCGGTTAGACCTGGGTTTCTTTTTTAGGGGAGTCCGATTAGAGCTGTTGACCCATGTGAATCATTAACGTATGTACCTAGGTAACCCAGTTAACGTGACATATATGACTTATTTCGTACACGTATATATTTACGCGCTACGTAGTAGTCCGGTTAAAGCTGTTTTTTAGGGGAGTCTGGTTAGAGCTATTGTCCCGTGTTGGATCATTAACGTGTGTAGCTAGGTAACCAAGTTAACGTACCTCGAAAAAAAGGGTAACCAAGTTAACGTGACATAAGATTTATTTTGTATACGTATATGTTTACGTAACACTACTTATACGATTAAATCGTAACCATTTATTTTAGATCAACAACCCACATAATTCTGATGATGTGGATCAACCTGGTGTCTCGAAAAACACCTTTATATTGCTTTTAGTATATAATAGATTGCATGTGGACTTGAAACTGACTTCTTCTTGTTTTGTGTGGACAATTGGGGGTGAATTGCTTGTTGACGTGGAAATAGGATTTTTTGTATTTTCAAATATAAGTTGTATCTGGACTTGAAACTGCCTTTTATTTTTTGTTTTTGAGAAAGGGGGCGGTGACTTGCATGTTAACATGCAACTAGGATATTTTTTAAATATTTAAATATGAGTTGCATGTGTACTTGAAACTGGATTTCTCTTTTTTTTGTAGAGAATAAGGAGGGGTGACTTGCATGTTGAAATGCAACTAATAGTTTTTTGAATTTTCAAATATGAGTGTCATGTGAACTTCAAACTCGCTTTTTTGTTTTGTGTGGATAAGAGGGGGTGGACTTGCATTTCGACATGCAACTAGGATTTTTTGAATTTTCAAATATAAGTCGCATGTGGACTTGAAACTGGCTTTTTCTTTTTTGTTTTGTACAAGAGGGAGTGACTTGCATATAGACATGCAACTAGGATTTTTTGAATTTTTAAATATGAGTTACATGTGGACTTGAAACTGTATTTTTATTTTTGCGTGTAGAGAAAAGGGGTGACTTGCATGTTGACATGTAACTAGGATTTTTTTTCGAATTTTTGGCTTTTTTTTGTGGAGAAGAGGAGGGGCGGTGACTTGCATGTCGATATGCAACCAGGACTTATTTGAATTTTTAAATATGAGTTGCATGCATACTTGAAATTGTCTTTTTGTATAGAAAGGGTGGTGAATTGCATATCGACATGCAACTGGAACTTTTTAAAATTTTAATATATGAGTTACATGTGGACTTGAAACTGGCTTCTATTTTGTGGGTATTTTTGAAATGAGCTGCTAGTTGGTATAATCTTGTTATTTTTTTATCCAGGTTTTTTTTTGTTTTTGTTTTAGGATTTATTTAGAGTTTAATGTTGGTACTTAAAGTTTTTATAAAACTTGAATTTTAAAATAACTTTAAATTTATGCAATTAAAAAATAAGAAAACATGGGTATAAGTTTTTAACTTATTCTTACAAGTTGAATTATTCAGATGCGGATGCCAGTAGAAATGTGTAGAGATTAGCTGAATTAGCAGACATCAGCTGTATTATCTTGAAATAACATTGTCTCGACACAACACTAATTAGGTAGCTCAGTTGCTCTATATAAGTTGTTAGGTCAGTTGCAGAGAGCAAGCAAACTGAAATTTGGGCATACGTGTTTATCTTCTGAGAATATACAATTGTGTAGACATGGATTTTTTTCTGGCTTCTCGGAAGTACTTAGATGCTTCCTCTGTTCAATCTCCACCAGGATGCCAAATCTGTTTTTTAATGGGGTGCAGCAGTGCTGCTGCGTGTCTCAGTGCTCGCTCTGTTTGCATGCCTACGCCGCGACTGTGAGTGCATATTTTTTGTTTTGAATAGGCGGCGTGACATTAGCCGGTTATGCCACAGCTGACTGTGTCTTAGAGACACTCATATTTTAATCTAATCAGCGCAATAATTATAATGATATGGCTTAACGTGGTGGCTCTATTAGATATATTTTTATATCTCTTTTAGTATATACTCCCTCGAGTTTTAAAATATAGGATATTTTAGATTTGTAAACGTAATGTATTTAAACAACTTTTAGTATGTAGTTTCGGAGTGAATCTGTTTAAACCTACACACTAAAAAAGATGTCTAGATAATCTAAAAAAAAGATGTCTAAATATATTATCTTTATAAATCTAAAACATTTTATATTATGAAATGAAGGGAGTATAATAGATAGATAGGCATATGTACCTTTTGTCTTGGAGGTAGCGCCTGAGCTTGTCTGCCAGCAGTGCCGTTTCCCAGTTCTCCATCCCGTGCAAGATATCATCCATGGTACCGTCGCCGGCAACTAAGCGCGGCCGCTGGATCAGCTCCCTAAGCATGTGCTGGAACAGCGCCCTGACATTTAACGTCTGCGACACGATGAGCAGCGGGGAGCACTGGAAGTCGGCGCCCTTCACCCGCGGGCTCCCGCACACCATCCTCGCCAGCGTGGTCTTGCCGAGCCCGCCAAACCCGACGACGGCGAGCACGCGGAGACGCGGCTCCTCCTCCATTATCCAGCCCACGAGCTCGTCCCTCGGCCCTTCGATGCCCACAAGCTGAGCCTCCTCGGTGAAGAGAGCGTGCAGCCGTGGGTCCAGGCGGCCCGATGTGCGGATGCCATCTCCGGTCCGGAACGCCGTTGACTTCGGCGGCAGCACCCCGTACCTGGAACGCCGCTCGCCGGCGTCCCTAGCGCGGGTCTTCAGCTCATGAAGCTGGGCCGCCACCCGCCGGTGACGGCGGCCGAGGGATGATCCTAGCGTGGTGAGAAGGCGGAGGGAGTAGCGGCGGAGGGAGGACATGAAAGCGCCGCCGCCGTCTCCGACGGACAGCTCGCTGCCGCGGACGAACTCGTCGATGCAGTCCTCGGCATCGTAGGCGATCTCCCTCACCTGCTTCATCCAGACCCTAACCTGCTCGTCGTGGCCCTCCGACGACGACATGGCGAGGCTGCGGAGGAAGGCGTTCATGCTCTCGAGCTCGTCCTTGATGTACTGCACCTCGCCGTGGAGGCGCTGCACCGGCCAGCTGTTCTGCGCCAGTAGGCCGCCAAGCTTGCACAGGATGCCTCGCACGGCGCCCTCGGTCAAGCTGATGATAGCGCCCTCCATCTCCAAATTGCGGTCAAGCTGATGAATGCAGCTGCGCTAGGGTACCTTCAGGGCGTATATAGCATGGGAAGCACTAGGCGTCCCCCGCCAAGTCAGGTGCCCCCAAGTGCCCGCTTTTGCTATAACTTACTGATTGTACTTTGTTTGTAGCAAAACTCGGTTCGACTAGAAACGTGAATAAAAATGACTATCTTCACTCAAGACCTAGGTGGAGATCTCGGTAAAGACTACTCTCTCCGTTTAGAAATATATTTTAGGTTTGTGAATAAGATATACCTAGACACGTTTTAGTGTCTAGATTCATTTGAACCTATACATTAAAAGGTGTCTAGATACATCTCCTTCACAAACCTAAAACATCTTATATTTTTAACCGGAGGGAATATGTAGCAAAAATATTATGCTAGTATAGCAGAACCAACTCTACAGGAGAGACACCGTCGTAGACTCGCCGGATAGTTCTTAGAAAAAAATGTGCCACCTGACAAAATCGGACAACAATTGCAGTAAACTTTTTTCTAGTGTGGCAAACTGACTTGGTTTTCAAAGCTATGTGATCACGGTCGGGAAAAGGGGGCAACGTAGTCCAATCGTATGCTACTCTTTTGGAATGTACACATGGTTTTCAAAGCAATGTGATCACGGTCTGGAAAAAAGGCGCTACATAAAACCAATCATTTGCTAGGCAAAACAAATTTGTCATGGTCACAATTTTTATAGATGCAACTTTTATAGAATGATCGATGCCCGTGATTTGTTTTTGTATTTTATTTGGACACTTTGTGGTCCGTCAAGTCAAAAAAAAAAGTCAATGTGGGACACAAACGCAACCACCCGCGAAAATTCGGCAACCTCTGGTCGTCCATTGGAGGCTACTCCATATAGACAAAGTAGTGGAGTATCATATTTAATCGCAAGAAATCCAAAGAAAAATTGGAATAAGATGACTTATCCCTAAGGAGCTTTAAGCTCCCTAGTTTTGGAGCCCTATCCTTGCTCCGGCCGCTTATTAGTGTTAAGTGGGCCCTAGCTACCTGAATCAAGGCGGTTCGCTGGTGCTCGGTTTGTCATGTCGCGCTGGCTGAGCCATGTCCCGTTGCAGCAATGACGCGTGCCTTGGCCAGCCGTTACATGGTTAACAGGTGGCATTTGTCCATGTCGGTTATGCGCCCTCGGCCATGGTAGGCGGGTGGCATTTGCCCGTGTCGGTTCTGCGCCTATTAGATTAGCCTCAATGGGGTATCATAGGTGGTATCATGTACCACATGCATGCAAAATGCTTATGTGTCATAGTAATTAATGACAAAAGAGATTGTGTTGGTATAGGTAGATACGGTATCATAGCACATAAAACTAAAAAAATTAATCCTAAACAAATCTTGTCCACAATTTTACATTAAGATTCTACAAAACAATGAATATACCAAGTCTATGATACTAATATATGATACTATGCATCGTGGAGATGGTATCATATACTAGTATACTACTATATAATAGTCCTCATTATGACTAGTCTTATAAAAGGTCTGGTAACGACCGGATGGCATATAGTATCATCTGAGTGGCCTGACTTGCTTTCTGCTGTGCGCACGCAGGCCTGCTCGAGCTGCAAATTCTTGACCGTAAGAAAATGTTACTGTCTTAGTTATAGAAAATGAGTTTAATCGGTAGAAACTATACTATCCACGGTCTATCTTTGTTTCTTATTTTAGACGAATCATCTCTGTTTGTGGTGGAACAACAATCTGCTAGCAAAAAACAATCTGGCATCAAACTAAAACTCAATAGAACGAGTTCATCGAGCTAGCTGAATCGAGCACGTTTCTGACGGAGTAGAAAGGGAAGCACCAATACCATGGCGATTCAGCAGATCCGCTCCTGGATCGCTCATGGACGCACCGTCGTCCCACCGGGGAGGCACCTCGCTCACGGCTCTTGTTGCCTCCTTGGAGCTTGCTAGCGTTGACGAGGAGTTGTCGTGGAAGTGCTCCCGCCGAGGGCTCGCGGACCTACGAGGTGTCTCGATCGCTGGGATCAACACGGCTGCACGGAGGAGAGAAAAATTCCATCGCGGCACGAGATCGACCGGAATCGGCGACAAATCGCCAATAGCGAAACTAGCTACAAGGCCGTGACGAATCGTTAATCGAATAGCAGGGGATGGGTCGCGATGCCCCGCCCATGGTAGGAACTGGCAGGGAGCAGGGAATGGGGTGGGCGGGGAGCAGGCTGGAGAGAAAGGTGGAGCTTCTCGGTGGATATTTTTTTTCTCTAGGCAACCACGGTCACGAGCGTCGCACGTTGGCAAGGTGCGACTGAACAAGCGCTCGGCACTACAATTGCAAAGTGTGGCGCTTAGCTGATAACCTGATTTTGTGTTGTTTATTTTTATTCGGTTAAACGTCTCCACAAGTATCATCGTAGGAGGCAAGTCTTTGATTCGAGCGAGTCAATTTGACTCCCGAGTTCCATGGAGCCGTTTTTAAAATATTCGAAAATGTTATTTTGAAGTTTCAAAGAAATTAAAATTATTATGTGGATACCTACAAATGTGATCTACATTTCTGTATAGTTTTGTTAAAAAATATTATGTATTTTGGGCTATGTAGAAATCAAAATTGTTGTTCCAAAAAGGAAAAAAGAAACTTGATTTTGATCTCTAGATTATTCTATTTTATGTAGATCCTGGCTGAGCATATCTATGGACAAAAAATTGCACGCACATACTAGATATATGTAAACATGTGTGTATTTATTTTCATATTTTTTTAGTTTCCAAAATAAAGTATTTATGGAGCTATGACCTCGGGAGCTAAGGTTTCAAATTGACTCACTCGCTGTTGGTTGTCTTTTGTATGGCGAACCAAAGAAAAATCATATATACTCTATCAAATGAATAATCTCACTACAGAATTTAAACGTTATTTTGAGAGGACGGCGCGGCAAAGCGCGCCAGGTCCATCTAGTACGAGACTCTTAGTGCTCAAATTCAGTAATAATAATTGTGGGACTCAACATGTCAAGGTGCTGAGGTGGCTGCTTGGTTTCAGAGGTAATGAACCGGTTAAATGCCTCTCGGCAAGGTAGGATGTGGCACTACTTTTGACCTACAAATCAATGAACCAACAAGCATGAAGCATCATGACTAGACACTAGTAAAAAAGGGCCTTTGGTTCAGGCCATTAGTCCCGGCCGTGGCTGAAACCATTTGTCCCGGCTTGTTATAGACCATTGGTCCCGATTTGAGATACAAACCGGGACTAATAGGTCTCGCGCAGCGGGCATCCCCATTAGTTCCGTTTTGTATCTTAAACCGGGACAAATGGTCTGGTCCTATACCTAGACGCTTAGCCCGGGCCAGAAAGCTCGGCCCGAGCTTTCTGGGCTTGGTCCGAGTTGGGATCGGCCCGCAGGTGGGGGTATACCGAGCCAAGCTTGGTGAGGTGGACCGCGGTGGCCTCGGGTTGGCTCGGGCTCGGCCCGGTCCAGCTCGTTGGCTCGTATTCTTTTTTTTGGAATTATTTGATGGGCTAAATTGAGTAGGAGGAAGACTAAATGGGCCAAATTGATCGACACAGCAAGGTAACTTCTCTCGTATCTTCTTCTTCCTGGGAAGTCAAGGACGCTAGAGCAAGCTGCGGCCCAGCCGGATGCCGCCGGCCGGCCGCTGAGCGCTACCTAGTTCGCCCCAGCTAGCTACACCCACGCCGGCCACGCTCCTCTCCTCCACCTCCCTCTCTGACGCCACTCCGCGCGCCACCCACACAGTCGCGCCGTCCGCACTGCCGCGCCTGTTGAAGAGGGGCCACCTAGCAGTGATGCAGCCCTGCCTGGCTCGTGAGCCGCCCCGAGATGGACCGAGTTGGAGGGAAGCTCGGGCCGAGCCCATTGTTGCGGCTCGCCGGTGGTGTCGAGATGGCTCGGGCTCGGCCATTCCGGACCGAGCTTTTCTTCGGCTTGGACCGAGCCAGACCAAGCTGGCTCGTGTCCATGTATATATGGCCCTATATATATGTCCCGCCGCTCACTCCTATTTTTTTCCTGGTGGGAGGTGGTATAAGTTTGTACTAGTTTTTTTCATATGCACTAGAGATGTTCAGTGAAATGTCCGTTAGAGCGATGCGACTTAAGTTCACACAAGACAAACATGATACGAGGTGCCTAGGCCACACTTAAGTTTTTTCATCTTTGTTTCTAAGTGTCCTAAAAGGTTAGCAACTATTTTCTCGTTTAGACCACGACGTACTAATTTTAGCTTCATGATTGCGTTTGATATATAGTTTTATGATGCAGATGAGCCATCTATGGATGTACGATGACCGACGTTTGTTCGGAAACAAAGAGCATGCCAAGTTATTGCGATGGTACATGGAAGACCGTAAAAGAGACAAGATGTTGAGGCACCCTGCTGATGGTCGGCAGTAGAGAAAAATTGAGAGAGACTTTCCACATTTTGCTGATGGCAAGGAACTCATGGTTTGGTATAACTACAGATGGCGTGAATCCTTTTGGGGAGAAGAGCTGCAGTCACAGCAACCTGGTCCGTGACTCTATGTATCTACAACCTTTCTTCTTGGTTATGCATGAAGCCGAAGTTTATTATGATGTCAGTGCTCATCCAAGGCCCGAAGCAACCCGACAACGACATTCATGTGTACCTAAGGCCATTAGTTGATGAACTTTTACAACTGTCGTCCAAACCAGGTGTACGTGTGTGGGATGAGCACAAACAACAGGAATTTGACATGCGAGCGTTGTTGTTCATAACCATCAATAATTGGCCTGCTCTTAGTAACATTTTAGGACAGACGAACAAAGGATACAATGCATGCACGCACTGTTTAGATGAGACTGAAAGTATATATCTAGATAAATGTAGGAAGAATGTATACCCGTACAATTATCGTTTTCTTCCGCCTAGACATCCCTTAAAGAAAAAATGCAAGAATTTTAATGGTAAGGCGGAAACTCGGACGAAGCATGTCCCCCATACTGGTGCTGATATATTTGATATAGTCAACGATTTCAATGTAATCTTTAGGAAGGGTCCTGGAGGACAACCTGTTCCGAAAGACGCCGACGGACACGCACCCATGTAGAATAAGTATATTTTGGGAGCTACCTTATTGGGAAGTCCATGAGGTCCGATCTGCAATCGAAGTGATGCACCTGACGAATAATCTTTGCGTGAATATTCTAGGCTTCCTAGGCTTGTATGGGAAGTCAAAAGATACACCGGAAGCACGGGAGGACCAACAACGTCATAAAGCACGAGACGACATGCATCCAGGACAGTTTTAAGGGCCTGCCAGCTTTGTTACTTTACGGCCTGAAAGTTCGCAGGCGAAGACATCGCGGGGTTCGAGTTGCGTGTAATCACCGCGATTAAAAAAGTTGGTGGTGTAATTACTGAGAGGGAAATTTTAAGTGAATGGTGGCCAAACCAAATATTTTCAAATCTTAGCCGTTATGTTAGGATATTCCTTTACATTAGTACCTGTCGTGCCCCTGCCATGCCCCTTCTAAGTCACCATGCACGTGGCGCACGGGAAAATCTATTTTTGTACTTTCCTAACCACGACACTGAATCCGACGGCGGTGGCGGTCCTTTTTCTCCCCCCTCCACACTGAATCCGGTTCGGCGGCAACGATGGTCATTTTTCTCCATGCCATGAAGTTTAATAATTGGTATTAAATCAAGAGTAACAATTCCAATATTAGTATATAAACATCATGTTTTTGTCCATGATTCTTGATATTCAAAAGATTGTTCTAATATCAAGGCTATCTCGGAGCTGAAAGAATTGTTTTAGAAACCATCATGTGTTGGAGATGTTACGATATCTGAAACAATGTTTTGGTTGCAACATGATAGAGTATAATATGGCAAAATTTATGTTCGCGTATTTGATGAGAATTTGTAAAAGGTTAGAGATGCTAGTCGTCCTAATTCCTCAAAAGGTTTTGGAGAGCAACATTATACTCGTGATTCACCATTATAAGCTAAAGTAGCTTGATCATGAAAATTTACATGATAAAGATGAATATAATATGTAAGTAAAATGTTTACTACATTAAAATATTACTAGGGAATGGAATTAAAAAGAACGCCAAACATTTGATGGTGGTGATCTACTTTAAAGTGTAAGTCTAAAGATATTAGTATTTGACTATATACGTTTTGGACTATGTGTCATGTATATGGCGTCACTGTTGATGTTGATAGATTCTTTTAAAAGAAAAGAAAATATTGAAAGAGAATCTCAGAAATATTTGGCAGAAAAAGGAAAATTGGAAATTATCCAACTTAGGTATATAAATGATATACATTTTATGGATGTATTCTTTGCTTGTTAAACAACGTGGTTCTTGCGTATTGGATACCGAATTTGTTGCTATGAATTGTGATACAAAATAACACAATTCATGAACTACAATGGCCTAAGTAACCAGCAAGAGAATATGTGATGATGTTCATCAAAAACAAACAAAGTATTATTGTGTTACTCGTTGACATCAAAGATCATCTTAAAGATTTGTTCAATAATTGTTGTTTAAGATCATGTATTATAAGAACAAAAGGTTGTTCGAATAATTGTCGTATTCCATATAAGATGAATGATCTACGAATCTAGTTGGAGAAATCACATCCATAAAACTAATGCTAAAATGTCACAAGATAAATGATTAAAAGATCACTTGCAAAATGACATCATCGTTTAAATTATATTGGAAAGAAACATGAATAAACTCCATGTTGATGGAATTTTGGAGTCTTTTGATTTTAATCAAATGATACTTGTAAGACTTTCCTAGAGATAATTGAAACTCCGTTCATAGGCCAAAAGGAAACGGATGACTAACTTATTGAAATTTGTACATATTGACGTATGTAGTCCATTATGTGAAGTCATGAGCGATGGATTTTAACTTCATATGCTTTCTCCGAAATTTTGAGTGAATATATGTGTATATTTACTTAATAAGGAAGAAGTGTGAAATATTTGAAAATGTTCAAAGATTTTTAAGATAAAGTGGAAAATCATTGTAACAAGAAAAGAAAGAGTTTATGATTGGATCATAAAAAAAGATATTTGGGTTACAAGTTTAGCAAAACACCTAAAATTTGAGGAATCGTTCCACATATTTGCATTTCCTGAAACACCGTAGTAATATGGAGTGTTCGAGATATGTAATGAAACCATGGTTGACATGGTAAGATCAAATGTGTCATTTATAAAACTGTCATTATATTTTAAAGATTAAAGCTTTAGAGACCACCGCTTTTACATTGAAAAGAGCTCCATCGTGATCCTTGAAATGACACCATATAAATTATGGTTTGGGATAAAACGCAAGTTGTCCTTTCTTAAAAATTGGTACGCTAGGCATAAGTAAAATGTTTACAACCAAAGTTCGATAAGCATGTTTTGTAGGTTATTTCGAATAACCGTTGGGTATTTCTTCATAACACCAAAGAAAAAAGTATTTGTCGCTTAGAACGTCAAGTTTCTTAAGAAGGAATTTTTTGTGAAAAGTTAAGTGGGAGGACGATAGAAATTTCATGGGATTATTGAAGTTTAGCTATTTGTGTTGAGTAGCACAGCGCCGGAAAGTGTTCCGGAGGCAGCAACAATGCTCATGGCTCACGTGCCTCAAAGGTTGTGGTCATGGAGGTCTAAGTTACTATTGAACCAAGTAGGTTCGATAAAAAATAAAATATCAAGATTTGAGAGTTAAATAATTATTGTTTGACAACGATGAACAGAATACATGCAAAAAAACGATGATGGGCCCTGACTCCGTCAAATGGCTTGAAGCCATAAAATCCGTGATAGTTCCATACACGAGAAATCAAGCTTTGAACTTGGAAGACCCTCTGAAAAGGTGTAAGACCTTACAGTCGTATTTGGATCTATAAAGAAATAGACATGGATGTTTCACATCTGTGAAATTGTCAACATGTCGGGAAATAGTTCACGACAATGTTCAAGGAGCTGACTATGAAAAGATTTAATCTTTCATAGTAATATTTAGTCTAAACGGATTAATATAGCAACTATTATATATAATTTTATTATATGATAGTTGAACAAACAAAACAAGGTTCTTCTAATAGAATGGCTACCTAGGACGTGTATATGACACGATCTAAAGGGTTTTATTAATTCAAAGTATGCTAAAAAGGCATGCAAATTTCAATGGTTGAAGTAAGCATCACGGAGTTGGAATCTTCACCGTGATGAAACTGTTAAAAGGTTTAATTTCATCAGAGACTATGAAGGTGTTTGCATTTGCAAGAAATTAAGTGGGAGCGCTGAGACATATTTCTAATACATTATCTGAAAGACATATTGTTGATTGGAAATGATGTATCTTTTGTTGACACAGGATTAAGAATTTCATCTCGATGAAAGATTTAGGAAAAACACGAGTATTTGGCATCAATGACTATATGGATAGATTGATATGCTATTATGGTTGTGCCAAAAGTACATAGATGAGATATTTAATAAGTTCAACATGGAAAATAACAAGAAAGGTTCTTGCTACACGGAAATGATTGAATCAAGATTCAAGTGTATTGACACTTGGTAAGTGAAACAAAGATTCAAGTATTTTGATACTTGGTGAATGAAATCACAAAGAGTATTTTGATCAATCATACTGTGATATGTACACATCCAGATATGTCCTATGCTCTAAATGTTATGAGCATATACCATAATGATTCATAAGATGATCATTGGATGATAGCTTATGATCTTTGAAAGAACTAAGAATATGTTATTTTTGTAGAGGTGACAAATAGATAGAAAGTTCATTGTAAAGTATTATATTGATACTAGTTTTGTCACAAGATACAAATTAAGTTTATCACAATTTAAACTATGGGTGGCACGATATAATGGAAAGGAGATTCCATAACGGATTTGGATAAGTTCCAAAGTTAAGACATTGTGATAGATACTATAACAAAAGGCTAAGTATATGACTGCTATTGTAGTAGCTAAAGAGGGTATTTGTGTCAAGTAGTTTGTTATTAAACTAGGTCTAGTTCAAAGCGGGCTAGTACTATGAAGATATTTTGTACAACAATAGTATCGACATGTTTTAGCCCCAAGAAACTAAAGGTCCCACCGAAGGACCACATTTATACAATGCCATATCATTGGAGAATGAGTGATGCGTAGAGACACAAAGACATGCAAATAAACACGGACCTAAAAGTTTTGGATCCAAAGATTATGTTTACCACTAGCAATCGTGTATATACAACACTAGAAATCCATAGGTGTTGAATGCACAAGTTTTTCAAAACAAGATTACTGACTCTAGTGCAAGTGGAAGACTGTTGGAGATATGCCCAAGAGGCAATAATAAAATGGTTATTATCATATCTTTATGTTTATGATAAATGTTTACATCCCATGCGATAATTGTATTAACTGGAAACATTAATACTTGTATGTTTTATAAACATAAAAGAGTCCCTAGTAAGCATCTTGTTAAACTAGCTTGTTGATTAATAGATGATCATGGTTTCCTAATCATGGACATTGGTTGTCATTAATAACAAGATCATGTCATTAGGAGAATGATGTGATGGACACACTCCTATAATTAGCGTAGCATAAGATCAAGTTATTTATAGTTCGTTTGCTATAAGCTTTTTTAAATACATAGTAACCTAATCCTTCGACCACTACAAGGAATCTGGCATTATATGACCCTCTATTTTCGTCACAAAATCGTCACAATAGTCCGTTTATGACGATTCTATGACGATTTTGAGATCGTCGAAAGCTGGGCGTCGCTAATGAACTATAACGACGATTTTATTGAAATCGTCATAAGATACTATGACGATTTGGGATCGTCATAACCTCTATGACGTTCCAAAATCGTCATGTGCAACCAGCCCACGCCATGTGGACGATCCGACGTGGCAGAAATTTGTGACGAAATGAAAACGTCTTAACGTGAATTTAGCCCGGTCCATACTGATTGTTATATGGGCCAGCCCATTAATTTGGTCCATTATGAATTATTATTCTGGAATTTCTTTTCGAGTTATTGGGCCAAACAGATGCATTTTTAGGGTTCTCTATATTCTGGCTACTGGACTTTTTAGTGTCGGGCTTACATTTGGACATGGCCTTACTCAGTATATTAGCTTATATTTCAGTTTTTTTCTGAAAAAGAAATGTCCATTTACACTTTCTTCTGGGCCAAGGCCTTTTATTCCAGTCCAGATTACTTTGGCTATGGCCATTTCATTACTGTGGGTTGTGGCCTGTTTACTAAGGCCACTATTTCATTCAGCACAAACTAAATAGACAGGAAATCAACATTTGAAATTCAAAACCAATATTTCGATACATCATGTAGCATTTCAAACACTAAATTAACATCATGTAGCATCAGGCATCATTTCAAATAACAGCAGGTTCAGGTTCAGTCATTTCAAGTAACATCATGATGTAGGATTAGGTTTAGTCATCAGGTTCACAGCCAATACATCAGGTTCAGTCATCAGGTACATCAGGTTCACAGCCAAAACGACAGCAAGATACTCACAGCAAGATACTCACAGCAAGGTACTCAAATAACAGCAAGATGAGCATCGCGAAAAAAACAGTAATAAGATACCCATCGCCCAGCAAGATACCCATCATGTCATTTTGGCTCCAAATAAAGCCATCATGTGAGCAAGCTTCTCCTCATGCTCTTGCGCCCTCTTGACCAGCACCTGGTACTCCTTGTCCCGTTGAGCTTGTGCAGCTTCTGCCTCTTGCGCCGCCTTCTTGATTGCAGCCAATTCTTCAGACATCTCTTCACTTCGCTGCTCCGACTTCTGCAACTTCTCTTGCAGGTCACGGACATGAGCAGATACAGCCGCATGTGAACTGTTCATCTTGTTCTTGGAGCCCGTCTGGAGGCCAACATTCTTCAGGAATGTGCTTGACGGCGCCTCATTGGTGAGAATTTGGGCAACCACCTCCACAGTAGACTTTGGCTGTTCACCTTCTGGTACCGGCTTAGCCATCTCAGCTTCCATTTTTCTCTGCCATTTGGAATCAGTTGCTCAAAGATGTTAGGAAACATTAGCATGTGCACAAATAGTAGGAGCAGAATCGCAGAAAAATAAGTTAATCCACTAGGAGCGTATAAAGAAATATGAAATGGATAGTATCATAAGTTCTTAAAGTAGACAAGAACTACAGCATACTTGGAGAGCAACCTTCCGGTAAGAAATGAAGAATAACATGCTTACCAAACAACTATAGACCATATCCAACATTAATAAGCTTATCAAGTAGACCATTAAAGAAACCTAGGCAGAACTAAACAAGTCCACACACAGATTTAATCACAACCAGGAAAGGAGTGACTCACTATAGCATCTTGAATCTACGGAGAAACCAACTTTCTTGCATTGTGGGTGACCTTAAACATGTCAATGGCATTAGGCTCTTCACCCGACGTTCCTCCCTCTGAAATGATTTCCAACATTATTAAGAACACAGCTTATAAGGACACAAGTTAATTATGCCTAAATAAAATGTAAGTGTATCTTACACCTGTTTGCATAAAGATGAGCTAGATAGCACGAACCGGTCTTCTGCTGAAACTTTACTAGTCCTCGATTGGTCCTGTTCTTTTGGCATGTGTCCTACATATGGGAGCATTTTATAAGAACATTTCCATCAATGCATACTAGAATATAAACTACTTTATGAGACTTGACCAGATTATGTATCATATCAAGCAACAAAATGAGCATGAATCCTATCACATACAACATCGATAAAATAAAGCTTCACTTGACATGAATGTTCCTTCAACATTGAAACTTCAAAAAAGTAGTTGATAGCATATAAAACTACAAGACATGGTAATTACAATGTAAAGGTCAAGAAATGCAAAATACCATGTGTTTCGGTTTGTCCACGGCTTGAGCAGCTTTCCATTCCTCATCGAGATGTATGAAAGGGGACTTGATGCTGAGTTCAAATTTCCGGTACTTGATCGAAAAACTTCTTCTTGACCAAATGTCTTTGTTTTGAAACATTCTTCAAGATATCAGTGGAGGCTACCTTAACTTCCTGTGCATCAGTGTCCATCTCAAAATTTGCCTACAAACACAGTAAATAAAGCAATGATAAGATAAGTAACCAAATGACAAAAAATAGTAGAAAAAACAGATTCAGGTAAGGACTCATGAGCTTATAGCAACTTTTCCTATATAGTCTTTCACCATAGCCTTGTCCTTTTTGTATTCCTTGAAGTGTGGAAGAATGGGTGTATGGCTTCTTGCAATCATCCCACCTTCTGATGCAAACTTTGCAGCTAGCACGGGCCTCTCGGGGCGTTTCATCCCTTCAGCAATTTCAATCCTCACTTTGCTTCCCAAACCCTTGGTCATCTTTTCCAGGCCTGTGCCTTTTCTCTTGCGGCTGACTACCACAAGTGATGTGCCTGAAATAGAAGCAAGAAGTACAATATCAGTAGAAATAGAAGCTACAACAGTAAAAAATTACAGCAAGTTTTCCAAATATCAGTACAATAAATATATTTTAAATCAGATGTGCAAATAAATTACAGAAAACAGATTTGGGCGCTTGTTTAGTTTGGAAATACTGATATCCATGCACAGCAATAATCTCAATTAATTGACTAGTAAAGGATTTGTGCTACTACTATTTCATACTTACCTTCATCACCCATAGGCTGCTCAGGTGCGGAATCGAATTCATCATTTCTGTCCACCGTAGGCGCAACAGGGCTGAGGTCCATACGGACGGTACTTCCTTCATCCATGGACATAGACCCATCATCCCATTGCATTGAGCTTCCACCATCCTTGCGAAGTAGGCCTCCTTCATTGGCTACATCAACCACCTTCGCTTTCTGCCTTGTGACTCTAGCAGTAGCATGTTCATCAAGACACATCAACTTATCTGATCCTCCTGGTGGTACCGCAAACACCCTTCCTGGAGCCATTGTTGTAGTTGTATCTGGGCTACGTGTACTATTTCTCTTTCTCTTAGCACACTTCTTCCTCCTCCTAGGAACCTTCGGGACCTCGCATGAAAAGCATTAGACCACAGATTAGAAATAAAATAGTGTAAGCATAGAATGAAGGAAAACAAGGAAAAACACACATCAAACAAATAAACCCCCCTCCAAACAAGTTAGAATTTGCACCTTTACAATCTTGTCCACTACAGTATCGTCAACTTCTTCCTCAATAATATCTTCATCTCTAGGATTGTAGTCCGAGCTCTCGCCTTGTGTTACGGCAGATGCGGAGGAGTCATCAGCTATTATTGCACTACCATTTGAGTTTCTAATCATTGAGGCTATCCGGGAGATGCCAAGAGATTGGAAGACACGGTTGTTCCTCATCATTGTCCTAGCCCTAATCTTCTCAAGTTCAGTGAGGGGCGCTTCTTTACATGGATAAGAAAATATGCATTAGATGGATGGTTGAAATGCATATGGGAGCAAGACAACTCAAAGCGACCAATGTATCTTATCAGGTTTTAGTTTCATTAAATCTAGTAGATTAACAAGAAATTTCTATATTGAAAATATAAACCAAGACATGGACCAGGAACCCATGAAGCATTTGATGACAAGGTGTGAACCAAAGAGACAAAATAAGTACATGGACAATCAAACAGATTATAGCAGCAGAAATTATAGCACATACAAGCTTACAAGCAAGATTATAGCAGCAGAAATTTTAGCACATCAAAGCTACAAGCAAGATTATAGCAGCAGATTACAAGCTTATCACATCCAATCACAGCATTTATAGCATCAAGCATATACATGAGGAGCAATTTGCATACCAGCAGGCTGCGTCTTCCTTGTCATTCTTCCCATTCCTGATCTCAAAATCCTGAGCAACATCAAGTAAAAGTCAGACCGTGTGTTGTCAATAGATGCTTCGACAAAGATCAGATAGACATACACAGTTACACAAAGGTCCAGTTATAAAATCTGCGCATTAACTACAAAGTTACACTAAGCATTACACATAAACTTGGTATAGTCTTAGAGAACTCAAAATAAACATACACACATAGCGAGGTACCATGTACACCCATCAGTACATGGGCAAACCCAAAAAATAGAGTGGAACAGGGGCAAACAGAGTGCTCACATCACTACGCACATCAGTACACACATCAGTACCTTGCTCCAACATTTGCCTAGAACAGGGGCAAACTCAAATAAACATACACACATAGCCAGCTACCATGTACACCCATCAGTACATGGGCAAACCCAAAAAATAGAGTGGAACAGGGGCAAACAGAGTGCTCACATCACTACACACATCAGTACACACATCAGTACCTTGCTCCAACATTTGCCTAGAACAGGGGCAAACTCAAAATAAACATACACACATAGCCACATCACTACACACATCAGTACCTTGCTCCAACATTTGCCTAGAACAGGGGCAAATAGAGTGCTCACTAAATCAATAGGAGCATCAGCTTATAGTCAGTACAGATCTTCAAACCCAAAAAAATCAATAGATACAAGCTAGGACAGAATGAGCATCAATAGATAAAAGCTACATCCGTCATAGTCAGTACAGATCTTAAACCCAAAAAAAATCTCTGAACCAACTCATAGTCAGTACAGATCATAGTCAGAAAAAAAGAAGAGAGGCTCCCTATCTTCTGAACATGGACATGGACAATACACCTCCCTATCAAATCAAAATCTAACCTAACCCTAACCCTAGACACGCCATGGAAGCCAAAACCTAACCCTAGACACGCCATGGGAGCCAAACCCTAACCCTAGACACGCCATGAGACAAACCCTAACCCTAGAAAGCAGGAAGTAGGAGGAGCTAGGGAGATAGCCAGGAGACTCACCTGCTCTGGCCGTCGTGGGACGTCGTGGGAGATGGAGGGAGGGGTGGGTCGTGGGAGATGGAGGGAGGGGTGGGTCGTGGAGCGAGCACTGGAGGGGTGGGTCGTGGAGCGAGCGCTGCCGATGGAGGGAGATGGAGGGAGGAAGAGGGAGGGAGCGAGCGCTGCCGATGGAGGGAGATGGAGGGAGGGGTGGGTCGCCGTGGCCGTCGGGAGCGAGTGCGCCGTCGCCGCTCGCGTCGTGAGATGGGGGTGGGTGGAGATGGGTATGGATGGAGTGGCCGAGTGGGGATGGGTGGGTCGGTCGACTTGGTGGGCGAGTGGGGATGGGTGGACCGAGTCCAATTGTCCAAATTGCCCATGCCGAAATCTGTGGGCGGGAGACGTCGGCAGGAGAGGGGGAAATTTTGGGTTTTGGCGGCAGAATTTTGGGTTTGGGTTTATATAAGGGTTTTTATGCTATATATGTCACATAAAATGATGCCCACATAAAATGATGCAGCATGAAAAAAAATTCTTGGTATTTTTCCTTGCAACCGTGTCACATAAAATGACGCCACGCGAAAGATTTACATTGTTCGGACAGTTTTTGAATATTTTACGCCAGTTTCAAACTATGGTCAAAACGACGGGCATGAAGGTTCTTAGCTAGGGGATGAGTATCGCCGAACTTGCATTGGATCTCTAATAAAACAGAATATTGTGAGTCTAAAAATGATTTTTGCAAAAAATCATGAGCATACGATAATGTACATGTAGTTCAAATCGGACCCAGTTCCGATTGATTCGAGACATTTGTCTTTTCGCCAGGTGGACGAAGGTTTTAGATACCCCAGTTGGGACATTTGTAAATGTAAGGTGGTCTATCATTTTAGAAAAATGTGGTGCTGGCATTTCGAAACTTTCATTTGGTGGTTGATTCACAAAACGGCCCGTTTTTTGCGCTCGAAAAATAGAAAATGGTTTTTCGGTGCGACGACAAGGAAAACTTTATCCTGCAACATTGTTCGCCATCCCAGGATGCACATGCATGCACAATATGGGCATGTTATCACAAACTATGCAGCGATTCTTGCCATAACATTGGCCATTTGGACCGAAAAGCCATGAAACCTCAAACATGATAGCTCATTTTGAGAAGGACTTTTCGAGATGCAATCAATATACCAAGTTTGGTATTTTTCCTTGCAACCGTGTCACATAAAATGACGCCACGCGAAAGATTTACATTGTTCGGACAGTTTTGAATATTTTACGCCATTTCAAACTATGGTCAAAAGCGAGGCATGAAGGTTCTTAGCTAGGGGATGAGTATCGCCAAACTTGCATTGGATCTCTAATAAAACAGCATATTGTGAGTCTAAAATGATTTTGCAAAAAATCATGAGCATCTGATAATGTACACCTTAGTTCAAATCGGACCTAGTTCCTACCGATTCGAGACATTTGTCTTTTTCGCCAGGTGGACGAAGGTTTTAGATACCCCAGTTGGGACATTTGTAAATGTAAGGTGGTCTATCATTTTAGAAAAATGTGGTGCTGGCATTTCGAAACTTTCATTTGGTGGTTGATTCACAAAACAACCCGTTTTTTGCGCTCGAAAAATAGAATATGGTTTTTCGGTGCGACGACAAGGAAAACTTTCTCCTGCAACATTGTTCACCATCCCAGGATGCACATGCATGCACAATATGGGCATGTTATCACAAACTATGCAGCGATTCTTGCCATAACATTGGCCATTTGGACCGAAAAGCCATGAAACCTCAAACATGATAGCTCATTTTGAGAAGGACTTTTCGAGATGCAATCAATATACCAAGTTTGGTATTTTTCCTTGCAACCGTGTCACATAAAATGACGCCACGCGAAAGATTTACATTGTTCGGACAGTTTTTGAATATTTTACGCCAGTTTCAAACTGTGGTCAAAACGATGGGCATGAAGGTTCTTAGCTAGGGGATGAGTATCGCCAAACTTGCATTGGATCTCTAATAAAACAGCATATTGTGAGTCTAAAAATGATTTTTGCAAAAAATCATGAGCATACGATAATGTACCTGTAGTTCAAATCGGACCTAGTTCCTACCGATTCGGCAGACATTTGTCTTTTTCGCCAGGGGTGGACCGAAAGGTTTTAGATACCCCAGTTGGGACATTTGTAAATGTAAGGTGGTCTATCATTTTAGAAAAATGTGGTGCTGGCATTTCGAAACTTTCATTTGGTGGTTGATTCACAAAACGGCCCGTTTTTTGCGCTCGAAAAATAGAAAATGGTTTTTTCGACGACAAGGAAAACTTTATCCTGCAACATTGTTCGCCATCCCAGGATGCACATGCATGCACAATATGGGCATGTTATCACAAACTATGCAGCGATTCTTGCCATAACATTGGCCATTTGGACCGAAAAGCCATGAAACCTCAAACATGATAGCTCATTTTGAGAAGGACTTTTCGAGATGCAATCAATATACCAAGTTTGGTATTTTTCCTTGCAACCGTGTCACATAAAATGACGCCACGCGAAAGATTTACATTGTTCGGACAGTTTTTGAATATTTTACGCCAGTTTCAAACTATGGTCAAAACGAGGGGCATGAAGGTTCTTAGCTAGGGGATGAGTATCGCCAAACTTGCATTGGATCTCTAATAAAACAGCATATTGTGAGTCTAAAAATGATTTTTGCAAAAAATCATGAGCATACGATAATGTACCTGTAGTTCAAATCGGACCTAGTTCCTACCGATTCGGCAGACATTTGTCTTTTTCGCCAGGGGTGGACCGAAAGGTTTTAGATACCACAGTTGGGACATTTGTAAATGTAAGGTGGTCTATCATTTTAGAAAAATGTGGTGCTGGCATTTCGAAACTTTCATTTGGTGGTTGATTCACAAAACGGCCCGTTTTTTACGCTCGAAAAATAGAAAATGGTTTTTCGGTGCGCGACAAGGAAAACTTTCTCCTGCAACATTGTTCGCCATCCCAGGATGCACATGCATGCACAATATGGGCATGTTATCATAAACTATGCAGCGATTCTTGCCATAACATTGGCCATTTGGACCGAAAAGCCATGAAACCTCAACATGATAGCTCATTTTGAGTAGGACTTTTCGAGATGCAATCAATATACCAAGTTTGGTATTTTTCCTTGCAACCGTGTCACATAAAATGACGCCACGCGAAAGATTTACATTGTTTGGACAGTTTTTGAATATTTTACGCCAGTTTCAAACTATGGTCAAAACGATGGGCATGAAGGTTCTTAGCTAGGGGATGAGTATCGCCAAACTTGCATTGGATCTCTAATAAAACAGCATATTGTGAGTCTAAAAATGATTTTTGCAAAAAATCATGAGCATACGATAATGTACTTGTAGTTCAAATCGGACCTAGTTCCTACCGATTCGGCAGACATTTGTCTTTTTCGCCAGGGGTGGACCGAAAGGTTTTAGATACCCCAATTGGGACATTTGTAAATGTAAGGTGGTCTATCATTTTAGAAAAATGTGGTGCTAGCATTTCGAAACTTTTATTTGGTGGTTGATTCACAAAACGACCCGTTTTTTGCGCTCGAAAAATAGAAAATGGTTTTTCAAGTATTTACAAGGAAAACTTTCTCCTGCAACATTGTTCGCCATCCCAGGATGCACATGCATGCACAATATGGGCATGTTATCACAAACTATGCAGCGATTCTTGCCATAACATTGGCCATTTGGACCGAAAAGCCATGAAACCTCAAACATGATAGCTCATTTTGAGAAGGACTTTTCGAGATGCAATCAATATACCAAGTTTGGTATATTTCCTTGCAACCGTGTCACATAAAATGACGCCACGCGAAAGATTTACATTGTTCGGACAGTTTTTGAATATTTTACGCCAGTTTCAAACTATGGTCAAAAGCAGCGGGCATGAAGGTTCTTAGCTAGGGATGAGTATCGCCAAACTTGCATTGAATCTCTAATAAAACAGCATATTGTGAGTCTAAAATGATTTTGCAAAAATCATGAGCATCTGATAATGTACGTAGTTCAAATCGGACCTAGTTCCCTACCGATTCTAGGACATTTGTCTTTTTCGCCAGTGGACGAAGGTTTTAGATACCCCAGTTGGGACATTTGTAAATGTAAGGTGGTCTATCATTTTAGAAAAATGTGGTGCTGGCATTTCGAAACTTTCATTTGGTGGTTGATTCACAAAACGGCACGTTTTTTGCGCTCGAAAAATAGAAAATGGTTTTTCGGTGCGACGACAAGGAAAACTTTCTCCTGCAACATTGTTCGCCATCCCAGGATGCACATGCATGCACAATATGGGCATGTTATCACAAACTATGCAGCGATTCTTGCCATAACATTGGCCATTTGGACCCAAAAGCCATGAAACCTCAAACATGATAGCTCATTTTGAGAAGGACTTTTCGAGATGCAATCAATATACCAAGTTTGGTATTTTTCCTTGCAACTGTGTCACATAAAATGACGCCACGCGAAAGATTTACATTGTTCGGACAGTTTTTGAATATTTTACGCCAGTTTCAAACTATGGTTAAAACGATGGGCATGAAGTTTCTTAGCTAGGGGATGAGTATCGCCAAACTTGCATTGGATCTCTAATAAAACAGCATATTGTGAGTCTAAAAATGATTTTTGCAAAAAATCATGAGCATACGATAATGTACCAGAGTTCAAATCGGACCCATTCCTGCCGATTAATGAACATTTGTCTTTTCGAGGGTGGACGAAGGTTTAGATACCCCGTTGGGACATTTGTAAATGTAAGGTGGTCTATCATTTTAGAAAATGTGGTCTGGCATTTCAAACTTTCATTTGGTGGTTGATTCACAAACGGCTGCTTTTGCGCCGAAAAATAGAAAATGGTTTTTCGTGCGACGACAAGGAAAACTTTCTCCTGCAACATTGTTCGCCATCCCAGGATGCACATGCATGCACAATATGGGCATGTTATCACAAACTATGCAGCGATTCTTGCCATAACATTGGCCATTTGGACCGAAAAGCCATGAAACCTCAAACATGATAGCTCATTTTGAGAAGGACTTTTCGAGATGCAATCAATATACCAAGTTTGGTATTTTTCCTTGCAACCGTGTCACATAAAATGATGCCACGCGAAAGATTTACATTGTTCGGACAGTTTTTGAATATTTTACGCGAGTTTCAAACTATGGTCAAAACGATGGGCATGAAGGTTCTTAGCTAGGGGATGAGTATCGCCAAACTTGCATTGGATCTCTAATAAAACAGCATATTGTGAGTCTAAAAATGATTTTTGCAAAAAATCATGAGCATACGATAATGTACCTATAGTTCAAATCGGACCTAGTTCCTGCCGATTCGGCAGACATTTGTCTTTTTCTGTGGTGGACCGAAGGTTTTAGATACCCAGTTGGGACATTTGTAAATGTAAGGTGGTCTATCATTTTAGAAAAATGTGGTGCTGGCATTTCGAAACTTTCATTTGGTGGTTGATTCACAAAACGGCCCGTTTTTTGCGAAGAAATTTGACTCACTTACTACCGATTCAAATCTTATTTTATTCTAATAAAAAGTTGTTGCAAAATCTCACATATATAAAAGAAAAGTTTTTTCAAAATCTCACATATATAAAAGAAAATGAAAATCTTATTCTAAATCTTATTTTATTTTCGAATGTGTTTTTTCAAAATCTCACATATATAAAAGAAAATGAAAAGTTGTTGCAGACTTAACGCCTCCCTCCCCCCAGACATGGCTCCCCCTAGCGAATTCTGCCTTTTAGTCACTAACATGTGGGTCCCGCGTGGACTGGGTCCCACCTGTCAGCGACCCAAAGTCAGAGGATCTCAGTCCCCCTCCCCCTCCCCTCCGCCTCCTCGAGCCACTCGCCTCCCTCCCCCCGGACACGGCTCCCCCTAGCGAATTCTGCCTTTGAGTCACCGACATGGGTCCTGTGGACTGGGTCCCACTGTCACGACCCAAAGTCGAGGATCTCGCCCCTCCCTCCTCTCCGCCTCCTCGAGCCACTCGCCTCCCTCCCCGCCCCCACCAAGTCCCCCGCAAGTCCCTCCCTTTCCTCCAAGTCCTCCTCTAGCCATTCGCCTCCCTCCCTCCCCTCCTCGAGCACCACCGGTAAGCCCCTCTCCCCTCCCCCGCAAGTCCCTCTCCCTCCCTTTCCCCGCAAGCCCCTCTCCCTCTCCCTCCCTCTCCCCTCCTCGAGGTCTCCGCCGATCTGGTGACTGCTCCGGCGCCGGCGGGAACCCGCATTCACCGGAGGGAACCCGCCTCGCCGCCCTCTCCTTCATTGGGTGGATTTTGGCATCTTGATCAATAGGCATATATTGATTTGTTATGTATGTTGTTGTTTACATTTCGCTGCTTTTGATCGATCATTACGTTGTGTATCCAATTCCAAGCCCGAACTGGATTGGTTTTTTCTGATTAATTAAATGTGTAGCAACTAGCTTGGAACTTCCGATCTTTTGTTTTTGGAAGAATTAGAAACTGCATAAGATTACTAGCATGCTCGCCACATTACTAATTAATCATCCTCCTTACCACTGTTAACTAGCCTTCATGTTGTGCTTATACTCATGAAGTACTCTTATTTGGACTTGGATGTTTAGATATGAAAAAATATCAACCCAACAATAAACTTGGATGTTTAGATATGTCTGAAAGCTAAGTAGTGGCACGTCCTATTTATAAACAAAACATGATGTCAACGTGACTCGTTTGGATTGTCATCCATTTTACCCCTGTGATACATTAAAGTTCTCCATTTCACAACAATGATGAGGCATACATAGTAAAATGGTAAATAATGGATTATTGGTCACCACCGCAGATTCAAGCTTCATCCTTCAAGAATGACAACCGAGGCTTCTAGTCCAGGTGTTTGCTAGTTGATTCATATTCTTATGATAACGCACGGTGCCTAGTTTGCTAGTTGATGCATGTCTTGATTCAGTTTTTTGTAGGTGACCATGGACTCTCCGGGGTCATCGAGCTTAGCTCGGATGACGGTCATTCATTGCCGCTCAAAGCTAAGAGAGCTTTCGCTAAGCGGCGTGCTAAGAAAGTCATCATGGAAGATATGCCCGTCATGAAGCCGCCAACAAGATTATCATGTGCCGAGGTAAAATCCTTTTCTGCCATTGTTCCTTTTCTTTATCTTTTACTTATGCAGTTTGCTGATTTGAAAATGTGCCTTTTTCTTTGCATGTAGGTCCCAAGTCAAAGGCAAGTGTCAGTTTTGATAAGTGGTGTGTGTATGGCAACAAGATTGCTTTGAAACACACACAGGTGTTGTTCATGAGGGAACTTGCAAAGAAGAAACCCACTCTACCAGTGTATGTATGCACTATGCAGCTAGCAAACACCGAGGAGCCAAAAGCTAAAATGGTAAACAAATTGTTTGCACTATGTCCTTGCATTGCTGATTGCATTTTGCTGATTGCTGATTGCATTGCTGATTGTATATTGCATTGTTGTTTGCATTGCAGTATTTCCCAAGGAACTTCACCAATGCCAACATCAGGCCGTACAAGGACTTCCCATCAAAGCTAAGGGTCTTCTACGAAGGCCGTGATCCCATAATTGTCTCCCTCATCATGAGCAAAGGGAAGGGTAAAGGAGCACAAATTACAACCCAATGGTCCCAGGTGGTGGCGGCGTCCAGGATGCATAAGGGCGATGTCTTCATGTTCCGTTTCCGCCGCAGCCCTACCGACGGACTTAAGCTGGAGGTTAAGAAGGTCATGTAATCAGCTGGTTGTGTTGGTTGGTGCTGTTTTGTAAAAATGGTCCTCTAGGTTGCTGGTTGTGTTGTTATCAGGGTGCTGTTGGTGCTACTTGTCCAGACTATGGAATGATCCTAGCTATCAGGTCCTAGCTATCAGAATGCTTTTGGTCCTGTAATGCTTTTGGTCCTGTAATGCCCAGACTATCAGGTCCTGTGATCTATGAAATGATCAGGTTGCTTTGTTTTTAAATGGTCTTGTGATCAATATACAATGCTACTTGTATCATGTGATCAGATACCTAACAAGGTCACTTGTGTAGTGTGGTGGCAGTTGACGCTGCAATAGTAGTAGGAGGTCCTGGGCTCGATCCCCAGGCCTCACCATTTTTCCTTTTTTGGACAGATTCAGAACTCACAATGATATGCACTCAAAGATTCAGAACTAAAATCACAATGATCATCCAGAAGTCACAATGATATTCATAACTCATCCAGAAACTAAAATGACATGGTCATCCAGAAATAGTAGTACATGGTCAAGATTACAAGGCAACAATAGGCCGTAATAGTAGTACTGATCTTGCTTATCCAACTAAAAGGATCTTGCTCCTGATCTGATCTTGATCCTCACCACTACTCCTGATCTGATCTTGCTCCTCACCACCACTGCTCCTGATCTGATCTTGATCCTCACCACTGCTTTCTTATGAGCATTTGCAACAAAGAATAGCAATTTCCAGTGAGCCATTAACAATGAAATAAAAAAGAAAAGATAATGGAGGATAGAATTTACCTTGCATGTTGTCATCTACCATGTTTCCAGTGAGCCACTAATCATCATCGTCGAAATGCATCTTCCTTTTATCCTCACCATCGCTACAGTACTGGAGGACTGTGTCATCTACCATGTTTTCATCATCGCATTCATGGCCCTCCACTACCTCCTTCCTTCTTTTCCTAATGTTTTCTACGAATGAAGCATCAAGTAACACTCGTTCCTGTCTCCTTCGCAATCTAGTATGAACACCGGGTTCTTTCTCTTGCACTGGAACTTCCCCAGTGTTATCATCTTGGTATGTTAGACCACCACCACCATTGAGACCCTTCTCCATTTCAGTTTCTTTCACACTCCACAAATGTCTGTGCTGAAACTTTTGCACAACTTGCCAATTTCCACGCAAGTCGGTGTCTGGCACATAGAACACCTTTGTTGCTTGTGTCGTTAGAATAAATGGATCACTCTTATACCAGCACCTTCCAGTGTTAATGCTTTTGAAGTGTCCGTCATCTTGGATCCCTGTCTTCCTTCTGCCACCAAGAACAAACCAATCACAACGGAACAAGACGACCGATCGATGGACGCCTCTACTGGAGTTGTACTGGAGCCTTATGATGCTTTTAAGCTGACCATAGAAGTCCATCTCTTCACCATCATGGTCTCCCTCGGCAACTATTCCACTGTTCTACGTGTTTCTATTTTTCTCGCGGTCAACTGTGTGGTAGCGAACACTTTCAACAATACATGCTGAATACAGCCTCACTCGCCTATCCGGCTCGCATGCCAAAGCAAAAAAGATCAGCACTGACCTTATTGTCCTCATGCAATTTTCCAATCTGCACAAATAAAGCAGGGTTAGTAACAAAAACACACACAAAAAAAACATGTGGCAATTGATTCCAAGACTAAAGATCTCACATGATTCTTAAACCACTTAGCAAATCCCTTCGCGAGCCATCTATCAACATTGATGCGGCTACCTTGCTTATTCAGCTCTATTTTGCACAACCTGCAATGCCAACAAAAACATAAAGTTAATTAAATCATCAGGCTTGCAAATGGGTTCCTTCCAACTCAATAAAAAAGATAAGGGTGCATGCACAAGAGATGACATGCTCGATATACGGTAGAACCTCAGGGCAACTCCTTAACACATACCAATGCATCTTGTCATATTCATCACCAGCCTCCGAGTACTCTGACCATCCAAGAAGGTTTACACCATGGTTGAAAACACAGACATCACCAACGTGCGAATCATCCCGCTCTCTATTTCTACCCGGCCTATTGAATCTTGTTTCAGGATCGTCAAAGTACCTCGAGCAAAATCTAAGGCACTCATCAACAATATATGCCTCAGCAATCGACCCTTCAGGCCTGGCGGTGTTTCGTACATAACGCTTAAATGTAAGCATCCTTCTTTCGACAGGGTACATCCAGCCGTATTGTACAGGGCCTCTAAGCGTTGCCTCTTTGGGTAAATGCACAGTCAAATGAACCATCACCGTGAAGAAGGCTGGAGGAAAGATCTTTTCAAGCTTGTAAAGGATAACTACGATTTCTTTTTCGAGTCTTTCAAGAACAGATAGCTTCAGTGTTTTGGCGCACAACTCTCTGAAGAAATTCCCCAGCTCAGCAACTGCTTCATATATTTCTTTATCCAAAATTCCACGGAGTCCAGCCGGTAAAATCCTTTGAAGGAGGATGTGACAGTCATGAGTTTTTAGTCCCTGGAGCTTGCATCCATCAGGAGACACGCATTTTGCTAGGTTAGCGGCATACCCATCTGGAAATCTCACCGCTCTTATAAATTCACAGAATGCAAGCTTTTCTTCTTTAGTCATTGTATACCATGCTTCTGGCATCTCAAACGACTCTCCACCTTCAACAGGCTGAAGATGCAAATCTTTTCTTATGCCCAAGTCTTCCAAATCAAGCCTAGAGTTAACTGTATCCTTTGACTTCCCGTCGATGTTCATAAATGTGCCAAGCAGATTATCACATATGTTTTTCTCGATATGCATTACATCAAGGTTGTGCCTCAACTTGAGATCTGCCCAGTAAGGGAGGTCCCACAAAATAGCCCTCCGGTCCCAACATTGTCCATCCTCACGCTTCCTTTTCTTCTGATGTTTTCCAGGTCTCACATCTTTCACATTGTGAAGCTGTTGCTCGAGATCTTCTTTAGTGAACTCCTCCGGCTAGTCACGGGTTTCAGTTTTTCCATTGAAATCTTTGCTTTTTCGCCAAGGATGGTGGCGGGGAAGAAAATGGCGCCCCCTGGTCCAACATATCTTGTTCCTTATTCTTTCCGAGCACGGATCCTTGTCTACGCACACATGCTTGATAACCGTACGTGAGCCTCCCGACAAAGTGTGCGTATTTGGAAATCATGGATACACCATATTACCGCAGCACGGAGATCGAACTTATTAGGACTCAGGGCATCATAGGTACGGACACCTTTCCAGAGTTTGAGGAGATCTTCTACTAGGGGCTCCATAAAGACATCAAAATCTTTTCCTGGAGATTTTGGACCGGGGATTAGCAAAGCCATCATGAAGTTGGACTGCTCCATACATGCCCATGGTGGAAGATTGTACGGCACAACAAATACCGGCCACATGCTATATTTCGAGCTCATTCCAAATGGATTAAAGCCATCTGTGGCAAGGCCGAGTCTGATGTTCCTCGCATCGGCGGCAAACTCTTTATGTTTATCATCAAAATCTTTCCATGCCTTTCCGTCGGCTGGATGGCTAAGTTCATTATCCACGGGTTGCCGCTTTAGCTTGTGCCACTGTACATCCTCCGACTGTTGCTTCGAAATGAACATCCTCTGTAGCCTTGGAATCACAGGAAAGTACCTCAACACCTTCTCTGGTATCTGCTTCCTCCCATCCGCATCTTTCCATCTTGAGGCATCACATTTCGCACTGCATGCTTACGTCGTGTTCAAACAAGATACGCTTGTTCAAGCGACATGGATTGAATCATAACCAAGCCCCAATCTACCGATTATACCCAATGCTTCTTCATAAGATTTGGGAATTGCACTTTTAGGGTATTGGATGGTCAAGATACAGAGTATTGCGTTGAAGGCAACATTGCTGATTCGGTAGAAGGACTTGACATGGAGTAACTTCACGGTAAAAGAAAATCTGGACAATGTCCCACCATCACTAGCTGCGCGCTTGGCCTCCTCTATCAGCTCGGCATAGATTGTATGCTCTCCAGCACCTTGCGGTTCAGACTCGTACAAATCCTTAAACAGATCAGGGATTCTATCATCCTCATAGCCATCCTCTGCCTCCAAACCAACATCCTCTTGCGGAACATCATCTTGTACAAACTCACCGCCATCATCAACATGATCTGCGCCTTCACCAGGTTCAGGTTCAGCTCCGGGTTCTGGATGTAAAGGCTCTCCATGATGGATCCACCTATCATCGTGCATGCCATCCCACGCATTAGCAGATGAGCCTCTACATTTGGTAGAGTTTGTTCAACACGATTCATACAGCTGGGGCATGGGCATAAAACTTGAGCATCATCGGGAACACTTCTACGGACAAATCGCATGAACTCATCCACTCCCCTTAGATGCACATAAGAAAGCCTTCTAACTCCTTTTGTTATCCAAATTCCATCTCAAAAGACCGAAAAATATTGCAAGTTAGAATTGCCTTTCAAGTGTACACACTAGCTAGCAGAAATTAAACAAAAACCTAGATAAGCTCCAACAATATAGTTCTATGCCTACATCTAGCTAAAGGCAAAAAAGACCTGAAGGTTTGGGCTTGAATTGATTCTAAACATCATCTGAAAATATGGATTTTGAAACCCTAATGAAACCAGGCTCTGAAATTAACAGGGAAGTAAACAGGGGAGAGAGGAGAGGGTGCTAACCGATGTATACTGCTGCAGCACCTCCTCCAGTCACCACCGCCGGAGCCCCTCCGCCGGCCACGACCGCCGCAGCCCCTCCGCCGGCGCCTCAGCCCCTCCGCCGGCCACGACCGCCGCAACCACCGCCTCTTCCCTTCCGCTGATGCCGTTCACGCCTCAGCTGCCGTCGCCCACGCTTGGCCGGGTCACCACGAAGGGCCGCCATTACTGTGGTTCTCTGTGTGGTAAGGTTTGGTTCTGTGGTCATGTTCTGTTCGATAATACTAATAGTATAGATAGAGTTGTTTATACATTATTTGCAAAACACAACTATAGCATAGTAGTTATGGCAGCTGCCTCACATCGCTAGGTCGTGGGTTCAAGTCCTAGCTAGTGCAATCTTTTTTGCCTAACAATATTATCTAGGCCAAAGAAGTTGTTGGGCCTGACCTGAAAGAATCGGCCCATCCAGGCCCGACCTAAAAAATCCCTAGCACACAACTAACACGACACGTGGATCACATTGAGGAGGTGGCAGCACAGTCATCCTAGTGCTTAACATACTACGGCGTTATTATAGCGTCATAAGTGACTATGACGATTCTATATCGTCGTAGTATGCTCCAATAAAGGCCCCAAACAGTACACACCAGCTTATGACGATTTCGTGTAAATAATTTAAGACGTTTTTGGGACAAAACATCATACATTTGCTATCCTTTGCCCCTTCCAAACAGCTCATGACCAACTGCAGCAAGATCGTCATAAATTTATGACGATTTCTTTCGGGGTCACTATCAAAAGGTCATAGTATAACACATTTCTTGTAGTGGACCATGAGATCATGTTAATCACCATCACTGGATGGATGCTTTGATGATATCAAACACCACTTCCATAACTGGGTGGTTATAAAGGTGGCATTAGGTATTCTAAAAGTATGTGTTGAAGCACATGGATCAAGATTGGGATTTGTCCATCCATATGACAGATAGATATACTCTGGACCCTCTCGGTGGAATGTCATCCAATTGGATTGCAAACATGTGACTAGGTCAAAGGGATGTCATATCACGGAACGAGTAAGAGTACTTATCGATAATGAGGTTGAACTAGGTATAGAGATGCTGACAATCAAACCTCAGATAAGTAAAGTATCACGAGACAAAGGGAATTGGTATCGTATGGTTCATTCGATCACAAAGTCATCGTAGAAATATGTGGGAGCCATATGGATTTCTAGATCCCTCTATTGGTTATTGATCGGAGAGGTGTCTCGATCAAGTCTACATAGTTCACGAACCGTAGAGAGACACACTTAAGGATTCGATGTTGTTTAGTAGATATGGAATATGAGTTGGAGACCGAATGTTGTTTGGAGTTTTGGATTGGATCCGGAATATCACAAGGAGATCCGGAATGTTCCGAAGAATAAGATTCATACAAGGAAAGTGGTTTTCCGGGGTTTGGAAATTTTTTCGATGTTTTGACCGGAAGCTTATAGAATGTTCTGGAAGGTCCACCACCCTGGGAGGGGGTCACTTGGGATGTGTCATGCCCTAGGGGCTAGCCGCGCCAAACCTTAAAGGGTCAATTCGGCCAAGACTAGTGCATCACTGGTGCTCTTCGGTACGCCAATCTCACTCGTTCCGACATCTCTTATTCGGTTCAGCAAGCCTGTCTTTTCATGCATGATTCTCGTGCTCCTCACCTTGCTCATATAAAACGAATTCTTCGATATTTAAAAGGAACTCTTGATCACGATCTTCTTCTAAACTCTTCTTCCCCTACAAGCTTGACAGTTTATTCTAATGCAGACTAGGCAGGTTGTCCAGATACTCGACGGTCCACATCCGGATTTTGCGTTTATTTAGGAGATAATCTTGTTTCTTGGTGTTCCAAAAGGCAGGTAACAGTTTCCAGGTCTTCTGCTGAGGCTGAGTATAGGTCGGTTTCCCATGCCGTGGCGGAGGCGGTGTGGCTGCGTCAGCTACTCGTCGAGATTCATCGACCCCTGGAGCGAGCCACCATTGTTTATTGTGACAATATTTCTGCAGTCTACATAGCCTCTAATCCCATTCAGCATCGGCGCACGAAGCGTATTGATATTGAAATTCACTTTGTTCATGAGAAGGTCGCTCTTGGCGAAGTTCGAGTTTTTCATATTCCTACTAGTGCTCAATTTGCTGCTATTTTTACTAAAGGACTCCCCACTTCATCGTTTACAGACATTCGCTCCAGTCTCAACATCGTTACTCCTGACGTTGAGACTGCGGGGGGATATTAGAGTATAGGTCGGTGCGGCTAGGGCACCGGCCGCCTCTCCCCTCCCTATTCGAATTGTAACTCTATCTCTATTAGTCTTGGAGTCCAAGTCAGTTGTAATCTATATAAACAGCCCATCGTGGCTAAAATCAATACAAGTTATTTTATCTCAATATCTCAAACTATCACTAGATTACACAAGCTTGGTTGTTGCCCCGAGCTAGAAGAGAATAGTTCTACTCCGATAGAAGGCCTGCACGAGTCCGAGAGGCTTCATTGGTTCTAAGCATTTCATTCCCACTGTATCCTATTCTCAGTTTCTCAATCTAGCTTAATTTATTTTTGCCAAGGTTGGCACGGGAGAGGAAGGTGCTGAAGTTTCACGGTTGTGTCCTTTTCACGAAGCATATGCAGAAATACACCCCAGTGATCATATTTATATGGTGGTTTACCACGGGCAGCGCGGTTGCTAGAAGCTTTCATACAATGTATAAGTTTAATGAGATATTTGTGCCGAAAGTATTCATAAATTATGGCAGTTGACACTTGAGAGTGCATTATGGCCGTCCATAGTGCTACAACAAAGGTATGTGATACTTTTTGTTTCGTACTTTTGTTCGGTAAGCACCTCCCTATTTATGTTAATAAATAACTGGCAATAAAATGGAAAGTGTTCTGGTGTATATATCATTGCCAATGATTAGAAGTTTTTCTTTTGTTCACTAATCCAGAATATTCCAGAGCAAGAAAGCCTCCTAATATAGTAAGCAGAAATCAAACCACTAGTATCTATCTATCTATTATATCCTTAAAACAATAGAAAAATAAGCTGTTAATCTAGACTATGATGGTTGAGACTTAAGGCCCAAAAAAAAGTTACATGAACTTTTGACACGTCCAACGAGTTACATAAACACATGACACGTCCAAAACGAGTTACATAAACACATGACACGTCCAATGAGACATGTACGTGCAAAATCAATCATCACATGTCGAAGAGACATCACTACTGGAAAAACCCTCTTCGGTTCGACGTGAACAACGCCAGCAGTCACGGCCTGTCATAGCCCGCGACTAGTGGGAGCACTAGTCCCGGGCCGTGAGACCTCTAACGGCTAGAAACGGTCGTAGTCACTAGTACCGGGCCGGACCAAATCTTACGGACCGGGACTAATGACCTGGAGCAGGCTAGCTGGTCTTTTCGTGGACTATTAGTCCCGGATCGTATCACGGCACGGGACTAGTTGGCCACCACTATATATTCTACTTCCTGTCCTGCTGCCCTAAAGCATATGGTGGCCTTTTTTTTCAAAGAAGCAAGAGAGTTCATGCTATTTTTTTCTCAAGATTTGTCAAGATTTAGTTTGCAACCCCTAAATCCAAAGCTTTAAAAGGTTAGAACTTCATTCTTTCATCTCTTATTGCTACTTTAGCTCTATAATGCTCTAGAAGTATAGGGATATGGATCAATGCATGCATGCTCTAGAAGTAGAAGGATTTTGATATATATGTGTAACAAATTTTGATTAGGCACATAGTTACTGAAAATTGAAATGTGTAATTTTAGAGTTTCAGAGCTTAGAATGGAATGAGGTTTTCACTGATAGAACAATAATAAAAAACTCCACATTTATCATGTTGATTGTTTTCTCCAATTCACAAATTGGTGCATGTAAATTTTTCAAAATTCAAAAATAATGCTCTAGAAGCTCTCAATATAACTTGTAATAATTTTACCATGTTCTGTAATGGTTTTTGATATACTTTTACTATAATGCAGATGGTTCGGGAATGGATGTATGGTACTGACCGACGCTCTGGCGAGTTCATTAATGGCGTGCATGAATTCATCTGTGTTGCTGATGCAAACAAGCGCAATGGTTTTGTATTCTGTCCATGTAGTGGATGTAGGAATCAGAATGATTACTCTGACTCAAAAACCCTTCACAGCCACCTGTTGAAGTCCGGCTTCATGCCCAGTTATAATTGTTGGACCAAGCACGGAGAGAGAGAGGGGTTATAATGAAAGACAATGAAGTAGAGGAGGAGGATGACAACTATCATGGTTTCCCTGAGTACGGAGATACTTTCATGGGGGATGCTGAAGGGGAGGATGAAGAAGAGACACATGATGAACCCGCTGATGATCTTGGTCGGACCATTGCCGATGCACGAAGAGATTGCGAAACTGAAAAGGATAGAGAGATGTTTAATCACATGTTAGAGGATCACAATAAGTTGTTGTACCCAAATTGCGAAAATGGTCTGAAAAAGCTGGGCAGCACACTAGAATTGCTGCGATGGAAGGCTGAGTGTCCTATACCTGACTCCTCATTTTAAAAGTTGCTAAAAATGATGAAGAATATGCTTCCAAAAGATAACGTATTGCCCGCCAGTACGTACGGAGAAAAGAAGGTTGTCTGCCCTCTAGATTTAGAGGTTCAGAAGATACATGCATGCCCTAATGGCTGCATCCTCTACCGCGGTGAGGAGTACGAGAATTTGAATGCATGCCTGGTATGCACTTCACTTCGGTATAAGATTAGACGAGATGACCCTGGTGACGTTGAGGGCGAGCCCCCCCGGAAGAGGGTTCCTGCCAAGGTGATGTGGTATGCTCCTATAATACCACGGTTGAAACGCTTATTCAGAAAAAAAGAGCACACCAAGTTGTTGCGATGGCATAAAGAGGAACGTAAGTCATACGGGATGTTGAGACACCCCGCTGATAGGTCGCAATGGAGAAAAATCTATAGAAAGTACCTGGACTTTGCAGATGACGCAAGGAGTTTAAGGTTTGGTCTAAGTACAGATGGCATGAATCCCTTTGGGGAGCAGAGCTCCGATCCACACACTGCCCGTGACTCTATGCATCTATAACCTTCCTCCTTGGTTGTGCATGAAGCGGAAGTTCATTATGATGCCAGTGTTGATCCAAGGTCTGAAGCAACCCGGCAACGACATTGATGGGTACCTAAGCCCATTAGTGGAAGAACTTTTACAGTTGTGGCACGAATCCGGCATACGCGTGTGGGACGAGAACAAGCAGGAAGAATTTAACCTCCGAGCATTGCTTTTCGTAACAATCAATGATTGGTCTACTCTTAGTAACCTTTCAGGACAGTCCAACAAGGGATACAATGCATGCACACACTATTTAGATGAGACTGAAAGTATATATTTGGAACATTGTAAGAAGAATGTGTACAATGAGCATCGTCGATTTATTTTGGCCAAGCATCCCTTAAGAAAGAAAGGCAAGCATTTCAATGGTCTGGCATATCACCAGACGAAGCCTAAGGAGCGTACTGGTGCTGATATATTTGATATGGTCAAAGATTTGGATCAAATGGTAACCTTTGGAAAGGGTCCTGGCGGAAAATCTGTTCCGAAGGATGCTGAAGGACACGCACCCATGTGGAACAAGAAATCTATATTTTGGAAGCTACCATATTGGAAATTCTTAGAGGTCTGCTCTGCAATCGATGTGATGCATGTGACGAAAAATCTTTGCGTGAACCTGCTAGGCTTCTTGGGCGTGTATGGGAAGACAAAAGATACACCAGAAGCACGAAAGGACCATCAACGTATGAAAGACCCAGATGGCCTGCATCCAGAATGGTTTCAAGGTCATGCCAGCTACGCTCTTACCAAACAAGAGAAGGAAATATTTTTTGAATGCCTAAGTAGTATTAAGGTCCCGTCTGGCTTCTCGTCGAATATAAAGGGAATAATAAATATGGCAGAAAAAAGTTCCAAAGCCTAAAGTCTCATGACTGCCACGTTATTATGACGCAAATGCTTCCGATTGCATTGAGGGGGCTTCTACCAGATAATGTTCGAGTACCCATTGTGAAGCTGTGTGCATTTCTCAATGCAATCTCTCAGAAGATAATCAATCCTGAAGATCTACCACGGTTATAGAATGATGTGGTCCAATGTCTTGTCAGTTTTGAGTTGGTGTTCCCACCATCCTTCTTCAATATTATGGCCTTTTCTGGTTCACCTAGTCGAAGAGATTTCCATTCTCGGTCCTATATTTCTACGCAATATGTTTCCCTTTGAGAGGTTCATGGGAATCTTAAAGAAATATGTTCATAACCGTGCTAGTCCAGAAGGAAGCATCTCCAAGGGCTATGGAACAGAGGAGGTCATTGAATTTTGTGTTGACTTTGTTCCTGACCTTAGGCCGATTGGTCTTCCTTAATCACGGTATGAGGGGAGACTGAGTGGAAAGGGTACTCTAGGAAGGAAATCAATAATATGTAGGGACGGACATTCTTACACCGAAGCACATTACACCGTTCTACAGAATTCTATCTTGGCAGCCCCATATATCGAGGAACACAAGAAAATCTTACGCTCCAACAACCCTGGAAAGCATGACTCTTGGATTAGAGATGAACACATGAAGAGTTTCGGAAGTTGGTTGCAACATCTCATCAAAAACAACACTCTTGGAGATCAGCTATACTTGTTGTCTAGGTCACCATCTTCGACTATATCGACTTTCCAAGGGTACAAGATAAATGGGTATACAATTTACACGATAGCCCAAGATAAAAAGAGCACCAACTAAAACAGTGGTGTCCGCTTTGATGCAACAGACAACAATGGGTCAAAGACCACATATTATGGTTACATAGAGGAGATATGGGAACTTGACTATGGACCTACTTTTAAGGTCCCCTTGTTTCGGTGCAAATGGGTCAAGCTGACAGGAGGAGGGGTTGAGGTAGACAAGAAATACGGAATGACATCGTTGGATCTCAACAATCTTGGGTACTTAGACGAACCATTCGTCCTAGCCAATGATGTGGCTCAGGTTTTCTATGTGAAGGACATGTCTACCAAACCTAGAAAAAGAAAAAATAAGAAAAAGAATACATCAGACGATGAGCCAAAGCGCCACATAGTTCTTTCAGGAAAAAGAAACATCGTGGGAGTGGAGAACAAGACAGACATGTCAGAAGATTGTGATAAGTTTCATGAAATTCCGCCCTTCGCGGTGAAGGATGACCCAAGCATCATGTTAATGAATGAAGATGCTCCATGGATACGGCGGGATAAGAAAGGAACACACGCGAAGAAATGATGTGTAATAATTGTAACATTTTATGAGTGAAGATGCTCCATGTGTCCATTTTTATAGTGTTGTCTGCAAACAATCTTGAGTGTGTTACTCCCGTTTTGTGGATGGACCGGGACTAAAGGGGGGGCCTTTAGTACCAATTCATACTTACCATTAAGATATGATCTCCAAACGAGTGCGGTCACATATTAGGGAGTGCCTCTATGACCAGTTTCTTGGAGATGCCGGAGGACTGGGCTCCGGCGGCATCTCACTGAAACTGGCCGTAGTGGTGTCCCTGCTCTCGAAAACCATCTTGCATCTTGTAACTTCTCTAACTAGATCAATACGCCTAGGAGCTAACTAATTTCACATATTAGGGAGTGCCTCTATGACCAGTTTCTTGGAGATGCTGGAGGACTGGGCTCCGGCGGCATCTCCCTGAAACTGGCCGTAGTGGTGTCCCTGCTCTCGAAAACCATCTTGGAGATGCCTCAAACTGGCTGGAGGGCTAGACTCACAAGGATGCCTATTTATAGTACAAGCAGCTCGGCATAATGTCGACACTCACCCCCTATTATTAGTGCTGACTCATGTTTTGTCCCGGTTGGTGTCTCCAACCGGGACTAAAGGTTCATATTTAGTCCCGGTTGGTGACACCATCCGGGACAAGGTACAAGCCGCACGACATAATGTCGACACTCAGCCCTATTATTAGTGATGCCTGGCCCAGTCTGCCGCAATCCCTTCAGTCGCCGTTGGTTTCTCTAACCGGGACTAAAGATGAACCCTCTCTTTATAGGAATTTCCCTCTATTTATAGGCTGCTCGATCCAGCCTGCCCGCCCTTTCCTCTATTTATAGGCTGCTCTATTTATAGGCCTTTTCCTCTAAATACAACATCTTCATATTTAGGTAACACTCAAGACATTTATTAATATTAAAAACCGGGACAAACCGGGACTAGCTAACACTCAGGACTAAAGCCGCCCCCTTTAGTCATAATCATGCCTAGTCCTATAGTACGCAGCTTCAGGGTCTTCTTCATCATCGTCATCGTCACCTTCCACTCCGGGGATCCTCAGCCTAGCCATGGCATATACCAGGGGCCACTCCGGCCTCGGATTCACGGCGGGTAGGGGAGGGGCCTCCTGGAAGACGATGCCGCTACCGCCGGGCGGGGGAGGGGCCTTCTTGTGGCTCTGTGGCAGGTGGACTTGTGGGCACCGCAGAAGAGGATGGTCTCCCTCGGCGATGTAGCGCATCACTCTGATGATAGTACGGTTCGCCCACCACAAACGGCGGACGACTTCATTGTGGTTCACCGGGGGCGGGCCATCACCCTCGTACCTGGCGAGCTCCCTTTCCCGCTTATTAGCGAAGAAGGCATTCCAGGTGTCGTAGTTGTCGGGATCCCACTGGGGATCCATCCGCTGCTCCGGCGTGAGCTCGTGGTAGAAGTGGTTCGTGATGGCCGCCTGGCGTGCGGAACCTTGAGGGACAGGAGGGACAGTAACCCCTCCACCGCTCAGCATCCAGCCGGTGGGAGGCCGGTAGCCCGGCGGACAAGGGTAGCTAGAGGCTCACAGCGCCTCGGTCTCCTCGAGGGTCAGAATGGCCCAGTAGGCGTTGTCCATTGTTCTAAGAGAGGAAGGTGTGGATGTGTGGATAACCATGGGTGCGATCGCCCTAGATATAGAGGGAAAGGGCGGGAAAACTTGGCGAGAAGCTTTGGGAAATGGCGGGAAATATCTTTAGTCCCGGTTAGTGACTACAATCGGGACTAAAAGCTCTCGTAAAAAGGAAAGGGAGGGAAAACTTGGCGGGAAGCCATGGGAAATGGCGGAAATATCTTTAGTCCCGGTTTGTGACTACAACCGGGACTAAATGGATATTATATTAAGATTCTTTATATTTTTTTGATAATAATAGACATATTATTAGTGTTATTTGGATTTTTACAATAAAAGATATGATTTTCCAAAGTTTTATATTTGATTTGAATTAAAAAAATAAAATTTACAAATGAAATAATTTATAAATGATGCAAACATATATATGGATATTATATTAAGATTCTTTATATTGTTCTGATAATAATAGACATATTATTTGTTTTATTTGGATTTTTACAATAAAAGATATGATTTTACAAACTTTTATATTTGATTTGAATTAAAAAAGAAAATTTACAAATGAAATAATTTATAAATGATGCAAACAGATATATGGATATTATATTAAGATTATTTATATTTTTCTGATAATAATAGACATATTATTTGTTTATTTGGATTTTTACAATAAAAGATATGATTTTCCAAAGTTTTATATTTGATTTGAATTAAAAAAGAAAATTTACAAATGAAATAATTTATAAATTATGCAAACAGATATATGGATATTATATTAAGATTCTTTATGTTTGTTTTGATAATAATAGACATATTATTAGTTTTATTTGGATTTTATAATAAAAGATATGATTTTCCAAAGTTTTATATTTGATTTGAATTAAAAAAGAAAATTTACAAATGAAAAAGTTTATAAATGATGCAAACAGATATATGGATATTATATTAAGATTATTTATATTTTTTTGATAATAATAGACATATTATTTGTTTTATTTGGATTTTTACAATAAAAAATATGATTTTCCAAAGTTTTATATTTGATTTGAATTAAAAAAGGAAAATTTACAAAAAATAAACTAGTCGCGGGTCGTGGCTGGACCCGGGACTAGAGAGTGCGTGCGCACGCAAAAACCAAGCGGTCGAAAAAACACATTAGTCCTAGGACGTGGCTTGACCCGACACTAAAGTGTGCGTCCCTATATATTCTGCGTGTCAGGGCAGGTGCTGCCCAGCACTTGGCATTCCTCGACGCAGCGAAGACGAAGCACACAGACGCATCGAAGACGATGCAGAGAAGGTGTTGTCCGCGTCCTTCGTGCTGCTCCGCTCCGCCGCCGCCGCTCCGCCGTGCCGTGACGTGTCGCCGCTCCGCCGACGCATTTTTCCGCCTCGCCGCCACACACATGGCTCGTCGTGAGCCTCGATCGAGGTCAGCCATGGTGGTTTTTTTTTATAGTTTTTTGTTATAGTTTTTTATAGTTTTTTTTATAGTTAGGATTATTATAATTAGGATTATTATAATTAGGATTATTAGGGTTTTTGTTATAGTTTTTTATAGTTTTTTATAGTTAGGATTATTAAAATTAGGATTATTAGGGTTTTTTGTTATATTTTTTTCTATAGTTTTTTTATATTAGGATTTTTTGTTTTAGTTATTAGGATTATTGTTTTACCACAAATAATATTAGGGTTTTTTTGTTTTAGTTATTAGGATTATTGTTTTACCATAAGTAATATCAGGGTTATTAATTAGGGTTATTTTTTTTGTTTTAGTTATTAAGATTATTGTTTTACCGCAAATAATATTAGGGTTATTGTTTTTTTTGTTTTAGTTATTAGGGTTATTGTTTTTTCTAACCTGTTTAACTCTCTTTTTGTTATAGATAATTAAGTCATGGATCCATCCGAAGATCCTGGTCGCATCGGTGAAGGTTATCTTAAGGGCATGATAAGAGGTGAAATTCCTCTTAATATTACTACCGACGAAGATATTTTGCTCGAGGAAGAGATATCCTCATATCTGAATCCATCCGGTGATGGACTAGAGGAAAACCTAATGTATCAAGGGGAAGAGCGGATGGACGAAGGACAAACAAATAACAACAATAATGATGACCCCTCGACAGGATCCGGCGAGGTACATATATATATATATATAAAGCCTCGTGTTACCTCTATTCACTAACTGATCTAGATATATATTAATCACTCTCTCTTCTTTTAGCCCACCGGATCGAAGCAATCGACAGCTCGAACGAAACGAGAGCCGAACAAAAAGTTGGATGGTAATTAGAGGTTCACCATCGAAGAAATAGATGATCATGGTGAACCGATTGCTCCAGAGAAGCACCGGAGGATGTTTATAAATCAATGCGGGGTGCTTGTTAGGGACAACCTGCCGATCAGCATCCAAGAATGGAATCAGTCAAAGAAACCGGTGAAAAATCCAACAGCTATGTCACCGATGATGCCAAAGATGACCTTTGGCAGAAGCTCGTAGCGCATTTCATACTACCTCTAGAGTGTGAAGAATTTGAGGTAGATGGTATTACCTCAAGGTCGGGTGGGCTTGAAAATAGAGCGAAAGTCAAGGAGTGGGCTCTGAGCAAGATGGTTGAACTGTATCGAAACCACAAGAAAGGTTTATACGTGAAATATGTCGCGAAAGAGAAAACTCCATACTTCAAAGGAGTAAACGAGAAGTTGAGAGTATAGTGGCCCGATTTTGTACAGTACAAGCAATCTGATAAAGCAAAGGCAAAGTCGGCAAAGAACGCGTTAAATGCTTCCCAAAAGAAATACCATCATAAAATGGGGACAGGTGGCTACAAGAGTGCCGTCCCTAAGTGGGAAACTATGGAGAAGAAAATGAGGGCTAGAGGGTCACTCCTGGTACAGAAGGATGGCCCGAGAGGTCAAAGCATTGGTGGTATGGGCATGGGGGATCATTGGACCCAGAAACAGGGAAGACATTATTTCAAGAAAAAATTCTAAAACCCTCCGAAGACCTTGTTCAAGCAATGAACGATGCTCAAAAGGGATTGTTCCGTCCCAAGAGAGAGAACGACGAGCTGACACGCGCCCTAGGGAATCCTGAAAAGGGAGGACGAACACGAGGCAAAGGCGCCGGTGTCTCCTGGAAGAAAGGGTTTCCTCAGTATGATGCCATTTACAGAAGCCGTCAGAGAAAGAAGGACCGGGAGGCATACTGGATCTCCAGGGTAGAGCAGGACCTAGCTGATCTGAATAACCTCATGCAAGAAATTAGACAAAGGCCGCCGTCGTCAACTCACCCGCAGGCTGATGATCCTGCATTGGATCTTAGCCAGCGGAGAAGCACCGTGGCTTCCACGCAGGTCCGGGCTGATGATCAAGCACTGCTGGATGATGCACCGGATCCTCACTACCCCGTGGATGATGTCAGAGAGATGGCACAATGTGAGCTACATTAGCCAATGAACAACATTTCCTTCAAGGTGGCGATCGTGTAGGGTTCGCAGCATAGAAAACAAAAAAATTCCTATGATGGGAACTATGTACCAAGATCTATCTACTAGATACAAACGACGGGCGGATGTATATCCGTAGAGAACATACCCTTGAAGACCGACAAAGCTTAACGAGTTCAACTCGTGGTTGATGTAGACGATCTCTTGCCGATCTCAAGATCGAGAGGAAGTCCTAGCGCCGCAAATCAGCAGCGCATTCGTGCTCGCACACACGTTCGAGGCACCGAGCAACCTCCGCCTCCTCGCTCCAGCGATGCAGCGGAAGCACAACTCTTTCTTGCCGAATAGCCACCGGGAACATGTATCTCGCTAGTCCGAGACCATGGGGAATAAATTCTAGAGGGAGAGAGATCCTTCACGAGGAGGTGTGAGAGACAAGTGATGAGGGGCTCCTTTTATAGGAGGAGGAACCCCAAGGGGGTGGCGCGCATGGGGCACCCCTTGCCCTCCCCTCTTCATGTGGGTGGACACTCCACTCACAAATCTCCTTTAAATTCCCTCCACTCAAAAGTCCACTCAAATTCCCATTAAATTTCCACCAAATTTAATGCAAACTCTCATTAAATAAAACTCTTTTATTCAGAATTTTGTCAATTACTTTAATGACAAACATTCACAAATAACCCCTTGCTAGAATTCCATTTCACATGCATAACCACTTTATGCAATTTCACCCGAAAACCTGTTTCGGTATCTAGTGAAATAAATTCCTACGCTTGTTCATTCTTTCGGCATGAAACATTTGCTCCAATTGGATGTCGGTGTCTCTTAAGTGTGTCACCCTACGGTTCGTGAATAATGCGGACATGATCGAGACCCCTCTCGGATCAATAATCAGAAGCGGATCTGAGACCCATCGACTCCACACATTCAACGATGACTTTCTTGTGTGATCGGAACCTTTTATGCTAGTATCTTAATCCCTTTGTTTCACGATATATTACATGTCCGAGATTCGATCATCGGTATCTCCATACCTAGTTTGATCTCGTTACCGACATGCACTCTTTTCTCGTTCCCGTGATATAACATTCTAGTGATAAAATCACTTGCTTGCAAGCTAACCAATGTGATATCACCGAGAGGGCCCAGAGTATATCTATCCGTCATCGGGATGAACAAATTCCACTCTCGATCCATGAGCCTCAACATAACACTTTATTAGTTCTGAATCCATCTTTATAATCACCCTGTTACGGTGTGACGTTTGATCTTATCAAGAAACTCTTCCGGTGTTAGTGATTGACATGATCTCATGGTCTAAGGATTAGGATCACTTCGTAAGTTGTTATAGCAATATAAACTCAATGACTTTGATCGTAATGCTATACTTCGGATGAATGTTCATCACACCATTACACTAATGTTGTGATCCCGTTATTAACAACATCCAATGTCCATGATTAGGAAACCTTGATCATCTTGTTAATCAACGAGCTAGTTTATGAGAGAGGCATAACTAGGAACTTTCTGTTTGTTTATTAAACACACATGTATTAACGTTTCCGTATTAATACAATTATAGCATGCAAAATAAACATCTATCATATACATGGAATACACATAATAAACACTTTATTATTGCCTCTCAGGGCATATTCCCTTCAGTCTCCCACTTGCACTAGAGACAATAATCTAGTTACATAGTGATAAATCTAACACCCATTGAGTTCTGGTGTTGATCATGTTTTGCTCTAGGGAGATTTTTAGTCAACGGATCTGCTACATTGAGATCTGTATGTACTTTACAAATCTTTATATCTCTATCCTTGACATGCTCGCGGATGGAGTGAAACCGGCGCTTAATATGCTTGGAATGCTTGTGAGACCTTGGCTCTTTGGCATTGGCAATGGCACCATTGTTGTCACAATAGATCACCATTGGGTCCAACGCGTTTGCCACCACTCCTAGTTCGGATATGAACTCCTTCATCAAAGCGCTTCTGAGCCGCTCAAGCGCAACATATTCGACCTCCGTTGTTGATCCGCTACCACAGGTTGTTTGGAGCTCCTCCAACTAACCGCTCCGCCATTCATGAGAAATACGTATCCGGATTGAGACTTAGAGTCATCCGGATCGGTGTCAAAGCTAGCGTCGACATAACACTTAGCGACGAGTTCTTCTTCACCTCCGTATACAAGAAACATATCCTTAGTTCTTCGTAAGTACTTAAGGATATTCTTGACCGCTATCCAGTGTTCCGAACCTGGATCCGATTGGTACCTACTAGTCAAACTAATAGCATGTGCCACATCCGGTCTTGTACATAGCATGGCGTACATTATAAAGCCTATGGCTGAAGCATAGGGGACTTTGTCCATTATCTCTCTTTCTTCCGCCGAAGCCGGACTTTGAGTCTTACTCAATGTCTTGCCTTGCAACATAGGTAAGAACCCCTTCTTACTTCCGTCCATTTTAAACTTCTTTAAAATCTTATCAAGGTATGTACTTTGCGATAGCCCAATTAGGCGCCTAGATCTATCTCTATAGATATTTATGCCTAATATGTATGACGCTTCACCTAGGTCCTTCATTAAAAATTTGTTGTTTAGATAACTTTTAACACTGTTTAAAGATCTATATCATTTCCGATCAATAATATGTCATCCACATATAATATCAAATGCCACATTGCTCCCACTCACTTTCTTGTAAATACAAGCTTCTCCATAAGTTTGGACAAATCCAAACTCTTTGATCACCTCATCAAAGCGGAGATTCCAACTTCGTGATGCTTGCTTCAATCCATAGATGGATCGCTGAAGCTTGCACACCTTGTTAGCATCCTTAGGATCGATAAAACCCTTTGGTTGTATCATATACAACTCTTCTTCAATATTACCATTGAAAGCGGTTTTGACATCCATCGCCATATCTCATAATCGAAATATGCAGCAATTGCTAACATAATCCTAATCGACTTTAGCATCGCTACGGGAGAGAAAGTCTCATCGTAGTCAACTCCTTGAATTTGTCGAAACCCCTTTGCGACAAGTCGAGCTTTATAGACGGTCACATTACCATCAACATCAGTTTTCCTTTTGAAAATCCATTTGTTCTCCACGGCCTTTCGTGAGGTAATTCCACCAAGTTCCAAACTTGATTTTCATACATGGATTCCATCTCGGATTTCATGGCTTCTAACCATTTGTTGGAATCCGGGCTCATCATCGCTTCTTCATACGTCGCAGGGTCATCATTTTCATCAACCATGAAATTCATGACAGGATTTCGTCAGCTCGGGACGCTGCGTCTGTTTGACCTGCGAGGTTCGGTAGTACTCTCTTTCGGAGTTTCATGATCATTATCATTAGTTCCCTCTTCAACAGGTGGAGCCAACTCCGGAACAACTTCCGGCGCTGTGCTACTCGCCATACTTTGAAGAGAAGGTTCCACAACCTCTTCGAGTTCTACCTTCCGACTACTCACACCTTTTGCGAGAAACTCTTTCTCTAGAAAGGATCCATTCTTGGCAACAAAAACCTTGCCCTCGGATCTGTGATAGAAGGAATACCCAATAGTTTCTTTAGGGTATCCTATGAAGACGCATTTTTCCGCTTTGGGTTCGAGTTTATCCGGTTGAAGTTTCTTCACATAAACATCGCATCCCCAAACTTTAAGAAATGACAACTTATGTTTGTTTCCAAACCACAATTCATACGGTGTCTTTTCAACGGATTTAGATGGTGCCCGATTTAAAGTGAATGCAGCAGTTTCTAGTGCATAACCCCAAAATGACAACGGCAAGTCCGTCAGAGACATCATAGATCGAACCATATCTAATAAAGTACGATTACGACGTTCCGACACACCATTTCGCTGTGGTGTTCCGGCAGGTGTGAGTTGCGAAACAATTCCACACTCTTTCATGTGAGTGCTAAACTCGTAACTTAGATACTCACCTCCACGGTCGGATCGTAGAAATTTGATCTTTCTATTACGATGATTTTCCACTTCATTCTGAAATTCCTTGAACTTTTCAAAGGTTTCAGACTTGTGTTTCATCAAGTAGATATAACCGTATCTACTCAAATCATCCGTGAAAGTAACAAAATAACGATATCCACCTCGCGCTGACACACTCATTGGACCACATACATCAGAATGTATGATTTCCAATAAATCTGTCGCCCGTTCCATTGAACCAGAAAACGGCGTTCTAGTCATCTTGCCCATAAGGCATGGCTCACATGTATCAAATGATTCATAATCAAGTGATTCCAAAAGTCCATCCGAATGGAGCTTCTTCATGCGTTTAACGCCAATATGACCTAGACGGCAGTGCCACATATATGCGGATATATCACCATTAAGTTTAATCCTTTTAGCATCAACATTATGAATATGTGTAACATTATCATCGAGATCTAATAGAAATAAACCATTCATCATCGGTGCATGACCATAAAAGATTTCATTCATATAAATGGAACAACCATTGTTCTCGGATTTAAATGAATAACCACTTCGCATCAAACACGATCCAGATACAATGTTCATGCTCAAGGTGCACCAGATAACATTTATTCAAGTTTATAACTAATCCCGACGGCAAGTGGAGAGGCAGCGTTCCGACGGTGATCACATCAACGCTTGATCCATTGCCGACACGCATCTTGACCTCACCCCTTGCTAGCGGTCGCTTGTTCCGCAGCCCCTGATTCGAGTTACAAATATTAGCAACTGAACCGGTATCAAATACCCAGTGCTCTGCGAGCACTAGTCAAGTACACATCAATAACATGTATATCATATATACCTTTGTTTGCCTTGCCGGCCTTCTTGTCTGCCAGATACTTGGGGCAGTTACGCTTCCAGTGGCCAGTCCCCTTACAATAGTAGCACTCGGAATCAGACTTAGGTCCAACTCGGGGTTTCTTTTCAGGCGCGGCAATAGGCTTGCCGCCCTTACTTCCCTTCCATTTTCCCTTCTTGTCTTTCTTGAAACCAGTGTTCCTATTGATCATCAACACTTGATGTTCCTTTTTGATCTCCACTTCTGCAGTTTTAAGCATTGTGAGCTCGGGAGAGACTTCTTCATGCCTTGCATATTATAGTTCATCACGAAGCTCTTATAGCTAGGTGGCGTAGACTGCGAACACGATGGATGCCTAAGTCAATGGGAATCGATATTCCCAAGGACACAAGCTTATCGGCGTAACCCGACATCTTGAGTACATGCTCACTAACGGCTGTGCTCTTCCATCATGCAGCTAAAGAACTTTTCAAGGCGTTGTAGCTCTCTACAAAGCATGTGTGTCGAAAATCATTTTCAACTCACCCATTGTATCAAATGCATTGCCGTTTCAAACGCTTTGAAGTTCGGCTCTAGCCCATACAATATGCCGCAATGAACTAAGTTGTGGTCCTCTGACGAGTCGATAGACATTCTTCTCCTCGTCGGGGCATCATCTAAGGTGGGGGCCTAACGGCGCTTCTAGCACATATTGCTTTTGCGTGAGAGGAGAATCCTCAAATTCATGGCCCATTCGGTAACGTTGCTACCGTTAGTTGCTAGTTTCTCTTTCTCCATGAACACATTGAAATTAAAAGGTGGTGCCATCTACAACAGAATTTGTAAAGTTTAGACTAAGTGTATGATATATTGAGTTCAACTAATCTATATTACGAATGAACTCCCACTCAAAACGACATCCCTCGTGCCTTTTTGGTGATTACATGAACCAAATCCACTACACCAAGTCCGATCATCACGTGAGTCGGTAGCTTCAAAGCGAGCATCAAATGGGCATCATATCAACTATATGACTCATGCTTAACCTTTCGGTCCGTGTTCCGAGGCCATGTCTGTACATGCTAGGCTCGCCAAGTTAGAACCTTAGTATTCGCGTGTGTAACTGTTTTACACCCGAAATATGGTCGTGGATCCAAGAACACCCGATCATCACGTGATGTCTTGGAGCGAAAACATAATCGGTGCATACTAAAGGAAGAACACATTCCTATCTTGATATTTAAATGAGGGATCATCTTATTATGCTAACAAAGCGCTAAACAAGCAATATAAGATGCTATCAAACATCATATGTTTATTAGTGAAATGATATGGTTCCCGCAGATGATCTCTATCATGTGCATCGTGGTATGATCACTATCATACCTATATGTGTAAATCAAGGTCTATGGATTTTACCGCTATGTGTGTTGTAAGAGTATCATCTCATACTTCTACTTACAACACTACCATATCATAACACTAGCCCAGCAACAATCTAAACTAGACCTCTAATTTATCCATTGCAAGTTTTACGTGGCTTAGGGCTTTCGAGATAGAACCGTTCTTACCTACGAACATGAACCACAACGAGGATAACCAAATTGTTGACAACTCGCTTGCAAAATAGATATTGACTATAGTAGGAGAGACAGACACCCGCTAGCCACTTATGCAAACTAGTTGCATGTCAAGCGTGGAACAGGTCTCATGTGAGGACATGTAAAGTTTGTCGGCGCTTCATCCCACTATGCCACCAATATCCAAAATTACAACAAAGGAGCAACAACATGATCATCATCGCCCACATACTCATATGTGTACTACCCGTGTAAAGTATCTACGCATAGATCCGGCTCGATACCCTTTGTAGGGTTCGCAAGATAGCAACCAAAAATTTCCTACGATGGGAACTATGTACCAAGATCTATCTACTAGATACAAACAACGGGCGGATGTATATCCGTAGAGAACATACCCTTGAAGACCGACAAAGCTTAACGAGTTCAACTCGTGGTTGATGTAGACGATCTCTTGCCGATCTCAAGATCGAGAGGAAGTCCTAGCGCCGCAAATCAGCAGCGCATCCGTGCTCAGCACACGCTCGAGGCACCGAGCAACCTCCGCCTCCTCGCTCCAGCGATGCAGCGGAAGCACAACTCTTTCTTGCCGAATAGCCACTGGAACATGTATCTCGCTAGTCGAGACCATGGGGAATAAATTCTAGAGGGAGAGAGATCCTTCACGAGGAGGTGTGAGAGACAAGTGAGGAGGGGCTCCTTTTATAGGAGGAGGGGGAACCCCAAGGGGTGGCGGCGCATGGGGCTGCCCTTCCCTCCCCTCTTCATGTGGGTGGACACTCCACTCACAAATCTCCTTTAAATTCCCTCCACTCAAAAGTCCACTCAAATTCCCATTAAATTTCCACCAAATTTAATGCAAACTCTCATTAAATAAAAATCTTTTATTCAGAATTTTGTCAATTACTTTAATGACAAACATTCACAAATAACCCCTTGCTAGAATTCCATTTCACATGCATAACCACTTTATGCAATTTCACCCGAAAACCTGTTTCGGTATCTAGTGAAATAAATTCCTACGCTTGTTCATTCTTTCGGCATGAAACATTTGCTCCAATTGGATGTCGGTGTCTCTTAAGTGTGTCACCCTACAGTTCGTGAATAATGCGGACATGATCGAGACCCCTCTCGGATCAATAATCAGAAGCAGGATCTGGAGACCCATACTAACTCCCACACATTCAACGATGACTTTCTTGTGATCGTCGGAACCTTTTACGCTAGTATCTTAATCCCTTTGTTTCACGATATATTACATGTCCGAGATTCGATCATCGGTATCTCCATACCTAGTTTGATCTCGTTACCGACATGCACTCTTTTCTCGTTCCCGTGATATAACATTCTAGTGATCAAATCACTTGCTTGCAAGCTAACCAATGTGATATCACCGAGAGGGCCCAGAGTATCTCTATCTGTCATCGGGATGAACAAATTCCACTCTCGATCCATGAGCCTCAACATAACACTTTATTAGTTCTGAATCCATCTTTATAATCACCCTGTTACGGTGTGACGTTTGATGTTATCAAGAAACTCTTCCGGTGTTAGTGATTGACATGATCTCATGGTCTAAGGATTAGGATCACTTCGTAAGTTGTTATAGCAATATAAACTCAATGACTTTGATCGTAATGCTATACTTCGGATGAATGTTCATCACACCATTACACTAATGTTGTGATCCTGTTATTAACAACATCCAATGTCCATGATCAGGAAACCTTGATCATCTTGTTAATCAACGAGCTAGTTTATGAGAGAGGCATAACTAGGAACTTTCTGTTTGTTTATTAAACACACATGTATTAACGTTTTCGTATTAATACAATTATAGCATGCAAAATAAACATCTATCATATACTTGGAATACACATAATAAACACTTTATTATTGCCTCTCAGGGCATATTCCCTTCAGATCGACACTACTTTACCTTGTCTACCTGGAGCACTCCACCATTCACTTCCGATTCCACCAGGCTATGCTCGTGTCACGGTGGATGACATAGTGGAGGATTTTGCGGACCTAGAGATTGAAATCGCTACGCCTGAAGGCCTTACGAAACTAGGAGATGTCAAGCGCAACATCATTCTATGGAAGAAGAAGTACATCAAGTTTCCAGGCTCGGCGCCAAGGACACCGACTCCGAGGAATCTAAGTCCACCCTGCATCGAATATCGTCAACCTCCAAGTCCACCCTAACCCGATTATTGCCAACCTCCAAGTCCACCCCGCCACGCTGACGATCGCCGCAGCAGGAGTACATCAACTCGATCTCCGCCTCCGCGCAATACTCGATCTCCGCCTCCGCCTCCGTGCAATACTACTACCTCGTCGAAGAAACGGAAGTTCGACGCTCCCCCGCACCCCACATTGAAGAAATGTCAAACAACGAAGATAGTCGACATCCCGCCGGCTCTTCCAAAGAGACCTTATGACAAGACCGATGAGAAAAATAACGCGGATGTGGCTGCCCAAGTTAAGGCGCATTTTGCACCCAAAAAGCCTGAGCCAAAGCTGGTATATGATGAAAAAACCAAAAAGTGGGCTAAGTCTTTTCTTGAGCAACCATCCCAGATATCGATGAATCTGGAATCAGACTATGACCGGGAGATTATTAAGCAAGCACAGAAAAAAAAAATCACAAGTGCAAAAAGCGGGAAGCAAGTTGCCCAGCTCGGAGCATAGAAGAATCAATCGGTCGCCCCGCTCAAAGTCATTTCAGACCTCGACAAGGCCTTCAGAGCTGAAATGGATATAGACATGCAAATAATGGACCCTAGAGCCCGTAATAATGCTGCACTAATGGGAATCACTGTATCGCAGGCCAAAGCACTTGCTACCGAAGCAAATATGTCTCTTGGTCAATATTTAGGCTATGAAGATACGCCAGTGGGTCAGACGGAAGTATGTCCAAGGGGAGCCTCTAGTCAGTAATGAGGAGCTCACGCGTCTATCCACACATATGCGAAATCTGCATGAATGATACATGTTGCAAGCAGAAAAAAGCATCAGAAACATTGGTTTCCGGTGGACGTTAGAAAGGAGCATCACTTCAAACCATACTAGATACAGGTTCAAATGACCAAACTGTTTTAGTTATACAACCAGCACGCCCTCGACAAATCTATCATTGGTTGCTACTATCTGTAAGTGATTTATTTCTATAATTAAGTTTGTAGCTCAGCTCGTTCATTGCATTTAATATATTATCCTAACTGTATATCCTTTTGTATGATATTATATTCTGCAGAATGAAGATGCTTGAATGCAAAAGAGCTAGGAGATACGACGTTGGGTTCATTGACCCATATATCGTTAATGAATATCGTTAAAGAATCACCCCAAGGACGTGGAGGAAGACCTGTGCAGGTTCTTAACCGAGAATAATTTTGTTAAGAAAATACTATTTCCTTACAACTTCAAGTGAGTGTTTATATCTTGTACACATTTTATTTTTGCTTACTCGATGAGCTATGCATGTATGCTTATATAAACGTTCGCAGATTCCACTGGATCTTGCTAAACATTCAAGTTGACAACTCCCTAGTTAAAGTCCACGACTCATTAAGTTGGGACCAAGAGCAGTGGAGCGACATGAAAGCAATGCTCCATAAGTAATTTCAATCATTATCGTATTATATTATCCTCTTTCATTCATTTCCTGATATCAAGTAACTAATAACTCCTTTGTTTATTTTCTTTGCCGAGCAGGTGTTGGACACGGTTCAGACAGAAAATACCCGTCCATTCAAAGAGGAGCTAACTTATAAAATGGTGAAGAGTTTACAGCAGCCACCGGGAACTCATTTATGTGGATACTACGTCTGCGAGTACATCCGCGAGTTGACCGGTGAGCGGAAAGTTGACTCACATAATATTTATGATTTGCGGGAGAAACTAGAGCCAAACCAGCGCATAAGAGCAATTTAAGAGGAGCTGGCGGGATTTATGATGAAGGAAGTCCTTGATGTACATGGAGAGCATTATGCGGATGACATAGAACTCGATTTGCCTTAATGATCTCCATGTAGCTGATATGATATATATATATTCATCAATGACCATGTAATTTCAAAACATTTCTTCCTTTTGATATATATATCATCAATGTATGATTGCAAGGGATCGATTAATTATATAAATACATCAACGTATACTGTGCATGTAATAGCGTAGAATATGTATATTTAAATATATATTTGAAATTATAGTGAAACACAAAAAAAGGAACGAAATGGAAAAAAAAGGAAATACACAATCTCTGTCGCGGCATAGAAACACACAATTCTCTGGCGCGGCAGGAAACCTTATAGTCCCGGGTAGTGTTACGGCCCGGGACTAGAGGATTTCCGCCCCTCGCGGCGCTGAAACAGCCACTTGGCTGTTATCAGTCGCGGGCCGTAGCGAGCCGGGATTAGAGGGGGGCCTCTAGTCCCATTTTCGCAGTCCCGGGTCCAAAACCAGGACTAGAGCCCATTGCGGCCCGGGACTACAGCCCTGTTTTCCACCAGTGCATATAAAAAGTTAGAGTAAATTCTAGTTTTTACCACCTACACTACTAGGAAACCAGCTATATAGACAAAACTTCTATGGCGCATATGTGTGACCATGCGCATTTTTCCTATATGCGCCACACAAGTTCCAACTTCTGTGGCGCATATAGACATATGGACCACAGAAAGCTCGGCTGGACCCTACCACGAAATCTCGTTGACTGTACTCTGACCAATATTCTGTGGCGTATATGATCATATGCGCCACAGAAGTGTTCATCTTCTGTGGCGCATATAGAGGTATGCGACATAGAATTGGAGTAGGAAAAACAGATCCCCGCTCCCGTGGATCGCCTTTTTAGCCTTGTAAAAAATAATAAAAATTGAAAAACACTTCAAAAAAATAAAATCCTTTCACATAGTGGTAGGTAAAAAATAATGTGGTCTAGTTTGTAGGAAAATTAACAAACATGCATTTCGACTTTTTATGAAAAAAAAAGGTTTTGCTACAGTAAAACGACCGTAACTTTTGCATACGATGTCAGAAAAATACGTATAATATAACAAAATGACGAGAAAATGATTCACTCTGTCTCTTACTCACCCGTCATCTCCACATATTTTGTAATTTGTATGTATGTTTGTTGTTGTATTGAAAACAATTCTACGTCAAGCTAATTCCACAAACTAAAAACGGCAAAACGCTTCTGAAAGTCAAACTTCAGAAGAAAATCTCAATAAGAAACCTGGAGATAATTTGTGGCGAAATTCAGCAGCACAGATTGACTATGTACATGAAACTCCAAGGTGTCTTTCTACATTCTAGATTGCACAAGCTAGGTTGCCAAGAATAGTTTTGCTGGACAGACGATGATATTGAGTACCAAATTCTCCTCTCATGCTAAGCAATTCATTCCCGCTGTCTCCTATTCTCACTCTATCCTCAATATAATAATATTAATGTGTTGAAGCTTCATATGAAGCTTTCTATTCATAAAGTATGGACAAATACACTCCAGGGGTGAAAGTATCATATTCTATGATTGTTAGTCACACATGATGTCGTTGCTGGAAACAATTTATATATACACCGCACGAGATATTTCTGCACCCCGCCCCAGCTAGGTCATGTGAGACTCATCAAAGCAAGTTCGGTAAGCAACATTTAGTCTCTCTGTGTTAATTAATAGATGGAAAGAGCTGTGGTGAATATATATCCCCGAACAGTGGAGTATTTCGTTTGTACGCTATTCCAGACAAGCAAAGCATATAAAACTCCTGATGTACGTACGTACTAGTAAGCAGAAACAGAAGGGGTATTATTCCCATGGTAAAGAAGAGATGAATTCGCTAGCTGGTCGGTTGTTTGGACATGTTTCAAGAAGCACTATAACTTTACCACATGATCATATCCAGAACACAGTGCAGAGAATCTTGACGCTTTCGTCACGATAATTGCAAGGTATATGTTCATTGCTCTAGTGAACACTAAACAGGTCCCCTTATAAATTTTCTTATAAAACTTGTGAAAATAATGAATTGGTGAGGTTTTTACAAACTTTTGAAGTGATTACCGTTAGCTCAATCTAGCACAACAGTATTCTTATCCGTCCTAAGAGCATTTTCAACAGATGCACTAAAATAGGCCAGTGCCCAAAAATCTGCTCTTTCTATGCGCGAGAAACAAAAAACCTGCTCCAGCGGAAGCCCAATCATAGGTTTTGTCCAAAATATTTTTGTACATGCCCAAAAAATCTCAACGCCGCAAATTTGCTAAAAAATCCAGCACGCACACACAGCCCAAATGCCAATAGGAAACCTCCCACGCGCGACCACCTGCATCCCTCCTCGATTGTCGGTGGCGAAATTCCGGCCATGTCGGGTGGTTCCGACACTCCCCCGCCCCTGCCGCTGCTAGCGGAGAAGTTCCGTCGCCCCTGAAAACCACCCAAGCCACTGACGCATCCAACCCTAGTTCTGCCATCATCCGCGGCCAGTTGTTCGTGTCGCCATGGCCCTGCTCCGCACCGGCAAATGCACATGCGCTAATCTCACCGCCGGTAACCATCCCGAAGGCAAGGAGGCAATCACAGGATGACGAGAAGCGGGTGGCGTCTGCGGCGGCGCCTTTACAGAAGAAGGGAAAAATCAGTGTCTGGTCGTGTAGAAAACCTCCATCAGGGACCATCGAGTAGGCGGCTGGCCATCTCCACGCACCGCGCATCCCCTGCTGCCCCCTAAAGATGTTCGAATGGTATGAATGGATACATGGGAGGTGCTAACATGGTAGGATACATGGGTGGCATGGGAGCACCCATAGGAGGCATGGGCGCTACAATGGGTGGCATGGGACCTATAATGGGTGGATCCATGGCTTCCATGGTAGCTCCCACCTCCCACGAGTGGTGTCTTTAGAGTTTCGATGACTGATGGCATGGGCTCCTACAATGTTCCAACACCGCTGACGTTAATGAAGATGGAACATAAAATGGAGATGCAAATGGAGAAGATGAGACATGCGTGTCGTTTGCACTATTGTTGATTGTGAGGTGGTTGTGCAAACTTTGATTGTGATTGCGAACTTATTTGTGATGAACTATGCTATCATGATGAAGCTATGATCTTAAATTTATGTGTTATTTATGTGTGTGATGATTTTGTAAAATCATTTGTGTGTTAGATGCATATGTTCATCACATTTGTGTGATCTTGCTAAGTGTGGTGTGTTGAAGCCGGCTGCGTGCCCTATTTTAGTGCATCTAGAAAACTACAGTCTGTTCAGAACCCAAAAACTGTTATTTTGGTGCACAAATGATAAAGTTAACGTTCTATTTTAGTGCACAAGACTAGAAACGTGCGAATGCGATACTGCCAAGAAACGTGTGAATGCTACGCGCCCGAGGATGGCGTGGTATTGTGATGGCCAATCCACCACTTCGAACTCGAGTCGCTCGCACCGAAAGTTGTCGGGCTTGCCGAAGATGACGTCGAGCCATATCTTTCTCAGTGGGAATATGCCCTTCCCTGGGACGATGCCATGGAACGTTGTGTCGGATTGTTCCGGGCTGCACAGCGGGATCCGCATTGCTGCTAAGATGCCAGCGAACATAAGATTGATGCCGCTGCCGCCGTCCATGAAGACGCGGCTCATATCGAACCCTCCGATCTGCGCCTCGAGCACCAGGGCAGCATGGCCTGGGCGAGGGATCTGGCGGGGGTGATCCGATCGGCTGAATGTGATGTAGGATTTCGAACCGCTGAGGTACTCAGGGATGGCGGGTGGAGCAGTTACAGCCAAACTGACCTGGCGAGTGATTTTCTTCTGCACCCTGTTTGTTGGGCGCCCCTTTTGGATCATTAATGACCCTTTTGGCGCGGGGTACCTGTTTCCACCATTGTTCTGCGCGGGCGCGATTGGGTGATTCGAGGGTCCCACGGGTGGTGGTGGAGGAGCTCCTTGGGCGATCTCACCTAGTGCGGGTGCGTGCCCGTACCTAGGGTTCGGGGCTTGCTGCCTCATCTGGGACATGCTCTCACTGAGTTTCTGAAACTCGCGGCAGTCTTTGAGCATGTGGCTTGCCTTCTTTTTGTCATCCTACTTGTCGATGTAGAAGTGGATGGTGCATGGGCCCAACAATTTGTCGTATGCCGAGGGCTCGTAATTGCGGCTGCGGCGTTGCCACGATTGCGCTGGCCGTCCTCCATCACGGAAGTTGTTTCCGCGGTATCCGCCGCTGTTGCGATTGCCTTCGTTGCGGCGGTCGGCATAGCCGGCCGCGACCATGTCGGGTCCGTCGCGATCGTCGTAGGCACGCGATCTTCGTTTGCTACGGCACTCGCGTCGGCGTCCGTAGTCATCTTCCTCCTCCGAATGTGCTCGGTGGACGGAGTCCTCACCATCTGCCCACCTGTTGGCGATGTCCATGAGGTGGTCGAGTGTCTTGGGCTTGACGCGCCCAAGTTCTTCCTTCAAGTCTTGGCGTTTGACGCCATCCTTGAAGGCGTCGATTGTTCTCTCCTTCGAGATGTGTGCCGCGGAGTTCTTGATGTTGGACCAGCGTAGTATATACGAGCGAATGGATTCGCCCGTTCGTTGGGTGCAGGCCCTCAGCTCTTCGATCGAGGCTGGCCTCTTGCTGGTGCCTTTGAAGTTTCGGATGAAACTGTATGCCAGTTCCTCCCAGCTTCGGATGGATCCCGAGGATAGGCTGCTGAGCCAGATTCGGGCGGTGCCTGTCAGCTGCAGCTGAAGGCATTGTAGGGCGGTGTTTTTGTTTCCGCCGTGCAGCTTGACGGACGACAGGTGGTCGCTGAGCCACGCCTTAGGGTCCTGCGTGTCGTCGAACTTCGGAGTATCCGAAGGAAGCTTGAAGTTCTGTGGCATTCGCGTCCGCCGAACGGATCTGCTGAAGCATCGAGCTCTGCAGAGTTCTCCTTCATCGTCATCCTCTTCGAATTCGGATGAGCACACGCGGCTTGGCGCGTGCCTTGTCGATCTTGCGTTGGGTGAGCTTGCTTCTAGCGTCGTAGTCGCGGCTGCGACGCCGCGAGCTCTTGTGCCGTCGAGGCAGGTCGTGTTCTTCCTCGTTAGATGAGGGTGTGGGACTGCGGTTGAATCTGACCGCAGCCTTCTTCTTCGGCTCCTCAGGAGCTTCCTCGTGGAGCGCAGCTCCAACGAGTCCAAGTCCGGCTAATGCGGAATTGTGCATGGCCCTCTTTGGGTCCCCCATCGGAGGTGGATGGGATGTGAGGTATGTGGTGGCTGCCATGATCGCAGCTTGCGGCGTCTTCGGGGTGACGTGCGTTGGCATCCATCTCCATGAAGGATGCATTGAGGGTTCGGGTCACCTCACGACGTGTGGCGGGGTCCTTGTTCTCTACACGAGAACGATGCTTGTTGGCGTTGTTGCTGTGCGAGCTGGAGCCGTCGATGGCGGAGAGCGCAGCTTGCCGCGCGCTAGACTCTGAGGCCGCTTGCTTGCATTTGTCGAGTACTTCCTGCATCTTCACCTGCTTTTTGTGCTCTTCGATGAGGAGAAGGTGGTATGCCATCAGTAGGTCCCGTGAGGCACCCACAGGCAGGATCTTGTTGCCCACCACGGCTTCGCGAGCTTGGTTCCATCCTTCCTCGCTGAGGTGGATTACCCGACTAGCGTTTGTGTCGTCCTCGTTGGGTGGGGGATGATTGCCTCCCGTTTTCCCCGTTTCTACCCTGCGGGTTGGGTGGCGGGTTGGGTGCTTGTTGATCCACGTCGCTCTGGATGACCATGGCGCATTGGTAGCGTCCGTAGGATGGATCGCTGCTGCCGCAGCTTTCGGATCCGGAACCGTAGGTCCCTTCATCCGACGGTGGATCGCATAGATCTGAGTTGCAGCAGCTGCTGTCATATGACTCATCTGCCGATGGTGATGTGCGTAGCACAGGATGCGTGGCCCATGAGGCGGGCCTGATCGATGGCATGGACACCTGCTCTTGGAGGCGGAGAGTGTCGGTCTGCCCCACTTGGAAGCAGAAGCTCCCGAACAGAATCTCGAGTCCGTCGCCAACGGGCTCAAAGTCCATCAGGGTGGCTGGCGAGTGGGCGGTGAAGTCAAAAGCGCCGAAGAGGAGATGGCTATCCACCGCCAAGGAGTTGTAGATCGCTTTGGTCGGGACCGTCACGATCGCACAATCAGCACCCCCAGATCCCACGAACGGCGCCAATTGATGAGGTTTAATCTCATCAATGCCCATTGTTATGAGCTTGGGTTTTGGAGAAGATGGGGATGCTGGAGATCGCGGAACGGTTAACAGACAAGCAACCAGGGGACACGAGATTTACCCAGGTTCAAGCCCCGGAGGGAAAACCCTACTCCTGCTTGTCTGCTCTTGATTACGGCGGAACCGAGAGTTACAGGGGTGCGCAGATGCAATCTGGCGTGGAGGTGTGTATGCGGTGGTATGAGAGGTGTCCTCCTCGTCGTGCCCTCCTAGCCTTTATATAGAGGTAGGCAGGTCCCGGGCACAGATCGAGTCGGTTACAAGTTTTAGGGTCTACCCCTTTTGAATATTCTATCTGTTCTAGTCTTGCTCTCCAAGGATCCGAAGACGTCATGGGCTTGGGCCACCCGAAAATCTTCATGGGCCGCGTATAATCTTGTGGGCCTTCCTTGGGCTGGACCATGTATGCTAAAGTCGTGTACCCGTAGGATATAACCATGCCAGCATGTGTTGGAGATCTTAAAGCCAAGGAACGTGGGGCATGTCCTGCAACTTCTCTATATCTAAGAAAATCGGATCATTGGTGTTGCATAATATACCACGATGTGCATTTCGGTTACAGATTTACCATAGCCATGTAGGTTTTGTCGAAAATATTTTTGTGCATGCCCAAAAAATCTCAATCCCGCGCGGAAAATTTGTGGCTGCTACGAAATCCAACACCCATGCACAAACCAAACGCCAATATGAAGCCTTCCCCGGGAGACCACCTTCATCCCTCCTCGGTCGCCGCCGGCAAAATTCCGGCCATGTCGGCCGGTCCCGGCACTCCCCCAACCCCTCCCTTCTCCGCCCCTGCTGCTGCCATCGGAGCAGTTCCGCTGCCCTTGACAACCACCCAAGCCACCGCTACATCTCGCCATAATGTTGCCATCGTCCACGGCCATGTTTTGCACCGGCGAACACACATGCGCTAGTCTCACCGTCGGCGCCCATCCCGAAGGCAAGGAGGCAGGAACATGCCGACGAGAAGCGAGCGAAAAGTGCAAAATCAGTGTCTGGTTGTGTGGAAAACCTCCGACAGGGACTGTCGAGTAGGCGGCCAGCCAATTACAGGCATCACGCCACCGCCGTTCACTGTCGGGGAGGTTGCGCCGTTTTCTGCAGACAACGTGTTCAACGATTTGTCCAAAAGTTATGAATGGATACATGGGAGGTGCTAACATGGTAGGATATATGGGAGGCAATGGGTGGCATGGGAGCACCCATACGAGGCATGGGAGCTACAATGGGTGGCATAGGAGGTTCCATGGGTGGCATGGGAGCTACAATGGGTGGATCCATGGCTTCCATGGTAGCTCCCATTCCTCCCACGGGTGGTGGCTTTGGAACTTTGATCAGTGATGACATGGGATCCTACAATGTTCCAACACCACTGACGTTAATTAAGATGAAACACAAAATGGAGATGCGAATGGAGAAGATGAGGCATGAGTGTCGTTTGCATTGTTGTTGATTGTGATGTGGTTGTGTGAACTTTGATTGTGATTGTGAACTTATTTGTGTCGAACTATGCTATACTTTTGAACTATGCTATCATGATGAAGATATGATCTTGAATTTATGTGTTATTTATGTGTGTGATGATTTTGTAAAAATCATTTGTGTGTTAGATTCATATGTTCATCAATTGTGTGAGATCAACACCCTGAAAAAGAAAGTGCATCCTTCTAAAGAAGAAAGTGCTCTCCGAGGAGGAGGCACATTGCCCAATTTGCGACTCTGCCCACATCATCTTTGGGTGCCCTTTCGTGGCTGAGTTATGGTCCTCCTTTGACCGGTGGTTCCCACAGATCATCTACGCCCGGACGCCGCCTCTACTGCGATCAGCACTACCACTACCTCGACATTCACCATTGTTTGTTGCTGGAACATCTGGAAGCATCACAATGGCGTGTCCTTCCACGGTGATCGTGCTTGCCTCACGCATCTTCTTGCCACGTGCCACGATGATGCTATATGGCGGACATGGGTTCCCCTCGAGGTTCATAGCCAAGCGGTCTCCTGGATTTCCTGCATCGGCGGTCGCAGCTAGCTATGCTAGCCACTATGTTCTTCCCCTCCCTTGTTGTGTTCTCTTCTCTGCTCCTTGTATCCCTGCTATAAAACAATCTAGATTTTGAGTCTTTTTACCCCCCCCCCCCCACACACACACACACACACACAATTCAAAAAATCTGCTAAATGGGGCAATTAGTGAAAAGATGTCAAAGTTGAGGGTGAAAACTAAAATTTACTCAAAATAGAATAAAGGGAGCACAAAATGGACATAATATACATCCAGCAAAAAAAATTACCTCCACCAATTATTGTTTCAGAGAGTCATTCTATGGACTATCTGTGTTGGGTGATGTACATGATGGGAACATCGGGAACCTGCCAAACCAATAACATGCACCATAAGTTATCAGCATAAAAACATTGCTTGTGTGAACACTAATATTAGGTATGAATGCTGATGTGTAAGACGGTAGAGGTACCTTTCTTGTTCTCCTCTTCAAATCTTCTTAAAATTTTCTAGACCGCAAATGGCAACAATGTAATGCTGGTGTTGTCACAGAAAACATGTGGTCCAGAAAATTTTAAATTAATGCTTAACATAAAAAAACACATGCAAAAAATGATTATTGACTAACTTTCTAAATATGAACCCTGTAACCGAAAGCAATAAAATATGAGCAGATTGAAGGATATTACATGCGAGTAAATTGACAATTGGGCACAATAGAACTGGACACGGTACATTCATGGGCACACAAAATACCGAAGCTTCTAGTCTTCTACAGATAGTACGTATCACCTCATAGGCGTTAATAGGTTCTACTCAGATGCCTATTCATCATCTAAAAAAAAGATGCCTATTCATTCACTTGGAAGAAATCCGTTGCCACAAATGGACATAAATAATGAATGCAAATCGACTACCAGGAATATTTAAAAAAAAAGTGGCATTTTTTCAGTTGAACTCTTTCAAAGTCTTATAATCTTGAACTTCAAGGCGAGAACATCAAAATTGACACTATAGAGTATAGACTAGCAGAAAACTGGAGGGTGATTGCTCATCGAAATAGGCTCGCGTCCCGCTTTATAAATAAAGCAAAATCCCGATACAACCAAGTTCACATACCACGTACCGGCCGAAGCCAAAAAGAAGAAAAAAGGTACTCCAACATGCTGGGGCCTCAGCACAGAATGGCCCAAAGAAAGCGAAAAAGGCTCGGCATGACGAGAGCAAGGCCGAAGACGCCGTAGAGGTCTAGCTCCCTCCAGGGGCCGCAAAGGGGGTTGCCGCCAACCTCAGGGTCCGAAGAGTGTCCTCGAGGTTCTCCCGGTCTCTCTCCCTAACGAGCAGGAACCACTGCTGGAAGCTCGTCTCGAGACATAAGCATTACATTCCCACTGTCTTTTCTGTCAGCCATTTTTATCCTTGCATTGCTTTTGCTAAGTGTTCATGAATCATGAAGGGGTGGGGTGGGGGGAGGTGCTCAAACTCTGGCGTGGTCTCCTATCCTATCCAGTAGCGGACCCAAGAAAATCACAAAGCCTGGGCAATCTCTAAACTCAAAGGCTTAAATCACTAATTATTAGTCCATTAACCATGGAATTAAGCTGTGCGGCCGGCCGGAAGCCCGGGCAGCTGCCCGGGCAACAGGGATGCTGGATCCGCCCCTGATCCTATCCATGAAGGAAAGAGAGATCACACTTCATGGAGTTGTATTTATATGGATGGTTAGTCACACATAATGCGGTTGGTAAAACTGTTTTGTCCAAGAACAAAAATCGGTTGAGAAATATATACAAGGTGAGTTTCGTGAGATGTTTCTGCATTGGGAGGTCTTCATGGATGATTGTTTCCCGGGTGCTATTTACTTTTTTTGTCATTCGATCATAAAAACAGCGATTATTGAACAGAATGAGATTAAGGTGGAAATAGAAGAAAGAAAAACTTTAGAATTCCACTTTAGCCGCTAGAGCCGCACACTCCTCAACCTCTTCCCCAAAAGGAGGGAAAAAGCGGGCAGGATGTCCGACCAAAGATTTTACCCACCCAATAGTAAAATAAAGCAAAAATGGCTCCCATAAAACCATTTTCTACGCTCTTTAAACTCTAAAGTACTTACTAAATAGGGGCAGCGCATATGTTTTCTCGCTTGGAGCACAAGGGGAAATACCGATTGCGATTGAACTCCCTTCGGGTTACACCCGGATTGCACTGATCCGGTTTAAAACAACCGGAATGTCAGGATAGCTCATTCTTGAACTAGAAAGCCAGTCCAATCTACAAATAAAGGGACAAACAAAGTGCCAAGTAAGAGAAAGGATTTCTTGCGCGGTTAGGTCATGTAATACGAAATACAAAGCCAAAGGCCAATTCCTTTCTTTTAGGTGGTCTAGGTGGCTGGGATACTATGCCCTTCTTTTTAGAGGCTCAAAGACGAGTTCTTTGGAAGAAGCAAAAGAACCATATGTTCTGAGGGGGAGACGAGGTGTAGATTTTCTACTTTTTCATTTTCTTTCTTGTTTATCAATCACCAATCAAGACAAAATGGGCACTACGGTGAGACGTGAAAACACCCGATCCCATTCCGACCTCGATATATATGTGGAATCCAGTGGCGGAGCCAGCTGAGAGACATAGCCTGGGCAAAGTACAAAGGCTCCTGGCCGGCCAACGGGCATTTTGCCCAAAAAAAAAAGCTGATTAATCCTTCATTAGCAGCTACCACTTTAGCAAAAGATTTCAGAGAGAGCCCGGGCCCGGGCACGCCGGACTGAAGCTCCGCCACTGGTGGAATCGTTACAAGAGGTCGTGTGCTACATTTTTGTCGCACTTACATTTCAGATTCAATGAGAAACTCCTTTAGTTACTATATTTTTGTGGATGCCAGGCCATGTAAAATGATAATAACATTGGAAGTGTTCCGTCGTGCATGTCGTCTTCCCATAACGTAGAGGAATACGTATTTATTTTGTTCACTGCTCAGATGGCTATCCGTAGACAAGGACACGAGGGGCGTAACCTTTGTATTATTTTTGTTTTTTTTCCGGAATTCTAGGAGCCTCTACGCGAGGCGATTAGGGTTCCTGGGACTTGGCGGCGCACGTCCGATTTCATCGACGGGGCGCGTATCTTCTTCTCGTTGTGGAGCTCTCCTCCTGCACTGCTCGTCTCCCAGCGGATCCTCCTGCTTTGTGGCTCCCGTTCGGGGTGATTAAGGGAGGGCCTCAGCGCCCTTGCCCATCCTTGGCGGCGGTCAGATTCAGGTGTTTCTGCTAGGCACGCGGCGTGTGGAGGTTGGGATTCCGTCATGACGGGTGCAGCAAGCAACGGCAAGGGCAAAGATAGCCCACTATCGCCCCGTTCTGCGCGGATTCAGATGGAAGAAGCACTTGGGAAGCTGGACATCACGGAAGAGGAAGCGACTCCCCTGGTGCTTGATGATCGTGAGGAAGAAGGAGTGAAACAGAAGTGGTCGTTGGCTGGGAAGGTGCTGTTTCGGGGTACCTTCCACATTAATACGATCTCCAGTGCCCTACGGCCGGCATGGGGTAACCCGAAAGGGCTGTTCTTCAGATCAGTTGGCGTGAATATGTTTGTGGCAGATTTTGAGTCCCAGCGTGATCGTGATCGTGTCAAGGCTGGTTCACCGTGGCATGTGAGCCACAATGCTGTTATTCTGGAGGAGTTCGTGGATCATATGCGTCCGTCGGAACTGAAATTTGACAAGCTCCAGTTATGGGCTAGAGTATTGAATCTTCCTTTTAATCTGAGGAATGAAACATGGGGGAAAGCAATCGCAAAGCAGCTGGATAAGAATGCATCTTTAGTACAGATTGACCCTGTGGGTGGCTACCTGAGGGCCCGAATCACAGTGGATGTGAGTAAACCCCTGAGGAGAGGTATGTTGATTGAGTCGGCCAAGAGAAAGAGTACAGACTGGTATGAGATTCAGTACGAGCAGATTCCTTATTTTTGCTTCTCTTGTGGTCGATTGGGACATTCGGATATTTTCTGTCCGACGCCGGGAAGCCGTGACGCTGTAGGCAATCTCCCCTTTGGGCCGGAGATACGTGCTGATGACAGGAAGAAGGCTAACTCGGCGGAGAACTCGTCAAAGGAACAACCATTCTCGCAAAATAGTACACATGCGTCTAATTCCTCGAGTACAGCTGGTGAGAAAGGAGCAGAAGTGACCTCGCCGGATAAAAGGAAGACGCAGAATAAGCGGAAGGGAGGTCACGTGCAACAAGTTTATCGGAAAGTGATACCGCCTGTCCTTGCTATCATGGATAGGGGAGGCACAGGGATGGATGTGATGGATTTCACGACAAAGGACACTGCTTCACTTGATGATGATTTTGAGCAAGATCATCTGAAGGATGAGCAACCCAGGAAGAAAAAACCTACACCAACAAATTCAGGAAATGTGGCAGAGGCTGCGGAGCAGCCCTGCCCGTCCAAATGAGTTGTGCATCTTTGAACTGTCGGGGGCTTGGGAACCCCGAGACAGTTCGTGAGCTTCGGAAACTAACGAAGCAAGAAGGACCTGCTCTTCTCTTTGTAATGGAGACAAAGATTAGAGGTATGAGAGTGGAAAATTTAAGGAGCACGCTGGGTTTTGCAGGGTGCTTTGCTGTGGACAGTGACGGTCTAAGTGGTGGTATTGGGCTGTTCTGGTCTAGCGATGTGTCAGTGGAAATAGTGAACTTTAGCTTCAACCACATTGATGCTATGGTGCAACTTGCTGATTTATCTTCGCCAAAGTGGAGGTTCACGGGGTTCTATGGGGAGCCTCGAGCGGAAAATCGTCATCACAGCTGGCGGTTTCTTCGAACCTTGCATGCAACGAGTCAAGGCGCATGGCTTTGCATGGGGGATTTCAACGAGACTCTTGATGGTTCAGAACATTTTAGCAGAATTCCCAGGCCAGAATGGCAGATGCGTGCTTTCCGTGAGGCGGTGGAGGATTGTTCGCTCCAAGATTTGGGATGGACAGGTGTGGCTTATACATGGGATAATAAACAAGCTGGACAAGCAAATGTGAAAGCCAGACTGGACCGTGCCCTGGCAAATGCTGAATTTTTACAGTGTTTTGAGCACGTGCGCGTGCGTCATATAAGCACAATTGAGTCGGACCATTGTTTGGTGTTGACAGAGCTGAGAGAAAGGTTAAATATCACCCGCCAGCGTGGACCGAGACAATTTCGATATGAAAATGTTTGGCAAACACACATTGACTATGACCAGTTAGTCATGGAGTCGTGGCATAGGAACCAGCATGCTCAAGGTTTACAGGGCGTGGTGGATTCTCTTAATTCCTTGCAAAAAGAATTAGAGCCTTGGGGTGCTAGAGAGTTTGGCTGTCTAGCTAAAAAAGTTCGTAAACTCCAACAAAGGCTGGACAAGCTACGATGTCGATCTGTGGGTGGTGGGCCTACGGAGGAGGAGAAATCTCTAGTGAAACAACTTCGTGAAGCTTTGCGTCTGGAAGAAATTTGGATGCGGCAACGGTCTCGTGTCCAATGGCTTCGCGAGGGTGATCAAAATACTGCCTATTTCCACGCGCAAGCTACTCATAGAAAACGTACTAACAAGATATCTGGTTTGAAGAAACTAGATGGGTCGTTTTGTGGTAATGAAATGGAAGATCGGGCTGAGATACTTGCATTCTATCAGGAGCTATACACATCTCAAGGTTTCAATGATATGAGTGAGCTGTTGAATTTTGTTCCGGAACGTGTGACGCCGGAGATGAATGATTTACTTGATAAACCTTTTGATCCGGGTGAGGTGCGAGACGCGCTCTTCCAGATGGCGCCCTCGAAGGCTCCCGGAGTCGATGGCTTCACGGCTGGGTTTTTCCAACGGCACTGGGACTTATTGAAGCAATCAATAGTGCCGGCAATTCTGGATTTCTTGAATGGCGGTGAGTTGCCGGTGGGTTTAAACGATACATCTATTACCTTGATCCCAAAGGTACGTAACCCACAAGTGGTTGCACAATACCGGCCTATTTCTTTATGCCCTGTTCTTTACAAAATTGCTGCAAAAACTGTTACAAATCGTCTGAGAGGTTGCTTAGATGATATTATAAGCGAAGAGCAGAGTGCTTTTGTCCCTGGTCGTTTGATCACAGACAATGTTTTGGTTGCATATGAGAGTGTACATTCCATGAAAAGGAGGAAAAAGGGGAAGAACTTTTCTTGTGCGGTTAAATTGGACATGATGAAAGCCTATGATAGGGTTGAATGGCATTATTTGGAAGCAGTTTTGCAGAAATTGGGCTTTAGCATCCAAATGGTTAGACTGATCATGAAATGTGTCTCATCAGTCAGGTTTGCAGTGAGAGTAAATGGGGAGTTACTGCCCTTTTTTACCCCATCTCGGGGATTACGGCAGGGAGATCCGATGTCCCCATATCTGTTCCTCTTGTGTGCCGAGGGCCTCACATCGTTACTAAAGTTCTTTGGTGGTAACTACGTGGACAGAGGAATTAGAGTCAGTTTCCGAGCTCCTTGGGTAAACCATCTGTTGTTTGCTGATGATAGCCTCACCTTTGTCAGTGCAAATAACCAGAGTGCGGTTCGACTCAATGAAATTTTGAGGATCTATAATGCTTGTTCTGGGCAGCAGGTCAATAGAGATAAGAGTGCTATCTTCTTCACACCTAATACCCCGGCTGCTCTTAGACAAGCTTTGAAGAATTCACTTGGCATCTCTGTGGAGGCGTTTAGTGAACGTTATCTTGGTCTTCCGACTGCTGTTGGAAGGATTACGAGTGGTACCTTTGATCATATCAGGGAGAGAGCAAGGAGTAAGATGCAAGGATGGTCGGAGAAGCATATGGCTTGTGCTGCGAGGGAAGTGCTACTGAAATCGGTGATTCAATCAATCCCTGCGTATAGCATGTCTGTGTTCCTACTGACGAAGAAGGTTTGTAAGAGCCTAACGTCAGCGATGGCAAAATTTTGGTGGAGTAGCTCATTGGACAGGAGATCGATGCACTGGGTCTCCTGGAAAAAATTAGCTTCACCAAAAATTAAGGGCGGAATGGGTTTCCGTGATCTGCATCTCTTCAACCTAGCACTTCTAGGGAAGCATGGTTGGCGTTTCATGACAAATACTAACTCTCTTTGTGCTAGAGTTTTGAAAGGAAGGTATTTCCCAGATTGTGATTTCATGCAGGCTACTGTACCTAGATCGGCATCAGCTACATGGCGTGCAATAGTGGCCGGTCGTGAGGCCCTGCAGACTGGGCTAATCAAGCGAGTGGGGGACGGAGCATCTATTTCCATCTAGACTGATAAATGGATCCCCGAGTCTTTCTCTATGACACCCTTGTTTAAACCAGATGATACTGAGATTGAGAAGGTTAGTGAACTGATTGATTCTGAGAATTGGACTTGGCGCAGGGATATCATCCGCGACGTCAATTTGTTTGCACTACCAGATGCCGAGGCTATCCTTAATATTCCTCTGCGAATGGGTGGTGGCGAGGATTTCTATGCATGGAATCATGAAAGATCAGGTGTCTACTCTGTTAAATCAGCGTACCAGGCTCTAGTGACTCAAAAAGAGCATTTAGCTCTAGAAGAAGGGACGGTTACAGAAACTTCATCGACAGAAAAACAGATGTGGACTGCTTTGTGGAAATTAAAAGTGGTGCCGAAAGTAAGAGTATTTTGGTGGCGGGTTTTACGTGGAATCATGCCTGATGAATGTACTTTGAAGCAGCGACATTTAAAAGAGATTAGCAGATGTAATCTTTGTCTGGCGATGGATGAAGACCTAATGCATGCATTGATTAATTGTTCTCATGCCAAGCGTTTTTGGGATGAAGCTTTTACATGGCTTGGTGTTAGTCTCCCGCGGCTGCACCCTCTAACATGGGCACGCGATATACTGTGTGACCAGCGGTTCACGGATCAAGATCGAGCTAAAATCATAACAGTTATGTGGTCTATATGGCATTCTCGGAATAAGGGGAAGCATGACCAAGAGAAGATTGATCCGGTGTTTTCTGTCAAGACTACAAGGGAAACTCTCTCCCTTCTAGCCTTTCCTCAACAGCAGGTGGTGCTGCCAGGACATGGATGGCGCCCTCCTGAGCTCGGATGTGTCAAGATCAATACCGATGGCGCTATCAACTTTGCTGATGGTAAGGGCGGGGCAGGCGGTGTTGCAAGATCATCATCTAACCTTGTCGGTGCCTGGAGCAAGCCACTTCCGGGGATCACAGATCCTCTTATTGCTGAGTGTATGGCGGTGCGTGATGGTGTCCTTTTCGCCAAGATCAGAGGACTCACGCATGTATCTTTGGAGACGGACTGCCTGGAGGTCGTAAACCTCTGGAACTCTCGCCATAGTAGACTTTCTATTGTGGCTCCTATTTTAGTAGATATTAGAGAGCTAGCTTCCTCTTTTATTTCCTTTGATATTCAACATGTAATGAGAACCTCCAATTACCCGGCTCACTTGTGTGCGAAGCGTGCTAGCACTCTGAATGTGACCGAGAGTTGGATGGTTGAGACCCCTAGCTTCCTGATCAGCCGCCTTCTGGCTGACTGCCCAGCGAATGCCTTTGTTTGAATAAAGCTCTCTAAAGTTCAAAAAAAAAAGACAAGGACACGAGGGACATGGCGGCAAAGGCGGGCTTGCTGGTTTCAGTGGTGGCTCTCGGGGAGAGGAGAGGCCATGAGACACTATCCACCTAGCACAACATCTCTTACTCGGGCACCTGCCCTCACCACAGCCAGCCTCTCCAGTCTCCCCATCTGTCTCTGTGTGTTGTTGCTTTTTTTTACAAATTTTCCAGGTGACAAGCTAATCGCTCAAACTAAAATTGCAAGACACATCTGAAAGTCGAACTCTGGTAGAAAATCGCAACAGTACGACAAACCAATTGGGTACATAAAACTATGGGTGGTATAACTGCTGCCTAGATTGCACAAGCTTCACTGTTGGCTCTTGCTAGCAGAGAATAGTTCTGCTGTGAGAAAAGACCAACCAGAGTACAGATGGTTTTGTTAATTCTAAGCATTTCATTCCCACTATCTCCTATTCTCACTCAAGCCTCATTTGTTTCCCTTTCATGGTTTTTGTCAAGGTTAGCACCGGAGTGAAAGGTGTTGAAATTTCACGGTGGTCTCCAATTCATAAAGCATGGGGGCATACACTCCATGGGAGATCGTATTTATATGTGATGGTTCGTCACCCGTGACGCGGTTGCTAGAAACATTCAAACAAGGTAAATTTCATAAGATGGTTCTGCACGAAAGGCCTTAACTAATTATGGCTGTCCACGGTGCTACAGCAAAGGCATGTGCTACTTTATGTTTTGTACTATATTTGGTTGAGACTTGGGAGTCATCATTTCAAGTTTCATAAGCAGCTCCTTTAGCTCTTCCTATGTTATAATTAATGACTGACAATAAAATGCAAAGTGTTGTGGTGCATATATCATCCCCAATGACGAGAAGTATTTCTTCTGTTCACCAATCCAAAATATTCCAGATCAGCAGAGCATACACCTAATGTAGCAAAGTAGAAAAAAACGACAAAGAAGAGATGAATTCGCTGACAAAGAAGAGATGAATTCGCTAGCCGGTCGGTTGTTTGGACATGTTTCAAGAGCACTGTCATTTGACCACACAAGACCATGTTACTAATTTCCCCAAAAGATCAGAGCGGTCCGGAGAACAATCTAGAAAATCTTGATAATTGCAAGATATACATGCCCTCATTGAACAAGTAAACATGCCCTCTTGTAAAGTCTGTTCTAAAGTTTTAAAGTAACAACTAACTCGGCTCAGCACAGCAGTATTCTTATCCGTCTTAAGCCCAGGAGCTTGGGCAAGTGCGACAGTGAAACATGTTCCGCGACTTCTCTGTATATGGGAGAATCAGATCCTCGGTGCTGCATAACATACGAGTACGAGCCTTTAGGTTATAGACTTACCACAGCAAGAAACAAATAAAGTAGAATAAAGAGAGCACAAAAGTGAACATAATCTACTGCCGCTGCCAGGGAAAAAGTATTACCTCCACCGAAGGGTATTACATGCCAATGCATGGGCACTTGGGCGCAATAGAACTGGAAAAAGGTACACTCATGGGCACATAAAAACACTGAAGCTTGTACAAATAGTAAATATCATCTCATAGGCATTAATAGGTTCTGCTCAGATGCCTACTTATTTACTTGGAAGAAATCTGGATGCCACAAACGGACATAATAAAGAATGTAAATCAACTATCAAGAGACATTAAACAAGAGTCATTTTTATGTTAAATTCTCAAGTCTTATAAAGTTCAGATTCAAGGAGCGATCAAACCCGAACATCCAAATTGTCCCTATAAACTAGCACAAAATTGGACGGTGATTGATTTTAGCTTGCAGTTTGCAATGCCAAACAGATATGGCTAAGCTATACTCCACCACGTAAATGTACAGAAATATTACTTGTACTTTTACTTCAATCAGGAAAAAAAACAAATTGGGGAGGCAATATTCTACCTGAGTAATCCTGTCCACGATGCAGTCATCAGCATAAGTTCCCTTGTGTGTGCATGCTAATCTTTGGAACCTAGGGTCCTTAGCAATTCTGTAAAAGAGGCAGTCACATAGGTTGCAAGTATTAATGGATGACATTTGAGCAATACCCAACACTAATCAAACATATATGCCAGCCACGCACTGGTAGAGAGCCTATTTCAGAAGATAAACAGTAACTGTTGGACATAAACATACCTCAAAGCCACACGATATTTTTGTCCCAACTTTTCAAGCTCAGCCATAACACAGTCAGTTATACAAGGGGTACCTTCATAATAAGAAGGCTGAATTTGTCAGGTATGAAATGTACAGTTTCAAATACATCAAAGGTATAGCACAAGTCCAACAAAGATAACAGAAAGCAAGAAAACAGGGCAGTAAGCTTACATTTTGCATAAAGGCAGTCCATCATTCCTTTCTCCAAATCCAACTGCATAGTAGAAAAGAAACATTCAGTCACAGAGATAACATCCTATCCGTGAAGACGACTCTGACTTAATTAGATTATCCTGGCAATTTGAAATAGCTGTTCATGATGTTTGGTTATCTGGTCAGATTTAGTAGCTCCAGCTTAGGGCCAAAGCTTACATTCGAGTATGGATGTAGACAGCTCACAACATGATACAAGCAAGAGAATAACGAATCACCTAGATCGTTGCGCATAATATAGCATGTTATCATAACTTAACAAGTCATCAAATAAACATTCTTATGTCCGATTGCTTTTTACAAAAATGTTTTGAGTGTGCTGCTGGATGCAAACTTGAAATTGTCTAGATGAAGCAGTTGTAAGACGAGAGCTGGTGGACATTACATACTTTCTGGAGTCCACATTACACGGGGCTTCTAGCAAGTGAAACAAAACAGCACAGAAAAATTCGAAGGACAGACCTTATTCTGGATGGAGAAATTGATGAAGTTGGTGTCGACAATAACCCGGTACGGCGGACCGAGCGCCATGTTGTAGCTGAAGAATAGTGCGGAGGAGACCTGCGGCCTGCGAGCACCAAACCCAAGCAACATGGCAAATATGAGTATCCAACCAAAACAATGTATCCCAAAATCCAAGCACGGGCAGAAACTCACACATTCCGGCCGAGCTTCTCCGCCTCGGCGTCCTTCTTCCTAGGGTCCAGCACCTCCTCCTTGTACCTAACCCACGCAAATTTCAGCGCTCCGAGCATACAAACCCACCGAATCGGGAGAGCAAGGGACTTGGGGGAGGGAGATGTCTGCTTACTTCTTGATGGTCTTCTTGCTGATGATTTTCTTGACGGCCGCGAACTTGGCGCCCTTGCTCTTGGCCTTCCCCATCGTCAAATCGAAGCCTAGGACGACCAGCTGCAGCCTCTACGCGCTCTCCACTGCACTCGACGGCGGCGGTGGCGGTGGCGGCTCCGTGTAATGATAGCTCTCCAGGTCGGCGACGGCGAGAGGAAGAAAGGCGGCGGGTTGTGGTGGCCCTGGGTTTAGGGACCTACCTGGGTTGGACTTGGACCGCGTCCCTCTCTCGACACCCGCATAACTGGGCCGGACCGAATTCCTGGGCTGCGCGTCCCCAATTTCGCCTGCCCAATGGTTCCAGGCTTCCAGCCCAAGTTCTACCCCGTTCGGCGTTGTACCCTGATCCCCAACTCCCCTACGCAGCAAACACGACTCGACGGCGGCGACGGTCGGCGGTGGCGCGATTCCGGAGCTCCGACCCCCCGCCTCCCCTCTTCCCCCAATCCCAATCCCCATCGAGGTGGCAGCGAGGAACGCTCGCTGCGACGGCGGGTCTCGTCGCTCTCGGCATCCACTCTGTGTCCGCTTGTTGGAGAATGGCCACGGCAACGCTGCGGTGGGTGGTCCAGATGCACAGGGATGTCCCGCGGGCGGCTAGGTTTTACGCGGAGGGGCTGGATTTTGGCGTCAACGTCTGCACACTTCGATTTGCAGAGCTCCAATCTGGGCCACTCAAGCTCGCCCTCATGCATACCAATGACAGGTTCTGTACCCCCACTGCCCTCCTTCTCTTCACTTACTATAGTTCATAGTGATTTGAGTGTAGTGGTAGATGTGGCTACAGAGGTGTTCGATGGAATGTGGCCGAGGGGGGCCTTGCTATGGCATGATGTCCATGTGTTTGTTAAATGGCATCTCTGGAGCATTTTTCTTAGTCATTTGCTGAAAATTGTATGGTTTACTGCTTGCGTCCAACAAGACTAAATACAGTCAGCAACTATATGGTTAACACGTGAAAAATTGAGCACCGAGAACTAAGATGTTCCAGAAATTCTTTGCCTGTGGATATGAACAGGGTGCTTAAGTTTTTTCCCTCTTGTTCCAATTTCTTTATTCACCACAGGCTGCAAATGGGATCCACAAATTCATGCATTTTGATAGCACTGTAGAAGATTATTTGTGTTGATCTGATTACACGTCCGTTAGGTCATATGCAGTTCAATACATATCGTACATGCATCGCACTCTATCAGACTAAGAGTAACACTGCTCTCACCTAAGCAGGAGTCTTGGATTTTCTCGGTTACTGGATTGCCCATTATTCTTGAGTATACTACCACCAAACTGAGTGATACCTGATCTGATTTCAGATACTGCATAAACGGTAGTGTATTGTAAGGCTAATTTTCATATAGTGTTTCTTGTTCAATTGCAAAAAAAAAATCTTCGCAAAGGTTTCAAACAATCATATACTTTGTCCATTAGTATAATAATTTGAGATGTTCAAGGGATTACGAAATGTATGATTGCTGAATTCATATACAGAACTTTCTAACAAGATGTCACTAAATGTGATTTACTTCTGCTACTGTCCTGAACTGAAGCTAGGTTAATTTGTATTTTTTTTCTCTACTTATTTTGATTTATCTAGTTCATAACTAGGGTAGTTGTGTGGCACATGAAAATATTTGATTATATTCATGTCTTGCAATTAAACCAGCATAATCATAACTGCTGTTGTCTGAATGTTCATACATTTATTTTGCAGCACCCTTGCAACACAGAGAGTGTATTCTTCGATGCTGTCCTTCACCGTACCGGACATAAGCAGCACGGTTACAAAACTTATGGCTCTGGGAGCTGAGTTGGATGGTCCCATCAAATATGAGATCCATGGAAAAGTATGATACCTGCACCCCACATATGACAGTGCTCGTCCATGGTTTCCTTGCAACATTTCTCATGGCATTATATTTATTTTATGCAGGTTGCAGCCTTACGATGCATCGACGGACACGTGCTTGGTCTTTACGAGCCGGCCTGAAGAACCTATTCTGAAGTGCACGCATTGAGAAGTCATTTTAATCGCCTGCAGATTAGTGATACTACGTACATGAGTTTAGTTTTTGTGGAAACGAGATGTTTTTGGCATGGCAACTGGCATAAAATGGGTGTTTAAGGAAAGGAATTAAGATGTGAGTGTGTTGCTAACTGTTTAACCTCAAATTGCCGGGGCTGGAGCACATTTTTCTCACACCCAGCTTCATCCATGGCACAATCTTTATCTTTTTAGCGGTTCTTCCTACTCAATGATCATGACCGGGCTATTATAAGTGTGGCAGTAACTTTTTTCTCCGTCTATTTCAGTTCTCTAATCCATTGGATGTATATTACGTCACTGTTGCTATAGCTAAATCTGACAAAAAGCTGAATTTGTCTTCACCATGCAATTTGGCTACAGCTCCACAATGTAGCTATTCTAAATTCCTGCACCATGCGGTCCCACCCCGATAAGAATAGCCTTATTTTTTATCTAAGATATGACAACAGAGGACACATGTCACACGCAGGTTGGCTAATCAATTTGGAACCACATTTGGCATCGGAGCACCCTCTTGTTTCGGTTCCCTCTTTTGCTCAATTTGGAACCAGCCCCATAATGTAGGGAACTAGTTTCAAAAGCCAAAAAGCAAATATGGAACCACTTTTGGCTACATAAGGGCACCCACAATGTTGCCATTGCCAAATCTGACATAAAGGTAAATTTGGCTCTCGTATGAAATATAGCAATAGATCTACAATGTAGTGGTTCCAAATATTTATAACGTGGGTCCCACCATCAAACTAAAACAACACATGAAACAAATATAGAACTACCCTCACAATGTAGGGAACTAGTTCCAAAAGCAAAAAGAGAAATTTAGCATCGGAGCAACTACTTGTTCCGGTTCCCAGTTTTCTCAAATTTAGAACCACCTCCACAATGTAGGGAACTAGTTCCAAAAGCCAAAAAGCAAAAATAGAACTACTTTTGGCTATACATTGTGGGTGAGTCTTAGATCTACCAACCTCAAGTATAAACTGTCGTCAAAATAAATAAATAAATAAATGAGAAAAAGGCCAATTTAGTCTATGAACTGGCCACGGTTGAGGGTACTGGTCATGAACTTGCAAAACACAAACCGCAGCCCGGGCACGCTCGCTTAGATAGCGATGGTGGACTTACCCCTGTCCCGCAGTGCCATCGGGGGGCGTTGGTGGCAACAATGGAGGCGTAGTGCATCGTCTCGCGTAGGCGCTGCCATGTGGAGGTTAGTTTCCCTATAGATTTATTTGTTTAGTTTTCCTCCAACGAGGACTGCGAGCGCTGAGCTGTCCAAACTCCAGTGCTACTCGAAGATCAGCGTCGAGGAGTGCCCACGAATGGATGGGAAGCGGAGCCATGTACGGACCGTCGTCTTATCACCTTCTTCGAAAATCTAGCGGATCAGTGTGGCATTTCGAAGAAAGTCAAGGTAGAAATCCATAAACCTTTGCCTCCGCCTCAGCCTCAGGTGGTTTCTTCTAATTCTGATAACTAAGAGTTGCCACCGTCACCATCTAAATGACGAGTGTGGAGCACACTGACTTACCGGCTGCTTTGTGCACGTCAACGAGGTTCTGGATAGGGGCCCTGTGGTCACTGCTAGAACTTCGTTGTCACCGTCTAATGACAAGCAGGACACAATGCGCCTTCATCGCTTCACAACATTGTGGTCGGATTGATGAAAAGTACGCCATGAGGGGGTCCTCGAGGCGTGAAAAAAGGTGGGTGTGATATATACAGTTGTCCAGAACGGTGAGCACACAAATTTACCCAGGTTCAGATCCGACTGCGGTGGCCGGATCCTACTCCTGCTAGAATCCACTAGGTGGCGCGGTAGGTGTGACGGCGCTCGTCCCGACAATGTGCTTGGCGGCGAACACCTTTTTGTTGGTCCATGAATTGGTGGTACCACCGGCGCTTTGGCATAGGACGGTGCACTTTAGTTTGCTTAAGTTAGTTGCAATGGATCCAGTTAGCTGTTACATTTAGTCATTGTTGTAATGGATTCAATAGCACTTTAAATTCAGCGTGCTTAGATTTTGTCAGTCGTAGTGGATGGATTCAATATGTTGTAATGGACGGATTTTAAATTTAGTGAGCAATGTTGTAATGACAATTTGTATATGAAATTCAAAATTGAATTCAGTGTGCAATCTTGGTATGGTGCTAGTAGAAGTTGTGTCTCTTGTTCTTGTTCTTGCTCTTCCCCTTCCTCCCCTTCCTCTGTTGTCGTGTCTTTTATAGAAAGTCTAGTTGTTCTCCAGGTAGCAAGTGTAGTACTTGTTCTTCCATTTAGTAGAATAGCCTTCTTCCATTCAATAGAATAGCTTCTATCCGATGAGCTACATATGAGGATTACTCTAGCATCTCTTATCTAATTATTTATCCCATTTGTAGGAACATGTGCATTGAAGAAGATAGATAATTCAAAGAAATAACATTAGTAATGTGAGGCTAGAAATAAATTTCTAGACTTACTTCATGTGACATTTTGTACACAAGTGTTGATCGCAACTGTGTTGGATTATTTGATGGCACCACATGCTTGGCAATCATGTGCTACACATGTAGAATTGACATGATTAAATACTACAATTAGTACTCGATTCAGGAAAAACCAGGTAAAAAATACCAGAACAAGTAACTTACTCCCATGCTTGAAGAGTCGCCAATATCTCCATTTTCATCAAACAATACAACCATTTTCTTTCTAGACTCATACTCCTTTTCTGCCTCAAGCTACTCCAACTTCTTCATGCTGATTTTTCTTTTCCTTTTACCTGGTGCAGCTTCTTGTTCTGGTGCAAATTCTTCTCGTGTAGCATGAGAAGGTGTAGCCTCTTGCTCTAGTGTAGCATGAGCAGGTGCATCTTCTTGTTCTAGTGCAGCAGCAGCTTTTTCTTGTGTAGTTTCTTCTTCTGCTGGCACATGCGGTTGTGGAGTATTGGGGGACCCATCCTCTGTTCCAACAATGACATCAACTTCATATTGCATTTCTTCGAACTTGGAGCTTTGAATGCTCTTATTGCTGAGGTAGAAATTTTGGAGAGACTCTCAAGCGTCTTTGATGGGCGAGAAGACATGAATATGAGTCATTTTCTCAGGTGGCAAAGATTTTTGGAGAATTCCCAAGGCCATGGCATTGAGTTGATTATCCATCTCCTCCTGAGCCATCAAGTTGTAGGGATCACGTGGCTAGTATACATTATCCACCACTCTTCAAAGATGAAGACTTGAGCTATTAAGATGAGAGCGCATTAAATACCGCCAATTAGCAAAATTAGATGCATCAAGCATAGTAGGTTGGCATTGGTTAGTTTTATGAGGCATTGGGATGGGAATTTGAGGATGATAGATGGGTGGAGGGGAAACATTCCCAAAGGAAGGTCCCTTTTCATTGTCACTTTCCACCCTGGAGGAAGAGACCATGGGAGGAACTTCCACCAGTTTGGTGCTTGCCGATTGAGCATCAAAACAAGTGTGACAATGCATGGGAGCTTCATTCTTGCCAAGATATTGTTCAAATATGGCTTGCATTTCATGACAGAATGACTCTTGCATGGTTTGAATGGAGCCGACATGCTCCTTTCTAGAGATGGGGCTCTCATTGGAAATGATAATGCTTTGGTCCTTATTCTTATTACCATCCCCAATCTCGTCGCCCATAATCTCTTAGGCGGTTAAGACAAACAAAGAGAACCCAGTTCTGAGACCAACTGAAATATTGCTATAAGCGACTAGAGGGGATGAATAGGTGCTACCAAATTTTAATCTCTTTTTCAAAGTTAAGCTTGACACAAAGATAAATTCTCTCGATATGAAACTATGTGAATTTGCATATATGACAATCAAGCATACAAGGATGAGAACAATGATACAAGTGAGTAAAAGGATAGAAATAACCGAGTAGTAGACATGAAGATGTGTGATATGTCGGAAACATATCTATAATTTTTGATGCTCCATGCTTGTTTTATATCATTTGTCTTATATTTTGTCTACACTTTGAGGTATTCTTATATGTTTTCTAGGACTAACCTATTGACAATATGCCATAGTGCCATTTGCTTGTTTTCTTTTATTTTTGGTTCCAGAAAAGGCAGAAAATCAATATTCTCGGAATTGGACGGGACAAAAGCCAATCTTCCTATTTTTCCCGGAGCAACACGGAACCACGAAGCTGAGATGGAGGAGGACACCAGGGTGGTCGCACCCTCCTAGGCACGGGCCAGCCCTGGTGGCGCCCACAGGGGGTGTGGGCCCCCTGGCCCTCCACCGACCTTTCCTCCTTCGCCTATAAGAAGCCCCCGGAGAGAAAACCCTAGATCATCTGGCGAAAATACACGAAAACCTCCATAGCGCCGCCGCCACCGAAGGGGAGATTCGGGGGACAGAAAGTCTCTGTTCCCGCACCCTGCTGGGACGGGGAATTGCCCCCGGAGCCATCTCCATCGATCTCCACCACCATCTCCATCGCCATAGCTGATTTCCATGACGAGGAGGGAGTAGTTCTTCCTTGAGGCTAAGGGCTCTACCGGTAGCTATGTGTCCATCTCTCTCTCTATGCATGATCTTGTTGTGGTCATGAGCTTTGTAATCAAGTAGATCTACCTTGCTACTCAAGTGCTTCAATAGATCTCTGCTCTCCCCATGTGTGTGAAAGTGACAGCATGCACGCCATGGTGGCACTTAGGCTATAGTCTACATAAATACTCATCGTGCTTTAATAGATCTATGTTTCCCCCACGTGTGTGACAGTGACAGCGTGCGCGCCGTGTGTGGCACTTAAGTTAGATTATATATATATTCATGAGTTATATTTGGAGTTGGATGTCTTTATGAAATTGTGATGTTTGTTGGAACCATCTAGCGCTCAAGGTGACAGTGTGGGGTTATCTAGATTAGGGAAGGCCCTACCGTGGATTAGAGTGTCCAACCAGAGAGTAGTTAAGAGTAGTATCATGAAGAGAATATATTTATATGAGAGAGTGTTCACTAGTGAAAGTATGATCCCTAGGCCTTGTTTCTAAGCATTGAAACACCGTTCACAACTAGATCTATTACATGTTTGCTTGCTTCCATCTTTTTGCCTTTAGTCTTTACCTCACCGTCAAGCTCTTTTCTGGCACCGTTACCACTTGTATTTCACTATCTCTTCCCCAAACTAGTGCACCTATACACCTGACAAGTGTATTGAGTGTGTTGGGGACACAAGAGACTTCTTGTATCTTGATTGCAGGGTTGCTTGAGAGGTATACCTTTGACCACTTCCTCCCTGAGTTCGATAAACCTTAGGTAATCCACTTAAGGGAAACTTGCTGCTGTTCTACAAACCTCTGCACTTGGAGGCCCAACAACTGTCTACAAGAATAGAAGTGCGTAGACATCAAGCTATTTTCTGGCGCCGTTGCCGGGGAGGAAAGGTAAAAGGCACTCACACACGTTACCCCACGGCAACATCAAGCCAGAAAGCTATTTTCTGGCGCCTCTGCCGGGGAGGTAAGGTAAAAGGTACTCACATCCTGGTGTGTGAGTGCTCGAAGTTATTTTCTTTAGATTCTACAATTGTGTCTTTTTGTTTCTTGTTTTCACTAGTTAGGCTTAATGGAAAACAACAACAAAATTAGAGACCTTTTTAGTATTTTTCATAAGTTAGAACTTGAGTGGTTTGAAAAGAAAATTAAAAAACCTATGGAACTTTCTTTGCATACTAATAGCAATGTTATTAGTATGAATTTTTTGAACACCATTGTTACTAATGGTATGGAAACGTCTAAGCTTGAGGAAGCTAGTTTTTATGAGAAAGATCTTTTTAGTTCCCCAGCTTTAGGGAAGAAAATTTGCTCTGATGATACTTTATCTCCCATATGTGGTAATTCTAATGATGCTCGTGATATTTTAAAGCCACATACTGAAAGTGTCCCTTTTAAAATACCTATTGAAATTGTTGAACATGTTATGAATAACTGCTATTTTAGAGATGGAACTGTCCATCCTAGTGATCATTTACTCTTTATACATGAATTATGTGAGTTGTTCAAGTGTGCAGGTATTTCAATGGACCAAGTTAAGAGGAAGCTATTCCCTTTCTCACTTAGGGACAAAGCAAGGGAGTGGTATGAGCTACTAGATGATCCTCATCATTTAGAGTGGAAGGAACTTGAATCTCTCTTTTACTCTAAATTTATCCTCCTCATGAAATTCATAAAGATAGGAATTATATTTATAATTTTCACCCTCATGATGGAGAAAGTATTGCCCAACCTTGGGGAAGATTGAAGTCACTAATGCTCAAATGTCCCATTCATGAGCTCCCCGGTAATATTATTATCAATAAATTTTATGCAAGGCTTTTAGGACATTACAAGGACTATCTAGATGCCTGTTTAGAGGGATCCTTCACAAGTAAGGGGGTCAAAGCTAAGTGCGTACTTCTTGAAACAATTCAAATCAATACTGAAGATTGGGATAATGACAAAGGTAAAGAACCAGGTATAAACTATGAGTATGATTGCATTAAGTTTTTCGCTGAAACTACTAATTTTCAAGAGCTTAGTGCTAAATATGGTCTTGATCCTCAAATTCTTGTTAGATATTATAGAGCCTTTGCTTCCCATATTAATGCTCCTAAAAAAAATCGGACATGTATCATGAACCTTTTAAAGACACTTGTATGGAAAATGAAAATGTTATTAATGATTGCAATAAACATGCTCAAACTTTTGAAAGTACTATTTCTTATAAGCATGATAATTTTTGTGGTATGCATAGACCTTGTGAGAAGAATCAAATAGAAGAAGAATATTGTGTCACCCACTGGAATGAAAAAACCAGAACATGGTATAAGGCTCTAAATGATCTTGGTAAAAAAAATTGTGCCCTCTACCCTTTTATTTGTGAACTCTCCTATGAAGTGGGTCATTTCAATTTTCAATGCTCAGGCCATAATAATAACCTTTCTAATCCAATGAGTACTGCAAGTTTGTATTGTGATAATGTGATCACTGATAATTAACATGATGAACTTACATTGTTTTTGGGGTGTGAAGAGTTATCAAGAAAAACTTCTTTGGTAGACATGAGAGCTTTTGGTATGAATTGCGTCCTGCATGGGTGTCATCTTTATTGTGTTGATAATTTCCCGTGAATACTTACATACAAAATCTTATAAAAGATGAAATTTTACCAAAATATGACAGGACTGATATGAGTTTTGTTCTTATTAATGAAAAGGAGGAATCCTCCAAAGTTTCTTCTATTGTCTCTAACAATAAACCAGGGTATGTGGAGAAGCTTCCTTTCAAGCCTCTCCCTCCTAAAGAGGAGAAGAAGAAGAGGAGTAAAAGGAGATAGGTGATACGTCCAAAACGTATCTACTTTCCCGAACACTTTTGCTATTGTTTCTCCTCTAAACTTGTGTGATTTGGATACAACTAACACGGACTGACGCTGTTTTCAGCAGAATTACCTTGGTGTCTTGTTTTTGCAGAAAATCAACTATCGAGAAAGATTCGGAAAATATGCAAAAAATTATATTTCACCAGAAGACTCACGGAGCCAAAAGACGAGACAGAGAAGGGGCCTGGGGGCCCACACCCCTGAAAGGCGCGGGCCCACCTCTGGCCGCACCTAGGGGTGCAGCCACCCCAGGCACCCCCTCGGCCTCCCTCTGCGCCTATAAGTTGCCTTTCGACCTAAAAACTGAGGGGGGTTCGATAGTTTTCTAGAAAGAGTTCCGCTCCGCCGCCGCCACCGGAAACGAAGATTCAGATCCAGAAACTCCGTTCTGGCACCATGTCGGGACGGGGAATTTGGAGAGGATCATCGCCATCGTCATCACTAACACATCTCCATCAACCACCGATGTTTCCCTCATCCATGAGTGAGTAAACCCCTGCTATAGGCTTGGGGATGGTAGGGATTGGATGAGTTCTATCATGTAATCGAATAAGATCTATTAGGGCATAGTGCCTAGTATCTCTATTAGTGCTATTTGACTTTGTTGCAACTTGTTATACTTAATGCTTGTCACTAGGGCCCGAGTGCCATGATCTCAGATCTGAACTTATTATTGAATCATTATGATAGTATTGTTTGTGATCTTATCTGCAAGTTGTGTACACATATCATTGTCCGGATCCAAAGGCCCCAAAGTGACAATAATTGGGATAACCGGAGGGGATGACTATGGTGTGAGGATCACATGTTTTCATGGAGTGTTAATGTTTTGCTCCAGTGCTCTATTAAAAGGAGCACTTTAATTGTCAGTAGTTCCCTAGAGGCCCCGCTGCCACGGGCTAGCTGGACAGAAGATGTTGTGCAAGTTCTCATTGCGAGCATGTATGACTATATATGGAGCACATGCCTAGGATTGTTTAGCACTTGGATGTTTGTTATTATTTATCTGCAATGCCCTAGATCTTGAAGTTACATGTTTAGACTCGTCCATGCAACGCTCGTCCATCCATCCCTATGCCTACCGCACTCGAATCCCACTGTTTACTATTACTGTTACTGTTACTACTGCTCATGTTTCACTGTTGTTGTTGCTTTGTTGTTGCTACTATCAAACTATTGCTACTGATAAACTTCTGTGAGCAATAACTATTTCCAGGTGCAGCTATATTGACAACTCGGTTGTTAAGGCTTGCAAGTATTCTTTGGCTCCCCTTGTGTCGAATCAATAAATTGGGTAATACTACTCGCGAAGACTGTTGCGATCCCCTACACTTGTGGGTCATCAAGACTATTTTCTGGCGCCGTTGTCGGGGAGCATAGCTTTATTTGTAAGTTCACTTGGATCTATTATTGTTCACTGCTATTCCTTTCATCATGGGGAAGTCTCGTGATGGAAAGTTCCCTATTTTACCATCCACTACAAGAAGAGGTACAGTCCTAAATACCTCGGTTGCTCTTGATTCACCGTCTGTTATAAGTAAGCTTGTCACACCACCACCACATACTGATGCTACACACACTGCTACTACTGCTAAATCTGAAACTGCTTTTGATGCTCATGATGTTACTTCTGCTGTGCTTGATGCGAGTGGTTCATTAGGTCCTTTTCTAGATGCTACTATGGCTAGTCTAGGAAATACTGAAACTCCTAGTGAAGACACTGTTACACCTGTTAGCTCACCTGAGTCTAGTGAGAGTTATGATATTAATGATGGTTACATTGAGTTCACTGATGAATTTTTTGAAGAGTGCTGAAACACACATGGTACTAGTGCTATTAAGAGTCTCCTTGCTAGATGCACCATTATGCCTAAACTATCCTCTGATCCTAACTTTGCCACCTCTCCCATAGATATTAAAGATAAAAACTATGATTTCTCTCTTGTTTTATCTTATTTAGATATTGTTGAGAAAGAACCTTTTTGTGGGACTGAAAATGAGAGTGTTTGTGGCTCATATGAATGATATTTCTACTATGAGTGCTTTATTCTCGGATGATTTTAAGATGTGCAAGTACTTTGTTACTAAGATCTTCCCCTTTTCACTAAAAGGAGAAGCTAGGGCTTGGTTTAATAGATTACCTCCTGGTTCCATTGATAGCCCTGATTGCTTGATTGCTTCTTTCTTCCAAAAATATTTTCCTCCCAGTGCTAGACATGCTGCTTTGCAGAGACTTTTTGATTTTAAACAGGGAGAAGAAGAGAAATTGCCTGAGTCATGGACAAGGTTCTATGCCTTGATTCATGCACATCCTAGATGTCCATTACCTAAGAATGAGATTCTTGATATTTATTATAATGGACTAACTGATGATTCTAGGACATACCTAGATAGCTTTGCTGATTGTGTTTTCAGGAAAAGAACTCCTACAGATACTGAAGAATTAATGGCTAAGATAAGCAAGAATTATGATGATTGGACTTCAAATGAGCTAAATACACCTGAGCCTATTACTCCTGCACCAATTGTGCCTGAACCAGTTCCAACACCAACACCAAATAAGAGGGGAATTATTGCATTAAATGATGAAGTAATGAAGGAAGCTAAGAAATGTCTAAAGGAGAAAGGTATTAGAGCTGAAGATGTGAAGAATCTACCTCCTATAGAAGAATTATGTGAGCCAATTCCCCACTCATCTATTATTGAGGTACACTCTCTCCACTTTAATGAAGGTGATATTCCCTATGGTAAGCCTCTTGGTCAATGCTTAGAGGAACTTGACACATTTATTGTTAAACAAGGTAATTTTAATAAACAAGTTCAGAATCATTTATTGGAAAACTCTAGAGCTATCCATGAGTTGAAAGATATTGTGGAAAGAACTTCTAATGATATTAAAATGCTTTGTAAACAATTTCAAATGGTTCAAACCCAACTTGATCAACTTGATAAGGTACAAAAGGATATGCTAGTTAATGCCTCGGGAAATAAACATGCTTATGGAATTAGAACTAGGAGCGGTATAGCTACTCAAGATCCTTTATATCCTGAAGGAAACCCTAAAAGAATTGATCAGGACTCTCAACAAGGTGAAATTAGTGGTATTCCTCGTAAGAGAAAGAAAAATAAACATAAGATAGTTAAGGAACCACTTGAACCTGCTGTAGATCCTAATAGTATATCTGTCTCTGATGTTGAAACTGAGACTGGTAATAATAATGATGCTCCTGATAAGGAGGAGGTTGAGGAAGAACCTGAGAAGCACACTAAGAACACTAGGTACACTAAGGAAGATTTTATTGCTAAGAAACATGGTAGTGAGAGAGAACCTTGGGTGCAGAAACCTATGCCTTTTCCAGGTAAGAAACTCAAGTCAAAGGAGGAAGAACACTACAACAAGTTTTGTGAGTGGATGAAACCTTTATTTTTGCAAATTCCTTTGACTGATACTATTAAGTTGTCTCCTTATTCAAAGTATATCAAGGATATTTTCTCTAATAAAAGGAAGATTCCTAATGAGGAGATTCCTACTTTGCTTGCCAAGTACTCCTTCAATGGTAAGGTTCCAAAGAAACTTGGTGATCCAGGTATACCAACTATTCCTTGCTCTATTAAGAATAATTATGTTAGAACTATTTTATGTGATTTGGGAGCTGGAGTTAGTGTTATGCCTTTTTCTCTCTACAAGAGACTCCAGCTAGAAAAGTTGATACCAACTAATATATCTTTGCAAATGGCTGATAAGTTAACTACTATTCCTGTTGGTATATGTGAGGATGTTCCTGTTCAAGTAGCTCATAATTGCTTGGTTTTGACTAATTTTGTTGTGCTTGAAATGCCCGAAGATGATAATATGTCTATTATTCTTGGGAGACCTTTTCTTAATACTGTAGGTGTTGTCATTAATTGCAATCAAGGAAAAGTAACATTCAATATTGATGACAAAGAGCATATTGTTTATCTCCCCAAGAAGGTTGTTAGAAGCTATTGCTTGAATTCCATTGAAAATATTGAGAGCATCAAGGTTGGAGAAATATATTGTCCCATTCCACAAGGAAATTTTGAAACTATTATGATTGGGACTATTGCTATCAAGTATGAGGTAACATAATCACCTTGTGGAATGCAAAGTTTTGTTTTATATAAGATTGTTTTGGTAATAAGACTTGATCAACCTTGTTAACAAAAGGATTTTAATGAACAAAATAATGTTTTCACTATGGTTATACTTGCTTTCTTTTACTTTTCTCCTTCCTAGTCTTTGCCTTGTTTTTGCTAGCTTTGGTTTTGTTAGTTGTTTGCTTGTTAGTTTGTCTTAGAGCTCATGTAGTTCGGCTTTTGGTTTTCTTTTGCTTCTTCTAAAAAAATTGTTTCTGTGAGAAAATCAATTTTCATACCCTGAAAATTGGCCAAAAATAAAGTTTCCCGAAAAATCCCAGAAAATTCAAAATAAATTTTTCCTCGAAAAAGGGGCAGAGGGACACCTGAATTGACCCAGGGAGCCACCCCAAGCCACCACACCCATGGTAGGCGCGACCTACCTATGGGTGGCGCCTAGGGGGGTCTGGCCCACCTGGGCCCCTTCAAGGTGCCCCCTCACAGCCATCTTCTTTCTCTCTCCGGAAAAACACCGGAAAACTTGCTCAATCTCGAGTTCTTGTTGTTCTTGCTCGCGATTTTCGATCTCCTTGCTCAGCCCATCTTTGCTGCTGATTTTTGGAGGGATTGCTCCTTGGTATGTGCCTCCTCCACTTGTCCAATTAGATTTGTGATTGGTAGATTGTATCTTGAGTATTTTGCTGCTATAGGTGACAGGTTGTTTGAGCTTGCATTCTTGTTCTATGCTTAGATATTTCATTTTGATGCATGTGTAGCCCTCTAGCAAGTTCCTAAAGTAGTTTCTCATCACTTATCAACTTAGAAATCACTTGGTTTGATGCTTGTCTAAAATTTCAGAAAAGAGAGGTCATGGACCACCACACATTTGGTGAAATATTTGAGGGTGATGCACCTAGAAGGGAAAGGCTTCCAAGATCATCCACCAGTGTCAAGCCCTCATACAATGAGGATCTCATCACTCCGCGATTTGGTGACGATGGAGATGAGGGGGATGCGCATCCCTCCGCCTTTCCTTGCCAAACCTTCTTGCGGGCTGCTGGGATCTTGATGATTTTATGACCTTGGTTCGGAGGGCTGGTCTAACAAGTCTTATGCAGGATGAGAGCGTGCAATATGCTACGCTCACTAAAACATTTGTGGAGAGCTTCTCCTTCACTAACAGTTTGTTCCATCCAGATGTTTCTTTCAAAGTTTATGGCAGGTCTTACCATATGACATTGAAGAAATTTTGTGAAGCTCTAGGACTTGGTACATCTGGGTCAGCAAAGAAGATTCCAGCTCAACCCGCTGATTTGTTGGAGCTTTACTGCGGAATAACCAACGATGATAACTATAGAGCTCAACGGGGAAAGATAAAAAACATTCAGCTTCCAACCATCAGGTACTTCACTTATTATCTTGCCACTAGTGTTCTTGGTAGGGAGAACCCTAGTAATATTTCTAGTTATCATTTGGCTTTCTTAGCTACTGCGCTCAACAATGAAACCAAGTATAATCTTGGTTCTCTCATTGCTCGTCGCTTAACAGCTAAGGGACCCATTTATGGGGGAATTATTGCTACGCGTGTTGCTGCTGCCTTGGACATTGCTGTTGATCCAAATGATACAGTATTGGCTCCTAAGAGGCTTGATCTTGCTGCCATGAAGGCGCATCGCTTTGTCACCACTAGCTCTACCCTTGAGAACTTGGTTTATAGAATGCTTTTTATTGACGGGGAAGAGAGAGATCCCTCTCCCCTAAACCACTTTGTTCAGTATTTCTCAGGGACCTTTGTCACGCTCCAAGGTGGAGATGGATGAGATTCTGTGCTCTCTTGCCTTCCATGGGCACTATCAGGAGGAAGCGCCCTCTTACGACCCCGCGGTACACTACACAGGGGAGCCCTCGAGCCAGTACCAGGACGAGGGAGCCTCCTCGTCATACTATGGAGGTGCACCTACTTGGGCATCATGGGATTGAGCCCCACTTAGGACAAAAGACTAAGCTTGGGGGAGGTATACCGACATCACACTCATCTATATATCATGTTCGGTCGGTTCTTTGTATATCCATTGTTTCGCTTTCTTTTTGGTTCTTGTTGCTTCTTTCTCAAAAACACAAAAATACCAAAAATATTTTCGTTGTTTCTCTTGGTTTGTTTCTTTGTTTCTTTGCTTTGGTTTGCCTTAAAAGAAAAAATCCAAAAAGATTTTGCTTTGCTTGGTTTGTTTTTGCTTTGCTTGTTTTTTCTTCGTTTGCTTTCTTTAAAAAATTCGAAAACACCAAAAATATTTGTTCTTCTTCTTTGATTTTGTGAGTTCTTTGCAGTGTTCATCCATCCTCAGTGGATTTTGGGTTTCATGTTATTATTCAAGTCACACAAGTGAAGGGAAATAATGAATATTAAGACAACTTGAGGAGTGGTAAGAGGCTGGTAATGAACTCTATTTGTTTTATTTTTGTACATATACTCATCATTGTAAGCATGCTTAGTCTGTTCATGGTAAGGAGTGTGTTACTGATGGATGCTTAGTAGTTTTTGCTTGTCTATGATTAGCTTCAGCATGCTAATAGTTTGTAGCATGTCATATGAATGTTTTCTTGCATTGTTTTGTTCATATTTTGGTATGAAATTGTGGTATCCTCCTCCGGAAGTTCCATGTGAATCGACTTGGCACATGCTCACGCATGCATATGACTAAACAATAGTCAGTAGCCTCGATGATTAATTTTGCCTCAGAGTTCTTGTATAACTTTCATACCATAATTAGTCATGTTTTGTTGCAAGCATAATTATGACAATTATTGCTCTCTCGTTTGTCGCTCCCTCTCTTTTGCTAGCCTTCACTTGCACTGAGTATGCGCTATACATGTGCTTCCAACTCCCCAAAACCAATATTTCCAGTTGTGTCCACCATACCTACATATTAGCATCGTTTGCTATTTCAGTGCATATTCTATATGCCTTGTTTTCTTCCAAATAAAATGTTTGTCTGTTTTGAGAAAGTTAGTTAGTAAAGCTCTCACGAACTTGATGGCACACTTTATTCCTTGCACTTAATAATCCTGAACCATCGTGACTTGTCCATGAAAGTTATATGCTTACAAATTATATGCTGGGAGTCAGCAGAACCGTGCCATCACGGGGAACGCTTTCAACACTTTTTCGATATCCTATCCAGTTGATACTTTTCTCTTTTTTATGGATGTCGACGATGTGAAATAAAAGGGGAGCTTGTGAGTTCATGGAGTCTATACATTGTGTTAGAGAAACGCCTAGACCGCTAGCCTAAGACATGCTTAATCATGGTGGAAACTTGCAGCATCACCATAATGAGCATTCTATGAAGCATCCCTAATAAAAAGCTATGCACATAGTAAATAAAAAGATCATTGAGATGCTCATTGTCTGCTTGCCTTGTCATTTTGATCACGGGATAGCTCCTGTATCATGTGCAAGGGGTACCCCGTTGGCGGTTCTCTATGATACGCGTGTATTTACAATGACAAGAACTTACAAGTGACCAAAGTTGAGTAGCATGCGGAGCGGCCCTCGTACTCAAGGGACTTGGAATTTTCAGCCTATGGTCTGTCAAGCATATGATTCAGAGTGGACCTCACTTTCACCTTAACCACCCTATGATAGGGGCAATGAGATCTCAAAGCTATTGAGTACCTCCCTTTCAGCATTAGGAAGACTTTCAAACTTTTCAAAACATTTTCACTTCCTTATTGAGTCACCACTTATTCTATGAGCACCTTCTTGAGGGCATAATTGTCATTCTTGTGTTTGTTCCAAAACTTGGTTAATTATGTCATGACTTTGATGCTTGTATCTCTGATATCTTTACTTCTAGTCTTCACTTGAACTTCAGAGGTGCCCTGGCATTTATATTGTGCTCTACAAACAAAGGCAAGCGAGATACCACTCTATCATACCTTACTATGAGCATTGCAAGAGCATTGCAATGTTTCTTATGTTTATGTTCCATGCTACTTATTATTGTTGAGTTGGTTTCTCTTCATAGCTTGCAATGACTATTGAGTAGACTTAGTTGCATACTTCTTATTATGAATGGTTTAAGCATCTACTCCTGTGCTGAGAATATATACATCATATGAAGCAAATGTGTTCGTGAAAGTTCTTTTATCGCACTCAGTTTTCAACTGAATTGCTTGAGGACAAGCAATAAGCTAAGCTTGGGGGGAGTTGATACGTCCAAAAAGTATCTACTTTCCCGAACACTTTTGCTATTGTTTCTTCTCTAAACTTGTGTGATTTGAATACAACTAACACGGACTGACGCTGTTTTCAGCAGAATTACCTTGATGTCTTGTTTTTGTGCAGAAAATCAACTATTAGAAAAAATCCCGAAAAATATGCAAAAAATATATATTTCACCAGAAGACCCACGGAGCCAAAAGACGAGACTGAGAAGGGGCCTGGGGGGCCCACACCCCTGCCAGGCGCGGGCCCACCTCTGGCCGCGCCTAGGGGTGTGCAGCCACCCCAGGAACCCCCTCGGCCTCCCTCTGCGCCTATAAGTTGCCTTTCAACCTAAAAACCGAGGGGGATTCGATAGTTTTCCAGAAAGAGTTCCGCTCCGCCACCACCACCAGAAACCAAGATTCGGATCCAGAAACTCCGTTCTGGCACCCTGCCGGGATGGGGAATTTGGAGAGGATCATCGCCATCGTCATCACCAACGCATCTCCATCAACCACCGATGTTTCCCTCATCCATGAGTGAGTAATACCCCACTGTAGGCTTGGTGATGGTAGGGATTGATGAGTTCTATCATATAATCGAATAATATGTGATAGGGCATAGTGCCTAGTATCTCTATTAGTGCTATTTGACTTTGTTACGACTTGTTGTGCTTAATGCTTGTCACTAGGGCCCGACTGCCATGATCTCAGATCTGAACTTATTTTTAAATCATTATGATGGTATTTTTTGTGATCTTATCTGCAAGTTGTGTACACATATCATTGTCCAGATCCAAAGGCCCCAAAGTGACAATAATTGGGACAACCGGAGGGGATGGCTGTGGTGTGAGGATCACATGTGTTCACGGAGTGTAAATGTTTTGCTCCGGTACTCTATTAAAAGGAGCACCTTAATTGCCAGGAGTTCCCTAGAGGCCCCGGTGCCACGGGCTGGCCGGCTAGAAGATGTTGTGCAAGTTTTCATTACGAGCACGTATGACTATATATGGAGCACATGCCTAGGATTGTTTAGTACTTGGATGCTTGTTATTATTTATTTGCAATGCCCTAGATCTTGAAGTTACATGTTTAGACTCATCCATGCAACGCCCGTCCATCCATCCCTATGCATACCACACTCGAATCCCACTGTTTACTATTACTGTTACTATTGCTCCTGTTTCACTGTTGTTGTTGCTACTATCAAACTGTTGCTACTGATAAACTTTTGTGAGCAAGAACTATTTCCAGGTGCAGCTGAATTGACAACTCAGTTGTTAAGGCCTGCAAGTATTCTTTAACTCCCCTTGTGTTGAATCAATAAATTGGGTAATACTACTCGTGAAGACTGTTGCGATCCCCTACACTTGTGGGTCATCAAGAGGAAACAGTATCTTCCTCTAAGCATGTTGCTCCTATCATAGTTTTTGCTGATGAGTCTGAACTAGATGATGTTCCTATGCCTTTTACCTATAGTAGTGATCATGATTGGGAAAAGCACACCACTTTTGATATTGAAAATCTCTTTCGTACCAATTCTGAAAATGATGATATTAATAGTTGTTGTGCTATTAGTGCTATCCATGTTCCTTCCAATGATGATATGTTTACAAATGAACACACTTGGGAAGATAGCTATTCTATTAATTATGATGATACCAAACCTCCAATATATGATGATTACAATGATGAGTATGATATTTTCAGTCCACCTACTATTGAGGAGAAAATTTATTGTGATTACAATATGCCTCATATATTTGATGACTATGGTGATGAGAATAATAATGATAGCTATTTTGTTGAATTTTCTTCCACTACAATTAATAAGAATGACTATGCTTATGTGGAGAGTAATAATTATTTTATGCATGTAGCTCATGATAAGAATGTTCTATGTGATAGTTATATTGTTTATTTTATTCATGATGCTACTGAAAGTTATTATAAGAGAGGGAAACATGGTCTTATGTATCTCAAAAATATCAAGTTTCCCCTCTTTATGTTGAAAATCTTGAAGTTGCACTTGTTTTGCTTTTCTATGCTTGTTGCTTTGTGCTTTCATGACTTATTTCTTTACAAGATTCCTATGCATAGAAAGTGGGTTACACTTAAATGTGTTCTGAATTTGCTTCTTGATGCTCTCTTTTACTTCAATTCATATTTCTTATGTGACCATCTTCTCAAACTATCAAGCCTAACTTAAAGACGTTAAAGATAAGTACTTATTGGGAGATAACCTAAGAGTTTTCTTGAGTCTTAGAAGTTATTACTTTAGTAATGACCTCTTCTTATCATTTTTATTTGCTTTTTGTGCCAAGAATAACCTCTAATGAGAGGGAAGTAAGATTTGGGGAGTTGCTGTCCCGAAACAGATTTTTATGATCCACCGTAAAAATTCGTGAGGAATCTCTATAAGTCGGATTGAGCTGATATTTTGCGAACAAATCCCCCAGTATGTTAGCTAACTTTCATTAGTTCAGAACTTTTTGATTTGAGCAACATAAGGTCTTAAGAAAAAATCGGTTTATACCTGCTAGTCTGTTTTAACAGATTTCTGCCATTATTTGCATTTGCTTCTTATTGATTCCTTTTTGGGTTCTCTTTGGAAAATTGAAATTTTTGAGGGATTTTTTTTGGGGATATGCTATATGGGTAGCCTCATAGCATGTCTCTAATCCGACTAGCCCGGGTGGCCCATAGTCGGTAGCATGGCCTATGGCCTGCTGGGCGGCCCAGTTAGGTGGATCCAGAAGGGAGTCCCATGCCGGATAAAGGAAGGCTACGTTGGAGTCACCAGCGTACCCGGAGCCTTGGAGTACAAGATACACAAGACTAGTGATAGACGGTGTAGGACTCTGTAACCTGTCCGACTAGGACTTTCCCCTGTAACCCTAGGATCTGACGACTATATAAGTCGGACCTATGGGAGCCTTTAGGGCACAACCTAGTATCGTTTTACATACACCTCGCACAGCGAACCTATCTCTGTAACTCGGCGTATTGCCATTATAGTGATTTATAGCAGGAGTAGGATTCCGCCACCGTCGTGGGATCTGAACCTGGGTAAGCTGTGTTACCTCGTACCCGTCAACCATCCGCCTTACCCCACGTCTCTAAACACGCACTGTGAGGACCCCTCCATGGCGTACTCATCGACAATACCACGACAGTTGGCGCCCACCTTGGGGCAAGAGGCGCTTCAGGCTCTTCAGCGGGCGAGGACCAAGATCTTTGCGGGAATCGGCGAGACCGTAGCCATCGGCCGCGTTCTCTTCTCCGGCAACGTTCCAATCGTCCCACCTGACGAGTTCTGGATCCCGGCGAAGACGAACCCTACGCGGTGTTCGATCGTTCCTATCGGAGACATCCACCTCTTCATCGGCGAAAGCGACTCGGGCACTAGTTCCCTGGGAGTCGGAGGAGCATCAAGACCCGCACGGACCGCCTACGGGCAGGATACATTCGCGGAAGGATCGATATCGGATCTCTCTTCGGAGTTTGCCGGCAAAGATCGGAAAGCATCAAGACCCGCACGGACCGCCTACGGGCAGGATACGTTCATGGAAGGATCGATGCCGGATCTCTCTTCGGAGTTTGCCGGCAAAGATCGGAAAGCATCAAGACCCGCACGGACCGCCTACGGGCAGGATACGTTCGCGGAAGGATCGATGTCGGATCTCTCTTCGGAGTTTGCCGGCAAAGATCGGAAAACATCAAGACCCGCACGGACCGCCTACGGGCAGGATACGTTCGCGGAAGGATCGATGCTGGATCTCTCTTTGGAGTTTGCCGGCAAAGATCGGAAAAATCCAAGGCCCACCCAAACAGCCCTTGTGCAGGATATAAAGGTGGAAGATCACTGCAAATCCGCCGGCTTCGTCCGCGCGTCTGGACAGCAGAGATCCAAGTTCGTCGGCGTGGTTACCATCTTCGATCCGCACGCTATGCTCGTAGAGAAGGCGAAAACCCCCGCGACTACCTCGCCAGATGGCTCCGTATACGGAGCAACCTGGCCAACTACCCCAATGATGATGCCATCTATCACTCTGTGGAAGGACTGGACCATGGCACGCTTCTCCGACATTCTCTAAGGCGGCAGCAGGCGTCAGGCCGACTTACCTTCGAAGGCATGGTGAACACCGTCAACAACTACGCGGAGGCCGAAGCGGCAACTCAGACAGCGCTTGCGCTCATCGACAGAGCCCCTCCGATTCAGCCACCACCACCGCCTCTGGCCGCCATCGTCGTAGCAGCGCCACCACCTCCAGTCATCGTCGAGGCCGTTGCACCTCCACCGCCCATCATCGAGGAAATCCTAGCACCCTCTGACTCTGTCATTGACGCACTTTATGCTGATTTCAGTGCAAATTCAGAGGAGATAGACTTCAGTCCAGAAGAGCTAGACTCCGCTATGCAGGAGATGGAGGAGGAGTACTCACGCGACGAGCAAGCTAACAACACCGTCATGTCTCGAGGGATGTTCGTCACCATTGGGACTGCGATGGACGAAGATCAACCCGGGCAAGCTCCGCCTACCGCGCTGGAAAAGGGGAAGGGGCCACTTATTGCTGCTGACGATGATCGCGCAAAGGTCATGCCTCCTCCGCCTAACCCAGCGCAGCATCCGCAGGAACTCGGCACCGGCCCGAGCAACAACACCACCGCAAACTTGCCGCCTCCAGCATCCACGTCGGCAGCAACCCATGTTACTCCAGCTGATAGAGTAATGTACGGCAATCTCCTCATCGAGCCACTAACCGTCGCTCATATCCGGAACGTGACTCAGCTTGACGAGAAGCACCGAATTCTTTGGAGGAAGCGCATCATCAGAGCAAGGCGCTAAACTAGATCGCGATCTGGTCAACGCGCAGAAGTCCATAGAGAAGGCTAGAGCAATGGAGGCCGAGTACAAGACCCTGCTACAGCAGCAAAAGGCTAAGAAAGCTCCGGCTTGCATCATCAACGATCCTGGTGTACGGCGCAAACTAGGATGGGCTCCCTCGAAGCCGGCACAGGCCAAGCCATACATTGATAGTGAAGGCAAGCAGGTGATGCCCACCCCACTCCTTAACCTCGCCGTCGCCAAGACCCTTCTGGAGCAGGATAGATCGCCTGAGGCAGTAGAACAGGTCTACGACCTAGTGGCCAAGGTGGTAAAGCAGTAGGAAAAGGCCACCTCTCAGAGGCTTGAGTCTGACCCAGCGCTCTGCCGATCTAGCCAGTATAAACCGACAAGGGACAGATCTCCTCAGGACGTCAAATCATAGACGGGTTCATTAGAACGAAGATGGAGGGATGCGCGCAACAGGAAGGACGCTATCCCCATATCCTTCGACCACGGAGAAAAAGCCCGACCTCGCTGCCCATCGCCACCGCCCTGATCCCCTCGACGTCAGGAAGATTACAAGGCTCACCATCGTACGGATATGCCCCCTCCAAAGCAGTGTGGCATCGTCATCCGCGACAACGCGGCACAGACCCGTCATGATGAAGAGCGTCACCAAGGACACAAGAGCAGATCACACCATGATCCTCCGCGTCCGACAAGCAACCGCGACAGGCGTGAGGCGTCGCAGGAGGGTAACAGCAGGAAAGCTAATCCACCGCCACCTCTGCCTCCGTCGCCACCAAGCAGTCACCATGACGGAAGAGGCCCGCGTCATTCATGCAGCCCGTCCCCTGTTGACAACAAGAAGAAGAACCCGGAGCCGTACGACGCACGTTCGTGGATCGATAAGATCCACGAGGCCCGGGAAGGACCATACCTGGGACCACGTTGTTTTGGACCTGCAATACGGTCCGCAACTTACCCCAAAGGTTTCCGGATTGACAAAACCATCAAACCCTATGACAGCACCGCCAAGCCCGCCACATGGTTGCAGGACTACGGTAACGCGGTGGAGATTGCCGGAGGCAACCCCAACGTTGCCGTCAAGTACCTCCCGTTAATGTTGGCGGGGACGGCCCGTCAATGGATCGACGACTTGCCGGAAAAATCTATCTACAATTGGCTGGATATGCAAGAAGCATTCACCAAGAACTTTGAGGGTACATACAGGCGTCCCTGCATTGTGGGCGATCTACAGCGGTGCGTGCAAGAGAAAGACGAGACATCTCGCGCCTACCTCTCCCGCTGGCTGGACATGAAGAATTCCTGCGCAGGAGTGCACGCACAGACCGCCATGGCCGCCTTCATCGATGGGTTGGAAAGGGGCATGTTGCTCCGACATAAGCTGAAGCGCTTGCAGGACAATCATCATCTTGACTTGAATCAGATGATTCAATTAGCTAGTGAGTTCGCAGCAGCCGGCGACGACGCTCGTGGCTCTTTGCTGGCAACGGCCGTTCCAACTCGAGCTCGGAGGAACAGCAGTACAAAGCGGAAAACCGCTCCAAAAGAAAAGCAATCTACCGACATGGTCACTATGACTTTTGCAGGACGAGGAGAAGGTGGACAACGTGGCCGAGGAAGGGGAGCAGGCCGCGGGCAGCAGCGAGGAAGTGAAACCAACTCGGCGCCGCTCCGTGTTCCCCAAACCTACGAAGAGTACCGCGATATGTCGTGCCTCGTACACCTCGAAGCCAATGGCAAGGCCACCCATACCAATCGACACTGCAAGTTCGTCAACAACCTCAAGGAAGACCTGGAGTCCGGCTACAAGCGAAGTCGAAAGAACAGACCACGAGGCAAGGGCAAGGGGAATAAGAAGGAGGAGGAGTCCAAGGATTCAAGTGACATGGACGAGGACGTTGACCCAAAGCACGCCGCCAAGAGCGACGACAAGGGCAAGAACCCCTTCGCGAAGAAGGCCCTAGTCTACCACACTTTCCTTGGCACCCCCACCGTCCGACAATAGAAGACTTCTCTAAGAATCTTGATGGCCACTCTCCCCCCAGTTCCCCAGTACCTACGCTGGTCGGAGGTTCCAATAACTTGGGACAGGACGGACCACCCAGACCTTGTGCCCACAGAGAACCAATACGCCATGGTCATCAACCCATTGATTGACGACATAGAGTTCACCAAGTGCATGGTGGATAGTGGAAGCATCATCAACATCATGTACCTGGATACACTGCAGAAGATGAACTTGACAGAGGAAAACCTAAGGCGGACCAACACCGTATTCCATGGCATAGTTCCTGGTCGGGAGGCTCGGTCCCTTGGGTGCATCACACTTCAGGTAGCCTTTGGCGACGTTAATAATTACCGCCAAGAGCGCATGACCTTCGAGGTGGTCCCCTTCAAGAGCGTGTACCACGTCATATTTGGCCGCGACATATTCCACATGTTCATGGCCAAGCCATGCTTTGTCTACAACAAGCTCAAGATACCCGGACCAAACGGTGTCATCACCGTATCCGGAAGCTTTACCAAGGCAAGGGACTGCGAGATCAACGAAGCAGCCGTTGCAGAAGCTATCCTCTACAGCGAAGAGTTCAAGGAGATCCAGAGCAAGGTTGATGACTCAGAGATGTTCGCGTCGAAGAAGCAAATCTCCGACTCCGCTCCTGCGTTCAAAGCCGCCATTGAGACCAAGCCGGTGGAACTTGTGGTAGGCGATGCCTCCAAGACCGTCTCCATTGGGACAAGCCTGGATCCCAAATAGGAAAGCGCGCTCGTCGAATTCCTCCGTGAGAATAGGGACATCTTTGCCTGGCAACCTGCCGACATGAAAGGTGTACCTAGGGAACTCGCCGAGCACAGCTTAAACATAGATCCAAAATGCAAACCAGTGAAACAACCTCTACGACGCTTCGGAGATGAGAAGAGACGCGCCATTGGCAAAGAGATAGCTAGGTTACTTAAGGCTGGGTTTATCCGAGAAGTCCTTCACACCCGATGGGTGGCCAATCCTGTACTTGTCCCCAAAAAGGGAACCAATGAATTAAGAATGTGCGTTGATTACACCGGCTTGAACAAAGCATGTCCCAAAGATCCGTTAGCTCTGCCTCGCATTGACCAAGTCATTGACTCGACGGCTGGCTCGGAACTTTTGTGTTTTCTCGATGCATACTCAGGATACCACCAGATCAAGATGAGGTAGTCGGAACAATTGGCCACTTCGTTCACTACCCCTTACGGCACGTTCTGCTACGTCATAATGCCCTTTGGGATGAAAAACGCAGGTGCTACCTACCAGCAGACAATGCAACGTTGCCTTCACGACCAAATTGGTCGGAACGTTCATGCCTATGTGGACGATATCGCGGTGATGTCTAAAAAATCAAACGATTTAATCTCCGACTTAAAAGAAACCTTTGATAATCTTCGAAAATACAACATGATGCTCAACCCTAGGAAGTGCGTCTTCGGGGTTCCAGCCGGCAAATTGTTGGGTTTCATCGTTTCCCAGCGCGAAATCGAGGTCAACCCGGAGAAAATCAAGGCCATCTTAAACATAAACCGTCCGACATGCCTAAAGGACATTCAACGACTAACAGGTTGTGTTGCAGCAGTTAGTCGGTTTGTCAGACGACTTGGAGAGAAGGCTTTGCCGCTGTACAAGTTGCTGAAGAAGGCGGACAAATTCACATGGACAGATGAGGCAGACGCAGCATTGAAGCAGCTCAAGGAGATTCTTTCCTCAGCGCCCATCCTTGCAGCACCCGAGCCTGGTGAGCCCTTGTTAATTTACATGGCGGCAACCAACCGGGTTATCAGCATTGTCGTCGTCGTAGAGCGGAAGGAACCAGGCTATGAGTATGGAGTTCAACGACCAGTTTACTATGTAAGCGAGGTCTTGACGGAGTCCAAGCAGCGTTACCCGCACTACCAAAAGATAGCTTATGGAGTATTCCTTGCTTCATGGAAGCTGAGGCATTACTTTCAGGAGCACCCAATCACAGTGGTGAGCAAGACTCCACTGTCCGACATTATCAATAACAGCAACGCCACAGGAAGGGTCGCGAAGTGGGGCATTGAACTTGCCGCCTTCGAGATCACCTACAAGAGACGTGACGCTATCAAGTCACAAGCCTTGGCAGACTTCATTGCAGATTGGACGGAGATGCCAGATGCTACTCCGTTGCCAGAGCCAGAGTACTGGGTGATGCACTGTGACGGATCAAAGTTGCTCAACGGCTCGGGGGCTGGTGTACTGCTACAGTCACCAAAAGGAGACAATCTACACTATGTTCTGCAGATCCACTTCGAGGCTACAAACAACATGGCGGAGTATGAAGCACTCATTCACGGGCTACGTGTAGCCAAGGACATTGGCATCAAGCGCATAGTTTGCTGTGGAGATTCTGACTTGGTTGCCCAGCAGGTGGCTGGCACCTGGAATGCGCGAAACCCTATGATGGCGGCATATCAAGACGAAGTGGACGAGATAGCCAAGAGCTTCTTGGGCTACAAAGTCAAGTATGTGCCTAGGGAGCAAAACGAGGCGGCTGATCTGTTGTCTAAACTGGGATCAGGTCGCAAGCGAATTCCGCCAGGAGTTTTCCTAGAGCATCTACGCACACCATCCGTGAAGGGCGCCGACATTGACAACCCGGACAGAACTGACTCTTTCATCAACATGGTGACAAAGATCCCTCCGGCTTGGACAAAACCGTTCATGGAGTATGTCGAACACGGAACTTTGCCCGACGACGAAGTCGAAAGACGGCAAATAGTACGACGAGCAAAGGGTTATACCATAATCAATGGGCAACTCTACAAGAGGAGCACTACTGGTGTATACCTAAAGTGTGTTTCCCAGCTAGAAGGTATGGAAATCCTACGCGAAATCCATCTCGGAGATTGTGGGCATCACGCCGCTCCTCGATCTTTGGTCGCGAAAGCCTTCCGGCAAGGATTCTACTGGCTGACCACGAAGGCGGACGCCGACAAGCTGGTTGAGACATGCACATGATGCCAGTATTATGCCCGACAACCACATGTTCCTGCTGAAGAATTGCGAACGATACCAATAACTTGGTCGTTTGCATTCTGGGGGCTAGACATGGTGGGACCATTACAGACGGCACCATGTGGATTTACGCATCTGCTCGTAGCAGTTGACAAATTCACCAAATGGATAGAAGCTAAACCCATTAGAAAGCTTGATGGGGCAACTGCCCTCAGGTTTGTCCGGGATTTAGTGGTGAGATTTGGTCTCCCACATAGCATCATTACCGACAACGGAAGCAACTTGTCACTTGGAGAAGTGGAGGCCTATTGTTGGGACAAAGGCATCCGACTTGACCTGGCATCTGTGGCACACCCACAATTCAAGGGTCAGGTTGAGCGAGCCAACGGATTAATTCTGCAAGGGATCAAGCCACGTCTTGAGGCACCGCTGCATAGAGCAGCTGGAGCCTGGGCGGAAGAGTTGTCGTCTGTGCTGTGGAGTTTACGAACTACACCTAACAGATCCACTGGCTACACCCCTTACTTCATGGTATATGGAGCAGAAGCCATCCTACCTTCCGACATCCTCCACGATGCACCAAGAGTTGCCGCCTACGACGAAGTTGACACTAAAGAATCCAGACGCCTAGATATGGACCTTCTCGAGGAGGAGCGTGTTTTGGCATGCCAAAGATCCGCCATCTACCAGCAGAAGCTACGCAGCTACCATAGTCGCCGTGTCCGGCATCGCTCGTTTAAAGAGGGGGATTTAGTGCTCCGACTTAAGCAGAAGAAGTCGCACAAGTTATCCCCGCCATGGGAAGGACCGTTCATCATAAGCAAGGCGCTGCTCAATGGGTCTTACTACCTTGTCGACAATCGTGAGCTCAAGGATAGACCCAACGAGGATCATAAGCGTAAGCGACGTGACCCGGATGATGACTACCCGGAGCTTGATCGGCCATGGAACATAGCACAGCTACGTCATTTCTACACTTAGCACTTTTTATCTAAATTGTGTACCTCTTATATGATCAATGAAATAAAGCTCTTTGGTTCACTCATATTTCTGAGTCTTTTACCTCCTTTAGTGTTCATTTTTGGATCATATAAAACTTTTGTGCGCAAGTCTTGCGTTTGCACTTGTGAAAATTCCGCCTACGGGCGTTAGCTTAAGTTTTCTGGTCTACACGTTCTTTGTTGTTTTTATGTGGATTCTGGAGTAGTGACTTTCGGCACTCATTGTCGGCGATTTTGTGCTCAGGTTATTGATGGTGCCATTGGGCATCATCACCTAAGCGCATGGTTCCGACAACGAGTCTTCCGACTCACAAAAAGTCAAGCATAAAAACCAAAATAATGGATAAGCCAGCACTTGCTTAAAAAATATATACAAACTAGCAATAAGTTCTTAAATAGCAGGATACGACAACCACTGTTTTCTGCCTTAAGGATTACATCACCAAGTTTTTTCCATGCACACATCAAAGGTGAAACAAGAATTACAAAGTGTTTTTCACTCTGTGGGCGCAGGAGACTTGGAAGCTGCATCATCACCAGCCGGAGAAACACCTTGAGATCAACCTTTGTGATGAGACTCGGAGGAATCCTGGACGACGTTGTCGATGAAGTTCCTGGGCACGAAGACATCCACGTCCACCAACTCGGCAACCCTGGTGTCATACCCCGCGAGTGACGATAGGATGGCATCGTGATCGATCTCCTTTCCGTCATCATCCGTGTCGGGGATGCCTGAGGTTACCGTGTCGATGTCGGCATCTTCATAGTGTGCCTTCACCATCGACAGCGCCATCCTTGCGCCAGCCCGTGCACAAGAAGATTTCCAGCTCATGACACGCTCGGGGGCTCGGCACAGGATCTCCGAGTACTTTGTCACGGATTCCGATGCCTTGATATATATTTGGAGGGGCTTGGCGATCTCCTTGGCTTGGGTAATGGCAGTGTTGATGAAATTGCCGGCAAGAACCATGCATTCTTTGTCCGAAGGAGGCGAGCGAGTTAAACCCATAGGAGCTGCAAAATTCCGACAAGGAGCATATGAGTTCGATAAATGCTAAATATCCAGACTGACAGATGTTCAAGGCGAAGGAAACTTACTGAAGATGCTAGCCTTGGCTTGCCAAACGACCTCCGCCAAGGATTCCTTCTCTTGCTGGAGGAGCTTAAACGCCTCGCTATGGCGAAGGTTTTGCTTATCGGCAGCTTGCTTCTGATCCTTTAGGATCGCAGTCTCCTCCTTCAAGAGATTGATCTCAGCAGAGGCGGAGTCTTGCAAGGATTTCATGGAGTCCTCGTGCATCTTCAGCATCTCCTTCCTCTCTTCCTTTAGGATCTTGTTCTCGCTGTCTAGCTGCTGGATATGCTTGGACTGCTCGACAATGTCTTTGGCCTTGGCGACATGTTCTGCAAGTCGGAGAAAACACAGTACAGAGTAAGTACTCGGAGATTGTGGATACAACATGAAGACGGAAATGCGTAATAAGAAAACAGACTCTTATTTTTGATGATATGTTCCTTCAATATGGCGGTTTTACCCTTTTTGGCTTCGAGATCCGCTCGCATCTTCTGGTACTTGTCGTTGGCCATGCCCCTCCGAGCATTCTCGTTCTGTGGAAGCAAATACAAAATTAAAATCGTTGTTTGGTCTGCTTGGAGCGTCTAGTCGGAGATTTTCCATCTAGATGCTCGGGGGCTACAGCCAGAGTTTTTTTAACTTAGCAATATGCTTAGCTTTTCTTTAAGCATCTAGTCGGAGCTAATTCAGTTCTCGGTTAGAGGCTTGGGGGCTACAGTATAAAGTTTATAACTCAGAAAAAGCTTAGCTTTTCTTTAAAGCATCTGGTCAGAACTAATTCAGTTACAACTAGAGGCTTGGGGGCTACAGCATTGAAAATTATAAACACTGTTGTGCTACTCTTTAAGCATCTAGTTGGAATATTTCATTCCATATAAAGGCTTGGGGGCTGCAGTGAGAGTTTTTTCTAACTTAGTCACTCTTAGAGTATATAGATGCAAAACTTATGGTTTTCCGTCTACATCCTCGGGGGCTACAGTGGGATACTCATATGAAATATTGAAGGCAAAGTAAAAACTTACAAGTGCGATGATCTTGAGGTTTGTAGCACTCTCGGCTAACAGCTTGCCAAAGGAAATGCTATTTCCCTGCAAGATATCTGCTTGTCGGAGTAGCTCCTCAAGACCGCACGTCGGAGATGACGGCACTCCTCTAGTAACCATAGTATTGTTACTCGGCAGAAACACCGGGTAAACTATCTTGGGGAACTCGAAGGGTTTTTGGGGAGTAGAGGCGCCGCCTTCGGCAGAGGTACCATCTCCCATCACTGCCTTGCCGCTACCGATGGCATCCTTAGCCGGAGCTTCATCCATTTGAAGAGCAGCGCTCTCCTGCGTCGCCTGCTCGCCGACAACAGCGAGCTCGGTAGAGGCGCCAGAATCCACTTCCATGGCGGAAGGGCCTGGTGCCTCCGGGGCTTGAGAGCTTTTCGGAGCGGAGGAGGGCTTGACAGCAGGAGTGGCAGGGGTGATGGCGGGGGAAGAGTCACGATGCAGCATCTCTTTAATATTTCTAGAAGCCCCAAGAGTCTTGGAGGACTTCTTGAGGCTGGTTGTGGATTTCTTCCTGAAACGTGCAAAATGCATAAGTACAGGATCAAGACGATAGACAAAGTCGGAGAATGAGAGGCTTACACTAGGGGTGGCGCTTTGGCAAACATCCCGGTAGCTTTTCTCTTTTCCGCCTCCAGGGCAGTGGTAGTCTTCTTGGAGGCTCCACCCTCCGTCTTCTTTTTCTTGCCTCCGTCGGCAGCGTCAGAGGTGGAGCCCTTCCGCTTACGCGCCAACGGGACATCATCGTCGGACACGACCGTGACGTCCTTCATCTTCGGATCATAGATTTGGGCAGCCAGGTTGCCCTCATCTAGATCGCTAAGCTGCTAAAGTAAGAAGTCATTGTGTTAGACAAGATGGTATTGGCAAGATGGAAAAACTGGAGCAATATCATACACGGAGAATAAATTTCTACCTTTGGGCACTTGCCGTCTACGAACATGTCGTAGGTGAGGGTGAAGCCGCGCTTCTTATCCTTCACCTTGACGATGTCCTTAAGGCGGAACTTCACGGAGTCGCTCGAGAAGTTGTCCTCGGAGATCCGGAGGGTATCCCTTCGGTCGCCGGTGTACTCGTGCATGAACTTCGTGCGGTGCTGCAGAGGTTGGATCCGCCTGATGAACCAGCACATGGCTAGGTCCAAGCCGGTCAGACCCGTCTCTACAAACCACTCGATCTGCCTTATTGCGCGGGAAGCGTCGAGGTCGGAGGGAAGGGAGGCATGGGACCTCCACGTGGAAACTTCGGCGGCGGCTCCATCCACAAAGTCTGGGTACGTCACTTCTCGGCCCGACAAAGGAATGTCGGGGCCGTAGAAGTACGTCTGCTGTCAGTTTTTGCACGACTCGTGGCCGACGATGTCGGGGAACCGCCGGCCAGGTCGAATCTTGAAGCTTATGGTGCCGCAGTTCCTAAGCTCCTCCCTACTGTGTCCGGCTTCACGTTTAACGGTGAAAAAGTACACAAACAAATCTAACCTAGGCTAACATCTTGCCAAAGGAAATGCTATTTCCCCGCAAGATATCTGCTTGTCGGAGTAGCTCCTCAAGACCGCACGTCGGAGATGACGGCACTCCTCCAGTAACCATAGTAGTGTTACTCGGCAGAAGCGCCGGGTAAACTATCTTGGGGAACTCGAAGGGTTTTTGGGGAGTAGAGGAGCCGCCTTCGGCAGAGGTACCATCTCCCATCACCGCCTTGCCGCTACCGATGGCATCCTTAGTCGGAGCTTCATCCATTTGAAGAGCAGCGCTCTCCTGCGTCGTCTGCTCGCCGATAACAGCGAGCTCGGTAGAGGCGCCAGAATCCACTTCCATGGCGGAAGGGCCTGGTGCCTCCGGGGCTTGAGAGCTTGTCGGAGCGGAGGAGGGCTTGACGGCAGGAGTGGCAGGGGCGATGTCGGGGGAAGAGTCGCGATGCAGCATCTCTTTAATATTTCTAGAAGCCCCAAGAGTCTTGGAGGACTTCTTGAGGCTGGTTGTGGATTTCTTCCTGAAACGTGCAAAATACATAAGTACAGGAGCAAGACGATAGACAAAGTCGGAGAATGAGAGGCTTACACTAGGGGTGGCGCTTTGGCAAACATCCCGGTAGCTTTTCTCTTTTCCGCCTCTAGGGCGGCGGTAGTCTTCTTGGAGGCTCCACCCTCCGTCTTCTTTTTCTTGCCTTCGTCGGCAGCGTCAGAGGTGGAGCCCTTCCGCTTACGCGCCAACGGGACATCGTCGTCGGACACGACCGTGACGTCCTTCATCTTCGGATCGTAGATTTGGACAGCCAGGTTGCCCTCATCTAGATCGCTAAGCTGTTAAAGTAAGAAGTCATTGTGTTAGACAAGATGGTATTGGCAAGATGGAAAAACTGGAGCAATATCATACACGGAGAATAAATTTCTACCTTTGGGTACTTGCCGTCTACGAACATGTCGTAGATGAGGGTGAAGCCACGCTTCTTATCCTTCACCTTGATGATGTCCTTAAGGCGGAACTTCACGGAGTCGCTCGAGAAGTTGTCCTCGGAGATCCGGAGGGTATCCCTTCGGTCGCCGGTGTACTCGTGCATGAACTTCGTGCGGTGCTGCAGAGGTTGGATCCGCCTGATGAACCAGCACATGGCTAGGTCCAAGCCGGTCAGACCCGTCTCTACAAACCACTCGATCCGCCTTATTGCGCGGGAAGCGTTGAGGTCGGAGGGAAGGGAGGCATGGGACCTCCACGTGGAAACTTCAGCGGCGGCACCATCCACAAAGTCCGGGTACGTCACTTCTCGGCCCGACAAAGGAATGTTGGGGGCGTAGAAGTACGTCCGCTGCCGGTTTTTGCATGACTCGTGGCCGACGATGTCGGGGAACCGCCGGCCAGGTTGGATCTTGAAGCTTATGGTGCCGCAGTTCCTAAGCTCCTCCCTACTGTGTCCGGCTTCACGTTTGACGGTGAAAAAGTACACAAACAAATCTAACCTAGGCTAACAGCTTGCCAAAGGAAATGCTATTTCCCCGCAAGATATCTGCTTGTCGGAGTAGCTCCTCAAGACCGCACGTCGGAGATGACGACACTCCTCCAGTAACCATAGTAGTGTTACTCGGCAGAAGCGCCGGGTAAACTATCTTGGGGAACTCGAAGGGTTTTTGGGGAGTAGAGGCACCGCCTTTGGCAGAGGTACCATCTCCCATCACCGCCTTGCCGCTACCGGTGGCATCCTTAGCCGAAGCTTCAGCCATTTGAAGAGCAGCGCTCTCCTACGTCGCCTGCTCGCCGACAACAGCGAGCTCGGTAGAGGCGCCAGAATCCACTTCCAAGGCGGAAGGGCCTGGTGCCTCCGAGGCTTGAGAGCTTGTCGGAGCGGAGGAGGGCTTGACGGCAGGAGTGGAAGGAGCGATGGCGGGGGAAGATTCGCGATGCAGCATCTCTTTAATATTTCTAGAAGCCCCAAGAGTCTTGGAGGACTTCTTGAGGCTGGTTGTGGCTTTCTTCCTGAAACATGCAAAATGCATAAGTACAGGAGCAAGACGATACACGAAGTCGGAGAATGAGAGGCTTACACTAGGGGTGGCGCTTTGGCAAACATCCCGGTAGCTTTTCTCTTTTCCGCCTCCAGGGCGGCGGTAGTCTTCTTGGAGGCTCCACCCTCCGTCTTCTTTTTCTTGCCTCCGTCGGCAGCGTCAGAGGTGGAGCCCTTCCGCTTACGCGCCAACGGGACATCATCGTCGGACATGACAGTGACGTCCTTCATCTTTGGATCGTAGATTTGGGCAGCCAGGTTGCCCTCATCTAGATCGCTAAGCTGTTAAAGTAAGAAGTCATTGTGTTAGACAAGATGGTATTGGAAAGATGGAAAAACTGGAGCAATATCATACACGGAGAATAAATTTCTACCTTTGGGCACTTGCCGTCTACGAACATGTCGTAGGTGAGGGTGAAGCCGCGCTTCTTATCCTTCACCTTGACGATGTCCTTAAGGCGGAACTTCACGGAGTCGCTCGAGAAGTTATCCTCGGAGATCCGGAGGGTATCCCTTCGGTCGCCGGTGTACTCGTGCATGAACTTCGTGCGGTGCTGCAGAGGTTGGATCCGCCTGATGAACCAGCACATGGCTAGGTCCAAGCCGGTCAGACCCGTCTCTACAAACCACTCGATCCGCCTTATTGCGCGGGAAGCGTTGAGGTCAGAGGGAAGGGAGGCATGGGACCTCCACGTGGAAACTTCGGCGGCGGCTACATCCACAAAGTCCGGGTACGTCACTTCTCGTCCCGACAAAGGAATGTCGGGGCCGTGAAATCGTCCACGCCGATTTTGCACGACTCGTGGCCGACGATGTCGGGGAACCGCCGGCCAGGTCAGATCTTGAAGCTTATGGTGCCGCAGTTCCTAAGCTCCTCCCTACTGTGTCCGGCTTCATGTTTGACGGTGAAAAAGTACACAAACAAATCTAACCTAGGCTAACAGCTTGCCAAAGGAAATGCTATTTCCCCGCAAGATATCTGCTTGTCGGAGTAGCTCCTCAAGACCGCACGTCGGAGATGACGGCACTCCTCCAGTAACCATAGTAGTGTTTCTCGGCAGAAGCGCCGGGTAAACTATCTTGGGGAACTTGAAGGGTTTTTGGGGAGTAGAGGCGCCGCCTTCGGCAGAGGTACCATCTCCCATCACCGCCTTGCCGCTACCGATGGCATCCTTAGCCGGAGCTTTAGCCATTTGAAGAGCAGCGCTCTCCTGCGTCGCCTGCTCACCGACAACAGCGAGCTCGGTAGAGGCGCCAGAATCCACTTCCATGGCGGAAGGGCCTGGTGCCTCCGAGGCTTGAGAGCTTGTCGGAGCGGAGGAGGGCTTGACGGCAGGAGTGGAAGGAGCGATGGCGGGGGAAGATTCGCGATGCAGCATCTCTTTAATATTTCTAGAAGCCCCAAGAGTCTTGGAGGACTTCTTGAGGCTGGTTGTGGCTTTCTTCCTGAAACATGCAAAATGCATAAGTACAGGAGCAAGACGATACACGAAGTCGGAGAATGAGAGGCTTACACTAGGGGTGGCGCTTTGGCAAACATCCCGGTAGCTTTTCTCTTTCCGCCTGTGGCGGTAGTCTTCTTGGAGGCTCCACCCTCCGTCTTCTTTTTCTTGCCTCCGTCGGCAGCGTCAGAGGTGGAGCCCTTCTGCTTACGCGCCAACGGGACATCATCGTCGAACACGACCGTGACATCCTTCATCTTCGGATCGTAGATTTGGGCAGCCAGGTTGCCCTCATCTAGATCGCTAAGCTGTTAAAGTAAGAAGTCATTGTGTTAGACAAGATGGTATTGGCAAGATGGAAAAACTGGAGCAATATCATACACGGAGAATAAATTTCTACCTTTGGGCACTTGCCGTCTACGAACATGTCGTAGGTGAGGGTGAAGCCGCGCTTCTTATCCTTCACCTTGACGATGTCCTTAAGGCGGAACTTCACGGAGTCGCTCGAGAAGTTGTCCTCGGAGATCCGGAGGGTATCCCTTCGGTCGCCGGTGTACTCATGCATGAACTTTGTGCGGTGCTGCAGAGGTTGGATCCGCCTGATGATCTAGCACATTGCTAGGTCCAAGCCGGTCAGACCCGTCTCTACAAACCACTCGATCCGCCTTATTGCGCGGGAAGCGTCGAGGTCGGAGGGAAGGGAGGCATGGGACCTCCACGTGGAAACTTCGGCGGCGGCTCCATCCACAAAGTCTGGGTACGTCACTTCTCGGCCCGACAAAGGAATGTCGGGGCCGTAGAAGTATGTCCGCTGCCAGTTTTTGCACGACTCGTGGCCGGCGATGTCGGGGAACCGCCGGCCAGGTCGGATCTTGAAGCTTATGGTGCCGCAGTTCCTAAGCTCCTCCCTACTGTGTCCGGCTTCACGTTTGACGGTGAAAAAGTACACAAACAAATCTAACCTAGGTCTGATCCCTAGGTAACCCTCACAGAGTGCCTCCAAGTTGCTAAGCACTAAGATGCTATTGGGGGAGAGGTTGTGGGGTTGGACCTTGAAGTGATTCAAGACGGACAAAAAGAAGTGGGAGATGGGCAGAGAAACGCCGCGTACCAATTGCGCCTTGAGGTACACCTTCTCTCCGGCTTGGGGAGAAGGAGTCACCTCGCCCGGCCAGCCGCGCCAAAGCGAGCCCCTCCGTCGCGGGGAGGTAGCCCTCGGCAACCATCTCTTGGATGTCGCGCGTGGTGATGTCCGACCCGCGCCAGTCGCCTTTGTGCGAATCTGGATCCTCTTCCAGGGGCTCTAGCACCGCCAGATTGTGGTCGCCGCCGGTGGTTTCAATCACCGCCGATGCGGGGATGACCAGGCCTCTCAGGGGCACAACGACGGCCAGCCGGCCACCCGGCTTCCCTCGATGTTGCCATCGATGGGGGAAGCTGCTGCTATGGAAGGAGTGGAAAAAGTGAGGAGAAGCTAGGGTTTCTCGAGGTTTTTCTGCGGAGAGATCGAGGAGGCGTGCGGCTGGAGGAAGAAGAAGCTGACGCGAGAGAATGAGGTGAAAAGTAACAAGTGTCCCATGGTTACTATTTATCTTACTCCGCATCGAGATTCGTGCAGCTAATCGGACGGTTGCCACGTAGACGACGTGGTCGAGAACGTGTGCGGTAATTTCGGCACGTCTCCAAACGGTCGCCGCCAACGGTTCGTATTGCTTGCTCGGGAAAAACGGCTATGATTACGTTCTCTGCATGTGTGAGTTATGAGGCGTCGCTGACCTAGGCCTACGTCGTCATAACTGACATGGTAGATGAGCCGTCGCATCGAAGATTCCGGCATGGATGGATTTAATCCGACTAACGGAAACATACGATGGAAGATTGAACATTTCTCCGACTTACTAACAGGAGACGGAGAAAACTTTGCAGGGTTCTTTGGGAGGACTACAAGATATTGCTTGACGATTTGCCGACATCCATCTAGACGGAGCATTCCACGTGAAGAGGCAAGACGGTGCAAGATCTCGGAGTTCTCCGGGGGCTACTGTTGGGGATATGCTATATGGGTATCCTCATAGTATGTCTCTAATCCGACTAACCCGGGTGGCCCATAGTCGGTAGCATGGCCTATGGCCTGCTGGGCGGCCTAGTTAGGTGGATCCAGAAGGGAGGCCCATGCCGGATAAAGGAAGGCTACGGTGGAGTCACCAGCGTACCCGGAGCCTTGGAGTACAAGATACACAAGACTAGTGATAGACGGTGTAGGACTCTGTAACCTGTCCGGCTAGGACTTTCCCATGTAACCCTAGGATCTGACGACTATATAAGTCGGACCTATGGGAGCCTTTAGGGCACAACCTAGTATCGTTTTACATACACCTCGCACAGCGAACCTATCTCTGTAACTCGGCATATTGCCATTATAGTGATTTATAGTAGGAGTAGGATTCCGACACCGTCGTGGGATCTGAACCTGGGTAAGCTGTGTTACCTCGTACCCGTCAACCATCCGCCTTACCCCACGTCTCTAAACACGCACTGTGAGGACCCCTCCATGGCGTACTCGTCGGTAATACCACGACAGAATTGCTACAGTAGCTAATGTTTTTAGTAAAAGTTTTGTTGTTCTAAAGCTAAACCCAAGGGTCTATTATCTTTTGAATACACTAATGTTGCTAATGAAGATTGTGTGAAGTTTTGTATGAAGGAAAATTTCCAGGTGTAGAGAAAGAATGATATAATGAGATGAACAATGGACAAAAGCTCAAGATTCGGGATGCCACCCCGTGTCACCCCAAGAAATATTCAAGAGGTACAAGCGTCAAAGCTTGGGGATGCCCAAGGCATCCCCTTCTACATCAATAAAAACCCCAGGTCTTTCTAGACACTTTGTTTTTATTGTTTCATGCACTATTGTGTTGTTATTGGATCGTCTTAGTTTTCATTTTAGTTTGGTTAGTTTGCTTGAATAAATTAGTTTGGACCCCCGTTCTCGTTGTGTTGTTTCAAATAAGTTGATTGGTGTTTGAGAGGAGTAAAAAGTCCTTTCTTGACTAGTACAAGAGGAGCTTGCTTTGACTGTGACTTAGACTTTAGCATGTCATGCTAGGTGTTGTTTTGACCTTATGCTTAGTGATTATTGTTGTAGCATGACTTGTTCCAAACAATTAGGATTGCTTAGTGTGCCTTGAAGGAATCATGTGTTGTTTAGCATACAAAAGCATAGTATTGTGGTATTCTCCTTTGATGCTTTGTTTGTGTTGACTTGGCACATGCTCACACCATGTTATGACTATGAACAAGTCACCATAGCCTCTATGATCATTTAGTTATTGACTTATAGTACCATTTTATGCTTTGATTAGTAATGTTTTGTCGCTTTGCATGATTATGGCCATTATTGCTCTCTTAATTGGTCGCTCCCAGTCTTTTGCTAGCCTCCACTTTTATGAGTAAGCTCTACTCATGCATCCAACTCCCAAGAAACCAAGTTATTCCAAAGTGTCCACTATAAATTCCTATGCATGGTGTGTTACACCATTCCAAGTACATTCTTGTTTTCATCTATCTTCCAATTAAAAAGTATTTTGTTATGTGAAAACTTAGCGATTAAAGCTCTCACAAACTTGATGGCACACTTTATTTTTCATGCCCCTAATAAAATTGAACCATTGTGTCATCTATGTTGTATATGCTTGCACTTATACGTTGGAATTAGCAGAACCGTGCTGTCACGGGGAACGCTTTCAACATTGCACTTGTACTTTGTACACCAGGGTGCCAGTTGCATGTTTTCTTCTATTTTTGGTTCCAGAAAAGGCAGAAAATCAATATTCTCGGAATTGGACGAGACAAAAGCCAATCTTCCTATTTTTCCCGGAGCAACATGGAACTACGAAGCTGAGATGGAGGAGGACACCAGGGTGGCCGCACCCCCTAGGCACAGGCCAGCCCTGGTGGCACCCACAGGGGGTGTGGGACCCCTGGCCCTCCACCGACCTTGCCTCCTTCGCCTATAAGAAGCCCCCGGGGAGAAAACCCTAGATCATCTGGCGGAAATACACGAAAACCTCCACAGCGCCGCCGCCACTAAAGGGGAGATTCGGGGGACAGAAAGTCTCTGTTCCAGCACACTGTCGGGACAGGGAAGTGCCCCCGGATCCATCTCCATCGATCTCCATCACCATCTCCATCGTCGTAGCTGATTCCCATGATGAGGAGGGAGTAGTTCTTCCTCGAGGCTAAGGGCTCTACCGGTAGCTATGTGTTCAACTCTCTCTCTATGCATGATCTTGTTGTGGTCATGAGCTTTGTAATCAAGTAGATCTACTCTGCTACTCAAGTGCTTCAATAGATCTCTAGATCTCCCCACGTGTGTGTAAGTGACAGCGTGCATAGCGTGGTGGCACGTAGGCTAGAGGTTACATAAATACTCATCGTTCTTTAATAGATCTATGTTTTTCCCACGTGTGTGACAGTGACAGCGTGTGCGCCGTGTGTGGCACTTAAGCTAGATTACATATATATATTCATGAGTTATATTTGGAGTTGGATGTCTTTATAAAATTGTAGTGTTTGTTGGAACCATCTAGCGCTCAAGGTGACAGTGTGGGGTTATCTAGATTGGGGAAGGCCCTACCGTGGATTAGAGTGTCTAACCGGAGAGTAGTTAAGAGTAGTATCATGAAGAGAATATATTTATATGAGAGAGTGTTCACTAGTGAAAGTATGATCCCTGGGCCTTGTTTCTAAGCATTAAAACACCATTCACAACTAGATCCGTTACATGTTTGCTTGCTTCCATCTTTTTGCCTTTAGTCTTTACCTCACCGTCAAGCTCTTTTCTGGCACCGCTACCACTTGTATTTCACTATCTCTTCGCCGAACTAGTGCACCTATACACCTGACAAGTGTATTGGGTGTGTTGAGGACACAAGAGACTTCTTGTATCTTGATTGCAGGGTTGCTTGAGAGGGATACTTTTGACCACTTCCTCCCTGAGTTCGATAAACCTTGGGTAATCCACTTAAGGGAAACTTGCTGCTGTTCTACAAACCTCTGCACTTGGAGGCCCAACAACTGTCTAAAAGAATAGAAGTGCGTAGACATCAATGTGTTTCCAAAGTTACATCCTTTTAAAGGAAAGTATGTCTTCGTTGGAGGGGTGGGCGGTACTAAGACCACCAACGCCACAAATGCATCATCCTATTTTCCCAAGCACCCGCCTCACGGCTGTAGCACCCCAGGAAATCCCAAATTAGAAATTGTCCCTTGTTTCTATTTTTTTGCATCATCATGACATCATCATGCATATGTTTTCCCCTAAAAATATTTTTGTTAAAACCCTATTTTTGATTCTATATCACTTCCCTCTTTATTTCAAATCAAAATCTACCGAAACCGTATGCCCTGTCGCACAGGGTTAAGTAAACCATGGACGTAGTAGAAGTCATCGCACACCTATCGATAGTGACGGTTCGTTTCACCGTATGTGATGGGCAATTTCCATCGCATGTGATGGCTCGATCTATACTAGTGGATGAGAGAGGCCGGCGCTTGTAATGTTGGGCCTGCTGGAATTCTCCCGCCTATATCTGGTATCATAGCATGGTGTGGATAGTCGGGATGGCTATGGGCCTAGGTAGCAGTGTGCGCTCGGGATGGATCCATTCTGTGAGGCCTTGCAGCAGTTCATGGGCTGACTGCGCGAGCTAGGACAAGGGGGAGTACCACCTTGCCCAGCGAAGCCGGAGGTGACCAACCTATAAGGCAGGGCAAACCTCGCCCTTTGCTTGCAGGTTTTGGGAAGAGGGTAATGTTGGGCCTGCTGGAATTCTCCCGTCTACATCTGGTATCAGAGCCTAGTGTCAACTGTCGGGTTGGCCGTGGGTCGGCTAGTAGTGTGCGCCCGGGCTGGATCCGTTCGTGAGGCCTTGCAGTAGTTTCCGAGCTAACTGCGCGAGCTGGGACTAGGGGAATGTTGGGATTTAGTCCTACCTCGCCTAGTGAGGCCGAGGTGACTAGCTTATAGGGCAGGGAAAACATCTCCCTTTGCACGCGGGTTTTGGGGTGAGAGAGGTCGATGCTTGTAACGTTAGGCATGCTAGAATTCTCCCGCCTACATCGTTCCAGCGGTTCGCGGACTGACTACACCAACTGAGACTAGGGAGAGAATGTTGGGATTTAGTCCCACCTTGCCTAGCAAGGTCGGAGGTGACCAGCTTATAAGGCATGACAAACCTCTCCCTTTGCCCGCAGGTTTTGGGATGCGTGAGGCCAGCACTTGTAACATCGGGCCTGCTGGAATTCTATACATCCATTTGGTATCAGACCCTAGTGTCAATAGTCGGGCTGGCTGTGGCCCGGCTAGCAGTGTGCGCTTGGGCTGGATCCATTGTGCGAGGCCTTGTGGTGGTTTCCGGGCTGACTACGCAAGCTGGGACTAGGGGAATGTTGGAATTTAGTCCCACCATGCCCAACGAGGCCGAGGTGACCAGCTTATAAGGCAGGGCAAACATCTCCCTTTGCCCGCGGATTTTGGGATGAGAGAGGCCGATGCTTATAACGTTAGGCATGCTGGAATTTTCCCGCCTACATCGTTATAGCGGTTTTCGGACCGATTGCATGAGCTGGGACTAGGGGAGAATGTTAGGATTTAGTCCCACCTCGCCTAGAGAGGTCGGAGGTGACCAACTTATAAGTCATGGCAAACCTCTCCCTTTTCCCACGGGTTTTGGGATGAGTGAGGCCAACACTTGTAATGTCGGGCCTGCTGGAATTCTATACCTACTATTTCGTATCAGACCCTGGTGTCAACAGTCGGGATAGCTGTGGGCCGGCTAGCAGTGTGCGCTCGGGCTAGTTCCATTCCGCGAGGCCTTGCAGCGGTTTCCAGGCTGATTGCGCGAGCTGGGACTAGGGGAATGTTGGGATTTAGTCCCACCTCGCCTAGTGAGGCCGAGGTGACCAGCTTATAGGGCAGGGAAAACATCTCCCTTTACCCGCGGGTTTTGGGATGAGAGAGGTCGATGCTTGTAACGTTAGGCATGCTGGAATTCTCCTGCCTACATCGTTGCAGCGGTTCCCGGGCTGACTACACTAGCTGGGACTAGGGGGAGAATGTTGGGATTTAGTCTCACCTCACCTAGCGAGGTCGGAGGTGACCAGCTTATATATAAGGCATGGCAAACCTCTCCCTTTGCCCGCGGGTTTTGGAATGACTGAGGCCAGCACTTGTAACGTGAGGCCTGCTGGAATTCTATACCTACATTTGGTATCAGACCCTGGTATCAATAGCCGGGCTGGCTGTGGGCCGGCTAGCAGTGCGCGCTCGGGCTGGATCCATTCCGCAAGGCCTTGCAGCGGTTTCCAGGTTAACTACGCGAGCTGGGACTAGGAAAAAATGTTGGGATTTAGTCCCACCTCGTCTAGCGAGGAGGCGGGTGGCGACTAGCTTATAAGGCAGGACAAACCTCTCCCTTTGTTCGAGGGTTTTTGGGATGAGAGAGGCCGGCGCTTCTAATAGTGGGCCTTCTTGAATTCTCCCGCCTACACTCCTGGCCTGTGCAGCGGAATGCAGCGGGGTGATTGTGGTCCCTGGCGGAGTTGTTTGCAAGAGGGAGAAGATGTTTGTGTGCGACGGCGGAGACATGCAGCACAATTAGGAAACAACATTAGATTAGGACTGGCAATGACTATAGAGTTCCTTTGAAAACTTAATGGCTTCCTTTCGAAACTGACTGGCTAGATGTGGTTTGTATTCTCTCTGATCACCTCTAGTGAAGAGTACATGCAAGGTACGTACCCTAAAGGAGAACTCAAAGATCTAAGAATCCCGATCGAGGAACCCGGCCGTCATGTGTTAACTTCATCCATCTAACTATAGTTGTATACTACACGTGAATGCCGAAGAAGGCGAAACCGAGCTGATGGTGCCGGGGAAGAGGGTGATGGTGTCGCCGTCCCTGACGTCGTGCCAACGCAGCGTGAGTTCGTCGCGCATGATGTCCTGCCTGTGGATGAAGAAGTACTCCTCGGGCGGGTGGAGGTGCGGCGCCATCCTAGCGACCTCCCGCCGCATCTCCCCTGGGGTGTCGAGAGCGCTCACCTCCAGCAACGCTGCCGTGTTTCCCCGGTGCGACTCGAGCGTTATCACCATCGTCCTGTCCCCAGCATTGGCCGTGGCCGCCGCAGGGTGGCGCACAGGCACGGCGACCTCTACTCTGCCCTGCTGGTCTAAGGCTGCGGGCTGGCGCACGGCGTGGGCAACGGCATGCATCCCCTCCGCCGGCGGGTTATAGTCTGGCAGCGCCCTGACGCCCTCCCGCTCGGCCTCATCGAACAGGTGGTCCATGAGGATGTCTGAGGCGGGCAGGTAGAACAACGCAATGCTGCTGCTGCTGCTGCCGCCGAGAGCGGTTACAGTGGGGGCAACGCTGCCGGTGACGGTGGCGGAGGCGGGCTGAAGGTCCGCCGGCGCGATGCTGTTACCGAGAGCGAGAGCAGCTGCAGGGAGGACGTGAAGGAGGAGGCATGAGCCGTGGTGGATCGAGTAGTCCATCATGTCGCGGTGGTCGTGGAGCTCCTGGCCCATGAAGAGGAGCCGCTGCGACTCCACGGGGATGCCGAGTCTGTCCCGGATCGCCTCCTTGATCCACAGGACGGTCGCAAAGAACCGCACCCCACGCAGGGTGAGCACGGTGCCGCCCTGCGTGGTGGTCTCGATCTTCACGTCTATGCCGCCGCCGCGCGCTCGATCGAGGTAATCGAGTTATGCGTGCGTTCGCGTTCATCGTGAATTTTTATATGTGTCCCCCGTCAGCTGGCAGTGGGCTAAAACCCACGCTGAACCAGTCATTAGTGGAAGGAAAGCCAGGGGACTATTTCAATTTTCCACCCAACCCCACCCCATGTACTTACTACTGTAAACCATTTGTACGTGTGTCATTTGCGTTTCATACTTGTGGGACATGGAGCAAACCAACCCACCACAAACATCGAGCATGCATGTGATCCACAAGTACGGCATTCGCTTTGATACAATACCGGACCAGTATATACTACTCCACTCCAGTCAGTATAAAGTTCTTTTATACTACTATACTACTATCCTTTAGGAGTTGCTGCTGTACGGATAGCACAAATCGCGCAGACCGGGTCAAGACTCCAGCCCAACACTCATACTAGCTACAAGCAGAGATGATATGGTACGTGTGGAAACCAAATTAACTTTACGGCCATGCTAGCTAAACGAACGAATCTTATAAGGATCCTCCTCGTACCACCGGTCAAAACAAAAAGGATCCTCCTCCTCCTCGTAAGAACCACTAGTGCGGGAGGGATGCCGAGCTCCATTCAGCTCCTTTTCCTTGAGGAAATTGCATAAACCTACAATATTTTTTGGGGGGGGCCACAAACCTATAATAATTGGGCAAGGGTTGCAAGGAACTACAACTATATCGAGAAGAGTCGCATAAAACTACAACTTTTAGATACATGTGTTGCACGGACCACATTTTTTTTAACTATCCCACTTAACAGCACATCTGCCATATGGGATCTGGGTCATCGATGTCTACGTGGAGTCAAAACTGCCATAGCAGACCCCGACTAAGTAAGGAGTGAGGGACTAGTCTGGCCGGACCAGGTTCTCTTCTTCCCCAAACTCAGGTCGTGGAGCGAGGGCGGCGGAAGGATGAAGGCGACTACGACCAGCGAGACGGACTCCCGTGATGGACCACAGGCAACCATTCTCGTTCTTCCCTCAGTAAGCTTTCCCCTCACTAAGCCCCTCGCTCCTTAGCCCCCTTCCCACGATTAGGGTTCTTGTAAAGAAATCTAGGTTTTGGGCTTCTGCACAAATTGGCTACGCCTATCTGATTCAAAAATGTCCTTTTCATTAAGTTTGATGCATGTGAGGCTGATTCTACTTAAGAATATGGAAAACTAGGGAAAATCGAGGCAAAATAGGTGTAGGAAATAAGAGTTCTCGCGCTAAGAGAGAGAAGAAAGAAGGTAGGCACGAGAGGAAGAAAGGAGAGGAGCGGGGGAGGCCGGCGCGGCGCTCGACTTGGTCAAATGCATTCGGCCTGGCAGTGACTGAATGGACGATTCGGCCTGGCCGTGACCAAGTGGGCATTCGGCCAGCATAGGCCATGGGGCCCCACGCGGCCACATGCAATCGTCCAGCTCCTCGCCGAATGGAGCTGAATCTGTCCGGCCCAGGCCAAGTGGCCCATTCAGCTAGATCCGACGATGTGCTACAATTGCAAATTATTGTATTCATGCAATACTTTTCGAAATGATTAAAAAAGTGTATTATTTAAAAAAAAATCGCCTCGGCAAGCAGGTCTTGGAGCTCCAGCAGCCCCTCGGCAAGAAGCTCCACCAGCCCCTGGACGAGCAGCTCTTCTAGCTCCAATTAGTGCTAACAGAGGGTCAAGGAAAAACAATTATGAAAATGGCAGGATATGGTCTTACCTCACTGCAGGTAATGCACAAAGTTGCAGAGATAAGGAGTACTGATGCCTATATGTAATAGAAGGCTACCATTTTGGTGTTTGTGATGACCTTATGTGCGGTGACCCATCATACCACTACATGTGTAGTACACTATAGTCGTTGACATGACATCCACAGAACACCGTGCCATAAATATCTCATCCCTCAGAGTGGTACAACAGAAATATTGCGGGTCCATATTACAAAAGTATACACATTATTATTATTACAATACCGGAAGTTCAAAACTTCCAAAAGATCCAACTTACAAACCAAAATATAAGATGTTCAGCGGAAATTTAAAAGTAACAACTCCGACTAGGAGTGGGGCTCAACAGCTTATTCTATAGAGTTCATGCTGCTCAGCTCCGATGGTTACTACTAACTAGATACTTAGCTGGTCTCATTCTCATCGACACCGTAGTGGATCTCGTAATCCAGGCCTTCAACTCCTCCGGATAGATCAGGTTCCTCATAGAACACATCTTCTAGGCATTCAGTTGCATACATTGGCACGTCTTCGGAATCCTCAGAGTCTAAGCAAGGGATCAAAGGAAAGAATGAGTAACAGTGTTACCCAACAAGTTCATTATATGCAAGGTGGGAAGTTTGATGCTCTATCTACCACCTCAGATTATAAATCCTTGGCACTATGCAGTTTTTGTAAATCTTTCTTCAAAGATTGATTTTATTCTGAAAAAAAAACTATGACAATCAGCCATCACAGGTTGACTAGAACTTTCATGGAGTTCCTTTCCTGCCGCGTTCGTAGCTCCTTCCAGGAACAGGGAGTAACAAGTTACAGTTCTTACACTCTGCAGAGGTGCGTTACTTTACCCATGAGAGATCAACTCCTTGTTGCACAATCGGGCATACTTTCCCATCCACAATTCCATGATGTGGGGCCCAGTAGTTGGTCCAAGCCAATCACTGCCTCCTTCGCGACCCCGCATGCCTCCTTGGTGTACACCATGCCCACATAATGAATTACGGCAATGGTTTGTACAAACCGTTAGATGTCAAAACTATCGTGGGATATTGAGGGTTCCCACCCATATGTTGCATATCCTCTATGAATTACCAATTAATATGCACGCTATGAGGATAACAGCCATGACCTGCACATCCGGCTTCATGCGAGAGGAAGAAGATACAGCTGACTTCTCTGTCCTATTCCAAATCTCATGGCTAACGCGTAATATACGGCGCTAGAATCACTGATGTCAGGGGTTATTAAGTCCCTACTTGATTATCATTGTTGTAATTAGAGCTCTAAGTTCTATTGCTCCATCATATCACCACTTAGGATGATATCCATAATTTCTTTATTTGGGAAAATAATATTTTCTTTCTTTTATAGCATATATGATAACACACAATTTGCAAATACTTTGATAAAGACTCTTCAAAGGATATGAGCAAGTGATGAAGTTGCCTTGTGATGGAAAGGTAGTGAAGTCTGATGCTTGCACTGGACCTTGAGCTTCTAGTTCTACAAAAACATCATTATTGTCCGGTAAGGACAATATTTAAAGAAGCAAAATGATTATGCAAGTAATGTAATGCATTATTTATATTTATATGCATTTACCCCCAAAAGTTCCTTTTTTCAATAAAGGATTTATAAATGTTTATTTTTAATATTTATAACATATATTGAGTTATTTTATTTTATTTCTCTTTATTTGACCTTTATTAATTTAATAATTCTTTTAGGAATTATTAATTATACATTAATTTTATTACTAAATATTTATTTAGTATTTTTCAAAAATACTATAATATTATTAAATAATGAAAGTGATTTTTATTTATTTTTATTACCTTTCAATAATTTTGTAAAATTCCATAAGGAATATTTAAATTACAAAATTCTTATACAAATTTTAATGTCCAAAATTTTGATATCTTATTTTATTTGGACAGAATGGATTATTTGTGAATCCAAAAATAATTTATTTATAATTTTTGAACTTTTATTTATTTTCTATAATTTTATTTAGGTTAGGGGTATTTTGGTCTTTTCTAATTGATCAGAAGGATTATTAAACAACTTGGGCTTATTAGGCCGAGGTGGCCCAATAGGGCATGGTCAAATGACTACCCCGAAGGGTTTTGGCCCACCCTGCCCACATTGCCTCCTCTCTATCCCTCGACTTTATCTGCTCCTCCTCTGACTCGCCCCTGTGGCCGACGATGCCGCCACCATCGATTCTCGCCGTCGTCGGCCGTTCTGGCCGCCGCCGTGGTGCGAGTTGGGGTTGTTGACGATGCTTGTTCATTCTATCCACTTGGATTTGACTTTGGGCTTCCCTGTGGTCAGTTCCACCCCATTCCCGAACCCTAGGGTTCGAAAAAGATGTTATCGTCGTCATCGCGATCCCGCCTGCGGTGGTGTGCTGGTCTTGTGCACTGCTGCGGCCTCATGCAAGCAGTGCAGGTTCTGACCCCAGGTGTTCCTGCGCACTTGATTGCCCTTCTGCTTCCTCTTCGATGCATCAGCGAGGACCTCGGGTAAGTGGTCTCTGTGGTGTTTGTCCATGCTACTGCCTTGATCCTTTTTGGTGTGTGGCTAGTGGCTTCTGATGTTGAGTGATTTTGTGCTGATTGGGTTCATCTCAAAATTAGGGTTCATAATCCCCTGTTGATCATACCTATGCTGTTTTAGATCAAGTGTTGATTAGATTTGATCATGTGAAATGATTGCTTGCTGTGGTTAAGGATTGATAGTAGCTTTGATGTTACTAGTTGCCTGTCAGATTGGTCCTAGTGGTAACTCACCATGATCCATGCTAGTTGTTTCAATCAAATCCTTAATTGGATTAGGTTGTTGATCCAAGTTTACTCTACTGTCAGATTACTCATACTGACAGTAGTTTTCTCTTAGTGGTTGATTACTACAATCATAATATGGTTTTGTTTGAGATGAAACACTCTGAATCAAATCATTATATGTAATGATTTTCTGTGGATGTATAGACTCCTTTTAAATGTTGATTCCTGGTACTTAGCTTCAGGAAATTGATATATAATGATTTGTCCCTTTTCCTGTGGGAACTAAGAAAAGATGATTTTAGATCATTAAGAACTTGTCCTTGTGATGCCATTGTATTTTGGCACACAAGTGATTAGGTTTTTATTTCTGGGCTTAGTTCGATTATGCTTGGGATTAGAATTGATAAGATGATATGGAAGCTTTTATTATTATTCATGCCTATGATGTGGGTCTGAGGCTCTAGGATTTAATTCCTAGTTAGTTGGGCAATAATTTGTTTGAATCTTATAGGATCAGGGGTGCTACTCTCTCTTTGAGAGATGTGCACTGATCTGATAGGATCAAATGAAAATGATCTAAGTTGTAAAAAATAACACTGAACCTAGTGATGCTGGTCTGAGGGTTTAGTGTTTGTGGTTGAGCTTGATTTCTTATCCTTATACTTGAATTCTCTAGGATAGATTCACCCCTCTTGGGTGCATATTGAGAGATCATTACATAAAGCAACACATGCTTTTATTTAGATATTCTGATGAAAGCATGTGATGGTTTTATGAGACTCACCGCAAGATTTGATGTTGGTGTAGTAGGTTGTTGATCTTGAGCTTGGTCAGGATCTTGATCTACTTTAACTGTGCTCCTGAGCTTGCTCTTGAGCTTGCCTGCTCCTCCTAGCTCCTGGTCTTGACCTTGCTATCCACCAGATCCATTCCCCTCCTTATGTCACCATCCTGGTGATGTTTGGGTTGATCTGGGTGGTTGGTTTGGTTGCTGTTCTTGGTTGAACTGTTGTTCACCCTGGCTGTGTTGGTGTGTTGTGTAGTCGAGTGGTGCACTGAGGTGCTTTGCCTCGGTTGTGATGTGGTTTTGTGATCCTGGCTGTGCTTGTGTGGTCGACAGCACACCATCTGCATGCTTGTGTGTGTGTAGTCTGTGTGCCTGCTATGCACATATGGATAAGTTCAGATAATTTGAACTCACAATTCCCAATCTACTTTTTACTCTGGTTGGTGAACTGGTCCCTTTTGGCTGTCATTTGCATTTTGGCTTGAATTTATAAAAGATGAGATCTTTCAAATTGGTGAAACTTGCCCCTTTTTAACATTTCTCAATGATGAGATTGTCAAGTGCATCTCACTGACATATCTGAGAGAAATATACTAACACTAATCCTATTTTATTTTCTGTTTGATCTTTGTTTTGCAGGTACAAAGATAAAGATGAAGATTTGGTATTGTCTTATATATAGGATAGTTAGTAGAGATTTAAATGTAATTTTCTTAATCTTTTGTAATTTATCTTTTATAATTCTTGTAATCTTTATTTTATTTAATTGTAATAAAGATTATGTTATTATTAATAAAGAAGATTCTTATTCTTTATTCTGTTGTAACTTGTTTATGTCTTTATAATATGAAAATGAATTTCATAATTTCTATTGTTTTGAGATTTAAGTTATACTACCTATATCTTAATTAATTTAAGATTCAAATCTTATATCTAACTCATTTAAATTATTATTCAAACACTTAAGTTTTTAAATTCAAACCCCTTTCAAAACACACATAATTCTTTTAAGATCACATCAAAGTTTATAACAATCCTACTTTAAGCCTAAACCTAATCTTAAAGTAAGAAAGAAACATTGATCACTTAAGATTTTATTTGGCGAAAAATTTACCCACTTTTTCACAAATAGATGCATGCAACAATACATAATCCTAAATCTACCCTTCGTTAGGTTCCTTAATGATGGGATGTTATAGACTTCCCCCCTTAAATTAAACTTCGTCCCGAAGTTTGTTGGAGATGTACCTGAATAGTTCTGGATAAGTTTTTCTTAAATCCTCTTCTTTCTCCCATGTGGCTTCCCTTTCAGGGTGATGTTCCCATTGTACCTTGCAATACTTGATTACCCTATTCCTCAATCTTTTCCAATTTTCTTCTAGAATCTTGCAAGGCTTTTCAATATAAGTCGGGTCGGCTTGTAGTTCTATCTCTTGATGTGTTATTGCATCCTCTAGAACTTTCAAACATTTGCGAAGTTGTGATACATGAAAAACATTATGCACTTGAGCCAGTCTTGATGGTAACTCTAAGGAATAAGCTATAGTTCTGTTTTGGCTCAGTATCTTGAATGGTCCAATATATCTTGGGCTTAATTTCCCTTTAACTCCGAATCTTTTTACTCCTTTCATTGGACTTACTTTCAAATAGACCATATCTCCTACTTCTGGATGCCATGATCTTCGGCTTTGATCCGCATAACTTTTCTGCCTGCTCTGGGCTATTTTCAGTCTATCCCTGATCTTATCAATGATGTATTGTCTCTCTTTGATATAATCAGGCGCAAATTCTTTCTTTGCTTCGTGTTCGTACCAACATATTGGTGATCTACACTTCCTTCCATACAGTACCTCATATGGAGCTGCCTTTAGACTACTCTGATAGCTATTGTTATAAGAAAATTCTGCCAATGGTAGGTGATCCTCCCATGTTCCTCCAAAATCCAGTGCACAAGCTCTCAACATGTCTTCTAGTATTTGATTTGTTCTTTCAGTTTGGCCTCCTGTCTCAGGATGATATGTCGTGCTGAAATCTAACTTTGAACCAAGTGCCTCATGCAATTGCTTCCAAAATGCTGAAGTAAACACTGATCCCCTATCAGTTACGATCTTCTTGGGTACTCCATGCTTACTTACTATCTATTTGACATATACTTCAACTAACTTCTCGGCATTATCTTTTTGATTCACTGGAATAAAATGTGCACTCTTAGTGAGTCTGTCCACTATTACCCATATCATGTCCTTTTTTGGTGTCATAGGTAATCCTGTGATGAAATCCATGCCTATTTCCTCCCATTTCCATTCAGGAATTTCTAAGGGTTGTAATGGTCCTGCTGGATTTTGATGTTCAGCTTTCACCCTTTGGCAAGTATGGCATTCAGATACATATTTAGCAATATCTCTTTTCATGTTATTCCACTAGAATAGTTCCTTCAAATCCATATACATCTTAGTACTCCCTGGATGTATAGAATATGGGGTAGTATGTGCTTCTTTCAGTATGACATTTTTGATCTCAGTCACATCTGGAACACATAAACGATCTTGGAACCATAAAGATCCATAATCTCCAAGGCGAAAAACTGATTTTTGCCCTTGAGATATCCTCCGAATTTCCTCAGCAATAAAAGGGTCTTCTTTTTGACGTCTAAAAATTTCTTGCTTAAGATCACTATCATGTTCTGCAACTACCTGCATAGTCGCTAATCCTCCAAGAACCTCTGTTCTAATGACTTGGAGTTCTAATCTTTCCAAGTCCATTTGTAACTCTTTTGGTAACTCTCTGTTGCTAGGCTGAATATCTACACTCTTTCTGCTTAAAGCATCTGCTACAACATTTGCTTTTCCTGGGGTGTAATTGATTGTTAGATCATAATCCTTGATTAATTCCAACCAACGCTTATGTCTCATGTTCAATTCCTTTTGAGTGAAGAAATATTTGAGACTTTTATGGTCAGTGTATAACTCACATCTGTCTCCATAAAGAAAATGCCTCCATCCTTTCAGTGCAAAAACTACTGCTGCCAACTCTAAATCATGGGTTGGATAGTTGACTTCATGTGGTTTCAATTGTCTTGAACCATAAGCAATTACTTTCCAGTCTTGCATTAATACACACCCCAAACCTTCTTTAGATGCATCATAGTATACGGTGAAATCCTTCCCTGTTTCAGGAACTGCTAAGATTGGAGCTGTGGTTAATCTCGTTTTCAACTCTTGGAAACTTGCTTCACACTTCTCATCCCACTTAAATGGTGTATTCTTCCTTAATAATTTGGTCATTGGTCCATCTATTTTGGAGAAACCTTCAATGAATCTCCGATAATAACCAGCCATTCCTAGGAAACCTCGAATTTGTTTCACATTGGTTGGTGCAGTCCACTCTAGCACTGACTGAACTTTAGATGGATTCAAAGCAATCCCATCTTTATTGATCACATGACCGAGGAATTCTACCTCATCTAACCAGAACTCACACTTACTGAACTTAGCATAAAGCTTATGTTCTCTTAAAGTCTGCAATGCTATTCTCAAATGGTCAGCATGCTCTTTCTTATCCTTGGAATATATCAGAATATCATCAATAAAGATGATGACAAACTTATCCAGGTATGGCATGAAGATCTTGTTCATCAGATTCATGAATATTGCCGGTGCATTGGTCAAACCAAATGGTACCACCAGATATTCATGGTGTCCATATCTTGAGACAAATGCTGTTTTTGGAACATCTTCCGGCTTGATTTTTATTTGATGGTATCCAGATCTTAAATCGATCTTTGAAAATACTCCAGCTCCTTTCACTTTATCAAACAAATCTTGAATTCTTGGTAAAGGATACTTGTTCTTGATTGTCACGTTGTTCAGATTTCTATAATCACCACACATCCGTCTTCCACCATCTCTCTTATCCACAAAAATTACTGGTGTTCCCCATGGAGATACACTTTCCTAAATAAATCCTTTTCTTGCTAACTCATCAATTTTCTCCTTGAGTTATTTCAACTCCTTGGGTCCCATTTTATATGGTGCCTGAGCTATTGGGGTTGTACCAGGTATTAGGTCAATGGTGAACTCTATCTCCCGGTCTGGTGGCATTCCTGGTAATTCCGTTGGGAAAACATCTTGGAATTCATTAACTACAGGAATTTCTTCTAATTTAACTTCCTTCATTGAATTCAACTGCAGATCCACCATGATATGACTGTGTTTATCTACCTGGTAAACTATCCTTGCTCCACTTGGAGTTTTGATTGAGACAGTTTTCTCCTCACAATTTATCTGAGCTCCGTGTTCCATCATCCAATCCATCCCCAGAACTACTGCAATTCCCTTCAAAGGAATCACATAAAGGTCTGCGAAATATGTACAACCACAGATCAAGATAACCTGATCTTGTTTTATGTGGCGTACAATCACATTCCCTCCTGCCGTAACTACGGTCATAGGACGTTCTAACGTTGCCCTTCTAATCCCGAACTTATCTCAGAATTCTTCAGAAATGAATGAAGTAGTTGCACTAGTATCAAATAGAACTTTGCCGGGATTGGTAAGGATATTGAGCGTACCTATTACTGCATGCTTCGAATTATCCACCTCCTCGAGGGTTGCACAGTTCAGTTTTCCAGTAGGTCGGTTTCTCTTGCCATTATTGTTCTTGCCATTGTTTCCTCCTTTATTGGGTTGTCCATTTCCTCCACTGGCTTGTCCTCCTCCCTTGGAAGTCCATCCTCCCGGTGGTTTGCTCGGACAATCCGGCTTGATATGCCCCTTCTGACCACAACCATAATAGATCACTACAGGCTTTTTGCACTCCCTCTGGAAATGCCCTGGAATTCCACAGTTGTTACAGATAACATTCCTTCTCGGATTAGATTGATTTCCACCACTACCATTGTTATTGTTGTTGTTGCCATAATTCCTATTCCGGGGTTTGAACTCTAGGTTAGGTTTAGGTTTGCTTGCCTGAATTCTCTTGGTTTCCTTCTTGGCTCTCTTCCTCCTATCCTCTTGGACATTCTTGTAATCATCTTCAAAAGTAATGGCTGCATCCAACAACTGCTGATAAGTTTGCTTATTGGCTAACCTTAGCTGCATCCTTACAAATGGATTTAATCCACGCAAGAAACGTTTCTTCCTCTTCTCCTCAGTGTTAACATCCTCCTCAGCATAACGAGACAGTTGGCTAAACTCCCGGATGTACTTCATGACACTAGTATATCCTTGCTGAAGCTCCTCAAATTCTCTCCTCTTCAACTCCATGACACTTTCCGGAACATGATATTCACGAAATCTCTGCTTGAACTCCTCCCAGGTAAATTCCCTTCCTGGTTGTTGCATGGATAACTGATTTTTCCACCATGATGCTGCAGGTCCAGTCAAAAGATGAGTTGCATACCTCAATTTATCCTCATCACTGCAACCTACAGTTTTCAGCTTCCTTTCCGTATCGGCTAACCAGTCTTCTGCATCCATTGGTTCAGGAGCTGATGCAAAAGGTAACGGCCTTGCATTCTGGAAATCAGGTAAACTCACTCCTCCTCCTTCAGGTGCCCTCTGATTTGCTCGCCCCAGCAACTCCTCCATAAACTTGTTCTGGTTCTCTTGCATCATTTGCATATATTGCATAAAGTTCTGCTCCATTAACAGTCTCATTGGTGGTGGTGGTAATGCTCCTTGATTTGCTGTATCAGCATCGGCCTTTTCCTTGTCCTCACGCTCCATCCGCTGCTGCTCAGTTTCCATTTCTACACCCGTATCCATGACCCCCCTAGTCCTGCAACATAAAGCGAATACTCATAATTACATCATGCACATGTGTTCTGAGCTGGACTTTACGCACAGAACTAGTCACACAATGAAGATCCAAAGAAAATCCAAATATGCATTTCACCTATTTTACATAATATCATAATGATACAAAGTCATTACACATATACCACATAGGTATAATCACACAACTACCTTATTACTTGGGGTACAAACACGGTACTTGATACTACTAACTAATTGTCTTGTAGTAGTAACTACGCTTATCGTACATGCTTGACGTGTTGTTCGTCGCACAGTTTGTGGAACATATGACCTTACAGGAGGAACATACTCTGTATCTAAAGTGTTAGGACTTGAGTCATTACTCAACCTGAGCGCATTGACTCCCTCCTGCTCAGCTGAAAATTCTTCAGAAACATATTCAACATTATCTCTAGCCTGCATCTCCTGAGCTTCATCTCTAGAGTTGTCACCAGGATACGCAGATCCTGCTGCTCCCCAGGTTCTCTCATGGACAAGATAATTGAATACTGGATAATGTATATTCCCTAGGCTTTGAGAATATGTTGATGATTCAAACACTCTTTCCTCAGAATCTTCTTCTTCATCCTGATCATCTATTGACATGGTATTTCTACTTCTGTTATTAGGATTCATCCTTGCAGCCATCCAACTAGATTGTCCAACATTTCTGTCAGAACCATCTGTGGACATCTGGTGTTCATGAGGTTCATTATATGATCCCATTCTCCATCCATCCGAGTTCTCAATAGGAAGTTTTGAGTCTGAACCATCCTCTGAGCCCCGTGGTACTGCATACCGCATATCTATAGTAGGATCGTATGTAGGTTCAGGTCTTGGTGAGTAAGGATATGGTGTAAAGGAGTCCGGATCTATAGGTATATCCTTAAAGATAGGTGTTGCACTACTACTTGCTTCTTTCTCTAATTGGGATGCTAACTGCTTCCTCCTTTCCGGATCAGTTAGATCCTCTAACATGTCATTTTTGTCTTCGACAATCACTTGATGAGTCTTATAAAAAGACGCAACGAGTGTCCGGTATTTATCCATAAACTTGGAAGCTAACTTAGGATGCTTCTTAACCAAATTAAGATGATCCGGTATAGGCCCCGAGTCGATAGAATCATGAGGTATCACAGAAAATGTGCTACCTTTTAGCTCCTTGGTTTTTTGCTCCCGGATATTAGCTATTGCCTCTACAACAGCAACATGATAGGCTGCTAAATGACTCCTACCTTCACCTATGGGTACATCGTGGTACAATCCAAGATTCTCTGGAAGTTGGATACACACACGATACTTGGATAACATCCGGCCATCAAGATAAGTGATAGTGTTCACTGGAATTCTAGTTGGACAGTTAAAAAGCTTTAAAAGTTGACGAAGTTGGTCTGTAAATGATCCCTGATAATCATCAAGAGTCTCCTCTTTCCTTACCAAAGTCTGTTTGGGAAACTTTGGTGCCATATCTCTGTATATCAGAAAAATAATTTTAATTAGTATCCAATAATATATTGCATCATAACAAAGAATTATCGCACTAAAATATATAACGGAATATTCTCATTTGAACACCCATTATATTATTTTTAGAGAATTCTTTATCGTTGCCAAATCTCCTACAGGTAATACCCTTAACTAGGTTTTCCAACCTAAGGTCAAAGCAATTTGCTCTGATACCAACTGTGGTGACCCAGCATACCACTGCATGTGTAGTACACTATAGTCGTTGACATGACATCTACAGAACACCATTCCGTAAATATCACATCCCTCAGAGTGGTACAATGAAACATTATGGTCCATATTACAAAAGTACACACATTATTATTATTACAATACCGGAAGTTCAAAACTTCCAAAAGATCCAACTTACAAACCAAAATATAAGATGTCCAGCGAAAATTTAAAAGTAACAACTCCGACTAGGAGTGGGGCTCAACAACTTATTCTATAGAGTTCATGTTGCTCGGCTCCGATGGTTACTACTAACTAGATACTTAGCTGGTCTCATTCTCATCGACACCGTAGCGGATCTCGTAATCCAGGCCTTCAACTCCCCCGGATAGATCAGGTTCCTCGTAGAACACATCTTCTTGGCATTCAGCCGCATACATTGGCACGTCTTCGGAATCCTCAGAGTCTAAGCAAGGGATCAAAGGAAAGAATGAGTAACAACGTTACCCAACAAGTTCATTATATGCAAGGTGGGAAGTTTGATGCTCTATATACCACCTCGGATTATAAATCCTTGGCACTATGCAGTTTTCGTAAATCTTTCTTCAAAGATTGATTTTATTCTGAAAAAAACTATGACAATCAGCCTTCACAGGTTGACTAGAACTTTTATGGAGTTCCTTTCCTGCCGCGTTCGTAGCTCCTTCCCGGAACAGGGAGTAACAAGTTACAGTTCTTACACTCTGCAGAGGTGCGTTACTTTACCCATGAGAGATCAACTCCTTGTTGCACAACCGGGCGTACTTTCCCGTCCACAATTCCATGATGTGGGGCCCAGTAGTTGGTCCAAGCCAATCACTGCCCCCTTCGCGACCCCGCATGCCTCCTTGGTGTACACCATGCCCACATAATGAATTACGGCAATGGTTTGTACAAACCGTTAGATGCCAGAACTATCGTGGGACGTTGAGGGTTCCCACCCATATCCGCATATCCTCTGAATTACCAATTAATATATGCACGCTACAAGGATAACAGCCACGACATGCACATCCGGCTTCATGCGAGAGGAAGAAGATCTGGTGACTTCTCTGTCCCATTCCAAATCTCATGGCTAACGATAATATCTGTAGCTAGAATCACTGATGTCAGGGGTTATTAAGTCCCTACTTGATTATCATTGTTGTAATTAGAGCTCTAAGTTCTATTGCTCCATCATATCACCACTTAGGATGATATCCATAATTTCTTTATTTGGGAAAATAATATTTTCTTTCTTTTATAGCATATATGATAACACACAATTTACAAATACTTTGATAAAGACTCTTCAATGGATATGAGCAAGTGATGAACTTGCCTTGTGATGGCAAGGTAGTGAAGTCTGATTCTTGCACTGGACCTTGAGCTTCTAGTTCTACAAAAACATCATTATTGTCCGGTAAGGACAATATTTAAAGAAGCAAAATGATTATGCAAGTAATGTAATGCATTATTTATATTTATATGCATTTACCCTCAAAAGTTCCTTTTTAAATAAAGGATTTATAAATGTTTATTTTTAATATTTATAACATATATTGAGTTATTTTATTTTATTTCTCTTTATTTGACCTTTATTAATTTAATAATTCTTTTAGGAATTATTAATTATACATTAATTTTATTACTAAATATTTATTTAGTATTTTTCAAAAATACTATAATATTAGTAAATAATGAAAGTGATTTTTATTACCTTTCAATAATTTTGTAAAATTCCATAAGGAATATTTAAATTACAAAATTCTTATAAAAAATTTAATGTCCAAAATTTTGATATCTTATTTTATTTGGACATAATGGATTATTGTGAATCCAAAAATATTTTATTTATAATTTTTGAACTTTTATTTTATTTTCTATAATTTTATTTAGGTCAGGGGTATTTTGGTCTTTTCTAATTGATGAAAAGAATTATTAAACAACTTGGGCTAGCCCCTTGGGCTTATTGGGCCGAGGTGACCCAATAGGGAAGGGTCAAATGACTACCCCGAAGGGTTTTGGCCCACCTAGCCCACACTGCCTCCTCTCTCTCCCTCGACCTTATCTGCTCCTCCTCTGACTCGCCCCTGTGGCCGGCGATGCTGCCACCGTCGATTCTCGCCATCGTCGGCCGTTCTGGCCGCCGCCGTGGTGCAAGTTGGGGTTGTCAACGACTCTTGTTTGTTCTATCCACTTGGATTTGACTTTGGGCTTCCCTGTGGTCAGTTCCACGCCATTCCCGAACCCTAGGGTTCGAAAAAGATGTTGTCGTCGACACCGCGATCCCGCCTGCGGTGGTGTGCTGGTCTTGTGCGTTGCTGCGGCCGCCGCCGTGGCAGGTGCAGGTTGCAGCGCCCCTCTGGGTGCTCCCTGTGCCGCCGCGGTTCGTCGGCCCTTCTGCTTCCTCTTCGATGCATCAGCGAGGACCTCGGGTAAGTGGTCTCTGTGGTGTTTGTCCATGCTACTGCCTTGATCCTTTTTGGTGTGTGGCTAGTGGCTTCTGATGTTGAGTGATTTTGTGTTGATTGGGTTCATCTCAAAATTAGGGTTCATAATCCCCTGTTGATCATACCTATGATGTTTTAGATCAAGTGTTGATTAGATTTGATCCTGTGAAATGATTGCTTGCTGTGGTTAAGGATTGATAGTAGCTTTGATGTTACTAGTTGCCTGTCAGATTGGTCCTAGTGGTAATTCACCATGATCCATGCTAGTTGTTTCAATCAAATCCTTAATTGGATTAGGTTGTTGATCTGAGGTTTACTCTCTTTGTCGGATTACTCATCTTGTGATAGTTTTCTCTCAGTGGTTGATTACTACAATCATAATATGGTTTTGTTTGAGATGAAACACTCTGAATCAAATCATTATATGTAATGATTTTCTGTGGATGTATAGACTCCTTTTAAATGTTGATTCCTGGTACTTAGCTTCAGGAAATTGATATATAATGATTTGTCCCTTTTCCTGTGGGAACTAAGCAAAGATGATTTTAGCTCATTAAGAACTTGTCCTTGTGATGCCATTGTATTTTGGCACACAAGTGATTAGGTTTTTATTTCTGGGCTTAGTTCGATTATGCTTGGGATTAGAATTGATAAGATGATATGGAAGCTTTTATTATTATTCATGCCTATGATGTGGGTCTGAGGCTCTAGGATTTAATTCCTAGTTAGTTGGGCAATAATTTGTTTGAATCTTATAGGATCAGGGGTGCTACTCTCTCTTTGAGAGATGTGCCCTGATCTGATAGGATCAAATGAAAATGATCTAAGTTGTAAAAAATAACACTAAAACCAGCGATGCTGGTCTGAGGGTTTAGTGTTTGTGGTTGAGCTTGATTTCTTGTCCTTATACTTGAATTCTCTAGGATAGATTCACCCCTCTTGGGTGCATATTGAGAGATCATTACATAAAGCAACACATGCTTTTATTTAGATATTCTGATGAAAGCATGTGATGGTTTTATGAGACTCACCACAAGATTTGATGTTGGTGTAGTAGGTTGTTGATCTTGAGCTTGGTCAGGATCTTGATCTACTTTAACTGTGCTCCTGAGCTTGCTCTTGAGCTTGCCTGCTCCTCCTAGCTCCTGGTCTTGATCTTGCTATCCACCAGATCCATTCCCCTCCTTATGTCACCATCCTGGTGATGTTTGGGTTGATCTGGGTGGTTGGTTTGGTTGCTGTTCTTGGTTGAACTGTTGTTCACCCTGGCCGTGTTGGTGTGTTGTGTAGTCGAGTGGTGCACTGAGGTGCTTTGCCTCGGTTGTGTTGTGGTTTTGTGATCCTGGCTGTGCTTGTGTGGTCGACAGCACACCATCTGCATGCTTGTGTGTGTGCAGTCTATGTGCCTGCTATGCACATATGGATAAGCTCAGATAATTTGAACTTACAATTACCAATCTACTTTTTACTCTGGCTAGTGAACTGGTCCCTTTTGGCTATCATTTGCATTTTGGCTTGAATTTATAAAAGATGAGACCTTTCAGATTGGTGAAACTTGCCCCTTTTTAACATTTCTCAATGATGAGATTGTCAAGTGCATCTCACTGACATATCTGAGAGAAATATACTAACACTAATCCTATTTTATTTTCTGTTTGATCTTTGTTTTGCAGGTACAAAGATAAAGATGAAGATTTGGTATTCTTTTAGATATAGGATAGTTAGTAGAGATTTAAATGTAATTTTCTTAATCTTTTGTAATTTGTCTTTTATAATTCTTGTAATCTTTATTTTATTCAGTTGTAATAAAGATTATGTTATTATTAATAAAGAAGATTCTTATTCTTTATTCTGTTGTAACTTGTTTATGTCTTTATAATATGAAAATGAATTTCATAATTTCTATTGTTTTGAGATTTAAGTTATACTACCTATATCTTAATTAATTTAAGATTCAAATCTTATATCTAACTCATTTAAATTATTATTCAAACACTTAAGTTTTTAAATTCAAACCCCTTTCAAAACACACATAATTCTTTTAAGATCACATCAAAGTTTATAACAATCCTACTTTAAGCCTAAACCTAATCTTAAAGTAAGAAAGAAACATTGATCACTTAAGATTTTATTTGGCGAAAATTTTACCCACTTTTTCACAAATAGATGCATGCAACAATACATAATCCTAAATCTACCCTTTGTTAGGTTCCTTAATGCTGGGATGTTACATTATGGAACATTGATTGTATGTATGACATGCTCGTTTTGGATGATTAAACTACAATCATGGCTACATCTTTGGTCTTGTGGTGTGTGGTCTCACAACTATACTACAATCTTGGTTATCTCATGTCAAGTTTTAGTAACAAACTCATCTTCCCAAACTGACTATTCGGTACAATCAGCCGCAAGTTAGACGGCTGATGTGGCCTAGTTCAGTCCACGTAGACATCGACAACCCAGGCCCCATATGCCAGATGTGTTGTTAAGTGGGCTAATTAAAAGTTTTGTGCTTTGTGCATCAGATGTACCCAAAAGTTGTAATTTTGTGCAACTTTCCTCAATAGTTGTAGCTTCTTGCAACTCATGCCTCAATTGTTGGAGGTTTGTGCAAATTTCCTTCGTTTTCTTTCCAAAGATTGAAAAGCGCATTTAATTCTTTTATACTTATAAAATTTATTTCTATGAATGTGCATACACAAAATCACAAAAATATGGTTCTAAATCTACATAAGGAATAAATGGATTATGGTCTTCACATATGTCTTTTTTGTGTCTGTTCCATATAAAAACATGCTTCTGAGAAGTGAGTCTAGCTTAACTAGTGGGAGAGCGGACATACACACCAAACACATGGGTTCAAATCCCCAAAAATACGAATTTAGGTTCATATTTATACTTGATGATCATGCTATCGTGATATTTATACCCTTTATCGAAAAAAGAACAACCTATGGTTTTCCTATAAAAAAATATTTTAATCGTATTTTATTTGAAAAGTGTTGCTTGCATATGATATTTCCTCAAGATGTCAAATTAAAAGTTTAGCGTGATTTTTTATTAGATGTAAATCAACAAAACTAAACATGTTATGGTCAAATTTATTCTGGCTTGCCTAATTAATCGCAAGATGATGTTTTGGTTATATTTCCGAGAGAGTAGAAAAATATATTTTTCATATTGAAGCGAAACCAATATTAATTTATACTTATTCAGCTAACGGCCGGTAAGCCATCTAAATAGTATGATCATTTATTTTATCGGTGTAGAACTTTGTTCTTCTCATTTATTTCATTCATTCTAAAATACATAACGATTCAAATGCATCAATCTCCCAAAGACATATTTTATTTAATATATTATTTTTTCTATTTTACATATATTAGTGTAAATCATTTAAAAACATAGATATTTTACTACAAAATTTATAGAATGTCAATTATTTGGAAGAAAGGCAACATTATTAATATATGTTTTGTTTAACTCTCCCTTCCATTATGCCAACATAAAATAAACTCATCATCCTCGCACTCACATTTACATATAGTGTCATGCAACATGACTATGTCATAACTTGAATTACCGGTAAATTTACTATGTGATTGCAATGATCGCATCATCTTGTTTCTAAATAAGGATTGGAGGCCATTAAGATTGACCTACAAGTGTGTATATCCATATCGTAAGAACACGTCTTAAATATATATTCTTACATAATTTTACTAAAATATTTGTTTTCCAGATTTCAGGTGAACTATTGAAAGAAAATCCAAAGAATATAATCCTAAAACTAAACTATCTCATTAGGAAACACCTCCTAAAAATAAACTATCTCATTAGGAAACACCTCCTAAAAATAAAAAGTTCCTAATATATATAATCCAATGTAACTCAAGCATAAAAAAACTCATGTAATATATAGTATTCTGGCACCAACTATGTGCATAAAATTAATAAAACAAAACTCCACTTTTCCTTCTATATAGGTACGGTTAGTGCCAAGGCCACAAAAAATCCACCATGATGAAGCTCAACACTAGATTTCTATGTACAGATACCTACATTGTATACATGCAACAAAAATCCCCTTTTTAGAAAACCTAGATCGGCAGTTTCAAAAGTACACACATTGCAGCAAAATTGACGGGTAATGATGCCTAAATTGCGGCTAACTTTCTACTACCTAGTACGCACCTTCCGTCTAAATCAACTAGATAGTACAATAAAATAGGCGAAATCTACAGTCAACTAAAGAACTAACCAACCATACTACGGAGCAGGGGGGATCTCGTCGCTGCGGTGACACGAGATCAGGCTCGGGCACTTGATCTACTAGCGGCACGGGCTCCATCTTCCTCGACGACGGCGGCGACACCTCCGTTGCCGACCAACCCATGAGCAGGAGCCTCATCTCCCTTCTAATCGTCTCGGGAGGATCTGTTATGTTCATGCGTCGTCTACCTCTCTATCAGGACGAGATACTGAGAAGGAAAGATGCTCTAGGGTGTTTTTGGCAAAAAAAAATGAACACGACTCTAACATGCCAGGTCATCAAGTTCCGGCATGACATGGACAGTGCCGGTCGCAGAGTGACCAAAATGCTTGCCGAAGACAAGTTTGTGCTTTGCGGTTCGCGATTTGCAACTTCGTGACCAATGCTTCCAATCGTGGCAACTTTCATAGACCGAATTGACTTGTTTTTCATAAAAAAATTACCTATTGTATCATTGTATGGCCAAGTTTTGACAACCATGAGTTACTACTAATAATAAACATGTGTTGCGTAGGTTTGGCTAGGGGAGTGGTTCCTGTCTTCTCAAAGTAATCGGTTCCTTTTTTTTCCGAGGGATCTCAATCATCAATCAGTTAAACTTTTGGGCAAATAGGCATACGGCCTCGAGAAACCTATGAGCGAGTAGGCAGACAGATCCACGGAGAAGAGACGAGAGCCATCCCGGCCGGGTCGGTCCACGCACAAGGACCCTCATGTTCTAGGTAGCAGTGTCCAACCTGCCCCCACTCGGCCGCTCCACTCCACTCCACTCACCCCCGCCAAATCAACGGAACGGTCTGTGATCACCTGAACCATCTCAGCATTTGAGAATTCATATGGGTTCTGTGATGTACATGTAAGGGCATCTTTATGTGGCCAATCCATCCAAATGGTTTGTTTCTGTCCATTTGGATTGGTCCACGCCCGATTTTGGGTCAGGGTCTATCCTATCTGGTCGACTACGTCCAGCGACGTGACCTATTTATCCGATCTGGACGAGCCATTTTTTTAATTCAAACTTAAACCGTTCGTACTAAAAACTGGCAAGTTCATACATTTCATACTTAATTTACATTCAAAATATAAAAATCAGAATTTAAACTATGGGGCGGTAGTTCCCCATGGGGCGGTCCCAGAACTCCTCCGGCCGTGGCAGAGGCGGCAAGGATGTGCCGCGGAGGAAGGCCGGGAGCGCTAGCTGCTAGAGCCGGACGCGTCATGCTCGTTCTTGCTCCTCTTCAGCCAGGACGACGTCTTCACCATTGGTGGTGGTGGTGGCGGCGGCTGTTGCTGCTAGGGTTGCGATGGGGAGAGGTGAGGAGTGCGGCACCGACGGGCACATGGTTAAATAGCTCCTCCGCCCGTGAACGCGCGCAGCTTCCTGCTCCTTCGTCGTCAATGCCGGCGCGGGAACGCAGCCGACGCCCAGTCAGTCAGCGTGTCGTCTCGTCGCCATTGATGGCGCATGCTGCAGCCGGTCAACCTTCCGGGCAGCGCCTCTAAATCGTTGCGGCGGTTGCGTCTGTATCGGTGTCGTTGTCCGCGTCTGAATCAATACCACGGTAAGCGATGGCTGGCGAATAGGCCAGTGGCACTCGTAGACAGGACACTCGTGCTGTCCGCGCACGTTCAGACCGACGCAATCGTTCTCCAGATTTAGTGCATAGATAGATCCGACCAGCGCCCCCGTCCTGATGGGCCATGCTGCTGGAGGGTCGTGCACGTCTCGCACACGCCGCGCAGACGAGTTTGGACGCGCCGGACGGGACGAGTCGACCTGGCAGAGATGGTAAGGAGTCAACCCGGCCTCGGCCTGCCGCGCGCCGCCCTGTAAATTAAAGCTGCCGCACTCCAGGAACTCCGGTGACTGACGAGCGCATGTCTCGTTCGTTGGGAAGTTTGGTGCATTTGTTTGTTCAAGGCAGGGGCAGGCACAGGCAGTGACACCGCCTAAATAAAGCAAACCATTTCCCTCCTCTGATTCCGAGTGATCGACACCAGCCTCTCGTCCTTCCTTCCTTCCGGCCACCGCCGCCTCCGCCCGCGTCCATTGCCGTTCCGACAGGAAGCCGTTTCCATCGATCCCTCCGGTCGGGATGGCGGCTTCCTCCAGCCGCCGCCACAGACCGCTGCGATAATAGCCGTCCATGAACGGAAGCAACAATGGCGATCACGCCCTGCTCCTTGTTCTTCTCGCTGCTCCTCCTCCTCGCGTTCTTGCGCCATTCCCACGCGGCCCAGAACGACAGCCGCGCCATCGTTAACATCTCCGCCATCGAGGCGGCCGTCCGCGACCGCGCCTTCGAGATGCTCCGCCGCACCAACAGGCTCGTCGCCATCGCGCCCCTCCCGGCGGACAACGTCCCCGGCGGCGCCGGCGGCGACGAGGTCGAGGCCTCGGCGGTGCGCGTGCGGAGCAGCTCCCTCTACGCCGACGGCGTCAACGGCACCGCGCCCGCCGACACCGCGGGGTTCACCGTCCCGCCGCTCGTCGTCCCGGCCCCGTTCGCCCACCGCGTCGACGTCGTCTTCCTGCGCTTCCTCCTCAACGGCGGCTCCTCCTCCGCCGCCGCCGCGCTCTTCGCCGCGCCCAAAGGGTACGCGCTGGCGACCCCCGTCGTCGCGCTGCTCGCGTACGACGTGTCGTCCGGGAACAACGGCACCGAGGTCGCGCTCCGGGCGCTCGGCGAGCCCGTCCGCGTGCACTTCGGGAACCTCTCGCTCAACGCCACGGCGGCGGCGAGGTGCGTGACCTTCGCGGGGGCCTGCGGGAAGGCCGTGGCCACGCACGCCATGGCGTCGGCGACCGAGTGCGCGGTCACCGGCACGGGGCACTACGGTGTCGCCGTGCGGCTCGAGGTGCCGCCGCCTCCGCCTGCTACGGTGAGGGAGCGGTGGTGGGCGTGGATGGTGTTAGCTGGCGCCGGCGCGGTGTTGGCAGTGACCTTCCTGGTGGTCACCTTGGCCAGCGCGATCCGATGGAGCAGGAGGCGCAGGAGGGAGGAAATGGAGCTGCGGGCAATCGCGGGCGAGGACCTGGGCAGGATGGCAGTACGGGGGAGCAGGATGCCGGCGGCGAACATGGTGAGGACACGGCCTGAGTTGGAGGAAGGGAGCCCGCTGCCGTGGCGGCGCTAGCTTAGCTCCTCGATCGGCGTGTCGTTGCACCGGCCGGCGCACCTTGTTCAATTCAACTAGGTGTATTTTTCAGTACTACTACTACTAGACTTATATTGTTGTACAGAATCAGAATTACATACATTGTACTACTCTATAAGTTTTTGGTGCGTACTAAGTGTAAACTCAGGTCAATTCAGATTAAAATGTACATTAACTGCGCTAGGGTCATTCTCAGAGCACATGCATGACAAGTTATTCGAAAACTCTTGGCAGAATGCCAGCAGATCATCCTGAATCTCCTTTTGTGAGAAGAAATAGAGCCAGTATGCTTCACCAAAATGACAAAAATGATTTGAATAGCAGGGACTTGGGATGGCAATAATGTAAAGTAACTGTTCTCTTAAGAAGTTCCACCAATATATCAATGTCGGACAGCAGGGTTACACGTTTGAAGTTCCTTCCATTTAGCCGTCTATGTCTGATTGCTGGAGCAAAGAATGTTCCTGGATTTACTCTGTTCAGCCTCAGCGCTTTCAGGAGCAGCAACAGTCAGCAAATGTTAGCTAAACCGTATGTCGTCGCTTCAAGTTACAGGTAGCAACAGTAGCAAAAGAATTTCCAGGTTTAAGTTTCTTCAGATTCCAAACAGATTATTGCCATTGAGGTACGGCAATAGATCATCACCTATTATCTTTTAGAGGCAAGCATATCCTTTTCTGGAACAGATTCCAGTATATCTCCTGAGAAACTGCAGCGGTTGTAATCACACATCATAAATAATCTCTCCTAAATGTTTCCATTCGATGTGTATGACCAGTACTCGTTAACCAGCTCGCGAAAGAGAGATCCTTCAGTCTCCATGAGCTTCTTGGGTTTGTCATACTCCACTAATTTTCCTGGAAATGCATAAAGCTCGTTAGTATGGAACTATATGGACAATGGAACTCTACGCTGCACCAGCTCGCGAAAGAGAGATCCTTCAGTCTCCATGAGCTAATAAGTTGGTCATAAGAGAAACATACCATCGCTCATTGCAAGCACCATATCGCAGTCCATAACTGTCGGTATCCGGTGGGCGACTGTAATAACGGTGCAATGTTTGAATTCTGTCCGGATCGTTTTCTGAAGGATAGCATCTGTTGTGTTGTCTATAGAGGCCGTTGCTTCGTCAAGGACTAAGATACGGCACCTTCTCAAAAGTGCGCGACCCAAACAAAAGAGCTGCCTTTGGCCCATGCTCCAGTTCGAACCGTCTTCCGCAACTGTATTGCAACATCTTGATTAGTTTCACATCATGCTATCAAATGATCTAACTAATACACCTAGGGACTACTAGAATTTTGACAAATTTTAGTGTCAAGTGTATTTTATGACCACTATTTTGAACTCTGAAACGACTGGAGCAGAGTTTTATGTCTGCCCAATCTGTTAGGTGCATAAAATGAACTCCAGAAACCAGATTATAGATACAGTGAGGTTTTCTACCAAGTGAATCAAGTCCATGTTCCTTCTCATGGACAGCTTCAAGAAGTTGACATTTGTCAAGAACCTGCAACATAATAGAATATGCAGCGGCCAATTTAGTGATTACTTCAAAAATATATGTATGCCGTAAACAGAGAACTGTATCTTGGCATTTGGCATGCCCCTAAATCAGTTTGATAAGGGGCTGAATTTTATGAAATTACAGGTATATATACATCTTACCTCCCATATTTGTTTGTCCGAGAATTTCTCAAGAGGATCTAGATTATATCTTACTGTACCCTGAAAAAGTGTTGGATCTTGTGGAATGATGCCCAAACGTGAACGCAGGTCATGTAGGCCTAGTGTGGTGATATCCACAGAGTCAATCAATATTTTACCTCCAGAAGGTTCAACAAGACGAAACAGTGCACCAATTAAAGTTGTCTTGCCACTTCCTGTTCGGCCCACTATGCCAATCTTATCTCTACCTTCAAATTTGCAAGTGATACCATGTAGTACCAGAAGAGAATCTTTCCTGTACCTAATCTGTCAGATGAAAATGAATCACATAAATTTGTTAAAAACAATTAGTGTTTCACTTAGTCAGGCCTACACGTATATATTTTATTTTTCGATTACCTTCAAATCTTTAATCTCGACACTGCCAACTTGGGGCCAATTTGGTGCTGGTTGGTTTTCTTCAATAACTTCTGCTGCTTCACTTTGTATGTCCATATACTGGCTCACCCGTTCCACAGATATTATTTTATTTGCAAGATCACATTGCTTTTGAATAGAGGTAACAAAAGAGTTATTTAAGGAAAGGCCATAGGACAGGGCCATACCCACAAAACCTGCATAAGTATGAAGAAAAATAATTATTTTTCTGATATAGTATTAAGTATGTTTTCAGTAACTTTGGCACATTGACATTATGGATATTAAGTGTTACTAAAGGGTAAGTTGGATACCTACCACTAGGGTTTTGAGCCATCGGCTGTAATCAAATAGGATTCCATGACTCTATTCAATAAAATAGTAGGCTTTGCTTTCATAACAAAAGCTTAACCTTGAAAACTAAATACCAGGAGCATACGAAAACATGGAAAAGAATATATGTGCAGTGCATATAAAATATTCATTTTCTAAGATGCGAAACAATTACATGAATGATTGTACTTACAATGAGTTACTTACCAGGGCTAAAAGTTCCTGGAGGAAGAAGAGCCATGACAAAGGCAGAAGAAGAAAGTACTGCAGCACTCATTGTTTCCAGGCGTTGAATCAACCATTCAGTTGCTGCAAAATTGTAGAAATATGGACCAGCATTCTTGTCAACTAGCTCCAAATTTTCAGAAAAAAAACGATCTTCTTCCTCAAATGCCCGTATTGTTATAGCCCCTGAAATTGATTCACCTAAGTGATTTGCTAGGGCAGACTTGGTGGTACCATTGATCCGCATCAATTCCTTAGCCGAGGCTAAATAGTACCTCTGCATGGCCAAAAATTAACAGATCCTGATCAATGAATATTGCCGAAAGAAAATCGATATATCATTTGGTGAATCAAATAAAAGAAAAGGGGCAGGGGGATTAGCAACAAAGAAAGAAAGCCACACAAGAAAGTAGGGTTTAACAATAGTACCTGCAACCGAATCGCCAAAACTATCATCGGCAACGATACAAACAGAACTTCCCATGTAACAACGGCCAATACACCAAGACTGCTATATGCATTTAGGCTAGCTGTAAATCCAAACATGAAGGCAAATGGAACATCAAGGTCAATGATGCTCAAATCTGAAGAGACCTGCAGGAGGGATGGGGTAAATACCTCATAAAAACGTAAAAATGTATACTAGGACCGTAATCTATCATAGTTTTCATTAGTCTAAGAAATTTTACCCGGCTAAGAACCCTTCCTAGAGGAGTAGAATCAAAAAAGGACATAGGTGCACGGAACAGTGAATTAAGTAACTGGGAAAATAAGGATCTTGAAGTCTGGACCCCAATAACAACAATGAATAAAGATCTTGATAGCACAAAGAATATTGTGCAAGCTCCAATAGCAATGTACACAGAAATTAACTTCAGTGTACTAACACGAGCATTTTGGACATTTGCCGCCATCCATGAATTCTGTGATATTTGCCCAGCTACGAAAATTATATGAGAAATAATACAAAGAGAGGCATAAAGGAAGCCTTTGTTCTGGCTCAGGTAAAGCATATAAGGCTTAAGACCTGTATCCCCCGATTCTCTTTCCTCTCTTCTGATCAGTTGATCTACTGGTGATGACTTTGCTTGCTCTATATATTTATTTCCATGAATATTATCTGTGTCATTTGTCAGTATCTCCTTTCCTCTGTGAGGGGCTATATTGTTAAGATCTGAAATACCAATAGTATCTTTATGGGCATTTACAAGGTCTTTGAATTCTTGACAATCTGCCAGTAGATCTTGATAAGGCGCAGACCGAATAATCTCCCCATCTAACATTAACTGCAGAAAATTGTCACTACTTTTATATGATATCAAGAAATAACTACCAACCACTAGAAATGAATATAAATGATAGCAGCACACCCATTAGAGACCACTTTTATATGTCATTAGAGAGAGAGACCAGAATGGAGTCAAATACTGGTAGAAAATCCACTTGGTGTGTTACTAAAAGGACAGTCTTGTCTGAGAGAACACCCATGACATAATCCTGTCACACAAGTAAGAGCTTTATAAAACAGTTCATAATCAAATAGTAATACAATCTTCATCTGCCGTGATATGATGCTTACATTAAAGAGACTTGTTGCTGTATGAGCATCAACAGCACTGAAAGGGTCATCAAGAAGGTAGATGTCTGCATTCTGGTATAGTGCACGAGCAAGCTGAACGCGCTGCTTCTGACCACCACTAAGATTTACTCCTCTCTCGCCAATTTGAGTACGGTCTCCGACTGGCAGCATTTCAAGGTCCTTCACCAACGAGCACCTCGCGAGGGTTTCTTCGTATCTTTGTCTGTCCATCAAAGATCCAAAGAGAATATTATCTTGAACAGTTCCTGTTTGGATCCATGCAGTCTGGGAAACATATGCTATTTTCCCACAGACTTGAATCTGAAACATGTGCATGAAGGTAAGTCATTTGGTATTTAGTTCGTACGGAAAGGAATTAAGTAACATACATTGTGTTCACAACTATCGTAAACCAAAACTATCATAACAAATTGGGAAAACCTAACATGATAGTTGTCCCCAGGCTGCATTTCTTTCAATAGCCAATTCCACTTTGAACCACATATTAGTCAAACAGTTTGAAACGGATTTTATTTTACCCAGTGTTGCAGAAATTAGAAAACGTTGGAACAGAGAAAATGTGAGTTTGAGATGTCACGTGCTACAAATTCCTACAGAGTATCAAAGTACGGGATTTTGTAAATGATGCCTTTGGATGGTGCACACAAAATAAGCATAAGACTTTTGAAGGAATGAAGAGATAGAATGTACAGAAATATATAGAGGGTGCATTGGACTTCTCAAAGGAAAATAAAAGAATAAATGCCAAGGAATCACAAATATTGGGACAAAGGTTTCAGAAATCCACAACTTTCAGAACTTTTTCCACTTAACCACAACTATTGGGGCGAGCAGTTACAGCCCACCCAAATCGACCCTTTGGTCTTTTTGCCACGTATACTCTGACTGGTGGGCCCCAGAGGTCAGATACGCTGTCAACTGAGCTGAACTGGAAGATTTGGGTGGGTGTAACCTTTCGTCGTAATAATTGAGGTTTAGGTGAAAAAAATCAAATACTTGTAGATTTCCATGATATCTACTCCAAATAAAGTGAGGTTGGAACTCATGTTTGATTGCTATGTAAACAAATTCGGTCATTTGATTTTCTAGTTCATAAAAAAGATGAAGGTAGTAGAAAAGCATACCGTGCCCTCAGTTTTGGGGACCTCTCCAAGTACAGCAGCCAAAAGTGTTGTCTTTCCTGATCCTACCTCTCCACAAATTGCAACCTTTTCTCCAGCCTTAACAAATAAATTTATATTCTTTAGAGTTGGTTTTAGTGGATTCTCATCCCAGGAGAAACCACACGAGTTCATCACGATTGGATAATCAATGCCCATGAGGTATTTCTTGCCAACTTGTCCATTCAGCTCAGGTGCAACAAGAAACTTTGATATCCGAGTGAAAGCAACCTTAGCTTGTATCACAACTGCAATAACATCTGGTATCGTCCTAACTGGGTCTTGCACGAGACGTAGAGTTGCCACAGTTGTGAAGACGTTGCTAGCATCAAGAGGGATTTTCAAAAGATAGCATGTCAGAAAGGTCGCTGCCGAAACCAGAACAGGTGATGACCAGAACAGGACACCGTTGTATGCCCTCCTAAGCTGGAATGCAGATAACCACTTGTACTCAACCTCCCTCAACCCCTCGATGACCTTCTTGAAATGACCTTCCCATGCATAAAGTTTCAAAACTTTCATATGAACTAATGACTCAGACATGGCCTTCAACCTAGCATCTTGTGCTTCCATAAGTTTAGTCTGAAACTTGTGCTGCAGTTTGGCCAATGGAGCATTGCAGAGTACGGTGATGATGATGACACCCAATGATGAAACCACTGCCGCGCCAACTGAATTGTACAGAATTCCAAGAGCAAGGCAAAGCTGAACAGTTGTTGTCCATGTTTGATGGAACCAGTATGGGAATTCCCCAATTCGGTAAGCATCGACAGTCACGTAGTTCATAATTTCTCCAGAAGAGTGCATCATTTTAGCTGCATTTGACAGCTTCTGTTGCTTCTTATAAATAGCTGCTGACAGGAATGACCTTAACTGGAGTCCTAATCTCCGTGTTCGGAAATACCACTGTCTCTGTGACAATGACTCACAACATTTGCAGACAAACATTACCGCGGCCAGCACAAAACCTTCATATTTAAAGGTCCCTTTCCCAAGTGATACATTGATGAATGACTTGAGAAGTAATGGGCCTGCAGATAAGGTGATAACCTTGAGCAAAGCAAAGAAACCTGAGACCATGATCGCACGCTTGTGACAAGAAACAATAATCCAGAACACCGATGGTGTAGCGTGTGACTGAGACTGTTTCATGCTGTTCAGTTTCTCCATAAACATCAAGTACTGGTTCTGTGCTCGATCTGTGGTGCCTAAAACTGGCACATCTTTGTCCTCAAGGGGCTTCTCATAACCCATCTTCATCAAAGGATTCAACCACCAAAATGACATCTCGCTGAAATAACCAGCTTTATCAAAGGGAGTACACTCAGAATTAGCTGCCTCACCGTTTGTGTCCATGTTAAGGGGCTTGTACAAACCATTCCCAATTTCTCCATCACCCTGTTCATCATGGCAGTGCCGAAAGCCATAAAGAAGGAAGAGAACTGCACCAGGTAGGGACAGAACATCTAAGCAGGCCTTGATGGTAACCTCATTCTCTGCAACAATGTGAAGAACTGAGGAACAACAGATAAATGCTGCATAGATGGTCAGCAAGACAGAAAAAAACCAAACAGATCTCGCTCCGAGAGACCAACGCCTGATGCTGACAGCGAAGCTGGTAAGGATCAAACTGAACCCTTGAGTTAATGTCACAAGCCACCAGTGTGGCAGGTAAACAGAAGCATCCAGATTGAAGATATTCACCAGCATCCACAGTCCTAGTCCAAGATAAACGAAACCCAAGCAGCCACTGAACACTACTGCAGCCGACTGTAGTAGTGAACTCAGTGTGACCAGCTGTCGCACAGATGCTCTACTCTTCAGTATTTTGACAAGCAATTGAAATGCGAGCACGAGTATGAGCAGTGTGCCAATGCCAATCACCACCAGATGATTTATGCAAGTGGAAGAGTCGAATATTTCCTTCAATCCACATGAAAGAACATCTTGGTTCGAGCAAACTGGGCTCCCACACAAGTTAACCATCCAAGAACCTGAAGTAATGGGCAAGTATTGGAGTGAAATTCCCAGCTTGTTTTTAATCCCGAACAAAGTTGATTGGCAAAAGATAGCAACACTGATGTAGCTATATATGCTTCAGAGATTGATATGTAGCATGAGAATGTGAATTGAGGACTAACTTGTTAGGGAACCCATCTGTGGGTCAGATCCTCTTTTGGCCCTGCAGCAACCCATGAACATGACACTGCTAAAGATAAAGAACATACAGAAAAATTTATTTGCTGAAGAAATGGACAAAGACAAATACTAAAAGCATTTGTACGCAGGATCAGAAAACTGTGTATGTAACATTGTAAACCACGGGTATTCCCATGTTCGCACAAGACAAAGATCACACTGCATTTTTTTTAACTGCATTCATAGAATCCCCGAGGAATCGAACAGAATCATGACAATGCGCGCGTACCAAATATGGATAAGAAAAAAAAAACGGAAACCCCCTTTCCGCATTGATCCCTACTAAACTTTTCCCCTCTTCTTCAGGTTATGTGAGTAATAGTGGCACTGGCACTCTGGCAGTACTGACCTCTCTAGCGACTACGGCGGCCTCCCGCCGTCGCCGTCGACGGCGAGCTTTCCAGTGTCGGGCGGACGGACGAACGAACGGAGGAAGGTCACTCACTAGCTGCGGCCCCTGGGTTCGTCGCCGCGGGACTTTTTCATCTGTGGATGCCGGAGGTAGGACCATAAGAGCCGCGGCGCTAGATGGCAGGATGGCGACAGGGACGGAGCGCCCGCGGGCGCGCGCTTTCGTCACTGCTCGCGTCGTCGCGGCCGGCCGGTATATCTGCACCCGGCCTGTGGCTGTCGGGCGTGCCGTGCCTCGCATCGCTTCTCCTCCGCCGGCCTGCTCTGCCACACACTGATGATGATGATAGGCCAATTTGGACAAAAATAACCCTTAACTTAAAACAAATTCACAGACTGAACTTCAGCCAAAACTAATTCATTGGCCTAACTTTTTTTTGCAACGCGTACACCGTGGCGCCGCACCACACATAGCAATGCCTTCTACCGTGGCTCCGTACGTGCCGACAACGCGACATCATCGGCCCTAGTTCCGTAAGTGCCACGCCATGACCCACGACGCTACACTGTGTTGTGCAGCGCTAGATGTTGTGGCGTTGCACTTTACAACTACCAGATCGCGCGCGGCGGCCTAGTCCCGACCCAAACCTCATTCCCCACTCGCTCGACGAACAGAGGAAGGTCATGGCGGCAAGGTTCGACACCCCCCCCCCTTTTGATTCTCCTCACATAAATCGGCTAGATCTGAACTTGCTCCCAATCCCTCATGTATTTTCTCTAAATCCTCTCAATTCCATCTGCAAATTTATTCCTATTTCTCCTATGTTTGCAATTTTTGATGAAACCCTAGATTCTATGGGATATTGGAATTAATATGAATCATTGCCATGTTTATTTGATCTTTAGGTTTAGGAATGGCAAAGCACTCATTAGTAAAACTCTAGTTGGTTGTTTTAGCTTAGAAACCCAATAGTATATGTTAGGTGTTTTGTTCATATTTGCAATTTCTCATTACTTATGTTAGATGTTAGTTTGAAATATTTGTTAGTGTGGAAATTATAGGTACACTAGGATGTCATATTTGTAAAGTTGGAATTGTAGGTAGAGTAAGATGGAATATTTCCGAAATCCTTTTGGCTCACGGGTGCATTTGCACCTATTATGAGAAAACATATTTTAGAATGTCAATAAATTCGAAAAAATGTCTACATGTACATTCGAACATTTTATGTTCGTTCATAAGTTTTCGGGATGAAAGAACATTATATGTGTGATGTATAAAAAGGACAAAAAATGCCACGTGAATATGACTATTTACATGACATTTTTTGTTTTTTTGCATGGGACACGTAGAATGTTATTCCATCACGAAAACTTATGAACATACATAAAATGTTCGAATGTATAGGCAAACATTTTTTTTGAATTTTTTGATATTTTTGAATTATGTTTTCTCACAATAGGTGCAAATGCACCCGTGAGCCGAATATCCACCTCCGGAATATTTGTTCATGTGAGAAAAATTGTTCATATTGTTTCTATTGGTTTGAATATGTAGGATGGAACTTATCAATCCTCACTACGATGTTTAACACCATGCCTATAAGTTGTCCGAGAAGAGAGAGGTACTAAAACCCACATGCTAGTTCATTTTGTTTTGGTATGTTGAGATGGAAATGTAACATTGGACATTGTATGTTTATAGGAGCTTCTCCCCTTCGACTTAGGTATCATGAGGTATCGTCCAACAAGATTACATACGATGAGTGGTACACTCCATACATTGAGAAGCTAGGACTCCTCCCTTTTATCTACATGGTCACCCGGTCGACACTGAACTTCAACCCTGCTGCAATCACCGCGCTTGTTGGCCGGCGGAGACCATAGACACATACTTTTCACCTTAGGACCAGTGAGATTACAGTGACTTTGCAGGACATGTCCATGATCTTGGCACTCCCAATTAAGGGAAATCCTATGTGTATTAGCACAAATTCAGAAGGATGGCATGAGAAGATGGTCAGCCTTATTGGAAAGGATCCACCTGAGACTATAACACAAGAAGGGTAAAAGATTGAGGGTCTCTGCCATGACTACATTCAATTGGATCATACATATTTCAAGACCTTCCCTGAGGACACTAACAACGAGACGATTATGTTGTACACTCGTGTGTGTATGTGTGGTACATCATTGATGACCCACAAGTATAGGGGGTGTATCGTAGTACTTTCGATAAATAGGAGTGTCGATCCCAACGAGGAGCAGAAGGTGCTGAACAGTGGTGTGGAGCAGGAAATCCCTGTGAATACTTAGCAAACGGATTTTTAGTGGTTTTCTGATAAGGCAACAAAACGAAGTGCAAGTAATAAAGAACAAACGCAACAAGTGGCCCAATCCTTTCTTAGCAAAGGACAAGCCGGTGGAAATACTTATAAAGACCAAACGTTCTCGAGGACACATGGGAATTTTGTCAAGTGTTTTCGCTTCATATAGCTGAGTACTCTTCTCTGGTGTTGTGTGGGTGAACATGTGCTAATGTACCAACCATACTTGGACTAATACATACTTGTGATTAAACCCCCTGCAAACATCCGTAACTATAGGAAAGTAATTGAGATATAAATCTAACCACAACCTTAAACTCTGAGATCCTACGCTCCCTTGTGCAAAGGTGTCCTAACGGGGGTTCAGGTTTCTGTCACTCCGGCAATCCCACAATTAGTAGCCAAATACACAATGCATTTCCCTAGGCCCATAAATGGTGAAGTATCATATAGTCGACGTTCACATGACACCACTAGAAGAATAGCACCACAACTTAAATACTAAACCATTGAATAATAACTCAACACAAATCCACTAATAACAACATGACTTCTCCCATGTCCTCAAGAACTAGACAAACTACTCACAAGACATCATATAGACCAAGATCAATGATGATATGATAATGGATAACAATCTGAACATAAACAATAATCCAATGGTTCCACTCACAAGCATCAACTACAATAGTAATTAACATCGGGAAAGTTTCCCCTAAGAACTAAATCAATATCCAACACAATTGTTACAGCAGGACGGAGTGGTGATGATGGTGCTGGTGGAGATGATGGTGTGGATGATGATGATCCCGATGAAGCCTAGCTTGATGACGGTGTTGATGGCGACGATCTCCCCTCTTCGGGAAGGAATTCCCCCGGCAGAAATCTGTCTGCCGAAGAGATCTTTCTCTCTCGGTGTTTTCCGCCCCCAGAGGCGGCGGAAATCTATCTGTGGTCGCTCCCCTAGGCTTAGGGTTCCGTAGGGAAGATATAGGCGAAGGGGCAGAGTCGGGAGCCGGGCAGGTGGGCCACACCTTCCCTAGGCGCGAGGTTAGGTGGGCCCGCGCCTAGGGGGTGTGGGCCCCTTGCGGCCCTTCTTCGTCCCTCTTTTTGGCTTCCTCAATCTTCTGGAAAAATAATATTATCCCATATTTTTCTGGTATTTTTCTGATCTTGGCGAAATTGCATCGAAACGCCCTCTTTTCCATCAGAATCCAGACTCCAGTAGTCCATCCTCCAAGAATCATCCAATATGCATAAACAGATGAAAAGCCATAAATAATACCTCATAATAAGACAAATATCAATGAATAGAGGAAGATTATGATATAGAATGGTGATGCAAATTGGGCGTATCAATCATCACGAGGACTCTCTTTCTTGATAGTAGTGGGGATCATGCTCAGTAGCATTGGCTTAAGGTGCTAACCATTGTTGACTCTAAGTTGAGTTGGGGTTTGGCGGCATTAGCCTTCTTGTACCGCCAGGTAATCACTTCTTTTCAATGTGGTCTATCTCTACATGACCTCAAGAATATTGTTCTTGCTAAACGGTGTCTCACTTCATGTGCAGTTGGATGATGCTTGACTTAGGAGCGGGGCCGACACATGTATTGGTGGTTGTTTGCTCCTTCTTTCGGTGTGAAGCTGGGAACGCTTCCCAGTTGGGCAGCCGAGATGGTTGCATTACGATGAGTATGTAGATGATGACAACCAGATGTGTCTCTCCATGTGGCTTACAAGTGGGACGTGGTATCCGAACCCCCAGGTGACCATGTCGAGGCATACAGGAGGTACACCAACGAGTTTCCATTTCGACGGTCAATTCTATATTTTGAATGTATAATCTTGAACTTTATATGAGTGTGATATGTTGCAAATGATGTGGGAGCCATACGGTTCAAGGAGGAATTTTGGTGTCCCGGACGACTATGCGCTTAACCCGAAGTGCACGGAAGAAACACGTTGATGGCTAATGTGTTTCCCTTTGATATGCATGTGGGCGGTTGAGCATCACCAGCCACATCATGTCATGATGCAGTTTGGGTTATTTTAGGTGGTCCCGCCTGAGTGGAAGGACACGAACATACAACTCCATGGGTAAGATTTCTTATTTCATATGTGATGTAGTTTGCGTCTGTAATAACACTCTAGTATTTGTTGTTGTGCGGCTTGGACAAGAAAAGGCGGAGGAAGGTGAAGGATTGGGATAATATTCATGCAAAGTACATTGAAAATTCAAGAAGTGTGTGATCGACGCTAAGAAAGCAAAAGGAACCCAAGAAAGGGATTTTCAGATAGGATGCTTTCAACAATTACCTAACATGGTTTCTTGACCACGCTCGTGTGGAGATATACCCACAAGCTCTTTGGGAAAAAAATTTAGAAGATCCATTACTATTTGACGAGCTTACCATTGAACAATACAACAAGATGATCAGAGAAGGGCGACAAACCTCCTTTGCTCCTTTGGTCAATTTTGTGGTAATGTATGTCGAGTGTTCTTTTTAGTCTTGTTCATTTGAACACCTCATGAGGCCGTCTAATTTGTTTAGTCTTATCTATGACAGCGCGCGGAGGTAAGGAAGTCCGCTGATGTATGCAAGGATATGCTTTAGATAGTTACCCCACGGAGAGAAGGGTGAGAGTGTGTTTACAGGGTTTTTTAAGAAGCAGGCCTTACGGTTAGGGCGGATTTCTAACTTGCTTGGTTGTCGTGACCCTGAGTTGGCAACACTGTCCGAGTCACGGTCAAACTCGCTCTCTCACCTTGCTGGCCATCCGGACTCTACATCGACACAAAATGAAGGAAGCAACAATGAAGAGGAGGTCACCCCTGAGGTAGTAAAGCATTGCATCCCCACACAACATTGCATTACTATATGCTCTCAACATTGTGCATTTATTCTTCTTTGATATCCTCAAGATGAAGAAAGTTTCGATGACGACATGACGTTGGGTACATATGCTTGCAAATATAATGTCCACGAGTGGTCTGACTACATGCTCAAGCCAAGAAAACCCAAAAATCCTTACACACTGGTTCCTTCTGTGGATAAGGCAAAGAAGGACAAGAAGAAGATGATGATGCAGAACCGGTCATGAAGAAGCTTCCCTCGAGAAGGGACTGAGGAAGGAAGATGACCCCTGGGAAGTAGATGTGGGCGTGTTAGATTTTGCACTGTATTAGATGTGATCTTCTGCATTTGTGATGTGAACTTGTGATCTAAACTTATCGTGTGAACTTGTCGTGTGAGGCTCCCATGTGAACTTATTAGTTTGATCTTTCTTGTCTTGTTAGTTTGATATTTTTATCAAGCTTTCCTTGTGATCTATCGTAAACTCGATCATCGATTGATGTTACACTTGATGATTCTTTGACGAATCTTCTTGCATAGGAAAGTGCGACGCCATGTAGAACGGCACTGCAGAGTTGCAAAGCCACGATGATGTTGATATAGAAGTGCAACGCCATGGCATGTGTCGCCGCACAAGTGCAACGCCAGCCTGGATGGCACCGCACCACTGCCACCCAGATATTCAGTACCCTCTATCTATTTCTCACCTGAAGCACAGCGCCACATGCCATGGCGTTGCACCGTGAATGCTAGATGCCATAGCGATGCACACCTGGCTTGAACTAGTTAGTACCCTCTATCAATTTCTCACCCGAAGAGCAGATCCACAGGCCATGGTGTTGCACCGTGCAACGCCAGCAGCCATGGCACCGCACACTTGGCCTGAACTATTCAGTACCCTTTTATCTATTTCTCATTCGGACTGTCGTGCCACATACCATGGCATTGCACTCTGCGACACCAGCAGTTATGGCTACGCATCCAGGAAACATTTCCAACCTTATTTATTTTTGCAAGTTTTGAGGGCTGTCAAAGGCGAGAAGTCTTGAGGAATGACAATAACACAAATTTTGAGTTATACACCTGACAATAACACAAATTCCACAAGTTTTGACAAATGCACAGCCAAATACTCGAATGTTTCTTCCGTTTATTATCATTGTCTTGTTCCCATAAGGTTCTATCACATGAACCATGCCAGGGTTAGCATTGGCCATCGCTCCAAACAACCTAGGTATTCAGTTATTAGATTCCACCCAATCACTGTAAAACATCTTGAATGCGGCTTGCTTCGCCTTCCATGCCATCTCGTGCTCCACCTCGTAGTGAAAGAGGGCTTTCACAAGCTCCATGACCATCTTGATGCTCATTGTTGGAAGTGATGAGATGTCATTGGAAATCCTATAAGCAAGGAACTCAGAGGTGAATTGTCGATGCTCATGCTTCACATCCTTGCCATCCACCCTTTGTCCTTGTCACATGTGAGTTGATACATAACTAGATATGTGCCAATCGGTACCTCCCTTGAATGTCCTTGCACGCACAATCCAAGGACATCCATCCTCCTCGCATTTAACCATGTAATGCTTCTTCACGTTTGAGTGCACGATTGTGTAAGGATGATGATGAGTAACTGAGAAGTCCTTAATCCATTGCTTAAATTCCAACAAGGTCTTGAACCTAGATCCACGATAAATCCCATTATTATCGTGATCACCATCCCGGTAAGAACTTGTCCTTGGTCCAAGCACTACGCCTTTACCGCCATCAAACATTGCTTCATTCGCGAGACTAATATCACGAAACAAAGGTACTCGATGGTCTCGCCCCAATACGGTACCATGGATTCCAGCCTCTTTAGTCGGGAACCCCTCCTCATCAACTTCTTCTTTGGGACCATCATCATCCGATTACAATGCATAGCCTCGAGTATACGGGATGTCATGGTCCATGTTCTCTTCCGTAATATATTTGTACAAATCTATTATTGGCATGGAGCTCAACCTAATTCTTGTCATTGTCCTCTTCCAAGAATTCATCTTGGTCCTTTGAAATCGTGCTCAATGTTTGGGTCAAAGGAGGTTCCCTCAATACCTCTTGGTTTAAGGGTGGAGGACTCCTAGAATCCATCAGGAAGGCAAGACGGTTCAAGTCCAAGTGCAAATTGCTATCAACCTTCTTGGTGGCAAATATCTCAAGATCTTTGTGATACCTTCGATCCGTATTACGGATGCAGTATAGTAGTTTTTCCCTAGTAGACCTAGGTTTAATCTAACCTTGGGAAACAACGCTAATAGGAATGAAAATAAGGACACTTCTACAAGACTTTGTTTTTTTTGTTTTACCTTTATTTATCGGACTAATCTAGTTTCCTATATATTGTGGGTTGATTCAATGGATGGAGATAGGCTAGGGTTGAAGATCCACCTGTAGCTGCACATCATATGGAATAAAAGATAATAATAAGCACAACCATGTGTAGTGTTCCGATAGAGATAATCTTTGTGGGCAACACATCCTAATATACTAAAGCCCATGCGAGTAGCTTGCATAGTGATAGCCTTTTGATCCAACCGATTGTACCACGAAGCACCGGGTTACAAATAGTTATTAAGTGATAAACACAGATCAAAGCCTTAAGGAGAGATGTTGTTGTTGATCCCGAATGGGTCGCTAAGAAAAGACCGTACAGCCCTTCCTATGAGATCGCCAATAGCAAAGTATCTCACCTCAAGCCTTGATCAATCTCGGGGGTCTTGGGTACCTACAAGTCCAAAGATCGAGGCAAAAGACAAAGAAACAAAAGATACAAATCTCTCTTTCAAACAATACACAATACTCCCATAGATTAGATGCACATAATCGTTGTGATGTTTCTCCCCAACCCACAGCCCGTGAGGAATACTCACTCATAACAATAAGATCAAGGGTAGAAAACATTGTGCAAAATACTTAGATCGAAATCAAATATTCTTACAAGGATCACAGAATCACAAAGAGATCTCAAGTACAAAGAAATGGCTATGACAAATGAAGAGGATGCGGGTGGAAGGGATGAATTATGGTGTGGACGCCCTTTTGGTGGTGTTGTGATGCAATCTAAGAATGGCGGCCCTCTGCACGGTGGTTGGGACCTCAATATATATAGGCGCCTTCACGATAGTTGTAGGGTTTGACGAGACGGAGCTGCCACCACCTCGTATGGGTGGGCCGCGCCCATACTAGTGCTCCTTATGCTGCCTGGCTCCTAGAAATAGCTCCAGGATTACTTGGCCATCAAAACTTCCTCAAAATATTCATTTATGACTCCAGCTTTCGCAATAAAAGTGTGATTACCTACACAACACAAATCAAAGCAAGGTTTTGCATATCTTTGCAATAATTAGTCATTAGTGGAAAATCAAGAGAGATTATTGTCAATTTCTTGATGAAAAACAATGCTTAAACACGGAGAAATATGGAAATTTTTGGAGCCATCAACGTCCCCAAAGCTCAAACCTTGATCGCCCTCGAGCAATAAGAAACAAAAGAACTATAAGGAATTCAGCTTTTAAACTTGAAACAACAAGAATAAGAATCCACTTACGGTCGGTAGCCATACTTCCATTTGAAAGGCTCATCAAAGTTAGAGAGATGTTAAGAACACTATACAAGCTTTGATAACTCAAGACAATCAAAGTAGAGTTTAATATAAGTATAAATAACTAGAAGTGTAACAATTAATCCAATTCCTCTAGTTAACTCTCGGCTTGACAAGGAACATTAGGATGTTTATTATAGCAGAATTAAGTAGGAGAGTTCATGTCCCAAGTAGCATACCAGTGAAGTGTCTTATTGGCACCCATATCAGTAAATCAAGAATATCTAAAACACTACTATTCCAATCATTTCTTATCAAGAAAATTCATAAAGTAGTAACGAGTTCATGCCAAAGACTTGTTATGTGGATCTTCATATTTTTTCTCTTCTTTTTCTTTTTTCTCTTCCTTCTTTCAAGGAAATTTCTCAACAAGGATGATTGAGTGATGATTTTAAACAATGGTTTGCACAACCTTTGAGAGTACCAATAATTTTTCCCATACTGTGACACATATTCCACCCATGTCATCAACTCATAGCCAAAATCAGGGGTTATACCATAGATCGTTTAAAAGCTAGCGGAATTGTTGCCATCCAAAGATGTGCACGAGAAACATAGAAATTTTTAAACAGTATCACGGTTTGATCCACAAGGATAGCTTTGGCATGCAATCATAATTACCACTAGACTTCATTTCAATCAAACAACTCCTTTCAAGAGTGTCGTCAAGTCTATCAAAACATCTATGGGGTTAAGTATCTTCAAAGGTAAACTTTTAAGACAATCACTCATCAAACAAGTCATAAAAATTTCAGACTTTTTCTTGTTGTACTTGTTTGGCAATATTATTTCCAAGGCAAGACTTATTGGAGATATGCCCTAGAGGCAATAATAGAAGTGGTTATTATCATATCTTCGTGTTTATGGTAAATGTTTACATTCATGCTATAACAGTATTAACCAAAACATTAATACTTGTGTGATTTGTAAACTAAATTAGAGTCTCTGGTAAAGCCTCTTTATAATACTAGCTTGTTGGTTAATAGATGATCGTGGTTTCTCAATCATGAACATTGAGATGTTATTAAAAACGAGATCATATCATTAGGAGAATGGTATGATGGACATACTCCTATAGATAAGCATAGCATAAAGATCAAGTCATTTCAATAGTTCGTTTGCTATAAGCTTTTTGATACATAGTAACCTAATTCCTTCAACCATGAGATCATGCTAATCACCATCACCGGAAGGATGCTTTGATGACATTAAACACCACACCGTAACTGGGTGGCTATAAAGGTGGCATTGAGTGTTCGGAAAGTATGTGTTGAGGCACATGGATCAAGAGTGGGATTTGTCCATCCATATGACGGATAGATATACTCTAGGTCCTCTTGGTGGAATGTCATCCAATTATCTTGCAAGCATGTGACTGGCTCACAAGGGATCACATATCACGGGAACGATAAAAGAGTACTTATCGATAACGAGGTTGAACTAGGTATGCAGAGATACCGACGATCAAAACCTCAGATAAGTAAACTATCGTGAGACAAATGGAAATTGGTATCGTATGTAAGTGGTTTATTCGATCGCAAAGTAATCGTAGAAATATGTGGGAGCCATATGAATTTCCAGATTCCTCTATTGGTTATTGATCGGAGAAGTGTCTCGGTCATGTCCGCATAATTCACGAACCGTAGGAGACACACTTAAGGATTCGATGTTGTTTAGTAGATATGGAATGTTAGTAGGGATACCAAATGTTGTTCAGAGTCTCGGATGGGATCCGGGATATCACGAGGAGATCCGGAATGGTCCGGAGAATAAGATTCATATAAAGAAAGTCCGATTCCAGAGATCGGGAAAGATTCCGATGTTTTCATTGGAGAGGTTCTAGAAGGTTCACCGGACCGGAAGGGGAATGAACCATGAATGTGTCATGGATAAGTGGAATGATTGGATCATATCCTAGGTCACTTGGTTTGGGCATTTGCAAGAGAGAATTAAAGCTTTAAATTGAAAGTCCAACGGGAAGTTTGAAAAGTCAAACTGGAACAATGGTTTCCTAGTGGAAGAAGGAAAGAGTCATTCTCTCAGTCCAACTTGGGTTTGGGTTTGGATTCAAACCCACCCCTGCCAAGGCTGCCCCCCTCTCATAAATACAGGGGGAGGGCTGCCCCAAAATCCAAGCCCTAGCCCTTCCCACACCCGTCTTGCGGCCGTCATTGCCGCTTGCTGCCTGTAGCCGTCGCCCGGCCAAATGCCGCCACTGCCCTAGCCGCCGCCGACACATCCTCCTCCTCCCGGTCTTCTAAACCCTAGATCACCGGGAAACCCTAGATCCACCATAACCCGCACCGGCTTAGGCGAAGCCCTGCGGGATCTTCCCTCTACTTCCGACACCACGCCGTCGTGCTGCCGAAATCACAAGGGGCGAACTACAACCTCCACTGCCTGCTGGAACAAGGGAGAGGAAGGTATTCATCGAGTACCGAGCGTGTGACCGACTGCGGAAGCGCTGCCGGAACGCAGCGCCGGAAGGATCGTCTACGCTATCTTGAGATTGACAAGTGTACGAGTACATCACCCACGAGAATCTGCTCTCGTTAACCGCTTTGGAATCTTTGAGGTAGAGTGCTTCTATTGACTCGTTGTTACAATCTAGTAGATAGATCTTGGCTTGTTTGTGTGCATGCGGTAGAAATTTTTTGTTTTCCATGCTACGAACCCCTACAGTGGTATCAGAGTCGTGTCTATATGTAGATCTGTTGCACGAGTAGAACACAATGGTCATTATGGGCGGTGGTGCTTTTATTATCAATTGCTTTTTGTGTACTTTACATCTTGCGGTATGATGGGATGAAACGTCCTGGGCTAACCTTACATGACATCGTTCATGAGACTTGCTCCACGCTTAACATGCAACTTGTATTGCATAAGTGGCTTTGCGGGTGTCTGTCTCTCACATCATAGTATAGATTCAATTTACAATGGGCACTTGATAGTTCAAGCATCAACATTGTGGTTCTTGTTCGTAAGTTAGAACGACACTTATTGAAAGCCCCAAACCACGTAAAACATGCAAAGAAAATTAGAGGCGTCTAACTTTGTTTTGCAGGGGTGTGCTGTGATGTGATATGGCCATGATTGTGATTATATATGATGTATGCAATGTTCCTTATTGTAAGTCGGCAACCGGCAGGAGCCATATGGTTGTCTTTTAATTCCATTAAGACCTACGTGTCTATTCAAAGTAGTTGTAATAGTTGATGCTGGTGGACGAAAACCATGAAGCGGCGCCATTGACCTTGACGCCATACCGGTGATGATGGAGATCATGTTCGTGCTTGAAGATGGAGATCGGAAGCACAAGAAGAAAGGCCATATCATATCACATATTATGAATTGCATGTGATGTTAATCCTTTTATGCATCTTGTATTGCTTAGTTCGCGATGGTAGCATTATAAGATGATCCCTCAAGCACAAAATTTCAAGTTTTAAAGTGTTCATCCTTAGTAATCACCGTTGCTAAAGCTCGTTGTTTCGAAGCACCACGTGGTGATCGGGTGTGTTAGATTCTACGAGTGTATACAACGTGAGCAAGCCAGATTTGCTCATGCGGAAGCTAAGGTTTGATCTTGACGAGCCTAGCATGTACAAACATGGTCTCGGAACACGAATCACCGAAAGGTAAAGCATGAGTCATATAGTAGATATGATGAACATGTTGATTGTTCGCCATTGAAGCTATATCAACTCTCGTGATGATCGGTTTTGATGTGGTGGATTTGGTTTGTGTGATCACTAAAACAATGTGAGGGATATTGTTTTGAGTGGGAGTTCACCTAGATTAATTTAACTATTAATTAGAACTCAAATTGTCATAAACTTAGTCTAAACTATTGCAAATATGTTGTATATCAATGGCGGCCCCTACCATCAATTTTAATGCGTTCCTAGAGAAAGAAAAGTTGAAAAACAATGGAAGCAACTTCACGGATTGGTTCTGCAATTTGAGGATTGTCCTCAATGCTGGTAATTTGACCTATGTGCTGGATGCACCGCTGGGTAACCCGCCTACAACTGATGCTACCGATGAGGTAAAGAATGTTTTCCTCGCTCGGAAGAATCAGTACTCCACAGTTCAGTGTGCTATCTTGTATGGTTTGGAATTAGAGCTTCAGAAAAGGTTTGAGAACCATGACCCACATGATATTGTCCGTGAACTCAAAATGATATTTGAGGCTCATGCGATAGTTGAGAGTTATGAGGCTTCTGAAAAGTTATTTAACTGCAAGATGGAAGAGGGCAACTCCGTCAATGAGCACGTGCTTAAAATGTCTGGGAACGCAAGCAAGCTTCAAAGCTTAGGTATAGTGATTCCTAATGCTTTGGGGATTCACCGTGTCCTCCAATCACTAGCACCAAGTTACAAGAACTTTGTGATGAACTACAATATGCAAAACATGGACAAGTCGTTGCCCGAACTCTTCTCCATGTTAAATTCTGCAGAAGTGGAGATCAAGAAAGAGCACCAAGTGTTGTTGGTCAATAAGACCACCAAATTCAAGAATCAAGGCAAGTCTAAGAAAAAGGGAAACTTCAAGAAGGGCGGTAAGAAAGTTATCGTGCCGGCGAAGAAGACCAAGGCTGGGCCTAAGCCTGATACTGAGTGCTTTTACTGCAAGGGAGAGGGTCACTGGAAGCGGAATTGCCCTAAGTACTTGGCGGATTTGAAGAATGACAACATCAAGAAGAAAGGTATATCCGATATACATGTTATTGATGTGTATCTCACTAGTACTCGTAGTAGTGCCTGGGTATTTGATATTGGTTCGGTTGCTCATATTTGTAACTCGAAACACGTGCTGCAGAATAGACGGAAACTAGCGAAGAACGAGGTGACGATGCGCGTTGGAAATGGATCAAAGGTTGATGTGATCGCGGTCGGCACGCTACCTCTTCATCTACCATCGGGATTAGTTTAATACTTAAATAATTGTTATTTGGTGCCTGCGTTGAGCATGAACATTATATCTGGATCATGTTTATTTTGAGACGGTTACTTGTTTAAGTCCGAGAATAATGGTTGTTCGATTTATATGAGTAATATGTTTTATGCACATGCACCTTTGATAGATGGTCTATTCTTATTTAATCTCGATTGTGGTAATACACACATTAATAACATTGAAGCTAAACGTTTGAAATTGAGTGATAACTCGACCTATATGTGGCACTATCGTCTTGGTCATATTGGAGTGAAGCGTATGAAGAAACTCCATTCCGATGGACTTCTTGAATCACTTGATTTCGAATCACTTGAAAGATGCGAAGCATGTCTGATGGATAAAATGACTAAGACTCCATTTTCTGGTATGATGGAGCGAGCTACGAACTTATTCGTAATCATACATACCGATGTGTGTGGCCCAATGAGCGTAGCATCGCGCGGTGGTTATCGTTATGTTCTTACCTTCACGGATAATTTGAGTAGATATGGGTATATCTATTTCATGAGACATAAGTCTGAAACTTTCGAGAAGTTTAAGGAATTTCAAAGTGAGGTAGAGAATCAACGTAACAAGAAGATTAAATTTTTACGATCTGATCGTGGAGGTGAATATCTAAGTTACGAGTTTGGCGAGCATTTGAAGAAATGCGGAATACTTTAACAATTGTCACCACCGGGAACACCACAACGTAATGGTGTGTCCAAACATCGTAATCGAACTCTCTTAGATATGGTTCGTTCTATGATGTCACTACAGATTTACCGCTATCATTTTGGGGTTATGCATTAGAAACAGCCGCATCCACTTTAAATAGGGCACCATCTAAATCCGTTGAAATGACACCGTATGAATTATGGTTTGGGAAGAAACCTAAATTTTCATTCCTTAAAGTTTGGGGTTGCGAAGCTTAAGTAAAGAAGTTACAGCCCGACAAGCTTGAACCCAAAGCGGAAAAATGCGTCTTCATAGGATACCCGAAGGAAACTATTGGGTATACCTTCTATCATAGATCCGAGGGCAAAATCTTCGTTGCCAAGAATGGATCCTTTCTAGAGAAGGAGTTTCTCTCAAAATAAGTGACTAGAAGGAAAGTAGATCTCGACGAGGTTGTTGAACCTTCTCTCAAACTTGCGAGTAGCGCAGCACTGGAATTAGTTCCTATGGCGCCTGCACCAATAAGAGAGGAATCTAATGATGTTGATCATGAAACTTCGGTTGAAGTTACTACAGAACCTCGCATGTCAACGAGAACTCGTACCACTCCTGATTGGTATGATCCCGTTATGAGTGTCATGTTGGTAGATAACACCGATGACCCTGTGACATATGAGGAAGCGATGATGAGCCCAGATTCCAATAAATGGCAAGAAGCCATGAAATCTAAGATTGGATCCATGTACGAAAACCAAGTATGGACTTTGGTGGACTTACCGGATGGCCGGAAGGCTGTCGAGAACAAATGGATTTTTAAGAAGAAAACAGATGTTGATGGTAATGTTACTGTCTATAAAGCTCGACTTGTCGCAAAAGGGTTTCAACAAATTCAAGTAGTTGACTACGATGAGACTTTCTCACCGGTAGCGAAACTAAAGTCTGTGAGGATTTTGTTAGCAATCGCTGCATATTATGATTATGAGATGTGGCAGATGGATGTCAAAACGGCGTTCCTCAATGGAGACATTGATGAAGAGTTGTATATGGTACAACCCAAAGGTTTTGTCGATCCTAAAGATGCTAACAAGGTATGCAAACTTCAACGGTCCATTTATGGATTGAAGCAAGCATACCGAAGTTGGAATCAACATTTTTATAAGGTAATCAAAAGCTTTGGTTTTATACAAACTTATGGAGAAGCTTGTATTTACAAGAAAGTGAGTGGGAGCTTTGTGGCATTCTTAATACTATATGTAGATGACATATTGTTGATTGGGACTGATGTAGACCTTCTTAATAGTGTCAAGGATTATTTGAATAATAGTTTTTCAATGAAAGATCTTGGCGAAGCAGCTTACATATTGGGCATAAAGATTTATAGAGATAGATCGAGACGCCTAATATCATTGTCATAGAGTACATAGTTGGAAAAAGTTCTAAAGAGGTTTGGAATGAAAGATAGCAAGAAAGGGTTCTTGCCCATGTTGCCCAATAAGACCTTGAGTAAAACTCAAAGTCCTGCAACGACAGAAGATAGAGAAAGGATGAGTAAGACTCCCTATGTCTCATCCATAGGATCTCTTATGTATGCCATGCTATGTACTAGACCCGACATTGCATATGTTGTTGGTTTGACTAGCAGATATCAAAGTGATCCAGGAGTAGATCATTGGACAGCGGTCAAAAACATCCTTAAGTACTTGAGAAGAACTAAGGATATGGTTCTTTCTTATGGAGGTGATGAACAACTCGTTGTTAATGGTTACACCGATGCTAGTTGGAACACCGATCCGGATGATTCTAAATCTCAATCTGGATACGTATTTACTTTGAATGGTGCAACAGTTAGCTGGTGGAGTGCAAAGCAAAGCATTGTGGCGAGATCTTCAACTGAATCGAAATACATAGCTGCTTTGGAGGCTTCACAAGAGGCGATATGGATGAAGGAGTTCATTACAGAGCTCGGTGTGGTTCCAAGTGCGCTGGACCCAATGTCTATCTATTGTGATAACATGGGCGCCATAGCCAATGCGCAAGAACCAAGGTCACACAAGAAGCTGGAGCATATCAAGCTACGTTTTCACGCTATTCGAGAGCATGTCCAAGATGGTGACATAAAGATTTGAAAAGTACACAAAGATATGAATGTTGCGGATCCGTTGACTAAACCTCTCCCGAGGGAAAAACATGACCAACACCAAACCTCCATGGGTGTTCGGTATATTACCATGTAATCTAGATTAGTTGACTCTAGTGCAAGTAGGAGACTGTTGGAGATATGCTTTAGAGGCAATAATAAAAGTGGTTATTATTATATCTTTGTGTTTATGATAATTGTTTAAATTCATGGTATAACAGTATTAACCAGAAACATTGATACTTGTGTGATTTGTAAACTAAATTTGAGTCCCTAGTAAAGCCTCTTTATAATACTAGCTTGTTGGTTAATATATGATCGTGGTTTCTCGATCATGAACATTGAGATGTTATTAACAACGAGATCATATCATTAGGAGAATGGTATGATGGACATACTCCTATAGATAAGCGTAGCATAAAGATCAAGTCATTTGAATAGTTCGTTTGCTATAAGATTTCTGATACATAGTAATCTAATTCCTTCGACCATGAGATCATGCTAATCACCATCACCGGAAGGATGCTTTGATGACATCAAACACCACACCGTAACTGGGTGGCTATAAAGGTGGCATTGAGTGTTCGGAAAGTATGTGTTGAGGCACATGGATCAAGAGTGGGATTTGTCCATCCATATGACGGATAGATATACTCTAGGTCCTCTTGGTGGAATGTCATCCAATTATCTTGCAAGCATGTGACTGGCTCACAAGGGATCACATATCACGGGAACGAGAAAAGAGTACTTATCGGTAACGAGGTTGAACTAGGTATGCAGAGATACCGACGATCAAAACCTCGGATAAGTAAACTATCGTGAGACAAATGGAAATTGGTATCGTATGTAAGTGGTTCATTCGATCGCAAAGTAATCGTAGAAATATGTGGGAGCCATATGAATTTCCAGATTCCTCTATTGGTTATTGATCGGATAAGTGTATCGGTCATGTCCGCATAATTCACGAATCGTAGGGAGACACACTTAAGGATTCGATGTTGTTTAGTAGATATGGAATGTTAGTAGGGATACCAAATGTTGTTCGGAGTCTCGGATGGGATCCGGGATATCACGAGGAGATCCGTAATGGTCCGGAGAATAAGATTCATATAAAGAAAGTCCGATTCCGGAGTTCGGGAAAGATTCCGATGTTTTCATCGGAGAGGTTCTAGAAGGTTCACCGGTCCGGAAGGGGAATTAACCATGAATGTGTCATGGATAAGTGGAATGATTGGATCATATCCTAGGTCACTTGGTTTGGGAATTTGCAAGAGAGAATTAAAGCTCTAAATTGAAAGTCAAACGGGAAGTTTGAAAAGTCAAACTGGAACAATGGTTTCCTAGTGGAAGAAGGAAAGAGTCATTCTCTCAGTCCAACTTGGGTTTGGGTTTGCATTCAAACCCACCCCTCCCAAGGCTGCCCCCATCTCATAAATAGAGGGGGAGGGCTGCCCCAAAAGCCAAACCCTAGCCCTCCCCACACTTGTGCCTAAATGCGCCGCCACGCCCGGCACCTCCTCCTCCTCTCGGTCTTCTAAACCCTAGATCACCAGGAAAACCTAGATCCACCATAACTCGCACCGGCTTAGGTGAAGCCCTGCGGGATCTTCCCTCTACTTTCGACACCATGCCGTCGTGCTGCCAGAATTGCGAGGGGAGAACTACAACCTCCGCCGCCTGCTGGAACAAGGGAGAGGAAGGTCTTCGTCGTGTACTAAACGTGTGACCGACCGCGGAAGCGCTACCGGAACGCAACGCCGGAAGGATCGTCTACGTATCTTGAGATCGGCAAGTGTACGACTACATCACCCACAAGAATGTGCTCTCGTTAACCGCTTTGGAATCTTCGAGGGTCAGTGCTTCTATCGACTCGTTGTTACAATCTAGTAGATAGATCTTGGCTTGTTTGTGTGCATGCGGTAGATTTTTTTTGTTTTCCATGCTACGAACCCCTACAAGACTCAGTTAGCTACAAGAACTAGAGAAAAAGCTTCCACAACTAATTGATACGTTGGAAACGTATCTATAATTTTTTATGCTCCATAATTGTTTAGTATCTACTTTGCTTTACTTGTCCACACTTTGAGGTGCTTTTTACATGTTTTCTGGTACTAACCTATTAACAAGTTGCAACAGTGCCATATGCCTATTTTCTGCTATTTTTGGTTTCAGAAAAGTTAGTAAGAAATATTTTTGGAATTGTACGGGACAAACGTCAAAGTCAATTACTTTCCGTGTGGAACAAGAAGTCTAGAGGAGAGCTGGAGGGGCCAGCCAGGGGCAGACCACCCTGTGCACGCAAGGTGGCTAGGGTTTGGTGGCCCTGGCCGCCTCCCGGTCTTGCCCCTTCGCCTATAAGAAGCCCCCGATGCAGAAACCCTGAGTATCCGATCAGAAATCCACGAAACCGTCTGTAGCCGCCGCCACCATCGTCCCTAGATCGGGGGGATCTGAAGTTCTTCCCGGCACCCTGCCGGAGGGGAGATCATCCCGGAGGCCTTCTCTCCGGTATGATGCGTGAGTAGTTCCACCTTGGACTATGGGTCCATGTAGTAGCTAGATGGTTGTATCTCCTCCTTTGTGCTTTCATGTATAGATCTTGTGAGCTCCGTTCATGATCAAGGTCTAAGATCTAATCTATTTGTAATCATGCATGTTGTGTTTGCGGGGATCCGATGGATATTGAGATTATTATGTTGGTTTGATTAATGGTTTTGTCTTTATGATTCTATCATGTATGTGTTATTTGTTATCTTGCATGCTCTCCGTTTCTAGTGGTTATCTTGGCCAAGTAGTTGCTAGTGACTCCAAGAGGGGGTATTTATGCTCGATAGTGGGTTCATGCCTCTAGTTTCCAAGGGAAGTGACAGAAATCTCTTCGGCTGTAGATGTGTTGTTGCTACTAGGGAGAAAACAACGGTCTCTTGTTCATGGAACATGTGGATTATTTAACTTACACACTTTGCTTAAAGTAGTTTATGCATTGCTTGCAACTTAATCTTTGGAGGGGTTCGGATGATAACCTGAAGGTGGACTTCTAGTCATAGATGCAGCTGATGGCGGTCTATGTATATTGTTGTATTGCCCAATCAACCTCATAGGATCTTTCTGACTAGTAATTGCATTATTATGCCTTGCTCAGTTCCTGTCAATTGCCCTGCTGTGATTTGTTTACCCTTCATGCCATGTTGTTTATCTAAGGAGAGAACCTCTAGTGAACTATGGACCCCGGTCCAATCTTTACCATTGATACATCCTCCACTATTACTTGTTTACTTGCTGCAAACCATTACCTTCCACACCATACATTTAATCCTTTGTTACAGCAAACCGGTGAGCTTGACAACCTCACTGATTCGTTGGGGCAAAGTCTTGAGTTTGTGTTGTGCAGGTCTCCACGTTGCTTGCAACACTCGTGTGACGTTTCCTTCCTCCTCTGGTTCGATAACCTCGGTCTCAACTGAGGGAAAACTTGCTGCTGTGCTCTTCACACCTTGCTCTTGGGGTTCCCAACAAGACTCCACATCAAGCACCAAGTTCTCTGGCGCCATCAAGGAGTCATCACTAATCATTCATACAAATAAAAATCTTTACTCTAAATATTTTGAATTACTCCCACTAGCATAGCATCTTATCAAATCAACTAACTAAGATAAACGAATCAAACTTTGAAAGTGGGAGACGTAGGACATACCTCTCATGAGTGACTTCATAATCCTCTTTCTTATAGGGATGTGTTCCTTCAAAACTCAAGAAAAATCACTCTCATAATAAAATTTAAGCAAAGAGGCAAAGTGCAAATCCACTCTCATGAAAAAAGAAAAGGGAAAATCTTTTTTATTTTTGAGGATGGGGATTAGAGAATAGAAAAGAACTTGCGACCAAGCAAGGGACTACGAAAAGAAAAAATAACAATAAACTAAAGCAAACGAAAAACAAAAGAAAAAGCAAAATGCTGGAACAAACCAACACGAGTGTTTCAAAGCTCACAAGGAGCTGGAGTATAAGCTCATTATTACACAAAGAAAATTGCCGAGGGACACATCCCCAGGCTCAGGCTTTTGCAAGGCCTTTTGTTGCTCATTGTGGTGGTGGTGGATAGTTACCCATGTTCCATTGGCTGCTCCAATCATGGAACTGAGTGGCAAGGTTGGAAGTTGCATCTCGAAGGTTGATAGAGAAGTTTCTCATGTTTTGGATATTTCCTTCAATAAATAGATATCATCATAGGTGGTGTAGAAGTTTGGTGGCTGCACATCTTGTTTGGGTACTTCTTGTTCCACTTCTTCATCTTCTTCTTCCTCATCCACGGGTACTTCTTGTTGTGATAGCTTGCTTAAATCTGCACGTCACGCAAACATCCCTGCTCAATAGAGAAGAGACCATTAGGCAAAGGAGCAGGGATCAAGTGATCCACTCTAGGTATATCAAAGAAATATCTACCATTGGTTCTAGAAATCATACCATAAGCTCTCAGAGTAGAAAAACCAAGACAACGGTTTCCGGACAACGGTTAGATGTTACCTAGGTTGACTTTAAGCGCACGTGCAAGCATGGTTATGACTCCTCCTTCGCATATGGGACCACGAGATTCAAGACCCTGATGATTAAGATAAAACAAAAAAGTGCGCCCAAATTTGTCGTCAAGTTACAATTAGTAATAACAGCTTTAGCGAGGATCATCATGTCCTTATCATTGACTCTAGTAAACTCATAATGTGCATGCAAGGTTTAGCAATAACATAAAATAAATAATGAACAACTGGATGATCAATTTGGTTTCTATTCTCATTCTATTAAAGTAGCCCAAGGGTGTAGGGTTTACAACAAAAAAGGTGGAGCGTAAGTCGGTGGTGTTGTTGGCAAACCCAAAATAGTAAGCCCATTGGTCGAGTGTCAAGGAGTACTCATGGTTCATAATACGGAAGTTGATGCGATCAACTCCAGGAAGTTGCTCCTCGAAACAGTAGTGAGAGGTTAACGAATGCATCATAGTGCTGAGAAACTCAAGCGTCAAGCGGCAGTATGTGGCACAATCCTAAAAGTCAAAATCATACAAACCAACATTGTTGCACAACAGATCAAAATCAGTGCGGATGCCAAGTTGGTTCAGGATGAAGGGACACGCCCACTTGGTGGACTTGATTTCTCAGAGCTTGAGATGGTTGAAACAGTTCAGTTGAAAATCCTCTATGAACTCGATACCAAGTGACTCGGGGGTTAGCGTATCAACGGGTGGTGCGGCTTGTTCCGCGACCATCGCACGTGTATGGCTCCTCGTGTTCATCTAATAACAAAAATAAGAAATAAATCTAATCAAAAAAATTTATCAAATAGAAACATAGCATAAATGATCCTCTACACTAATTACAAAAGAATCTCCTCTAAAATCTAACTAAATTTTTTTCCATACAATCCCCATAACATAGGGATCGGGTTCCACTATCATCAGATAACGGAACATATAACCACACAAGCTATTTGTCTTGATCCATCTAGAGGATCCATCAGTTTGTCACCTTATTACAAGCTTTCAAACAAAAGGACAGAAAAAGAGAGGAGGCTGGAGACGCAAGAACACCGCCCGTAGGCTAGTGAAAAGTTGCAGGCAAATGCAACCAACATAACCATAACAGGAAAGTCCTAGAAACTATTCCAACACCATCACATTCTTCTTCTTTTTCACTTTTCCCTCTCCAAATCAGTTGCACCGTTTTTGTGATCCCGAGGAATCACCGGAAGTCCCAAGAAAGGCACAAGAGAAACATCCATCGCCGTAGCATCAGATAAGGCATTCTATTGCAAAACATCAGCCCCAGCATGCAACATCTCCTGCTCTTCTTCCCCATGCAAACCTGCCCAATATCGAATGAAAACACATGCATATATAACCAAATCAACTGGAGAGTTAATAAGTTTTTTTTCAAAACAGGCCCTATTCCTAAGCTTCCAAATAGCCATAAAATCGCTGCCAACGCCGTAATCTGCACATTTAGACTGGCTCCCAGGAAATTAGGAACCCGCCAAAAGTACTGAGAAAAGGACCCAGACCTATTCTCAGCACCAACTGATTTAGCTACTACACCCCATACATACTTAGCAACCACACAAGAAAAGAACAAATGTCCAATAGTTTCCTCCTCTCGACAAAATTTGCAAGTAGAATCCCCTTCCCAGTTTTTCTTTTTCATGTTATCTTTAGTGAGAATAGCATTATGCCATATCAACCATAACCTGATTTTAATCTTCAAATGGATATTTTCTTTCCACATATGCTTAAAGCTCCTATCAATCCCAACATTAGACATGTGAGAATACATGGACCTGACTGAGAATATGCCCGATTTAGTACACATCCAGACATGCTAATCTTTTTCCTGATTCAGAACCACTCTACCTACCAAACTTCTCAACTGATTATATTGATTCATACCATCACCATTCAACCATCTCCTAAAAGAGCATCTCCACCCTTTCTCAGCCATACCAGCAACAGTAATCACCTGATTCTGACAAACATCAAACAAACCAGGAAACTTAACTTTCAGAGGAACATCTAAACACCATGCATCATGCCAAAAATCAGTCAAATTCCCATCCCCGACTTTCATTCTCCTGCCTGCCAAATAAACATCTTTATTTTTTATCAAATCATCCCAACATGGAGAATCACTTTGTTTGTGTTTCATAACACTAACCCCCCCCCACTTCTCATATATTTTTTCATCACAAAAACTTGCCAAGGGCCCTCAAGCCTCCACCACCATTTATAGAGCAAGCTAATGTTAAATAGTCTAATATTCTTGATCCCCAAACCCCATTTCTTTCTAGGCCTACAAACAAACTTCCATTTCACCAGATGATACTTTCTCTTGCCAACCCTGTCATACTAGAAGAAAGCTCTAGTATGCTTTTCCACTTCCTCCACATTTGATTTGTGCAAAAGGAACATATACATGGGGTAAACAGCCACACTGGACATACAAGCAGTAATATTAACATGCCTGCCCCCCCCCGAGACAGAGACCCTCCCATCCAACCATCTAATTTCTTCTTCAATATGTCCCTAATAAAACTCATCTCGGCCATTGTGCATCTTCTACTACAAATAGGCAACCCCAAATACTTAATAGGCCATCTACCCTTCTTACAGTTAAAAAGCTCTGCATAATTAAAAAGCTTATCTTCATCCTCTAGAACCATCATCACCTCACTTTTCTCAAAATTAATCTTGAGACCAGACATGGATTCAAACAGATAAAGTAACAATTTCAAGTTTCTAGCTCCCTCAACCTCATCTTTAATGAAAAGAATAGTATCATCAGCATACTGCAAAATAGCAATCCCTTTTTCAAACAGATTATCAACCAGCCCAGTAAACAAACCACTTGCTTGAGCATTCAAAACCATCTTAGCCAAACATTCCCCAGCAAGATTAAACAAGAAAGGAGAAAAAGGACCCCCTGTCTACCCCCCTTAAAACTATCAAAATAAGGACCAACCTCCCCATTCACTTTAACACTGAGAGTACCTTGAGTCACAACACTTTTCAACCAAATCAGCCAATCCTCACTGAAACCTTTCTGCTTACAACGGTAAAACAAAAAATCCCAATTGACTTTATCATAGGCCTTTTCAAAATCGATCTTCAAGATCACACCCTGTTGCTTCTTCACCTTTGATTCTTTCAATATTTCATGTAACAAAGTAACTCCATCAGCAATAAATCTTCCTTTAATAAATGCAGTTTGAAAAGTATCAATCAGCTTCCCCATAACTGGTTCAGTTCTCATTGTCAACGTTTTTGTGAAAATCTTAAACAGGACCTGGAGCAAACAAATGGGTATATATTTATGAATACAGTCAACATGTTTTGGTAACAGAGTAATTATACCATAATTGATACTGCTCAAATCTATCATGTGTGCATAAAAATCACAAAACACGGCCATAACATCATCCTTGATAATGGACCGACAATGTTGATAGAATTCAATAGGAATTCCATCAGGACCAGCTGCTTTATTTTTTTCCATCTGATCAATAACCTCCTTAACCTCTTTCTCACTAAAAGGCACACCCATCCTTTCTCTATCTTAATCATCAAGTTTCTCCCAAGCATTCCAATTGTCATCAGCAAGTCTGACAGAAAAACCTCCAGCAGGACCAAACAGACTTTTGTAATAAGCAGTAGCATGCAACAACAAGTCATGTGTCCCCTGAATCTCTCTACCCCCATCTTTCATAGAAAAAAATCATTTTCTTCCTCCTCGCCCCATTAGCAATCATGTGAAAGTATTCAGTGTTATTGTCACCTTTCAACAGCCAATTGTCCCTTGACCTTTGCTGCCAGAATTTCTCTTCATTCTCATAAACCTACATTAATTCTTTCTGAATTGAAGCTTTCCTTTTCAACTGTTCTGCATTGAGTAAGATTAGCTCCTCTATAACTTCCAAATCCTGCAATTCTTCCACTAGATCTTTTTTCCTTTTCTTCTCAACCCCCCTAACATGAGCACCCCAACCTTTCAGATCATTCCTGACATTTTTCAATTTTTTCTGCAAACTATCAAGACTATTCTTTCCTCTAACAGGCCTTTTCCAATCTTTCTCAACTCTAGGCAAAAACTCAACATTTTGCAGCCAATTTTTCTCAAACCTGAACTCCTTACTGCCACCTTCCTGCCCTTCCATAGTATCCAGGATCAGAGGACTATGATCAAAAACTTCTCTAGTAAACTTATGCACTGCGGTGAGAGGAAATAACTTCTCCCATTCTTTGCAAACAAGGATCCCATCAAGTTTCTCAAGAGTAGGAATTGCCTGACTATTAGACCACTGTCCCCTAGACATTTGAATTTCTCTCAGACCATAAGCATTAATAATAGAATTAAACATGCGAATCCATTTGTTCAAATAATGGCCCTTATTTTTCTCAGACACAAACCGAATCACATTAAAATCACCTCCCACCAGTAAAGGAATTGACTGGTCCTAACAAACATCAGCTAATTCCACCAAAAAATCCTCCTTATTTTCTTCCTGAGCAGCCCCATAAAACACCACCAAATTCCACTGGATCTGCTTCTTGACATCAAAAACTTTTATCTTAACATGAAACCTTCCCACAGAAACATCAAGTTTGACCAATCTGGAGGAACGTAGGACCCCCCAGAATGCCCCCAGATCTCCCCACAGAAGGCAACCAACTCTAGGAAAATTGATTCATAGGATCAATTTTCCTACAAAAATCAGAAGAATAATATTTCTTGATAGTCTCCTGCAAACCAATAAATCTAATCTTTCATGTCTTAACAGATCACCCAAATAAGCACTCACACCCTTCTTCCCCACACCTCTAATATTCAAAATAGCACCTATCATAAAACAGTTCTTCTTTCCCTTGTTCCGGTCACAACACCACTCATAGGGTGATAGTTGTGTACCTTCATAGCAACAACATTTAACTTTTTATTCTTCCCACCAGAAATAGATTTCAACTTTTTCCTGTTCTTTCTAGAAACAACAGGAGTAAATTCCCCTTCATCACTATCATCCTTCTTGCAGTCAAGAAACGAGACTTTCTCACTCCGATCCACACCTTCTTCAACCTCACCCTGCTTTCTATCATTTAAGCTGTGCCTAGCAATTTCTAAATCTTTCAAAGAATTAACATGTTCTAAAGAGATAGAGGCAGCATCAATCCACATCTCCAAAGCCACCACTTCCTGCTCTTGAATCTCCATACCCACAACCTGTGAATCATTCCTCATAGAATTTTCCTCATCACCTCCACCACTATCAGTAGATGACCCAAATGAATCCCCAGCAGAATCATCATCATCACCTTGCATATCAACATCACCTCGCCCACCCTCCTCACCTAGCAAGTGTCCATACTGCTTCTTGAGCTCATAGTACTTATCACTACCCTTTTCTCTCAACAGGCCTCTAATAAAATCTTCAAAATTTTGAGGACCAGCAACAACAGGAGGATTGATGATATCACCAACCACAGGAGGAGCTAGATTCTGAATAACTTCCATGTGTACAACACCCAAGCCAGCAACAGAATCCACAACATCCCCCTAAACACTTCCATGTTGCCTACCAGGCCCCTGTGACTCCATAGCACCTTCCCTATTCTGGATATTTCCAATACCAGAGTTACCACCATCAACATTCTCTCTGATAACAATACCACCTGTGTTACCACCACCACCACCAGAGCTATCCCAAATATTGTCCATCCTAGTCCCAAAAGACATGCCACCAGAATCTTCCTGATCTATCACCACATTTTTACCTTTGTCCAAACCAGACCCACTAGTAACACCAACATTATGTTGATGACCACCACTTCCCCCACCCGCTCCACCAGAAGTGCCAGCCTTATCCCCCTCAACACCATCAGGCCTATTCTGCCTAACATCTTCTTCATTCCTCCTATAAGGGACATTATCACCAACTTGCCCATCCACCCCCACAGACACAGGTATAGTTGGTGCTGCACCAGGGGCAAAAATCTCCCTGGTATATTTAAATTCATATATACCACCCTGCATCTCCCCCTCCTAGTGTTAGGCACCAAGGTCACATCCAGACATGCAATATTTACCCTTACATAAGCCAAATTTCTCAAACTGTTTCTATCCAAAGCCAGAGGTTTACCCACAAGAGATGCCACATAAAAAAAGTTGACTTCTCCCTATACTTCATAGGAATCCCAACCATTCTAAACCAGGCCTCTTCTAGCCATTCCACAGGTTCCGGATCACCATTCCACTTGGACAACTGGATCACAGCATCAGGATTTGTCTTCATGAACACTTTACCAAAGTGAAAGTCATCAATAGATCTAGCAGAAGGAAATCTCATAAAAAACTCAACATCATTTATGGATCTGGCATTAAACCTCCAACTAGATCCAATAGCACCAGCCCACATTTGGAATTCCTTCTCAAGATCTTTTCCTGGAACATCACCTCTAACCACACTTATATGTGCATAGTGTAGTTGTTCCATGGATTGAAAAGTAGATTTCACCATAGGAATATAATGAAAACCTTGGTCAAAATCAGTACTGCCAAAAAACAAAGGGACATACTCCCATGGTTTGCTCTCTTGATAGACCAAAATATTATGGCTCCTTCCACAATTATCACACTCTTGTCCTTCTTGCACAGCATCAGGCAACTGCAGGCTAACTATCTCAGTACTGGCATTCACATTTCCAGCCACACCAACTACTAGAGGAGGTATAGAGGACCCCACCAGAGTAGTAGAAACAACATCTGATTGACTGGCAACAGTAATGGGAGACGCACTTACAGGATGACCAACCACAGCAGGCACATTGATAGAATTTGAAACAGATGTGTTCATCACAGTAGCAGGACGACTAGCAGGAACAGAAGGAATCATCGTAGTTCTAGAAATAGTAGCTTGTTCCACTGTATGAGCAAAAACCGGCTCTCCCCTCCTAGGGTTATCAGCAGAGTTACCTGATCTACTCGGAAACGAAGAAGCTATAGCATCTGAAGAAGCTGTAGCAAAAACTGGCTCTCCCCTCCTAGCTTCATTCTCCGCTTGCCTCTTTTCGTCGTCCCTGCGCCTTGCCTCCCACCGCCGTGCATCATCGCGACGACGCTCCTGTTCATGGATTGAATCCCCTTCACGGCGATTCTCCTCCATCACCCTGGTTAATATCAAGATTTACTCAATATCTAAACATGCACAATATCAAGATTTACTCAAGAACAAGACCTAAGTCTAGATTGATAATGGTGAAAGATTGAGCAAGGTTTGGCTGCAAATAAGTTGGGGATCAGAGGAGAAACATACCTTAGATTGATTGGGTGCGAGGAATTGATGAAAGAGAAAGTAGAATTGAAGATCCAATGGAGGTGGTTTGGAGTTTGGAGGTAGAAGAAAAAGAGAATTTTTGTTTTGGGATTTTTAGGTTACCTCTTTGTAGCACCCCGGGTAAAACCACTACTAGAAAATCGCTGCATTTTGCCTTTGTGAATTATCATGACATCATGCATATTTTAACCTAAAAACTATTTCTCTAAAAGCCTATTTTTTCTAAAATGCCCCTCCCTTTATTCAAATCAAACCTCGGTCTTTCCGGATATTTTTGTTTGTCTAAAACTAATTGTAAAAGTATTTTGTTTTAAAACTAAATAAAATAAAATGATTAAAAAATGTTTAGGGGAGGTAGTCCAACTGGCCAGGCCAAAGTACGAACTAGCCGGACCACCTACCACCCCAAACCCTAAAATCTACCCCAACCCCTAGCTACCTAGACCCACCCCTCACCCCACATACCGCCGCCACCCAACTCTTCTCACCGCGCTAGAACCCAGCCCCGCTCACATCTCTCCATATATCCTCACGTGGCCACCCTGGCGCAGCGCATGCTCCACCCGTGACAACCAGCCGTGTTCCCCAGCACACGGCTTCCCGTCTGGCCCCACCCTGTTTTCCCGTCCTCGCGTTGATCCCACGCCACTGCCAACCTCGGGATCTCCGCCCGCGGACTTGACCCCACCCATGACCCCACGCCTCGCTATCGCTACCGGACGTAATCCTCCCTTCCCACCCACCTTGCATCGAGGCCTTCCTCACCACGCCACGGTCGCTGCCTCTCTCCTCATGCCGAGCAGCTCCACCGCCGCGCCGGCCTCTCCTCGCGTCCACTCGACCCACTTGCCTTGCCAGCCTGCACCTCGCCCTGCCTATGCTACCTATGGACCTCGCCTCCTTCGACCTCCCTAGCGCCCACCTTTCCTCCATGCCTCTAAAAACCACCCTAGACCGCGTGTGCTCGACCTCCCCGGTGCCTTGCGAGCTTCCTGCAGCGCGGCCGTTGCCGCGTTCTCCTTCCCTCCAAGTGCCTCGACACAGGTCACCGTCGAGCCGCCTTTTCCCCGCGTCCCTACCGCCTCCCTTAGACCTTCGGCCGCTGCTCCTCCCCGCCGGCAGCGTAACCCTGCAGCACCACTAGCTCATGTCGCTTTCCCCTCGCTGGAGAGCCCCGTCGCCTAGCGCCTCCTTTCCGCTCTTCATCGACAGCCGACGCTGCAACACATGGCATCACCAGCGACACACACTGCACGTGGCCCTCGCCGTCTCCTACAAATAGCCCGTGTTCAGCCGTCGTCTTCCCCACAGCTCCTCCTCGCACCCAAGTGATACGTCATACACGTATCTATGATTTTTATGCTCCATGCTTGGTTTTTATCAACTATCTTATGGTTTGTCTACACTTTGAGGCATTTTTATACATTTTCTGGAACTAACCTATTGACAAGATGCCGTAGTGCCAGTTGCCTGTTTTCCCTATTTTTGGTTTCAGAAAATCTAGTAAAGAAATATTCTCGGAATTGGACGAAATAAAAGCAAGAGTCAATATTTTACCCAACACGACACGAAGACCGAAGGGGAGACGAAGAGGAGCCACGAGGCGGCCACACATTGGGTGGCGCGGGCCCACCCTAGGGCGCGCCAGCCTATGGTGTGGGCTCCTCGGGCGTCCACTGATCTTCTCCCTTCGCCTATATAAACACCCCGAGGCAGAAACCCTAAGCACCCGATCAGAAATCCACAAAATAGTCCGTAGCCGCCGCCACCATCGTCCCTAGATCGGGGGGATCTGAAGCTCTTCCCAGCAACCTGTCGGAGGGGAGAGATCATCCCGGAGGCCTTCTTCATCACCATGCCAGCCTCCGGAGTGATGCGTGAGTAGTTCACCCTTGGACTATGGGTCCGTACAATAGCTAGATGGTTGTTTTTCCTCCTTTGTGCTATCATGTTTAGTTCTTGTGAGCTCCGTTCATGATCAATATCATCTATTTGTAATGCTATATGTTGTGTTTGTGGGGATCCGATGGATATTGAGTACTATGTCAGATTGATTATTGATTCTATCATGTCTATGTTATTTGTGATCTTGCATGCTCTTTGTTGCTATTAGATACTTTGTCCAAGTAGATGCTTGTAACTCCAAGAGGGAGTATTTATGCTCGATAGTAGGTTCATGCCTCTAGTAATCTAGGGTAGTGATAGAAATCTCTAAGGTTGTAGATATGTTGTTGCTACTAGGGAGAAAACAATAATCCTTTGTCCAAGGGAAATTGTATTGTTTACTTTACACACTTTGTTTAATGCAATTATCTATTGCTTGCAACTTAATACTGGAATGGGTTCAGATGATAACCTGAAGGTGGATTATTACTCATAGATGCAGTTGGATTACGGTCTATGTATCATGTTGTAATGCCCAAACAAATCTCGTATAGATCAAGATGTCTAGTATATGCATTATTATGCATTCTCAATCTGTCAATTGCCCCGCTGTAATTTGTTCACCCAGCATGTTATTTATGTTATGGAGAACCCCTTTAGTGAACTATGGACCCCGGTCCATTCCTTACCATTGATATACCATCTATTGTTTACCGTTTACTGTTTACTTTCTACAATTATCACAAGCAATTACTATCTTCCACACTATACGTTTAATCCTTTGTTTTCAGCAAACCAGTGAGATTAACAATCTCACTGTAAGTTGGGGCAAAGTATTATGGTTGTGTTGCAGGTTCCAAGTTGCTAGCTACACCTTGGAGTTGTTTCCTTACTCCGACTCACGGCGTCATCTCTACAGATCCTGTAGCTGAGCTTGCCAGCGTGACAGTGTATCCTGCTTAAGTCCAATAGCACAACACGCCTTGGCGGGATTGGGTGTGTTTTCATCGTTGACCGAACCCTGGAGTTCTCCTTCGCTGTCGTATGTTGGCATCCTGTCACATCCCAAAATTTTCCAAATTTTGAAATGTGAAAAATTAAAAGAAATTCAGAGGGAACAAAAACTTTTTGACTATTTAATATAACTCCTTCAAAACAAAAGTTAAATAAAACAATTTTGTTTGTGAAGTTGTATGCATGTTTTTAAAACCTCAAAATCATGAAGCATGCATGGTTGCATTTTAAAAACTAAGAGAAATAACTTTCTTCTCAAGGTTAAAATGGTCTAACAACATGAGACTTTGGATATATTCCATATTTAAAATATACAAAAGGATTCCTAAGTGAGCTAAAAAGATAAAAGGTAAAATTATAAATCCATAGAAATTAGTTTGACTCTATTTGAAGATCCAGATAAAATGATATGAAATTTATAAAATATAGAAAGAGAAATAAAGTCAAGTTAAGGCAATGACTAAAAATGAAATAAAAATATTCTTAAATGAGTGATTATGATAAAGAATAAAATTATAAAGCTAAGGAAATTGGTTTGAACCTTTTTGGAGCTCTAAATCAAAAGATATAAAATAAACAAGAATTGAGAAAATATACTGTATAGGCACCGTGAACCGAATGTCAAATTGCGGCATACATCTCCCGATCTCCCTCTCTAGAGCATATCAAGACGGACCGAAAGGTCCAGCGCGTACCTCTAGTCCTCCTCCTTTACTTTCGTTTCTAAACTTTCTCGAGAAAAGCTCTGTAGAACACACACGAACCATGCCAAGATCAGCTTAATCTAGGAGTTCATCCTCAGATCTTGTCGTCTACGGTGAGTCTCTCGTCAATTCCTTCTATCATAAGACTACTCTTGATGTTGCCTACCTCTAGGACATGATTGTTCATCATATTGTTGTAGTTGGTCACGCCGTCAACGTCGCACGTTGCTCCATCCGTAGATTACCGTCACCTTTGGGAACGAACAACCTCACAATCACGTCCAGTAGCACCGCCTCGACGTCCTCTACGCCGTTCACATCTTCTTCTACTCCGGATACGTTCCTAGCAACGGGAACGACAATGCCAAGCCCGTGCCCGCTATTTCTGCGAACTTTCTGTTGAGTTATTCCGATGAGCCATCCTGAACCATTAGATCTTTATCTAAAAGTCATCATAGATCACTTAAACGAAGGGGTATCCTCGAATTAGAATCTGCCAAGTGTCATATCTATTCTTATTTTCAGATTTTTAGACATAAGAACTCACAAACTTGCAAAAATCATATCTTTAGTTCTGTATATCCAAATTTAGCAAATAAAAACGAGTAGAACACAGTGGAGCCATAATTCGGTAATTTTGAGTCTGTTAAAATCACGTTTTATATATAACCATTTCTGGAGTATTTCGAGTATAAAAATTGTTGTGTAAATTATTTTTAAGTGAATCCTTTTGCAAATGGTTGTAAATTGAACCCTCTGTCTAGTAAGACCAAACTATAATTTTATTCTATTATAAATAATACCGTGGCAATTATTTAGTGAGAATGGCCTTTCCAAGTGTTAGAAAATATTGCTAATTGCTACAATTGCAAAAATGGTTGCATTTGTAAACTTGAAGATATAAAATGTTCAGAAATCACTTAGTAATATTCAGAACCTTGTTATAACAATTTGTACAATAAGAATTTCCATCTTGCATGTTTGCATACTTTGCATGATTTTTGTGTTATCATTAGTATTGATCTTGTGTATGTTTTGTCTTGGTTGTTTTGTTTGATAGATTGTGTTGATTGTCAAGTGTGTTATTGCGAAGAGTGTACCAACACCACCAACTACTAAGGCAAGTGGCATTATCATCCATGTCCTACTATTTTCATTACACTTAGTGGAATTTTTGTAGTATGCATGTGTAGGAAAATATTATACTATGCTATGTCCTATATAGGATATCCTTTATACTTTACTTAGTGAAAACATCGTAAGTTGTAGTATGCTTATCCATGCTATTGTTTCGAGGTGGAATATCATGTTATGATTATATGAAGTGTTGGAAAAATATATGTTTTATATAATAAAACAAGTACTCAATGAATCACCTAGGTGGAATGTGGATACTCAGTTGTGAATAAGGTGGCAACAAAGGGAACCAAATCTATGGCTATCTTTTTCGTGTGTGCACTAGAAGAATACCACCCAGGGACTTAGATATTGAACATGTTTCTCGTACAGTGGCTTCCGTGTACAACCACATGCTAAATGGGCTTTGGCTTAGTCAATTACATAGTGGAAGACCCTTGCATTGGTACCTATTCAGGTTAACTAGAATTGTGTATTGGAAGTATATCCTTACATTGGTTCCTGGTAGACGTGCTAGCGTTGTGTATTGGGAGGACTTCTATGGAAAGACTTTGTCACATTCTCGATCTGTCGGTACTCCATTTGGTGTGTACTTATCCAGCGGCCACTGGTGGCATCAAGACGAGATTGTGTCATGTGGGTAAAGTGTACAACTTATGCAGAAGATCAAATTCTAAGTACTTAGCCGTGTCCCCGTTTACGGACAACTCTGATCAACTAAGGCCTGAAGCGATGGAAGATCTCGACTTTCCAATTTCTCAAAGTAAAACTTGATGGTGTCAACAAGGGATTAGAAGCACTTGGAGTTTGACAAGGAGTTCAGAAAGATTTTTGAAAGATCAAAACTATTTTTAAAAGATAGGATAAAACCATATTGCTTTCTTCAAATGAGCCTATACTCTACTTAGCCAAATATGCATGTATTGATAGACTCTAACTTATTTCCACATAGTAGTGACACTTGCCAATACAATTCAAATGTATTGACCCTTGTGGCTATAACTTATCATGTTGCAGGATTACTTGATGATAGTGATGTTTGATGAGTAGGGTTTACGAGTCTGCACCCAACATGTTTGCCTGTGGCACAAGAAGATGAAGGACTCCATGCTTTACTTTTATTCCGCTGCTTTGTAATAAGATAGCCCATGGCTATGAGATTGTAATAAAGTATTTATATTCTGGATCATGCGATGTAATATGACCTTTGTATCTTGATATTACATCTTAAACTGTGGGTTCTAGCTATTCGATCCAGGGACTAGCACTATAATCACAGGGATTTCGAACCAATCCGGGTTCGGGTCCGCTACACATCCTTTGTTGCTTGGTCGTGTCGTACGCCCGCCAACAGCCATGTTTCCAAAGATGAAAGGTGATGTTGTGTCCTTTGTGGTGTTTTGCCGGCGCATGTCCCATTCCGTTTTCCCACACAAGACCCGTGCCTCACAATCTCTGCCTCTTCCCGATGCCAAGATCTTCCCACCGATAAGATCTTCACCAAGGTCGTATCGTCGTTGCGAAGTTGGACACAACATGGATCCCGTTGACAAGATAAAATCCGTCAAGTACCTACTACCGCAAGATCTTCTAGAGTATTTGTCTCCTGAAGGCCACCGACGCTAGTTTCACTTCATGGAACGCCAAGACCTCGGATGCGAAGATCCAAAGACCGAGCCCGAACCTCGGTGAACCCCAAGATCTTCGGACCCATCGTGCGAACCTAAACCCTCCCGTATTTTGATAAATATAATATACTTGTTGCATATTGAATTGTTCATACTTGCATGCATATTGTGGTTTGGGGGGTTATTTTGTGGGCTCATCTAATAAATAAATACGGAGGCTATATGCGGGCTTTTCTAGTCTTGTCTTGGATCCATTTAAATTTGCGTAGCAAACCAGTGGCATGTTTCCCTTGTTAAGACAACATTTAAATTGCAAACTATCTAAACAACATGAACCTACTAATTAATTGCCGGGACCCCGGTTCCGCTTAATATTTCCTAATTGCATCACATCTTTGCCATGTCATACATCATACATGCATCATGCCCGATCTTCTGCCGTAGTAATAAATAGTGCATCTAGTGTTTCTTTTAGTGCTTTGATTCTTCATGGATTAGGCCGACAAGTTAATGCGAGTATCAACCCGATCTTTAGATTAACCTTCAGCAATATTTTCCAGGCGAGCATTCTCCCCCTTTCGACCTATCTTACTTTTATAGTCTTTATTTCCTCATGTTGATCTATTGCTATATGTGTTGCGATGCTCTAGTTTTCATACCCGTGATATCCCTTGCATCCAATATATTGCCTTGGACACCTCATATTACCTGTTATTTGGTTGATAGTCGGCCTTGCGTGTCGTTGTTGCTTGCTCAGGTGCTGCTGCGTGTTGTCAAGTACCACAGTTGTTGGAAGGTTGCCATATGCTTTATGTTGGAGACGATCATGACTCAAATTACAACTTGATATTAAAATTCTGGGAATAGAAATAAATAATGCAGAGGCACCGGTGGGCAATAGATGTGATTTGGATTTTAACCACTCATTGGTGTCCCGTAGGACCCTGAGTACTTGATACCTGTTCCTTGACTATTCACACTATCCGCATGTGGGACCATGAATCCCCTTAGGGAGAGCTTGAATCATATCTTATTTCTTGGAGCCAAAAAGTAGTTTGGGGCTTTATTACTATCCTGTACTTATGTCATGCTACTGCTTTATTTACTACTGTTGCTTGTGGAGAGCGTTTACTACTATACTATTTTGGAACCCCGTGCCACGTTTTCACGGTATCGACAAGCTCAGTCATATTTTCGGGATCCCGGTCATTTACAACCGTCGTCACAAACCTCTGGGTCCGTCTTGGAGGTCGCGGGTAGCTTACTGGGGTGGCCCCCCGAAATATTATATGAATCTTGTGATTTCTTTGTCGTGATGCCTCGTTGGGTTTTCATTTAGTTTTTCCGAGGTTGATCGTGTGTGTGTTGATATTTGTGCCCCCTGCAGGGTACAACTTTCTGAAAGCCGTGTCCGCGGTTATGGATGACTTGGAGCACAATATCTCGATCATAGACAACTATAACTAAAGTATTTCTATAAATTGGACTTCATAATGACTAGTAACCAGCTTCACTACAATGGAATGGCTAAATAAAAGTACCAACAACTGCTGGAATTGGGATGCCTCATACTATATGTATCTTACTAGTAAGTATTGCAACTACAACAGAATGGTTAACTAAAAGTGCCCACTGCTTATTATATCAGAATGACTCATGCTATCTATATTTGACTAGTAATTGCTGCAACTATAATGGAATGAATAAAATTGTCAACTATGTGAGTTTCCTCGGTAAAACTTCTTCGTTTGATCTCGAAGGGGAATACCGGGATGGGTATGTTTGGTGTTAGTATCAGGTTGGGTCTGGATAGGTCTTTTTTATCCCTCTCTGATAGTCGTTACTTGTATCGTGTATCTATAGGTTGTATAGAGCATGCTGCGCTGCCGCTTCAGTCCACTGTACCTATGTAGGCGAGAGACACAGAATTCTAAGACTCGCCGTGTACTGGCCTCAGTACTGACCGCTCTCTTTTTTCCTTTGCCCTCTGTCGGCACCCCTTTTGTTTAAGCAGGTTTTGAGATCGACGCGTTAGCAGGGTTATCCTTCCGGCTTGGCCTGTATAGGATTATGGACGCCATTGGTTATTCTTCAAGGCTCTTAGCCCAATTTGCATCTTGTCCGTACTCGAATGTTGTATCATTTTCAAGGTGATTTGGATCTTCGTACTGTATATCTATATATCTATTCCGTGGGTTCTATTGTGGACTATCGTGTAATGATATTACTTCATTTTCCACCTGCACGCAAGTCCTGGTGGGCACCTTTGAATCGTTTCTATGCGGGTTTGGCGGGAATCGCTGCAACTTGCATAGGGTCGATCTGAGGGTGTTACACTCTTCCTGGGGTGATATGGCGGCCGATTACGTGGTACGAGAGGGCGGTACGACCGGAATCCGCCCTTACCGATTACATACCTCGGGGTCGATGATTTCCTCCCGGCGATGCACTCGGTACGAGCTCTCAGTACGGTCGCGCACGCCCGTACTACTGGTTGTTACGCGGTCAGTAAGTTTGCTTCAAGTTCGATGTTTGCTTGAGGAAATAGTAGGGGGGCGGTATGACCGTGTCCGACAATACCAGTGGTTGTTATGATGACTGTGTCCTGCGGCAAAAATCAACAATTTTTATTTTTTCGATGTTGTGATGTGGTATAGGCATGCCGTACGGGGTCTCCCACCGTACACTGTCGTTATGCGACCTAGAAGTTGCAAAATCTTGAGGAATTCTATTAGTAGCCTTGCGCGCCTTTGCACATCTTAGCAAAAGGAAAAACAAAAGCAAATAGAATTTGTAGAAATCAGCAATACTTTAAGGCCATGTGTTAGCAAAATATAAAATCGAGGATTACCTTATTTTCTTCTCCTCTCTCCATAGGTCTTCTTAAACACTATTTATTAAAAACAAAAACAAACAAAACAAAACAAAAACTAACACAATAATAAAACTTTTATTTCACATGGGTTGCCTCCCATAAAGCGCTTCTAGTTAAGGTCAATTAGGTTGACCTAGATGGTGATCATTTAGGTTTCGTGAGTGGAACAACCACTCGAAAGTAATTATATTTCAACGTGATTATACCGTCATCATCATTATTAGGCTTGGCCTTCTTCTTACTAGGGAATTAGACTATAAAAGGGTCTCTAAGGGAATTAGACTTCATGCAAATTTATTAAAGCTTTAATGGTTCTTAGGAATGGCCTACCTAGAATTATAGGTGCTATGGGATCTTCGGGCATGTACACTATAACAAGATCAATAAGCACGGGACTACCTTTAATTTCTACAACTATATTTTCCTTTATCCCAATAGCTTGATTATATGTAGAATCATCTAGATGGAGTCTCATTTCAGTGGTTGTAAATGTCCCCAAGTTTAATTTATTAAATAAGCTTTTGGAAATTGTTGAGACGCTTGCACCAAGATCATAGAGTGCAGATATCTCATTAACACCAACTCTAATTTTAATAGTGGGATCAAATATATCATCTAGATTAGCAGGAAGCTTATCAGCTAGTCTTTTATACTCCATTTCTAACTCTCGAACTTTAGATGCTACTTGTTGAATAAATTGTTGATAGGTAGCATCATTACCTTTTTCAATATAGGGATTCTTGACAGTGATCATCTTTAATAGATCTTTCACGGTATATTTGGGTGTTGGTGTGTTACTGTAGTCAAACTCTTCAGGATTCTCTTCATTATTTTTGATCCTTATCATCTTGAGGTCTTCCACCAGATTTGGCTTGGGCTTTCCAGCGAATTTTGCAAGTATGAGAGCTTGGCTCTCGGCTACCTTACCCAATTGAGCCTCCATGGTATTTTTCCTTTCCTGTAGAGCCTGCACATCATTTATGATTGCAACAACTTGATTAGACAATTTACCAATACTAGTCTCATGGTTCTCTGTGATTTTAATAAGCATATTATTTTGCTCGATTTGAGATTGCATAAAGTTTCTAACAGTATGTTCAAATGAGAGATTTCCATGATTTGATCCATTATGATTTTCATAATTATTATAAGGAGCTCCTGCAGGATTAGAATAATGTTTTTGAACACTAGAAGCAAAGTTTTGATTTTTCCATGCAGGACTATAAAAACTACGAGCTATAAAATTAACATCATTAATATCGGTAGTGATATCATTAACTTGGGTATCTTCCTTACCTTTTACTATATTAAGTAACCTTTGCAGTAAGCTCTTCATTGCTTACCTTGATGATTGAATTCATCCTTTTGAGGTTCTTTCCACATGCCATTGAGCATGGTTTTTTGCATATCATCAAGTAATTTCTTTGCAACACTCACCTGCTTTCCCATGATTGTTCCTCCTGCTGCAGTATCTAGCATAGACTTAGACATTTGGTTAAAACCATTATAAAACAAATGTTATATAAGCCAATCTTCCATCCCATTACTAGGATAGTTCATTACTGTAGGGGTTTGTAGCATGGAAAACAAAAAAATTCTACTGCATGCACACAAACAAGCCAAGATCTATCTACTAGATTGTAGCAACGAGTCGATAGAAGCACTCACCCTCGAAGATTCCAAAGCGATTAACTAGAGCAGATTCTCGTGGGTGATGTAGTCGTACACTTGCCGATCTCAAGATCGCGTAGACGATCCTTCCGGCGCTGCGTTCCAGCAGCGCTTGCACAGTCGGTCACACGTTCGGTACTCGATGAAGACCTTCCTCTCCCTTGTTCCAGCAGGCAGCGGAGGTTGTAGTTCTCCTCTCGCGATTCTGGCAGCACGACGGCGTGGTGTCAGAAGTAGAGGGAAGATCCCGCAGGGCTTCGCCTAAGCCGGTGCGAGTTATGGTGGATCTAGGGTTTCCCGGTGATCTAGGGTTATGAAGACCGAGAGGAGGAGGAGATGTCGGCGGCGGCTAGGGCGGCGGCGAAGGCGCGAGGCGGCGGCGGCGCGGCCACGCACGGGTGTGGGAGGGCTAGGGCTTGTGTGTTTGGGGCACCCCTCTCCCTCTATTTATGAGAGGGGGGAAGCCTTGAGAGAGGGGAGTTTGAATCCACTTCCAAACCCAAGTTGGAAGGACTCTTTCCTTATTCCACTAGGAAACCATTGTTCCAGTTTGACTTTTCAAACCTCCTGTTTGACTTTCAATTTAGAGCTTTAATTCTCTCTCACAAATGCCCACACCAAGTAACCTAGGATATGATCCAATCATTCCACTTACCTATGACACATTCATGGACCATTCTCCTTCCGGTCTGGTGAACCTTCTAGAATCTTCTCCGATGAAAACATCGAAATCATTCCCGAACTCCGGAATCGGACTTTCCTTATATGAATCTTATTCTCTGGACAATTCCGGATCTCCTCGTGATATCCCGGATCCCATCCGAGACTCCGAACAACATTCGGTATCCCTACTTACATTCCATATCTACTAAACAACATCGAATCCTTAAGTGTGTCTCCCTATGGTTCGTGAATTATGCGGACATGACCGAGACACTTCTCCGATCAATAACCAATAGAGGAATATGGAAATTCATATGGCTCCCACATATTTCTACGATTACTTTGCGATCGAATGAACCACTTACATATGACACCAATTTCCCTTTGTCTCACGATAGTTTACTTATCCGAGGTTTGATCGTCGGTATCTTTGCATACCTAGTTCAACCTCGTTACCGATAAGTACTCTTTTATCGTTCCTGTGATATGTGATCCCTTGTGAGCCAATCACATGCTTGCAAGATAATTGGATGACATTCCACCGAGAGGGCCTAGAGTATATCTATCCGTCATATGGATGGACAAATCCCACTCTTGATCCATGTGCCTCAACCCATACTTTCCGAACACTCAATGACACCTTTATAGCCACCCAGTTATGGTGTAGTGTTTGATGTCATCAAAGCATCCTTCCGGTGATGGTGATTAACATGATCTCATGGTCGAAGGAATTAGGTTACTATGTATCAGAAAGCTTATAGCAAACGAACTATTGAAATGACTTGATCTTTATGCTACGCTTATCTATAGGAGTATTCCATCATACCATTCTCCTAATGATATGATATCGTTTGTTAATAACATCTCGATGTTCATGATCAAGAAACCACGACCATCTATTAACCAACAAGCTAGTATTACAAAGAGGCTTTACCAGGGACTCTAATTTAGTTTACAAATGATACAAGTATCAATATTTCTGGTTAATACTGTTATAGCATGAATGTAAACATTTATCATAAACACAAAGATATAATAATAACCACTTTTATTATGGCCTCTAGGGCATATCTCCAACAGTCTCCCACTTGCACTAGAGTCAACTAATCTTGATTACATGGTAATATACCGAACACCCATGGCGGTTTGGTGCTGGTCATGTTTTGCCCTCGGGAGAGGTTTAGTCAACGGATCCGACACATTCAGATATGTGTGTACTTTGCAAATCTTTATGTCACCATCTTGGACATGCTCTCGAATAGCGTGAAAACGTAGCTTGATATGCTCCAGCTTCTTGTGTGACCTTGGTTCTTGCGCATTGGCTATGGCGTCCATGTTATCACAATAGATAGACATTGGGTCCAGCGCACTTGGAACCACACCGAGCTCTGTAATGAACTCCTTCATCCATATCGCCTCTTGTGAAGCCTCCGAAGCAGCTATGTATTCCGATTCAGTTGAAGATCTCGCCACAACACTTTGCTTTGCACTCCTCCAGCTAACTGCTGCACCATTCAAAGTAAATACGTATCCAGATTGAGATTTAGAATCGTCCGGATTGGTGTTCCAACTAGCATCGGTGTAACCATTAACAACGAGCTGTTCATCACCTCCATAAGAAAGAACCATATCCTTAGTTCTTCTCAAGTACTTAAGGATGTTTTTGACCGATGTCCAATGATCTACTCCTGGATCACTTTGATATCTGCTAGTCAAACCAACAACATATGCAATGTCAGGTTTAGTACATAGCATGGCATACATAAGAGATCCTATGGCTGAGGCATAGGGAGTCTTACTCATCCTTTCTCTATCTTCTACCATTGCGGGACTTTGAGTTTTACTCAAGGTCTTATTGGGCAACATGGGCAAGAACCCTTTCTTGCTATCTTCCATTCCAAACCTCTTTAGAACTTTGTCCAAATATGTACTCTATGACAATGATATTAGGCGTCTTGATCTATCTCTATAAATCTTTATGCCCAATATGTAAGCTGCTTCGCCAAGATCTTTCATTAAAAACTATTATTCAAATAATCCTTGACACTATTAAGAAGGTCTACATCATTCCCAATCAACAATATGTCATCTACATATAGTATTAAGAATGCCACAGAGCTCCCACTCACTTTCTTGTAAATACATGCTTCTCCATAAGTTTGTATAAAACCAAAGCTTTTGATTACCTTATCAAAACGTTGATTCCAACTTCGGTATGCTTGCTTCAATCCATAAATGGACCGTTGAAGTTTGCATACCTTGTTAGCATCTTTAGGATCGACAAAACCTTTGGGTTGTACCATATACAACTCTTCATTAATGTCTCCATTGAGGAACGCCGTTTTGACATCCATCTGCCATATCTCATAATCATAATATGCAGCGATTGCTAACAAAATCCTCATAGACTTTAGCTTCGCTACCGGTGAGAAAGTCTCATCGTAGTCAACTCGTTGAATTTGTGGAAACCCTTTTGCGACAAGTTGAGCTTTATAGACAGTAACATTACCATCAGCATTTGTTTTCTTCTTGAAAATCCATTTATTCTCGACAGCCTTCCGGCCATCCGGTAAGTCCACCAAAGTCCATACTTGGTTTTCATATATGGATCCAATCTCGGATTTCATGGCTTCTTGCCATTTATTGGAATCTAGGCTCATCATCGCTTCCTCATATGTCGCAGGGTCATCGGTGTTGTCCACCAACATGACACTCATAACGAGATCATACCAGTCAGGAGTGGTACGAGTTCTCGTTGACCTGCGAGGTTCTGTAGTAACTTCAACCGAAGTTTCATGATCAACATCATTAGCTTCCTCTCTTATTGTTGTAGGCGCCACAGGAACTACTTCTGGTGCTGCGCTACTTGCAAGTTCGAGAGAAGGTTCAACAACCTCGCCGAGTTCTACTTTCCTTCCAGTCACTTCTTTCGAGAGAAACTCCTTCTCTAGAAAGGATCCATTCTTGGCAACGGAGATTTTGCCCTCGGATCTATGATAGAAGGTATACCCAATAGTTTCCTTCGGGTATCGTATGAAGACGCATTTTCCCGCTTTGGGTTCAAGCTTGTCGGGCTGTAACTTCTTTACATAAGCTTCGCAACCCCAAACTTTAAGGAACGATAATTTAGGTTTCTTCCCAAACCATAATTCATATGGTGTCATTTCAACAGATTTAGATGGTGTCCTATTTAAAGTGAATGCGGTTGTTTCTAATGCATAACCCAAAAATGATAGCGGTAAATCTGTAAGTGACATCATAGAATGAACCATATCTAAGAGAGTTCGATTACGACGTTCGGACACACCATTACGTTGTGGTGTTCCCGGCGGTGTCAATTGTGAAAGTATTCCGCATTTCTTCAAATGCTCGCCAAACTCGTAACTTAGATATTCACCTCCACGATCAGATCGTAGAAATTTAATATTCTTGTTACGTTGATTCTCTACCTCACATCGAAATTCCTTAAACTTCTCGAAAGTTTCGGACTTATGTTTCAGGAAATAGATATACCCATATCTACTCAAGTCATCCGTGAAGGTAAGAACATAGCGATAACCACCGCACGATGCTACACTCATTGGACCACACACATCGGTACGTATGATTTCCAATAAGTCCGTAGCTCGCTCCATCATACCAGAAAATGGAGTCTTAGTCATTTTACCCATCAGACATGCTTCGCCTCTTTCAAGTGATTCAAGAAGTCCATCGGAATGGAGTTTCTTCATACGCTTCACTCCAATGTGACCAAGACGATAGTGCCACATATAGGTCGAGTTATCACTCAATTTCAAACGTTTAGCTTCAATGTTATTAATGTGTGTATTTCCACAATCGAGATTCAATAAGAATAGACCATCTATCAAAGGTGCATGTGCATAAAACATATTACTCAAATAAATCGAACAACCATTATTCTCGGACTTAAACAAGTAACCGTCTCGCAATAAACATGATCCGGATATAATGTTCATGCTCAACGCAGGCACCAAATAACAATTATTTAAGTATAAAACTAATCCCGATGGTAGATGAAGAGGTAGCGTGCCGACCGTGATCACATCAACCTTTGATCCATTTCTAACGCGCATTGTCACCTCATTTTTCGCTAGTTTCCGTCTATTCTGCAGTACCTGTTTCGAGTTACAAATATGAGCAACCGAACCAGTATCAAATACCCAGACACTACTACGAGTACTAGTGATATACACATCAATAACATGTATATCGGATATACCTTTCTTATTGATGTTGCCGTTCTTCAAATCCGCCAAGTACTTAGGGCAATTCCGCTTCCAGTGACCCTCTCCCTTGCAGTAAAAACACTCAGTATTAGCCATAGGCCGAGCCTTGGTCTTCTTCACCAGCGCGGTAACTTTCTTACCACCCTTCTTGAAGTTTCCCTTTTTCTTAGACTTGCCTTGCTTCTTGAATTTGGTGGTCTTATTGACCAACAACACTTGGTGCTCTTTCTTGATCTCCACTTCTGCAGACTTTAACATGGAGAAGAGTTCGGGCAACGACTTGTCCATGTTTTGCATATTGTAGTTCATCAAAAAGTTCTTATAACTTGGTGGAAGTGATTGGAGGACACGGTGAATCCCCAAAGCATTAGGAATCACTATACCTAAGCTTTGAAGCTTGCTTGCGTGCCCAGACATTTTAAGCACGTGCTCATTGACGGAGCTGCCCTCTTCCATCTTGCAGCTAAAGAACTTTTCAGAAGCCTCATAACTCTCAACTGTCGCGTAAGCCTCAAAAATCATTTTGAGTTCACGGACAATATCATGTGGGTCATGGTTCTCAAACATTTTCTGAAGCTCCGATTCCAAACCATACAAGATAGCACACTGAACTGTGGAGTACTGATTTTTCCGAGCGAGGAAAACATTCTTTACCTCATCGGTAGCATCAGCTGCAGGCGGGTTACCCAGCGGTGCATCCAGCACATAGGTCAAATTACCAGCATTGAGGACAATCCTCAAATTGCGGAACCAATCCACGAAGTTGCTTCCATTGTTTTTCAACTTTTCTTTCTCTAGGAACGCATTAAAATTGATGGTAGGGTCCGCCATTGATCTATAACATATTTGCAATAGTTTAGACTAAGTTTATGACAAATTGAGTTCTAATTAATAGTTAAATTAATCTAGGTGAACTCCCACTCAAAACAATATCCCTCACATTGTTTTAGTGATCACACAAACCAAATCCACCATACCAAAACCGATCACACGAGAGTTGATATAGCTTCAATGGCGAACAATCAACATGTTCATCATATCTACTATATGACTCATGCTTTACCTTTCGGTGATCCGTGTTTCGAGACCATGTCTTTACATGCTAAGATCGTCAAGATCAAACCTTAGATTCCGCATGAGCAAATCTGGCTTGCTCACGTTGTATACACTCGCAGAATCTAACACACCCGATCATCACGTGGTGCTTCGAAACAACGAGCTTTAGCAAGGGTACTTACTAAGTATGAACACTTTAAAACTTGAAATTTTGTGCTTGAGGGATCATCTTATAATGCTACCGTCGCGAACTAAGCAATACAAGATGCATAAAAGGATTAACATCACATGCAATTCATAATATGTGATATGATATGGCCTTTCTTCTTGTGCTTCCGATCTCCATCTTCAAGCACGAACATGATCTCCATCATCACCGGTATGGCGTCAAGGTCAATGGCACCGCTTCATGGTTGTCGTCCACCATCATCAACTATTACAACTACTTTGAATAGACACACAGGTCTTAACGGAATTTAAAATACAACCATATGGCTCCTGCCGGTTGCCGATTTACAATAAGGAACATTGCATACATCATATATAATCACAATCATGGCCATATCACATCACTGCACACCCCTGCAAAACAAAGTTAGACGCCTCTAATTTTCTTTGCATGTTTTACGTGGTTTGGGGCTTTCAGTAGGTGTCGTTCTAACTTACGAACAAGAACCACAACGTTGATGCTTGAACTATCAAGTGCCCGCTGTAAATTCAATCTATACTATGATGGGAGAGACAGTCACACGCAAAGCCACTTATGCAATACAAGTTGCATGTTAAGCGTGGAGCAAGTCTCATGAACGATGTCATGTAAGGTTAGCCCGGGCCGCTTCATCCCATCATACCGCAAGATGCAAAGTACACAAAAAGCAATTGATAATAAAAGCACCACCCCACAATGACCATTGTGTTCTACTCGTCAACAGATCTACATATATACACGACTCGATACCAATTGTAGGGTTCGTAGCATGGAAACCAAAAAATTTCTACCGCATACAAACAAACAAGCCAAGATCTATCTACTAGATTGTAGCAACGAGTCGATAGAATAACTCACCCTCGAAGATTCCAAAGTGTTTAACGAGAGCGGATTCTCGTGGGTGATGTAGTCGTACTTTTCCCGATCTCAAGATCGCGTAGACGATCCTTCCGTAGTCGGTCACACGTTCGTACTCGACGAAGACCTTCCTCTCCCATGTTCCAGAAAATGGAGGTTGTAGCACTCTCCTCGATTCCGGCAAGACAACGGCATGGTACCGGAAGTAGAGGGAGATCTCAGGCTTCGCTAAGCCGAGCGAGTATGGTGGAGTATGAGAGTCCTCGACGATCTAGGGTTTAGACCGAGGAGGAAGCTTGGCGGCTAGGGTTGCTAGGAGGAGGCGGCTTGACCTAGGCCTCGGCGGCGGCGATGGAGGTGGCGCGCCATGGCGGCTAGGGTTTGAGGAGAGAATCTTGTGTGTTAGGAGGAGCCCCGCCTCCTTATATAGGTGGAGGCCGCCGCCAAGGGAGGAGGAGTCCCTCCCAACTCGGCTTAGGTGGGTGCCGGTTGGAGGAGGAACTCCTCCCAACTCAGTTTCCCACTCCTCTTTTCCTCTTTCCAAATTGAGCCGTTGGCCTTGTCAAACTAGCTGTTTGACTTTTCAAACGAGGATTTGAATTAATCCTTTATTGGGTTCAGCGATGACACTTAGTACATGATGCAATCATACCAACTTGATACAACACATTCATGTACCCTTCCTCCGGAGTGCCGGACATTCCTAACATTCTAGAACATTCCCATGAAAACACCGGAACCATTCCCCAACCCAAACGGGACTTTCCTTATATGAATCTTATTCTCCCACCATTCCGGATCTCCTCGTGATATCCCGGATCCCATCCGGACTCAACAACATTGGTCTCTTTCTCATCATTCCATAACTACTCAAAACAACGTCGAATCCTTAAGTGTGTCTCCCACGGTTCGTGAATTATGCGGACATGATCGAGACACTTCTCCGAACAATAACCAATAGAGGAATCTGGAAATTCATATGGCTCCACATATTTCTCGATTACTTTGCGATCGAATGAACCACTTACATACGATATCAATTTCCCTTTGTCTCACGATAGTTTACTTATCTGGGGTTATGATCGTCGGTATCTCTGCATACCTAGTTCAACCTCGTTACCGATAAGTACTCTTTTCTCGTTCCTGATATGTGATCCCTTGTGAGCCACCACATGCTTGCAAGCTAATTGGATGACATTTCACCGAGAGGCCCCAGTATATCTATCCGTCATATGGATGGACAAATCCCACTTGATCCATGTGTTTCAACCAATACTTTCAACACTCAATGCCACTTTTATAGCCACCCGATTCACGGTGTGGTGTTTGATGTCATCAAAGCATCCATCCGGTAAAGGTGATATGCATGATCTCATGGTCGAAGGAATTAGATTACTATGTATCAGAAAGCATATAGCAATTGAACTATTAAAATGACTTGATCTTTATGCTACGCTTATCTATAGGAGTATGTCCATCATATCATTCTCCTAACAATATGATCTTGTTGTTAATAACATCTCAATGTTCATGATAGGGAAACCACAATCATCTATTAACCAACAAGCTAGTATTATATAGAGGCTTTACTAGGGACTTCAAATCAAGTTTACAAATCACACAAGTATTAATGTTTCCTTGTTAATACTATTATAGCATGAATGTAAACATTTATCATAAACACAAAGATATAATAATAACTACATTTATTATTGCCTCTAGGGCATATCTCCAACACAAACAAGCCAAGATCTATCTACTAGATTGTAGCAACGAGTCGATAGAAGCACTCACCCTCGAAGATTCCAAAGCGGTTAACGAGAGCAGATTCTCGTGGGTGATGTAGTCGTACACTTGCCGATCTCAAGATCGCGTAGACGATCCTTCCGGCGCTGCGTTCCGGCAGCGCTTCCGCAGTCATTCACACATTCGGTACTCGATGAAGACCTTCCTCTCCCTTGTTCCAGCAGGTAGCGGAGGTTGTAGTTTCCCCCTCGCGATTCCGGCAGCACGACGGCGTGGTGTCACAAGTAGAGGGAAGATCCTGCAGGGCTTCTCCTAAGCCGGTGCGAGTTATGGTGGATCTAGGGTTTCCCGGTGATCTAGGGTTTAGAAGACCAGGAGGAGGAGGAGGAGGAGGTGTCAGCGGCGGCTAGGGCGGCGGCGACGGCGCGAGGCGGCGGCGACGCGGCGTCGCACGGGTGTGGGAGGGCTAGGGCTTGTGTGTTTGGGGCAGCCCTCTCCCTCTATTTATGAGAGGGGGGAAGCCTTGAGAGAGGGGAGTTTGAATCCACTTCCAAACGCAAGTTGGAAGGACTCTTTCCTTATTCCACTAGGAAACCATTGTTCCAGTTTGACTTTTCAAACCTCCTGTTTGACTTTCAATTTAGAGCTTTAATTCTCTCTCACAAATGCCCACACCAAGTAACCTAGGATATGATCCAATCATTCCACTTACCTATGACACATTCATGGACCATTCTCCTTCCGGTCTGGTGAACCTTCTAGAATCTTCTCCGATGGAATCGAACTTTCCTTATATGAATCTTATTCTCTGGACAATTCCGGATCTCCTCGTGATATCCCGGACCCCATCCGAGACTCCGAACAACATTCGGTATCCCTACTTACATTCCATATCTACTAAACAACATCGAATCCTTAAGTGTGTCTCCCTACGGTTCGTGAATTATGCGGACATGACCGAGACACTTCTCTGATCAATAACCTCTAGAGGAATCTGGAAATTCATATGGATCCCACATATTTTTACGATTACTTTGCGATCGAATGAACCACTTACATACGACACCAATTTCCCTTTGTCTCATGATAGTTTACTTATCCGAGGTTTGATATTCGGTATCTCTGCATACCTAGTTCAACCTCGTTACCGATAAGTACTCTTTTCTCGTTCCCATGATATGTGATTCGTTTTGAGCCAGTAACATGCTTGCAAGCTAATTGGATGACATTCCACCGAGAGGGCCCAGAGTATATCTATCTGTCATATGGATGGACAAATCCCACTCTTGATCCATGTGCCTCAACCCATACTTTCCGAACACTCAATGCCACCTTTAGAGCCACCCAGTTATGGTGTGGTGTTTGATGTCATCAAAGCATCCTTCCGGTGATGGTGATTAACATGATCTCATGGTCGAATGAATTAGGTTACTATGTATCAGAAAGCTTATAGCAAACGAACTATTGAAATGACTTGATCTTTATGCTACGCTTATCTATAGGAGTATGTCCATCATACCATTCTCCTAATGATATGATATCGTTTGTTAATAACATCTCAATGTTCATGATCGAGAAACCACGATCATCTATTAACTAACAAGCTAGTATTACAAAGAGGCTTTAACAGGAACTCTAATTTAGTTTACAAATCACACAAGTATCAATGTTTTCGGTTAATACTGTTATAGCATGAATGTAAACATTTATCATAAACACAAAGATAAAATAATAACCACTTTTATTATTGCCTCTAGGGCATATCTCCAACAATTACAACTTCTTTCATCCTTTTACATGCAAGCGCTAGCGGCTCGCGGTCTTCTTGTCTAAAACTTGTAATATTGGATCTTAGTTGTATAGCTGTAGATGGGAGGAAATTTAGTCATAAAAAGATTAGTGCATTCCTCCCAAGATGTAATAGTGCCCTTAGGAAGAGCTAGCAACCAGTACTTAGACTTTCCTCTAAAATAGAAAGTAAATAATCGTAATTTAATAGCATTTGGATCAACATCCTTAATACGCACCATGTCGCAAATTTCAGTAATTGTATTTAGGTGCAAACCTGAATCCACAGAAGATGAGACTCTAAATTGGTTCTGCTGAACCAAACTCAAAAGGTTAGGCTTAATTTTATATGCTTCCGAACCAACGGTGGGCTGAGTAATAGGTGCACGAATAAAATCATCAGTAGGAGTAGCATACTCCCCAAGTTTCTTTTGAGCCATGGCTCTTTTCTATTGGTATTTTAAAGTAAGAGAAACAAATAAACAAGTAACTAATTTTTTTGGGTTTTCAAATAGATAACAACAAAGTAAACTAATAACAAGAAATAAACTACAAACAAAAATTAAAACTAAAAACAAGGTCTCTAATGACCTCACCAGGATAGCGAATTGCTTCCTCGGCAACGACGCGAGAAAAAGGGTTGATACCTTCAATCCGGATTAAGGATGCAATACAGTAGCTTTTTCCCTAGTAGACCTTGGTTTAATCGAACCTTGAAAAACAACGCTAATAGGAATGAAAATAAGGACATGTCTACAACACTTTGTTTTTTGTTTTACCTTTGTTTACCGGACCAATCTAGTTTACTTTATATTATGGGTTGATTCAATGGATGGAGATAGGCCGGGGTTGAAGATCCACCTGTAGCTGCACATCATATGAGATAAAAGATAATAATAAGCAGTCATGTGTAGTGTTCCAATAGAGATAATCTTTGTGGGCAGCACATTCTAATATACTAAAGCCCCTGCGAGCAGCAGGCATAGCAATAGCCTTTTGATCCAACCGGTTGTACCACGAAGCACCGGGTTACAAACAATTATTAAGTGATAAACACAGATCATAGCCTTAAGGAGAGATGTTGTTGTTGATCCCGAATGGGTCGCTAAGCGAAGACTGTACAATCCTTTCTGTCACTGGGTTTCCTATCAGATCGCCACTAGCCAAGTATCTCACCTCAAGCCTTGATCGATCTCTGGGGTATTGAGTACCTACAAGTCCAAAGATCGAGGCAAAAGACAAAGAAACAAAATATACAAATCTCTCTTTCAAACAATACACAATACTCCCATAGATTAGATGCACATAATCACTGCGAGGTTCTCCCTAACCCGCAGCCCGTAAGGATTACTCACTCATAACAATAAGATCAAGGATAAAAAACATTGTGCAAAATACTTAGATTGAAATCGAATATTCTTACAATAGTCACCGAATCACAAGATGATCTCAAGTATAAAGTAATGGCTATAGCTAATGGAGAGGATGTGGGACGAAAGGGATGAAGTATGGTGTGGATCTCCTTTGGGTGGTGTTGTGATGCAATTTGAGAATGGCGGCCCTCTGTACGGCGGCCGAGACCTCAAAATATATAGGCGCCTTTACGATAGTTGTAGGGTTTGACGGACGGAGCCGCCGCCATTTTGTACGGGCAGGCCGCGCCTGTACCAGTGCTTGTTACGCTGCCTGGCGTCTGGCAATAGCTTCAGGATTACTTGGTCGTCAAAACTTACTCAAAATCTTCATTTATGACTCCAAATTTCGCAATAAAAGCGCCAGCTGCACCGGCGCACTCTGTTCAATTCAACTAGGTGTATTTTTCAGTACTAGACTTATATTGTTGTACAGAACTACATACATTGTACTCTATATAAGTTTTTGGTGTGTACTAAGTGTAAACTCAGGTCAATTCAGATTAAAATGTACATTAACTGCGGTAGGTTATTCCCAGAGCATATGACAAGTTATTCAAAACTCTTAGCAGAATGCCAGCAGATCATCCTGAATCTCCTTTTGTGAGAAGAAATAGAGCCAGTATGCTTCACCAAAATCACAAAACTGATTTGAATAGCAGGGACTTGAGATGGCAATAATGTAAAGTGATGTATACAAAATATTTATACTTGGGTATGAACAATACATCATCGTTTCATTGTTCTCTTAAGAAGTTCCAACAATATATCAATGTCCGACAGCAGGGTTACACGTTTGAATTTCCTTCCATTTTAGCCGTCTATGTCCGATTTCTGGAGCAAAGAATGTTCCTGGATTTACTCTGTTCAGCCTCGGCGCTTTCAAGAGCAGTAACAGTCAGCAAACATTAGCTAAACCGTATGTCGTCGCTTCAAGAAACAGTTAGCAACAAAAAGCAAAAGAATTTCCAGGCAATAACTTTCTTCAGATTCCAAACAGATTATTGCCATTGAGGTATGGCGATAGATCGTCACCTATTATCTTTTAGAGGCAAGCATATCCTTTTCTGGAACAGATTCTAGTATATCTCCTGAGAAACTGCAGCAGTTGTAATCACACATCATAAATAATCTCTCCTAATCCTAAATGTTCCCATTCGATGCGTATGACCAGTACTCGTTAACCAGCTCGCGAAAGAGAGATCCTTCAGTCTCCATGAGCTTCTTGGGTTTGTCATACTCCACTAATTTCCCTGGAAATGCATAAAGCTCATTAGTATGGAACTTTATGGACAATGGAACTCTATGCTGCGGCCCTAATATTTCCATAGAAGAAACATACCATCGCTCATTGCAAGCACCATATCGCAGTCCATGACTGTTGGTATACGGTGGGCGACTGTAATAACAGTACAATGTCTGAATTCTGTCCGGATCGTTTTCTGAAGGATAGCATCTGTTGCGTTGTCTATAGAGGCTGTTGCTTCGTCAAGGACTAAGATACGGCACTTTCTCAAAAGTGCGCGACCCAAACAAAAGAGCTGCCTTTGGCCCATGCTCCAGTTCGAACCATCTTCCGCAACTGTATTGCAACATCTTGATTAGTTTCACATCGTGCTAGCAAATGATATCTAACTAATACACCTAGGGACTACTAGCAGTTTGACAAATTTTAGTGTCACGTGTATCTTACGACCACTATTTTGAACTCTGAAACGACTGGAGCAGAGTTTTATGTCTGCCCAATTTGTTAGGTGCATAAAATGAACTCCAGAAACAAGTTGAAAATTTTTAGTGTCACGTGTATCTTACGACCACTATTTTGAACTCTGGAACGACTGGAGCAGAGTTTTATGTCTGCCCAATTTGTTAGGTGCATAAAATGAACTCCAGAAACAAGATTATAGATACAGTGAGGTTTTATACCAAGTGAATCCAGTCCATGTTCCTTCTCATGGACAGCTTCAAGAAGTTGACATTTGTCAAGAACCTGCAACATAATAGAATATGCAGCGGCCAGTTTAGTGATTACTTCAAAAATATATGTATGCCGTAAACAGAGAACTGTATCTTGGCATTTGGCATGCCCCTAAATCAGTTTGATAAGGGGCTGAATTTTATGAAATTGCAGGTATATATACATCTTACCTCCCATATTTGTTGGTCCGAGAATTTCTCAAGAGGATCTAGATTATATCTTACTGTACCCTGAAAAAGTGTTGGATCTTGTGGAATGATGCCCAAACGTGAACGCAGATCATGTAGGCCTAGTGTGGTGATATCCACAGAGTCAATCAATATTTTACCTCCAGAAGGTTCAACAAGACGAAACAGTGCACCAATTAAAGTTGTCTTGCCACTTCCTGTTCGGCCGACTATGCCAATCTTATCTCTACCTTCAAACTTGCAAGTGATACCATGTAGTACCAGAGGAGAATCTTTCCTGTACCTAATCTGTCAGATGAAATGAATCAAATAAATTTGTTAAAAACAATTACTGTTTCACTTAGTCAAGCATACATTTATATATTTTATTTTTTGATTACCTTCAAATCTTTAATCTCCACACTGCCAACTTGGGGCCAATCTGGTGCTGGTTGGTTTTCTTCAATAACTTCTGCTGCTTCACTTTGTATGTCCATATACTGGCTCACCCGTTCCACAGAAATTATTTTATTGGCAAGATCACATTGCTTTTGAATAGAGCTAACAAAAGAGTTATTTAAGGAAAGGCCATAGGACAGGGCCATACCCACAAAACCTGCATAAGTATGAAGAAAAATAATTAGTTTCTGATAGTATTAAGTAGTATGTTTTCAGTGACTTTGGCAAATAGACGTTATGGATATTAAGTGTTACTAAAGGGTAAATTGGATATCTACCACTAGGGTTTGGAGCTATCCGCTGTTATCAAATAGGATTCCATGACTCTATTCAATAAAATAGTAGTCTTTCATAACAAAAGCTTAACCTTGATAACTAATTACCAGGAGCATAGGAAAACATGGAAAAGAATATATTTGCAGTGCATATAAAAATTCATTTTCTAAGATGCGAAAAAATTACGTGAATAATTTTACTTACAATAAGTTACTTACCAGGGCTAAAAGTTCCTGGAGGAAGAAGAGCCATGACAAAGGCAGAAGAAGAAAGTACTGCAGCAATCATTGTTTCCAGGCGTTGAATCAACCATTCAGTTGCTGCAAAATTGTAGAAATATGGACCAGCATTCTTGTCAACTAGCTCCAAATTTTCAGCAAAAAAACGATCTTCTTCCTCAAAGGCCCGTATTGTTATAGCCCCTGAAATCGATTCACCTAAGTGATTTGCTAGGGCAGACTTGGTGGTACCATTGATCCGCATCAATTCCTTAGCCGAGGATAAATAGTACCTCTGCATGACCAAAAATAACAGATCCTGATCAATGGATATTGCCGAAAGAAAATAAATATATCATTTTGTGAATCAAATAAAAGAAAAGGGGGGTTTAGCAATAAAGAAACAAAGCCACACAAGAAAAGGGGGTTTAGCTATAGTACCTGCAACCGAATCGCCAAAACTATCATCGGCAGCGATACAAACAGAACTTCCCATGTAACAACAGCCAATACACCAAGATTGCTATATGCATTTAGGCTAGCAGTAAATCCAAACATGAGGGCAAATGGAACATCGAGGTCAACGATACTCAAATCTGAAGAAACCTGCAGGAGGGATGGGGTAAATACATCATTAGAAAACGTACAAATGTATACCAGGACCGAATCTATCATAGTTGTCATTAGTCTAAGAAATTTTACCCGGCTTAGAACCCTTCCTAGAGGAGTCGAATCAAAAAAGGACATAGGTGCACGGAACAGTGAATTAAGTAACTGGGAAAATAAGGATCTTGAAGTCTGGACCCCAAGAAGAACGATGAATAAAGATCTTGATAGCACAAAGAATATTGTGCAAGCTCCAATGGCAATGTACACAGAAATTAACTTCAGTGTACTAACACGAGCATTTTGGACATTTGCCGCCATCCATGAATTTTGTGATATTTGGCCAGCTACGAAAATTATATGGGAAATAACAGAAAGAGAGGTATAAAGGAAGCCTTTGTTCTGGCGCAGGTAAAGCATATAAGGCTTAAGACCTGTATCCCCCGATTCTCTTTCTTCTCTTTTGATCAGTTGATCTACTGGTGATGGATTTGCTTGCTCTATATATTTATTTCCATGAATATTATCTGTGTCCTTTGTCAGTATCTCCTTTCCTCTGTGAGGGGCTATATTGTTAAGATCTGAAATACCAATAGTATCTTTATGGGCATTTACAAGGTCTTTGAATTCTTGACAATCTGCCAGTAGATCTTGATAAGGTGCAGACCGAATAACCTCCCCATCTAACATTAACTGCAGAAAATTGTCACTAGTCTTAGATGATATCAAAAATAACTAGCAACCACTACAAATGAATATAAATGATAGCAGCACATATGTCATTAGAGAGAGAGAGACCAGAATGGAGTCAAATACTGGTAGAAAATCCACTTGGTGTGTTACCAAAAGGACAGTCTTGTCTGAGAGAACACCCATGACATAATCCTGTCACACAAGTAAGAGCTTTATAAAACAGTTCATAATCAAATAGTAGTAATACAATCTGGATCTGCTGATAAAATGCTTACATTAAAGAGACTTGTTGCTGTATGGGCATCAACAGCACTGAAAGGGTCATCAAGAAGGTAGATGTCTGCATTCTGGTATAGTGCACGAGCAAGCTGAACGCGCTGCTTCTGACCACCACTAAGATTTACTCCTCTCTCGCCAATTTGCGTACGGTCTCCGACTGGCAGCATTTCAAGGTCCTTCACCAACGAGCACCTCGCGAGTGTTTCTTCATATCTTTGTTTGTCCATCAAAGACCCAAAGAGAATATTGTCTTGCACAGTTCCTGTTTGGATCCATGCAGTCTGAGAAACATATGCTATTTTCCCATAGACTTGAATCTGAAATATGCGCATGAAGGTAAGTCATTTGATATTAAGTTCGTACGGAAAGGAATTAAGTACTAACATACTCTGTGTTCACAACTATCCTAAACCAAAGCTACAATAACAAATTGCCAAAACCTGACATGATAGTTGTCCACAGGCTGTTTTCTTTTAATAGCCAATTCCACTTTGAAACATATATTAGTCACACAGTTTGAACCGGATTTTATTTTATGCGACACATTGACTTTGCCCAGTATTGCAGAAATTAGAAAACGTAGGAAGAGAGAAAATGCGAGTTTGAGATGTCACATGCTACAAATTCTTAAAGAGTCTCAAAGCACGGGATTTTGTAAATGATGCCTTTGGATGGTGCACACAAAATAAGCATAAGACTTTTGAAGGAATAAAGAGATAGAATGTACAGAAATATACATAGAGGATGCATTGGACTTCTCAAAGGAAACTATCAGACTAAATGTCAAGGAACCACAAATATTGGGACAAAGGTTTCAGAAATCCACAAGTTTCTGAACTTCTCCACTTAACCACAACTCTTGGGGCGAACAGTACAGCCCACCCAAATCGTCCCTTTGGTCTTTTTACCACGTCTTCTCTGACTGGTGGGCCCCGGAGGTCAGATTCTCTGCCAAATGAGCTGAACTGGAATATTTGGGTAGGTGTAACCATTTGTCCCAATAATTGAGTTTAAGTGGAAAAGGTCAATTTTCTAGTTCATACTCCCGGTCCCCAAAATAAGTGATTAACTCGTCTAGATACATGCGTATCTAGACAAAACTGCATCACTTATTTTTGGATGGAGGGAGTATAAAAGATGAAGGTAGTAGAAAAGCATACCGTGCCCTCAGTTTTGGGGACCTCTCCAAGTACAGCAGCCAAAAGTGTTGACTTTCCTGATCCTACCTCTCCACAAATTGCAACCTTTTCTCCAGCTTTGACAGATAAATTTATATTCTTTAGAGTTGGTTTTAGTAGATTCTCATCCCAGGAGAAACGACACGAGTTCATCATGATTGGATAATCAATGCCCACATGGTATTTCTTGTCAACTTGTCCATTCAGCTCAGGTGCAACAAGAAACTTTGATATCCGAGTGAAAGCAACCTTAGCTTGTATCACAACTGCAATAACATCTGGTATCGTCCTAACTGGGTCTTGCACGAGACGTAGAGTTGCCACAGTTGTGAAGACGTTGCTAGCATCAAGAGGGATTTTCAAAAGATAGCATGTCAGAAAGGTCGCTGCCGAAACCAAAACAGGTGATGACCAGAACAGGACACTGTTGTATGCCCTCCTAAGCTGGAATGCGGATAACCACTTGTACTCAACCTCCCTCAACCCCTCAATGACCTTCCTGAAATGACCTTCCCATGCATAAAGTTTCAAAACTTTCATATGAACTAATGACTCAGACATGGCCTTCAACCTAACATCTTGTGCTTCCATAAGTTTAGTCTGAAACTTGTGCTGCAGTTTGGCCAATGGAGCATTGCCAAGTACGGTGATGATGATGACACCCAATGATGAAACCGCTGCCGCGCCAACCGAATTATACAGAATTCCAAGAGCAAGGCAAAGCTGAACAGTTGTTGTCCATGTTTGATGGAACCAGTATGGGAATTCCCCAATCCGGCAGGCATCGACAGTCACGTAGTTCATAATTTCTCCAGAAGAGTGCATCGTTTTAGCTGCATTTGATAGCTTCTGTTGCTTCTTATAAATAGCTGCTGACAGGAATGACCTTATCTGGAGTCCTAATCTCCGTGTTCGGAAATACCACTGTCTCTGTGACAATGACTCAGAGCATTTGCAGACAAACATTACCGCGGCCAGCACAAAGCCTTCATATTTAAAGGTCCCATTCCCAAGCGATACATTGATGAATGCCTTGAGAAGTAATGGGCCTGCAGATAAGGTGATAACCTTGAGCAAAGCAAATAAACCTGAGACCATGATCGCACGCTTGTGACAAGAAACAATAGTCCAGAAGATCGATGGTGTAGCGTGTGGCTGAGACTGTTTCATGCTGTTCAGTTTCTCCATGAACATCAAGTACTGGCTCTGTGCTCGATCTGTGGTGCCTAAAACTGGCACATCTTTGTCCTCAAGGGGCTTCTCATAACCCATCTTCATCAAAGGATTCAACCACCAAAATGACATCTCGCTGAAATAGCCAGCTTTATCAAAGGGATTACTCTCAGAATTAGCAGCCTCGCCATTTGTGTCCATGTTAAGGGGCTTGTACAAACCATTCCCAGTATCTCCATCACCCTGCTCATCATGGCAGTGCCGAAAGCCATAAAGAAGGAAGAGAACTGCACCAGGTAGGGACAGAACATCTAAGCAGGCCTTGATGGTAACCTCATTCTCTGTAACAATGTGAAGAACCGAGGAACAACAGATAAATCCTGCATAGATGGTCAGCGAGACAGACCAAAACCAAACAGATGTCGCTCCAAGAGACCAACTCCTGATGCTGAAAGCGAAGCTGGTAAGGATCAAACTGAACCCTTGAGTCAATGTCACAAGCCACCAGTGTGGCAGGTAAACAGAAGCATCCAGATTGAAGATATTCACCAGCATCCACAGTCCTAGCCCAAGATAAACCAAACCCAAGCAGCCACTGAACACTACTGCAGCCAACTGCAGTGGTGATGAACTCAGTGTGACCAGCTGTCGCACAGATGCTCTTCTCTTCGGTATTTTGACAAGCAATTGGAATGAGAGCACGAGTATGATCAGCGCGCCGATGCCAATCACCACCAGATGATTTATGCAGGTGGAAGAGTCGAATATTCCCTTCAGCACACATGGAAGTACAGCTTGGTTGGAGCATACTGGGCTCCCACACAAGTTTGTCGCCCAATTACCTGAAGAAATGTCCAAGTATATATTGGAGTGAGATTTCCAGAATGCTTTTTTCACGAACGAAGTTGATGGTGAAAATTCAAAAGGTATCAACAATGATGTAGCAAGCTATGCTTCAAAAACTGATGTAACATGAGAAGGTGAACTGGTGACTAACTTGTGGTGACATCCATCTGTGCAATCAGTATTGCACTGCCGAGTGCATCAAATCTACTTTTGGCCCTGCAGGAACCAATGAATAAGAAACTAGTTAAGACAAAGAACATATAAAACGAAAAACATTTGTTTTACTGAAGAGACGGACGAAGAACAAATAGTAATAAAAACACTTGTGCTGGAGACAGTTTTTAAAATTATGCAACCAAAGATCTTTTCTTTAAAAAAAATTTAAGAACAGCTATTCCCACGCTCACACGAGACAAAGATCACAGTGCGGCATAAAAGTCAAGGAACCCGAAAGCTGCATTTCCTTTTAGAACTCCAAAGCTGCAGTGTTAAAGTAAGAGAAATGTACTGCAGTGTTAAAGCATAAAAGTCAAGGAACCCCATCGCCATTCACCATGAATGTGAAGGAAACGAATCAGCGACAGGGGGAGAAGAAGGGATTGACAAGAAGCCACAAATCCTGCAAATACAGTATAAACCAAGAAATCGAATAGAAACCACGAGGAACCAAACAGAATATGCGCGAGAAACAGAAACGGGAGAGGAAAAAAAGGCATAATTCCCCTTCCGCTTTGACTTTAAATTTTTCCCCTTTTTTCTTCCTGATGAATGAGTTCCTACCGTGAGCAATGGTGGCAGTACTGACCTCTGTAGCGGCTACGGCGGCCTCCCCGCCGTCGCCGTCGACGGCGAGCTTTTCAGTGTGTTAACGGGCGGACGGACGAACAGAGGAAGGTCACTCACTAGCTGCGGCCCCTGGGCTCGTCGCCGCGGGCCTTTTTCATCTGTGAGCCGCGGCGCTAGATGGCGACAGGGACGGAGCGCACGCGGGCGCGCGCATTCGTCACTGCTCGCGTCGTCGCGGCGGCTGTCGGGCGTGCCGTGCCCCGCATCGCACACTGATGATGATTGATGATACCAGCAACCGTACACGTGCACGTTCACTAGTACAGTAATATAATAATCAAGAAAAGGAAAAAAAACAATGCTGGGCTCTCGGTTTCCCCTCCTCTTTCTCGTTGAGAGTGCCTCCGGCTTCTCTTCCCTTCTCCTCCGGCGGCCTTGCTGGCACGGAAGGGGGTGGGGCGTTGAAGTGGTGTTGTACTTTTTGTAGCGATTGGTGTTATGTCAAAGGGATCTAGGTCATTGGTGCACCCGAGCTGCGTCTGGTGGCTGACGGTGGTGCTTCTCCTCGTTGTGCCCCGGAGGTCGGAGCCGGAGATGGGAGAGGCTTCGTTTGCGGCATCCCTGCCAAATAAGCTCGATATGCAGCCTCTAGATCTGGATGTCAAAGTCGAAGCTCTCTCTTCCTCTCTGTCTACTCCATCTTTGTGCCATGGTGGTGAAAGATGGGGGATGAATTTGGAGTCGAGGAGCTCGGGGAATGGTTCGAGAAGCTTAGCTGCGGAGTTCATCCACAAAGACCAAGATTGGCGAGGTGATTCGTGGCCAGCAGAGGCCACTCCGCACTATGATGTTCGGCTGGCATCGCAACACCTCCTTCCTCTAGGCCAGTGAGCCGATGCAGGGAATCTTCAGTCTCAATGAGGCGCTCCACACGGACGGCGACCCAAGTGGTGCAATCCCCGGTGTCGCTGATGGTGCCCCGTGCTTCGAGATCTTGCCTAAGAGCGACAGAGAAGGACTTGATCATGATTTCTAGTTCTTTGTTGAGGTCTTTCTTGTAAAAGTCGAGGACTGCTTTGTTATTTCTATTCTTTTTAGGGTCCTCTTTGTAAATTATCCGTTGTCTAATACAGCTTCTTGGGCCTTCAGGCCGTTCAAAAAAAGAAGAAAATGAAAAAACGTTCAACAACAATTTATAAGACATAAAATGTTAAGTTGCTCCAAAAAGACATAAAAAGTAAAATATAGACTTTTGATCCTAGACTCACCGGACCATAGGACCATCGAAAAAATAGTCCAAAGAATTCCTACCACGAAGGATGTCATTAAGATGGGCTACAGCCCAAATGTCTTATTTTAGGCACGACATTGCTTCCACCCAAAGACCTACTCATAACCCTATCTCTACACTGTTGTTTCCGTGGATTATGAATCCCCTCTTCTCGTGCCAATGTAGATCAGTCGAGAGAGGGAAGGGGATTTCTAGTTCTTTGTTGAGGTATTTCTTGTAAAAGTCGAGGACCGCTTAGTTATTTCTATTCTTTTTAGGGTCCTCTTTGTAAATTATCCTGTTGTTTAATACAGCTTCTTGGGCCTTCAGGCCTCTTCCCCGTCCAATAAAAGAAGAAAATGAAAAAACATTCGGCAACAATTTATAAAACATAAAATGTTAGGTTGCTTTAAAAAGACATAAAAGTAAAATAGAAAAATATAGTTCACTTCTGTTACACTTTTGATCCCAGACTCACCGGACCATAGGACCATCGAAAAAATAATCCAAAGAATTTCCACCGTGAAGGATATCATTAAGATGGGATACAACCCAACTGTATTATTTTAGGCACGACATTGCTTTCACCCAAAGACCTACTCGTGACCCTATCTCTACACAGTCGTTTCCGTGGATTATGAATCCCCTCCTCTCGTGCCAACGTAGAGCAGTCGAGAGAGGGGAGGAGACCAAATGATAGGAGGAGAAGTACCTGGTGGAGTCTCCGAAGTTGTTGGCAATGTGGCAATATGCCAACAATAGTCAACAACGTCTTTGAATGGCTCTAGAATCGTCATAGTGAAGAATTGGAGTTTGACTATGGTTGTCACCCTAGTTAGGGGGGAGGGGTGTGTTGGCGTTTGGGACAAGACACAAGATGGTGTGCCTCGAGTTAGGTTGGTAGTTTCTGGAAGGCAGGTCCTCGTATAAGGCCAAATGGAATCGACAAATCTTGATCCCAGGAGCATGGGGACGATCCTCGATCAATGTGACATAATGACTTCAACCCTCACTCGTGGCGCCCTCTTCGTCGACGAAGCCTTTGGGCGATGCTGCTCCTTAGTAATGATGTATCATGGATAGGCGCCTCAATAGTGGTGCGGATCAATGGTGATGGTAATCGAGGGGATCTCTAGGGTCTTCCGCCTAAGTTTTCTTTTTGTAAACTGAAATGTTCCTCTACAATATCTCCAAAGTCTAGTATTTCGCTTGTACTACTTGTATTATTTTCGTCATTTAATGAACATATGTGGTGATTACTCAAAAATAAGTAGCTTTCTTATTAAGTTGTACTACATGGTGTGCTCTGAAATTGCTAACTTCGGGATAACATGGGAAAAAATATAAGTGTTTTAATAATCATTAATATTACAGTAATTGAAACATATTACAAGAACAGAATTAAGTCCGTCAACTGTCATAGAGCTCCATGTTAGTTAATACTCCCTCTGTTTATATTAACAAATAGAAACAGAGGGAGTAAATATTATTTTGGAAACACAAACCACATGCATATATCAAGTGTAGTGACATGAAAAACAATTATAAAAATGAATTTAGTAAGCATGAGGATCGAAGAAATAATAACGTGAGTGTTAACTGTCAGTTTGTAACAACAATTGTTTCGGAAAAGCCACAGATTTGGGCACAAGTGATGTGCTTCCACATACATAGTACTATTTGTTAATAGTATCCTGTTGTAAAGAAAGACATTGCTAGGCCTTCTCTATTCGCAACATACATGTGATCGAACATCACTTTCGTCTTTGTCCAATGAGATCATATCAAACTTCTCTACTAGATGCTCTCGCTATTCTACGTTTTTTCCAGACATGCATGTATCTCTCTTACTATTAGATGTTGGGATGTAGCTGCTGATCCCATTCTGTGGTGATTGGCTCCCAGAAAAGTTCACCACAGCTTGAGTGGAGCCAAGAGGACAGGTCCACAGCGAGCCAGTCGGCGACGATAAGCGGCCGAAACAAGTTCGCATTATTTGGCTGTCACAAAAATGGATGTGGGGAGCCACTTCCAAAGCTGTAGCAAGTAAAATCGGCAGTCTCTTATACTAGTACTAAATAATACTCCCTCCGTCCCAAAATGGATGTCTCAGATTTATCAAATTTTGAATGAATCTAGACACTATATAGTATATAGATTCATCCAAATTTTAGAAAACTTGGGACATATATTTTGGGACGGAGGGAGTATTTGTGTTCGATGTGTACGACCAATACTCCTTGACCAGCTCGCCGAAGAGAGATCCTTCGGTTTCCATGAGCTTTGCAGGCTTGTCAAACTCCATTACTCTCCCTGCAAGCAAGCGTTCATATAAACCTCTTCAGCTCCACGGTACATTCATTTTCAAGTACTAGCATAATTCATATAGCCCATATCAATCGGTTCAGATCAATAACACTAATGAGTTGATAAGGATAAACAACAAACCACTACACATCTTTCTTACAGGTTGCCAGTAAGAGAAACATACCGTCGCTCATCGCCAGCACCATATCGCAGTCCATGACTGTCGGTATACGGTGGGCGACCGTGATAACGGTGCAATGTTTGAATTCGGTACGGATCGTTGTTTGCAGGACAGCGTCTGTCGCGTTGTCTATGGAGGCCGTGGCTTCATCGAGAACTAGGATCCTGCATCTTCTCAAAAGGGCGCGCCCCAGGCAGAAGAGCTGCCTTTGGCCCATGCTCCAGTTCGACCCGTCTTCCACGACTATTATGACAGCAGTTTCAAACATCATGATAGCAACAAGAAGATTAGCTAATACATCTAGGACTACGAACAGTTTCACACATTTAGTGGCGCGTGTATTTGTGACACATCTAGGACTAAATTTAGAGCAGAGCTTTCTGTTTGCCCAATTTGTTTGTTGGTTTCAGAAAAATGAACTCCAGAAACGAAAGTACAGATGAAGTGAAGGTTCCTTTCCTACCATGTGAATCCAGTCCATGTTCCTTATCCTGGATAGCTTCAACAAGCTGGCATTTGTCAAGAACCTGTACCACAATAACAAATGGAGTCCACTTCAGTGATTCCTTCCGAAATGACATAAAGGAGACAATCGATTTGGTGGACGAGCTCACTGGAGCTCTTTTTAAAAAAAGTTTGAAAATGATATTTTTTAAGTTTCCAAAATAACCCGAGAGAAATATGTACATGTAGGTAATTATATATATATTTCAGGCTCTTTCAGTGTAAGACCTTCTCATGGTAATCTTATCTGATCACTGGGCAAGATGAGAAAAGGCAACACAGAAATCTCTGTACAACTTACCTCCCATATTTGTTGATCTGAGAATTGCCCCAGAGGATCTAGATTGTATCTTATTGTACCCTGAAAAAGTGTTGGATCTTGCGGAATGATACCCAAACGTGAACGCAGGTCATGTAAGCCTATCGTACTGATGTCCACTGAGTCTATAATTATTTTCCCTTCAGCAGGTTCAACAAGACGAAACAGTGCACCAATTAGTGTTGTCTTGCCACTTCCTGTTCGACCAACTATACCAATCTTATCTCCACCTTCAAACTTGCAAGTGATTCCATGTAGTACAAGGGGAGCATCTTTCCTATACCTAATCTGTCAATGAAAACCAGTCGCACAAATTTGTTAGAAGTGTTAATACGATTTTACCTTGTAACCTGTAGATGTAAATATTTGATTACCTTCAAATCTCTAAGCTCCACATTTCCATCTTGGGGCCACTCTGCTGATGGTCGATTTTCTTCAACAACTTCTGCTGCTTCACTTTGTATGTCCATGTACTGGTTCAGCCGCTCCACCGAGATTATTTGACTCGTAAGGATGCATTGGTTTTGAATAGAGAAAACAAATGCCGTATTCAGGGAAAGACCATACGACAATGCCAATCCCACAAAACCTGTGCAAGTATGAAAGCGGGGAATTAACTCTGAAATTTGTAACGTTAGTACTGATAAACTAAATAGCGCAAGGTTGGAAAAAGCGCTATGGGTAAACGAGACGGGTGGCACTCGCCTAGTGAAATAATATTTTCATAATATAATACTCTTCTAGTTTTATAAAAATATAATACAAATACAGTCAAATAAGTTTGTTAGAAATGTGTGTCACTAAAATAGTAAAATGTCATCTATTTGTATGAAATCATTATCAGGAGATTGTCATATAATTACTTACCAGGAGATTGTCCCACAATGTCATCTATTTGTATAAAATTTTGTCCAATATTTCAAGCAACATGTATCGTATAATTACTTACCAGGGCTAAATGTTCCTTCAGGAAGAATAGCCATGACAAAGGCAGAAAAAGAAAGAACCGCGGCGCTCATTATTTCCAGACGTAGAATCAACCATTCCGTTGCCGCAAAGTTATAGAAATATGGACTGGCATTCTTGTCAACCAGATCTAAAATTTTAGCAAAGAAACGGTCTTCTTGCTCAAAGGCCCTTATTGTTACAGTTCCGGAAATCGATTCACCCAAGTGATTCGCTAGAGCAGACTTGGTAGTACCATTGATCCGCATCAGTTCCTTGGCCGAGGTTAGATAGTATCTCTGCATGACCAAACAAAACAGGTTTCCGTTAATAGGAACTTTGAATGCAAAACTATAGGCTCAATCACCCTTGGACAGAAATAGCAGCAGAGCACATCAATTGGTGAATGAAGTCAGATAATCCAAGAAATGGGGCTTAACCATAAAAAAAACTCATGCCAATTACCTGCAATGTAATTGCCAAAACCATCATTGGCACGGATACAAACAGAACTTCCCATGTAACAACAGCCAATACCCCTAGATTGCTATATGCGTTGAAGCCAGCACCAACAGCAAACACTAAGGTAAATGGAACATCAAGGTCAACAATACTCAAATCTGAAGAGACCTGCATTAGAAAACCTCCTGGTGAAAAATGGAACTGTAATTTATTGTATTTGCCATTTGTTTAAGAATTCTTACCCTGCTAAGAACCCTTCCTAGAGGAGTGGAATCAAAAAAGGACATTGGTGCACGGAACAATGAATTGAGTAACTGGGAAAATAAGGATCTTGATGTCTGCATCCCAAGAACAACAACTGATAGAGATCTTGCTAGCAAGAAGAACATTGTGCAAGCTCCGATAATAATGTACACAGAAATTAACTTCAATGTACTAACACTAGGATTTTGGACATTAGCAGCCATCCATGAATTCTGTGCTATTTGCCCAGATATGAAAATCATGTGAGAAATCATACAAAAGGAGAAATACAGGACGCCTTTGTTCTGGCGTAAGTAAAGCATATAAGGCTTAAGACCTGCATCCCCTGTTTCTCTTTCCTCTTTCTTGATCAGTTGATCTGCAGGTGATGGCTTCACACACTCTGTATATCTGCTTCCGTGAACACCATCGATCTCCTTTATCAAAACTTCCTTAGCTCTGGGAAAGGGTATATTGTTATCAGGATCTGAAACACCAATAGTATCTTTATGAGCATTAACAAGGTCCTTAAATTCTTCACAATTTGCCAATAGATCTTGATAAGGTGCAGACTGAATAACCTCTCCATCAGACATTAACTGCCAAAAATCATCAATAGTTTTATATAGCATAAACAAATAAATAAAGCTCGCTGCAGATAAATATAAGCTACAGATGCACAAATATAAGCATACGGTGAATTCTGCGATGTGGAGTGGAGAGAGATACCACAATGGAGTCAAATACGGGTAGAAAATCCACTTGGTGGGTCACCAAAACAACTGTCTTGTCTGACAGGGCACTCATGACATATTCCTGCACAACTAAGAGCATCATAGAACAGTTCACAATCAAATAGTAATACAATCTGCATTCTGCTGATAATCCTTACATTGAAGAGACTTGTTGCTGTATGGGCATCAACAGCACTAAAAGGGTCATCCAGAAGATAGATGTCTGCATTTTGGTATAGTGCACGAGCCAGCTGGACGCGCTGCTTCTGACCACCACTAAGATTTACTCCTCTCTCGCCAATTTGAGTACGGTCTCCGAATGGCAGCATTTCAAGGTCCTTCACCAAGGAGCACCTTGCGAGTGTTTCTTCATATCTTTGTTTGTCCATCAAAGACCCAAAGAGAATATTGTCTTGCACAGTTCCTGTTTGGATCCATGCAGTCTGAGAAACATATGCTATTTTCCCACATACTTGAATCTGAAATGTTTATGCAGAGATCAATAGTTTCATATTAAGTTCTAATGCAAAAAGAATAAAAAACATACTTTATGATGGTAACTATTGTCAAGCGAAATTTTCACAACAGCTTTGCAACGCTGAACATGGTGCAGTTGTCAACAAGCTGTGTTGCTTTTAAACATGTCACAATGACGTATTTTGAGAAAGAAAAATACTCCCTCTATTTTTTTGGCCAAAATTCCCTGGAAGAAGGGTTGGGGCTAATTTAACACTAAACCTGGCAAAAATACCCCCAAGTCACATGCCCATGCCCGTGCTCCTCTAATTGACGCACGATATTAATTACGCTGCTGCTGAATTCTTGGGCTTCCGTGCTGGCCTTTATTGCTGCTGAAGTGTTTGTCTCCACTAGCAGCGTGAGATGAAAAACTTTGATCCATGAGTTTGCATGTTTGCGGTACATATGCTACTGGTTATTGGTCTTATAAATAAGCTAACTAATACAACAACATGTGAATTGTTGCAAAATTATTGTAATTATGAGTTACTACATAGAGGCCCTGCTTCCAGAAGTGGAGAAGAAAAAAATTCTTCTCCACAGGAGCAAACATGTGTCTCAGCAGTCACCATGTTTAAAAAAAAGCAGTTCTGCAGTCAGCACCACTCACAGGGAATATCCTGTTTGGCTGCCATCAAGACAGTGATCGCCCCAGTGGGAAATAGAAAAAAAAACGTTCTATGCATCTGTCAACCAGCTATGTTTCTTTTCAAACATGTCTAAATGTACAAATTCCGAATAAGACATATTTCACTAAAGGATGAAGTTAGTAAGAAATAACATACTGTGCCTTCAGTTTTAGGGACCTCTCCGAGTACAGCAGCCAATATCGTCGACTTTCCTGATCCTACCTCTCCACAAATTGCAATTTTTTCCCCAGCTTCAACTACCAGATTGATATTCTTTAGAGTTGGTTTTGATGTATTTTCATCCCACGAGAAGCTACACGAATTCATCGCTATAGGGTAATCAGTGCCAACATAGTATTTTTTCCTAACTTGTCCATTTAGCTCAGGTGCATCAAGGAACTTTGAAATCCGAGTGAAAGCAACTTTAGCTTGTATCACAACTGCAATAACATCTGGTATCGTCCTAACTGGGTCTTGCACGAGACGTAGAGTTGCCACAAAGGTGAAGACATTGCTTGCATCAAGAGGGATTTTCATAACATAGCATGTTAGAAAGGTCGCCGCGGAAACCACAGCAGGCGATACCCAGAACAGGAAACCGTTGTATGTCCTCCTAAGCTGGAATGCTTGCAACCACTTGTACTCAACCTCCCTCAACCCCTCGATGACCTTCTTGAAGTGAGCTTCCCACGCATAAAGTTTCAAGACCTTCATATGAACTAATGACTCAGACATGGCCTTCAATCTCACATCCTGTGCCTCCATAAGTTTAGTCTGAAATTTGTGTTGCAGTTTGGCCAGCGGAGCGTTGCAGATTACAGTGATAATGATGACAACCAATGACGAAACCATTGCAGCACCAACGGCATTGTACAGAATAGCCAGAGCTATGCAAAGCTGAACACTTGTTGTCCATGTTTGATGGAACCAGTATGGGAATTCCCCAATCCGATAGGCATCGACGGTCACATAGTTCATAATTTCTCCAGAAGAGTGCTTCATTTTTGCCGCATTTGATAGCTTCTGTTGTTTCTTATAAATAGCTGCTGACAGGAACGACCTCACCTGCAGTCCTAATCTCCGAGTGCGGAAGTACCACTGTCTCTGTGACAACGATTCACAGCATTTGCAGACGAACAACGTGACAGCAAGCACATAGCCTTCGTATCTATAGGTCCCTTTCCCAATAGACACGTTGATGAATGCCTTGAGAAGTATTGGGCCTGCAGATAAGGTGATAACCTTGAGCAAAGCAAAGAAACCAGAGACCAAGATGGCACGCTTGTGACAAGACACAATGGTCCAGAAAATTGATGGTGTGGCATGTGACGGCGACTCCTTTTTGCCATCCAGCTTCTCCATGAACATCATGTACTGGTTCTGTGCTCGATCTGTGGCACCTAAAAGTGGTATGTCTTTATCCTCAAGCGGCTTCTGATAGCCCATACACAATAGAGGATTCAACCACCAAAACGACATCTCGCTGAAATAACCAGCTTTAGCGAAGGGAGTTACCTGGCACTCATATTCTGGTATCACACGGTCTGCCTCAGTATACAGGGGCTTGTATAAACCATTTCTGATTGCCAGATAACCTTCTTCATCATGGGTGCACCAAAAGCCATATAGAAGGAGGAGAACTGCACCAGGTAGGGACAGGGCATCTAAACAAGCCTTGATGGTGACCTTCTTCTCTGAAACAACACCAAGAACTGAAGAGCAACAGATGAACGCTGCATAGATGGTCAGCAAGACCGAGCAGAACCGCACAAATGCTCCACCAAGAAACCGAGGATTCATGCTGAAAGCGAAGCTGGCAAGGACCAAATTCAGTCCTTGAGATAACGTTACAAGCCACCAGTGTGGCAGGTAAACAGAGGCGTCCTGACTGAAGTTGCTTCCCAGCATCCACAGCCCTAGCCCAAGATAAACCAAACCCAGGCTGCCATTGGACACCACAGCAGCCAGATGTAGCGGCGAGCTGAGCGTGAACAGCTGCCGCGCTGGCGCCCTACTGCTAGGAATTTTGACGATCAGTTGCACTGCGAGGACCGTTACGAGAAGCGCGACGATGCCAGTCTCCACTAGATGGTTGATGCAGGTGGAGGAGTCGAATATCTGCTTTGGCGCACATGAAGCCACATCTTGGTGGTCCGAGCATATTGGGGTGCCACAGAAGTTCATCACCCAAGAACCTGTATAAAGTAGCGTTGGAGTGAGATGAGATCCCCAAATTTCAGATTCCGTTGACGGTCAAAAGGTAGCAACAATGATTTAGCTATGTAGAAGGTTGAGGAGAGGATTTACTTGTCAGAAAAACCATCTGATCTGCCGTATTGCAGCTGTTCCAGGTGGATCAGCTCCTGTTCGCAGCCCGGTGCCAATCATGAACAACAAAACAAGCCAGGACAAAGAACAGATACTGTTTCTTGCTGAAGGAGACGACAAAGGCAGAAATGGAAGTACTAAAAAATATACTACTACTTGCGGTGAATCAACACCGGAGAGTACAAAATCCCATGAAATTTTGCTGGAAGGGAGGGGACAGACAAATTTCGAGATGCTCGGACAATAACGACAAGGAGAAAAACTCGTGAGTGACCGTCAAGTACCTTCTTCACGATTCACAATCAGGGGGAGGATATCAGCGGAAGAGGAGGGGAACAGGCAGAAATCCAAGCCAGTGCAAGATCACCGGAAGCAAATAGGAGGAGGGGAAGCCTGGCCTAGACCCCCTTCCGCCGCATTTGACGACCCCCCCGGTTCCGCCCCGGCGGCTTGTGCTCCTCTCTGAACCCTTGCCAGCGCCAGAATCCACTCCGCGCCGAGAACAGAGAATCCCGGATATCAAAATGGTACTCCAAGCACGATCAGCTCAAGCAATGGTAGTAGTAAGAGTGTTGACCTCGCTAGACTGCTTGTAAGTAAGTGCACCCTCGGCGCCGCCGCGACCCGCGATCTCGACGGACGAACGACTCGGCGTGTGGGGATTTTTAATCGCTAAATAGTTAAATGTTCGTGCGCTACTACGGTCTTCTCAGTTTTTTATTGTATTTATATATATAATATATATAAAATTAAATTTTATAAAAGCGAACGACACACACTATTTTACAAATGATAAGGTCTACCTCAATTAAAATTTTATTCGATAAAGAAACTACGTTCCACATCATACATATAGAAAGCATGCGACTGGTTGCCTCGGAAAGAGATATTTGAAAGAGCAAAGACCTCATGGTCGAGTGTGATGGTTTGAGTTGATTTGTAATTGTATTTTCACATAGCACACTCTTTTGCAAATAGTATTCAATATTCTAAAGCACGTCTAAAAATCACATATCCTCTTATTTCCCTCACCACTGCATGCTAATCCCCCTCTATCTCACCAAATTGGCTCGATTAACCAATCCACGTGAGCAGAAGCTTAGCGAACCCAAAAAAAATTGCAGTAGGCCCAGGCAGAAATATTGGCCCAACAGCCAACAACCCAAAAGCTTCTTCCTCACCCTTAGAGCATTTCCACTCGCCTACCTAGGACGCCCGTCCGGACGCCGAATTTCGGTCGGACCAAAAATCGGCGTCAGCGTATCAAGGACCTTTTGTCCGGATTTTGGCGTGTTTTGGGCCTACCAGGCCGTACCTAGGATCCTGCATACAGGAACGCCGGGACTCAGCAGGCGTGGGCCAGCGCTGTCGGCGAGAGAAGGCACCACTCCCGCCAATTCGCCGAGCTCCTCGCCCTTTTCTTCCCTCCTCCCGCCTTTCTTCCCCATTCCCCCACCCCCGGAGCTCCGCCGATCACCGCGCCCGACATGCCGCCCAAGAGTTTCGTCCAACCCAGATCGATCCTCGGTGAGGGTTCGGCGGAGAAGAAGGCGAGGAAGCCGAGAGCGCCGCCGACCAAGCCGGAGGGCATATCCTCGGCGGAGTGGGAGAAGAGGGAGCACACCAGTGATCTCGACAGCGAAGAAGCGGAGGAGGAGAAGGTGAAGGCGGCGGAAGAACAGTGATGGCGAAGGCGAAGCGGCGGCGGCGTTGGCGTTGATGGCCAGTACCCACCCCATCGGGGAGCGAGGCGTCGGCTCCACCGCTTTCGCCGATCTCGCCGGCCAACTTCCAGGAGAGCCAGGCGGCTGCTCGCTAGAGGTACTCCTCATCGCCGGAGTTCGACGATGGCTTCAACCCGAACGTGCTCTTCCCCTGCCCGGTGTCGCGCCCTCCTTCAGCCTTCGGCATCGACATCAACCTCTCCTACTCCACCTCTCCGGCGTACGCAAGCCCCGCTCTTCGCCATGGTCCGCTGCCCTTCGGCGGAAGCTCGGCAACCTTCGGCGAGGCCAACGTGCGCAACCTGTTCGGCGGAATGCCGGGCGCCCTTCCGGCCGACATGTCGGCCGAGGCATACATGGAGGACCTGATCGCAATAGGCTCGGCCTCCAACCACACCTCCTTCTTCACGGAAGAGCAGACCCGGGCCGACGCCGAGCGCGGCATCGAGTCCCAGGACCTCGTCGACGTCGATGCCGAGGAGACCCAGGCCGAGCAGACGCAGCCAGAGGACGCCGAGACTGAGGCGAAAGGCAAGAAGGGGAAGAAGACGACGGACGCTCGGCTCAAATGGACCGTGGCATAGGACACCTACCTCGCCGAGGCTTGGAAGACAGTGAGCATGGATCCGATAACGGGTGCGAACCAAAATTCCGACAATTATTGGCGATGCGTGAAGGCAGCATTCGACGAGCGAAGCCTGTGCGACCCAAAGTATCGCAAGATCCACATGGAGCGAGGGGAGAAGGCAATAACGAACCACTGGGCGATATCCAAACTGCGTGCAGCAAGTGGCACAGCTGCGTGGAAGAAGTCGACCGCACACAAGCCAGTGGGGAGAACATGGACAACAAGGTACTCTCGAACGTTAACTTTGTCGTGCACTCTCTTGACACACTCGCGAACATGGAAAACTTGACACACTTCCATTTTGTTGCTGCGTCGTGTACTTCTTCTGTTTCGAGAGGACATGACGATGGAGTTCAAGTTCCATCATGTCTTCGAGAAAATCGAGCATTGCGAGAAGTGGCGGGACACTAGCCTGAGTCTGTCCAAGAGCAAGGACGACGTCTACAACCCCGAGGCCCCGGCTGCTACTGCCAGCGAAGGAAGACCTGAGCTCGGCCAGAAGAAGGCGAAGATGCTCAAGGCCGACGGACCTCCCGCCGAGCGTCTCTAGGCTTCGATCGAGAAATGCCTCGCCGACACGAGGGCGCAGGCCGACAAGAGGGCTGAGAAGAGTGGAGCGTTGGAAGAAGCTGATGGAGACACAAGGGAAAAAGGTGGCCCTCATCAAGGCCAGCCTCGCCGACAAGAAAGCCAGCCTCGCCGAGAAGAAGGCCAACTACGCCGCCAAGAAGCGCCACACGGTCCTCAAGTTCCTCATGGGAGGCGAGGACACGTCGAAGATGAGCTCGCCGGTCAAGGACTGGTACTTGGCACAACATCAGGCCATCCTGGAGGGCATGACCACGGCGTACCCTTCCCCTTCCACTGCGCCGAACGTGCTAGCGCCGAACGCTCCCACGCCAAGCTCTGCTTCGACTTCCTCCAACCCTGGGGCCTCCACCGGCGAGATGGACGACAACGCCGCGTCGGCCACGCCGCAGGAGCCCATCCCCATCGATGACTGATCGTTGTTTCCCCTGTTATGTAATAAAAACATGTCGCCGAACATGTAGGCGCATCTGTCGAACACCTTGTGGCCGAGCACTCGCCGGCGGGAACTATGCAGATTCACCACGGTGCCGAGAGCCGGCGCCCCTTGTTCCTCGAGCTCCACCACTAGTGCAAGATCTCGTTGCCCTTGCTCGTCATCTACGGGTTAATTATTTAAGAACTCTCACAAAAAATACAATAATCATGAGCCCAGACCGACCGAGCGGTACCACCCGTATGAAATGACCTCATACTATTAACGTACAGTTGTATCTACAATCGTCATGACAAAAAAGACAACTAAGCATGTGCCCCATGTCGTGGTATTGCCGACGAGTACGCCATGAAGGGGTCCTCACAGTACGTGTTTAGAGACGTGGGGTAAGGCGGACGGTTGACGGGTACGGGGTAACATAGTTTACCTAGGTTCAGATCCCACAACGGTGGCGGAATCCTACTCCTGTTATAAATTACTATAAGGGCGATACGCCGAGTTACAGAGATAGGTTTGCTGTGCGAGGTTATGTAAAGTTGTCTCAGATTGTGCCCTAAAGGCTCCCATAGGCCCGACTTATATAGTCGCCAGGTCCTAGGGTTACAGAGAAAAGTCCTAGCCGGACAGGTTACAGAGTCCTACACTGACTATGACTAGTCTTAACTTGTCTTGTACTCCAAGGCTCCGAGTACCCTGGTGACTTCACCGTAGCCTTCCTTTATCCGTCATGGGCCTCCCTTCTGGATCCATCTAACTGGGCCGCCCAACAGGCCATGAGCCATGCTACCAACTGTGGGCCACCCGGGTTATCCGGATAAGAGACATGCTATGAGGATACCCATATAGCATATCCCCAACAGTAGCCCACGGAGAACTCCGAGATCTTGCGCCGTCTTGCCTCTTCACATTGAATGCTCCGTCTAAATGGATGTCGGCAAATCGTCAAGCAATATCTTGTAGTCCTCCCAAAAAACCCTGCAAGGTTTATCTCCGTCTTCAACTTGTAAGTCGGAGAATTGCTGAATCTTCTTTCGTACTCTTCCGTAGCTGGACTAGATCCGTCCATGTCAGAATCTTCTGATGTGATGGTTCATCTGCCTATGACAGCTAGGGCGACGTAGACATAGGTCAGCAACGCCTCATAACTTACACATGCAGAGAACGCAATCATATCCACTTTTCCCGCGCGAGCGATACAAACCGTTGGCGGCGACGGTTGGTACATGGCAAATTTTCCGCGCACGCCTCCACACAGGTTGTCTACGCGACAACCGTTCGATCATGCTGCACGAATCTTGATGCCGTAGACCATAAATAGTAACTGCGATGGAAAATTTACTTTTTCACCTCATTCTCCTCTGCATCTTCTTCTTCCTCAGGCAAGTGTCTCCTTGAGCTCTCCGCGCCTCGCACGAAAAACCCTAGCTCCCAATCTCACCAGCCACCTCCGAACGCACCCAATGGCTAGCAGAAGCTCCTCCCCTTCCATGGCGACGTCAGGCGAAGCCGGCGAGCGCCGCCATCGTGCCTCCAGAGGGACTAGTCATCCCCAAGTCCATGGTGGTGGAAACCATCGACGGCGACCATAACTCAGCGGCGCTGGAGCTGCTGGAGGAGGAATATGATTCCCACAAGGGAGATTGGCGCGGTACGGATATCACGGACTGTGATATCAAGGAACTGGTCAATGAGGGCTACCTCCACGCGACGGAGGGGCTCGTCTGGAAGGCGGCACCGGCCGGCGAGGTTACACCTTCTCCCCAAGTTGGAGAAAAAGTGTAACTCAAAGCACAACTGGTACGTGGCGTCTCCCTGCCCATCTCCAACTTCTTCCTTGCTGCCCTGAATCATTACCGAGTACAGCCACAGAACCTTTCCCCCAATAGCATCTTAGCGCTCAGCAACTACGCGGCGCTCTGTGAGGGTTATCTAGGGATTAGGCCTAGGCTAGATCTCTTCATATATTTCTTCAGCGTCAAGCGCGAAGCCGGAGCCAGCAAGGACGAACTTTAGAAACTGCGGCACCATTAGCTTCAAGACCCGGCCTGGCCGGCGGTTCCCCGACATCGTCGGCCATGAGTTTTGCAAGAACTGGGAGCGTACTTACTTCTACAGCCCAGATACCCCTCTGGCCAACCGAGAAGTAACGTACCCAGACTTCGTCGATGGAGCTGCCGCTGAAGCCCCGACATGGAGATCCCAGGCCTCCCTTCCTTCTGACATCGACGCTTCCCGTGCTATAAGGCGGATAGAGTGGTTCGTAGATACGGGTTTGACCGGATTGTACCTAGCCATGTGCTGGTTCATCAGGCGGATCCAGCCTCTGCAGCATCGCTCAAAGCTGATGCACGAGTATTCTAACGATAGAAGGGATAGCCTCCGCATATCCGATGATAATTTCTCGAGCGACTCCATTAAGCTTCGTCTCAAGGACATCGTCAAGGTGAAGGATAGGAAACGTGGCTTCACCATCACCTACGACATGTTCGTAGAGAGCAAGTGCCCAAAGGTACCTGTTTATTTTCCGTGTATGACATATACTCCAGTTCTTCTGTCTAGCCATTACCATCTCATCTATACGGTGGTTTTTCACTTAACATCTTAGCGATATAGATGAGGACAGCATGGCTCCTCAAATCTATGATCCAAAGATGAAGGAAGTCACCGTCGTGTCTGACGACAATGCTCCTTTGGCGCAAAAGCGGAAGAGCTCCACCTCTGACACTGCCGACGAAGACAAGAAAAAGAAGACGGAGGGTGGAGCCTCCAAGAAGACTACCGCCACCCTAGAGGCGGAGAAAAGAAAGGTTACCGGGATCCCCTTTGCCAAAGCACCCCCTCTTGTGTAAGCTTATTTCTCTCCGACATTGTCCATTGTCTGTCTTATTCCCGTACTTATGCATTTTGCATGTTTCAGGAAGAAAGCCACAACCAGCTTGAAGAAGACCTCCAAAACTTTGGGGGCTTCTAGAACCATAAAGGATATGCTGCATCGCGACGCATATCCCGCCATCGCCCCTGTCACTCCCATCGTCCAGCCCTCGTTCGCTCCGACAAGCTCTCAAGCTAGAGAAACATTTGGCCCTTCCGCCATGGAAGTGGACTCAGGCGCCTCCACAGAGCTCACTGTTGTCGGCGAACAGGCGACGCAGGAGAGTGCCGCAAACCAAATGGCTGAAGCTTCGGCTAAGGATGCCATGGGTAGCGATAAGGTGGTGGTAGAAGGTGGTACATCTGCCGAAGGCGGCGTCCTCGCCACCAAGAAAGCCATAGAATTCCCGAAGATAGTCTATCCGGCACTTATGCCGGGTAGCACCTCTCTGGTTCCTGGTGCGGCACCGACATCTCCAACATGCGGTCTCGAGGAGCTTCTCTGACAAGCAGAAATCTTGCAAGGAAACAGTGTATCCTTTGGCAAGCTGCTGGCTGAGAGTGCTACCAACCTCAAGATCATTGCACTTGTAAGTTTTCTTTGCCTTTTGCATTTCATATGAGTATCCCACCGTAGCCCCCGAGGATTTAGACGGAAAACCATAGGTCTTTGCATCTAAATGCTCTAAGAGTGACTTAGTTAGAAAACTTCTCACTGTAGCCCCCAAGCATGTAGTTTGAATGAATTATTCCGACTAGATGCTTTAAGAGTAGCATACATAGTGTTTATAAATTTTGATACTGTAGCCCCCAAGCTTCTAGTTGTAACTGAATTAGTTTCGACTAGATGCTTAAAGAGAAACTAAGCATATGTCTAAGTTAAAAAAAACTTTATAATGTAGCCCCCAAGCTTCTAATCGAAAACTGAATTAGTTCCGACTAGATGCTTAAAGAAAGACTAAGCATATTGCTAAATTAAAAAAATCTTGCTGTAGCCCCCGAGCGTCTAGGTGGAAATTTTCCGGCTATATGCTCCAAGTAGACCAAATAACGTGTAACTTTCTTCTTTCCTCAGAATGAGAATGCTCGGAGGGGTATGGCCAACGACAAGTTCCAGAAGATGCGCGCGGACTTGCAAGCTGAAAAGGGTAAAAGTGCCTTCTTGAAGGAACAGATCACCAAGAGCAAGCGTCTGTTTTCCTTTCTTTTTCGCATTCCGACTTGGTCTTGTGCCAACATTCTCCGAGTACTCACTGTGTACTGTTATTTCTCCGACTTGCAGAAACCATTTCCAAGGCGAAGGATATTGTTGAGCAATCCAAGCATATTCAACAGCTGGATAGCGAAAACAAGATCCTCAAGCAGGAGAGGAAGGACATGCTAAAGATGCATGAAGAATCGATGAAAGCCCTGCAGGACTCCGCTAGTAAGGAAATGCACTGCTTGAAGGAGGAAATCGCTATCTTGAAAGAGCAGAAGAAAGCCGCCGATGAGCAAAATCAACGCCATCATGAAGCGACAATCTCCTCCAACAAGAACGGGACTCCATGGCGGAGACTCTTCGGCAGGCTGAGATCAGTATCTTCAGTAAGTTATTCTCCGTCTTGGACTTTTTGTAGTCTGGATACTCTGAATTTGTTGTATTACTGAACTCATGTGTTCCTTTGTCGGAAATTTGCAGCTCCTATGGGTTTAACCCGGTCGCCTCCTCCGCCAAGGGAATGCATGGTCCTTGTCGGAAACTTTATCTACAATGCCATCACGCAGACCAAGGAGATTTCCAAGCCCCTCCAGATTAACATCAAGGCAGTGGACTCTGTGACGAAGTTCTCGGAGATCCTGCGTCGAGCCCCCGAGTGTATCTCAAGCTGGAAAGCTTCATGTGCACGGGCCGGCGCCAGGATGGCATTGTCAATGGTGAAGGCACACTATGAGAATGCCGACATCGACACGGTAACCTCCGGTATCCCCGACATAGACGACGAAGGCCAAAAGATAAATCATGATTCTATCTTGGCGTCGCTCGCGGGTTATGACACCAGAGTTGCCGAGTTGGTCGACGTTAACGTCTTTGTGCCCATAAATAACATTGAAGACAAAAGCCATAGCTCCTCCGAGTCCCTCAACACTGCCGACTTCGAGGGCGATGACTCTCCTGCTGCCGATGATGTTGCTTCCAAGTCGCCTGCGCCAGAGGAATAAAAACAACTTGTAATATTTGTTTCCTCTGGAATGTGTTATGCGGAAAAAACTATGTATTGACTTAAGACGGAAAACAATGGTGTATGTCCTGCTACTTAAGAACTAGTTCCAGCATGTATATATTTTTAAGCAAGTGCTGGCTTATCCATTACTTTGGTTTTTATGCTTGACCTTTCATGACTCGGAAGACTCGTTGTTGGAACCATGCGCTTAGGTGATGATGACCAATGGCACCGTCAATAACCTAAGTACAAAATCACCGACAATAAGTGCCAAAAGTCACTACTCCAGAATTCACATAGAAACAACAAAGAACGTGTAGACCAGAAAACTTAATCTAACGCCCGAAGGCGGAATTTTCATAAGTGCAATCGCAAAGCTTGTGCATAAAGGTTTTATACGATCCAAAAATGAGCACTAAAGGAGGTAAAAGACTCAGAAATATGAGTGAACCAAAGAGCTTTATTCCATTGATCATATAAGAGATACACAATCGATAAAAAATATGCTTAGTGTAGAAAGGACATAACTGTGTTATGTTCCATGGCCGATCAAGCTCCGGGTAGTCATCATCTGGGTCACGTCGCTTACGCTTATGATCCTCGTTGGGTCTATCCTTCAGTTCACGAATGTCAACGAGGTAGTAAGACTCATTGAGCAGCGCCTTGCTTATGATGAACGGTCCTTCCCATGGCGGGGATAATTTGTGTGACTTCTTCTGCTTAAGTCGGAGCACCAGATCCCCTTCCTTAAACAAGCGATGCCTAACGCGGCGACTATGGTAGCTGCATAGCTTCTGCTGGTATATGGCGGATCTTTGGCATGCCAAAACGCATTCCTCCTCGAGAAGGTCCACATCTAGCCGTCTGGATTCTTCAGCGTCATCTTTGTCGTAGGCGGCAACTCTTGGTGCATCGTGAAGGATGTCAGAAGGCAGGATGGCTTCTTCTCCATATACCATGAAATAAGGGGTGTAGCCGGTGGATCTGTTGGGTGTAGTTCGTAAACTCCACAGCATAGATGGCAATTCTTCCGCCCAGGCTCCAGCTGCTCTATGTAGCGGTGCCTCAAGACATGGCTTGATTCCCTGCAAAATTAATCCATTGGCTCGCTCAACCTGACCATTGGACTGTGGGTGTGCCACAGATGCAAGGTCAAGTTGGATGCCTTTGTCCTAACAATAAGCCTCCACTTCTCCGAGTGACAAATTGCTGCCGTTGTCGGTGATAATGCTATGTGGGAGACCAAATCTCACCACTAGATCTCTGATAAACCTAAGGGCAGTTGCCCCATCAAGCTTTCTAATGAGTTTAGCTTCTATCCATTTAGTGAATTTATCAACTGCTACTAGCAGATGCGTAAATCCACATGGTGCCATTTGTAACGGTCCCACCATGTCTAGCCCCCAGGCTGCAAACGGTCAAGTTATTGGTATTGTTCGCAATTCTTCAGCAGGAACATGTGGTTGTCGGGCATAATACTGGCATCCCATGCATGTCTCAACCAGCTTGTCGGCGTCCGCCTTCGCGGTCAGCTAGTAGAATCCTTGCCGGAAGGCTTTCGCGACCAACGATCGGGGGGCGGCGTGATGACTGCAATCTCCGAGATGGATTTCGCGTAGGATTTCAATACCTTCTTGTTGGGAAACACACTTAAGGTATACACCAGTAGTGCTTCTTTTGTAGAGCTATCCATTGATTATGGTATAGCCCTTTGCTCGACGTATTATTTGCCGTCTTTCGACTTTGTCGTCGGGCAAAGTTCCGTGTTCGAGAAACTCTATGAATGGTTTTGTCCAAGCCGGAGGGACCTTTGCCACCATGTGGACGAAAGAGTCAACTCTATCCGGGTTGTCGATGTCTGTTCCCTTCACGGATGGTGTCCGTAGATGCTCCAGGAAAACTCCAGGCGGAATTCGTTTGCATACCGATCTAAGCAAAGCAGATCAGCCTCATTTTGCTCCCTAGGTACATACTTGACCTCGTAGCCCAAGAAGCACTTGGCTATCTCGTCCACTTCGTCTCGATATGCCGCCATCATAGGGTTTCGCACATTCCAGGTGCCAGCCACCTGCTGGGCAACCAAGTCGGAATCTCCACAACAAACTATGCGCTTGATGCCAATATCCTTCGCTACGCCTAATCCGTGAATGACTGCTTCATACTCCGACATGTTGTTCGTAGCCTCGAAGTGGATCTGCAGAACGTGGTGTAGCTTGTTCCCATTTGGTGACTATAGTAGTACACCAGCCCGCGAGCCGTTGAGCAGTTTTGATCCGTCAAAGTGCATCACCCAGTATTCTGGCTCCGGCAATGGGGTAGCATCTGGCATCTCCGTCCAATCTGCGATAAAATCTTCCAAGGCTTGTGACTTGATAGCGTCGCGTCTCTTGTAGGTGATCTCGAAGGCGACAAGTTCAATGCTCCACATCGCGACCCTTCCTGTAGCGTCCCTGTTGTTGATAATGTCGGACAGTGGAGTCTTGCTCACCACTGTGATTGGGTGCTCCTGAAAGTAGTGCCTCAGCTTCCGAGAAGCAAGGAATACTTGCTCACCACTGTGATTGGAGTCTTGCTCACCACTGTGATTGGATGCAGACCATTCATAGGGCTAGATGGATGTTTTATCAAGTTGACCACTGGGAAGCAGATACTTGCTGCAACTGGGATAGATGGAAACAACAACATCTTTCCCATTGCCTTTGGTGTTGTTGACAAGGAGGATTATGCTAGTTGGACTTGGTTTCTCACTGAGTTGAGGTATTGCATTGGGGAGTCAGGGCAGTTTGGCCATTACACTATCATCTCTGACTGACAAAAGGTAAATGGCCATAATACTAGACTTTCTATGAATTACTATCTTAGTCATATATCATTCTTTTGCTATGTATGGATACTAACTTGTACAATTATCTTGCAAAATGCTAATCAGGGACTACTCAAAGCAATTACCAGAGTGTTTCCACATTCCCCTCAAAGATTCTGTCTGAGGCACATATATGCTAATTTCCAGGCAGCTGGCTTTAGAGGACCAGAATTGAAGAAAATAATGTTTGCTGCCAGTTATTCTTACACCAAAAATGGTTTTGAGCTTGCAATGGAAGCTATGAAGGCAGAAGTGAGGATGGATACAATTGGATGATGCAAATTCCTGTTGAAACTTGGGCCAGGTATGCCTTTGACACTAACTGCAAGACAAATTTGGTAGTTAATAATCTCAGTGAAGTGTTCAACAAAATGATTCTAGATGTTAGGAACAAGCCTATTCAGACAATGCTAGAAGGAATTAGGAACAAGATCATGGTAAAGAATAGTGGAATAAGATATAAGGTTGGCAACATAAGGTGGGAGATCACACCTCACTATTCTGAGAAACTAGAAGAGGAAAAGAAGTTTTCTAGGCACTGCACTGCTAAGAATTCAGATGTTGGACTGTGGCAAGTTTCTAGTTCAAAGAGAAACTTGACAGTTAACTTGATAGCACAGACATGTTCTTGCAGAAAATGGGATGTGACAGGCATTTCTTGCAGCCATGTTGTGTCTGCAATCATGAAAGTGAAGCAGCACCCAGAAGATTATGTAAATGGCTTTTTCAAAAAAACCAATATATAAGCTAGCATACTCTGGTGTAGTCTACCCTGTTCCTGGACCAGAAGATTGGACAAAAACAGATACACAGGACATAGAACCTCTTGTTTTCAGGGAAAAGCCTAGGGGAAAGCAAACAGTTAGGAGGAAGAGTGCATTTGAGGTTCCAGGTCCTAGAGACAATTCTAGGATGGGTACTATCACTTGTAGTAACTGTAAAGCTGTAGGGCATAGGTACACCTCCTGCCATGTTGCCTTGAGGCCTGAGCTATAGATAAGGAAAGAGCAACACAAGGTACACTATTGCCTTCCTTTTTGCATTGATGCCTAATATTATTTTCTGTTGAGCCTAAATTATGCAACCATGACATATGCAGGCTAACAGACATGACTATGGTGAGGAAGGCTCAGGAACTACACCTACTGCAGCACCAAGAGCATCAGCTAGGCCTTCTGCACCAAATCCTCCTGCAGCACCAAGAGCTTCAGCTGGGCCATCTGCATCAACTCCTCCAACGGGATCTGCAAAGCCAAGAGCAGCTGCTGCCAGGAAAGGGGCAAGGGCAGGTTTCATTGCACCAAGAACAGCTGCTCCAGGAACTTCTAGGCTAGCAAGATCAATCAAACCCACTCGTAAGGTAAGAGAATACCTGAGTGCCAGTGGGATTGACAACATGACAGTTGAAGACTTGAAGAAGATTATGTGATGCCTCTGTGCACATGACAGTTGAGTGCCAGTGGGTTCTGTCTTATAAAACTATTTGTGTTGCTCTGAAGACCTGCTACTTATGTTTGTGCTAAACCTATGTTTGTGTTAAACTATTATGTGCTGAACTATGTGCATTGAGTTGAGCATATGGGTGCTAAACCTATGTTGGTTCTGTGCTCTAGATGATGTATGTATGTGCTTGAACAATGGGCAATGGTTATTGTGTTGAAGTGGTTACAAAACTATTGTGTTGGAGTGGTTACACACTATGATCTTGATGACAAGCACTACGATAAGGAAAGAGCCATTTATTAATGGTTCAACACATAATCCAACACAATAATCTCAGTGGCAGAATTTAACAATCCATTTAACATCAGGAGATGGACAAACCTAGAGAGCCATTTAATAATCCAACACATTGTAGCACATAGTTCAAATGGCAAACATTACAAGCAAATTGTTCATAACATAATGGTTCAACATTACAGGACATAGTTCAAATGGTTCAACACATCACAAGCACTACCGCACCAAACACAATGGTTCAATACATCACATACAAACATGGTTCAACTTAAGAAACACATAATAGCACTAAACATTTCATGTCTCAACACATATGGCCTTAATCATGTTGAGCTTATCCTTGGTTGCAAGATTGGCTTTGAAAAGATCATGAAGAGAATATTCTAACGTTTTCTTATCATCCTTCAAAATGCCTTTCTCATCTTCCCAACTCCTTTTCCTACTCTTCATAATCTCTGCTTGTGTGTTCCTAACATTCTTCAGCTCTTCCAACTCATTCTTAAGAAACTCCACTTCTTTCTTCAGCATATTCCTTTCCTTCACCACCTCCAAAAAATCATCCTGATCTTTCTCTTTTTCCTTCTCCTTGTTCATGGCCTTCCAGTTTTGATCCAACACCTTAGCCTTAGTATTGTCCATAAATTTTTTTATGTAAGCTAAGAGACTTGAATGTTTCTTCTCAAGCTTCTCCTTCTCTTCAACCATTTCTTTTAACATCATTGTACTCTCATACCTCTCATCAATTATTGCTGATTTGCAAGTATTGTACATTTCCTAGAGTCTAAGAGCATTTTGCAAAGTCTCAGGCCACTCTTCATCTACCCATGACTAAAACCCACAGTTCTCTACTTCCTGCGTAAATAAATGAATATATAACTAATCCAGAATAAATTTCAGCGGGCCATTGATCTCTAATTAATAATCTGATATGAAAAATAAGAACAAAGCAGGGCACTCTAATTAATATATTTGCATCAGATCAATAAAGCAACAAAGCAGGCCATTTTGATCTCTAATAAAGAAATTTCAGCAAGTCATTGATCCCTAATTAATAATCTGACATGAGAAATGAAAACAAAGCAGGACATTGGTCTCTAATTAACAAATTTGCATCAGATCAATGAAGCAACAAAGCAGGCCATTTTGGTCTCTAATAAAGAAATTTCAGCATGCAATCAGTCTAACTAAATATGTACAATGTGACCAAGAAAGGAACTGTCAAAACACACAATCTGGGCCGGATATCAAATCAAGCACAAATATTTACTAAGGTGCATACAACTTACATTCACAACTGGACATAAGTAGAATTTGCGACCAGTGTCTGTCCCTTCAAACGCAACACACTTGCGTGGCTCCTTCTTGTGCACACGACAGAGCTCAGGGCACCCAACAGCAATGCCATCAAATGTTGGATCATCGACGGTGCAAGGGGCAAAGTCCAGGGCGATACATTCCTAAATAGATGATAGTGCGAGTTTAAGAGCTAAATCGATGAAAAAGTAGCAAAAAATAACAACCCTAGATCGGAGATTGGGGAAGCACAGAAACATGGAGCTTACCGGTAGGTGGGATGACGAGGAAGAACCTTCATCCCAACTGGGCATTGCTACGGCGGCGACGGAGGGACGAGAAGTGGGTGGCGGCGGCGGAGGGGCGACAGCGGCGGCGCATAAGCTACGGTGGAGGTGGGGGAGAAATTGGAACTGACGCGGCCCCGATGTCACCCGTGCGGCCGTTAACGGCCGTGAGCGAGCGTTGTCCACGTCATACCGACAGGTGGGGGCGGCTGGTCAGAAATCGTGTCAAAACGCTCTCAAACGCGGTTTAGATTGAATTGCAAAGAACGGACCAAAATCTAGTAGTTTTGTGTCCCGAAAACGTAAAGTGGTATGATACGGTAAATTTAGATAGTAAACTGGTAGTTTTATGCTATAAACTCGTTAAAAAAAGATAGAGAGAAGCGGCCAAAAATGGATTTGGCCACTCTCTCCTAAGTTGAATCTTGCCCCAAGCTTGAAGTAACCCGGTGGACGACGAAGACTACGCCAGAACTGCAATCCCCTTTCGCTAACTAGCAATAATATTTTCCCCTCATCTAGTGTTTGTTTCTACAGTGATGAACACACACATGTATTGCAATATAAATAGGCATTTGTCTCATATAAAATATAATATCGCCTGCAAATATGCACCATATGGAACTTCATTTATATAAAGTCAAAGAGGATTTGCCGCGCTACTATATATATATAATGAGCTAATGGACAACATTGTCGACATATGATGATCAAGCCGTATGCAGGCACAGTAACCATTCCCTTGCTAATACTACAGAGTTACCGTTCATCCTTGATACTCAGCAGGGTTCGATTCCAAGCCCCTGCCATTTAGCCTTCCATATCTGATGATTACTGGAGCAACGGAATCTTCAGGGGGTTTACTCTGTTCGGCTTCAGAAATTCTCAAGGACAGGAACGATCCACTCAGGTCGCAGTAGATAGCAAAGACGGGATTGTCTTTCCTCCAGATCCCAAAAAGCTATAATTCCTCTGGGCTATGAAGTATAATGTACTCCCTATGTCCCATAATATAAGATGTTGCTACAACCAATATATGAGTATATTGGTTATAATAACTTCTTATACTACGGGACGGAGTGAGTACACATTTTTTGCTTCGAGGCAGCATATATCTCTTGAAAAAGCTGGAACAAGTGAACATACATAAACGGCACGCTCTTCTAAATATCTGTGTTCGATGTGTATGACCAATACTCCTTGACCAGTTCGCGGAAGAGAGATCCTTCAGTTTCCATAAGCTTCGTAGGTTTGTCATACTCCACTGCTCTCCCTGGATGCGTGTACATACAACTCATTACTATAGAAAATGGAATTATATGCTTCAAAGATAAGTTAAGACAGATTCATCCGCAAATAAAAAAATTGATTGGAAAAGAGGGAAAGGTCGAATTGATGTTATAGGAGTGTTGATGTTTCACTGTATGACAACGGTAAAGTTCCCACATCCGTGGAAAAATGGTGATAAATGGTATTGGGCGGAAAGATTAACAATGCATTTGGTTTCAAGTATGTGATAAATGCATATATTCCATATTAACGGTAGCTCTTTGGCTTTCTTCTTGTTGAAGCCTTTAGATTTTTGCTAGCTCAGGCCTATCGGCTCTTCTTGGCACTGCAGATTTACCTACGTAAACTTATGCGCCATATCGGTATTCTTCCTTTAATACAAAGTGACAGACATTTTGGTGTTGTGTTTAAGAGAATAAAGAAAAAAATCATCGAGACAGAAACATACCATCGCTCATGGCAAGTACCATATCGCAGTCCATAACTGTTGGTATTCGGTGGGCAACTGTAATGACTGTGCAGTATTTGAATTCTGTCCGGATCGTCTTCTGAAGGACAGCGTCTGTTGCATTGTCTATAGAAGCTGTTGCTTCATCAAGAACTAAGATACGGCACTTTCTCAAAAGTGCGCGTCCCAGACAGAATAGCTGCCTTTGGCCCATGCTCCAGTTCGACCCGTCTTCCACAACTATTATGAAAAGATCTTGATCAATACTAAGAAGGAGATCGTTTCAAACATCATGATAGCAAAAGGGTATAACTGTACACCTAGAATTATTAACATTTTGACATATCAAGTGGCACATGTATTTTACACCTATTTTGAATCTCTGAAATGACTAGAGCAGAGTCTGTTTGCCCAATTTATTAAGTTCAACAATAAACTCAGAAACCAAATATAGATGAAATGAAATTTCCTACCATGTGAATCCAATCCCTGTTCCTTCTCCTGGACAGCTTCACGAAGTTGACATTTGTCAAGAACCTGCAGCACAATAACAAATGGTGTAGCTACTTTAGCTGTCAAGAGCCTGCAGCACAATAACAAATGGTGTAGCTACTTTAGCTACTTCAATGATTCTTTTTAAATGTCCACATGGCATAAAATTAGAAAGGGGGATCTGAGACTAGAGCTGTCGGTGGGAGTTCATTGTTACACTCCTGCCACCCATGTTCGAGTTCTCCTCGACATGAATTTGGGTACCTATTTCTTCTATTAGTGAAAAGTTCCCTAGATCCTCCTACGTAATCTAGATTTTTTTAGTAAGAAAAGGCGGTTTGCCATTTCAGATTCCCCAATTCAATTTACTCAACCCATTTTTGACAATGTGTTCAACTTTCTGAAATCATCAGATATATTATTAAAGTAACCAAGTTGGATTGCAATGGCACTGAAAAGGACACCATCAGGTTTTTTCAGTGAAACCACTTCTCATGGTAATCTTATCAGATCATTCCATAAGATGGGAAAAATAAACAAAGAGAGCTGTGTGCATCTTACCTCCCATATTTGTGGATCCGAGAATTGCCCAAGAGGATCTAAATTGTATCTTATTGTACCCTGAAAAAGTGTTGGATCTTGTGGAATGATACCCAAGCGCGAACGCAGGTCATGTAAACCTATTTTACTGATGTCCACAGAATCTATAATAATTTTTCCTTCAGCAGGTTCAACAAGACGAAACAATGCACCAATTAACGTTGTCTTGCCACTTCCTGTTCGACCAACGATACCAATCTTATCTCCACCTTCAAATCTGCAAGTGATTCCACGAAGAACGAGGGGGGAATCTTTCCTATACCTAATCTGTCGAATGGAAATCAATCACATGAACTTGTTAGAACTGTTCATAGGATTACGTCTTGTAAGGTATGACATGTAGATATTTATATTAGATTACCTTCAAATCTATAAGCTCTACATTGCCATCTTGGGGCCAATCTGGTGCCGGTCGATTTTCTTCAACAACTTCTGCTGCTTCACTTTGTATGTCCATATACTGGTTCAGCCGTTCCACCGATATTATTAGATTTGCAAGGTTGCATTGGTTTTGAATAGAGAACACAAATGACATGTTTAGGGAAAGACCATAGGACAATGCCATTCCCACAAAACCTGTGCAAGTACGAAAGCAAAGAATTTATTTTACTAATTGTAATGCTAATTTCCCATGAACTGAATAATATCAGATACTTATATTTCATTGACTCCAGTGCACAAATAGGACTAAAACTGCATTCCTGTTCACCATGTAACCCTGCCTGGCAAAACATGGCACCTATTATTTTCTTGCAACAATTAGTATCAGGAGGCTATTGTTTACATTCAAGTATGTTTTCATAACAAAGCTTTTCATAACTCAGTATCAGGATGCTATCAAAAGGTAGTAACACTTTCATGGAAATGCATCTATGATTTTGTCACAACTCATGTGCAATTAACAATGGACTCGAAGCAAGGTAGTGGCCATACAATCGCTTACCAGGGCTAAAAGTTCCTTGAGGAAGAAGAGCCATGACAAAGGCAGAAAAAGAAAGAACTACAGCACTCATTATTTCCAAGCGTTGAATCAACCACTCGGTTGATGCAAAGTTGTAGAAATATGGACTGGCATTCTTGTCAACAAGATCCAAATTTTGAGCAAAGAAACGATCTTCTTGCTCGAAGGCCCTTATTGTTATAGCCCCTGAAATCGATTCGCCCAAGTGATTTGCTAGAGCAGATTTGGTAGTGCCATTGATCCGCATCAACTCCTTAGCTGAGGCTAGATAGTACCTCTGCATGAATGAACATAACAAGGTTCAGCTAATGAAAATTTGAATGCAAAAGAGAATGCCTTAGCAGCAACTAGAAATAGGCTTAGCAATAAATATACTTTAACCTACTTGCCAAAATAACCCGAGAACTGGGGCTTAGCCAATTACCTGCAACTTAATTCCCAAAACTATCATAGGCACGGAAACAAACAGAACTTCCCATGTAACAACAGCCAATACCCCTAGATTGCTATATGCATTTAAGCTGGCACCAACAGCAAACACGAAGGTAAATGGAATATCAAGGTCAACGATACTCAAATCTGAAGACACCTGCATTAGAAGAAAAAAGTACAGCAAATTAACTCATCATGAGAAAACCTCCGGATTGAAAACAGAACTGGAATTCATATATGCCATTTGTTTAAGAATTCTTACCCGGCTAAGAATCCTTCCAAGAGGAGTGGAATCAAAAAAGGACATTGGTGCGCGGAACAATGAATTGAGTAACTGGGAAAATAAGGATCTTGATGTTTGGACCCCAAGAACAACAACTGCTAAAGATCTCGCTAGCAAGAAGAACATTGTGAAAACTCCGATAATAATGTACACAGAAATTAACTTCAGCGTACTAACGTGAGGATTTTGGACATTAGCAGCCATCCATGAATTCTGCGATATTTGCCCAGCTATGAAAATTATGTGGGAAATAACACAAAAGGAGGCATACAGGAAGCCTTTATTCTGCCGCAGGTAAAGCATATAAGGCTTAATACCTGCATCCCCTTTTTCTCTTTCCTCCTTTTTGATCAGTTGGTCTACTGATGGCTTTACAGACTCTACATATCTGCCGCCATGAATAACATCTGTCTCCTTTATTGATATTTCCTTAGTTCTTTGAGGTGACATACTGTTATTAATGTCTGAAACACCAACTGTATCTTTATGGGCATTTACAAGGTCCTTAAATTCTTGACAATCTCCCAATAGATCTTGATAATGTGCAGACTGAATAACCTCTCCATCTGACATTAACTGCCAAAAATCATCAGTAGCTTTAGATGGCATGAACAAAAAAATAAAGATTGCTACAGAAAAATATAAATCATAGAGGCACAAATATCATCATATGTTGACTTTTCGAAGTGGAGGGAGATACCAAAATGGAGTCAAATACGGGTAGAAAGTCCACTTGGTGGGTTACCAAAAGAACAGTCTTGTCTGCCAGAGCACTCATGACATATTCCTGTCATACAACTTAAAACATCATAAAATAGTTCATTATCAAATAGGAATACAATCTGCATTCGGCTGATATGATCCTTACATTGAAGAGACTTGTTGCTGTATGGGCATCAACAGCACTGAAAGGGTCATCAAGAAGATAGATATCTGCATTTTGGTATAGTGCACGAGCAAGCTGGACCCTCTGCTTCTGACCACCACTAAGATTTACTCCTCTCTCCCCAATTTGAGTACAATCCCCATATGGAAACATTTCAAGGTCCTTTACCAATGAGCACCTCTCCAGTGTGTCTTGGTATCTTTGTCTGTCCATTGGAGATCCAAAGAGAATATTTTCTTGCACAGTTCCTGTCTGGATCCATGCACTCTGAGAAATATATGCTACTTTTCCACAGACTTGAATCTGAAATTTTATGCAAAGATGTAAAGTTTGGTATGAAGTTCTCATGAAAAAATAATTAAAATATTCTATGATGGTTTCTATTGTCAGGCAAAAACTTTGCAACACCGAACATGGTGCAATTATCAACGGGCTGTGTTTCTTTTGAACATGTCAAAATGCTGTATTTTGAGAAAGAAAATATCCCTCAATGGCAAATAGCAATATCGTGTTCCATAATTATTAGGTCAAAAAATTTGGATACTGCATTTAGAATTGCAATGCCGTGGTATGGTTCAATAACATTACAAAGTTTGCAACATGATAAAGAGGAAAGTTAACGGAAGTAACAAAAACATATCATAACCTCGTAAATCAATTAACAACTATGTTTTCTTTCAAAAAAAAATTGCAGCTATGTGATTTTCTATAATCAAAAGGTGAAGGGAATAAAAGCATACCGTGCCTTCAGTTTTGGGGACCTCTCCGAGTACAGCAGCCAAAAGTGTTGACTTTCCTGATCCCACCTCTCCACAGATTGCAACCTTTTGTCCACCTTTGACTACCAAATTTATATTCTTTAGAGTTGGTTTTGATGGATTTTCATCCCACGAGAAACTGCAGGAATTCAGCGCTATAGGGTAATCAATGCCAACATAGTATTTCTTCCTAACTTGCCCATTTAGCTCAGGTGCATCAAGAAACTTTGATATCCGAGTGAAAGCAACCTTAGCTTGTATCACAACACCAATAACATCTGGTATTGACCTAACTGGCTCTTGCACAAGACGTAGAGTTGCCACGAAGGTGAAGACATTGCTAGCATCAAGTGGGATTTTGATAAGATAGCATGTTAAAAAGGTTGCCGCCGACACCAAAACAGGTGATGACCAGAAGAGAAAACTGTTGTATGCCTTCCGAAGCTGGAATGCTGACAACCACTTGTACTCAATCTCCCTCAACCCTTCGATGACCTTCTTGAAATGACCTTCCCATGCATAAAGTTTCAAAACTTTCATATGAACTAGTGACTCAGACATGGCTTTCAATCTCATATCTTGTGCTTCCATAAGTTTGCTCTGAAATTTGTGCTGCAGTTTGGCCAATGGAGCATTGCAGAGTACAGTGATAACGATGACAGCCAATGATGAAATCATTGCAGCACCAACCGCATTGTACAGAATCACCAGAGCAATGCAGAGTTGAACACTTGTAGTCCATGTCTGATGGAACCAGTACGGGAATTCCCCGATCCGGTAGGCATCGACGGTCACATAGTTCATAATTTGTCCAGAAGAGTGCTTGGCTTTTGCTGCGTTTGATAGCTTCTGCTGCTTCTTATAAATAGATGCTGACAGCAATGACCTCACATGCATTCCTAACCTCCGTGTACGGAAATACCACTGCCTCTGTGACAGCGATTCACAGCATTTGCAGATGAACATTATCCCAGCAAGCGCAAACCCTTCATATTTAAAGGTTCCTTCCCCAAGCGACACATTGATGAATGCCTTGAGGAGTACTGGGCCTGTAGATAATGTGAGAACCTTGAGCAAAGCAAAGAATCCAGACACCAAGATGGCACGCTTGTGACAAGAAACAATGGTCCAGAAGATTGATGACGTGGCATGTGACTGCTTCTTGCTGCTGAGCCTCTCCATGAACACCAAGTACTGGCTCTGTGCTCGATCTGTGGCGCCTAAGAGTGGAATGTCTTTGTCTTCAAGAGGCTTCACATAGCCAGCCTTCATCAGAGGATTCAACCACCAGAACGACATCTCGCTGAAAAAACCAGCTTTAGCAAAGGGAGTAACCTGACACTCAGAATCAGCTACATCATGGTCTGTCTCGGTATTCAGGGGCTTGTATAAACCTCCATTTCCTACATGACCTTCTTCGTCACGGGTGCACCGGAAGCCGTACAGAAGGAGGAGAGCTGCGGCTGGCAGGGACAGAACATCCAAACAAGCCTTGATGGTGACTGTCTTCTCTGCAACAGTATCAACAACTGAAGAACAGCAGACGAATGCCGCGAAGATGGTCAGCAGGACCGACCAGGATCGAACAGACGCCACTCCGAGAAACCGAGGCTTGATGCTGAATGCGAAGCTGGCAAGTGTCAAAATCAACCCTTGAGATAAAGTTACGAGCCACCAGTGCGGCAGGTAAGCAGAGGCATCTCGTTGACTGAAGGTATTCCCCAGCAGCATCCACAGCCCGAGCCCGAGATAAACCAGACCCAAGCTGCCATTGAACACCACGGCAGACAGATGCAGCGGTGATGATCCGAGCGCGAGAAGCTGCCGCTCGGATGCTCTGCTCTTGGGAATTTTGACAAGCAGCTGGAGCGCGAGCACCAGCACGAACAGAGACGTGACGCCGATAGTGAGAAGATGGTTCGTGCAGGTGGAGGAGTCGAGTATTTCCTGCAGCACGCATGAGGCCGCGTCTTGGTTGCAAATCGGGCTCCCACACAAGTTGATGACCCAAGAACCTGAAGTAGTATAGTTCAGTTATCCTGCACGCAAGTACTATTCGGGGCTGCGGAACGTGCGTGGGAGGGAGAGGCACTTACTTGTGAGGGCACCCATTTGTGCAATCTCTGTTGCACCGGCTGGTGGATGTGGATCAGTTCTTTGTTGAAACCTGCAAAAGGACAGTTATGAGGAATGACAGGCACCTTTTCTTTTTTTTGTGAAACGGACAAAGAAGATGGCAGCATCAGAAATCTCAGTTCCCATGGAATCGTTTCTTCTTCTTTTTTATGAATATACGGACAGAGAACAGAGTAGCATCAGAAATGTGAGATTCCATGAAATTGTCTAGGAGGAGAGGTGGGGCGGAACCAAGAAACCCTGACGCTGTAGTGCGCTTAGTGATCAATGGTAGTGTATGCATAAGTGACCAGCGGAGACCATATCAGAGACAGAGCAGAAAAAGAAGAAGTGACAAGAAAAAGGGACATAAATCGCGCTCCTCTGTGTACCCGCGATGAATCCGCAGGAAACCAGGCGCCATCAACGGACGCAGGAGAGGAAGATCATCAGGAGGAGAAGAAGAACAAGGTACTAGGAAATCTCAAGAGACCCCCTAACCATCTGGAACCCACGCACAGAAACCCGCCCCCGATTTGTTTCTCGAAACATCAAAAGGTCGTCTCCCCATTTTTTCTGGACCAAGCACGACTCCTCCCGAGAACGAGAAGAGTCAGTCCCCTTTTCCCCGTGAAGCAATCGATAATGGCGGTACTGACCTCGCTTGTTCGTGGCGGCCGTCTCCTACTGCTCGTCGCCGTCGCTGTCGCCGCCGCCGCCGCCACCACGAGCTTGCTTTCAGTGTCGAACGGCAGCATAGGCCAGAGGGCGAGCCCTTTTATCCGGGAGGAGGAGCGCGCGGGGGTGGTCGCTGGGGCGGGAGGCACGCGGTGTGCGCTGCAGCAGCACGTGCCCGGACGCCGGTGGTCAGGTGGCGACGTGCCCCGCATCGCTTCTCCTACCCTCCGGTCCCCGAATGGGCCGGCCCGGCCCCCGCCCGTCGTTTTCTCCTCAAGCTTTTAGGGCATTTTTATTGGATCGACGCATCCCGTTTGAACTGTTCGAAACGGTCCACCTGAACATACAGGATTTGCGCGGTGTCCTAGCGGCCGACCCATCCGGATAAACGCGTCTCGTTCGATCCATCCGTGCACCTAATCTGGGTCTCGGTTCCGTCGGTCGGGACAGCGCACTTGTTTGAACGCGTCCTACCTTTTATCTTTGACGGTCCCTCCCGCCAGTGGTACAGATACCACACCACTTCTCCCTCCAAAAAACCTCTCCCAAATTTCCACTAACGGGAGCGAAAGAAAAGGTGATGGATCTTGTCGCCATGGTCGATCTTGCGCCCGCCGGTGTTCCTGCCGCCAAGAAGCGCGGTCGGCCAAAGAAGCCCGCAAAGGAACAGACGTCGGAGGAGCGCAAGATCGAGGTAGAGAAGCGCAATGGCCGACGGGTAGCGGCGAGAATCGTCGCATCGCTGCTAGGCTCGAGATAGAGCGCCGGGAGGAGAACGAGTGCCTCCTCGCCAGCCAGAACAGGATCGACGCTAATGAGATGGCAGTGAATGCCGCCAAGCACGCCGTCAACATGATTAAGCAGGAGGCGCTCGGCACTGTTTTCGACAACGTCGTCTCTTTTCCCGGCCTAGCCACGCCCGACACGTCCTCCACCAGCTCTGTCACTTTCACGCCTATCGGCCAGCCACCAGCTCGGCTCAAGACGACAAGGCCGCCCACACCCTCGCTTGGAGGCCACTAGCTTTCCCGGTTCAACCATCCCTGCGTTGCGTCATCGGAGGTGGGAGAGCCCGCCGTCGACCTGAACCGCACTCCATCCAACACGGACGCAGCCCTGGAGGCGTCGACGAAGCGGCGGGCCATCTCTGCTGCGAACATGCCGACGCCAATCAACCTGTTCGACGAAATGCGAGTCGAGCCGCCGGCCACCGACGACACGGTATGATTGGTATGATTGCTACATTTCTTTGCCATTGACAGTGCACTGCTGGCGCCGCTTTACGATGGCCAATTGGGGTGTAGGATTTCGTGGGAAACGACAGCGAGGACGTCATGAGCGACACGATCAACGAGGGTGGCCACAACTATGCCGTCGACGACGAGGCCGAGATGGAGATGCAGCAAGAGACCCAGCAAGATGCATGCAACATTACAGATGAGGCATTGTTTGGGAAAGATGGCACTTCCATGGAAGAAGGCGTCACGGCCGCGTCGTTGGCCGCTTCACTTGCAGCCTCAATTGTCGACGGCAAGAAGATAAGCCAACGAACCGGGGGCTACATCCCTGCCGAGGACAAGCTCCTATGCAAGGCATGGATAGAGATTTCACAAGATCCACTATGCATCGCCGGGCAAAAGAAATTTGCCTATTGGAAGAAGGTGGGCAGGTTCTTCCATGAGCATAGAAAATTTGGGAAGGACGCCTTTTTTAGCGATCGAAACGATCTCTCCCTCTACAAGCATTGGGGCACCATCTATGCCGAGTGTAGAAAGTTCCAAGACTCATACGAGATGGTGACGAAAAGGAAAATAAGCGGCTTGCAGCCGATTGACATGGTAAAACCTCTTTCTCTCTTTGTCAATGTCTTGCATTTGCGTTGAGTCATTGTTGGCATCTATATGTGTAGATCATGAAAGCAATAGAACACTTCTAGACGGTGAACGATAACAAGGCCTTCTCGTTGGGCCATTGTTGGACATTTATCAAGGACATCAAAAAATGGAAGACTAGCTTTGCCCTTTGGAGAGAAACGAACATGAAGAAGATGGGCAATGCCAGTACTTCGACGGGCGGTGTCGTCGACCTAGACACTGACAATGGCAAAGGCTTTGTTGCCTCTTCAAGCGACGGGACCGTTGGCCGTGCCCGCCGCCATGCTGGTCACAAGGCCACGAAGGCCGACCTCGCCCGCCAGGCTGATTCATTGGCGTTCCAGGAGACCTTAAAGCAGATCCTGGAGAATAAGGAAGAGGCTATCGTCGAGAGGGAGGAGAAGGCGGCGCAAAGAGAAAGAGGCCGCCGTTAAGGCCTTTGTTGAGCTGCAGACGAGATCCATTGAGGTGAAAGAGGCCAACGCCAAGGTCAGGCTAATGGAGATCGAGGCCAAGGCGAAGTCGATGGATGCCGAGGCCAATGCCAAGGAGGCCGAAGCCAAGACCAAGGAGGCCGAAGCCAAGATCATGGCTGAGGAGAACGCCATCATGCTCACCGACCTGGATAACATCGCCAATCCTGATCGCAGGGCTTGGGTTGCGAAGAGGCAGCAGGCCACCAGGGCTCGCGATGCCTGAAGGACAGTGGCGGCGGCAGTTGCAACTTTCTGGACAGAGAAGCTGCCATCTTTTGGACATTGTGTATGATATTGCCCCCTTTTGCATATTTTAAATTCACTGGCTACTTGTTGGCGATGCCTAAAAGGCGACGCACGCACGTATGCCATGTTATTTGCTAGTAATCTGTGTTTGTCTTTGGCTAACGATGACACAATTTTCTTGTATCCTTGTCTAGCGATGGCGCCAACACATCGCGCCGCTGGACGCGGCTGGCCGAATAGGCCAGACCCCCTCCTCAAATCGATCGCGACCGTACCGAAATAGACAGAAACGGATCATTTGAAATGACAGAATAGGTCAACCTAGTGAAAATGTCGTTGCTACTCGCAAGTGTCATCGCAAGTGAAAATGTCGTTGCTACTCGCAAGTGTCATCGCAAGGAGAGATGATCGACCGGACACGCATCACAATGATTTTACTCGCGTAGTACATACGTACAAAAGAGATACGCCCGAAACAGGAGGTATCTTGTCCCTATCTATCCATGACGACTTCTTGCGGAAATTTCTCCACTACGCCACATTGTTTTAGCCACACATGCGTGCGTGCAGCCCATCGTCCTGTTCGTCAACGAAGCGTGGATCGCGATGGGATTGATACACTAATGCTACAAAATCAGAGAGCGGACATTGGTGCTTAATTAGTTGACTCCAAGATCGTCTCAGATTCAAACGAACGGATCTCGACAACCGGCCGGCCGGAACAGGCTCAACCGGCGTCAGCAGTAGCGACGTGCGTGCGCGCGCGGGTGACATGTCCAGCTTGTCCCCAAGGACCAGGAATCTGTATTACGCAGGAGAGGGTGCACAGCACAATTACATTAAGGAACCTAAAGGAATTGGAAAAAACTACATGGTCCTGCAATTTTTTTTTACAACAAACACACTAGACAGATTCGCTAAAAAGCGACCAAGGCTAGAACTGCCGTCGGTCGAGGGATGGCATCTAGTCCCGAACGGGGGCGGATAGAGCGTGTCAATTTTTTTTGTCTCCATGTAACAGCAAGATTAACAAGTCAGTTGCCCCACTTAGAAAGAGATTTTCTCCTGATTGGCAGATTTTTGCCCCCTCTAAATTTTGATCCTAGGTCCGCTCCTGACGGCAAACACTGTCGTGACGAGATCACTGAAGATCCTCCATGGAAGCAGGAAGAAGATGCCCGAGTTAACACCAAGCTCGAGCGCCGCAGGACCATTCTGATGGCCACAGATAGCTTCCGCAAGCACAGTCGATTGGGAACTGCAACCAAGGGCGTAGACTCCACCGTCCGCGAAGAAGAAGCACACTGTGCCACCGCCATCGCCCCTCCTCTACCTCCACCTCGATGATAGGACAAGGGATAGAACAGCAGCAGACTGAGAGCATCTGCGTTGAAACCGAACCTCCGCCTTTGCGATGTAGGGGGCGACTCGCCACAACACTCCTCCTCCCCGCCGCCACGGACGGCCAAGGGGAGTACCGCCGTGAATCTCACCATGTCGCGCCGCCTTTCCCCCTCGCCTCCACGGCCGCACATGATAGATTTTGCCGCATAGCTCCCACGCAACAAAAGGTGGCCAACGACCACTACTTTATTGGAGGATGCGGCGTCTCTTTCCTCCACATCCTGCTCTGACCAGAGAAGCACTGGCAACAAAAGAAGAAACCCTAAGAAGCTCTCGATTTGGCTGTCATGACTTGAGCACCGCTCCAACTACCTGATATACATCCCACTACCGACATACTGACACTGTCTCCTAATGTACATACTAGAGCTGAGGGGTAAATTAGGGGGGGGGACCTCTCCCCACTCGACTCTGACTGGCGAGGCCATCGGAGGAGAGGGGGAGAGGCCCTGGCAAGGGAGAGAAGACCTCCCAACACTAGTGGAAACAACCCCATGTGTCCCGGTTGGTAAGGGGCTTTAGTCCCGGTTCCCCAACCGGGACGGGGCAATCGGGACTAAAGCCCTAACCTTTAGTCCCGGTTGCCCCACCAACCGGGACAAAAGGGCATACACGTGGCTGCGGCAGAGGGCGAGGGAGGAGGAGCATCCGTCCCGGTTCGTAACACGAACCGGGACAAATAACCCTCTGCCACGGCAGAGATTTGACACATTTCTCTGTCGTGGCAGAGAATTCATTTTGGCAACTTTTGTTGCCGCGGCAGCATTTTGGCCACTTTTTGTGCCGCGGCAGAGAATTCATTTATGTTGTTTTATTGTTTATTTAGTGTTTTGCACTCATCAATGAAGGAACCATTATATTACACAAGATCATCATGACAATATAGATCCAAGTGTTGAACCTATTACATTCGATACACGGATCGAGTTCATGCAGTACATACAAAATAAGCTCTTTGTACAATCCCTATAGTTTATACACACCCGAATAGTATTCTCCTTTTGGGTTTAGGACTTCTGCATCCAAGAATCCCGCCAATTCCTCCTGAATTGCTCGTACGCGATCCTTTGGCAGAAAACCGTCTCGTAGACGTTCGATCTGATTTAAAAAAAATTCAACCTATATGAATGAAACATCACACAATTTGATGGTAATTAAAAACTATAGAAATTGTTTACGTACGTGGAGTTGCTCTAAATTTCTGCCCTTCTCACAGCACGTCTGATGGATGAACTCGCAAACATAATATCCACATAAATTGTTCACTGGTCCCTGCGTCAGGCACTTTACGAGAACAGAGTTCAATCAAAAAAAAATCAAGCATGATAATAACGATATCAAAACTAGAATCAAAGAGATGCGCGGATATAGCTAGTGGTGCTTACATCTAGTGGTTGAAATATAAGCACCTCTTTCCAAACACCCTAGCCTTGTTGGTGAACTGTTTCCAAGCGCTGCCCGGCGAAGAAAACGAATAAAAGAAGTTATTAATTACTTGATATCATAAAATTCACGAACGTTGCCGATATAGTGTCGTAATGATTAGAATTACCGCTGGAGGAGCATCTACATGTCCTTCCACTGCTCAAGGGGTTTATGTTTCGAGTCCATGACTAGTACACGCCATTTGTCAAGTTGAATGATTAACAGAATATAGTGGAAGCTGCGCATGCATAACTAATCAATTATATACTTAACATCGAGTAAGCGAAATAGAAAGTATATACAAGACAATAACAATCACTCGAAGTTGTAAGGAAATAGTATTTCCCTTCTGGTTTCTTGAAACCTTAACGCGTGTAGGATATTATCTTCTGTATCCTGGGGGTTTGTTTTGAGATTAGCTTGATGAACCCAATATGGGTCAATGAACCCAATGTCATAGATTTGTCCTCTGCTGCATTCGAGAATCTTCATTCTGCATATTATAGTATGATTATATACATGCAATAAACGAGGTGAGAGAGCTAGAGACTAAATTAATTACAGAATTAGTACTTACAGACAATAGGCACTGATGATCGATTTGTCCAAGACGTCTTGATTGAATAATTGAAATAGTTCATCAACTTCAATGGATATCATGTCATCTATTTCTTTCCCATAATGCTTTTTTGTAACCCTCAGCACAATCCAGTTAGCCCTGGCCTTTGTGGCATGCATGTACCAGTTATGCAATCTTCGCATTTTTGTTGGAAGATTATTTACCTCCTCAGGTTTGACGAGAGGTTTGTCGTAGTGGTATCTGTATGCTACTTCACTCACGGGGAAGTACTCTAACTGGGATAAGTACTGGGCAATACTCATACCTTGAGCAGCGACAGATTCTCCGTATTGTGCAACTACCTCTGGATCATACTGCTCTTCGGCCACATATTTGCTCGACCCTATATTGGTATGGGAAATCACCTTGAGAGGGGTGCAAGACTGTTTTGCTTGTTCTCCGAGCTAGGCAACAGATTTTTTGCTTGCATCAGTACTGCTCTTCAAGGCTTGTTGTGCCGCATGTGACTTGATAATAGAACGCTCATAGTCTGATGACAGCTTTGGCTCGGGGTTGATGAAGAGTCTTCAGCATTTTGAACACTCGGGCCTTTTCTTCTTTGGTGCTGGGGAACTCTGGCTCTTTCGACCGCCTCAGCTTAGCGAAAAACGCTGTCGTTTCCGCATCAACGATAGCCGTAGTCTCCTCTTCAGTACAGTCATAAGCTCTCTTGGGAGGAACCTTTGGTACTTTTGGAAGAGGCTCTTGTTAACGCTTCGATCGCTTACCACGACGCATAGTAGCGGTGGTACGCTTACGCTTTTTATCCTGAGGCGCCGGCGATGGCTGCCGCATGATGGCTCTGTTGGAGATTGGTGAAAGCGGCGAAAGGCGGCGGAAGGACGGTTGCAACGACCTCACTTTCACTGAGGCGGTGAGGCGGCGGCGAAGATGGCCTTGGCGTGTGATTTCGAAGCACGATACATTCCTTTGGCCATAGAATGGTGACATTTATTGCTTCTCCCAGTTCAGTCACATCCCCTTCACCTGCAGGGTAGTCAAGCTTCAAAACTTCAAAGGTGGGCATGATTTCATCCACCCCGACAACAGCGTAGCCCTGTGGAACCGGGCGACAGTGGTAAGTTGGTGTGGGTCCAATTGGTAAGGCATAGCCGACCGCCACCTTCATTGATATGTTCACAACTTTGACATGTAGCTCGCAGTGTGTCATCTGTGTGATATCATCCACTGGGTAGCCAACATGAGCCATCGTCATCGTCATTGTCATCACCCGGGACCTCGGTGGAAGCCACACTGCTTTTTCGATTATTTGATAGGCCGGTAGCATCGAATGCAGGTTCTACCACCATGTGCTGCTGAGATGGGCCGGTAGTACTTTGCTCTTTAAGTGCGTTAATTTCATCTTGTTGTTGTGTTATTCGTTCTTCAGTAATACGCATTCGCTCTTTTTGAATATCTGCTTCAACTTCCGCCTTGTCCTTTCTCCTCTGACGGCTTCTATCAGGATATTTCTTCCTATCTTCGGGAAACCCAGTCCTCCATGGTTGGGAGCCGCTTGTGCCTCGTGTTCGTCCATCATGTTCCTTATTTCCAAGGTCGAGTGTGAGCTCATCATTCTCTCTATCGGGAATGAAGTCCCCATCTTTAACAGCTTTTACTGCTTTTCTCATCTTCTCGATTGGCAAGGGGTCTTCTTTATATCGTATGTTATATATACACATCCCTTCCGAGTCCAACATGCCCCCATGCCCGTAAAACCAATTCCTTGCATGTTCAATCCAATCGTCTGTCTCTGGGATGATATTTTTAGCACGCAATTCATCCTCAAGTTTCTCGCACTTAGGAATGCCAGCCTGTAGCCACCTTGCCCATAGTATGGTGATACTTCTTTTTAGCAGCATTCAGCTTATTCGTTGCAGACATTTTCTTAGCTTTTTCTGATGTCTTGTAATTCACAAACTCAGCCCAGAATGGTTTTATCTTCTCAAACTGAATCTTCTTGAAATCCGAAGTCTTCTCTTTCACGACATAGTCCAGGTGCAATATTTTCTTCCAGTTGGTGAAACACTGGGCCATCTTCTTCATAGCCCACTCCCTGACCTTAGCCTCCATGGCTCACGCATGTTCTAAGGCGTCCTCAACTGGATCCTCCGCATTTGGATCCAGCTCTATCTTCGGTAGTTTGAAATTAACCATGAGCCTCTTCCACAATAAATATTTGGCCACGGTAGGGAGAAATAAAGACGTTCCCTCTTCTTCCGCATCAGCAGGCCTATTCCAATTTCGAACGGTGATCGGGATGAAGTCCCTAATGATTACTCCGCATTGTGCCACAAATTTGGTTGCGACAACTTCGGGAGCAATCGGTTTGTCGTCTTCACCGATATATTCGATCCTGAACCTCTCATGGTCTTCCAACTTTTTGGTTGGGCCTCGTCCGCTCTTTTCAGTAGATTTCTTCGATCCGGAGGGCTAAAATAAGAAAGATCGTCGTTACTATTTATATATAGATAGCAGATGATTAATTAATGAATTAATTATATTACATGCACCTCGCCGGAGCGGTCGTCTTCTCGATCACACAACGCATCGCCTTCTCCCTCACGGAAGGCATCACCTTCAACCTCAAACAAGTCGTCTCTTCCGGCAAAAAGAGGATCACCCTCACCGGAGTTGTTCAGAAACGTCGATACATCTAAATTTTATTCCCCGCGGATCATACCTTGGATCAACTCTTCCTTTTCTTCGTCTCTGTCGTGTGGGTCCATATTTTCTGCATAGGTGGAAAAACGGATAAGCCAAAGCGGCTAAGGGAGAATGTTAGGTAGGGTGTTGAGAGATATAAACCCTAATTCGGAGAAACCCTAATATATACATACACAATAATAAAAATGAATTTACAATATCAGAAACCCTAATTCGGAGAAACCCTCGGGCTCGAATCCTATCGCGAAGAACCAATACCGGAAAGAAAGGCGGCAATCAATCAACCCTCGAGTTCGGGATACCCTGGCGAGGACACACCGACTAACCCTAGGTGCAACATCGATTCAACTGGGGTCTATGACAACTAATATCATGGCTAAGCATCTACAATACGATGGATATCAAGAAATCTTCAATCTTCGATGGTGTTGACCTCGGTCTTTGATCTCGATCTCGTATTCTACCGCGAAGAACCGAACACCGAAAAGAGAGGGGAACAATCAACACATGGCATCGATGCAATGATCAAACAAGGATGATGATATGAAAAGTTAATTTGTATTGAAAAGTAACCCTAAGACATGCTCGGCAATTTAAACGGGGTTCCGAGGGGTGAAAACCCTAACTCGGCGAAACTCCGAAGTATATGAGAGGCGGCGCCGCTCCTATTTGGTAGCCGGAGCTACGTCTAAGGCGAGGTCTGGCGGTGGCCAACGGCGGCGCTCGAGGCTAGAGCAAACCAGAAAGGGAGGAAATGAAGGGAAGGGTCCTAAAGGACCGGTGTCTCACCCTGAGCGTGGTGGTGGGGTCGGGGAAGCACGGCGAGGTCGGAATCAGGCTGATGGATGGCGGCAAACCTCGTCAGGGTTGGGGAAGAAACCATCGAGGGGGACGGGGCGTACTCGATCCTTCTGCTTGCATGGACGGAGGCGGCCGGGGCGCGCGCGGACGGAGGCGATGGTGTGGCGGTGGCGAGCTCGGGGCAACTCTTGAGGCATCGTTAAGTTTGCCGGTCATGTCGGTGGAGAAGTGAGATGTGGAAGACGATGAGGAGTAGGCTCAGCACGAGATGTTCGAGGGGAGGCCGAACGGCGCGCGGACGGGCCATAGGGGCCGGGCCATGAGGGAGGAGAACGACGGACGGGGGAGAAAGAGGGAGAGAACGCACGACGATGCACGACAAAAGACAGAGGTGACGGCGGGCAGACTGACGGCGGGGCGGCCGGCGACGTCTCCATGTGCGCGCGCGTCGGGATCATATCAAATAAAATAATCACTAGTGCATGCGCGCACGTCAGGATCTACATCATCTAAATATACACCTAAATCATCTAACAACTATACACCTAAAATCTAAATAATATATACATATACCTAGAATAATATACACCTAAAATAATATATACATACACCTAATAAAATAATATATGCATACACACACCTAAAATCTAAATACATCTACACATGTCAAAAAAATATACGTCTACATATGCATATACATGCATGCATATATACAGAGTACTAATAAAGAGCCCTCGCTCTAGGGTGGTACCGGCGGTGGACGCGGCGGCGGACGGGGAAGGAGAGGGAGAGGCGACGGGCCGGCGCTGGACACGGATGGCAGTGGTGGCCGGAGCGCGCGGCGGTGGCGGCTGGAGAGCGTGTGGCGAGGACGACAGAGACGGCCGAGGGCGCGCGGCCGAAGATGGAGACAGAGGGCGCGCACCACAGACGAAGGCGGCAGCGCGTAGGCGGAGGCGGCGACGCTGACTACGACGGCGGGCGCGGGCAGCCTGTCGGCGTCGTGGGAATCAGGGGCGGCGTTGTCGATGAAAGCAGAGAAAAGAGATGGAGAAGAAGAGGAGGTGAGCCAGTAATAAACGAAAGGCCTTTTGTCCCGGTTGGTGGCTCCAACCGGGACCAAAGGGTCATACGTCCCGGTTGGTGCCACCAACCGGGACGTATACTCCACCTTTTTTATCAACCCAAGGGGCCGCGCAGGGGTCTTTAGTCCCGGTTGGTGGCTACAACCGGGACGTATGATCCTGTTTTCAAAAAAATTCAGAAATTTTCTCTATGTTCCCGTCTTATTTTTTATTTTAGGGTTTAAATTTGTAATGTTTTTTAAATAATAATTCATTTAGAATTTAGAAAAACTTTACATATAAAAAGTGTTTGAATTTGAATAAATAATTCAAAACCATTTTCTATTTTTAAAAATAATTAATGTAACCATTTAAACTATGAACCATTTAAAATTAAAAATGAATTAACTTATATTTTTTGAATATTAATTTGGAATTTAAAAAAACTTTAAACATAAAAAGTGTTTTGGATTTGAATAACTAATTCAAAACCATTTTCTATTTTTAAAAATAATTAACCATTTAAAACTAAAACTGAATTAACTTATATTTTTTGAATATTAATTTGGAATTTAGAAAAACTTTAAACATAAAAAGTGTTTGAATTTGAATAAATAATTCAAAACCATTTTCTGTTTTTAAAAATAATTAATGTAACCATTTAAACTATGAACCATTTAAAATTAAAAATGAATTAACTTATATTTTTCGAATATTAATTCAGAATTTAGAAAAACTTTAAACATAAAAAGTGTTTGGGTTTGAATAACTAATTCAAAACCATTTTATGTTATTAAAAATAATTAATGTAACCATTTAAAATTAAAAATGAATTAACTTATATTTATTGAATATTAATTTGGAATTTAGAAAAACTTTAAACATAAAATGTGTTTGGATTTGAATAACTAATTCAAACCCATTTTCTGTTTTTTAATTTGGATTTGAATTAACTTATATTTTATATATATTAATGAGCGGGAAAAAAAGGACGGGAAATAATGGGCGAGAAGAAAATTTTATTAGGATAGAACTGGAATTAAAGTACATAACGCAACTAACACTAAGTTACATAGAAGAACTAAAAAATTTAAGATACATGGCCAGATTAAGCCATAATCGGCCGAACTTGTTTTGCAATGTTGGAGTGATTCAGTCATGCTCGTGCCTACACCTGTAATACTCGCCACTGTAGTCGACATTCGCTGCATGACCATCGTTCTTGTCGTCGGGTTAAATGTTAACCTTGAAGGCTGAGTACAAGTGGGCTGGACTTGAGGGTAGCGCAGGCGAGGGTTAGAGTCGGCGGCCGTGCCGTAGGCCATGACGCTCTGGAGAGTCCGACCGTGCCACCACAACCGACGGCCGGCCTCGTTGAAGTTCGGAGGAGGTGGGCCGTCCTTCTCGTGCCTGGCGAGCGCCCTCTCACGTCGATTCACGAAGAAGGCTTCCCAAGTCGGAAATAGTCGGGATGCCATCTGGGATTCCTCCGCTACTCCGGCGTGAGCTCGAAGTAGTAGTGGTTCGTGATGGTCATCCGGCACGCCACATCTAGAGGGACAGGAGGAACCGGCACGCTTCCGGCGCCAAGATCCAGCCGCAGGGACACAAGAGTCCGGCGAGGCGGGGTAGTTCGAGATAAAGCGCCTCCGCCTCCCTAGGGGTTAGTGCTACGGTGGAAGCCATGGGAAAGAGTGATGAGGTTGCAGATATGAGTCTAGAGATGTGCAATGACAATGGAGGCCAACCCTACATATATAGTGAGAAATGACAGGAAGATAACTGGAGGGAAGAACTGGCGGGAAAAACTGGCGAGAAGAAATGGCGGAAAGAACTGGCAAAAAAAAATGGCGGGAAGAAAAATGGCGGGAAGAAATGGAGGGAAGGAAAATGGCGGGAAGAAAAATGGCTCGTTTAATACATATACTATTAACAGAAGAAATATGACATTGATTTCCATGTTGAGATACATATGTGTGCCAAAAATGGCTTAATTAATACATATAGTCAATCTTATGATCGCGGGAAGAAATAGCGGGAAGAAAAATGGCGGGAAGAAACTTGGGTTTAGGGTTTAGGGTTTTATGAAGGTTTTTTCGAGCAATGTTAGAACTTGCATTGGATCTCTGAAGAAACCACATATTGCGAGTCTAAAAATGTTTTTTTCAAAAAATCACGGGCATTAGATCATGTATCTGTAGTACAAACCGGACCCACTTCCTACCGATTTGGCAGACATTTGTCCTTTTTACCCGGGATGGACGAAAAGGTTTGAGATGTACCGGTTGGGAGATAGTCCATGTAAGGTGGTCTAGTATTTTAGAAAAATGGGACGGTAGCATTCTGAAACAGCATTTTGGTGGTTACTTCACAAAACGACCCGTTTTTTGCGCTCGGAAAATGGAAAATGGCTTTTCCGTGCGACAAAAAGGAAAACTTCCTCCTGCAACATTGTTCTCCATACCAATGTCCACATGCATGCATAATATGGGCACAACATCACAAACTATGCCGTGATTCAGCACATAACATCGGTCATTTGGACCGAAAGCCATGAAACCTCGAACATGATAGGTCATTTTGCGAAGGTTTTTTCGAGACATGATAAATATACCAAGTTTGGTATTTTTCCTTTCAACTATGTCACATAATATGACACCACAATAAGGACTTTCATTGTTCGGATTTTTTTTGAATTTCTTATGCCTGTTTTGAATTTTTTGAATTTCTAACTATGTTCGAACCGGCGTGCATGAAGATAGGGGACGAGCAACGTTAGAACTTGCATTGGATCTCTAAAGAAACCACATATTGCGAGTCTAAAAATGATTTTTCAAAAAATCACGGACGTTAGATCATGTACCTGTAGTACAAACCGGACCCACTTCCTACCGATTCGGCAGACATTTGTCCTTTTTAATCGGGATGGAAAAAAAGGGTTGAGATGTCCCAGTTGGGAGATAGTACATGTAAGGTGGTCTAGTATTTTAGAAAAATGGGACGGTAGCATTCTGAAACAGCATTTTGGTGGTTACTTCACAAAACGACCCGTTTTTTGCGCTCGGAAAATGGAAAATGGCTTTTCCGTGCGACAAAAAGGAAAACTTCCTCCTGCAACATTGTTCTCCATACCAATGTCCACATGCATGCATAATATGAGCACAACATCACAAACTATGTCGTGATTCAGCACATAACATCGGTCATTTGGACCGAAAGTCATGAAACCTCGAACATGATAAGTCATTTTGTGAAGGTTTTTTCGAGACATGATAAATATACCAAGTTTGGTATTTTTCCTTTCAACTATGTCACATAATATGACACCACAAGAAGGATTTTCATTGTTCAGATTTTTTTTGAATTTCTTATGCCCGTTTTGAATTTCTAACTATGGTCGAACCGGCGTGCATGAAGATAGGGGATGAGCAACGTTAGAACTTGCATTGGATCTCTGAAGAAACCACATATTGCGAGTCTAAAAATGATTTTTCAAAAAATCACGGACGTTAGATCATGTACCTGTAGTACAAACCGGACCCACTTCCTACCGATTCGGCAGACATTTGTCCTTTTTAACCGGGATGGACAAAAAGGGTTGAGATGTCCCAGTTGGGAGATAGTCCATGTAAGGTGGTCTAGTATTTTAGAAAAATGGGATGGTAGCATTCTGAAACAGCATTTTGGTGGTTACTTCACAAAACGACCCGTTTGTTGTGCTCGGAAAATGGAAAATGCCTTTTTCGTGCGACGAAAAGGAAAACTTCCTCCTGCAACATTGTTCTCCATACCAATGTCCACATGCATGCATAATATGGGCCGTGATTCAGCATATAACATCGGTCATTTGGACCGAAAGCCATGAAACCTCGAACATGATAGGTCATTTTGTGAAGGTTTTTTGAGACATGATCAATATACCAAGTATGGTATTTTTACTTTCAACTATGTCACATAATATGACACCACGCGAAGGATTTTCATTGTTCGGATTTTTTTTGAATTTCTTATGCCTGTTTTGAATTTTTTGAATTTCTAACTATGGTCGAATCGGCGTGCATGAAGATAGGGGACGAGCAACGTTAGAACTTGCATTGGATCTCTGAAGAAATCAAATATTGCGAGTCTAAAAATGATTTTTCAAAAATCATGGGCGTTAGATCATGTACCTGTAGTACAAACCAGACCCACTTCCTACCGATTCGGCAGACATTTGTCCTTTTTACCCGGGATGGATGAAAAGGTTTGAGATGTTCTGGTTGGGAGATAGTCCATGTAAGGTGGTCTAGTATTTTAGAAAAATGGGACGGTAGCAATCTGAAACAGCATTTTGGTGGTTACTTCACAAAAAGACCCGTTTTTTGCACTCGGAAAATGGAAAATGGCTTTTTCGTCCGACGAAAAGGAAAACTTCCTCTTGCAACATTGTTCTCCATAACAATGTCCACGTGCATGCATAATATGGGCACAACAACATTTATAGGTTCATCTTTAGTCCCGGTTGGAGGGATTTCGGCAGGCTGGGCCAGGCAGCACTAATGATAGGGGTGAGTGTCGACATTATGTCGTGCGACGTGTACCTTGTCCCGGATGGTGTCACCAACCGGGACTAAAGATGAACCTTTAGTCCCGGTTGGATACACCAATCGGGAAAAAACACGAGTCAGCACTAATAATAGGGGTGAGTGTCGACATTATGTCGTAAGTGTCGAAGCTATGCCGAGCTACTTGTACTATAAATAGGCATCCTTGTGAGTCCAGTCCCCCAGCCAGATTGAGGCATCTCCAATATTGTTTTCGAGAGCAGGGACACCACTACGACCAGTTTCAGGGAGATGCCGCCGGATCCCAGTCCTCCGGCATCTCCAAGAAACTGGTCATAGAGGCACTCCCTAATATGTGAAATTAGTTAGATCCCAGGTGTATTGATCTAGTTAGAGAAGTTACAAGCTGCAAGATGGTGTGCGAGAGCAGGGACACCACTACGACCAGTTTCAGGGAGATGCCGCCGGATCCCAATCCTCCGGCATCTTCAAGAAACTAGTCATAGAGTCACTCCCTAATATGTGACCACGCGCGTTTGGAGATCAGATCTTAATGGTAAGTATGAATCGGGACAACTTCTTCATAGTTCGGGAAAGTTGTTCTACGAATCGGGACTAAAGGCCCCCTTTAGTCCCGGTCCAGCCACAAAACGGGACTAACACTCAAGACATTTATTAATATTAAAATCCGAGACTACAAAACCGGGACTAAAGGCCCCCCTATATACAGTCCCGGTCAAGCCACAAACCGGGACTAACACTCAATACATTTATTAAACTTGGAAAATTGCAAACATCATAAGATATCCTGGCCAAACATGAACTAGAGTTACACAATATGAGCATGAACTTCTTGGCATATGTCCGTCCTTATGATCGCTTCAGACGTAACCATGGAGCATCTTCTTTACTTAACGGAATGATTAGGTCAGTTTTCACTGTGAAGGGCGGAATTTCATCAAACTTATTATAATCTTCTGACATGTCTATCTTGTCCTCGATTCCCATGATGTTTATTTTCCCTAAAATAACTATGTGACACTTTGGCTCATCATATGATGTATTCGTTTGCATATTTTTTTCTTTTTTTCGGTCTGGAGGACATGTCCTTCACATAGAAAACCTGAGACACATCATTGGCTAGGACGAATGGTTCATCTCTATAACCAATATTGTTGAGATCCACTATTGTCATTCCGTACAACTGGTCTATCTTTACCGCTTCCCCATTCAGGTTGATCCATTTGCAGCGAAACAGAGGGACCTTAAAAGAGACTCCATAGTCTAGTTCCCATATCTCCTCTATGTAATCATAGTATGTGTCCTTTTGTCCATTCTCGTCTGTTGCATCAAAGCGGACACCACTATTTTGGTTGGTGCTCTTTTTAACTTGGGCGATCATGTAGAATGTATTCCCATTTATTTCGTACCCTTGGAAATTCAATATAGTAGAAGATGGTGACGCGGCCAACAAGTATAGCTGATCTCCAACAATGGTGTCATTCAAGAGATGTGTCCGTATCCAACCACCGAAAGACTTCATGTGTTCATCTGTAATCCATAATTCAGGCTTCCCCGAGTTTTTGGAGCGTACAATATTCTTGTGTTCCTCGATATACGGAGCTGCCAAGGTGGAATTATGTAGAAGTGTGTAGTATGCTTTAGTGAAAGAATCTCCGTCCCTACATATCATTTCTTTCTTTCCCAGCATGCCTTTTCCACTTAATCTTCCCTCATGCCGCGAGTTAGAAACACCAATCGGCTTAAGGTCAAGAATAAAGTCAACACAAAACTCAATGACCTCCTCTGTTCCATATCCCTTGGAGATGCTTCCTTCTGGTCTAGCACGGTTATGAACATATTTCTTTAAGACTCCCATGAACCTCTCAAAGGGGAACATATTGTGCAGAAATACAGGACCGAGAATGACAATCTCTTCCACTAGGTGAACCAGGAGATGCGTCATAATATTGAAGAAGGATGGTGGGAACACCAACTCAAAACTAACAAGACATTGTACCACATCCTTCTGTAACCTTGGAAGAATATCTGGATTGATTACCTTCTGAGATATTGCATTGAGGAATGCACACAGCTTCACAATGGGTACTCGAACATTTTCCGGTAGAAGCCCCCTCAATGCAATCGAAAGCAACTGCGTCATAATCACGTGACAGTCATGAGACTTCAGGTTTTAAAACTTTTTCTCTACATATTTATGATCCCCTTTATATTAGATGAGAAGCCAGACGGCACCTTGATACTGTAAAGGACTTCAAAAAAGATTTCCTTCTCTACTTTGGTAAGAGCATAGCTGGCACGACTTAAGTGGCGCCCTTTATCCGTCTTGTTCTGTGTATGCATGTTCTGTGGGTCTTTCATAATTTGTTGGTCCTCCCGTGCTTCTGGTGTATCTTTTGTCATCCCATACACGCCTAGGAATCCTAGCAGGTTCACGCAAAGATTCTTCGTCACGTGCATCACGTCGATTGAAGAGCGGACACGTAGGATTTTCCAATATGGCAGCTCCCAAAATATAGATTTCTTCTTCCACATGGCTGCGTGTCCTGTAGCGACGTCGTTCGGAACTGATTGACCGCTGGGACCCTTTCCAAATATTACTTCTATGTCCTTGACCATACCAAATACATCATCACCAGCAGGGAGTTCAGGCTTCTTCCGGTGATCTGCCTCACCTTTGAAATGCTTGCCTTTCTTTCTTACGGGATGATTGGTCGGAAGAAATCGTCGATTCGCCAGGTACACAACCTTCTTGCATTTATGCAAATATGTACCTTCAGTCTTATCTAAACAGTGCGTGCATGCCTTATATCCCTTGTTTGTCTCACGAAGGTTACTAAGAGCAGGCCAATCATTGATGGTTACGAAAAGCAACCCTCGTAGATCAAATGGCTCCTGTTTGTTCTCATCCCACACATGTACACCTGGTTTGCCCCACAACTGTAAGAGTTCTTCAACTAATGGCCTAAGGTACACATCAATGTCGTTGCCCGGTTGCTTCGGGCCTTGGATGAGCACTGACATCATAATAAACTTACGCTTCATGCACAACCAAGGAGGAAGGTTGTAGATACATAGAGTCACGGGCCAGTCTTTGTGGCGCAGCTCTACTCCCCAAAAGGATTCATGCCATCCGTACTTAGACCAAACCATAAGTTCCTTTCGTCACCTGCAAAGTCCGGGAAGTCTCTCTCGATTTTTCTCCACTGTGACCCATCAGCAGGGTGTCTCAACTTCCCGTCTTTCTTACGGTCTTCTTTGTGCCATCGCAACAACCTGACATGCTCTTTGTTTCTGAACATGCGTTTCAACCTTGGTATTATAGGAGCATACCACATAACCTTAGCAGGAACTCTCTTCCGGAGGGGCTCTCCCTCAACATCACCAGGGTCATCTAAAACGATCTTATACCGCAATGCATTGCATACCGGACATTTATCTAAATTCTCATACTCCTTACCGCGGTAGAGGATGCAGTCATTAATGCATGCATGTATCTTTTTCACATCTAATCCTAGAGGACAGAGAGTCTTCTTTGCTTCGTAGGTACTCTCGAGAAGTTCGTTATGTTTTGGAAACTTTGGCTTCATTATTTTCAGCATCTTTTCAAATGAGGAGTCAGTTAGACCACACTCTGCCTTCCATCGCAGCAATTCCAGTGTGGTACCGAGCTTTGTGCTGCCATCTTCACAATTTGGGTACAACAATTTCTTGTGATCCTCTAACATGCCCTCTAACTTCAACTTCTCATTTTCTGTTTCATAGTCTCGCTTTGCATCAGAAATGACCCTACCAAGTTCATCAGCGGGCTCATCTGATGCCCGTTCTTCACCTCCTTCCTCTTCATTGTCTTCCATTGCAGTATCACTGTATTCAGGAAACATATGATGATAGTTGTTATCATCATCTTCTTCTTCACCGTCTTCCATCATAACCCCTCTTTTCCCGTGCTTGGTCCAGCAATTATATTGGGCATGAAACCTTTCATAACCAGGTGGCCGCGAATGATTTTTGAGGAAGAGTACTCCTTGTTGTTCCGACATTGAACACATGGACAACGTATAAAACCATTCTCTTTGTTTGTCGTAGCCACATCGATAAATTTATCCACGCCTTTAATGTACCCGGGTACACGCCGGTCATTGTACATCCATTTCCGACCGTTCATCTGCATCATATAAGTAAGTATATCAAAAACAGGACATCATAAATAGTGAAATAACCAATTCACATCGACACATGCATTGTATCAATGACAGAGAAAAGATAAGATTGCTAACCTCGATCGAGGGAAATAAAGAGGAGAAAGCTCAAGTGTGTCTCAGACACCTTTTATATTTTTGTTCTGTGAGAAATTGAACGGGATCATTCACTCAAACATTTCATCAAACACCTTGAATGCATGCATAGGAAAAAAATAAACTAGCACACCTCTCACACCTTCCACCAAGAAAAAACAGAGGGGAGGCAGAAGGCTGGAGCATCGTATTTATAGAGAGCGGGATCATACGTCCTAGTTTGTACAAACCGGGACTAAAGGTATGTGGCAGGCCACGTGGCTGACGCCCAACCTTTATTAGTCCCGTTTCGTGATGCAACCGGAACTAATGCTGTTAGGGGACACAAGCGGATAGCTCTTTTTCTACTAGTGCAAACCCTAGGTCAGGAGAGCAAGGGAGGGAAGGTGAAAGGTATGACTTTTTCCCACTTCTTGCACCGGTCGTTCGCTCGTTTCACGTACGGTTGCGTGGTGCCAATGTGTGTCCTTGTCAAACGAGCTCAGCATTTTCAAATCAATTATAACCTTGCAGATGTGGCGTCTCCTCCAAAGCCGCAAGCCGTTGCTACTGCTCGAGGCGCCCGCGTACGCTCCAACAAACTTGTTAGGTGCTCTCCCTCAAAACTTGTTAGGTGCTTCGCTTGGCTTAGCCACGAACAGCTCGTCGTCTGTGTTACTCCTCCAAAGCCTGCGTGCGTGGTGTGGTGTGGGTCTTCCTGGTCAAGCTAGCAATGCATCACGTCTCCGTTTTTATCTCTTTGGAGTTTGGATCGTGTTTTAGTCGTCACAGCTTAGCGATGATGATGATGAGCGTGTCATGGCACCTGCCCTACCCCGAATATTACGAGGCGCCATGATTAATTAAGTACTCGTAGATAGTACTACTACTCGCCACCTAGATCCTGTCCTTTCCGCATGAAGATCTAACTGCGGCGTATCTAACATTTTTGGACACCATAGGGTAGCTTGGAATCTTGCGGTTGGCTCGAGGGCTTGATTGATCGGGAGATGAAAAGTGACGTCAGGCTGATGAAGTGTGCTCGACAGGGGATCTTTTTTTTTGGCATCGCCAAAATTACCCTTCTCCCAAATCGATTGGCAAAAATGCCCAGGCGGAAGATGGAAAAGGTGCCACGTGGCACCTCTCGTCGCTACACATGACGGAGCAGACATCCCGTCAGGAGAACAGACGGAAGGGATATTCTTCTCCGTTGGTACTACCTCCGTTTCGAAAAAGAACACTATAATTTTTCTAAAAAATAATAAATGGTTTAAAGTTTGTTCGAGCTTATAGAAAATTATGTAGGAAATCAATATCAAAAGATACATTATATACCATGTCTGTTAGGCCTTGTAACTAAGTGTCAATAGTTTATTCTGTAAATTTATCAAACTTCACAAAATTTGATTATAAAAATTATCCGCAATTTTTTTTTCTGGGACGGAAGTAGCTAGTACTTTGTGAGATGCGACGACCAGTGGGGCCTGAAATTAGCACCCCATCAGTCCATGAATCAGCACGGACACAGACCAAAATGGGGTCTCCTTGCGCCAATAGGTTTGTGCATGAGACATTCGACAACCAAAATGATGGATCGGATCGTTCCAGTACTACTCTACTCTACTCTACTCTACTCTACTCTAGTGCCACAAACCGAGTTTTGCAACATGGTCTAATCATACGGTCCTCTCATAGGCACGTGTCCAGATCGGATCCTCACGCTGCAAGGCGCAAGAGGTGGAACAGCAAATGTTGCTTTACGAAGGAAAATGATTGCTTGTCACGCTCGGCCACTTGCCTGTAAGATTGCCAACGTGAGGGACGATCTATCGTTTGACTTTAGAAACAGAGAAAGAACAGCACAAGGAGACGGGAGTCCTCACCGGTGCATTTACACCTAATGTGAGAAAACATATTTTAAAGTGTCAAAATTCGAAAAAAATGTCTATGTGTAGTTTCGAAAGTTTTATGTTTGTTCATAAGTTTTTGGGATAAAAAAACATTTTATATGTCATGTATAAAAACACGAAAAATATCAAGTGAGTATGACTATTCACTTGATTTTTTTTTATCTTTTTGCACGAGAGACATATAATGTTATTTCATCTAAAAAACTTGTAAACGAACATAAAATGTTCGAATGTATATGTAAGCATATTTTAAAAAAAATAACATTTCAAAATATATTTTCTTACAATGGGTGCAAATGCACATGCACCGTCAGCCAAATAGCCACCTTGGGAAGAAGATAGATAGCATTTTATTTTGAGAAATCGCCGTCTTTATTAGAATTCAACAATCATCGAATACAATGTCCGTCCGGCGGATTTAAAAGCCAAATACTACGACTAGAAAGATCATAAACTACACTTCTAACTAAATTGTGTGCCTCCTTATTTAGTCCTCGTCCTTTATGACAGAACGATATCTCCTTGAACTCACTTCGAGCATCGTTAATCTCTCGGGCAATATGAGCATAAGATCCCATTGTGCCTTCCTCCAAGCTTCGGACGACATTCTTGCAATCGGTCGCCACTCTGGTGCACCGAGCGTCAAGGTCCTTCGCCAACGCAATTGCCTTACTGCATGCCCAGCGCTTCCAACGTCTCTGCCTCTGTCCATCGAGAAAAGACAACAGCAGATGCACTTGGATAGACTCTGGCGTCGCTCCAGACCACTGCTGCGACAGTTCCTCGTCACGAGTTAGGAGAGTTTCTTGCTTTCCTTCTTCACACTTGTTGAATGCCCTTCTCGGCTTCTCCTCTTGTTGCCCAGATACTGGCAGTCCATGGCCAATGACGCCTAGGTCCACATCTCCCAAGGTATCGGGCGTGATAATACCACCCACAAAAAATATTACTTGCCCCAAAGCAATGACGACGTAGCCTCTGCACCATCTAGCTCCAATTTGTAGTTCGGCCTTGACATAGAGCACAAATGCATTATGGATTGTGACAATTCTGGGATCCCATGGTATCTGTAGATCAACAGATCGCATGGTCCAACAGTTGTACAACAAACACCTTAGAAAGATTCGCTAAAAGGGATCAAGACCATAATTGCCGCCAACAAGGGATGACCTCAGTCACGACCACCGCTCCCTCCACCAAAGACGATACCACTTGGAGAGATCGCGATGAACACCGTCATGACGAGATAACTGAAGATCCTATGCCGAAGGAGGAAGACGATGCACGAGCTAACATCGAGCTCGAGTGCTATAGGGCCATTCTGATGGCCACAATAGCTTCGGCGAGCCGTTTTCGATTGGGAACTGCAGCCAAGGGCACGGACTCCACTACCCGCCATGAAGAAGCACACCAAGCCGCCGCCATCGCTCTCCTCCACCACCGCCTCGATGGTAGGACAAGGGATAGAATGAAAGCATACTGAGAGCATCTGGGTTGAAACCGGACCTTTGCCTTCGCGATGCAGGGGAAACTCGCCGCATCGCTGCTCCTCCTCACCGCCACGGCTCTCCAGGGGGAGTACCACCGCAAATCTCACCATGCTGCGCCGCCTATCCCCCTCGCCTCCACGACCGGACATGAGAAATTTTGCCGCACGGCTCCCGTGCACCAGAAGGTGGCCAACGACCACTACTTTATTGGAGGGATGCGGCGTCTCGTTCCTCCGATACCTGCTCCGACCATATGAGCACCAACAACGGAAAAAGAAACCCTAAGAAGGTATGGATTTGGCCACCATGACCCTGGGCACCGCTCCAACTACCCCACTACTAGCATACTGTCGCCTAATCTACATACTAAAATTACATATGAATATATATGAATTTGCCAGTTTTAGCGCGTTATTGTCTCTGTTTGAATGTTTACAAAAAAAATCGTCATCTTCCTATCCTGTCCCTGTCCATGATGACGAGACCTTGCGAAACTTGTCTACGGCGCCACATTGTTTTAGCCACACATGCGTGCGTGCGTTCAGATCATCGTCCTATTGGTTAACGAAGCGTGGATCGCGATGGTGATATTTATACACTTAAAATGGTTGAATGAAAATCACACGGACACCGATGCTCAAGTTGACTCCGGGATCGCCCTCCAGCCTGACAGCCGGCCGGCCGGAACCGGTTCAAATCAACCGGCGTAAGCACAGCAGCAGCGACGTGCGCGCGTGACCTGCGGGCCGAGCGAAAGCGAAGGTTCCCTGCACTGCACCGGCTCTTTCGCTCGTTTCACGCACGGTTGCGTGGGGCCGATCAGAGCATCTCCACTCGTTTGGGTGAACCTAAGCCAAAAACCGGACTTTTTTTTCAGCCAGGCGACACAAGTTTTCGGTCTGGATACGCGAGTTTCCCAGACCGAGTTTCCACGTTCGGTAGCGAATTTCATTAAAGATGAGCGAATATAGGCAGATTACATCGAATTTAAACTAAAGTAGTACATAATAAACTAAAAAAGGGCGCCGCCGTGGCCTTCGTCGATTCCGTCGCTGTTCTACATGCCGAAGTTGCTGTAGAACGTCGTGTAGCCGGGATCGGCCCTGCCATCATCCTCGCCGCCGCCGTCGCTGCCGCTCGGCGGCAGGGCGGCAGCGCCTCGCCTGGTCGCCGCACCTCCACGGCTGGTAGGAAGGGCCGTCATCCTCATCGTCGTCGAGGACAAAGAGCGAAGCGTCTTAGCGAAGCTGGCTTTCGAACAACGCCCGTCTCGGCCTTGCTCTCGGCTCTGCTGCGGCAGCGGCGCTGCGCTCCTCTCCTCTCAGTCCACCCTAGACCATTCCATGATGTCCGGCGAGGAGGGCTCCACCAACGACGGCTGCGGCGCCGAGTCGCGGAGCGATTGCTCCAGCGCCATCCTCAAGGCGTTATCTTCGGGCGGCACCGAGCCTTCAGTCTTTGGGCGGCGAAGGAGAAGGTGGCCAGTTGGCGACGCCGTCACGCGTGACTCGTCGATGACGATGCCGTGCAAGCGTGCCCGCGGCGGCGAGCGCACAAGCGAGCCCGCCTCGCGCTTGACTGGGTGCAGCCCCGACGAAGGCCCAATCGGCGTACGAAGCGGCGTGGAGCCCAAGGAGTGGGAGGCCGAGGCGGAGGAGGAGGAGCTCATGCTTGTTGGAGATATGCCCTAGAGGCAATAATAAAAGTGGTTATTATTATATCTTTGTGTTTATGAAAATGTTTACATTCATGCTATAATAGTATTAACCGGAAACATTAATACTTATGTGATTTATAAACTAAATAAGAGTTCCTGATAAAACCTCTTTATAATACTAGCTTGTTGGCTAATGGATGATCGTGGTTTCTCGATCATGAACATTGAGATGTTATTAACAACAAGATCATATCATTAGCAGAACGATATGATGGACATAGTCCTATAGATAATCGTAGCATAAAGATCAAGTCATTTCAATAGTTCATTTGCTATAAGGTTTCTGATACATAGTAACCTAATTCCTTCGACCATGAGATCATGCTAATCACCATCACCGGAAGGATGCCTTGATGGTATCAAACACCACACCGTAACTGGGTGGCTATAAAGGTGGCATTGAGTGTTCGGAAAGTATGTGTTGAGGCATATGGATCAAGAGTGGGATTTGTCCATCCATATGACGAATAGATATACTCTGGGCCCTTTTGGTGGAATGTCATCCAATTAGCTTGAAAGCATGTGACTGGCTCACAAGGGATCACATATCACGGGAACGAGAAAAGAGTACTTATCGGTAACGAGGTTGAACTAGGTATGCAGAGATACCGACGATCAAACCTCGGATAAGTAAACTATCGTGAGACAAAAGGAAATTGGTATCGTATGTAAGTGGTTCATTCGATCTCAAAGTAATCATAGAAATATGTGGGAGCCATATGAATTTCCAGATTCCTCTATTGGTTATTGATCGGAGAAGTGTCTCGGTCATGTCCGCATAGTTCACGAACCGAAGGGAGACACACTTAAGGATTCGATGTTGTTTAGTAGATATGGAATGTAAGTAGGGAAACCGAATGTTGTTCGGAGTCTCGGATGGGATCCAGGATATCACGAGGAGACCCAGAATGGTCCAAAGAATACGATTCATACAAGAAAAGTCCGATTTCGGAGTTCGGGAATGATTTCGATGTTTTCATCGGAGAGGTTCTAGAAGGTTCACCGGACCAAAAGGGGAATGGTCCATGAATGTGTCATGGGTAAGTGGAATGATTGGATCATGTCCTTGGTCACTTGGTTGTGCATTTGCGAGAGAGAATTAAAGCTCTAAATTAAAAGTCAAAAGGAAGGTTTGAAAAGTCAAACTGGAACAATAGTTTCCTAGTGGAAGAAGGAAAGAGTCCTTCCTTCTATCCAACTTGGGTTTGGGTATGGATTCAAACTCCCATCTCCCAAGGCTGCCCCCTCTCATAAATAGAGGGGGAGGGCTGCCCCAAAGACCACAACACCAGCCCTCCCCACCCCATGCACCGCCGCCGCCCAAACCGCCATCGCCGGCCCGTCGCCGTCGCCCTAGCCGCCGCCGACACCTCCTCTTACTCTCCGGCTTTCTAAACCTAGATAGCCGGAAACCCTAGATCCACCATAACTCGCATCGGCTTAGGCGAAGCCCTGCGGGATCTTCCCTCTACTTCCGACACCACGCCCGTCGTCTTTGGAATCGCGAGGAGAACTACAACGCCCTTGCACTGCTATAACAAGGGAGAGGAAGGTCTTCATCGAGTACCGAACGTGTGACCGATGTGGAAGCGCTGCCGGAACGCAGCGCCGGAAGGATCGTCTATGCGATCTTGAGATCGGCAAGTGTACGACTACATCACCCACGAGAATCTGCTCTCGTTAACCGCTTTGGAATCTTCGAGAGTGAGTACTCCTATCGACTCGTTCCTACAATCTAGTAGATAGATCTTGGCTTGTTTGTGTGCATGCGGTAGAATTTTTTTGTTTTCCATGCTACGAACCCCTACAGTGGTATCAGAGCCGTGTCTATATGTAGATCTGTTGCACGAGTAGAACACAATGGTCATTGTGGGTGTTCATGATTTTTGTTGTCGATTGCTTTTTGTGTACATTGCATCTTGCGGGATGGTGGGATGAAGCGGCCCGGGCTAATCTTACATAACATCGTTCATGATACTTGCTCCATGCTTGACGTGCAACTTGTATTGCATAAGTGGCTTTGCGGGTACCTGTTTCTCCCAACATAGTGAAGATTCAATTTACAACGGGTAATTGACAATACTAGTATCAACGTTGTGGTTCTTGTTCGTAAGTTAGAATGACACTTATTGAAAGCCCTAAACCACGTAAAACATGCAAAGAAAATTAGAGGCATCTAACTTTGTTTTGCAGGGGTGTGCTGTGATGTGATATGGCCATGATTGTGATTATATTTGATGTATGCAATGTTCCTTATTGTAAGTTGGCAACCGGCAGGAGCCATATGGTTGTCTTTAAATTCCCTTAAGACCTGCATGTCTATTCAAAGTAGTTATAATAGTTGAAGCTGGTGGACGACAACCATGAAGCGGCACCATTGACCTTGACGCCATGCCGGTGGTGATGGAGATCATGTTCGTGCTTGAAGATGGAGATCGGAAGCACAAGAAGAAAGTCCATATCATATCACATATTTTGAATTGCATGTGATGTTAATCCTTTTATGCATCTTGTATTGCTTAGTTCGCGACGGTAGCATTATAATATGATCCCTCTAGCACAAAATTTCAAGTTCTAAAGTGTTCATCCTTAGTAAGCACTGTTGCTAAAGCTCGTTGTTTCGAAGCACCACGTGATGATCGGGTGTGTTAGATTCTGGGAGTGTATACAACGGGAGCAAGCCAGATTTTCTCATGCGGAAGCTAAGGTTTGATCTTGACGAGCCTAACATGTACGAACACGGATCACCGAAAGGTAAAGCATGAGTCATATAGTAGATATGATGAACATGTTGATTGTTCGCCATTGAAGCTACATCAACTCTCGTGATGATCGGTTTTGATGTGGTGGATTTGGTTCGTGTGATCACTAAAACAATGTGAGGGATATTGTTTTGAGTGGGAGTTTACCTAGATTAATTTAACCATTAACTAGAACTCCATTTGTCATAAACTTAGTCTAAACTATTGCAAATATGTTGTAGATCAATAGCGGACCCTACCATCAATTTTAATGTGTTCCTAGAGAAAGAAAAAGTGAAAAACAATGGAAGCAACTTCGCGGATTGGTTCCGCAATTTGAGGATTGTCCTCAATGCTGGTAATTTGACCTATGTGCTGGATGCACCGCTGGGTGACCCACCTGCAGTTGATGCTACCGATGAGGTAAAGAATGTTTTCCTCGCTCAGAAGAATCAGTACTCCACAGTTCAATGTGCTATCTTGTATGGATTGGAATCGGAGCTTCAAAAAAGGTTTGAGAACCATGACCCACATGATATTGTCCGTGAACTCAAAATGATATTTGAGGCTCACGCGACAGTTGAGAGTTATGAGGTTTCTGAAAAGTTCTTTAACTGCAGGATGGAAGAGGGCAGCTCCGTCAGTGAGCATGTGCTTAAGATGTCTGGGCACGCAAGCAAGCTTCAAAGCTTGGGTATAGTGATTCCTAATGCTTTAGGGATTCACCATGTCCTCCAATCACTACCACCAAGTTACAAGAACTTTGTGATGAACTACAATATGCAAAACATGGACAAGTCGTTGCCCGAACTCTTTTCCATGTTAAAGTATGCAGAAGTGGAGATCAAGAAAGAGCATCAAGTGTTGTTGGTCAATAAGACCACCAAATTCAAGAAGCAAGACAAGTCTAAGCAAAAGGGAAACTTCAAGAAGGGCGGCAAGAAAGTTACCGCGCTGGCGAAGAAGATCAAGGCTGGGCCTAAGCTTGATACTGAGTGCTTTTACTACAAGGGAGAAGGTCACTGGAAGTGGAATTGCCCTGAGTACTTGCCGAATTTGAAGAACGACAACATCAAGAAGAAAGGTATATCCGATATACATTTTATTAATGTGTATCTCACTAGTACTCGTAGTAGTGCCTGGGTATTTGATACTGGTTCGGTTGCTCATATTTGGAACTCGAAACAGGTGCTGCAGAATAGACGGAAACTAGCGAAGAACGAGGTGACGATGCGCGTTGGAAATGGATCAAAGGTTGATGTGATAGCGGTTGGCACGCTACCTCTTCATCTACCATCGGGATTAGTTTTATACTTAAATAATTGTTATTTGGTGCCTGCGTTGAGCATGAACAATATATCCGGATCATGTTTATTGCGAGACGGTTACTTGTTTAAGTTCGAGAATAATGGTTGTTCGATTTGTATGAGTAATATGTTTTATGCACATGCACCTTTGATAGATGGTCTATTCTTATTGAATCTCGATTGTAGAAATACACACATTAATAACATTGAAGCTAAACGTTTGAAATTGAGCGATAACTCGACCTAGTCAAATTGGAGTGAAGCGTATGAAGAAACTCTATTCCGATGGACTTCTTGAATCACTTGATTTCGAATCACTTGAAAGATGTGCAGCATGTCTGATGGGTAAAATGACTAAGACTCCATTCGCACGGTGGTTATCGTTATGTTCTTACCTTCACAGATGACTTGAGTAGATATGGGTATATCTATTTCATGAAACATAAGTCCGAAACTTTCGAGAAGTTTAAGAAATTTCAAAGTAAGGTAGAGAATCAACGTACCAAGAATATTAAATTTCTATGATCTGATCGTGGAGGTGAATATCTAAGTTACGAGTTTGGCGAGCATTTGAAGAAATGCGGAATACTTTCACAATTAACACCGCCGGGAACACCACAACGTAATGGTGTGTCCGAACGTTGTAATCGAACTCTCTTAGATATGGTTTGTTCTATGATGTCACTTACAGATTTACCGCTATCATTTTAGGGTTATGCATTAGAAACAACCGCATTCACTTTAAATAGGGCACCATCTAAATCCGTTGAAACGATACCGTATGAATTATGGTTTAGGAAGAAACCTAAATTGTCGTTCCTTAAAGTTTGGGGTTGCGAAGCTTATATAAAGAAGTTACATCCCGACAAGCTTGAACCCAAAGCGGAAAAATGCGTCTTCATAGGATACCCGAAGGAAACTATTGGGTATACCTTCTATCATGATTCGAGGGCAAAATCTTCGTTGCCAAGAATGGATCCTTTCTATAGAAGGAGTTTCTCTCGAAAGAAGTGACTGGAAGAAAAGTAGAACTCGATGAGGTTGTCGAACCTTCTCTCAAACTTGAGAGTAGCGCAGCACTGGAAGTAGTTCATGTGGCGCCTACACCAATAAGAGAGGAAGCTAACGATGTTGATCATGAAACTTCGGTTGAAGTAACTACGGAACCTCGCAGGTCAACGAGAACTCGTACCACTCCTTATTGGTATGATCCCGTTATGAGTGTCATGTTGGTGGACAACACCGATGACCCTGCGACATATGAGGAAGCGATGATGAGCCCATATTGCAATAAATGGCAAGAAGCAATGAAATCCGAGATTGGATCCATGTATGAAAACCAAGTATGGACTTTGGTGGACTTACCGGATGGCCGGAAGGCTGTCAAGAACAAATGAATTTTCAAGAAGAAAACAAATGTTGATGGTAATGTTACTGTCTATAAGGCTCGACTTGTCGCAAAAGGGTTTCGACAAATTCAAGGAGTTGACTACGATGAGACTTTCTCACCAGTAGCGAAGCTAAAGTCTGTGAGGATTATGTTAGCAATCGCTGCATATTATGATTATAAGATATGGTAGATGGATGTCAAAACGGCGTTCCTCAATGGAGACATTGATGAAGAGTTGTATATGATGCAACCCAAAGGTTTTGTCGATCCTAAAGATGCTAACAAGGTATGCAAACTTCAACGGTCCATATATGGATTGAAGCAAGCATTCCGAAGTTGGAATCAAAGTTTTGATAAGGTAATCAAAAGTTTTGGTTTTATACAAACTTATGGAGAAGCTTGTATTTATAAGAAAGTGAGTGGGAGCTCTGTAGCATTCTTAATACTATATGTAGATGACATATTGTTGATTGGGAATGATGTAGACCTTCTTAATAGTGTCAAGGATTATTTGAATAATAGTTTTTCAATGAAAGATCTTGGCGAAGCAGCTTACATATTAGGCATAAAGATTTATAGAGATAGATCGAGACGCCTAATATCATTGTCACAGAGTACATATTTGGACAAAGTTCTAAAGAGGTTTGGAATGGAAGATAGCAAGAAAGGGTTCTTGCCCATGTTGCCCAATATGACCTTGAGTAAAACTCAAAGTCCTGCAATGGCAGAAGATAGAGAAAGAATGAGTAAGACTCCATATGCCTCAGCCATAGGATCTCTTATGTATGCCATGCTATGTACTAGACCCGACATTGCATATGTTGTTAGTTTGACTAGCAGATATCAAAGTGATCCGGGAGTGGATCATTGGACAGCGGTCAAAAACATCCTTAAGTACTTGAGAAGAACTAAGGATATGGTTCTTTCTTATGGAGGTGATGAACAACTCGTTGTTAATGGTTACACCGATGCTAGTTGGAACACCGATCCGAATGATTCTAAATCTCAATCTGGATACGTATTTACTTTGAATGGTGTAGCCGTTAGCTTGAGGAGTGCAAAGCAAAGCGTTGTGGCGAGATCTTCAACTGAATCGGAATACATAGCTCCTTCGGAGGCTTCACAAGAGGCGATATGGATGAAGGAGTTCATTACAGAGCTCGGTGTGGTTCCAAGTGCGCTGGACCCAATGTCTATCTACTGTGATAACATGGGCGTCATAGCCAATGCGCAAGAACCAAGGTCACACAAGAAGCTGAAGCACATCAAGCTACATTTTCACACTATTCAAGAGCATGTCCAAAATGGTGACATAAAGATTTGCAAAGTACACACAGATCTGAATGTGGCAGATCCGTTGACTAAACCTCTCCCGAGGGAAAAACATGACCAGCGCCAAACCGCCATGAGTGTTCGGTATATTATCATGTAATCTAGATTAGTTGACTCTAGTGCAAGTGGGAGACTATTGGAGATATGCCCTAGAGGCAATAATAAAAGTGGTTATTATTATATCTTTGTGTTTATGATAAATATTTATATTCATGCTATAATAGTATTAACCGGAAACATTAATACTTGTGTGATTTGTAAACTAAATAAGAGTCCCTGGTAAAACCTCTTTATAATACTAGCTCAATAGTGTAAACCACCCCATGTGTCTCGGTTGGTAAGGGCATTTAGTCCTGGTTACCCAACCGAGACGGGGCAATTGGGACTAAATCCCCAACCTTTAGTCTCGGTTGTCCCACCAACCGGGACAAAAGTGCATACACGTGGGCCTTGGAGGCGAGGGGAATCCGTCCCGGTTATAACCTAACCAGGACAAATAACCCTCTACCGCGGCAGAGATTTGACACATTTCTCTGCCGCGGCAGAGAATTTATTTTGGCATCTTTTTTTGCCGCGGCAGCATTTTGGCCACTTTTTGTGTCGCGGCCTATAATTCATTTATGTTGTTTTATTTTTTATTTAGTGTTTTGCACTCATCAATGAAGGAACCATTATATTACACAAGATCATTAGGACAATATAGATCCAAGTGTCGAACATATTACATTCGATACACCTAGTTCATGCACTACATACAAAATATGCTCTTTGTACAATCCCTATTGTTTATACACATCCGAATAGTATTGTCCTTTTGGGTTTAGGACTTCTGCATTCAAGAATCCCGCCAATTCCTCCTGAATTGCTCGTACGCGATCCTTTGGCAGAAGACCGTCCCGTAGATGTTCGATCTGATTTAAAATAGGAGTCAACCTATATGAATGAAACTAAACACAATTTAATGGTAATTAAAAACTATAGAAATTGTTTACGTACGTGAAGTTGCTCTAAATTTCTGCCCTTCTCACAGCACGTCTGACGGATGAACTCGCAAACATAGTATCCACATAAATTGTTCCCTGGTCCCTGCGTCAGGCACTTTACGGGAACAGAGTTCAATCAAAAAAAAATCAAGCATGATAATAACGGTATCAAAACTAGAATCAAAGAGATGCGCGGATATAGCTAGTGGTGCTTACATCTAGTGGTTGAAATGTAAGCTCCTATTTCCAAACACCCCTAGCCTTGTTGGTGAACTGTTTCCAAGCGCTACCCGGCGAAGAAAACGAATAAAATAAGTTATTAATTACTTGATATCATAAAATTCACGAACGTTGCCGATATAGTATCGTAATGATTAGAATTACCGCTGGAGAAGTATCTGCATGTCCTTCCATGTCTCAAGGGGTTTATGTTTCGAGTCCATGACTAGGACACGCCCTTTGTCAAGTTGAATGATTAACAGAATATAGTGGAAGTTGTGCATGTATAACTAATCAATTATATACTTAACATCGAGTAAGCGAAATAGAAAGTGTATACAAGACAATAACACTCACTCGAAGTTGTAAGGAAATAGTATTTCCCTTCTGGTTTCTTGAAACCTTAACGCGTGTACGATATTATCCTCCGTATCCTGGGGTTTGTTTTGAGATTAGCTTGATGAACCCAATTTGGGTCAATGAACCCAATGTTATAGATTTGTCCTCTGCTGCATTCGAGAATCTTTATTCTGCATATTATAGTATGATTATATACATGCAATAAACGAGGTGAGATAGCTAGAGACTAAATTAATTACAGAATTAATACTTACAGACAATAGGCACTGATGATCGATTTGTCCAAGGCGTCTTGATTAAATAATTGAAATAGTTCATCAAATTCAACGGATATCATGTCATCTATTTCTTTCCCATTATGCTTTTTTGTAACCCTCAGCGTTATCCAGTTAGCCCCGGCCTTTATGGCATACATGTACCAGTTATGCAATCTTTGCATTTTTGTTGGAAGATTATTTACCTCCTCAGGTTTGACGAGAGGTTTGTCGTACTGGTATGTGTATGCTACTTCATACATGGGGAAGTACTGTAACTGGGATAAGTACTGAGCAATACTCATACCTTGAGTAGCGGCAGCTTCTCCGTATTATGCAACTATATCTTGATCATACTACTCTTCGGCCGCATATTTGCTCGACCCCACATTGGTATGGGAAATCACCTTGAGAGGGGCGCAAGACTGTTTTGCTTGTTCTCCGAGCTGGGCAACAGATTTCTCGCTTGCATCAGTACTGCTCTTCGAGGCTTGTTGTGCCGCATGTGACTTGAGAATAGAACGCTCATAGTCTGATGATACCTTTGGCTCGGGTTGATGAAGAGTCTTTAGCATTTTGAACACTCAGGCTTTTTCTTCTTTGGTGCTGGGGGACTCTGGCTCTTTCGGCCGCCTCAGCTTAGCGAAAAACGATGTCGTCTCCGCATCAACGATAGCCGTAGTCTCCTCTTCAGTACAGTCATAAGCTCTCTTGGGAGGAACCTTTGGTACTTTTGGAAGAGGCTCTTGTTTACGTTTTGGTGATCGCTTACCATGACGCTATCGCTTACCAACTTATGTTTCGGCGATCGCTTACCACGACGTTCCACAGGGTGGTACACTTACGCTTTTTATCTTGAGGCGCCGGCGATGGTTGTGCCGGAGATTGGTGAGGCAACGGAGACGGGTGAGGCGACGGATCCGGGTGAGGCGACGAAGACGGCTGTCGTGGCGGCGACGACCTCGCTGGAGACGGGTGAGGCGGCGGCGAAGATAGCCTTGGCATGTGATTTGGAAGCACGATACATTCCTTTGGCCATAGAATGGTGGCGTTTGTTTCTTCTCCCAGTTCAGTCACATCCCCTTCACCTGCAGGGTAGTCAAGCTTCAAAGCTTCAAAGGTGGGCATGATTTCATCCACCCCCACAACAGCGTAGCCCTATGGAACCGGAAGATAGTGGTAAGTTGGTGTGGGTCCAATTGGTAAGGTTTAGCCGACCGCTAACTTCATTGATATGTTCACAACTTTGACATGTAGCTTGCTGTGTGTCATCTATGTGATATCATCCACTGGGTAGCCAACAGGAGCCATCGTCGGTGCACCATCGTCATTGTCATTGTCATCACCTGGGACCTTGGTGGAAGCCACACTGCTTTTTCGATTATTCGATAGGCCGGTAGCATCGAATGCTGGTTCTACCACCATGTGCTGCTGAGATGGGCCGGTAGTACCTTGCTGGCTAAGTGCGTTAATTTGATCTTGTTGTTGCTTTATTCGTTCTTCCATTATACGCATTCGCTCTTTCTGAATATCTGCTTCAATTTCCGCCTTGTCCTTTCTCCTCTTACGGCTTCTATCAGGATATTTATTCCTCTCTTCGAGAAACCCAGTGCTCCATGGTTTGGAGTCGATTGTGCCTCATGTTCGTCCATAATGTTCCTTATTTCCAAGGGCGAGTGTGAGCTCATCATTCTCTCTATCGGGAATGAAGTCCCCATCTTTAATAGCCTTTACTGCTTTTCTCATCTTCTCGATTGGCAAGGGGTCTTCTTTATGTCGTATGTTATATATACACTTCCCTTCCGGGTCCAACGTGCCCACATGCCCATAAAACCAATGCTTTGCACGTTCGATCCAATCGTCTCTCTCTGGGATGATCTTTTTAGCACGCAGTTCATCCTCAAGTTTCTTCCACTTAGGAATGTCAGCCCTGTAGCCACCTTTCCCCATAGTATGGTGATACTTCTTGTTAGCAGCATTCAGCTTATTCGTTGCAGACATTTTTCTTAGCTTTTTCTGATGTCTTGTAATTCACAAACTCAGCCCAGAATGGTTTTATCTTCTCAAACTGAATCTTCTTGAAATTCGGAGTCTTCTCTTTCACGACATAGTCAAGGTGCAATCTTTTCTTCTAGTTGGTGAAACACTAGGCCATCTTCTTCATAGCCCACTCCCTGACCTTAGCCTCCATGGCTCACGTATGTTCTAAGGCGTCCTCAACTGGATCCTCCGCATTTGGATCCAGCTCTATCTTTGGTAGTTTGAAATTAACCATGAGCCTCTTCCACAGTAAATCTTTGGCCACGGTAGGGAGAAATAAAGACGTTCCCTCTTCTTCTGCATTAGCAGGCCTATTCCAATTTCGAATGGTGATCGGGATGAAGTCCCTAACGATTACTCCGCATTATGCCACAAATTTGTTTGCGACAACTTTGGGAGCAATCGGTTTACCGTCTTCACCGATATCTTCGATCCTGAACCACTCATGGTCTTCCAACTTTTTGGTTGGGCCTCGTCCGCTCTTTTCAGTAGATTTCTTCGATCCGGATGGATAAAAGAAGAAAGATCGTCGTTACTATTTCTATATAGATAGCATATGATTATTTAATGAATTAATTATATTACATGCACCTCGCCGGAGCGGTCGTCTTCTCGATCACATAAGGCATCGCCTTCTCCCTCGCGGAAGGCATCACCTTCAACCTCAAACAAGTCGTCTCTTCCGGCAAAAAGAGGATCACCCTCACCGGAGTTGTTCAGAAACGTCGATATATCTAAATTTTCTTCCCCGCGGATCACACCTTGGATCAACTCTTCCTTTTCTTCGTCTCTGTCGTGTGGGTCCATATTTTCTGCATAGGTAGAAAAATGGATAAGTCAAAGCGGCTAAGGAAGAATGTTAGGTACGGTGTTGAGAGATATAAACTTTAATTTGGAGAAACCCTAATATATACATACACAATAATAAAAATAAATTTACAATATCAAAAACCCTAATTCGGAGAAACCATCGGGCTCGGATCCTATCGTGAAGAACCAATACCGAAAAGAAAGGCGGCAATCAATCAACCCTCGGGTTCAGGATACCCTGGCGAGGACACACTGGCTAACCCTAGGTGCAACACCGATTCAACTGGTGTCTATGACAACTAATATCATGGCTAAGCATCTACAATACGATGGCTATCAAGAAATCAACTGGGGTCTATGACAATTCTATTGGGCTATCAAGTAATCGTTCACACAGTCATCGCAATCACAATAATCGCACTCCGGGCAATCTATCGCACAAAACATTAGTTGCAATCAATCATACAGTACATCAACACAACAAAACAGTCTGCATACATTTTAGAAAAGAGAAACAAGATCAAAAGCTTCCCATAAACATTTTCCATTAAACAAATAGGCTTTAAATAGGCATTAATGAATTCTGAATACTTTCAGTACAGAATAGTTTCATATAATTATGAGAACCATTATACTGGATAGGTAATATTCATAGCTTTCATTTGCCACTGGTTTCACCGTAAATTGATTTACAGATTAAAAGTTATAGTCAAAATACTCATTTAATGGATTTAATAATAGGTAATTATTTTATACTATAACAAAATCAACTAATGCTACAGTGACATAGATTACAATTTTCGGAATCCATAGACACCAAATTTGCCAATTTTGGAGTTGTGAATATTTTCCTATGAATTATTTACCATATAATAGATTTAAATATTCTACAAAATAAAAAACAATTCTCAAACCCTATCTGGGCCGCAGCCCAGCTCCCTTTCTCCCGCGGCACGCGGCAGATAGTAGCCAGTAGCAGCCCGTCTCTCAACCTTTTTCGTGGCCCACTCTCGGCCCAAGGTCAGCCTGCAACCTGCCCGTACCGCTTCCTCGCCGTCTTCCTCGCCAGCCCACTCCTGTCGTCGTCTTCCTCGCCGGCCAAGCAGCTCGATGGCGCATCAGGGGCCGTCTTCGTGCACCGTGATGTGTGGTGCCATCGTGACACTCGCCGTTGCCCCCCAACAGTCTACAAGTACACGGTGCGTCGGAGGACAGCGCGGCGGCAGACGGCGTCGGGGCGCGCGCGGACGGAGCAGAGAGAAAGGAGGGGGCGGCGACGCACCTTGGTGGTAGTGGCGACCGGGCTGGGCGCGTTGGCTGCAGCGGCGGCGCGGTGGTGGCCTCTGCTGCTGCAACAAAGGCCATGGGCGCTGGCAACGGCAGCAGGCGCGTAAACGCTGCTCGAGCCTCGCTATGCAGACGGAGGCGGCCGAAGCCGCGCGGACGGAGGCGATGGTGTGGCGGCGGCGAGCTCGGGCAGTCTGCCGACGTCGTTGGGGTTTCCTGTGCGCGATTCAATGAATGAGATGGAGAAGAAGAAGAAGAGGCGCGCAAGTTATAAAGGAGGGAGTATACGTCCCGGTTGGTGGCTCCAACCGGGACTAAAGGGTCATACGTCCCGGTTGGTGGCTCCAACCGGGACTAAAGGGTCATACGTCCCGGTTGGAGCCATCAACCGGGACGTATACTCCACCTTTTTTTCATCAGCCTAAGGGCGCTGGCAGTGCAGAATTTTAGTCCCGGTTGGCTCCAACCGGACGTATGACTTTTTTAAAAAAAAAGGAATTTTTCTCTTTGTTCCGTCTTATTTTTTATTTTGGGTTTAAATTTGTAATGTTTTTTAAATGATAATTACTTTGGAATTTAGAAAAACTTTAAACATAAAAAGTGTTTGAATTTGAATAAATAATTCAAAACCATTTTCTGTTTTTAAAAAAAATTAATGTAACTATTTAAACTATGAACCATTTAAAATTAAAAATGAATTAACTTATATTTTTTGAATATTAATTTGGAATTTAGAAAAACTTTAAACATAAAAAATGTTTGGATTTGAATAACTAATTCAAAACAATTTTCCGTTTTTAAAAATAATTAATGTAACCATTTAAAATTAAAAATGAATTAACTTATATTTTTTGAATATTAATTTGGAATTTAGAAAAACTTTAAACATAAAAAGTGTTTGGATTTGAATAAGTAATTCAAAACCATTTTTTGTTTTTAAAAATAATTAATGTAACCATTTAAAATAAAAAATGAATTAACTTATATTTTTTTAATATTAATTTGGAATTTAGAAAAACTTTAAACATAAAAAGTGTTTGGATTTGAATAACTAATTCAAAACCATTTTTGTTTTTAATTTGGATTTGAGTTAACTTATATTTTTTATATATTAATGGGCGGGGAAAAAAGGACGTGAAATAATGGGCGGGAAGAAAATTTTATTACGATAGAACTGGAATTAAAGTACATAACGCAACTAACACTAAGTTACATAAAGAATGACTGAAGATTAAGATACATAGAAGAACTGAAAATTAAGATACATGGCCAGATTAAATCACAATCGGCCGAACTTGTTTTGCAATGTTGGAGTGATTCAGTCATGCTCCTGCCTACACCTGTAATACTCGCCACTGTAGTCGTCATACTCGCCGTGGCCATCGCCATTGTCGTCGTCGGGGTCGCTGTAGTTGAACCTTGAAGGCTGAGTACGAGTGGGCTGGACTTGAGGGTAGCGCAGACGGGGGTTAGAGTCGGCGCCCGTGTCGTAGGCCATGACGCTCTGGAGAGTCCGGCCACGCCACCACAGCCGACGGCCGGCCTCGTTGAAGTTCGGAGGAGGTGGGTCGTCCTCCTCGTGTCTGGCGAACGCCCTCTCACGCCGATCCCTAAAGAAGGCTTCCCAAGTCGGGAAATAGTCGGGATGCCAGTTGGGATTCCTCCGCTGCTCTGGCGTGAGCTCGAAGTAGTAGTGGTTCGTGATGGCCATCCGGCGCGCCACACCTAGAGGGACAGGAGGAACCGGCATGCCTCCGGCGCTCAGCATCCAGCCGACGGGGACGCAGTAGCCCGGTGGGCAGGGGTAGTTCGAGGCGCAAAGCGCCTCCGGCTCCCTAGGGGTTAGTCATATGGTGGAAGCCATGGGAAAGCGTGATGAGGTTGCACATATGAGTCTAGAGATGTGCAATGACAATGGAGGCCAATCCTACATATATGTACTGAGAAATGGCGGGAAGAAAACTGTGGAAAGAAATGGCAGGAAGAGAAATGGCAGGAAAAAAACTGCGGGAAGAAATCGCGGAAAGAAATGGCGGGAAGAAAAATGGCGTGAAGAAATGGTGGGAAGAAACTTGGGTTTAGGGTTTAGGGTTTCGTGAAGTTTTTTTCGAGCATCATTAGAACTTGCATTTAATCTCTAAAGAAACCACATATTGCGAGTCTAAAAATGATTTTTTTCAAAAAATCACGGGCGTTAGATCATGTACGTGTAGTACAAACCGGACCCACTTCCTACCGATTCGGCAGACATTTGTCCTTTTTACCCGGGATGGACGAAAAGGTTTGAGATGTCCCGGTTGGGAGATAGTCCATCTAAGGTGGTCTTGTATTTTAAAAAAATGGGACGGTAGCATTCTGAAACAGCATTTTGGTGGTTACTTCACAAAACGACCCTTTTTTGCGTTCGGAAAATGGAAAATTGCTTTTTCGTGCGACGAAAAGGAAAAGTTCCTCCTGCAACATTGTTCTCCATACCAATGTACACATGCATGCACAATATGGGCACAGCATCATAAACTATGCCGTGATTCAGCACATAACGCCGGTCATTTGGACCGAAAGCCATGAAACATCGAACATGATAGGTCATTTTGTGAAGGTTTTTTCGAGACATGATCAATATACCAAGTATGGTATTTTTCCTTGCAACTATGTCACATAATATGACACCACGCGAATTATTTACATAGTTCAGATTTTTTTTGAATTTCTTATGCCCGTTTTGAATTTTTTGAATTTATAACTATGGTCGAACCGACGTGCATGAAGATAGGGGACGAGCATCGTTAGAACTTGCATTAGATCTCTAAAGAAACCACACATTGCGAGTCTAAAAATGATTTTTTCAAAAAATCACGAGCGTTAGATCATGTACCTGTAGTACAAACCGGACCCACTTCCCTCCGATTCGGCAGACATTTGTCTTTTTTACCCGGAATGGACGAATAGGTTTGAGATGTTCTGGTTGGAAGATAGTCCATGTAAGGTGGTCTACTATTTTAGAAAAATGGGACGGTAGCATTCTGAAACAGAATTTTAGTGGTTACTTCACAAAACGACCCGTTTTTTGCGCTCGGAAAATGGAAAATGGCTTTTCCGTGCGACGAAAAGGAAAACTTCCTCCTGCAATATTGTTCTCCATAACAATGTCCATATGCATGAATAATATGGGCACAACATCACAAACTATGCCGTGATTCAGCACATAACATCGGTTATTTGGACCAAAAGCCATGAAACCTCGAACATGATAAGTCATTTGTGAAGGTTTTTTCGAGACATGATCAATATACCAAGTCTAGTATTTTTCCTTGCAACTACGTCACATAATATGACACCACGCGAAGGATTTACATTGTTCGGATTTTTTTTGAATTTCTTATGCCTGTTTTGAATTTTTTGAGTTTCTAACTATGGTCGAACCGGCGTGCATGAAGATAGGGGACGAGCATCGTTAGAACTTGCATTGGATATCTGAAGAAACCACATATTGCGAGTCTAAAAATGATTTTTTCAAAAAAATCACGGGCGTTAGATCATGTACTTGTAGTACAAACTGGACCCACTTCCTACCGATTCGGCAGATTTTTGTCCTTTTTACCCGGGATAGACGAAAAGGTTTGAGATGTCCCGGTTGGGATATAATCCATGTAAGGTGGTCTAGTATTTTAGAAAAATGGGACGGTAGCATTCTGAAACAGCATTTTGGTGGTTACTTCACAAAACGACCTGTTTTTTGCTCTCGGAAAATGGAAAATGGCTTTTCCGTGCGACGAAAAGGAAAACTTCATCCTGCAACATTGTTCTCCATACCAATGTCCACATGCATGCATAATATGGGAACAGCATCACAAACTATGTCGTGATTCAGCACATAACATCGGTCATTTGGACCGAAAGCCATGAAACCTCAAACATGATAGGTCATTTTGTGAAGGTTTTTTGAGACATGATCAATATACCAAGTTTGGTATTTTTTCTTGCAACTATGTCACATAATATGACACCAGACGAAGGATTTATATTGTTCGGATTTTTTTTGAATTTCTTATGCCCGTTTTAATTTTTTTGAATTTCTAACTATGGTCGAACCGGCGTGCATGAAGATAGGGGACGAGCATCGTTAGAACTTGCATTGGATCTCTAAAGAAACCACATATTGCGAGTCTAAAAATGATTTTTTCAAAAAATCACGGGCGTTAGATCATGTACCTGTAGTACAAACCGGACCCACATCCTATCGATTCGGCAGACAATTGTCCTTTTTACCCGGGATGGACGAAAAGGTTTGAGATGTCCCGGTTGGGAGATAGTCCATGTAAGGTGGTCTAGTATTTTAGAAAAATGGGATGGTAGCATTCTGAAACAGCATTTTGGTGGTTACTTCACAAAACGACCTGTTTTTTGCGCTCGGAAAATGGAAAATGGCTTTTCCGTGCGACGAAAAGGAAAACTTCCTCCTGCAACATTGTTCTCCATACCTGTGTCCACATGCATGCATAATATGGGCACAACAACATTGACAGGTTCATCTTTAGTCCCGGTTGGAGGGATTTCGGCAGGCTAGGCCAGACAGCACTAATAATAGGGGTGAGTGTCGACATTATGTCGTGCGGCGTGTACCTTGTCCTGGATGGTGTCACCAACCGGGACTAAAGATGAACCTTTATTCCTGGTTGGAGACACCAACCGGAATAAAATACGAGTCAGCACTAATAATAGGGGTGAGTGTCAACATTATGTCGTAAGTGTCGACACTATGCCGAGCTGCTTGTACTATAAATAGGCATCCTTGTGAGTCTAGTCCTCCAGCCATATTGAGGCATCTCCAATATGGTTTTCGAGAGTAGGGACACCACTGACCGGTTGAGGAGATGCCACGATCCATCCTCCGCATCTCCAAGAAACTGGTCATAGAGGCACTCCCTAATATGTGAAATTAGTTAGCTCCCAAGTGTATTGATCTAGTTAGAAAAGTTACAAGCTGCAAGATGGTGTGCGAGAAGGACACCACTCGACAAGTTTGGGGAGATCTTTGGGATCCCAGTCCTCCGGCATCTCCAAGAAACTGGTCATAGAGGCACTCCCTAATATGTGAAATTAGTTAGCTCCCAGGTGTATTGATCTAGTTAGAGAGGTTACAAGCTGCAAGATGGTGTGCGAGAGCAGGGACACCACTACGACCAGTTTCAGAGAGATGCCGCCGGATCCCAGTCCTCCGGCATTTCCAAGAAACTGGTCATAGAGGCACTCCCTAATATGTGACCACGCGCATTTGGAGATCAGATCTTAATGGTAAGTACGAATTGGGACAACTTCTTCATAGTTCGGGAAAGTCATTCTATGAATCGGGACTAAAGGCCCCCTTTAGTCCCGGTCCAGCCACAAAATGGGACTAACACTCAAGACATTTATTAATATTAAAAACCGAGACTACAAAACCGGGACTAAAGGCCCCCCTATATATAGTCCCGGTCAAGCCACAATCCGGGACTAACACTCAATACATTTATTAAACTTGGAAAATTGCAAACATCATAAGATATCCCGGCCAGACATGAACTAGAGTTACACAATATGAGCATGAACTTCTTGGCATATGTCCTTCCTTGTGATCGCTTCAGACGTAACCATGGAGCATCTTCTTTACTTAACGGAATGTTTGGGTCAGTTTTCACTGTGAAGGGCGGAATTTCATCAAACTTATTATAATATCCTAACATGTTTGTCTTGTCCTTGATTCCCACGATGTTTCTTTTCCCTGAAAGAACTATGTGACGCTTTGGCTCATCATATGATGTATTCTTTTGCATATTTTTTCTTTTTTCGGTCTGGAGGACATGTCCTTCACATAGAAAACCTGAGACACATCATTGGCTAGGACGAATGGTTCATCTCTATAACCAAGATTGTTGAGATCCACTGTTGTCATTCCGTACAACTGGTCTATCTTTACCCCTTACCCATTTAGGTTGACCCATTTGCAGTAAAACAAAGGGACCTTAAAAGAGACTCCATAGTCTAGTTACCATATCTCCTCTATGTAACCATAGTATGTGTCCTTTTGACCATTCTCGTCTGTTGCATCAAAGCGGACACCACTATTTTGGTTGGTGCTCTTTTTATCTTGGGCGATCATGTAGAGTGTATTCCCATTTATTTCGTACCCTTGGAAATTCAATATAGTAGAATATGGTGACGCGGCCAACAAGTATAGCTGATCTCCAACAGTGGTGTCATTCAAGAGATGTGTCCGCATCCAACCATCGAAAGACTCCATGTGTTCATCTGTAATCCATGAGTCAGGCTTCCACGGGTTTTTGGAGCGTACAATATTATTGTGTTCCTCGATATACGAAGCTGCCAAGGTGGAATTATGTAGAACTGCGTAGTGTGCTTTAGTGAAAGAATCCCCGTCCTTACATATCATGCTTTCTATCCCAGTGTGCCTTTTCCACTTAGTATTCCCTCATGCCGCGAGTCAGAAACACCAATCGGCTTAAGGTCAGGAATAAAGTCAACACAAAACTCAATGACCTCCTCTATTCCATATCCCTTGGAGATGCTTCCTTCTGGTCTAGCACGGTTATGAACATATTTCTTTAAGACTCCCATGAACCTCTCAAAGGGGAACATATTGTGCAGAAATACAGGACCGAGAATGGCAATCTCTTCCACTAGGTGAACCAAGAGATGCATCATAATACTGAAAAAGGATGGTGGGAACACCAACTCAAAACTAACAAGACATTATACCACATCCTTCTGTAACCTTGGCAGAATATCTGGATTGATTACCTTCTAAGATATTGCATTGAGGAATGCACACAGCTTCACAATGGGTACTCGAATATTTTCCGGTAGAAGCCCCCTCAATGCAATCGGAAGCAACTGCGTCATAATCACGTGACAGTCATGAGACTTCAGGTTTTGGAACTTTTTCTCTGCCATATTTATTATCCCCTTTATATTAGATGAGAAGCCAGACGACACCTTGATACTGTAAAGGACTTTAAAAAATATTTCCTTCTCTGCTTTGGTAAGAGCATAGCTGGTACGACTTAAGTAACGCCCTTTATTCGTCTTGTTCTGTGTATGCATGTTATTTGGGTCTTTCATAATTTGTTGGTCCTCCCGTGCTTCTGGTGTATCTTTTGTCTTCCCATACACGCCTAGGAATCCTAGCAGGTTAACGCAAAGATTCTTTGTCACGTGCATCACGTCGATTGAAGAGCGGACACATAGGACTTTCCAATATGGCAGCTCCCAAAATATAGATTTCTTCTTCCACATGGGTGTGTGTCATGTAGCGACGTCGTTCGGAACTGATTGACCGTCGGGACCTTTTCTAAAGATTACTTCTATGTCCTTGACCATACCAAATACATCATCACCAGCAGGGAGTTCAGGCTTCTTCCGGTGATCTGCCTCACCTTTGAAATGCTTTCCTTTCTTTCTTACGGGATGATTGGTCGGAAGAAATCATCGATTCGCTAGGTACACAACCTTCTTGCATTTATGCAAATATGTACCTTCAGTCTTATGTAAACAGTGCGTGCATGCCTTATATCCCTTGTTTGTCTGTCCTGAAAGGTTACTAAGAGTAGGCCAATCATTGATGGTTACGAAAAGCAACCCACTTAGGTCAAATGGCTCCTGTTTGTTCTCATCCCACGCATGTACACCTGGTTTGCCCCATAGCGGTAAGAGTTCTTTAACTAATGGCCTAAGGTACACATCAATGTCGTTGCCCGGTTGCTTCGGGCCTTGGATGACCCATCAGCAGGGTGTCTCAACTTCCCGTCTTTCTTACGGTCTTCTTTGTGCCATCGCAACAACCTGGCATGCTCTTTGTTTCTGAACATGCGTTTCAACCTTGGTATTATAGGAGCATACCACATAACCTTAGCAGGAACCCTCTTCCGGAGGGGCTCTCCCTCAACATCATCAGGGTCATCTCGTCTGATCTTATACCACAATGCATTGCATACCGGGCATTTATCTAAATTCTCATACTCCTTACCGCGGTAGAGGATGCAGTCATTAATGCATGCATGTATCTTTTTCACATCTAATCCTAGAGGACAGAGAGTCTTCTTTGCTTCGTAGGTACTCTCGGGAAGTTCGTTATGTTTTGGAAACTTCGGCTTCATTATTTTCAGCATCTTTTCAAATGAGGAGTCAGTTAGACCACACTCTGCCTTCCATCGCAGCAATTCCAGTGTGGTACCGAGCTTTGTGATGCCATCTTCACAATTTGGGTACAACAATTTCTTGTGATCTTCTAACATGCCCTCTAACTTCAACTTCTCATTTTCTGTTTCACAGTCTCGCTTTGCATCAGAAATGACCCTACCAAGTTCATCAGCAGGCTCATCTGATGCCCGTTCTTCACCTCCTTCTTCTTCATTATCTTCCATTGCAGTATCACTGTATTTAGGAAACATATGATGATAGTTGTTATCATCATCTTCTTCTTCACACTCTTCCATCATAACCCCTCTTTCCCCGTGCTTGGTCCAGCAATTATAGTTGGGCATGAAACCTTTCATAACCAGGTGGCCGCGAATGATTTTCGAGGAAGAGTACTCCTTGTTGTTCCGACATTGAACACATGGGCAACGTATAAAACCATTCTCTTTGTTTGCCGTAGCCACATCGATAAATTTATCCACGCCTTTCATATACCCGGCTACGCGTTGGTCACCGTACATCCATTCCCGACCGTTCATCTGCATCATATAAGTAAGTTTATCAAAAAACAGGACATCATAAATAGTGAAATGACCAATTCACATCGACACATGCATTGTATCAATGACAGAGAAAATATAAGATTGCTAACCTCGATCGAGGGAAATAAAGAGGAGAAAGCTCAAGTGCGTCTCGGACACCTTCTATATTTTTGTTCTGTGAGAAATTGAACGGGATCATTCACTCAAACATTTCATCAAACACCTTAAATGCATGCATAGGAAAAAAATAAACTAGCACACCTCTCACACCTTCCACCAAGAAAAAACAGAGGGGAGGCAGAGGGCTAGGGCGTCGTATTTATAGAGGGCGGTATCATACGTCCCGGTTTATAACACAAACCGGGACTAAAGGTGTGTGCCACGTCACGTGGTTGACGCCCAACATTTAGTCCCGGTTTGTGTTACAAACCGGGACACATGACCCATTACGAACCGGGACGCATGCCTCTGGCCATCGTGCCCGCTCGAACCGGGACGCATGCCAGCATTAGTCCCGGTTCATGGCGCAACCGGGACTAATGCTATTAGGGGGCGCGAACAGATAGCCTATTTTCTACTAGTGGCTTGTTGGTTAATGGATGATCGTGGTTTCTCGATCATGAACATTGAGATGTTATTAACAACAAGACCATATCATTAGGAGAATGATATGATGGACATAGTCCTATAAATAAGCATAGCATAAAGATCAAGTCATTTCAACAGTTCGTTTGCTATAAGCTTTTTGATACATAGTAACCTAATTCCTTCGACCATGAGATCATGCTAATCACCATCACCGGAAAGATGCTTTGATGACATCAAACACCACACCGTAACTGGGTGGCTATAAAGGTGGCATTGCGTGTTCGAAAAGTATGTGTTGAGGCACATGGATCAAGAGTAGGATTTGTCCATCCATATGACGAATAGATATACGCTGGGCCCTCTCGGTGGAATGTCATCCAATTACCTTGCAAGCATGTGACTGGCTCACAAGGGATCACATATCACGGGAACGATAAAAGAGTACTTATCATTAACGAGGTTGAACTAGGTATGCAGAGATACCGACGATCAAACCTTGGATAAGTAAACTATCGTGAGACAAAAGGAAATTGGTATCGTATGTAAGTGGTTCATTCGATCTCAAATTAATCGTAGAAATATTTGGGAGCCATATGAATTTTCAGATTCCTCTATTGGTTATTGATCGGAGAAGTGTCTCGGTCATGTCCGCATAATTCACGAATCGAAGGGAGACACACTTAAGGATTCGATGTTGTTTAGTAGATATAGAATGTAAGTAGGGAAACCGAATGTTGTTCGGAGTCGCGGATGGGATCCGGGATATCACGAGGAGATCCGGAATGGTCCGGAGAATAAGATTCGTATAAGGAAAGTCCGATTCAGGAGTTCGGGAATGATTTCGATGTTTTCATCGGAGAGGTTCTAGAAGGTTCACCAGACCGGAAGGGGAATGGTCCATGAATGTGTCATGGGTAAGTGGAATGATTGGATCAAGTCCTAGGTCACTTGGTTGGGAATTTGCGAGAGAGAATTAAAGCTCTAAATTGAATGTCAAAAGGGAGGTTGAAAAGTCAAACTAGAACAATAGTTTCCTAGTGGAAGAAGGAAAGAGTCCTTCCTTCTATCCAACTTGGGTTTGGGTATGGATTCAAACTCCCCTCTCCCAAGGCTGCCCCCCTCTCATAAATAGAGGGGGAGGGCTGCCCAAAGACCACAACAGCAGCCCTCCCCACCCGCGTCAGCCACATGCCGCCTTGCCGCTTGCCGCTAGCCGACACCTCCTCCTCCTCTCCATCTTTCTAAACCTAGATAACCGGAAACCCTAGATCCACCATAACTCGCATCGGCTTAGGCGAAGCCCTGCGGGATCTTCCCTCTACTTCCGACACCACACCGTCGTGCTGCCGAAATCGCGAGGGGAGAACTACAACATCCGTTGCCTGCTGGAACAAGGGAGAGGGAGGTCTTCATCGAGTACCGAACGTGTGACCGACCGCGGAAGCGCTGCCGGAACGCAGCGCCGGAAGGATCGTCTACGCGATCTTGAGATCGGCAAGTGTACGACTACATCACCCACGAGAATCTGCTCTCGTTAACTGTTGGAGATATGCCCTAGAGGCAATAATAAAAGTAGTTATTATTATATCTTTGTGTTTATGATAAATGTTTACATTCATGCTATAATAGTATTAACCGGAAACATTAATACTTGTGTGATTTGTAAACTAAATTAGAGTCCCTAGTAAAGCCTCTTTGTAATACTAGCTTATTGGTTACTAGATGATCGTGGTTTCCCGATCATGAACATTGATATGTTGTTAATAACAAGATCATATCATTAGGAGAATGGTATGATGGACATACTCCTATAGATAAGCGTAGCATTAAGATCAAGTCATTTCAATAGTTCATTTTCTATAAGCTTTCTGATACATAGTAACCTAATTCCTTCAACCATGAGATCATGCTAATCACCATCACCGGAAGGATGCTTTGATGACATCAAACACCACACCGTAACTGGATGGCTATAAAGGTGGCATTAAGTGTTCGGAAAGTATGTGTTGGGGAACATGGATCAAGAGTGGGATTTGTCCATCCATATGACGGATAGATATACTCTGGGCCTTCTCGGTGGAATGTCATCAAATTGGCTTGCAAGCATGTGATTGGCTCACAAGGGATCACATTTCACGGGAACGAGAAAAGAGTACTTATTGGTAACGAGGTTGAACTAGGTATGCAAAGATACCGACGATCAAAACCTCGGATAAGTAAACTATCATGAGACAAAGGGAAATTGGTATCGTATGTAAGTGGTTCATTCGATCGCAAAGTAATCATAGAAATATGTGGGAGCCATATGAATTTCCAGATTCCTCTATTGGTTATTGATCGGAGAAGTGTCTCGGTCATGTCCACATAATTCACGAACCGTAGGGAGACACACTTAAGGATTCGATGTTGTTTAGTAGATATGGAATGTTAGTAGGGATATCGAATGTTGTTCGGAGTCTCGGATGGGATCCGGGATATCACAAGGAGATCCGGAATGGTCCGGAGAATAAGATTCATATAAGGAAAGTCTGATTCCGGAGTTCGGGAATGATTTCGATGTTTTTTTCGGAGAGGTTCTAGAAGGGTCTAGAAGGTTCACCGAACCGGAAGGGGAATGGACCATGAATTTGTCATGGGTAAGTGGAATGATTGGACCATATCCTAGGTCACTTGGTTTGGGCATTTGCAAGAGAGAATTAAAGCTCTAAATTGAAAGTCAAACGTGAGGTTTGAAAAGTCAAACTGGAATAATAGTTTCCTAGTGGAAGAAGGAAAGGGTCCTTCTTTCAATCCAACTTGGGATTGGGTTTGGATTCAAACCCTCCCCTCCCAAGGCTGCCCCCTCTCATAAATAGAGGGGGAGGGCTGCCACAAACACACCAAGACAACCCTCCCCACCCGCGCGCCGCCGCCAAGCCTCCGCCGCCACCGCACGCCGCCGCCGTGCCGTCGCCGCCTTGTCGCCACCGCCCTAGCCGCCGGAAAAACCTCCTTCTCCTCCCGACCTTCTAAACCCTAGATAGCCGAGAAACCCTAGATCCACCATAACTCGCACCGGCTTAGGCGAAGCCCTGCGGGATCTTCCTCTACTTGACACACTGGCAGGTCTACGGAATCGTGAGGGGGGAACTAGAACCTCCGCGGCCTGCTGGACGAAGGGAGAGGAAGGTCTTCATCGAGTACCGAACGTGTGACCGATCGCGAAGCGCCGGAACGCAAAGACCGAAGGATCGTCTACGCGATCTTGAGATCGGCAAGTGTACAACTACATCACCCACGAGAATCTGCTCTCGTTAACCGCTTTGGAATCTTCGAGGGTGAGTGCTCCTATCGACTCGTTGCTACAATCTAGTAGATATATCTTGGCTTGTTTGTGTGCATACGGTAGAATTTTTTGTTTTTCATGCTACGAAACCCTACAATGCTGGCCATCCTCCTCGACATCCAGTTCACCGGAGGGCGACGCCTTGACCTGACCGCCGACGTGGGTGTGCGCGGGAAGCCGAGGCGCGACGTGTTCCCGGCATTGATGTGCTCCAAGATCGCTGCCTCTGGCCCCCGGCTCGCCGCGCGATCGACCGTGTTGTTGCGCTTCGGCGGCAACTTGTTCGGCGGCCCCTCGTGGCGGGTGAGCTCCTGGGCACGGAGATCCGCGAAGAATTGCTCCCAGTACAGAAGGTTGTCGGGGCTCTCGGCAGAGGGGTCGTCCATGGCATCGATGTACTCTTGGATCTCATACGGCAGTTGTTCCAGAGTCGGCGCCGGCGGGATAGGGATGCCGCCGGCACTTAGCTTCCATCCCGGAGTGTTCCGTGTGTCCGGCGGCGCCATATAGCCGGCCTCGTAGAGCAGACGCGCCTCCCAATCCTGGAGGGTGCGCCGGCCGAAGCCGTTCGCCGCTGCACCGTCGCTAGGGTATCCCTCGTCCATGGCTAGGGGAGGGGAGAGTGAGAGTGTTCGCCGGAGTTTTGGGCTGGTGGGCTGGGGGAGCTATGAGAGAGTGTGATGAACTCCGGCGAGGGGTACGGCTTATATAGGCCGAGGTGGGCGGCGAGGGCGGGAGGGGTGTACCGGCGAGGGCGGGAAAAGGGGAAATGGAGGGAAGTTAGTGCCCGCCGGTCCGTCGCGGGAGCCGAGGGGGCGCCGGTGGCGCGGAAATTCGGCGACGCGTGGCCGACGCGACGGGCAGTTAATGTCCGGCGGTAGCCGCGTGGTTTCGAGGATGACGACGACTCGGCTTCTGTCGCTAACTCGGCGGGTCCACACGCCGCTTCGTTTTTTTTCGCCGAGTTCGCTGCGTCCGATGTTCCCAGGGCATACCCGGGAACCTAGGTTCGGCCTGGAAGCCCGGACCAAAGTTCTCCCAAATTCAGACGAAAACAGGTTCCTGGATACGCGATTGGACCAATTTTCGGCGTCCGGACCTAAATTCGGCGTTCGGATCGGCGTCCTGGGTAGGCGAGTGGAGATGCTCTTAGGGCATGCCCAATGCATAGCTTTTTTGAGATGCTGCATGGCAGCTTTAGTTAGATTTGGGTGGTCCAACTTAGATTTGGATAATGTTTTTAGGGAGACAGTCTCTTCTACAGGAGGCGGTTTCTTCAACACTAAAATTGATAAATGAGGAAAAAAGGTGAGAGAGAAAAAGAGAAACTAAAGCAGCTTTTGAAGGAGATAGGAAGTGGCATGGGTTGGACCAAGATTCTTCACACCGATTGCTTCTTCCACTTTTTAGGTTAATGCTTACTTGGGCAGTAGCATACTACTGCCCCCCATTGCTCATGCCCTTAATGCGTGCCATTGTCAGACGAGACCAGCATTTTTTTTCACAGACTTCACGAGGGGCAAAATCTACCACGTATGTCCGCGTACGTGACGCACGCTTAGACGGTAAGTACATGCGTCTTAGAAGTACGTCTTAGATGGTTCCGGTGGAGCCACACGGGTTCGATCGAACAACTTGGTTAGTAGCTAGATGCTTCTACGATTGGCCACCAACAGCTCGTCGTCTTTTGTTACTACTCCTCGAAATCCAGAGTGCTTGGTGTGTGGTGTGGTGTGGTGTGAGTCTTGGTGATCAAGCTACCTAACAAATGCATCACGCCTCCATTCTCAATCTCATTCTACTAGTACTAGTATATATAAACCACTAGACGCCACAGCTTACCGATGATGATAATGCAAGCGACATGGCACCTGCCGCGCGTATCACATGGCGCCATGATCAATTAATTAGTAAGCCTTCCACAATGGCCATTTCTTATCGTAGGCAAAAAGATAATATGACACCGTATTTGTGATGAGAGAGTGTTGTTGTATCTTGATAGCCCAATTAAATACATACATGAGAGCAAAAATATTAAATTAAGATAATCCTTTCGTCTAGAAATAACTGACTTGAGTTTGTCAAGATTCGAACGTATCTAGACGTATTTTATGTATAGATATATTTAAATCTAAAAAACTAAAGTCAGTTATTCCTAAACGGAGGAAGTACAATCTATAAGATACAATACATTAATTAGAGGAGACGTTTCTTAGCTATTTATATTTTCTATAAAAATATGCTAAGATCCATTTATAAGGCCTTTTATAATGGGAGTTTCTTAGCTCCATATCCTAGGCACTTTGCTTATGTGGCATTATAGTTAATGAGGAAAGAGAGTGAGGTTGTATCTTAGCTAAGGTTGGTCCTAGTGGTAGTATCATACTATTAGTATGATGCATATGATATTAACGTATGATACTATCTTTATAGTGCATGGTATCATATGGTAGTATCATATTAGTACTATATTTAATGATATGTAGAATCTCAATATAAAATTGTGTATAAGATTTATTTGTATGTGGATTTTCTAGTTTAACGTATTATGATACGGTATCTACCTATGATAACCATCTCTTTCTTCATTAATTGTTGTGCCAAATCAGATTTTTACCAACGTGACATGCATGATACTAGCTATGATACTCCCACTAGGACCAGCCTAAGAAACACCACTTGCACGAAAGCATAAGCAAAAAACATTGCTAGACTAATCACATGCAAGCATGTCCTCTAAATTATTAAATGTAGAGACTCCACTTAAGGCTGGTCATAGTGAGAAGTAACTTAAAGTGGTAACATGTGTATGCTAATAGTCTAAGTTACTACCTACATAGTGCAAAATAACATATGTGTGGTATCATGTAAAGCCTCATTTATTACAATATAGACTCATTTTGTCTAGAAATATGTGATGTTATGGTAATATATCTAGTTACTACAAGCTTCTCTTCATCATTTAATTGCATGACACATCTAAAATGCTTAGTTGGCAATACATGTAGGACTATGTTACTACACAAATTACTCCCACTATGACAACAATGCATTGTACTCCCTCTATCCCAGTTTATAAGACTTACGCATATATCTAGGTCGTCCACATGAGTTATATAATATGAATTATATAATATAAAAATTATATCATTAGAAAATATAACATTTAAAGTTTTTAATAATATAGTTTTTATCTTATGTACCTCGTGCTAAGTTGATTAATTTGTCAATCTAGAAATATGCGTAAGTCTTATAAACCGAGACGGAGGGAGTACTAGTTTTTTCTTAAGTTTTAATTATTTATATGAAAACATGCTAAGATACAGTATAAAAAAACTAAAAGCCTAATATGAGAACCGACAATTTTTCCTATAGTACTAGTACTTCTAGATCCCGTGCTTTCGGCACGAAGATTAACTTCCGCAGGGGCCCGCGTATCCAACGTTTTTGGACACCATAGGGTAGCTAGCTTGGAATCTTGCGGTTGGCTCAGTGCTTGGCGGACGAATAGTGACGTGAGGCTGATCGAGTGCTCAGCAGGGATAGTTTTATTCCATGGTTGTTACCAGACGTATAAAGTTTGATCGAGCCTACAGGAAATTTTGCCGACATATGTACTAAATCAATATCAAAAGATACATTATACTCTCTTTCATCTTAAAATAGATGGTGTCGTGGGTTTAGCTAAAATTTTGACAATTCTATACAACATCTATTTTAAGACGGAGGAAGCACTTTTATACCATTACCATGTCTGTTAAATTATGTATTCCCTCTGTTTTAAAATATAAGATGTTTTAGATTTGTGAAGCAAATGTATTTAGACTACTTTTAGTATGTAGGTTCACTAAGGTTTGAAGTGAATCTAGACAGTAAAACAAGTCTAGATACATTTTATTCACAAACCTAAAACATCTTATATTTTGAAACGAGGGAGTAAACGTTAATGATTTATTCAGTAAGTTTGGTCATAAATCTTTATACGGTTTAATTTTAGAAAACAAAAAAAAAAGTTATACGCAGTTTTTTTAGGAATGGAGGTAGTACTTGTGACCGAAATTAGCACCCATCAGTTCAGGAATCAGCACGGACCATTTTAGCGCCACACCAGTCGGTTTGTTAGTGAGACATTCGACAACCAAAGTGATGGGAAATAAATCCTACGAGACCGGGTCTATTGCTAGACTCTCTTCTATGTCTGCCACGTGTCTGTCTTTTCATTTGTTTAGCCTTTTTTTCATCTGTTAATTAGTCTTTTTTCTAACCATTATATATAAAGGTGGATCTATTCTTCAGAAATATAAACCGGATCTCTACTCTAGTGCCACAAAGTCACAAACTGAGTTTTGCAACATGGTCTAATTATACACAGTCCTCTTGTAGATCGGATCCTCACGCTGCAAGGCGCAAGCGCTGGAACAAGAAATGTTGCTTTAGGAAGGTAAAGAGCGGTAAAATGATTGTTTGTCACGCTCGCCCACTTAGCCCGTATGATTGCCAACGTGAGCCATGATCTATATAAGGTTGAATTTAGAAACATAAAGAACAGCACAAGGAGAGAGATTGCTCGTAGAGTCTGTTCTGATCCTTCTTCAGGCTTGGTCAATGCTGTCCATTCTGGGACTGCGCTATCGTGCCTTGCCTGTTGCAGCGGGGTGACTGGGGCTTCACGGGTCCATTCTGGGCCCGGCCGGGCCCGGCGAGGCCTGGTGTGCCCCGGATACCCTGTCCGGTCGACTACCACCTCTTGGTGGTGGAGGTTGGTTCCTCCCGCACGGCTTCGGTGCTGCGGTACCTCGTCCCGCGACGACGTTGTCCTCCGTCTTGCAGGACGCACTCCAAGGTCCTCGAAGAGACGGCGAGGGTGTTTTTGAGAGCGTGGTGGCGCATGCTTGTGGGTGGCAAGGTTGGTGGTGGTGCTCCGGTGTGCCTCGAGGCGCCTTGGTAGGGAGGGGATCGGGAGAAATCCTTGTCGGCTTAGCCGACACTGCCGTGGTTCTGCTTTCGAGTGGCGCCTTTCCTTCTTGGAGGGCGTAATGGAGATCCCTCTCCCTATGTGCCCCGAGTACCGGGGGAAACCCTAGGACCAGTTCACTGGTCCGGGTAGCTGCGTCGAGCGTCGGCGCCTCCTTCCACGAGGGTGCTGCTTGGTACGGGTGCATCGGAGGGCTTGGAGCGTGGTGGGACATAGCCGGTGGGCGCAGCGGTCTCGGATCACCCTTGTTTAGTCGACTCACTGCCATTTGTGTTTCTTTTTTTTTGGACATGTTTGTTCGTGCTTCTTGTATCATGTTGCGTCTGTTCTTTTGAGCGTTGTGCTGTCTGGCCCAGCAGCGATCTCACCTGGTTGCTTTATTTATAAAGCGGGGCGAAAGCCTATTTCGAGGAGGAATGCTGTCCTTCTCTCCTTGTGGCTTCCTCTTCAAATTACCCTGATGCTGCGAGCTCATGACCGTCGGCCCATGGCCCATGACGCCTAGGTCCACATCTCCCAAGGTACCGCGTGTGATAATACCGTGCCCACAAAACAATATTGCTTGCCGAGAAGCAATGACGCATAGAGCACAAATGTATTATGGATTGTGATAATTCCGGGATCCCATGGTATCTGCAGATCAACAGATCCCGTGGTCCTGCACTTTTACAATAAACACACTAGACAAATTGGCTAAAAAGGGCTAGAATTGGCGCCAGCAAGGGATGACCTCCAGTCGTGGGCGAGCGTGACAAACAATCAGGGGGCGCGGTATGTATCCTTGAGGAGACCTTTCGAAACAGACGCTACATTTTCTTGGCCGGCCGCACACGTACGCATCCCATGCATCCTGTTCGTCAACGGAGCGTGGATCGCGATGGAGATACACTAGTACAGAATCACACGGACATTGATGCGTAAGTTGAGTCCAAGTCCAACGGAGTAGTGGAGTACACTGCTACCTCCGTTTTAGAGCTTAAGACGTACACGCTTTTCAAAGCAAAATTTGACCAAAAGAACTGAGCAACAAAATCTTGATTATATTGTACATAATTTACCGTTGGATTCGTATTGAAAAATACTTTTCAGTGATACTAGTTTTATACCAAAACTCTTACGTATTTAGAGTAATTTTTGATCAAAGAAAAAACACGCAAAACGAGAACGTCTTAAGCCCTGAAACGGAGGTAGTATAAGGCTGGTCCTAGTGGTAGTATCATACTACTAGTATCATGCATATGATACTAGTGCATGATACTATATCTCTAGTGCATTATATCATATAGTAGTATCATAGTAGTGGTATATTTATTGTTTTGTAGAATATTTATGTAAAATGTGTGTACAAGATTTACTTGTCATTATGATTTCTAGCTTTACGTGATATGATACGGTATCTATCTATGATACACTAACCATCTCTCTCTTCATTAATTATAGCGCCACATCAGATTTTTGCCAAGTTAGCATGCATGATACACCTTATGATACTAGCACTAGGACCAGCCTAAAATGATTCGAACGGATTATGTCAGCCGGCGTCAGCAGCAGCGATGCGCGCAGTGACCCTGTTGGCTCCTGCACCGAAAGACGACGTACGCGCGTGCGTCGGTTCCAACAACTTTGTCTGCTGCTTCGCTAGCTTCTCCACCAACAGCTCAGTACAGTAGTACTACCTCCGTTTGGGATTATAAGTCCCGCGCGGATAACTAGGTTACCAATTTGAACAACAAAATATACATATTATAACATAAAAATTATATCACTAGATACCTTAGAGGTTATATTTTCTAATGGTATAATTTTTGTGATATATAAGTTATATTTTGTTGGTCAAATTAACAACCTAGGTATGCGCGTAAGACCTATAATCCCGAACAGAGGAAGTAGTACGTAAGTACGTCGTCATTGTTTACTGCTCCTCGACATCCGATCCTGCGTGCTTGCCGTGGGCCCTTCCTGACCAAGCTAACCTAGCAGTGCATCGCACCACACCTCCATTTCCATCTCTTTCTACTACTACTATAAACTAAATTTTGTACTGCTACTGTAAACTAAATTTTGTAGTCGTACTAAATTTTATAGTACTATAAACTACTAATTAGTACTACTAGATGACGAGGTTTAATCTCGTCAATGCCCATTGTTATGGACTTGGATTTTGGAGAAGATGAGGATGCTGGAGATCGTGGCACGGTTAACAGATAAGCAACCAGGGGACACGAGATTTACCCAGATTCAGGCCCTCGGAGGGAAAACCCTACTCCTGCTTGTCTGCTCTTTTATTACGGCGGAACCGAAGATTACAAGGTGCGCAGATTCGATCTGGCGTGGAGGTGTGTATGTCGTGTGTAATCGTCGTCCTCCTCGTTGGACCCTCCTAGCCTTTATATATGAGGAGGCTAGGTCTCGGGTGCTAATACGAGTAGGTTACAAGTTGTATTCAAACTCTAGTCTTGCTCTCCAAGGATCCGAAGGCGTCATGGGCCTAGGCCACCCGAAAATCTTCATGGGCCGGCGTATATCTGTCGTGGGCCTTCCTTGGGCTGGACCAGGTATGCTGAAGTTACGTACCCATAGGGTATAACCATGTCAGTAGCCCCCGAGTGATCAGTTGAATCGTAGATTCGGCTGAGGACTCTTCAATCTTTCAGGTGCAACTCTGTCTTTCAAGAGGATGTGTAGGGATTGTTGATGCGTGTGTCTGACTCACCCGACGGATCGGGTCGATTAAGCGTCTTAGGACGAAACAACACGATCTTCTTCAGGTTCGGGTCCCTCAACCCGGACTGGAACATATCTTGGCGTAATTCGACTCAAGCCGCGGAGGACTTACGGTGGAATTCGGTGATTTTAATTGGTGTACCCAACGCGTCCGTCGGGATTTTTCATCACGCCTGTTGGCATGGATTTATACTAGCAGAGCGCAGTCGTGTGCGTTGCCAGGCCATCAGATGATATCTGTAGGTCTTATCTTTGCGTCGCAGACGCAGCATCCGAAGGTTTATCACCGCGGAGGTGTTTCGGGTGGCCAAGGAGGATGTTACTCACTTAGCATTAATTGGGGCAGAGTTGCCGAAAAGTTTTATGCTGATCCGAAGATCGCGATCGAAGATTTTATAGGGTGCGCGACCGGCTCCTATGGGAGTAGCCCCAAGTGTGCATTGAGTCGTAGACTCGAGCGGAGACTTTAGTGCAAGCATTGCTCAGTTGTTTAGTCCGTAGGACTCGAAAATTTTCGGATGCTTAAATCCATCCTCCCTATGGGAGTAGCCTCCGAGTCCGTAGTGGAGTCGTAGACTCGACGTAGGACTCGAAGATCTTGTGTGTGCGCGACCGACGCTCCAGTTTGGAGTAGCTCCCGAGTGTCTGGTGGAGTCGTAGACTCGGGCAGAGACTTGAGTCTGGTATCGTACAGTTGTAGTAGGAAATCTCGTGGGCGTACCGCTGACCCGGAAGTACATCGGGTGCGCGACCAGCACTCCTGATAGGAGTAGCCCCCAAGTATTTAGTCGAATCGTAGATTTGAGTGAGTACTTTTAGCTGTGGAGCCGAAGTGGTGCTAGTATAGCTTTTGATGACGTCAGTGCTGACGATCGATGACCTCAAGCGTCTGCGACGCCAGAGGTGACTTGACTGGACGAAGCGTGGGTCCCACTTCCTGACTTTGAATTGACCGGTCACGCGCGGCGTGGAGATGATTACGGCGTCTCCTCGATTTCCGCGCGTAGTGGACGGCGTGGTAACGACGGTTCGTTTTGGTGCTGACACGTGTACGGCCAGTTCTACCATTGTCGTTAGGTCTTCTCGGTGGACGGCCAGCGTGCGTCGTCTTCGCTGTTATAATCCGTGGTGAAATCGTGGCTCATTTTCACCGGACCAGTTCTTGTGTTTTACTGCTCCCTCGTTCTTGAGCTGTTCTTGCTGCGCCAGAGAGTTTTCTCCACATTGCCTTTGTCTTTCTTCGTTGGCAACGCCGGCGCCGCCATAGCGTGATGGGGAAACCAAAGAAATCTTCATCTATGGTTGGGACCAGCGCCGCCGGAGGCAAGAAGGGTACCGCCGCTACTCGCGTCACCGATGGTGGCTGGCGGCGATCAGAGACGCGGGAGAGCGATCTCCGCAAGCTGCGCGAGCGGAGCCTGATCCCGCAAGACGCGACGGCCGTGATACTCCCTGGCAATGAGGTAATCCCCCGTCCCCCATCTGGGTTCCGGGTTATGTTTGTTGCCTTTGTGATTCGCGGGTTTTCTTTTCCGGTCCACGACTTCCTTCGTGGACTGCTCTTCTTCTATGGGGTTCAGCTCCATCATCTGTCTCCCAACTCCCTTCTCCACATAGCGTGTTTTATTACGCTTTGCGAGTGTTGGCTTGGCATTGAGCCGCACTTTGGCCTCTTCCGGAAGCTTTATTCCGTGAAGAGGCAGTCTGGTTCGGATGGTGTGTATCCCATTGGGGGTTTCATCATCTCCCTCAGTCCCAATGTGCAATTCTTTTCCTTTTCCATGTCCGAATCTGTCCAAGATCATGGCGGAGAAATGGTTTTACATCCGTGACTCCGTCTTTGCTGGGCAAGATTTTGGTCTCGTTCCTTTTGACCCTTCCCAGTTGATTGTGAAGAAAAGATCCTGGAAAAACCAAATCTTGGATGGTGAGGTGGCAGAGATAGAGGCCCTGTACCGTCGGGTGGAGGATCTCCAATTGGTTCCTGAGAAGGAGGTGAACGGTGTCGATATCATCCGGACGTTTCTTGAGCGTCGGGTGCAGCCTCTCCAAGCGAGGGCGCACCCGATGTTCCTTTACTCTGGGCGCCGTGATCCGACGAGGGTTTCGAGTGAGAAAATCTCCGAGGCGGAACTTGACAAGGATCTTCGCGCGCTGTTGAAGTTCAAGGTCGACGAAAAAATCCCGGGGAAGTCGCTGACTCCCCCCTTTTCGTCGACGTTGGTCGTACCGAAGGTGTAGATTTGCGCACGTAATGCTTCCCTTTTGTTTTTGTCGGCTGTGTACTTTTTCCTTTGTTTGCTAACAAAGTTCCTGTTCCTTTTGCAGAGCTTCAAAGTGTCGGGCATGGTGTCACCATTGCCCGAAAAGTATCCGAATGCTCCGGATAATGAAGTGGTGGATTCCGTGTCCGAGCTACCGTCAGCGCGATCCCCAGCGGAGGATGCCGACGAATCGAGTGAGGACCATTCGAGCAAACGATCACGGAGCTCGAGCGAGTCTTCGGATGCCTCGACTCCTCCGACTCCCAGAAATCCTCTGGGCCTTGAGCGTCATGATGATGTTCATGGGGGTTCTTCCTCTCCCTTCCTGCCATTCCTGTGCGGGTTGTTGCTCCGCACCCGCCAGCAAAGCGAAAGAAGGAAGAGAAGAAGGAGGAGAAGAAGGAAGAAAAGAAGGAGGAGAAGAGGGCCCGAAGGGCTTCTCCTATCTTCGACCTGAGCGCGTTGGGCTCGTAAGTTTTCTTGTTGTACTGTTGTCCTTTTCTTTTGATGATGTTTGCACCTGTGCTGATTGGTTCGTATGCAGGCAATCCTCCGACGGCTCCAGTGATGGTGCGGGGGAGATGATGGGGGAGTCGAACATTGCGTCGCCTCCTCCTCAGACGGTGGCGACTTCGGGTGGTGCTGCGCCAGTTTCTCTGGGCGGAGAGGCTGGTGGTTGCGCCTCGTAATGTCATAGCGAACTGCTTGGGTTCGCCTTTGGAGCACGTAAGTTTTACAGCTTGATCTTACGGAGGAAGCCCCCGAGCCTCTACGTGTGCTGATTTTTGTTTATGCTTCATTGTGTTGGGCGTAGCCCACAAGACATGATCTTACTATTATTGCCTGGTGTTGTAGCCTTTTGTCCAAGAGGCCAGGCGGCTGGTGGAGGAACGCTTGACCGGAGGCTAGCTGCGGCCTTCAAGTTATTCGTCTGCCTTGTAGTACTTCTCTTACTTATCCTGGTCATGTTCTTTGACACTTGCTTGTTGTAAATGTAGAGGAGCATAACGACTCTCTCCGTGAGGTTGATGCTCTGAAGAAGAGCCTTGTCCAATCGGAGCAGAAGGCCGAAGCTGCCGCTGAGGCGAAAAAGCGCCTTGAGCTGGAGCTGACGAAGGCAGCGGCGAAAAGCGTCTGCTGCTGCCAAGGCTATTTCGTGAGTGCTAGCTTTGTACTTGCTTCTTTTCTTCTCGTTGCCTTTCTTCATGTTTTCTTCTTTTTGTCTCGGATGCCGCAGGTATCGAGTTTGACCATGATGCTCTGGAGCACGGAGTGCTCTGGATGATGCCACTTATGGCGGTCGAAGACCGCTGCGCAACCGTCGTCAACTCCCTTGCCAAGGCGAAGAGGTCCTTGGTCGCTTCTACGGGATCTCTTCCCGGCGCATCCCTTGAAGACGTGGGTGCCCTGGCGAGGCTCTGTCGGTTAGCGCTGCTGCGTAAGCAGCGAAGGGCATCGACGTCCGTCGGGCTGGCGATAGCCATGGCGGCTGGGCGGAGCTGGACTTGCCCAGATCACTTCTCGGATGCCGGCTCGGATGGATCGGTAGCCTTCGCTGCCTACTCCGCGCTCATGCACGATATGGGCCCAAGCTCATTGACTTGTTTCTGCGATGCAGCGGCTGGCAGCGGCGAGGCCAAAGCTAAGCGGTCGACTGAGGCGACTCAGTGTCCTACGCCTTAGGCATAGGAGATGTAGGGTAGTATGTAGTTTACTTTTGCTGTAAATATCTTTTGTAGCACCATCCTTGTGCCATGCAGTGGCCTTATTTAATGAATTCCTCCGAGTTGAGCTCTATCCTTGGCTGAATGTCTATGTGCCTTTTTTTTTCTGCTGCTATAGGTTCCTTCGGGTGCTGACCCGGTTGACACGTCATCCGAAAGGCCCTTGCAAGCATCATTGGATGATTCCTCGCAGCTCGCGTTTCTTCGAGATCGCGTCGCAGCTTGGAGAGAGATTTGCTTGGGTTCGCGGTCGCGCTGATGTTTGGAAGTCCAGCGGATCGTGGTGCAGCGAGAGGAGTACTTGATGGCGGAGCTGGGTGGCTGTCCGGCAGCTGCAATGTAAGTTGATCGTCTTCGGGCTGTAGCTCGGTTCTTGGGTGAGCTGCTGGCCTTACTCTTGTTTTGTGCGGTTGTCGCAGGTGCCAATCTTGCTCGAGGGAAGAAAAGGGCGCGTGTGCTGTTGAGTCAATTGCTTGACTCAACAGGACATGGAGGCGGCTTCTTACGGATGGATCGTGATCGCGACATAGTTCTGACGGTGCGGGATCGTGTCTACCAGGTTTCGCGGGTGCTCCGCCAGTCTGAATATCGCTTTCCTCGGTCGCCGTCATGTTTCCGTTGGATGCCGTGCCAACGACCCTTGCAGTCTTCCGGCGAAGTTTGGTGCCCGGCAATGTGAAGGAGCTGGTGCGGCAGCAGCTCGTCGCAGGGGTGAAGGCTGCCTTGTCTCTTGTGAGGGTGCATCGCCCTGATGTAGATTTGGCTGCTGTGGCGACTGGGCCACCTCCGCGACCAGATGGTGGCGAGTGGAATATGCGTCCGCATTATGCGGCTGCAAGGCAGTATGCCGAACAGATTGTAGATGTGTTTGAGCAGCGTGCTCAGGTTATTCTTCAGAATATGTAGTACCTAAAAATAAACAGATAGATGTAAAATTTGTATATTGCGGCTGGGCGTGTATGTGCCCTTTGTTGTAAAGGTTCGCTTGTTAGCGAGCACACAGTGCTTTGATTTAGTACGTGCCCTTTTCGTTGCTTTGGCGTGGTCACTACTCAGTGTACACGTGTTGTCCTCGGTCGATGAAATCGTGAGGTGGGGAGCCCCAGTGCTTTGATGTAGTCGTGTCCTTTTGTTTGCTGGCGTGGTCACTACTCAGTGTACACGTTTTATCCTCGGTCGATGAAATCGTGAGGTGGGGGGAGCCCCCGAGTGCGTTTGTAGCATGTAATAAAGTTGCAGAAAAATAGTCAACCGAAGGTTAGGGGCGAGACACTTAGCTTTATTTGTAGCGTAATGGAGGAGGTACATGGTTCGGCTGAGTAGCCTTAGCTGAAAGCCTTATTGAAAGTAAAAAGGGGGTAGCTTGCTACGGGTAGAATCATCGCAGGTGCGAGATATTCCATGGGTTGGAGTATGCGACTCCAGACTCCACGTGCTTGAGGCGATAGGCGCCACCTGGGATGACCTCGGTGATGGCATAGGGTCCTTCCCATGGCGACTCGAGTTTATTCGGTCGCTTTTGCTTAAGTCGCAAGACGAGGTCTCCTTGACGAAGGACCTTGGTGCAGCCGCGGCTGTGGTAGTTCGGAGACTTTGCCGATACACCGCTGATCTAGCTCTGCTATATCTCGTGCCGTCGAGTGTGTCGACGACATCTTCGAGTGCACCGTGGATTCGCTTCTGTAAGCGAACTCGTGGAGCCTGGTGGCGTACTTCGGCTGGTAGCACGGCCTCAGCTCCGTGCACCATGAAGAACGGTGTGTAACCGGTGGAGCTGTTTGGCGTAGTCCGTAAGCTCCACAGGACGGACGGTAGTTCTTTTGTCCAGTTTCCAGCTTTGTGCTCGAGTGAGCTCATGAGGCGCTTCTTGATGCCGGCGCCGATTAGACCGTTGGCCTTCTCCACTTGCCCGTTTGTTTGCGGGTGTGCCACTGAGGCATACGTAATATTGATCCCGAGGCCTTCGCAGAAGTCCTGGAATTCTTCGGAGATGAAGTTCGATCCGTTGTCGGTGATGATCGCGATGCGCCAAATCTGTACACAATGGATTCGAAGAATTTAACGGCGGTTTTGCCCTTCTGGTTGGTGACTGGCATGGCTTCGATCCACTTGGTGAATTTGTCGACCGCGACCAGGAGGAAGACGTGTCCTCCCTTCGAGGATTTTGGCAGTTTGCCGATCATGTCGAGGCCCCATTGGGCAAAAGGCCAGGCTATGGGTATGGGTCGAAGTTCGGACCCAGGTGCGTGCGGTTTGTCGGCGAACCGTTGGCACCCGTTGCATCTTCGGACGATGTCCTTCGCGTCGCTCATGGCCGTTGGCCAGTAGAATACTGCTCGCAGTGCTTTGGCGACAAGGGAGCAGCTGCCTGCGTGGTGGCCGCAGATGCCCTCGTGGATATCTTGGAGTATGGCCTTGCCGTCGTCGATGGTGACGCACCGTTGTAATACGCCCGTAATGCTGCGTTTGTACAGCTCGCCGTTGATGATGGTGAAGGCTTTTGACCGACGGGATACGCGTCGGGCATCTGTCGGGCTGTCTGGCAATTCTCCGTTTATCAGGAACTGGAGGTATGGACATGTCCAAGTTTCTTCGACTGCCATGACCTGCATCAGGTTGACCATGGCAACTTTGGTATCCAGTTTTTTGGGTCCTTCGTGACCTTCGGGTAGCGTAGCCCTCGAGTGTTCTGCTTCTTCGGGTGATCCCTTGGGGAATTTCCGCTTGATGGATGGCACGCAGATCTGTTCGAGGAACACACCTGGTGGTACTTTTGCACAAGTGGAGCCGATGTTGGCGAGTCTATCGGCCTCCTCGTTGCTCTCTCTTCCAACGTGCCGAAGTTCGCAGCCGTCGAATTCTCCTTCGAGTGCGTTGTATAGTGTGCGGTACGCGATCATGTTTTCGGCGTGTGCGTCGCACTCATTCATCGTCTGTTGGACGACGAGGTTGGAGTCACCGTAGATGACCAGGCGCGTTGCGCCGCATATCTTTGCCATCCTCATGCCATGGATGAGGGCCTCGTATTCGGCCTCGTTGTTGGAGGCTCCGAATTTCATCCGAAGGGCGTACTTCATCTTGTCACCTTGCGGGGAGGTCAGTATGACTCCTGCCCTTGCTCCGGCTTCGCGTTTGGAGCCGTCAAAATGCATGGTCCAGATCGCGACATGTGCTGGGTGTCGGTAGCAGCTCCATCCGATGCACCAGAAGTCCGGAAGGACTTGAGATTTGATTGCGTGTCGCCAGAGATGATGTCCGGGGTGATAGTTCAATGCCCCACAGGCCACGCGTCCCGTGGCCTCTGGGTTATTCAGGATCCGTTTAGGGGTGCCTCGTTGGCGACCATCACGATGCTCACGGAAGTAGTGGCTCAGCCGTCGAGCCGTCATGAACACGCCGTGAGCAACCTTCAGTGAAGGGTACCGCTATTTTGTTGGAGTGAGAACCTCTGAGGTAGTAAATTGGTCGTTGTACCCGTGGGTCTTGCCTTCTTGGTCGTTCGACCACGATCTATCTTGACCACGGTGTGTGGCTGCTATGTACAACAGGGGCTCGCTCTTTTGGCGTGACCAAAACTGGCGAGGTGGAAGGAGCCGCTTGAGGTTTTCAATGCGTCGTTGGCTTCGTGTCCACTCGAACTTGTTCGCTGGCTTGCGACTGGTAAAATGGTAGGGCCTTTTCGCCCATGCGGCCGATGAACTGCTTAGTGCCGCTACTCGCCGCAAGCTGCTGAACGCCCTTGAGGTTTTCGGCTTCTCCATTGTCATGATAGCTTTGATTTTCTTCGGTTCGCTTCTCCCTCGTTGAGAGATGAAGTACCCAAGAGTCGACCGAGGGGCCAAGGCACTTTTACAGATTGAGCTTGATCCTGTAGCGATCGAGGTTGTCGAGCGTCTCGCGGAGATCGTCGATAAGTGTTCTTGCCTCCTTGGTTTTGATGACTATGTCGACATAGACTTGGACGTTGCACCAATCGGTCCTTGAGGCGAGCCTGCATGCATCGCTAATGCGTGGCACCACGTTCTTTAGCCGAAGGGCATTGTGTTGTAGCGAGATACTCCGAGCGGTGTGATGAACGCCGTTTTTCTTGATCTTTGACCTTGAGTCGAATCTGGTTATAACTGAGTAGGCGTCGAGGAAGGAGAGTTTCTCACAACTGCGGTCGAATCGATGATCTGGTCGATCCGAGGAAGAGGAAATGGTCCTTAGGGCGGTGTTTATTTAGTGACGTGAAGTCCACGCACATCCGCAGGATGTCCGTGTCCTTCTTGGGACCATCATCGTGTTTGCCAACCACTCGCTTTCCTTGATTTCCCGGATGAAGTTTGCTGCGAGTAATCTGTTAATCTCCTTGCCGATAGCTTCGCTCGTGGCTCGACGGTCTTGGATGGACTTCTTGGCGGCTTGGTGTCCGGAAGACATTGAGTGCGTGCTCGGCGAATTCCGAACTCTGGCATGTCCGCAGGACACCAGGTAATTTCCAGCGCTCACGGAGGAATTGACGGCGCGCTTTCCTATGATCTTGGTCGTTGGCGATCAGCGCCGTCTTGGAGGCATCCGTTGGATGGACCTGCACTTTTTTGGTGTTGATGGTGGAGTCGAAAGACATGTCAGGTGCGTTCTTCTTGGTGGTGGGGTAGCCCATTGTCTCGCCAGCGAGCCTTACAAGCTCGTCTTGCATGCGAAAAGACGGGAGATTTTGTTGAAATCCTGTCGCATTGGTCCGATCGGGTGAAGCTCCGTGGGTGTGATGACGCCCTTGGTCACGGCATCTTGAGTAGTAGGTATCGTGGTGTGGGACCGGGGAACCTTGCGAATGCTACACGTCCCAGGATGGCGTGGTATTGCGACGGCCAGTCTACCACTTCGAATTCTAGGCGCTCCAGCCGAAAGTTGTCCGGCTTCCCGAAGATGACGTCGAGCCCTATTTTGCCTAGGGGCAAGATGCCCTTCCCTGGGACAATGTCGTGGAACGTTGTGTCTGATTGTTCCAGGCTGCATTGCGGGATCCGCATAGCTGCTAGAGTGCTTGCGAATATTAGGTTGATGCCGCTGCCGCCATCCATGAAGACGCGACTCATCTCGAAACCTCCGATATGCGCCTCCAGAACCAGGCGCAGCATGACCTGGGCGAGGATCCGCAAGGTGATCCGCGAGTGAATGTGATGCAGGACTCCGATCCGCTGAGGTACTCAGGGATTGCAGGCGGAGTTGCCACGGCCATGTTGGTTTGTCGGGTGATTTTCTTCTGCACCCTGTTGGTTGGGCGTCCCTTCTGGATCATATTTAGTGCTCCCTTTGGTGGGGGGTATGCGACCCCAGCGTTGTTTTGCGCTGGTGCGACTGGTTGATGTGGGCCTCCAATAGGCGGCGGTGGAGGAGCTCCGTGTGCTATTTCACCTGGCGCAGGTGCGTTTCCGAACGCAGGAATTGGAGCTTGTTGTCTCATCTGCATCATGCCTTCGCTGAGTTTTTGGAACTCGCGGCAGTCCTTGAGCATGTGGCTAGCTTTCTTTTTGCCATCTTGTTTGTCGATGTAGAAGTGGATGGTGCATGGACCCGAAAGTTTGTCGAATCGAGGGTCCGTTATCGCGTCGCTGCCACGCATCGCGTTGGTCGTCGTTGTCGCGGAAGTTTCCGCTGCGAATCCTCTCCGCCGCTGGCGGCTGTTGTCATTACGGCGGTCGGCGTGGCAGCTGCGACCATGTCGGGTCCGGCGGTCTTCGTGACGCGCGATCTCCTCTTGCTGCGGCGTTCGCGTCTTCCGTAGTCGCCCTCTTCATCTCGATTGCGCTCTGGATGCAATCTTCGCTACGCCTAACCGCTGGCGATTTCCATGAGTTGGTCGAGTGTCTTGGGCTTTACACGTCCAAGTTTCTCCTTGAAGTCTGGGCGTTTGACGCTGTCCCTGAAGGCGTCGATGGCCCGCTCTTCGGAGATGTGTGATGCGGAGTTCTTGGTTGTAGACCAGCATAGTATGTACGAGCGAATAGATTCACCCGTTCTCCGAGTGTGCTCGCAACTCTTCGATTGAGGCGGCCTCTTGCTGGTGCCTTTGAAGTTTGGATGAAGCTATAGCGAGCTCCTCCCACGGATGGATCCCGATGATAGGTCGCTAAGCCGGACCCACGCCGCTACCGTCACCGGTGAAGGCATTGCATGGCGGTTTCTTTGTTGCCTCGTGAAGCTTAACGGATGATGATGGTCACCGAGCCAGGACTTTGGATCTTGCGTGCTGAATTTCGGAGTATCCGAAGGAAGCTTGAAGTTGCGTGGCATCCGTGTTCGCCGGACGGATCTGAAGCATCGAGCCCCGAGTTCTCCTTCGTCTTCATCCATCTCAGATTCGAGACGAGCATGCGCGTTTGGCGTGCTTTGTCGATCTTCTTGCCGTAAGCTTGTCTCGCGTCGTAGTCATGTTTATGGCGGTGCGAGCTCTTCTTCCTTCGAGGAAGGTCGTGTTCTTCTTCATCTTCGGATGAGGGGGGCTCGGCCGCTGGCCGGAGCTTTCTTCTTCGCCCGTAGGAGCGTCTTCGTGGAGCGCAGCTCCGATTAGTCCTAGTCCGGTGAGTGCGGACCTATGCATGGCCCTTTTCGGGTCCCCCTCCGGAGGTGGGTGAGCCGCGAGATACGCAGTGGCTGCCATGATCGCAGCTTGTGGCGTCTTCGGAGTGATGTTGCCGTCGGCGTCCATATCCATGAACGATGTGTGGAGGGTTCGGGTCACGTCACGCCGCTCCTTCGGGTCCATGTTTTCCACCCGAGAGTGGTGCTTGTTTCCCTGGTTTCCGTTCGTGCTAGAGCCAGGTCCCATGGCGGAGAGCGCAGCTCGTCGCGCACTGGACTCAAAGGCTGCTTTCTTGCGTTTTTCGAGCGTCTCCTGCATCTTGACTTGCTTCTTGTGCTCCTCGATGAGGAGGTAGTGGTATGCCATCAGCAGATCACGTGGGGAGTCCAGAGGTAGGACTATTTCGCCTGCGACGGCGCGGCGTGCTTCGGCCCATCCTTCTTTGCTAAGTTGGATGAGGTGGCCCCTGTTGTCCCTGTTTTCGCCGTTTGTGTCCTGCGGGTTGGGGTTGGGCGGCGGGTTAGGCGTTTCCTCGTCGGTTTGGATGATTGCGCGCATAGATAGCGCCGCAGATTGGTTATTGCCGCCGCAGCTTTCGGATCCGGAACCGTAGGTCCCTTCCTCCGAAGGTGGATCGCACAGATCGGAGTTGCAGCTGCTGCTGACATAGAACTCATCTGTTGATGGTGACGTGCGTAGCACGGGGTGTGGAGCCCACGAAGCGGGCCTGATTGGCGGCACGGGCACCCGCTCAGGGAGGCGGAGGGTGCCAGTCTGTCCCACCTGGAAGCAGAAGCTCCCGAACAGAATTTCGAGTCCGTCGCCTACGGGCTCGAAATCCTTTATGGTGGCCGGCGAGTGGGCGGTGAAGTCGAAAGCGCCGAAGAGGAGGTGATTCTCCGTCGCCGCGGAGTTGTAGATCGATCGGGTCGGAACCGTCATGACCGCACAATCAGCAGCCCCAATTCTCACAGACGGCGCCAATTGACGAGGTTTAATCTCGTCAATGCCCATTGTTATGGACTTGGGTTTTGGAGAAGATGAGGATGCTGGAGATCATGGCATGGTTAACAGACAAGCAACCAGGGGACACGAGATTTACCCAGGTTCAGGCTCCCGGAGGGAAAACCCTACTCCTGCTTGTCTGCTCTTTTATTACGGCGGAACCGAAAATTACAAGGTGCGCAGATTCGATCTGGCGTGGAGGTGTGTATGTCGTGTGTAATCGTCGTCCTCCTCGTTGGACCCTCCTAGCCTTTATATATGAGGAGGCTAGGTCTCGGGTGCCAATACGAGTAGGTTACAAGTTGTATTCAAACTCTAGTCTTGCTCTCCAAGGATCCGAAGGCGTCATGGGCCTGGGCCACCCGAAAATCTTCATGGGCCGGCGTATATCTGCCGTGGGCCTTCCTTGGGCTGGACCAGGTATGCTGAAGTTACGTACCCGTAGGGTATAACCATGTCACTAGGCGCCGGTCGTCACATCTTACCGACACTACTCCCTCCAATTCATATTACTTGTCTTAAAATAAATGTATGTAGCACTAAAATATACTCCCTCCGTTTGGAAATATAAGATGTTTTAGGTTTGTGAATGAGATGTATCTAGACACCTTTTAGTGTCTAGATTGAATCTATACACTAAAAGGTGTCTAGATATATCTTCTTCACAAACCTAAAACGTCTTATATTTCTAAACGGAGGGAGTATCTAGATACATCCATTTTAGTGACAAGTAATATGAATCGGAGAAAGTATTAAAATGCAAGCGACATGGCACCTGCTCCGCGTATCATGAGGCGACGTGATTATTATAACTAATATAAGAATATAACCCACCACCTCTGCCACCTAGATCCCGTCCTTTCTGCATCAAGATCTAACTTGGTTCAGCAAATCTAACGTTTTTGGACAACACGGGGACAGGGTAGCTTTTGCGGTTGGCTCGAGTGAGGGGTGATGAACAGTGACGTGAGGCTGATGACATGATCAAAAGGGAGTGTGATATTTTTTTTTAAAGTCGAACGATTTAAAGTTTGGTAGAGCTTATAAATTTTTTTTGTCGACATCCATACAAAAAATCAATATCAAAACATACATTATATACTTTTATACCATGTTTGTTAAATCTTGTGAATGTTTAAAATGTATTCATCAAATTTGATCAAACTTTACACCGCCGTCTGATTTTAGAAAAAAATTATAAGCAATTTTTACTGAAATAGAGGTAGTACTTGTGACCACCGGTGGGGCCCGAAATTAGCACCCATCAGTTCAAGCTATCAGCACGGGCACATACCAAAATGGGAGTCTCCCTGCCATGCCAGTTTGGGCACCACGCCAATCGTCGTTTGTGCACTAGACATTCGACAACCAAAATGATGATGGATCGGATCACTCCAGTACTATACTCTACTCTAGTGCCACAAACCGAGTTTTTCAACGTGGTCTAATCATACAGTCCTCTCGTAGTCACGTGTGCTGATCGGATCTTCACGCTGCAAGACCTAGGTAGGGTGTTAAGTGGGATTCTACCAAAATCTCATTTTTTTAATTCATTTGTTAAAAGCTTAAATTTTAGCAAATGAACTAAATATGGGATTTTAATGAGATCCCATTTGACACTCTAGGCGCAGTCGGTGAAACAACAAATGTTGCTTTAAATCTAAAAAAAAACAAATGTTGCTTTAGGAAGGAAAGAGCGGTGAAATTCTTGTTTGTCACGCTCGCCCACTTGCTTGTATGATTGCCAACCTGCGGCACGATCTATCACTTGAAATGATAGTACTAGAGTTTGTTCTTTTCCTTCTTCACGCTTGTTCAATGCCTTTTTTTTTCCTTGCGGCTTTCCCTTTTATTGCCCATACTACCAGCCCATGGCCCATGACGATCAGGTCCACGTACATCTCCCAAGGTACAGGGCGTGATAATACCGCCCACAAAAAAAATGTTTGCCCAGAAGCAATGACGTGTAGCCTTCGCGCCATCTAGATCCAACTTGCAGTTCGGTCTTGACAGACGTAGAGCACAAATGCATGGTGGATTGTGACAATTCCGGGATCCCATGGTACATGCGGATCAATAGCTTCTATAGATTGAATTGAGCTTGCGCGCGAGTCTTTGGTTTGCACATAGCTTGGATCCCATGGCATTAGTAGGTATACTTGTTTTGCCACATCAGAAATTCAGACTTTCATAGTACAGTTTGGACTAAAGTAAAATCCATAGCCATAAATATTATATGCCCCAATTATCAGAATAGCCATAAACATTGTGAATCATTTTTGATAAATATTATGCCCCATTCTGCATTTACCTCAAGTGAAGAAGTTGACCTTATGAAGAGCCCGGAGATTACAAAGGTGCAAGACAAGATTCCGTCAACAATATCCTCCGAAACTAGCGTTAGGCCAAAATTTAGTGAAATTTTTCAGTTGTTGACACGGAATAGTCGGGGAGTGGCTTGCACAAGTGGTGGAAGCAAAAGCCGCCATCGAAGAAGCAAAACAGGCATAGGTCGTCGCCGCCCTTCAAGCCAAGGCCAAAGCCAAAGTCGCCGCCAAAGGGCTCGCCTCCTAGGCCCTACTTCTTATTAAACAAGAGGCGCTCACCGAAGCCTTGGCGCCAACATTGTGGCTGGCGCATCGTCGACAATAAGCTCGGTGTCCTTGGTCGCCTGCCACATCGGGGGAGGGGCTGTGCACTCCCGTTGCGCACGCCCAAGCGCTCTCCTGGATCGACGTCTCCCGATCGACGTCACTGGATACCAAGACATAATTTTCAAAATTAATTTCTTAATATAAATCATGACTATAGCAGTTCTCTAACATACTAGATGTATTAATCAACATGAACATTAGTAGTGCATGTACAAGACCAGCCATACTATACATACTATAGAAACATATCGGTTCACATTATACGTATTGAGTATTGATTGACTGCCGATGAATTCGCCGGTGGTGCAGAGGTTAGCGTCTTCACTCTTTAGAGAAGGAGGCACGTGTGTGTAGCACTTTTTTTCTCACTTTTACTTAGAAAATGGTGAAACGCTTTATATTAGATGGTGCAACTCTTCTCCAATTTTTCACGTAGAATTAAACTTTAGCTTCTATTTCTCTTGTCACATGTACACATGTAATCTGCAACAAACTTTTTGTGTTTTGGGATGGCCGGCTGGAACAGGTGCAATCGGCGGCGTCAGCAGCAGCGACGCGCGCGCGTGAGGCACCGCCGGCTCGTTGCACGTACGGTTGCGTGGTGCCAATGCGTGTCGTCCTTGTCAATCGAGCTCAGCGTTTTCGGACTTTAGAGGAGGACACGAGGAGGGGCAATCAATCTATCGTGCGTGGCTCCACGGAGAGACGTACAGTAGGCGCGTGCGTGCGTGCGTAGAGCTTGGAACAACTTGTTGTTAGGTCACCAGGAACAGCTGCTCGTCGTCATTAATTGTTACTCCTCCAAAAGCCGGCGTGGCGTGGCGCGGCGTGGCGTGGCGTGGGTCTTGGTGACCAAGCTAGCTAGCTACCATACCAATGCATGCATCACGCCTCCATTTCCATCTCGTTGGATCGTCCGAGTCGTCACAGCATTACCGATCGATGATAAAACACTGCGTAAAATGCAAGCGTATCCAACCTGCCTAGATCCCGACCTTTCCGGATGAAGATCTAATAACTGCCCGCCGCGTATCTAACATGGACACCATGCATAGGGAAGCTAGCTTGGAATCTTGCGGCTGGCTCGAGTGTGCTCCTTGATTGATTGATTGATTAATTGGTGGATGGATGAACACTAACGCGATTACGCGAGCGAGGCTGATGAAACGCTCGACAGGGATACTCTTCGGTGGCGGTGGGGCCCGAAACTAGAACCCCTCGCACGGTCCATGATCACCCACACCACGTCCAAAACAAAAGAGCAGTAAAATGATGCCCTCTTCTCCCCCCCCCCCCCCCCCTTTGGAAAGCATCTGTGGGCCGGGTGGGCCGGCGAGAAAAGCCAGCCTACTCTTGATCGGCCTAGCTACACATAATGTAGTACTCTATGGGCCAAGAACCAACCTGACCACAAAACAACTTTGCATCCTTCTTCGGCCGTCTTATAGTACAACCCAAAAGTCAGAAATAGAAGAATGCGGATGCGTTTGCAGTCTTCATGCACATAGTATCATGTTCGGTATGTTCTAAAAACAAAAAACAAAAATCATGTTTTTTTTTTCAGAGCAACCACGCATTTCATTAATACAAAATCAAGTTATATAAGTAAACAAATGTGGAAACTAAAAGACAGACCAGAAGAAAACAGATATCCTATTTTTTTGCAAAGAACTATTAGTAAGGTTTTCTGCATTTCCCGAAACACCGCCTACACGTGCACTGAGCCTCCACCATTGCCGGATCCACGAGGCTCTGTGAGTCGATGAACTGGCCCGCTGCAAGCAGCAAGCAGATCTCGCTGTGGCACATCGACCGGGGGACATTCCTGTGCTACCTTGAACCAAGATCCGTCACATCCCATCGCTAAAGTCGAGGAATAACGACAAATGCACCACCTCTGGACCGGCATCCTCGCCCCTTATCATCCACCTTGCCCCGATCCCCAGCGTCGTCGTGGATTACGACGAACGCCAGTGACACGTCGAGATACAGGTATCGGCAGATCTAAAGATCCGCGAGAATACCAAGCCGCCGATCTAAAGGATCGATAGGCACATGTTGCCATCAACTCCGAGACGCCGCCGTGGATATTGTTTCCGCTGTGGGGGAAGAGTTAAGGCAGATTTATTCGTCCTTGCATCGCTCCCACCACCCCAATGACACACCACAACAAAAAGATCTGAACCCTAACTACGGAACGGAGGAACGAGATCCCTCCCCCTTCCTGCCGTCGGAGCGGCATGGAGGGAGAGGTGACTCACGCTATATACGGTGGAGATTGGGGGATTTGGTCGCCGCCGCATCCTATGTCGCACGGGAGGAGAGAGGCGAAACTGTTTTAGGTGTTACCAAAAAAAATCATGTTTGCTACGGCCGACAGCGAAACCACGCGACCGGATCACAATCATACCCATGCTAGTATGTTTTATCAGCAAAGAAACGAGAAACAACAAGCCAAAAGTAGCATCAACGATGTGGCAATTTCCATTCATCGCAACTAGAGATTTCAAAAAGAAGAACAGATTAATATGCCTCTCGAAATAAAGTTCATGACATAGGTATCGCAAATTTTGCTCTCTCGGTAGGTTTGTCGTGCAAAAAAAAATATACTCCCTCCGTCCTAAAAAAGATGTCTCAAGTTTGTCTAAACTTGCATGTATCTAGACACTATTTAGCATATAGATACATCCAAATTCAAACAAAGTTGAGACATCCTTTTTAGGACGAAGGGAGTAGATTTTTTTGGTTATTTCAAACAAATGATCTTTTTTTTGGACATGCGAATGGGGAATGTGGTAATGACTCCTAGGTGAATTTCCTGCGTGGAGATATCGTAAAAAAATGGGATATGGTATGATTACTTTAGAAGCTTTCTGGGATTTTCTTTTGTCTTAACTCATTTCCACGAAGATCTCCTCCAAACAGTCTTTCATCACTCTATATTAATATAACATCCTCACGATACAATTGCTAGACACACAACACAAACCAACCTAAAAAGAAACAAAAAAAATGCCAACAACGGAAAATCGACTAAATGAAGATGACCCGTCACCGTTATACCCTCCAGAGTTGTCCCACCATGCTCCTAGCACTCTGAACTGTCGCGTACTAAGCAACACTTTCAAGAAGGAACGCGACGACGACGACGACTGATCCTAGGGGTTACTCTGGTACTCGGAGGGGAATGGGAAGAGGTACACCCGATGCCTTTTAGGAAGGAAGGGCGGCACCCTCAGGTGTAACCGTGTCGGCGTCAGACGAGTCGACACGGATTTCTCCCACCCCAAAAAACCACAGCCCTAGACGCTTCGTAGTACTCCACTCAACTTGCCGCCCACCAATATGCACCACCACAGTCTTGTTGCCACCCTCGTCGTCTCACTCCGGTCACCATCGCGAGGCATAAAGGATGGAATAGGAAAGCACAACAGAAGTTGAGGGCAACAGCACCGCAGCCGAGCAGAGAATCGCCTCCACCGTGCGGTAGCCGAGTCGACGCGACAGGGGACTCAAGCCCAGCCAGACCAGCCGAGCCTAGATCAGGCTCGTAAATCCCTCGTTAACATGTTGTAGCAGAGCGGCTGGCAGTGCCTCCACCACTTAGTAGCTGCTGGTTCACCACCTCCGGGGAGCTTCGCCATCGCTAGCAGATCCGTCGGCCGACCACAACCCAGATCGGGCCCAAAGGGGTTTAGGTTTGGGCCAAGCGAGCGCTGCCGCCTGCCCAAAATCTGTGTTGCCCCGCCGTCAACAGTCACACCGCCGTTCTGCCGACCACCGAGATAAGCGTCAGATGTCCCGCCACTGAGTTGGACCGCCGCTGCCTAAGGGCACCTCCTGGAGCTTCCCCGCCCCATGCAGGAGAAGCTCTGAGAGTGGAAAGTCGGGAGACCACCACCGCCAGCGCCACCTAGGCCTAGCCTGGCGACGCGCATGCCTGTCACGGCGGGGGAGAGCAGGAAGAGAGGGGCCTAAGGGAAGAAAGATGGTGGCACGACTCTGCGGCTGGCTGGGACGACGCAGGTCGCGAGTCGCGAGCTTCCACGAAGACCAGGGCGAGCCGGCAAAATCCATGGCCTTGTGCGGAACTCCAAAATAGGCCATATCTCACTAAAATTTAAACTAATAAAATTTTATAAAGTATATGCCATAATATTTTATATAGCAACTAGATATATTAAGAATCATAAGTAGTATTCTATCTTCAAGGACGGCCCAGGTTGAATCCCGAATATTGATCGCACAATGGTTCGATCTTGAAGCAAGTGGCTTGGGGGGAAACATGTTTGATTCTTTCTATTCGATCTTGTTAGTTACAGAATTATGTATCTAAGCACTTGTAAGGACACGTATAATGGTCTTATTTTAGCAATGTCACGTAGAAGGATTGCTGAGTCGAAGGAGAGAGAACCAAAAAAAGACATTTGTCTTCTCTTAACTAAGAGATCATCTCTTATTAAAGATATGTCTCACCACATAAATTTAGGGATATCTGTCGTTTGAGATAAGACTAAAAACATGACCCATTGTATGTTATATTTTGTTATTATATCAAATTGCTTGGCATGTATAAGATATGACTGTTTTATTAACCATTGTGCATGCCCTAAGATATGCATGCTATTACTGACATATGCGTTAGTAAGTGGAGCATCAAACCAGACCAGCAATACGTGCATACCTTGAGAAGTAATCTGACGATGAGTTCGCCGGACAATTCTACGGCAATCTGAAGCAACGAGATTCGGGAGTCTGATTCGATCGATCGGGAGCCTGATTCGGGAGTCGTCAAGAAGTCCAGGCGGCAGGCACCCAGGCCTAAGTGAGGCCGGCCCAACTACTTTTTTTTCTTGTACCTGCAGTGCGGCTCCCTGGATCAGTGGATGGGTTGCTTTCTTTTTTCCAAATGCTGATAAGCTGCCCGCTACCAAGGCCAACTCGAAAAATCAGGGCCCCTTAAATTTTAAGGCCTGTGCGGCCGCACGGGCCGCACTCATGTGGGTTCGGGCCTGACGAAGACCTCTATAGAGATGCAAACACATGATAGAGCTACCCTCGGCTAGACCTAATACTCCAACAACTCCAAACAATCAAAAATCTAAAATTTAATCCCATGGTAACGCACAGATAATTGTTTCTGATCACTCTGTTTTAAACGGTTAATTAAAGAGTATATTAATAATACTATTTCCTCTGATTCATATTAGTTGACTTGAATTTGTCTAGATTTGGACATATCTGACTTGGATTTATCTAGATTTATGTATCTAGCACTAAAACATGTCTATATACATCTGAATCTAGACAAATATAAATCAACTAATATTGGTCGGAGACGGTATTACAGAGCGAGGTCAAGCTAGTCTCCGGAGATGGATCAGTTTATTAGGCTATCTTCCATGCCTGACCGCCTTGTATGCTGAACTTCTTAAGCATGCCGTAGAGCATGACAACCATGAGAGCGAGCTTCCCTTCCTTGCTCCACTTGCCAGAGAAGCTGACCCATGTGTCCCTGCATATGCCGTCGGGCCTCAGCTGCCTGCCGCAGCTATACCCAGTGCTGAACCCAACGTTGCCATAAGCGCTGTACACAACACATTGCACGACGTACTCTTATAGTTAATTAGCAAACTTGTTACTATCTAAAAGTAAGTAAAATTGAACAGACAGCTGAGAGATATCGGCAGTATGGTAAGATCATAGATCGATCTCCTGTCTTACCTGATGACTTCGACGACGATGTTGAAGACGTTGAAGTTTAAGGGATCATCGGCGATCTGCCGACGCTCGGCGATGCATATGACGAGGATGAAGATGGCTAGGAACGAGAGCGGCGACATCAGTAGCCTCTGCCATATGTTGCCGCTTGTCTGGTCAGACTCATTTCTCGTTTGTTTGTTATTACTCTCTTCGAACGGTAGAAATGTAGTGTACGGTGGTAGGAACCTGTAGGCACGAGCATAACAGAGTTCAGTTTAGTTAGGACGGTAAATTAACATACGAGTTCACTAGTTATTGAAGATGGGATATTTTTCCTTGTGTGGGTTATAAGGAGATAAAAATGGAGCCTTTTAGGAAGTCTAAAAATGTGCAACAGGTCACCCCCATGCTTTGAACCGTGAGGAGACTTTCAACCTCCTTTTTGAAAAAAAACAGATCTCAATTTAACAGTTATTTCACCATCTCTCATATATATGATGTCTAGAGAAGAAAAACATTTATCCAACATTTCATAATAGTGAAAAAAATTAGGATAGGACTGAGACCCCCGCGTCGCCCTTCCCCGGCGACATGGGGGGAACCCTAAATCTAGCCGCCGCCAGGGCCTACCTCCCTCTCCCCCGCTTCGCCGCCGGCCGGAGGGGTCGCCGGCGAAGCCTTCACACACCCCTGGGAAGGTGGCGGCGGGGCGCTGACCCTGTTTCGCGGCGTTGCTCGGCTGTTGGCGAGGTGCGGCGGCGGCTCGCTGACTCCTGGGTGCGGCGACGGGATATGGCATTGGGGTACAGGCGCGCTGAGGCTAGATGGAGAGGCGGCAAGGGTGATGGAGGAGCAGGCGTCGCGCGGCGGCGCGGCGTGGTCTGGCGGCTGCGCGGGCTTCTAGGGCCGAGGCTTGGCTCGCGCTCGCTGAGCGTGGCTGTGCTGGTCGCGTCGGCTTCCTGAAGGTGTTGTGGTGCTGGCAGAGCGGGAAGGGGCAGCGATGGTGGTGGTGGTTTGCTGTCCGGTTACGGCTAGGGAGCATGGCGAGGTCTCCGGTGCCGCACTTCTGGCTGCGGCAAAGTGTTCTGGTTGCGGCTCGGTGCTGCGGCGGCGCCCTCGGCCTAGTTGTGCAGAGTTGGTTTTGGCAGGGGTGTTGGTCGGCGGGATTCGGCGCGCATGGTTGTGGCTCATGGGTGGCCAATTCAGGGAGAGGTTGTGGAGCATCCCGGGAGAAATCTTTGCTCCGGTTTTTGCCAGAGCGGGCGATGGTGACGCCCGAGGGTGTCACAGACTTGTTTGTAAGCATCGTCAGGTGTGGTGCTCACTCCTCTCTCTGTGTCCTTGACTCTGGAGGGAAACCTCAGATCCGGGATCGGGCGATGGAGGCGCTACACTGTGTCTCGTTCCTTCTTGGGGGCATCGTCTCGGAGTCGCCTACGACCAGGGGTTCGGTGAATGGGGTTGTTGTCGAGCAGTTGTACAAGGTCCTGTTGGAATTATGCCCTAGAGGCAATAATAAAGATGTTATTATTATAATTCTTGTTCATGATAAAGTTTATATTCCATGCTAGAATTGTATTAAGCGGAAACATTAATACTTGTGTGGTTTGTGAACATCACCGTGTCCCTAATACGCCTCTATGGACTAGCTCATTGATCAATGATGGTTAAGGTTTCCTAACCATAGACATGAGTTGTCGATTGGTAATGAGATCATATCATTGGGAGAATGATATGGTGGACAGACCCAAACTAAGCGAAGCAATTAGATCGTGTCATTGTGTTCATCTTTGCGAAGCTTTTCCTATGTCAAATATTGTATTCCTTAGACCATAAGATAATACAACTCCCTGGTATCGGAAGAAAGCTTTGAGGTCATCAAACGTCATCCTATGAGAGGGTGATCATAAAGGTTTCTCTCAGGTGATCGGAAAGTATCTGTTGGGTTGTATGTATCGAGATGGGATTTGTTCCTCCCAAGTCGGAGAGATATACTTCGGGCCCACTCGGTAATCGATATCAACACCGCTTGCAAGCATGTGGTTAAGGAGTTAATCACAAAGTGATATTGGATTACGGAACGAGTAAAGTACTTGCTGTGAACGAGATTGAACTAGGTATGACGATACCGACGATCGAATCTCGGGCAAGTAAAATATCGCGAGACGAAGGGAATATATATGGGATTGATTGAATCTTGGCATCGTGGTTCATCCGATATGATCATCGATGAATGTGTGGGAGTCAATATGGGTGCCTGACCCATTGTTGATTATTGATAGAAGATCATGTCGCATATTCTCGAACCCGCAGGGTCACACACTTAACGTGTCTCGACGCTAAGATAGATTGGATACTTGGTTTATGAATTTTTGTTCGGAGTCTCGGATGGGATCCGGGACATCACGAGAGGTTCCGGAGTGGTCCGGAGAATAAGATTCATATAAGGCAGTGCAGTTTTGGGAGTTCGGAATTGTTCCGGGTTAATCGGTATTGTACCGGAAGCTTCTAGAACCTTCCAGAAGGGGGCCAACGTGGTCCCACCTTCCGGGAGGGGGCATGGGCCTATGAGGGAGTGTCCTGGCCAGCATTGGGGGCACAAGGCCCCATAGGGCCCAGCCGATCCTAGATAAGTTTAAACTCGTATAAACTATAGATAGTATATCTACATAAGGGAGATATTAAATTGTTTAAACTAGAGATAGCATTGGAGGAAGGGAAATGGCTGGCGCACCCCTCTATATATAGAGGGCTGGTGCGCCCCCTTCCCACTACTCACACCTTCCTCCAAACCCTAGTTGCCCTGCTGCCCTCCTCTCTCCCTCCGACTGTTTGTAGGCGAAGCCCTGCGGCAGAAATTCTCCACCATATACACCACGCCTTCGTGCTGTAGATCCAATCCATCTCTCCACCATACTTGCTGGTCCAAGTAGGAGGAGTCGTCGATGTGCTGCACGTGTGCATCTCACGGAGGCACCGCCACTTGTGGTGCTAGATCGGATCGGATCGCGAGGAGTAGAAGCGAGTACGACTACATCACCCACGTTCCGACAACGTTCATGCGAATCTTCAAGGGTATGAAGATCTAATCCAATCTCTCGTTGTTTGCATCTCCTAGATTAGATCTTGGCTTTCCTCTGTTACGCTTCAGAGAAAATTTTGATTTACTATGCGAAACCCTTCAAAGGGTATCGAGCTAGATCTATGCGTAGATGTGTTTCACGAGTAGAACGCAACATGGTTGTTGCGAGCGTTGATGTTTTATGTTGCAAGCCTCTTGTCCGTGTTCTTCTTATGGCGGGATAGTGAGATTGAAGCGGTCCGTGCCAACCTTACGCGACGCCGTCATGAGACCGCTCCACTTGACGTGTGGCTTGTACCATACATGCGGTGGTGGATGCCGTTTCTCTCACTATAGTTGTCATGGGATTAACACCGAGTTTGGCAACCATAATATCACCGTTGTGGCTTTCCGTAGGTAAGAATCGTTCTTAGCATCTACTCCCATAAGCCACGTAAAACATGCAACAACAAAGTAGAGGCGTCTAACTTGTTTTTGCAGGAGTGTTTTCGTGATATGGTATGGCCCAAGATGTGATGTGTATAATGTATGGCGATCATGTTTTGTAATGTTTCACGACTTGCATGTCGATGAGTACACAACCGGCAGGAGCCATATGGTTGTCTTTATAATTGTGTATGACCTGCAAGTCAACTTCTTATACGCCATGTAATAGCTTTACTTTATCGCTAAGTAGTTAGCAATAGTTGTAGTTGCTATTCGTGGTGGAGGCAATCATGGTGAAGTGATGGAGATCATGCCGAACGCACAAGATGGAGATCATTCTTGTGAAGATTGGCTATACCATGTCACATAAAGTTATATGCATGTGATGTTTATCCTTTTATGTATCTTATTATGCTTAGATCGCGACGGTAGCATTATAAGATGATTCCTCACTTAAAGATCAAGATAAAACTGTGTTCTCCCCAAGTATGCACCATTGCGAAAGTTCGTCGTGTCCAAGCATCACGTGATGATCGGGTGCTATAGACTCTACGCTCACATACAACGGGTGCAAGCCAGTTTGCACACGCGAAATACTTGGGTCTAACTTGACGAGCCTAGCATGTACAGACATGGCCTCGGAACACACGAACCGAAAGGTTAAGCATGAGTCATATGAATGATATGATCGACACTTTGTTGTCCACCATTGAAACCACATCTCTTCTCATGAAGATCGGATTAGGTGTGGTGAATTTGGATCGTGTTCACTAAACAACTTGAGGGATGTTGAATTTAGTGGGAGTTCATCTAGTAATTTGATTAAAAGTTGAACTAGTTATCATGAACATAGTCTAATTTGTACTTGCAAATATTGTAGATCACATGGCTAAGTCCAACTTCAACTTCAACGTTTTTGCTGAGAAAGAAAAGCTTAAGAACAATGGGTCTAACTTCACCAATTGGTTCCATGATCGAGAATCATTACGTTCGAGGACAAAAGGACTATGTCCTTGAGAAAGCGTTAGGTAACCCCCCTGCTGCAACTGCGCCGGCTGATGAGAAAGCTGTCTATCAGTCGCGCAAAGATGATTATGGTGTGATTAAGAGCACCATGTTGTTTGCTATGGAACCGGAACTTCAAAATCGTTTTGAAAACTATCCCGGTCCCTTTGAGATTCTCGAAGAGTTGAAAACCATGTTTCAGACTCAGGCCCGTTCTGAGAGATATGAGATCTCCGAAGTTCTTTAACTGCAAGATGGAAGGGAGTTCGTTAGTGAGCACGCCATTAAGATGTCGGGCTACACTCAACGCCTTTGAGCAACTGGATGCAAGATTCCGGAGGAGCTCAAGATTGACAGGTTCGCAATCACTCCTCCCGACTACACAAGTTTTGTAGTGACTCATAATCAGATTGGTTCCATCGATACGATCACCGAGCTCTTCGCAAAGCTGAAGGCTGCGGAGGTGGACATCAAGAAGGATAATCATGTGTTGATGGTCAACAAGCCCTCCTTTAAGAAAGGTAAAGGTGCAAATAAGCCCTTCAAGAAGGGCGGCGGCAAGCGCAATGCCCCTGCTGAGAAGAAGCTCAGGTCTGGTCCCAAGCCGAAAACTGAGTGCTTATATTGCAAGGACAAGGGTCACTTTGGAAGCAATCGTCCGAGTAGTTAGCGGACAAGAAGGCTGGCACCATCAAAGGTATATTTGATATACATGTTATTGATGTTTTCCTTACTAGCCCTCGCTAGTGCCTGGATATTTGATACCGGTTCGGTTGCTAATATTTGTAACTCAAACAGAGCTGCGGAATAGGCGGCTTGCGAGGATGAGGTGACGATGGCGTTGGCAACGGATCAAGAGTTGATGTGATGGCCGTCACGCCTCCTTAGTTTTACCTTCGGGATTAGTTTTAAACCTTAATAAATGTTATTATGTGCCTGCGTTGAGCATGAACATTATTTCGGATCGTGTTTATTGCAAGACGGTTATTCATTTAAATCGGAGAATAATGGTTGTTCTATTTATATGAGTAACATATTTTATGGTCATGCACCTCTTGTGAGTGGTTTATTTCTTCTAAATCTCGAAAGGGATGAAACACACATCCATAACATTGAGGCTAAGAGATGCAAAGTAGATAGTGATAATACTACTTATTTGTGGCATCGCTGCGTCAGGTCATATTGGTGTAAAGCATGAAGAAACTCCATTCGATGGACTTTTGGAATCTCTTGATTTTGAATCATTTGACACATGCGAACCATGCCTCATGGGCAAGATGATCAAAACCCGTTCTCCAGATGATGGAGCGAGCAGCGGACTTGTTGGAAATCATACATACCGATGTATGCGACCGATGAGTGTTTGACGCCGGTGGATATCGCTATTTTCTCACTTTTACCGATGACTTAAGTAGATATGGGTATATCTATTTAATGAAACATAAATCTGAAACGTTTGAAAAGTTCAAAGAATTTCAGAATGAAGTGGAGAACCATCATAACAAAAAGATTAAGTTTCTATGATCCGATCGTGGGGGCGAATATTTGAGTTATGATTTTCTCACGCATCTCAAAGCAAGTGGAATCGTTTCACAACTCACGCCACCCGAACACCACAAGCAATGGTGTGTCTGAACGCAGAATCGAACCCTATTAGATATGGTCCGATCGATGATGTCTCTTACTGATTTGCCGTTATCATTTTGGGGTTATGCATTAGAAACCGCTGCATTCACTTTAAATAGGGCTCCATCTAAATCCATTGAGACGACACCGTATGAACTATGGTTTGGTGCTAAACCTAAGTTGTCGTTTCTTAAAGTTTGGGGATGTGAAGCTTACGTCAAGAAGTTGATGCCGGACAAGCTCGAACCCAAAGCGGAGAAATGCGTCTTCATAGGATATCCTAAGGAAACTATTGGGTATACCTTCTATCACAGAACCGAAGGCAAAGTGTTTGTCGCAAAGAACGGTTCCTTTCTTGAGAAGGAGTTTCTCGAAAGAAGTGAGTGGGGGAAAGTAGAGCTAGACGAGGTTATTGAACCTTCTCTTGAATTGGAGAGTAGCGCAGCACCTGAAATCGTTCGGTCACCGCACCAACAATAGAGGAAGCTAATGACAAGGATCATGAAGCTTGGACGATGCATTGAGCGTCAGAAGTCGACAAGGTCGCGTGCCCTCCCGAGTGGTACGGCAACCTGTCTTGACCGTCTTGTTAGTAGAAGACAAAGGAACCTACGAACTATGAGGAAGCGATGATGAGCCCAGACGAGAAATGGCTAGAAGCCATGAAATCCGAATTGGGATCCATGAGCGAAAACCAAGTATGGACTTTGGTGGACCCTCCTAGCGACCGAAAGGCCGTTGAGTGCAAATGGATCTTCAAGAAGAAAACGGACGGATGGTAATGTTACCGTCTATAAAGCACGGCTTGTTGCGAAAGGTTTTCGACAAGTTCAAGGTGTTGACTACGATGAGACTTTCTCTCCCATAGCGATGTTTAAGTCCATTCGGATTTTATTAGCAATTGCTGCGTTTCATGATTATGAAATATGGCAAATGGATTTCAAGATCGCTTTCCTCAATGGCAACATTGATGAGGAGTTGTATATGATGCAACCCAAGGTTTTGTCGATCCTAAGGATGCCGATAAAGTATGCAAACTTCAGCGTTCCATTTATGGATCAAGCAAGCGTCTCGGAGTTGGAACCTTCGTTTTGATCAAGTGATCAAGAGCTTTGGATTTGTTCCAAATTGCTACGAAGCTTGCATCTACAAGAAAGTGAGTGGGAGCTCGGTGACGTTTCTGGTACTATATGTGGATGACATATTGATTATTGGAAATGACATCAACATGCTTAACGATGTGAAGAGTTATTTGAACAAGTGTTTTCAATGAAAGACCTAGGTGAAGCTGCTTATATATTGGGCATCAAAATCTATAGAGATAGACAAAGACGCTGATAGCTTTAAGCCAAAGTACATACCTAGACAAAGTTCAAAAGGTTCAGAATGGATAAGGCATTGAAAGGTTCAAGGCCTATGTTGTCGGTAAGATATTGAGCAAGGCTCGGTGTCCACTGATGAAATGCTAGGGAAGCTATGAGCAAAGTGCCTTATGCCTCGCCATAGGTTCCATCATGTATGCCATCTTTGTGTACTAGACCGGATGTGTCCAATGCTCTTAGTTTGGAGCAGATATCAAAGTGATCCAGAGTGAAACACTAGACAGCCGTGAAGAACATCCTAAGGTACCTAAATAGGACTAAAGAAATGTTCTTAGTCTATGGGGTGATGAACATCTCGTCAGAAAAGGTTACGTCGATGCTAGTTTTACACCGACAAGGATGATTCTAAATCTCGGACAGGATACGTGTATATTTTGAATGGAGGAGCTGGAGTCGAGAAGCTGCAAGCAAAGCGTGATCGCGGGATCTGATGAGAAGCGGAATACATGGCTGCTGCAGAAGCGTCAAGTGAAGGAGTTTGGATCAGAAACTTCATCACTGAGCTTGGCGTGGTTCCCAGTGCATTGGACCCACTGGAGATATTGTGTGACAACACTGGCGCCATAGCACTCGCTAAGGAACCAAGATATCATCCAAAGACCAAGCATATCAACTGCAAGTTTCATATAATCCGAGATTATATAGCAGATGGAGATCTGAAGATCAGCAAAGTACATACAGATCTGAATGTCGCAGATCCATTGACTAAACCTCTTCCACGTGTAAAACATGATCAGCACCTCAGTGCCATGGGTGTGAGATTGTTGCCAAATGTAAACTAGATTATTGACTCTAGTGCAAGTGGGAGACTGTTGGAATTATGCCCTAGAGGCTATAATAAAGACGTTATTATTATAATTCTTGTTCATGATAAAGTTTATATTCCATGCTAGAATTGTATTAAGCGGAAACATTAATACTTGTGTGGTTTGTGAACATCACCGTGTCCCTAGTACGCCTCTATGGACTAGCTCATTGATCAATGATGGTTAAGGTTTCCTAACCATAGACATGAGTTGTCGATTGGTAATGAGATCATATCATTGGGAGAATGATATGGTGGACAGACCCAAACTAAGCGAAGCAATTAGATCGTGTCATTGTGTTCATCTTTGCGAAGCTTTTCCTATGTCAAATATGGTATTCCTTAGACCATGAGATAATACAACTCCCTGGTATCGGAAGAAAGCTTTGAGGTCATCAAACGTCATCCTATGAGAGGGTGATCATAAAGGTGTCTCTCAGGTGATCGGAAAGTATCTGTTGGGTTGTATGTATCGAGATGGGATTTGTTCCTCCCAAGTCGGAGAGATATACTTCGGGCCCACTCGGTAATCGATATCAACACCGCTTGCAAGCATGTGGTTAAGGAGTTAATCACAAAGTGATATTGGATTACGGAACGAGTAAAGTACTTGCCGTGAACGAGATTGAACTAGGTATGACGATAACGACGATCGAATCTCGGGCAAGTAAAATATCGCGAGACGAAGGGAATATATATGGGATTGATTGAATCCTAGCATCTTGGTTCATCCGATATGATCATCGATGAATGTGTGGGAGTCAATATGGGTGCCCAGACCCCGCTGTTGATTATTGATAGAAGATCATGTCTGCATCTTCTCGAACCCAGGTCACACACTTAACGTGTCTCGGCGCTAGGATAGATTGGATACTTGGTTTATGAATTTTTGTTCGGAGTCTCGGATGGGATCCGGGACATCACGAGAGGTTCCGGAGTGGTCCGGAGAATAAGATTCATATAAGGCAGTGCAGTTTTTGGAGTTCGGAATTGTTCCGGGTTAATCGGTATTGTACCGGAAGCTTCTAGAACCTTCCGGAAGGGGGCCAACGTGGTCCCACCTTCCGGGAGGGGGCATGGGCCTATGAGGGAGTGTCCTGGCCGCATTGGGCCAGGGGCACAAGGCCCCATAGGGCCCAGCCGATCCTAGATAAGTTTAAACTCGTTTAAACTAGAGATAGGATTTCTAGATAAGGGAGAGTTTAAATTGTTTAAACTAGAGATAGGCTTGGAGGATGGGCAATGGCTGGCCGCACCCCCCTCTATATATAGAGGGCTGGTGCGCCCCCTCCCACCGAACACACACCTTCCTCCAAACCCTAGTTGCCCTGCTGCCCTCCTCTCTCCCTCCCGACTGTTTGTAGGCGAAGCCCTGCGGCAGAAATTCTCCACCAAATACACCACGCCGTCGTGTTGTAGATCCAATCCATCTCTCCACCATACTTGCTGGTCCAAGAAGGAGGAGACGTCGAGGTGCTGCACGTGTGCATCTCACGGAGGCACCGCCACTTGTGGTGCTAGATCGGATCGGATCGCGAGGAGGAGAAGCGAGTACGACTACATCACCCACGTTCCGACGAACGTTCCGCTGTGCGAATCTTCAAGGGTATGAAGATCTAATCCAATCTCTCTCGTTGTTTGCATCTCCTAGATTAGATCTTGGCTTTTCCTCTGTTCGCTTTCGTAGAAAATTTTGATTTACTATGCTGCGAAACCCTTCAGGTCCAAGGGTGAAGTTTGGCAAAGAGGAAGCCTCGAGCCGAGGTCGGGTCGCGACTGATCTTCGGTAGTCGGTTTCCCCGATGTGTCCGATGGGTTCTCCTGCTTCGCTATGCCGCTGTGGAGTCGGAGCTATGGTGGAGCGTGTCTAGGCGGTGACGATGAGTAGACGCTGGTGGTCTCTGCAGATTCTCGGTCAGCGCAAGATCAGCATAATTCCCTAGCGAAGCTCGTCGGCTGAGCCGGAGCTATCTCTCCTTGGCGTGTGTGGCCAATTGATGGCATAGGCCAACATGGTTTCCGGCGCCGTCTGTGAGGCTTTCTTTGGATGTCGCTGGTGAAGTCGGAGTCAGGCTCGTGGAGGTTTGATGACGATGACGCTATGTGGCAACCTCGGCGGGGGTCTCCTTGTGTGTTCGGGTCTCGTGTGGGTAGCCAGGTTGGCTATGGTGGTGTGCCCAATGTGGTCGTGTTTCATGACGATATTGGTGCATTTGTTCGGGTTTTTGGCGGTTCCCCTGCAATGAACTAGTCAATTCTCTTCTGCCTTTTTAATAAAATAAGGTAAAATTGCCCAATTTGTTAAAAAAAACATTAGGGTGACTTTAACCCGTGATTGCTACCCAGCTTATATTAGTTGTTCTAGTTGTATGCGAAGCACCTCTTTTATGAAGCATGCATGAGAGCTACATGTATGTGCTATATAATAGAGAAAAGAATAGTCCAGAGAGGGCTGAGGTTTTACAGATACGGATCATGACTAAACCCCAGAAAACAAAAGAAACCCCAGGTGGTAATCTTTCCATAGTGCTCTCTATGACAGGCATTCGTCGGGTTCGATCGACCGTAAAATGATGGGTTAGTGGGAGTATAGTATGCATACATCAAAAACAATAATACACGCCCACATTAAAGCTAACTCCGCAGGGTTTGGAATCTACGCCTAGGAAACTTTTTTTTTTGAGGGATACGCCTAACAACATATTTTATACTCCTACAACAGGGACAGTACTACGGCTATAGCCTATAGGCGTGTATATCAGCGTATCAACTGACAACAACAATAAGGGTATGGTGTACTCCCCTCCGTCCGCAAATAAATATACCTTTAGCCTTGTCCTAAGTTAAATTTAGTAAAATTTGACTAACTTTTTAGAAAAACGTAACAATATTTATAACACTAAGTTAATATTATTAGATTTGTTTTTAAATTTAGTTTCATAATATGTTAATTCGATGTAATATACTCCCTTTGTTTGGGATTATAAGTCCTGCGCGCTGATAACTAGATTGCTAATTTAAACAATAAAATATAAATAATATAACATAAAAATTATACCACTAGAAACTTTAGAGGTTATATTTTCTAATGATATAACTTTTATGATATATAAGTTATATTTTCTTGGTCAAATTAACAACTTAGGTATGCGCGTAGGACCTATAATTTCAAACAAAGAGAGTATGTTTCTATATTTCTTTATAAAGTTGGTCAAATTTGATTATGTTTGACTTAGACAAAAGCTAAAAATACACTTATTTACGGAACTGAGGGAGTATGGGAGTATAAGGGAGCGTGTTTGTTGTAGCTAGCTAGTGTAATAATTAATAAACACTACATTATATTAACAAGATAACGTGAATGTATACGTTACCAACAAGGGATGGAGAGGGAACGTACATCATGACTACGTAGAGCACCACGACGGCCGGCGACACGGTGGAGAGGTCCAGGACCATCTCGCCGGCGTGCCTGGAGTTGACGGACATGAACATCGCCGCCACGACCTTCTGCCCGGCCGTGAGCCCGCGCAGGCCCTGGGAGCCCCACTCCATGGCGCAGAAAAGCACCAGCTGCACCAGCACGAACACGGCCACCGTGACAGCCAGGAACCAAGTGTGCCTGCTCGTCAGCAAGTGGCCGTACGCTACTACAGAGTTATTGCTCCGGCGATCCCCATCATCACATGAACTCCGCAGCTCACCGAGCTCGGGCCTCCTGGTGACCCTGTGGAGAGCCCAGATGGCCAGCCTCAGGAAGACGGGGAAGAGGGTGTTGCCGAGGAGAACGTGGGGCATGACCAGGAGGAGGAGGCCCGGGAAGGTTCTGAAGGAGATCATCCCTTCGTTGGTCGGCACGAAGCCGCAGTTGGCGAACGTCGAGACGACGGTGAAGATGGAGAAGGTGTACACGCTGATCCCCTTGCCGGAGAGCACGGCCCTCGCGCCGGAGACCGCGCTCAGGTACACCAGCATCAGCGTGTAGCCGGCGAGGTGCACCACGACATGGTACCCGACAACTATGAACAGAAGCAACCTGGTGAGAGAGGACGGCGGCTGGTTCTCGAACCCTTTCTCCATCTGGTTGATCTGTGCAGTGATGGTAGGGCTGTTGAGCTCTAGGCTGCTAGATAGCTGCTTGGCACCATGATCGTCATGATGAGACGCTTCTTCCTCCTTCTTGGACTTGATGTAGGTGAAGTGCAGGCCAAGCATGCTGGTGAACACCTCGCCGCCGAGAAGCATTAGGACGGTGAGGAGTAGGAGCTGGGAGTCAGAGAAGGACTCCATCTCCACGGCGACCATGCTCGATACCGTCGTCGCCGACACCGACGTGAAGATTAAGTCAAGGTCCATGGGCCTCGATGCCATGCTGGTCCTCATGGGAAGGGCTTTCAAGATCAAGAAACCCAAGAGGGTGATGAACACAAAGTACATGAGCTGCAGCCAGAACGGGTGCACATGGAAGAGCAAAAGGTGGTAAACCCTCTCAAGCTTGCTACTACGTTGAGTGGTGGTGCTGGAGACATGCAACGAACGGGAATAACCCATCTCTGTTTTTTTGTCGTTTTGTAGAGAAGTTGTTGGCTTCCTGTGTTGGAAGCAATCAGAAGTGGAGCTGGACTATTTATACTCGACGGAAGAGGGTTTGAAATCTAGCAGTACTGAGTATTTTATTTTGAACAACCTGTAATCCAGCAGGTGTTGTATATCTTGTGGTGTAGCTTAGCCCTGTATGTGTGTTGCACTGGCCACTACGAGACTAATAACAGCAACAGGTGAATAACTTAAGGCTAGTGGAAGGTGTAACATCGTTGTCTTAATTACCATATCTTTGGTTGTGCCGAATGCAATTGCAAAAGCAAATCTCTTGACAAGATTATTCATTCTCGATTTGTTTTCATAAGCTGGTGCACAATCAAAAAAAATAGAATGAGTTTCACAATGTAATTGAATTGGGCAAGTACAAAAGATCGACCAACCGCAAAAAAAAAGAATAAAAAAAATACACGGTCACTTATGCAAAACAAATTGTATGCTAAACCTCTGCCATATTGGTTGAAGTGGCAACCCAGTAAAAGCAGTACTCCTAGACCTACGGAAACTTTTTTATTGGGATGATGTGTCAAATTCTCCTAGATCCCTAACTGAATTGCTCAATCAGCAACCGTGGCCAGCCTGGCCATCCGCCGTGTCTCCCTGGTAGCAGCTTGCAGTTGCAGGCTAGCTTATAAAACAGGATGCCATACTGTGGACCAAACAACAAAGTTCACATATGTATCACACAGTCATCAAGTCCGCCTTATTGTAAATAAAAAACATTCATGTAAATAATCAAAGGTTTAATATTTGACGGTGGATATTTGAGCCCATAAAAATAATGAAAAGAGAGATGATTCTGTACACGACCAATTGATGTACATATAGAGAGATGATTCTGTACATGACCAATTGATGTACATATAGAGAGATGGTTTTGTACGCATCGTTACTATTGAAGGTCACGGATGGGGATTCTATGGATATTGCGGGATAATCCACCCACATAGGACCTAAGATGATGCTTTTGGAAGAGGCCGAATACTTGTTGGATTGTACACCACCAAAATATATTTATGTGGATATAGATTTTATGTGTGGAAATTTACGTGTAATTTATGTTTTACACGCAACACATGTGCGGCATTGAGAAACATGTGACAGCATAAAACCTAAGGTAATGTGGCAACTCACAGACATTTAACTAGTAAATATAATGGTAAGAACGGCTTGACCAGGTTATATGGGTAAAATATACAAACCCCTGCAAGGTGTTTAACTAAATGCTTAGCCGTGTCTCAGTAATAGACAAGTTGAGTTGCTCTCTTAAAAGTTGTGGGTAAACTTAAGTAGGTTGTGTGATAAAAAGTTATTTGATTTAAAGCGATATGATGAACTTATTTTGCTTCCGCAAATAAGCCTTAACTCCAGGAGCCAAATAAGCATATGTAGTGGCTACACTTTTGTTTTATTCTCTCTTAGTTCCATTTTCTGATACATTCATAGTATTGATCCCACTTGTTTGGCTGATTTTTTATGTTGCAGGTTATTCTGATTATTCTGAGTGACTGCTTAGCCTGTGAACCTCCACTTGACATTTGTTCGCCGGTGGCACAGTTTGAAGATTGAAGCTATACCTTATTTACGTTTACCATTGTTATATGAATATTTGAGCAAGCTTTGAGCTAAGCATTATAAACAATTGTAAATTTTAGATCATTCGATATAATAATGATGCACTGTTAATTTTTTTAGATATCATTCGAAGAAACCAAAGATAATTTCGTTGTCAGCACCAACGCCGATATTTATTGAAGTTGAAAGCCAAAATCAAGATGGAAATGTGAGTAATTACTACCAATGAACAAATTGCACGTAAGTTTAGCTATTGTGAACCTGCATATATAATATTGGCGTGCTGGGATTTTTTTGACTCTAAATACCCAATATAAAAATCCTAGCTACGTCGCTGCTTGCTGTACGCGATGGCTCCACCGAGCTATGATGGGTAGCACACATTACACAACTTAGAGCATCTCTAGCAGATACCGCATATCTGTCGACCCACAAAAATTTGGACCGATATGCGGTATCGGGACCAAAAATGGCCTCTCCAGGTAGCACAAACCAGCAGATATTCGATGCAGAGGGCCCTGGATGCGGGAAATTTCCCAACCGCCTCCACGCAAAGGAACCCGCCGCCGCCGCAGATTCCGGCTACCTCAGGCCACCCCTATCAAATCGATGTCACCCACCGCCTCCCAACCATCCCTCCTAGCCATGGCCAGCCAATCGTGCCAGAATTTGGACAACCGATGCAGCGCTTGTCCGCGGCCAAGCTCCTGCACCACCGCCGAGCAAGGAGGAGGTGTGTCGGCGCCGGTCCGAGCAGGCACGCGCGCGGCGTCCTCGCGCGCTCTTGTGTCACCTCCCCGGTGTGGGTCGGGTTCAGGTTTGCGCCAAGCCGCGCACGATGCAAAGGCGGGAAGCTTCCGGGATGCCGCGAGTGCTGGCCCGCGCCTCCGCGCGCGCCGCTGGTGGTGCACGCATCGCCACCTGTTGGAGATATGCCCTAGAGGCAATAATAAATGTAGTTATTATTATATCTTTGTGTTTATGATAAATGTTTACATTCATGCTATAACAGTATTAACAAGGAAACATTAATACTTGTGTGATTTATAAACTAAATTAGAGTCTCTAGTAAAGCCTCTTCTTAATACTAGCTTGTTGGTTAATAGATGATTGTGGTTTTCCTATCATGAACATTGAGACGTTGTTAACAACAAGATCATATCATTAGGAGAATGGTATGATGGACATACTCCTATAGATAAGCGTAGCATAAAGATCAAGTTATTTTAAATAGTTCAATTGCTATAAGCTTTCTGATACATAGTAACCTAATTCCTTCGACCATGAGATCATGCTTATCACCATCACCGGAAGGATGCTTTGATGACATCAAACACCACACCGTAACTAGGTGGCTATAAAGGTGGCATTGAGTATTCAGAAAGTATGGGTTGAGACACATGGATCAAGAGTGGGATTTGTCCATCCATATGACAGATAGATATACTCTGGGCCCTCTCGATGGAATGTCATCCAATTATCTTGCAAGCATGTGATTGGCTCACAAGGGATCACATATCACGGGAACGAGAAAAGAGTACTTATCAGTAACGAGGTTGAACTAGGTATGCAGAGATACCGATGATCAAAACCTCGGATAAGTAAACTATCGTGAGACAAAGGGAAATTGGTATCGTATGTAAGTGGTTCATTCGATCGCAAAGTAATCGTTGAAATATGTGGGAGCCATATGAATTTCTAGATTCCTCTATTGGTTATTGTTCGGAGAAGTGTCTCGATCATGTCCGCATAATTCACGAACCGTAGGGAGACACACTTAAGGATTCGATGTTGTTGAGTAGTTATGGAATGATGAGTAAGAGACCGAATGTTGTTCGGAGTCTCGGATGGGATTCGGGATATCATGAGGAGATCCGGAATGGTCCGGAGAATAAGATTCATATAAGGAAAGTCCTATTTCGGAGTTGGGGAATGATTCCGGTGTTTTCATCAGGAATGTTCTAGAAGGTTCCGGAAGGTCCAACACTCCGGAGGGGAAGGGTACATGAATGTGTCATGACAATGTGGAATGGTTGCATCATGTACTAGGTATCATGGCTTAGCAAAATAAAGGGATAAATCAAATCCTAGTTTGAAAAGTCAAATGCCAATTTGAAAAGTCAAACGGCAAGTTTGCTTGGTGGAGGGAGAGTAGGAAACCTACTTGGGGAGGAAGTCCTCCTCCCTCCACCGCCGGCCAAGGAGGCCGACTTGGGGGAGGACTCCCTCCCCCTGGCCGACACCCTCCCTCCTATAAAAGAAGGCAGGTGCCCTCTAGCTACACCTCTCCACCAAAACCCTAGACCTAGCCGCCGGCCACCACAAGTCGCCGCCGCCCTAGGGTTTGCCCTAGCCACCGAGTTGGGGCTCTCCCCAAGCCCTAGCCGCCGGCCTAGCTTTCTCTCCTTGGTGCCTCTAAACCCTAGATCGCCAAGGCCTCTCTCATAGTCCACCATACTCGCTCCGGCTTAAGGCGAAGCCCTGCGATATCTCCCCTCTACTTCCGGTACCACACCGTCATGCTGCCGGAATCATGAGGAGAGTGCTACAACCTCCGCTGCCTGCTGGAACAAGGGAGAGGAAGGTATTCATCGAAAAAACGTGTGATCGATCATGAAGCGCCGCTTTAACGCAGCGGAAGGATCGTCTACACGATCTTGAGATCGGCAAGAGTACGACTACATCACCCACGAGAATCCGCTCTCGTTAACCGCTTTGGAATCTTCGAGGGTGCGTTCTTCTATCGACTCGTTGATACAATCTAGTAGATAGATCTTGGCTTGTTTGATTGTATGCGGTAGATTTTTTTGTTTTCCATGCTACGAACCCCTACAGTGGTATCAGAGTCATGTCTATATGTAGATCTATTGCACGAGTAGAACACAATGGTCATTGTGGGCGGTGGTGCTTTTATTATCAATTGATTCTTCTGTACTTTGCATCTTGCGGTATGATGGGATGAAGCGGCCCGGGCTAACCTTACATGACATCGTTCATGAGACTTGCTCCACGCTCAACATGCAACTTGTATTGCATAAGTGGCTTTGTGGGTGTCTGTCTCTCCCATTATAGTATAGATCCAATTTACAACGGGCACTTGATAGTTTAAGCATCAACGTTGTGGTTCTTGTTCGTAAGTTAGAGCGACACTTATTGAAAGCCCCAAACCACGTAAAATATGCAAAGAAAATTAGAGGCGTCTAACTTTGTTTTGCAGGGGTGTGCTGTGATGTGATATGGCCATGATTGTGATCATATTTGATGTATGCAATGTTCCTTATTGTAAGTTGGCAACCGGCAGGAGCCATATGGCTGTCTTTAATTTCTTTTAAGACCCGCGTGTCTATTCAAAGTAGTTGTAATAGTTGGAGCTGGTGGACGACAACCATGAAGCGGCGCTATTGACCTTGACGCTATGCCGGTGATGATGGAGATCATGTTCGTGCTTGAAGATGGAGATCGGAAGCACAAGAAGAAAGGCCATATCATATCACATATTATGAATTGCATGTGATGTTAATCCTTTATGCATCTTGTATTGCTTAGTTAACGACGCTAGCATTATAAGATGATCCCTCGTGCACATAAATTTCAAGTTTTAAAGTGTTCATCCTTAGTAAGCACCATTGCTAAAGCTTGTTGTTTCGAAGCACCACGTGATGATCGGGTGTGTTAGATTCTGCAAGTCTATACAACGTGAGCAAGCCAGATTTGCTCATGCGGAAGCTAAGGTTTGATCTTGACGAGCCTAGCATGTACAGACATGGTCTCGGAACACGGACCACCGAAAGGTAAAGCATGAGTCATATAGTAGATATGATGAACATGTTGACTGTTCTCCATTGAAGCTACATCAACTCTCGTGATGATCGGTTTTGATGTGGTGGATTTGGTTCGTGTGATCACTAAAACAATGTGAGGGATATTGTTTTGAGTGGGAGTTCACCTAGATTAATTTAACTATTAATTAGAACTCAATTTGTCATAAACTTAGTCTAAACTATTGCAAATATGTTGTAGATCAATGGCGGCCCCTACCATCAATTTTAATGCTTTCCTAGAGAAAGAAAAGTTGAAAAACAATGGAAGCAACTTCGTGGATTGGTTCCGCAATTTGAGGATTGTCCTCAATGCTGGTAATTTGACCTATGTGCTAGATGCACCGATGGGTGACCCGCCTGCAGCTGATGCTACCGATGAAGTAAAGAACGTTTACCTTGCTCGGAAGAATCAGTACTCCACAGTTCAGTGTGCTATCTTGTATGGTTTGGAATCGGAGCTTCGGAAAAGGTTTGAGAACCTTGACCCACATGATATTGTCCGTGAACTCAAATTGATATTTGAGACTCACGCGGCAGTTGAGAGTTATGAGGCTTCTGAAAAGTTCTTTAACTGCAAGATGGAAGAGGGCAGCTCCGTCAGTGAGCATGTGCTTAAGATGTCTGGGCACGCAAACAAACTCCAAAGCTTGGGTATAGTGATTCCTAATGCTTTGGGGATTTACCGTGTCCTCCAATCACTGCCACCAAGTTACAAGAACTTTGTGATGAACTACAATATGCAAAGCATGAACAAGCAGTTGTCAGAACTCTTCTCCATGTTGAAATATACAGAAGTGGAGATCAAGAGCACCAAGTGTTGATGGTCAATAAGACCACCAAATTCAAGAAAGGCAAGTCTAAGCAAAAGGGAAACTTCAAGAAGGGTGGTAAAAAAGTTGCCGCACCGACGAAGAAGACCAAGGCTAGACCTAAGCCTGATACTGAGTGCTTTTACTGCAAGGGAGAGGGTCACTAGAAGCGGAATTGCCCAAAGAACTTGGCGGATTTGAAGAATGACAACATCAAGAAGAAAGTTATATCCGATATACATGTTATTGATGTGTATCTCACTAGTACTCGTAGTAGTGTCTGGGTATTTGATACTGGTCCGGTTGCTCATATTTGTAACTTTCAAGCAGTGCTGCAGAATAAACGGAAGCTAGCGAAGAACGAGGTGACGATGCGCGTTGGAAATGGATCAAAGGTTGATGTGATCGCGGTCGGTACGCTACCTCTTCATCTACCATCGGGATTAGTTTTATACTTAAATAATTGTTATTTGGTGCCTGCGTTGAGCATGAACATTATATCGGGATCTTGTTTATTGCGAGACGGTTACTTGTTTAAGTCCGAGAATAATGGTTGTTCGATTTATATGAGTAATATGTTTTATGCACATGCACCTTTGATAGATGGTCTATTCTTATTGAATCTCGATAGTGGAAATACACATATTAATAACATTGAAGCTAAATATTGAAATTGAGCGATAACTCGACTATATGTGGCAATCGCTGCCTTGGTCACATTGGAGTGAAGCGTATGAAGAAACTCCATTCCGATGGACTTCTTGAATCACTTGATTTCGAATCACTTGAAAGATGCGAAGCATGTCTGATGGGTAAAATGACTAAGACTCCATTTTCTGGTAGGATGGAGCGAGCTACGGACTTATTGGAAATCATACATACCGATGTGTATGGTCCAATGAGTGTAGCATCGCGCGGTGGTTATCGTTATGTTCTTACCTTCACGGATGACTTGAGTAGATATGGGTATATCTATTTCATGAAACATAAGTTCGAAACTTTCGAGAAGTTTAAGGAATTTCAAAGTGAGGTGGAGAATCAACGTAACAAGAAGATTAAATTTCTACGTTCTAATCGTGGAGGTGAATATCTAAGTTACGAGTTTGGCGAGCATTTGAAGAAATGCGGAATACTTTCACAATTGACACCGCCGGGAACACCATAGCGTAATGGTGTGTCCAAATGTCGTAATCGAACTCTCTTAGATATGGTTCGTTCTATGATGTCACTTACAGATTTACCGCTATCATTTTGGGGTTATGCATTAGAAACAGCCGCATTCACTTTAAATAGGGCACCATCTAAATCCGTTGAAACGACACCGTATGAATTATGGTTTGGGAAGAAACCTAAATTGTCGTTCCTTAAAGTTTGGGGTTGTGAAGCCTATGTAAAGAAGTTACAGTCGGACAAGCTTGAACCCAAAGCAGAAAAATGCGTCTTCATAGGATACCCGAAGGAAACTATTGGGTATACCTTCTATCATAGATCCGAAGGCAAAATCTTCGTTGCCAAGAATGGATTCTTTCTAGAGAAAGAATTTCTATCGAAAGAAGTGACTGGAAGGAAAGTAGAACTTGACGAGGTTGTTGAACCTTCTCTCGAACTTGCGAGTAGAGCAGCACCGGAAGAAGTTCCTGTGGTGCCTACACCAATAAGAGAGGAAACTAATGATGATGATCATGAAACTTCGGTTGAAGTTGCTTTCTGAGAACCTCATGGTCAACGAGAACTCGTACCACTACTGATTGGTATGATCCCGTTATGAGTGTCATGTTGGTGGGCAACACCGATGACCCTGCGAAGTATGAGGAAGCGATGATGAGCCCAGATTCCAATAAATGGCAAGATGCCATGAAATCCAAAATTGGATCCATGTACGAAAACCGAGTATGGACTTTGGACTTACCGGATGGCCGGAAGGCTGTCGAGAACAAATGGATTTTCAAGAAGAAAACAGATGCTGATGGTAATGTTACTGTCTATAAAGCTCGACTTGTCGCAAAAGGGTTTCGACAAATTCAAGGAGTTGACTACGATGAGACTTTCTCACCAGTAGCGAAGCTAAAGTCTGTGAGGATTTTGTTAGCAATCGCTGCATATTATGATTATGAGATATGGCAGATGAATGTCAAAACAGCGTTCCTCAATGGAGACATTTATGAAGAGTTGTATATGATGCAACCCAAAGGTTTTGTCGATCCTAAAGATGCTAACAAGGTATGCAAACTTCAACGGTCCATATATGGGTTGAAGCAAGCATCCTGAAGTTGGAATCAATGTTTTGATAAGGTAATCAAAAGTTTTGGTTTTATACAAACTTATGGAGAAGCTTGTATTTATAAGAAAGTGAGTGGGATCTCTATAGCATTCTTAATACTATATGTAGATGACATATTGTTGATTGGGAATGATGTAGACCTTCTTAATAGTGTCAAGGAATATTTGAATAATAGTTTTTCAATGAAAGATCTTGGCGAAGCAGCTTACATATTAGGCATAAAGGTTTATAGAGATAGATCGAGACGCCTAATATCATTGTCACAAAGTACATATTTGGACAAAGTTCTAAAGAGATTTGGAATGGAAGATAGCAAGAAAGGGTTCTTGCCCGTGTTGCCCAATACGACCTTGAGTAAAACTCAAAGTCCAGCAACGACAGAAGATAGAGAAAGGATGAGTAAGACTCCCTATGCCTCAGCCATAGGATCTCTAATGTATGCCATGCTATGTACTAGACCCGACATTGCATATGCTGTTAGTTTGACTAGCAGATATCAAAGTGATCCAGGAGTGGATCATTGGACATGATCAAAACATCCTTAAGTACTTGAGAAGAACTAAGGATATGGTTCTTTCTTATGGAGGTGATGAACAACTCGTTGTTAATGGTTACACCGTTGCTAGTTGGAACACCGATCCGGATGATTCTAAATCTCAATCTGGATATGTATTTACTTTGAATGGTGTAGCAGTTAGCTGGAGAAGTGCAAAGCAAAGCGTTGTGGCGAGATCTTCAACTGAATCGGAATACATAGCTGCTTCGGAGGCTTCACAAGAAGCGATATGGATGAAGGAGTTCATTACAGAGCTTGGTGTGGTTCCAAGTGCGCTGGACCCAATGTCTATCTACTGTGATAACATGGGCGCCATAGCCAATGCGCTAGAACCAAGGTCACACAAGAAGCTGAAGCACATCAAGCTACGTTTTCACGCTATTTGAGAACATGTCCAAGATGGTGACATAAAGATTTGCAAAGACACACAGATCTGAATGTGGCGGATCCGTTGACTAAACCTCTCCCGAGGGCAAAACATGACCAACACCAAACTGCCATGGGTGTTCGGTATATTACCGTGTAATCTAGATTAGTTGACTCTAGTGCAAGTTGGAGACTGTTGGAGATATGCCCTAGAGGCAATAATAAATGTAGTTATTATTATATCTTTGTGTTTATGACAAATGTTTACATTCATGCTATAACAGTATTAACAAGGAAATATTAATACTTGTGTGATTTGTAAACTAAATTAGAGTCCCTAGTAAAGCTGAAGGGTTTCGCGGCATAGTAAATCAAAATTTTCTATGGATGCGAACAGAGGGAAGCCAAGATCTAATCTAGGAGATGCAAACAACAAGAGAGATTGGATTAGATCTTCATACCCTTGAAGATTCATACAGTGAGCGTTAAACGGAGCGTGGGTCATGTAGTCGTGCTACTTCTCCTCCTCGCGATCCGATCCGATCTAGCACCACAAGTGGCGATGCCTCCGTGAGATGCACACGCGGCACCTCGGCGTCTCCTCCTTCCTTGGTCCAGCAAGTATGGTGCAGAGGATTGGATCTACAACCTGTGACGGTGCAATTGGTGGAGAATTTCTGCAGCAGGGCTTCGCCTACAAGCAGTCGGGAGGGAGAGAGGAGGGCAGCAGGGCGGCTAGGGTTGGAGGGGAAGGTGTGTGTGTTTGGTGCGCCCCCAGCCCTCTATATATAGAGGGGTGGGCGCAGCCTAACCCTCCCAAGCCAAGGCAGGCCCCAAGGAGGAAGAGTGGGGGCAAAACCCCTTCTAGAAGCTCTATCTAGAATTTAAACCTCTCTTGGCCGGCTGGGCCCTATGGGGCCTTGTGCCCCTGGCCCAATGCAGCCAGGGCACTCCCTCATAGGCCCATGCCCCCTCCCGGAAGGTGGGGCCACGTTGGTCCCCTTCCGGAAGGTTCTAGAAGCTTCCGGTACAATACCGATTAACCCGAAACAATTCCGAACTCCAAAAACTGAACTGCCTTATATGAATCTTATTCTCCGGACCACTCCGGAACCTCTCGTGATGTCCCGGATCCCATCCGAGACTCAGAACAAAAACTCATAAACCAATTATCCAATCTATCCTAGCGTCGAGACACGTTAAGTGTGTGACCCTGCGGGTTCGAGAATATGCAGACATGATCTTCTATCAATAATCAACAGCGGGGTCTAGAAACCCATATTGACTCCCACACATTCATCGATGATCATATCGGATGAACCACGATGCAAGGATTCAATCAATCCCATATATATATTCCCTTCGTCTCGCGATATTTTACTTGCCCGAGATTCGATCGTCGGTACCGTCATACCTAGTTCAATCTCGTTCACAGCAAGTACTTTACTCGTTCTGTAATCCGATATCACTTTGTGATTAACTCCTTAACCACATGCTTGCAGGCGGTGTTGATATCGATTACCGAGTGGTCCCGAAGTATATCTCTCCGACTTGGGAGGGACAAATCCCATCTCGATACATACAACCCAACAGATACTTTCCGATCACCTGAGAGACACCTTTATGATCACCCTCTCATAGGATGACGTTTGATGACCTCAAAGCTTTCTTCCGATACCAGGGAGTTGTATTATCTCATGGTCTAAGGAATACAATATTTGACATAAGAAAAGCTTCACAAAGACGGACACGATGACACGATCTAATTGCTTCGCTTAGTTTGGGTCTGTCCATCATATCATTCTCCCAATGATATGATCTCATTATTAATCGACAACTCATGTCCATGGTTAGGAAACCTTAACCATCATTAATCAATGAGCTAGTCCATAGAGGCGTACTAGGGACACGGTGTTGTTTACAAACCACACAAGTATTAATGTTTCCGCTTAATACAATTCTAGCATGGAATATAAACTTTATCATGAACAAGAATTATAATAATAACATCTTTATTATTGCCTCTAGGGCATAATTCCAACAAAAGCCTCTTCTTAATACTAGCTTGTTGGTTAATAGATGATTGTGGTTTCCCTATCATGAACATTGAGACGTTGTTAACAACAAGATAATATCATTAGGAGAATGGTATGATGGACATACTCCTATAGATAAGCGTAGCATAAAGATCAAGTCATTTTAAATAGTTCAATTGCTATAAGCTTTCTGATACATAGTAACCTAATTCCTTCGACCATGAGATCATGCTTATCACCATCACCGGAAGGATGCTTTGATGACATCAAACACCACACCGTAACTGGGTGGCTATAAAGGTGGCATTGAGTATTCAGAAAGTATGGGTTGAGACACATGGATCAAGAGTGGGATTTGTCCATCCATATGACGGATAGATATACTCTGGGCCCTCTCAGTGTCATGTCATCCAATTAGCTTGCAAGCATGTGACTGGCTCACAAGGGATCACATATCACAGGAACGATAAAAGAGTACTTATCAGTAACGAGGTTGAACTAGGTATGTAGAGATACCGACGATCAAAACCTCGGATAAGTAAACTATCGTGAGACAAAGGGAAATTGGTATCGTATGTAAGTGGTTCATTCGATCGCAAAGTAATTGTTGAAATATGTGGGAGCCATATGAATTTCTAGATTTCTCTATTGGTTATTGTTCGAAGAAGTGTCTCGATCATGTCCGCATAATTCACGAACCGTAGGGAGACACACTTAAGGATTCGATGCTGTTGAGTAGTTATGGAATGATGAGTAAGATACCGAATGTTGTTCGGAGTCTCGGATGGGATCCGGGATATCACGAGGAGATCCGAAATGGTCCGGAGAATAATATTCATATAAGGAAAGTCCTGTTTCGAAGTTGGGGAATGATTCCGGTGTTTTCATCGGGAATGTTCTAGAAGGTTCCGGAAGGTCCGGCACTCCGGAGGGGAAGGGTACATGAATGTGTCATGACAATGTGGAATGGTTGCATCATGTACTAGGTATCATGGCTGAGCAAAATAAAGGGATAAATCAAATCCTAGTTTGAAAAGTCAAACGCCAATTTGAAAAGTCAAACGGCAAGTTTGCTTGGTGGAGGGAGAGTAGGAAACCTACTTGGGGAGGAAGTCCTCCTCCCTCCACCTTGCCAAGGAGGCCGACTTGGGAGGACTCCTCCCCTGGCGCCCTCCCACCTATAAAGAAGGGCAGGTGCCCCTCTGCTACACCTCTCTCCACCAAAACCCTAGACCTAGCCGTCGGCCACCACAAGTCGCCGCCGCCCTAGGGTTTGCCCTAGCCGCCGAGTTGGGGCTCTCCCCAAGCCCTAGCCGCCGGCCTAGCCTTCTCTCCTTGGTGCCTCTAAACCCTAGATCGCCAAGGCCTCTCTCATAGTCCACCATACTCGCTCCGGCTTAAGGCAAAGCCCTGCGAGATCTCTCCTCTACTTCTGGTACCACGCCGTCAATCCGTCATGCTGCCGGAATCACGAGGAGAGTGCTACAACCTCCGCTGCCTGCTAGAACAAGGGAGATGAAGGTCTTCGCCAGTCGAGCGATGTGACCATTGCGGAGCGCTAGAACGTTGTGGGAAGGATCGTCTACACGATCTTGAGATCGGCAAGAGTACGACTACATCACCCACGAGAATCCGCTCTCGTTAACCGCTTTGGAATCTTCGAGGGTGAGTTCTTCTATCGACTCGTTGCTACAATCTAGTAGATAGATCTTGGCTTGTTTGTTTGTATGCGGTAGAAATTTTTTGTTTTTTCCATGCTACAAACCCCTACACCACCCGCTCCCGCGCCGGCTCGGTGGGGCCACATCTCCGACGAGGAAAACAAGGAGGAGGAGGAGACGGACTCTGGCTCAGATGAGGAGGATGCGGTCCGCGAGGTGAAGTGTAACTCGCTCGGGACCCTCGTCTCCGACGTGTGGGAGCGCATGAAGCGCCGCTGCGACTAGCGTCAGCTCAAGCTACGTGATCTCCGCCGCGTCTGCCACCGCTGCGCCCGCAAGCACCAGGCCCGGCTAGGCTTCTTTGTTGTCGACAAATCCGACGACAAGTAGGCGAGCGATGATGACGTCGTAGACGCTCCGCTGAGTAGGTACCGTCGGCAGCTGCTAGGGGTTTAGATTGGATGTAGGGCGCGACATCCAATTTTTTTGTTGTATATATATATATATGATTTACGATGATCAGAATCTCCCCCGTATGTATGATCTGGCGCCAAAGTGATGTTTTTTAGAAATACAGTTCCGTTTAGTGCATCTGTTCCACCACAGAAAATTTCATACCGCAAACGCGGTACCCGGGTTTGAAGTATCTGCTAGAGATAGAATGAGAATTGAGCACGTAACAAACCGTCTCCCGCAAAGAAAAACAGTGGTGGCGGTCTAGGGTTTCCACCCTAGCCGTCGCCACCATCTGCCTGCTTCTCGCCATCTACGACCGGAATTGACGGGTCCTCGCCTCCTCTGCTTGTCGTCCCGGCGGTGGGAGGGGTGGGGACCTCGGACCTGCGCTCGGTGCTGTTAAAGGGTCCCTAAACTTAGTGTTTGATCAACCGACATCAACGTTATGGTGCCTATGGTGGTGGTGTGCGGGACAAGAATAAGCTATACCCACCTCTTCTCCCACCTCGTCGGTGACGATCTTGCCGCTAGCGTTGAGGAGGGCGGAGATTCATCTGGTCGCCACTTTGATGGAGTGGTGGATCTCATCCAGCCTACGTGTGTTCTAGGTTTGGTGTTACAAGTTTCAGATCAATTTAAGGGTTCAATGGCGATGTATTCATCTCAGGGGCGTTGGTCCTTAGGGGCACATGCACGAAGACTTTCCGACTATCATCAATAACGTCAGGTCGGCTCCGGCAAGGGAGCGGCGACAGCGGCGCGTCGACGGCTCACTCTGGCGGCAGTAGTGTTCCTTAGGTGGTTCAAGCATCTCGATATAATTTTTATTATGTTTGGGATGCTTTGTACTTCTTGTAAACTCATGAAATAGATCCGATTTCTTTTTGCGAAAATAAATGAGAAGTGAGCACACGAGAGGTGGGTTGCGTGTGTCGTCAGCGCGCCAAAGGAAAATTAAGCAGGAGCGTGCAAATAATATTTCACCTGGAACTTAAATTTTCTTTTCGGCCCGAGCTGGAATTTGGGCCAAACGACGCGAGACGGAAATCTGGCTAGGTCAAGTGAGCCCGGTGACCCTCACGGCCTCACCCAACTCGGCCCCTCGTTCTCGCGTCCTTTCCCCTCCCAGTGCATCGATCCCCATTGCGCCGCCGGCTGATTTCGGCCAAGTCCGGCGACGCCTCGCGCCGCTGACTGCTACCAGACACCTCCTACTCGGCTACTCCCCCCCCCTCCCCCCCCCCCCCCACCCCTCTTCCCCCTCCACCGATTCCATGGCGTGGAACAACGGAATCGCAGCCTCACGACGAACCCTGGCCGCGCTAGATCATGGCCTTACAGGAGGAGAAATGTTCGTTCTTTCGCTCCTGACCAGAGAGAGGCGGCACCGGTCGTCCAGGAAGCACAGCGTCCCGGACGTCTTGCTCTCCGGCGCGCGTGCATTGGTAGCATGATCAGCCGTGGATCCAAAAATTATCCAAATCCTGGGCAAACCGCGTATTTTAAGGCTAAAGGCATTACTTTTTGATCAAATTGCTATTATGAAATTAGTCTTATCGGCAGGCCGGAAGGCTAGGCGTCTGCCCGGTCTTAGGGATGGCTAGGTCCACCTGTGAGCATGATGCGCAGCGCTTCGTCGAGCTTGCCGGACCGCATCGCGCTCATGGAAACAACTTGCCGAGGGAGGGGATACAACTTGACTAGATATCTATCTATCTCTATCTTAATTTCTCTGGAGGTAGGTTCGTCAAGTATGTTTCCGTTAGCCAAAAATACGCTTTTAACCCTTTCCATCCCGGCAAGCTCGAGCCCGCCTCCACCGCCTCCCCGCGAGCGCCCCTTCCTTGCCTCTGCGTCACCGTCATCGCGAAACCACAGCGCGCGACCCCCCTAGCCCAACCGCGTCGTGGCCTCAAGGCCCCGCCCTCGACACTGTCGCGCCAGACTGGCCCGCCGCCCAATCCTATGCGGGCCTCTCCCCGCTGCCGGTTCTCCTCCCTGTCTGCCTGTGCGGCGCTGCGTTCCCAAAGCTCAACCCGTGCTGGGCCGGGCAGCAGCGGCACAGGCGTGGCAGCGATTCATCGGCGTGGCGATGCAGAGCGGTCCCCGGCGTGAGGAACATGGCGTTCCGGACGGAGGACGCGAGGACCGACACGAACGACGGAGCTCTGGGTGAAGAGAAGTTGGCTCGGTATGGACGCCGAGAGGCACTGGAGGAAGTCGTCCGAGGAAAGTGACTGTCAGCATCAGTCTAAGCCATGTTAAGCTTCTGTTCAACCATTTAGTTCCATCAATCAGTTAAGGTTGCGATTTCAGTTAACACTGTATTATGTCTACCAACAGATAGCAGTACAAAATCCGGATGTACTACTGTATATGATATCACTTTTTGACACAGTTATTTCCATTGTTACAGTACTGACCGTAAGCCAACAATGCTAGGATCATCCGTATAAGGATCCAATTTCAAGCTTCAACCTCTTCCACAAATTCTCTCTAGAGAATCAGGAGGTCAGTTTTCTTGAATTAGGATTTCACCTCACATTTTAAGTGAACAACTAAAATATCAGTTCTAATTTTTCTTTCTTGATAATGTTAATAGTATAAGCTTAGCCTAATAGGTGATCTTTCCTTAGGCCTACTTGAAACTCGTGCTAAAGACACTCTCGGTCAAGTTCGTGCGAGAACCAAAGTCGATTCTAGATAATCAAGAAAAGGAGGCGCGGTACTTAACAGTGCCCAATGTTGTCTTCTACCTTGGCCTCCCCGAAACAGGACAGATGACAACACGACCATTGTCTGGAGGGAGGAGGGCCTTGATGATTTTCCGGTGAATCGTATGTCATTGAAGGAGCTTCACTAAAGTGATGTATGCATCTCTTATCAAATTAAAAGTAGGGAGCATACATAAACTTTGAATTCCCATTTGTCTTATTATGTACTGTCATCATCAAGGTTTTGCTGCTTCTTTTAGGACCGTTGCAAACGCCCTTGCTACCATGTTCTAAAAGGGGGACCGGATTGCAATAGACATGTCTATGACATGCAATGTGGTTATCATTTATTTGGCCATCATCCTTGATGGTTTTGTTGTTGCCTCGATAGCAGATAGTTTCACACCTCAGGAGATTCGCACTCGCGTTCTGTCTGTTGATTAGAGAATCGTTGGAATTAGAACAAGCTCATGAATAATGCTCGAACATCTCGAAGTGAATCGGGATGATAAGGAACACACAAATGGAGGGAGGAGAGGGGAGAAGGAGGGAATAGTCCGGTGCATTATAAGGTATGAGATATATACAATGGTATTTTTTGTGATGCAGTCAAAACTTGCAACGTGCCTTTATGAAGTAGTATTATCTGAAAACTCGACAATGATGCTTGATGTGTACGAGAATTCTAAGTTTGTATCATCCCGTAGCAACGCACGGGCATTCAGCTAGTCTATACTATTAAAAAGATTGGAAATGTTTGTCGACAGGCAAAATTTTCCGTCTAGACGATTTTGCCCCTGCACGTTGAGAGATTTTACAAGATCTGGCTCCGCAAAGTCAAAAGGTGGACGCAGCTGGAGCCGGCTCCTCTAACGTGCTGAAGCAAAGTTAAGTTAGAGAAGCAACAGTTCTCTAACTTGCCTTCTTTAGAAACATATGATTTAAGTCTGGCACAATTAAAATTAAATTGTATAGTATAAATCTACTCTATATATTTACACTCATTACTTGTAGTCAAAATTATAGGGTAAAAAAATTAGTTTGTAAATTTTATGCTACAGTAATTATCCAAAATGATTAACTGTAATACATAATGAACAGTACATGCTACAATGCCCTGACTTTCCTTCATAGTTTTACACTAGCACATCACTGTAGCTGTCTGACTTTTCTTCTCTACGTTAGAGGAGCCGGCTCCGACGCAGCTCACATACGTTCCTTTGTCTCTCGCTCCGCTCGCTCTGCCGATGATGTCTCTGTTGTTCCGGCCGGCGCCGGCCACCGCCTTGGCCTCTTCCCTAGACGGCGGACAAGCGCCGACTGGAGATAATCTGGAGCACGTGCCGGTGGAGCTTGGGGGCTAGCTCGAGCGCGTGTGGCGGGGGTCTCTCACGGGAGGAAGGAGAGCCGGCAAGTGGTGGAAAATCAGAGGAGGGAGGAGGCTGCAGCGGCGGGCGGTCGATCGAGCTGGCCGGCGGTGGTTGCTGAAGGAGGGCCGGCAACCTGACGCGCGACCGTTGGAGGCGAGCAGGAAGACTTGGACGCGCGGCCGTCAGAGCGCTGCTACAGCCGATAGAGCGCATCCGCTCAGTTGAGAAAGCCGAGGACTTCAGGGAGGAAAGGAATCAGGGTGCAGGTGGGAGTGGGCTACCCACGGAGCCCACTACCCAAGCCCACATAAGAGGCTATGTGGGACACCTACAAATATACAGGAAAAAATGTGGGCATCTGTGGGACAGCCCACATCGAGCTAAACAGGCAGAATTTGACCACACCGTCACGCCCTCGACCACATCGACATCAACGCGCATAATCCTCCTCGTCGTGTTAGGGCGCGGACGGGAGGGGAGTCGCCGGAGCCCCGCCGCGTTAGGGCGCGGACACGGGAGGGGAGCCGTCGGAGCCCCGCCGGCTAGCTCCGCCATGGCAGATCCTCCTCCTCCGGCTACGGGGGAAGGTCTACTCCCACCTTCCTTTCTTCCCGCCGCTCCTCCTCCGATCCCGGTGGTCGATGCTCCTCCTCCGGCTGTAGGGGAAGGTCTACTTCCACCTCCCTTTCTCCCCGCCGCTCCTCCTCTGATCCATGGTCCAATATCTAATATGGGCACCAGCAAGGAATCTCCAAGGTCCAAGAAAAGAAAGGTACTATAATTTTTGTGTTTCTCGTCGATCTTGTGAATGGATACTGGATACTCTTGGTGCTCTAGGAGTGCGTCCATAAGCCGCACTCGATGAAGTACACCACGACCAATCCGAGGTACCTGCTCGCCGTTGAGTTGCAGAAGAAGATGGTCACATCTGCACCTTTGGGGCATTCGGTTCACAGCCATTCTCCCCTTGCGATGTAGGGGCCTAGGGGGTCTCCGTCTATCTACACCTTTTAGTTGTTTTAGTTTGCTCTTGAGTTTCCGAGACATTGTACTTTGTCATCTGTGAACCATGTTGCATATTTATATGCATCCATCGTACTACTGTAATCTTGTCTTTAATTATAATGTTTTGATTATTTTAATTGGATCCATGCTGGAGCTTATGTAATGCAGTTATTGTGTAATGATGGATCCATGCACTTGAAATCATTTGTGAAATGATGCACTTGATTATTTTAATTGGATCCATGCTGGATCCATGCTGGAGCTTATGTAATGACCTGTGCTTTCCATCCATTTTTTCATTGTGTACCAGTTCTGTGTTTCCAGCTTTGATGCATAATCATCACCATGTTCAATTGCATCATTGTTTTACTAATGGAATATGTTGGGATAATTTTAGGCTTTTAATTTTGGGAAGGTGCTTGCTTTTGTGAATTTCCATCAGTAATTTTGTGAATTTTGGAGGAGACCCATAAGACTGTTATGTTGCATGCATCTTGTGACTATGGACTAGTATACCTCTTCCTTGATCTGGCATAGTAATTTGCATGGGATACAAAGAGAGCCCCTGAACTTAATAAGACTGCTAGCCACAGATTCACTAACTCAAGCCTCTCTTTCTTCTCCACGCAGCCACAGATCCAGGAGCAGCCAACTGAAACCAGCAAATAGATCAAATCTGGTGTGTCGACGACGCCATCTGCCTCGACCTCCCGCATCTCGTCAATTATGATAAAGGAACATCCGCGTCGACGCCATCTGGTGTGTGCTATATACTTAACCACAAGCACACAGTATATAAATTTCTCATAAAGCATTACATACTGATTAGGGACATGTGTCATTTGGGTTCAATTAGACTTTGATTACAATGCACATTTACTAGATATACTTAAATGCTATAGTACAGATCTTAATTTATGACAAATCTATTTTAGGCTGTAAAAATAAACGGTTCTACATAGGAATGCCATATCCTTTTGCATCCAAATTTATTTCTTCTATTTGTTTAACTGGTGTATCAGCTACAAGTGGAAGAAGGTGAAATCCATAGAGATAAATACAATCCAGGAATTGTTCGTAATGAATCTCCAAGGTCCAAGAAATTCAAGAGCAGTAAGAACAAGGTACATACTTTCTAATGTTATATTATACCAGCTAAAATTCCATGTACGTAGATGCAACATGAACCCATGTTGTATAATACCAGCTACATACTTTCTAATGTTATATACTGGATTATTGTGTGTTTCAATAGGGAGCAGCAGCAGCGCTTCCACCAGTAGACACTATGTTGCACAAGAAAGTGCGTCCATAGATAAATGGCGACATCGATGTCCGCAAGGAGATCATAGGGAGCCAAAGGAAGGTAAAAATCATATACGCATACATGGTTTCTATCCTATCGATATGCCATGAAAACCACAAGTCAGTTTGAATTGTTTGGCTCTATTTTAGGGACGTCTTGCAATATCAACCAGTCCACGGGTGACGTCGTCGCCAGGAGTTAATATTCTTATAAACGCAACAGCACATAGAAGGGAATCAATAAATGAGGCAGCACATAGAAGGAAATCAATAAACGAGGCAGCACATATAAGGCCAAAGATGACAGGTTCACCCGAGGGATCAACTTCACAAGAGTCACTTAACTCTCCTTCACAACAGCCTCCAATATCTTCCTCTCTTCATGACCTCTGACCTGATGGAAGAATGACCAGTTCCTATGGTAAGATTTTCTCGTATATATTCATTGTTTATTCATTTTCCTTGTCTTTACTTTTCATTAGCTGACTAAGCTTTTCTTCCATTGCATGTAGGCTGGACACGTGGACGCCGCAAGTTGCTTTCTCGCATATGGAAAGAAGTTGAGCCGATTTATCAAGGAAACAAACTTGTGAAAGGCCGATGTGGTCACTGTCATAAAATCTTTCCAGCTTCAAGAGACTCGGGGAGCAGCCAGATTGGTCGGCATTTAAAGGTATGCCCAGCTAAACTAGCAAAGAATGAGATGGTTGATAAGATGGGTCATCCTGAGGGGATTGATCCTGATTGGAAATTTGACCCAATTATCGCAAGAAGGAAGCTAGTGAAGTTCATTGTTGTGAATGAAATGCCATTTTTGCTAGTTGAGTCATCATCTTTTAGAGAACTCACTAAATCATTGAATCCATGGTTTGAAAATGTCTCTAGAACAACACTCAAGAATGATTGTGAAGCTGATTTTCAAATGCATGGAGATAGAATGAAAAAATATTTTGAAAATTTGGACTCTCGGGTATCTCTCACAGGTGATATGTGGACCTCTAATCAGAAATTAGGTTATCTCTACATGACCTGCCACTTTATTTCTGATGATTGGAAACTCCATAAAAGTATTATAAGATTCAGTATTATGGAGACACCGCACAATTCATTGAACATGTTTGATGTAGTACTAAGGAGTATTCAAGAGTGGAACATAGAGGATAAACTCTTTAGTTTTACATTAGACAATGCATCAGTAAATATTGCTATGCTTAATCATTTGAGAGAAAATTTGGAAAATAAAGGTTTCCTTGTTTCAAATGGAGTACTACTTCACTACCTACATGTGGAACACATGTCTTCAATATTATTGCGCAATATGGTCTCAAAGAAGTAAAACCCACTGTCAATAATATTAGAGAGAGTTGCAAGTTTGTGAGAAGTTCACAAACAAGGGTTGAGAAGTTCCTTGACATCGTCTTGCAAGTAGGGCTCACTTCAAGATATAAAAGTACACCTGTTGATGTCACAACTCGTTGGAACTCTACTTATTTGATGCTTGAAGCTGCTTTACCTCTCAGAGGCGCCTTTTCTTCTCTAGAGAAGCATGATAAGGATTATGCATTTGCTCCTTTGGCCACTGAATGGAAATTGGCAGAAGCTGTTTGCAAGTTGTTGAGGGTCTTCTACACCGCAACAAACACTCTTTCAGGCTCAAACTATCCCACTTCCCATCTGTATTTCTATCAGCTCTGGAATATCAAGAAAACATTGAATAAAGAAGAAGCAAGTCTGAAAATGAAGATAAGGAATAAAGAAGCATCTAGTCAAGATCATATAATTGCCCGTATGGTACAACAGATGCAAATAAAGTTCAACGAATATTGGTTGGAATCATACAAGTCAGCTTGCATTCCTGTTATATTTGATCCACGATTCAAGTATGACCTCCTTGACTATCTTCTGAGGGACTTTGGAAATGAAGAGGAGGAGGGCACATGGATGGGCGAGGTGAAGAAAACCATGCAGAAACTCTTCGATGAATATAATCTAGAGGTTTCTGCTCACTCACAAAGAGAAATGGATAGTCCTAATGCCGAAGAGGTGGAAGTAGAGGATGATCCACTTGTGGAGTGGGATCAACACATGAGGTCTAAAATAAGACAAGCAAGCAATGAGCTCGATTGTTATCTAAAAGAAGAGTTGCTTCCTCGGAAGAAGGAGGTGGACATTCTTCAATGGTGGAAAGTTAGTTCTTCCAAGTATCCCGTGCTCTCCAAAATGGCACGTGACATATTGGCCATTCCAGCTTCAACTGTTCCTTCCGAGTCAGCTTTTAGCACCGGAGGACGGCAGCGTCGTCGGACTACCGAAGCAGCCTTTCATCCTCTATCGAGATTCTGATATGTCTCTGGACTGGTTTAAGGCGGATGGTAGGTTCTGTTTTCCTTCACTAAAGTGTTTTCTTTTGCACAATATTACTTATTCTTGTTGTTTATTCTTGACGTTGCTCCTATGTTTTTTATAGAGTTGGAAAAGCGTGGTAGTCTATCTGAAACATGTCTCATCAATGTTCAAGAAAGCATAAGGTAATTTCAGTATCTTCCTATCCTAGATGTTCAAGATTTCAGTATCTTTCTAGCAGATTTCTATCCTGCCATGGAGAATGTGTGTCGTATGACCAATTGCAGTCTCAGCTCATGTATCTTTCTAGCAAATTTAAACTTGCCTAGGATTTTGGTGTCAGTTTATGAAGGGTTTCGCGGCATAGTAAATCAAAATTTTCTACGGATGCGAACAGAGGGAAGCCAAGATCTAATCTAGGAGATACAAACAACGAGAGAGATTGGATTAGATCTTCATACCCTTGAATATTCGATGGCGGAATGTTAAATCGGAACGTGGGTGATGTAGTCGTACTCGCTTCTCCTCCTCGCGATCCGATCCGATCTAGCACCACAAGTGGCGGTGCCTCCGTGAGATGCACACGTGCAGCACCTCGACGTCTCCTCCTTCCTTGGTCCAGCAAGTATGGTGGAGATATGGATTGGATCTACAATGCGATGGCGCAGTGCAATTGATGGAGAATTTCTGCAGCAGGGCTTCGCCTACAAGCAATCGGGAGGGAGAGAGGAGGGCAGCAGGGCGGCTAGGGTTGGAGGGGAAGGTGTGGGGGGTTGGTGCGCCACCACCCCTCTTTATATAGAGGAGGGCGCAGCCCTAGCCCCTCCCCCAAGCCCAAACCGGCGGCCCCAAGGAGGAAGAGTGGGGGGCAAGGAAACCCCCCCTTCTAGAAGGTCTATCTAGGGTTTAAACCCTCTTTGGCCGGCTGGGCCCTATGGGGCCTTGTGCCCCTGGCCCAATGCGGCCAGGGCACTCCCTCATAGGCCCAAGCCCCCTCCCGGAAGGTGGGGCCACGTTGGTCCCCTTCCGGAAGGTTCTAGAAGCTTCCGGTACAATACCGATTAACCCGGAACAATTCCGAACTCCAAAAACTGCACTGCCTTATATGAATCTTATTCTCCGGACCATTTCGGAACCTCTCGTGATGTCCCGGATCCCATCTGAGACTCCGAACAAAAACTCATAAACCAATCATCCAATCTATCCTAGCGTCGAGACACGTTAAGTGTGTGACCCTGCGGGTTCGAGAATATGCGGACATGATCTTTTATCAATAATCAACAGCGGGGTCTGGAAACCCATATTGACTCCCGTACATTCATCGATGATCATATCGGATGAACCACGATGCCAGGATTCAATCAATCCCATATATATATTCCCTTCGTCTCGCGATATTTTACTTGCCCGAGATTCGATCGTCGGTATCATCATACCTAGTTCAATCTCGTTCACAGCAAGTACTTTACTCGTTCCGTAATCCGATATTACTTTGTGATTAACTCCTTAACCACATGCTTGCAAGCGGTGTTGATATCGATTACCGAGTGGGCCCGAAGTATATCTCTCCGACTTAGGAGGGACAAATCCCATCTCGATACATACAACCCAACAGATACTTTCCAATCACCTGAGAGACACCTTTATGATCACCCTCTCATAGGATGACGTTTGATGACCTCAAAGCTTTATTCCGATACCAGGGAGTTGTATTATCTCATGGTCTAAGGAATACAATATTTGACATAAGAAAAGCTTCGCAAAGACGAACACGATGACACGATCTAATTGCTTCGCTTAGTTTAGGTCTGTCCATCACATCATTCTCCCAATGATATGATCTCATTATTAATCACAACTCATGTCCATGGTTAGGAAACCTTAACCATCATTAATCAATGAGCTAGTCCATAGAGGCATACTAGGGACACGGTGTTGTTCACAAACCACACAAGTATTAAAGTTTCCGCTTAATACAATTCTAGCATGGAATATAAACATTATCATGAACAAGAATTATAATAATAACATCTTTATTATTGCCTCTAGGGCATAATTCCAACAGTCTCCCACTTGCACTAGAGTCAATAATCTAGTTTACATTTGGCAACAATCTCACACCTATGGCACTGAGGTGCTGATCATGTTTTGCACGTGGAAGAGGTTTAGTCAATGGATCTGCGACATTCAGATCTGTATGTACTTTGCTAATCTTCAGATCTCCATCTGCTATATAATCTCGTATTATATGAAACTTGTGGTTGATATGCTTGGTATTTGGATGATATCTTGGTTCCTTAGCGAGTGCTATGGCGCCAGTGTTGTCACACAATATCTCCAGTGGGTCCAATGCACTTGGAACCACTCCAAGCTCAATGATGAAGTTTCTGATCCAAACTCCTTCACTTGGCAACCTGCGGCAGCCATGTATTCCGCTTCTCATGTAGATCCCGCGATCACGCTTTGCTTGCAGCTTCTCTAGCTCACAGCTCCTCCATTCAAAATATACCGTATCCCGTAGAGATTTAGAATCATCCTTGTCGATTGTCAAAACTAGCGTCGGCGTAACCTTTTACGACGAGTTGTTCATCACCCATAGACTAAGAAAATTTCTTTAGTCCTATTTAGGTACTTTAGGATGTTCTTCACGGCTGTCCGAGGTTCCACTCTGGATCACTTTGATATCTGCTCGTCAAACTAAGAGCATTGGACACATTAGGTCTAGTACACAAGATGGCATACATGATGGAACCTATGGCGAGGCATAAGGCACTTTGCTCATAGCTTCCCTATCATTTACGTCTGGACCTTGAGCCTTGCTCAATATCTTACACGACAACATAGGCCTTTGAACCTTTCTTTGCCTTATCCATTACGAACCTTTTGAACTTTGTCTAGGTATGTACTCGGCTTAAAGCTATCGGCGTCTTTGTCTATCTCTATAGATTTTGATGCCCAATATATAAGCAGCTTCACCTAGGTCTTTCATTGAAAAACACTTGTTCAAATAACTCTTCACATCGTTAAGCATGTTGATGTCATTTCCAATAATCAATATGTCATCTACATATAGTACCAGAAATGTCACCGAGCTCCCACTCACTTTCTTGTAGATACAAGCTTCGTAGCAATTTGGAACAAATCCAAAGCTCTTGATCACTTGATCAAAACGAAGGTTCCAACTCCGAGATGCTTGCTTGATCCATAAATGGAGCTGAAGTTTGCATACTTTATCAGCATCCTTAGGATCGACAAAACCTTCGGGTTGCATCATATACAACTCTTCATCAATGTTGCCATTGAGGAACGTAGTCTTTACATCCATCTGCCATATTTCATAATCATGAAACGCAGCAATTGCTAATAAAATCCGAATGGACTTAAACATCGCTACGGGAGAGAAAGTCTCATCGTAGTCAACACCTTGAACTTGTCGAAAACCTTTTGCGACAATCCGTGCTTTATAGACGGTAACATTACCATCCGCGTCCGTTTTCTTCTTGAAGATCCATTTGCACTCAACGGCCTTTCGGTCGCTAGGAGGGTCCACCAAAGTCCATACTTGGTTTTCTCATGGATCCCAATTGGTTCATGGCTTCTAGCCATTTCTCGTAGTCTGGGCTCATCATCGCTTCCTCATAGTTCGTGGGTTCACCGTCTTCTACTAACAAGGCAGTCAAGACAGGTTGCCGTACCACTCGGGAGGGCACGCGACCTTGTCGACCTGCGACGTTCGATGCATTTGAGCATCGTCAAGCTTCATGATCCTTGTCATTAGCTTCCTCTATTGTTGGTGCGGTGACCTTTGGAACAATTTCAGGTCTGCGCTACTCTCCAATTCAAGAGAAGGTTCAATAACCTCGTCTAGCTCTACTTTCCTCCCACTCACTTCTTTCGAGAGAAACTCCTTCTCAAGAAAGGAACCGTTCTTCGACAAACACTTTGCCTTCGGTTACGTGATAGAAGGTATACCCAATAGTTTCCTTAGGGTATCCTATGAAGGCGCATTTCTCCGCTTTGGGTTCGAGCTTGTCCGGCATCAACTTCTTGGCGTAAACCGCATCCCCAAACTTTAAGAAAGCGACAACTTAGGTTTAGCACCAAACCACAGTTCATACGGTGTCGTCTCAACAGATTTAGATGGAGCCCTATTTAAAGTGAATGCAGCGGTTTCTAATGCATAACCCCAAAATGATAACGGCAAATCAGTAAGAGACATCATTGATCGGACCATATCTAATAGGGTTTGATTCCGGCGTTCAGACACACCATTGCGCTGTGGTGTTCCGGGTGGCGTGAGTTGCGAAAAAATTCCGCTTGCTTTAAGATGCGTGAGAAAATCATAACTCAAATATTCACCTCCACGATCGGATCGTAGAAACATAATCTTTACATTACGATGGTTCTCCACTTCATTCTGAAATTCTTTGAACTTTTCAAACATTTCAGATTTATGTTTCATTAAATAGATATACCCATATCTACTTAAGTCATCGGTAAAAGTGAGAAAATAGCGATATCCACCGCGCGTCGAAACACTCATCGGTCCGCATACATCGGTATGTATGATTTCCAACAAGTTCGTTGCTCGCTCCATCATACGGAGAAGCGGGTTTTGATCATCTTGCCCATGAGGCATGGTTCGCATGTGTCAAATGATTCAAAATCAAGAGACTCAAAAGTCCATCGAATGGAGTTTCTTCATGCGCTTTACACCAATATGACCTGAGCAGCGATTACCACAAATAAGTAGTATTATCACTATCTACTTTGCATCTCTTAGCCTCAATGTTATGGATGTGTGTTTCATCCCTTTCGAGATTTAGAAGAAATAAACCATTCACAAGAGGCGCATGACCATAAAAGATGTTACTCATATAAATAAAACAACCATTATTCTCCGATTTAAATGAATAACCGTCTTGCAATAAACACGATCCAGAAATAATGTTCATGTTCAACGCAGGCACATAATAACATTTATTAAGGTTTAAAACTAATCCCGAAGGTAAAACTAAGGAGGCGTGCGGCGACCATCACTTCAACTCTTGATCCGTTGCCAGCGCATCGTCACCTCATCCCTACATAAGCGCCGTCTATTCCGTAGCTCTGTTTGAGTTACAAATATTAGCAAGAACGGTATCAAATACCGGGCACTACAACGAGGGCTAGTAAGGAAAACATCAATAACATGTATATCAAATATACCTTTGATGGTGCCAGCCTTCTTGTCCGCTAAGTACTTGGACGATTTCTTCGATGACCCTTGTCCTTGCAATAGAAGCACTTCGATTCCGGCTTAGGACCAGACTTGAGCTTCTTCTCAGCGAGAACAGCGCTTGCCACCGCCTTTCTTGAAGGGCTTCTTTGCACCCTTACCTTTCTTAAAGGAGGGCTTGTTGACCATCAACACATGATTATCCTTTTTGTTGTCCACCTCCGCAGCCTTCAGCTTTGCGAAGAGCTCGGTGATAAATATCGATGGAACCAATCTGATTATGAGTAACTACAAAACTTTTGTAGCTGGGAGGGAGTGATTGCAGAACTCTGTCAATCTTGAGCTCCTCTGGAATCTTGCAGTCCAGTTGCTCAAGGCGTTGAGTGTAGCCCGACATCTTTATGGCGTGCTCACTAATGGAACTCCCTTCCTCCATCTTGCAGTTAAAGAACTTCTCAGAGATCTCATATCTCTCGAGCGGGCTGAGTCTGAAACATGGTTTTCAGCTCTTGAGAATCTCAAAGGGCCGGGATAGTCTTCAAAATGATTTTGAAGTTCCGGTTTCATAACAAACAACATGGTGCTCTTAATCACACCATAATCATCTTTCTTTGTTGATAGACAACTTTCTCATCACCGTAGCAGTTGACGAGGGTCACCTAACGCTTTTCCAAGGACATAGTCCTTTTGACCGCCAGAGAGAATGATTCTTAGATTGCGGAACCAATTGGTGAAGTTAGACCCATTGTTTCTAAGCTTTTCCTTCTCAGCAAAAACGTTGAAGTTGGACTTAGCCATGTGATCTACAGTATTTGCAAGTACAATTTAGACTATGTTCATGATAAATAGTTCAACTTAATCAAATTATTAGATGAACTCCCACTAAATTCAACATCCCTCAAGTTGTTTAGTGAACACGATCCAAATTCACCACACCTAATCCGATCATCACGAAGAGATGTGGTTTCAATGGTGGACAACAAAGTGTCGATCATATCATTCATATGACTCATGCTTAACCTTTCGGTTCTTGTGTTCGAGGCCATATGCGTACATGCTAGGCTCGTCAAGTTAGACCAAGTATTTCAGCGTGTGCAAAACTGGCTTGCACCCGTTGTATGTGGCGTAGAGTCTATAGCACCCGATCATCACGTGATGCTTGGACACGACGAACTTTATAGCGGTGCATACTTGGGAGAACACAGTTTTATCTTGATCTTTAAGTGAGGAATCATCTTATAATGCTACCGTCGCGATCTAAGCATAATAAGATATATAAAAGGATAAACATCACATGCATATAACTTTATGTGACATGGTATAGCCAATCTTCACGCAATGATCTCCATCTTGTGCGTTCCGGCATGATCTCCATCACTCCACCATGATTGCCTCCACCACGAATAGCAACTACAACTATTGCTAACTACTTAGCGATAAAGTAAAGCTATTACATGGCGTATAAGAAGTTGACTTCAGGTCATACACAATTATAAAGATAACCATATGGCTCCTGCCGGTTGTGTACTCATCGACATGCAAGTCGTGAAACATTTCAAAACATGATCATCGCATACAATATACACATCACATCTTGGGCCATACCATATCACAGAAAACACTCCCTGCAAAAACAAGTTAGACGCCTCTACTTTGTTGTTGCATGTTTTACGTGGCTTATGGGAGTAGATGCTAAACGATTCTTACCTACGGAAAGCCACAACGGTGATATTATGGTTGCCAAACTCGGTGTTAATCCCATGACAACTATAGTGAGAGAAACGACATCCACCGGCCGCATGTGTGGAACAAGCCACCGCGTCAAGTGCGGAGCGCTCTCGCGACGGCGTCGCGTAAGGTTGGCCTGGACGCTTCAATCTCACTATCCCGCGTCATAAGAAGAACACAAACAAGAGGCTTGCAACAGAAAACATCAACAACCGCAACAACCATGTTGCGTTCTACTCGTGAAACACATCTACGCATAGATCTAGCTCTGATACCCTTTGAAGGGTTTCGGCATAGTAAATCAAAATTTCTCTGATGCGAGCGGAGGAAGCCAAGATCTAATCTAGGAGATGCAAACAACGAGAGATTGGATTAGATCTTCATACCCTTGAAGATTCGCCGCAATGAGCGTTAAATCGGGCGTGGGTGATGTAGTCGTACTGCTTCTCCTCCTCGCGATCCGATCCGATCTAGCACCACAAGTGGCGGTGCCTCCGTGAGATGCACACGTGCAGCACCTCGGCGTCTCCTCCTTCCTTGGTCCAGCAAGTATGGTGGAGATGGGTTGGATCTACAACGACGGCGCAGTGCAATTGGTGGAGAATTTCTGCAGCAGGGCTTCGCCTACAAGCAGTCGGGAGGGAGAGAGGAGGGCAGCAGGGCGGCTAGGGTTGGAGGGGAAGGTGTGGGGGGTTGGTGCGCCCCCACCCCTCTTTATATAGAGGGGGGGCGCAGCCCTAGCCCCTCCCCCAAGCCCAAACCGGCTGACCCCAAGGAGGAAGAGTGGGGGCAAGAAACCCCCCTTCTAGAAGGTCTATCTAGGTTTAAACCCTCTTTGGCCCTATGGGGCCTTGTGCCCTGGCCCAATGCGGACAGGGCACTCCCTCATAGGCCCAAGCCCCTCCGGAAGGTGGGGCCACGTTGGTCCCCTTCCGGAAGGTTCTAGAAGCTTCCGGTACAATACCGATTAACCCGGAACAATTCCGAACTCCAAAAACTGCACTGCCTTATATGAATCTTATTTTCCGGACCATTCCGGAACCTCTCGTGATGTCCCGGATCCCATTCGAGACTCCGAACAAAAACTCATAAACCAATCATCCAATCTATCCTAGCGTCAAGACACGTTAAGTGTGTGACCCTGCGGGTTCGAGAATATGCGGACATGATCTTCTATCAATAATCAACAGCGAGTGCGGAAACCCATATTGACTCCCACATTCATCGATGATCATATCGGATGAACCACGATGCCAGGATTCAATCAATCCCATATATGTATTCCCTTCGTCTCGCGATATTTTACTTGCGAGATTGATCGTCGGTATCGTCATACCTAGTTCAATCTCGTTCACAGAAATGCTTTACTCGTTCCGTAATCCGATATCACTTTGTGATTAACTCCTTAACCACATGCTTGCAAGCGGTGTTGATATCGATTACCGAGTGGGCCCGAAGTATATCTCTCCGACTTGGGAGGGACAAATCCCATCTCGATACATACAACCCAACAGATACTTTCCGATCACCTGAGAGACACCTTTATGATCACCCTCTCATAGGATGACGTTTGATGACCTCAAAGCTTTCTTCCGATACCAGGGAGTTGTATTATCTCATGGTCTAAGGAATACAATATTTGACATAAGAAAAGCTTCGCAAAGACGAACACGATGACACGATCTAATTGCTTCGCTTATTTTAGGTCTGTCCATCACATCATTCTCCCAATGATATGATCTCATTATTAATCACAACTCATGTCCATGGTTAGGAAACCTTAACCATCATTAATCAATGAGCTAGTCCATAGAGGCATACTAGGGACACGGTGTTGTTCACAAACCACACAAGTATTAAAGTTTCCGCTTAATACAATTCTAGCATGGAATATAAACATTATCATGAACAAGAATTATAATAATAACATCTTTATTATTGCCTCTAGGGCATAATTCCAACAGTTTAAAGAAGTCATAAGGCTTTGATCGTATGCAGTGGCAGTGCTATCACTTTCCCTGGTGTTTTCAATGTTTCTAATGTCTTAAATATCTAGAGATTAGTACTACCTCTATCCTAGTTTATAAGACTTACGCGTATACCTAGGTCGTCCGCATGAGCTATATAATATAAATTATATAATATAAAAATTATATCATTAGAAAATATAACATTTGAAGTTTCTAATAGTATAGTTTTTATCTTATATACCTCATGCTAAGTTGGTTAATTTATCGACCTAGAAATACGCGTAGGTCTTATAAACCAAGACGGAGGGAGTACATAAATTTGAAAAATGCAAGAGGGTTTTGCCAAGTTTGTGATGCCACTTGACCCAAAAATTTACATGTAGAACCTGTTCTTTTTTCCTTCTTTTCTTTTGACACTAGGAATCTGTAACACTAGTCTTTCCTTTACCATATGCTCTGACTGTAAACTCTGTCACTTGCTTGAATGTGATGATTCCAGTTCATATCTCAAAGATGCAACCTTATGCTTATTTGTGTTTCAGGACGGTTGCATCGTTTGCCCATCTACAGATAGTACATTTGATCTTCGCAGAGTAATTAAGCTATACAAAGATGAGGATTATACGGTGGAAAGCAAATTACAGTAAAAAGTTTGTGGAAACGACGCCTGGAAGTTCAAGGAAATCCCGAAATATGCTACGTTACAGGTTATGCCTGGAAGTCATATTCATTTGGGATGTAAGGAAAAGAACAAATTATTATGCATGAACTGCGATGTTGCATTGTTTGTTGTTGTGCCTGTCCATCGCTGAATCTGGTTTCAAATGAGTTTGATTTTTAACATGGAACTGTATATATCTGCAGAATATCATCTTCGTACTAGTAGCATTTTCTTCTTCTTTAAAAACACTGTACATGGATATTGAGCTGTGATATTGCACTGTAATCGTATTATGTTTATAAAATATTTTTATTAACATTATATAAGCAACAATTGCAAAAACATATTTGCGGGCACATGTGAACATATGTGGGATAGTGGGCACCCGCATAAGTTTCGTGGACACCCGTGGGACGCCCACTTAAAATGTGTGGGACTGTGCGGGCATATGCGGGTCTTTCGTGGGTAGTCCCACTTGCACCCTGAGAAAGGAACATCATCATGGGGGCACAACGCAGCGTGGCCGGCATGGCGCCCTATGACTTCGCATCCTCTTGGGCAAGGCGAACGAATCGATTGATTCGTGAGGAATTTGACCTCTGTACCACACAGTTAGGGATGCAGAAGTGGGACAATTAGGACAAATGGGATACTATTATTAGACTACTAGACTAACTCAAAATTAAGTGGGGCAAGTGGGACAAGTTAGATTTGACATATCCCACTTATCCCACCTAAATTAAAGTTCATCTAGTAGTCTAAAAGTGATATCCCACTTATCCCGATTGTCCCACCTCTGCATCCCTACACACAGGTCCAAATACACATGGACGATGGAACCTTATCTCTCTGGCATCTTTTCATTTTAGACCTTACTCTATATCTTATCCACGGTTAACCCCATGAAGTTCGCTGTTACGGGAGCAAGGTTGTCAGCTAAGCATCGTGGAGAAGAGTGGGGGAGCTTCAGTTAACGGGTCGTAGCATGGTGCTTGGCCATGATGAGGAAGAAAGACGACAGACATGAGAATTTACGACCCATGTGCTACTTTTTGGTATTGCTGCTACAGTGCTATTGATAGAGAAATAAATTGTTTATTGATCTTTGACTGATGTTGTATCAATTATCAAATTGCAACATCTTTCAAATTTATAGAGTGATATTTGGATAAACCATTGGAGTTCATAAAAAAAACCTTCATTTCTATGCATATGCCATCGAATTATGCAAAGCAATAACATAAATATTTCCTAATATAATGTCTACATTTTCTATATACGTGTGAACTTGTGCAACGATAGAAAGCTAAGTAGACGGAGCAGCGCACAGGTCTTAAGGTTTGGTCCGTGGTGGTAAATACGTTTCCGTTCATGGTAAATAAGTCTTCGTCCATAGTGTCTCTTCCTAGAAATTGTTGTGCCGTTTTTCTGAGTTTCATGCTTTTGATTACGTTTTAGTCCCGTTCCATTGCAAGTAGTGTTACAGTAGGATGATTTGTTCACTAGTCGTAACATCACTGAGCCAACCAGCCGGATCATCTAAAACCTTATCAATGACCCGCGGGCCGCAGCTCAATGTCAGCTTCTTGCGCACCACTCGTCACATGATGGGAATTGTTGGGGCGGCGAGCAGGGCGCACCACTCGTCACTGTATGTGTGGCGGCTTGTCTTTTCGTTTTTGTATAGTTATACGATTCACTTTCTGAATGACGTGTCTTTGTGCAGTTGTTAACCCTCGCTGACCGACCGGCTGTGTGTTCTGGTTTGAGCCAGCTGTTTTAGCTCCGACTCCAGCTCCAGCGACACTGATGTTTTGGTTCCTATTATATTCTCCCTCTGTTTTAAAATATAAGATGTTTTAGCTTTGTGAAGAAAATGCATTTAGACTCATTTTAATATGTAGGTTTGGAGTGAACCTCTATAAACCTACATACTAAAAATAGTCTAGATACATCTCTTTTACAAAGCTAAAACATCTTATATTATGAAACGGAGGGAGTACATCTGTAGTCGAATTGTATAAGCAATTTTGTAATGCCCCAAATCAGGTTTTGTAATAGTGTAGTTAATTCCTTTACACTCATGTAATCTTCATTCTTAGCTTGTGTTTCTATTTAATCAGATTTGCGAGTGTGGTTAATTCTGTTTAATCAGATTCTTAGCATGTGCTTTAGGTTCAGGATTTGGGGTTGTACTACATCAAGGTGATCGACCCCTGGCATTTTTAGTCGGACCATTGCTCCACATCATGCAAAACTTGCTGCATACAAGAGAGAGTTGATTGGGTTACTGAAGGTTGTTCGTCATTGGTGACCTTATTTATGGGGTAATCGGTTTGTGATTCGCACTAATCACTATAGTCTAAAATTTATGTTGGATTAACAACTCTTGACAGTTCCTCAACACCAATGGGTGAGCAAATTATTTGGATTTGATTTCACAATTGAGTTTCATCCAAGGTGTAAAAATAGGGTGGCGGATGCTCTTTCTCGGAGCGACGAGCAGACAACTGTAATGTCACTTTCCGTTCCACACTTTTAGATCATTGATGATATCCGCACCGAGGGACCCTTCTACTTTCAAAGAAACAACAAATTGAGTCTAAGGAATTTGCTCCATGGGGCTTGGTGAATGGGTTTGTCACCCACGGATGTAGAATATTTCTCCTTGCCTACTCAGCATTTGTTCCAACAGTTTTCGTGGCAACACATATCTTGGGACACGAAGGCGTTGAGAAAACATTGCACCGATTACGCAGCGACTTCTATATTCCTGGGATAGAACATTGGTGGCAGATTGGGTGCGAAATTGTGATGCATGCCAACGGAATAAAACAGAACATTTGCATTATACTAGTGTGTTGCAGCCTCTTGCGGTACCAGAACAAATTTGGACAAATATTTCAATGGACTTCGTTGAAGGTCTACCCAAGGTCAATGGAAAACCAGTCATCCTTACTGTCGTGGATCGCTTCTCCAAATATACGCACTATTGCTTTGTCCCACCCCGAAAGTTCGGTATAAGCGACTAGAGAGGGGGTGAATGAAGAGGCACTACTCAATTTTTATTTCCTTTTTCAAATTAAGGCTTGACACAAAGTAAGTTTTCTAGATATGCAACTAAGTGAGAGAACCTATATAACAAGCAAGCAAGCAAGCAACAATAATAATGAGTAAAGGATAGAAGTCACCGAGAGTAGACACGGAGATGTTATCCCGAAGTTTCTAACTTTTAAGGAAAAGTGCGTCTCCGTTGGAGGGGTGGACGGTACTAAGACCACCAACGCCACAAAAGATCTCACACTATTCTCCTGCGAACCCGCCTCATGTCAAGCACACGATCCACTATGCGGTGGCCTTCAAGGTGGCGACCGAAACCTCGTACAAAACCTTGGGGAACTTCTCCACAACTGAATTGGAGGCTCCTAAGACGACCAAAGCTCTTACACACGAGAATGAGGTATGGAGAGCGACTTCTTCAAGTTAGGATTTCCTCAAACCCTAGGAAAACAACTTCTTACACAAATGGTGAGGAAACATAAAGATTACTTTGGTGGAAAGCTAGGTCTAGGTCTCATCCCTTGATTTTCCAAGGGGCGTCAAGTTCTAGTGGCTAGAAAGGGAGGACTAAGAGGTTGGAGCTCAGCAACAATGAAGGAGAGAGAGAGTAGAAGCCGCAATCTTCACTTGGGGAAGAAAAATCCCGTCGCTCCGCTCCAATCCTTGTGAGAAGCGCTCTGCCAGTAGAGACTGGACAATGAGCTGTAGCCATTCGGCTCTCTCCACTCCAATAAACATTGGGCTGCCATGCCAGCCCATTCAACCAAGTTGTAACCCGATTGGGTAATAATAAGAAGGTCCACAATTCTGAGAATTATAGGGTGATGGGATTTTGGCGCATAAGTGCGTCCTGAAACTTGTTTGTGACTGGTTGAGCTTTTGTGCCTAATTCCGCTCTGTCCATGAATCAGCAGGGACAACACCGACCAAAACGTACAGCAGTCGGTTTGTTTGTAGACAGCCACCAAGATTCCCCATGATCATTGAAGCGGTCTAACGGCAAATGTTTTTTTAGGCGAGGAAAGAGCAGTAAAATGATTCTTCTTTGCAGATAAATCATGTTCGCTACATCCGACTGTGAAATGCGGGTGCTAGTACTGTATGTTTTATCAGCAAAGAAACGAGAAACAACAAGGCAATTTCCATTCACCACGACCAGAGATTTCAACAACCATGGTGCCAACGACAGGGACAGAGAACCATGTTCTGCTTATAAGGTTCTGTTAGGGGCCTCGTCTTTACTGCTACTGGATTCATGCTGTTATTGGTTGGTGTTGTGTGGTCTTGTCTAGGGATAGTAGCTCTTCTTTTCATCTTGTGCTGATGCCCGATTATAGAATATACTCTCTCTATTTTTTAAAATATCAGATGTTTTAGTTTTGTGAAGCAAACGTATCTAGAATTCTTTTAGTATGTAGGTTCACTCATATTTTAAGATGCATCTACATACTAAAATAAGTTTAGATATATTTTTTTTACACATCTAAAACATTTATATTTTAAAGCAGAGGGAGTAGACAAGAGCTGAATATTGCCACGCTTGGTCCTGCATATCATGTTTTTTATTACCAAATGTGGAATCAAGACGAGGCGCCAAGCTGATATGCTGGCCACTCGTCGTTGGGGTCTGGATACGCAGGGCCCGCATGCTTGTACACTTTTTTGCTAGATCTCTTTTTCCATATGTACTATAAACTAAAACTGCGGAACTTTTACAAAGCAAATGCAAATTACGTTTGTATATTTAACTTCCTCGCGGCGAGCTCTTTGAAACGAGTCTATTATGTAATTTATTAATTTTTATTGAGAATTTCCTTATGAAGTGGGATCAATAAAGTTTTTCGCTCTGTATTGATAAGTCTGGATAGCCTGCACATACAGTCCTGTGATGTATCCTTCCGGATATGTAAAGTTCTTCTCGGTAGCTTCAATAAGTACATAGGAGGTTTTATAAAGTTCTACTTTTACATATATGACCGATGTAGATTTTTTTTTATGTGGGACACACATGAGACATGTTGGTTTCAAAATGAGCGGTTGGCATATGAGCTCGGCGCAGAATCATTTCGGCAAACATCACGTCAATAATATGTCCTATTCATCCTTGCATTCTTGTTTTTTATGTACATATTGCATTAACTCCATTGAAACCTTACGAATCAGGTCTGTTTTGGCTTGCATTTGCATCTATGCATTTTAAAGTTCTTCTTGCCCACACGGTCAGATACCATTTGCCATTCGCAAAAGTTTTACACGACTAACATGTAGAACATGCATATTTTTCCATCGGGTTGTGATTTGGATAATTCCTACTCGCCCTAAACATATAGATGATTTAATTATAAGACACTACGGGAGAAAGGTTCTTTGTCGTGTGGGTGGGTGTTCCCACACGGCAAAGGCCTTTCGGAACACGGGTGTGTAAACACACAGCAAAAGCCACACGGCAACGATCGGGACGGCAAAGGCCCTTTGCCGTGTGTCTTCATGTCCGGAACACGGCAAAGACTTTGCCGTGTGTTTTCTGCTCAGACACGGCATACTAAAGTACTTGACGGTTTCGTCCGTCTGACGGATCCAACAGATGGGTGCCGTATCTTTCCTTTGTCGTGTGCATTTGGTCTTTGCCATGTGTCTTTACGTTGCCGTGTGTCTTGTCGTTGTCGTGTTGTTGTTCTTTGCCGTGTGTCACTTGTTTGCCGTGTGTCTTTGCTTTGGCGTGTGCACGGAAAAGCCCCTGCCAGCAGCACACAGGTGGGCTACACGTGTCCCTCTCTGTCGTGTGCCAGCCAGGGTGCCAGCCAGGGGGACACACGACAACGTTCCATCCTTTGCCGTGTGCCTTGGGCATATTGCATATGGTAAAGGCCCCGTGACAACCTCAGCAGCACACAGGTGGGCTACACGTGGCTCCTTTGCCGTGTGTCTTCATTGAGTTTGCCGTGATGATTTTCTTTGCCGTGTGCCTTCGTCTGTCGATTGCCGTGTTTATTTCTTTGTCGTATTCTTTTTCTGCAGTTTGTCGTGCACCTTTTTTTGCCGTGTTCTTCTTGTTGTACACCGTGTTCCGGGCCTTTTGACACATGGCAAAGAACGGGGTCGACGGCAGCAAACATTTTTCCCGTAGTGAGAAGCCGAACCCTTACACATCAGGTCCATTTTGACCTACATTTTTATCTACGTATGTTGGTGTTCATCTTGCCTACAAGACACAGTATAATTAAATTATCCCCTTCCTCTGAGATGATGAATTCCATGAAGCAAGAACATGTCGTACTGCAAGAAAAGTAGCAGAATCCGTGCGAACCAGGTCCATTTCAACCTGCATTTGCATCGCGCATTTGATATCCTGCCATCCTACATGATATTGCTTGCCATTTGCCGGATCATTGTTTTCGTGGCATAAGACAATTCGGATGTATATATAAGTTGCAGATACTACGATTGAGTACAAATGATGCATCTTGAATAATATGGTTTAGAAAGTTATTTAAACATGCAAGTCTCTAAATTCTGAAACATAAAAGGTTTACAGTTTTGGAATTTTGTTGAAACTTGTCCCTTTTAAATCATGCATGTAAACGATCCTTGGTTTCTATGATAATATGATACCTTGCCTATCCTTTGTCAACTATTTACCATGACCTGCAAATGCATATACCCCGCTAGATATTGTACTCTACTATGGTTGATACTGAGCTATATAGAATCTTGTGCTTTTGATGGAGTCTATCTCTACTCGCTTTGCCCCATCTTTTTTTTAACTTGGCATGACATTACTATTGAATTGTCGTGCATATCACCCACATATTTAAGATTTGTAGCACTGTTTCTAGGCTATGCATATTTTTTATGTTTGTTGGTGACTGCCATGACATTGTTACCTTGTGCAATTCTATTATATCCAATTAAACTTAACTCTGCACTGATGTTCTAGCATCAGGAACTTGATCGTCCAAGCATAGAGTCTCTCTCTCTCTCTCTCTCTCTCTCTCTCTCTCTCTCTCTCTCTCTCTCATTAACTACTGATGTTAAGGTTGGTCATACCTGAAATGACCATCAGTTTGTATTAGTAACTATATCTTCTACATGTATTTTTGGTAGGTTGTGCTGCTGGCCATACCTGCTATTTTTTTCCACTAGTTAATCTTGATATTTACGGGCTAAAATATCCATTGTCAACTATAAAACCTTGGATTGTTCACATGAATGTTTTTATTTACAATAAGGCGGACTTGATGACTATGTGAATGCATATGTGAGCTTTGCTGTTTGGTCCCCTGTTATTGCATCCAGCTTTATAAGCTAGCCTGCGAGCTGCTAAGGCGCATGGCCAGGCTGGCCATGGTTTTTCCGATCGAATGCTTCAGTTAGGGATACACTATAGAGATTTAGGCGGTTTGTAAACTATAACAAAAACTATTGGAGCATGATGTTATGCTTTTTCCAGGTCGCCACTTCAACCATGGCAGAGGCTTAGCATACAATTTGTTTTGCATAAGTTTTTTTTGGAAATGGGGGTAAACCCCGGCCTCTGCATCAAAGAGATGCACACAGCCCTTTTATTACTTAGTTTGAAGCATTTAAAAGTTTTACATCTCATGGATCAGAGAGGGCCGATACAAATATCAACCAACGAAAGATAAACAGGAAGTTCGGCAAACTAAACATCTTGAATTCTATTAATAGGACGCCACATAGCCTGATAGAAGAAGTCCTGAGCAACCATCAACAAACGGTTTCATTCAGTAACCATGCATTCCCGCTGATCCTCCGGGAGTAAAATACGCTATAGTTGTATCCAGTGTACAACCATATGGATAACTTGCAAAAAAATTGTAGAATTCTTCCTGGTAAAACAATATCATTTCTACAGTTCCATATCAACCAGACCAAAGCGGAAACACCAATGCGGATCCTAGCTTTAGTATCTTTGTCGATTCCGTTCAACAAATTTCCGAACATCTTCGTTATATTAGTTGGCGGAGGTATGTTATACGCAGAGAACACGATTCTCCATATTAATCTAGAAAAATGACATGAGAGGAATACATGTTTAACTGTTTCTTCTGCATCACAAAAGCAACACTTTTGACTCCCTTACCAATTCCTTTTAGCTAGATTATCTCTAGTTAACAAAACTTTTTTACTTAGGAACCACATGAAAATCTTGACTTTAAGTGGGATTTTTAGTTTCCATAAATATTTGCGAAGGAACCTTGTATCACCATTAATGAGATCATTATATATGGATTTAACAGTAAATATTTGTTTTGCATAAGTGTCCGTGTAATTTATTTATTTTGCGACTGGTTGAGCTTTTGTGCGCAATTAGATAACCTTGTGACACCCATTCTAAAATATTGTGATTGTGCACCAGCTTCCGGAAAAAAAATCCAGATTGAATAATCTTGTCAAGATTTGCTTTTGCAATTGCATCTAGCACAACCAAAGATGACAATGATGTTACACCTTCCACTAGCCTTGGGTTATCTCTTGCGCAGCTGTTAGTCTCTAGTGGCCAGTGCGCAAACACAGTAGCACAGGGCTAAGCTACACCAGAACATATACAATACCTGCTGGATTACAGACCCACTTCCGTCGAGTATAAATAGTCCAATTCTGATTGCTTCCAACACAAGAAGCCAACAACTTCTCTACAAAAAAGCAAAACATAAATGAGTTTCCGTTGTTTGCATGTCTCCAGCACCACTACTCAATGTAGCAAGCTGCTTGAGAGGGTTTACCACCTTTTGCTTTTCCAAGTGCACCCGTTCTGGCTGCAGCTCATGTACATTGTACTAATCTCCCTCCTGGGTTTCTTGATCCTGAAAGCCCTTCCCATGAGGACCAGCAGCATGGTACCGAGGCCCATGGACCTGGACCTAATCTTCATGTCGGTGTCGGCGACAACGGTGTCGAGCATGGTGGCCGTGGAGATGGAGTCCTTCTCTAACTCCCAGCTCCTACTCTTGACCCTCCTTATGCTTCTCGGCGGCGAGGTGTTCACCAGCATGCTTGGCCTGCACTTCACCTACATCAAGTCCAAGAAGAAAGAAGCGTCTCATGACGACGATCAGCATGGTGCCAAGCAATCAAGCCTGGAGCTCAACAACCCTACTATCGCTGCACATAACCAGATAGAGGAAGGGTTCGAGAACCAGCAGCTGCCGCGTAACGGCAGCGCCTCTCGCCCCAGGTTGCTTCTGTTCATAGTTGTGGGGTATCATGTCTTTGTCCACCTCGCCGGCTACACGCTGATGCTGGTGTACCTGAGCGTGGTCTCCGGCGCGAAGGCTGTGCTCTCCGGCAAGGGGATCAGCATGTACACCTTCTCCATCTTCACCGTCGTCTCGACGTTCGCCAACTGCGGCTTCGTGCCGACCAACGAAGGGATGATCTCCTTCAGAGCCTTCCCGGGCCTCCTCCTCCTGGTCATGCCCCTCGTCCTCCTTGGCAACACCCTTTTCCCTGTCTTCCTGAGGCTGGCCATCTGGGCTCTCCATAGGGTCACCAGGAGGCCTCAGCTTGGTGATCTATGGAGGATCCGGAGTTCATGCTGTGATGGGGATCAGAGCAACTATATTGTAGCGTACGACCACTTTCTGACGAGCAGGCACACTTGGTTCCTGGCTCTCACCGTGGCCGTGTTCGTGCTGGTGCAGCTCGTGATTTTCTGCGCCATGGAGTGGGGCTCCCAGGGGCTGCGCGGGCTCACAGCCGGGCAGAAGGTCGTGGCGGCGATGTTCATGTCCGTCAACTCCAGGCACGCCGGCGAGATGGTCCTGGACCTCGCCACCGTGTCGTCGGCTGTACTGGTACTCTACGTAGTGATGATGTACGTACCTCCATCCATTGGTAATGTATACATTCATCACCGTTATCTTGTTAATAATGTACTCTCTCCATTCTAATAAAATATAAAATATTTTATCTTTTGTGAAACAAATGAATCTAGACATCTTTTAATATGCATATTTATTAAAAAAGTTAGAAACATTTGTTTCACAAAAGCTAAAACATCTTATATTATGGAACGGAGAGAGTAGTGTTTATTACTTACACTAGCTACAGATACGCTGATACAATACACGCCTCTAGGCTAAGCCATAGAGCCCCATGTTGTAGGAGTATATATGTTTGCTAGGCATAGATTGCAAACCCTGCCGAGTTGGCTTAATTTGGGCATGCATTATTGTTTTTGATGTATACATACTATACTCCCACAAATCCATCATTGCGCGGGTCGATCTAACCCGACGATTCCCGTCATAGATCACTATGAAAAGGTTACCACTTGGTTCTTTTCTTATCTTGGGTTTGGTCGTGGTCTGTATCTCGAAACTTCAGCCTCTTCAATTTGGACCTTTCTTTTCTCTATTATATGTAGCACACATGCAGCTCTCTCCTGCATGTTTGACAAAAGAAGTGCTTCGCATACAACTAGGACAACTATATATGAGCTAATTTCGGCAAGCAGGTAATCTAAGTAGGAGGTGCTATTAGCCCAACAGTGCAAGAGTAACATCAATGCATAGATATCAGTCTTTTCAAATGGAAAACCCTAAGACTTTATTTTGCAGGCCGGTATTGGCAGGTTTTGTAGAGTATTCACCGGGGCCACCCTGAGATCCCCGAGAATTTTCTTTATCTTGTTTTGTAGCACGGGTTTAGACGGGCTCAGCCCCAAATATACCCGCTAAAACCCTCAGATAGGCATGTTGATCAAAACGTGACCCTCCCCTCGCGTTTTGAAATCTCTCCCTTAGACGCATCATGACTCTCTAAGGCACACCCAGCTCCACCAACAGCGTTTCCCAAACAAGAATTTGAGAGCACAGGGAAGAGATTTTGAGGGGATTGGGTCGGTGGTGGATTCACCCAATCCTGGTGGAGATTATCCCAGCGATTCAAGTAAATTGCAAAAACCCATCACAATTGGGGAAAGTCATCAAACACCCACCAAAATGCATGTTTTCTGATGTTTTTGTGAAGGGTTGATATCTTATCCACAATTGTGTTTTTTTTTTGCAATTTACTCCACTGGTCCCCTAAAAAACACTACTACAAACCCGGGCCTAAGTTGCGTAGCAATCACGGGTTAAAGTCACCCTAATGGTTTTCACTATTATGAAAATGTTGGATAAAATTGTTTCTTCTCTAGACATCATGAGAGATGGTGAAATCACAGTCAAATTGATATTTGTTTTTCAAAAAAGAGGTTGAAAGTCTGTGCATCTGCATCAAAATGATGCACACGGTTCAAAGGAGATAATGTGGTGGATCAGAACTTCACAATATTGGGGGAGCATTCTGTTTGACACGAGAAAAACGTTCTAAAAAAGTAGAACGTAGGTACTCGAGGGGAGAAGGATGGTAGCGTGTTTTTCTCATGCACCGGGGTAAAGAAAAAGAAGTGCGGGCGTGCCAGTGTACCATAGTACACAAGAAAAGGTAGGGAAGATGCATTTCATTAATCTCTCGTGAAGAAACAAAGTACAAATCCCTAAAACAGTGCGCTTCGTGGCCTGCTTGCGCGGCCAGCCTGACTAGGGCGATTGCGATCTCATGGTTCCCGGGGCCTCGGAAGGCACCCGGTTAATTACTCCCGCGGGTTACGCCGCGAGACACCTCCGATTAAGCCGTGTGGTCATCTTCGTCGTCTTCGCTTCGCGTTCTCCATGCATGATGTGGTGTTGGTGTGTGTGTGGGCGGCGGCAGAGCCCGTGTCCTCGTCGGTACACGCGCCGCGAGTAGCGTGGCCTTTGCTCCGGCCATGCCCGCCCTCGCCGTCGTGCCTCGTCGGTCTTCGACGGCGTCGATGTAGTTGGAGTTGGAGTAGCATGGGTCCGCTTAGCTGGGACTTCTCGACGACCAGCAGCCTCGTCGGGGTGCGCAAGGGGTATGCCTCGCAGGAGTAAGTGCTGGTGGAGATCAGCGTCGTTGCAAAACCGACGCGCGCCTACAAGTCGGTGCAGCCAGCGTGGGCGACACCTCGTCTCCGTCCGACGCCGAGTTTACGGCTGTCGTCCTAGACAAGAGCTCGTCTCACGGGCTCGCGAAGATGGAGGTCGGCGGCGCTTTCGCCTACGCCCATCGGCTTCACGGAGATGGAGCTAGCACCAGGCTGTACGATGGGCACCCCGACGCTATCGCCTATGGCTTGCGGAGGTGGAGATGGCGCCGGCTTGCATACTAGCAGCCCCGCCATCACTCGTCTTCTGCACGCCTCGCCGGAGTGAAGAATGCATCGGGCTCGATGGGAGGAGAGATCAGTGCGTGTGTGTGTATGCATGCTGGAGAGGGAGAGAGAGAGAGAGAGTCAATCCATATGCTCACCGTCAGAAATCATCGGCTTCATCTCCATATGGCGTCTTCTCCTTGGTACTGATCAGTGCGTGTGTGTATGGTGCTTTTGATTGGGATGCTAGCTTGTGTGTGGAAATTTGCAGATGGGATTTTGGTGGTGTGGGGCGCCTGTGTGTATGGTGCTAGTGGATAAGCGGATGGCAAGTGCCGAGCGAGGGCTGTGCCTCCTCCAGCGTGAGCTCTACGTCCCGTCTCTGTCCTCCAGCGTCATTCTGCGTATGGCTTTTTATAGGCAGAAGCCAACAGGCAGAGAGTTTATTTCAGCGGAGACGCTTATCTCAACGCCCGCACGCGCTAACCTCAGGGCCGGCCCTTGGGGGGACCCGAGGGGCAGCCGCCCCGGGCCCAAAGTTTTGGAGGGCCCTCCCTAGACATGTGGGGCATATATAGGCTATACATCTTAGAAAAGAAAAAAAACTATACTCTCTTCGACCCATATTAGTTGACTTAAATTTGTCTAGATTATGATGAATCTAGACAATATTAGGTATATAGGTTCATCTAAATTTTGATAAATCCAAGTCAACTAATATGGGTTAGAGGGAGTAGCATTTTTGAGTTTTCTATTAGGCTAGATTGGGCCCTTAACTTTACTAGACATACACATACGTTTCAGATTTGAAGTCCATCACGGTAGCACGTACCTAACCTGCGATTAGATCAGCTATCCTCTTTGATCGTATCATATGAAGGCACGCCGGTTCCCGCCTCGACCTCGACTCAACGTTGCGTTGTCAATCGTAGAAAAGCCCACACGCGGCAAGCAGCAAGCCGCCGTCTATCGGCCGATCGTCGCCTATCGCCTCGCCCCCTCGCCCTATGTCTTTGCTTGTGCCCTGTCTATGGTCTCGCTTTGACCGTTCAGCGTCTGTATGTTCGAATTCTGAATTTCTAATCTCAGTCTTCTGCAGTCTAACGTTGCCCCTAATTTTTATTCTAATTAGTAGTTTTTTTTTATATTTTTATGTGGTTAATTGGTTATGGCAACATAGAAGTACGCGCAAGACTTGTAAACCGAAACGGAGGTAGTAGTTCTTGTTGAGGAACATATTAATATTGATCTAGAGGATGAGATCGGTACAGAGGAGAACGATGACATCAACACGGGTAGTAACAATGTAAGTAATCATGATATCGTATTTGATTCATCTCCTACAAAATCTACTAGTGTTGATGAGGAATCAGTTAGCGTGGTTATTTATGATCCGACATCGAGAAGAAGTTATTGGACGAGATTGATATTGATTTCATTATCACTGACTTCGCTTCTAGGAATACACAGAGAAAATTTGAAGATAATATGTAAACATTGTCATTTTTATATGAATATTGCAAATGGGTATACTTGAAGTATTTATTCTTCATCATTTCATTCCTGTATATATAAAAAATTATAAAGGGACCCAAAATTTTAGTTTCGCCCCGGGCCCCTGAAATCTCAGGACCGGCCCTGGCTAACCTTTCGAGAAGATCGCGGCCAGCCACGCTTTTGATCGCGTGATACTTATCTGATAAGCTCGATCAATCGTATCAGCTGGTCCAAAAATAAAATCTGTTACACACGTTCTGTAGCCAACAAATACGCGAAGGCATGGCCAGCCGCCCGGCCGAGCCGTATACATACGCCTTACAACTTTGATTATACGTGACCCAGCTGTGCTTGTATGGATAGATGCTAGCTGCATGCACGTACATGTCGGGTTGATCGGTCGAATGAACAGCTCTACGCACACATGCACATACACAGCTTGCTGGCTCTGCTGATCATATGTTTTGCACCTATTAACGTGACAGTACAAATTAGCGTCGAACACATTCCTTGTTGGATGGCAGGCTTCTTTTTTTATAGTAATTTCTCCTTCATTTTTCTCTTGCTTTTTCTTCTATTCTCCAATAAAGACTAGCCTAAAATTAGCATCACTTTCTTTAATGATGGGAGGATAAAATCCCTCTTCCCTCATATGCAAAATCTGAAATGCTCCTATATCATAAACCTAGTATGGGGTGAGCTCTTGCACATTTTTAGAATGCCTAAAAGGCTCCATTTTATCTCCTCATAACCCACACAAGGAAAAATATCCCAAAAAATAATTTGCAAACAACTGTTGCTAACGGTTTGATCTTCAATAACTAGTGAACTCGTATGTTAATTTAGCTTCCTAACTAAACTGAACTCGGTTATGCTCGTGCCTACAGGTACCTACCACCGTACACTACATTTCTACCATTCGAAGAGAGTAAGAAACAAACGAGAGAAGAGACTGCCCTGACAAGCAGCAACATATGGCAGAGACTACTGATGTCGCCGCTCTCGTGCCTAGCCATCTTTATCTTCATCATATGCATCACCGAGCGGCGGCGGATCGCCGATGATCCCTTAAACTTCAACGTACTTAACATTGTCGTCGAAGTCATCAGGTAAACTAAAAACTAGACAAGCATGTGATAAGACATCGGTCTATGATCTTACCATACTGCCGATATCTGTGTCAGGTGTATGTTCAATTTTACTTACTTCTAGATAACAAGTTTGCTAGTTAACTATGGTACGTCGTGTGATGTTGCGTACAGTGCTTATGGCAACGTTGGATTCAGCACTGGGTATAGCTGCGGCAGGCAGCTGAGACCCGACGGCATCTGCAGGGACGCCTGGATTGGCTTCTCCGGCAAGTGGAGCAAGGAAGGGAAGCTCGTTCTAATGGCTGTCATGTTCTACGGCAGGCTTAAGAAGTTCAGCATACATGGCGGTCAGGCATGGAAGATAGCCTAAACTGATCTCTCATCTCTCCGACTAGATTGACCTCGCTCAGAAATAGTGTTAATTCTCTCTAAGTACCAGTTTAAAACAGTGTGATCAGATACAGTTTCGCGCGTGTTACCATGGGATTAAATTTGTGATTTTAATTGTTTGGAATGGTCCTATGTATGGACGATCGATTGTCCATCTGTTGGAGTATATAGGTCTAGCCGAGGCTCCATAATGTGTGGCGTCTCTGAAGAGGGCTTCGTGGAAATGGGGGTTAAAGGCAAAATTTGACCAAGAAAGCTTCTGAAGTAATCATATCATATCATATCCCACATATGAGGATTTGATGGTTTTATGACCTCTTCATGAAGGGGGCTATAAAATTCACCAAGGGGTTCATGTTCATTACCACATATCCCATTCATGATCCAAAATAATTATGCGAATATTTGAGAAAACAAAAGAATTTCACACATATTTTTCAACTCGAAAAACCTAGTGGGAGCAACAATACTAATGTATAATTTTTGGTTTTCCTATGCAAAGTGCTAATCATACTCAAATTTTCTGGTTTATTATGTTTACACGTGCGGTGATGAACAAAACATGTCGATATGTCAAAATTGTGACCGCCATGCCGAGAAAGCAAGCATGGGGCGATATTTGTCATGATCCGGTCAAAAATTAGCATACGACACATATGTCATGAACTTCATTTTGACAGGCACATTAATTAATTGTTTGCAAGAAACGCACAAGCACTCGACTAGTAAAGTAAAATGGCACATGTTGTAGGTTTTTTTCTCTCTTCATCGCCGTACGCACTGTACCATCGAAGACCGAAACCCCAAAAGTTATGGTGTGCTGGACCATGCCAAAACCTACTCGCCAATGAGGCAATGACATCGCATTTAGCATGATCGTTGGTCGCGCACCAAAACAAGTTCAATCATGTCCATTGTCAATACATCCAATTGGCTACGACTAATTTGGGTATAGATAGACAAAGTACTCCTTTGTTGGGAGTACACAACATTGTCATAGCAAGGTCATGAGATGTCAGCCCCATTCAAGCCTGATGTCAATATCACTCATAATCTGTGGTGTGGAACGTGAGAACACATATCACACTTTCTGCAGATGCCCCATGGCGAGGACACTGTGGCAGGCGATGGCGGAGGTCTGGCCGCTCCCGACGATCGGAGAGCTGACAAACACCGACACCGAATGGCTCCTGCATCTCCTGGATGGGAAGTCAGAGACAATTAGATCAATGATTCTGATGACCCTTTGGCGCATATGGCACTGTCGCAATGAGGTGATCCACAACAAACCGCCGCCGTCGATAGAGAGCTCCAAGAACTTCCTCTGTAGTTATATACAGTCTATCCCAATGATCAGGCATTTTCCTAATGCTGATCCAGTAAAGGGGAAAACTGTGATCGGTGTTGATCCTGCTGGAGAATTGGAGAAGAAGAGCTCAAGGAAGCAACCTGGTTCACATCGCCCCTGGAGGAAGCCACCTGAAGGGGCAGTGAAGCTCAATGTCGATGGCTCTTTCTGCGCAGCCACGGGTTCAGGAGGAACCGGTATGATCGTCCGCAACGCTGCAGGCGAGATTATCGTATCAGGTTACCGCCACCTATGGAGTTGCCGGTGCCCCTTGGAAGCGGAGTTGGAGGCCTGTCGGGAGGGCATTGCTATGGCCTTGGAATGGTCCAATTTACCATGCACGGTGGAAATGGATAGCTCGATTGCTGTAAGGATGATCCAAGCTGACGTCCTTGATCGTTCGATGCATTCAGCCATAGTCCAAGAAATTAAGCAACTGTTGGCTTCTATAGATAGCATGACCATCGTTACTATAGGCAGGGAGCAGAATAATGTTAGCTATGTACTAGCAAACATGGGTCGCCTGAATAAAGGTACTCAGACCTGGCCAAGATCCGGCCCCGATAACATCCCGGCACTATGTCGCAATGAATGTAACCTGGCTCCTTGAGTAATATATATTTCAATTCGCAAAAAAAAAACAATGTGCTTCCTTTGAAATAATCTAATTTAGTTGTCACTCATTTTGATTATCCTCGTAACATGCTCGGGGCTTTCATTTTTATATTTTTTTTTTCAAGTATTATCTATAGTAGACTACTAGTAGTACAATTCACAGCTCAACGCTTCCTTTTTTTAAACCAATGGAGCACGATCCGTGGCCAACCCGCACAGACACATCTTCACCGCCCACGCTCCCCTGATCCAACGGCTCACCAGCCTCGCGCGCCTTTCCCGATTGTGCGCCACGATCCGTCCAAAACCCAAAAATTTCCGCCCGAAATTTTGATGCCGCGCGCCGTCCTACAAATTCCAACGCTATTTAAACCACCCACCGTTCCCCCAAATCCTCACAAGTCACACCGCCGTTCCGATCTCCCAGGAAGACGCCCACCCACAGCCGCCGATCCCCAGCTCAGTTCCCCCTCCAATGGCCCGCACGAAGCAGACGGCCCGCAAGTCCACCGGCGGCAAGGCTCCCCGGAAGCAGCTGGCGACCAAGGCGGCGCGGAAGTCGGCCCCGGCCACCGGCGGCGTCAAGAAGCCCCACCGTTTCCGCCCAGGCACCGTCGCGCTCCGTGAGATCCGCAAGTACCAGAAGAGCACCGAGCTGCTCATCCGCAAGCTCCCCTTCCAGCGGCTGGTGCGGGAGATCGCCCAGGACTTCAAGACCGACCTCCGGTTCCAGAGCTCCGCCGTGTCGGCGCTGCAGGAGGCCGCCGAGGCGTACCTGGTCGGGCTCTTTGAGGACACCAATCTCTGCGCCATCCACGCCAAGCGGGTCACCATCATGCCCAAGGACATCCAGCTCGCCCGTCGTATCCGCGGGGAGCGCGCCTAGGCTCTTCTTCCTGCCCCCTTGGTTTCCTTGTAGATTGATCTCGAGGGGATTTGTTCTGTCCTGTTATGTTCTACATGTGTTCGTATTGTTATTAGGCTGTAGTCGAGGCCATGGTCGTGTGCTGGCTACCAGTTCAAGATTTGCAATGGAGATGATCTACTTTATCCTCATTTCTGTATTCAGTTCGATCTTGTGAATTAGTGATCTTTGATTGGGTGATATGTTTGGTGAATGATTCATCCTAGGAATTATTCTTGTGCATGGTGCATTAGAAATTTGCATCCCATGGATCCTTGTAGATTGATCTTGAGGGGATTTCTTCCGTCCTGTTATGTTCTTCTGTGTTCGTGTTCTTGTTAAGTTCTAGTCGATTCTATGGTCTGCGTGTTGTTGAAATGCAATGGAAGTGGTATATTTTATCCTCATTTCTGAATTCTGTTTGTTCTTGTGAATTAATTATCTTTGATTCGATCCAAGTAATCTTTCTTGCACATCAGAAATTTGCAATTGGCAATTCAGGAAATTTCTATGTGCTATTGGCCGTCTGATACTTTCCTTCCAAATCAACAAGTGCACATCATGTAGTGATCCGTTGTAACGGGACACAAACCTGCTAACTGATAACATGCATATTTGGGTATGTCTGAATTGTCCTTACAATGTAACAAGTATACACTGTAGTGATCCGGTGTAGCAGGAAGCACACCTTGGGGTTATTATTTCCTGTATAATTTCACACAGCTGTTAACTGATGGCAATGCATCCTTTGGTTTTCAGAAACACCATCTCTGCCTAAACTTGTTCTGACCAGCCTATGGGGCTACGGCTGGCAAAGTTTTAGGAGTTCAGAAGGCGGATATGAGTAGGAGCCACTCATCACTGCAGATGCTACGATATTGTTTGCAGCTTCCGTGGCATGGATTCCGTCCCAGCTCACGTAGTTTTCTGGGTCTCTGCAGGCCGTCGCACTTATATGCTGGCCGTTAACAGTCTTGCTGTTACCACAGTACACATCTGGGTTGAAGTTGTAGGGTCTGTCGCCGTACCCGCAGCAAGCCTTGGTTCCATACTTCAGCCCTGAAAACCATCACAAAACAAGTTTCAGAACATAGAACACCGGTAATTGTCAGGTATGTCTGCGTCTCTGAACCAAACCGGCTCATGTGCTAGCTAATTATATGGCAACCAAGATTCGAGAGAGTTTACCGTGAGCCTGTGGGTGCTGGAATATATCAAGCATGGCGGAATATTTGTCGACGTACACGATCGACGCATCCTGCATCGTCTTCCTGTCCTCAGCCAAGCTGTTATTCAGCAGTTCATTGTAGTAGACAACCGCGCTGTTGTAACTTGTCATGCAGCCATACTCATCGAGATCATCGCCGTCATGTGGAAGCTCCACGAGGAAGGCTGGGTAGCATCCAATTGGAGCCATGTTGAACACCATGAATTTGCGAGCCCCGATGCTGTACAAGTCCTGCAAACAATTAAGCAGGTGCCATACATGAACTATTCCTGGAGTCGACCAAATTCGGCAATTATTTTGGTCATTTCGAGCCATACTAACCAGCAAGTTCTACTACCCAAAAATACCTGTATTGTCCCTGAGATCTGGCTGACAACTGAAGGAAGTGTTCGCTTGACACTCTCAATTCTCCAGGATGCTAGGTTGGATGTGAAATCATTCTGCCCGATGTCGATCGTGTACAAGGAACTGCGGAAAACATCAGGCGAGGGAAGTTGGCCTGCAAACCAAGAACATTTTCATATCCTCAACCCTTGTTTAACCTCAGCTGCAATTTCAGAGATTTCAGACCATGTGTACAGATGTCCTAAAGAAGTTTGTGACATTTCAGGCGTACCACTGCTGCCACCGGAGGTGATCACTCTGTTCCTGAACTCCTTCATCTGTCGGAGCTGGATGGCGAGGGAGAAGGGGCTGATCCCGGTGACGAAGAGCGACGTGTTGGGCAGCAGCGCCGTGGAGGCCAGCGTGGCGAAGTTGGCGCCGTGCCGGAAGTCGGAGCCGACGGACTGCAGGTAGGGGCTCAGCAATGGCAGCCCCATGGCCTGAGCTGATCAAATAAACACAACACGACACGCGCCTTCTCGTCAGAACTAATAATCAATCAACCACTGGCGGGACTGAACGGCGACTGATGGCGCGTACGCCTGGGTGTGTACCTACGAAGTCGATGACGAGTCGGCCGTCGGAGGCGCGGCCGGCGGGCCCGCCGAAGTAGGTGACGCCGAACGGGGGCGGCTGCGCCGGGAAGGCAGCCCAGAAGCCGCCGGTGTCGGGGTTGGAGTCCCCGAAGTTGAACACGGCCGGGAACGTGCACCGCCCCTCGCTGGTCGCGGCCTCGAGGCAGCACAGCGCCGCCGGCAGGAGCAGCAGCGACGCGGACGCGATCCTCATCGCCGAGAGAGAAAAACCACGCGCGAGTTCAGTCCGAACTTTGCTTACAGCGGTGGTGATGACGCGATGTGGTGTGCGTAGAGGCGCGGCGTGAGATGTTTATACAGTAGAAATTCAACTGTATGTTTTTCGTTTCTGTTTTTGATTTTTGACAAGAGTTGAGCTGGATCGAGATTGGAGTGCCCATGCTTGGATGAATGGATAGCCCTGACACGCAGGCTGTTTCTTGGAAAGGGGGAATGCCCGGCCGAAGAACAAGTTTTTTTTTTTTGAAGTAGTGGGACAAGAACTTCCGATTTCCGGTGCTTTTTTCATTTTAAAAAAATAAATCATATTTAGAAGTTTCAAAAAAATCTGGAAATACAATTTGGGCATAGTAAATATTGTATCTTACAAGCCTGCAAAATCTCTACCCAAAATTCTTTATATTATGGACTACACAAGAATGACAAAGTCTCATAAAATTTGAAGATTTGAAAATACGCATACTCGGATCGATACTTTCATCATTTTTGTGTGGCTGATAATAAAATGTATTTGAAATTGAATTTGTAAGTTTGTGGGATACATCATTGGCTATGTCTGGATTTTTTTTTGTTTTGAAACTTACTTAAAATAGGCATTCACCCCGCTTTATAAATAAAGCATACAGCCAGTGCATTTCTTGGAACGCTCAAACACGACAAACACGACACAAGATGCTGGGGCAGCAGCGCACACACACCCGAACTAAAACAAGGAAAAGCAAAAAAGAATGAAGTTGTTTTGAAACTTAGAAATATGATTTTCATTTTTTCAAACAAACAGATCACGTGTGCGCACGTGCACCAAATCCCCACACGATGAGAATACGATTTTGATCGTCTAATTTTTTCTTTGACACCGAACAATGTTAGCCATTCTTATTCTTTTTAGGCTTGAAACAAAAGCTTTACAACTAATTGCTAGTCTTAGGTACGCAGGTCACGGTGGTGGCGCGGTGAAAAAGACAAGGGACCTGATTGAGTTTCTTTGTTATTTTCTAGGGTCCTGCCTGCAAAGCTTGAGGAATGAGGACTATGATATGATTTTGCTTTCTCTTGAGGTCCTCAATGTAAAATATACACCACATTAATGCAACTTTCAATCCCTTCTAAGCCTTATCTAGTTCAAAAAAAAGTTAGATCAGCTAGCCAGCACCCGTGGACCCAATCTCCGCTAGCCACCACCTTGGGTCAGCATTCCGGGGCCCTAGGGTGGAGGCTACAAGATTCTCATCTTTCAATTCGTGTAGGAAGATTTTTGTTTGACTTTGGGTCACACGACGGTTGACTCATACAATGATGGCAGTGTTGTCTCAATTAAAAGTGGTACATCTTCAACCTCGTTTCAGTAAGGTTTGATTTGGCTTTAAGGAGGACATATTGGTTCTTGTTGATGTCTGTCGGAGTGGCTTCACGCAACGTTTGTCCCAATATTGTACCAACAATCCCTTTTTTTGTGTCTTTCCTAGGCAATATGGTTCGTCTGGTCCGGCAATTGCCTAGAACTAGATGGTGCCCTCGCCAAAATGCTTGACACTATTATCATTCTCTTTCTGCTGCATGCGTCAGTCTATTACTACAGTGATTTAGTTAGATATGACCATCTATCGTGCTTTACGGGTACTTTAGTGGGTCCTTTTTTTTGGCGTGTCCACCGCTAGCCAGAGCTATGGTGGCACAACACCACAAGTTCGGTTGCAGCTTCGGGGAGAATTTTGAGGCTTATGATCTTTTGTGTTTTCCCCTTTGTTTAGGGTTTTATCTGTGTCCCTAGGGTATCCTCGTTACCTGATTTGTGAACAATGTTTTCTATGTCTACTATAAACCACATTCAATTAAAAACATTTTTTAATATCTTCTTTTGATGGTTAGTACTCCACTGTTTATGATAAAGGAATGCGATTTTTTTACGAAAGTGCCTAAGGCTCGGGCAACCGAGAATTTCTTAATTATCGATCACCTCCTCCATGTTAACGTGGGTCTAATTCCTCCTCTTTTTCCTTCATGTTTTATTTTGGGCTTTGAATTTTCCATTAGCAATTAAAAGCTTGATAATAAACTTAAAAATAAACAAATACAACCCTAGTTATAAGTAGCATGAAGGAATCAATAAAATTTATATTTAATTTTCAAAATTTCACACATATATGCAATTACACATCCATGTGCAATTGCACACATATGTGTTAAAAACAAACATTGCAATCTCAGTTACAAGTTAACATGAAAAAAATTAAATCAAAGAAAGATGTTACACATAAAGTTCAAAATTGCACACATATGTGCAAGTACACATCCACGTGCAATTGCACACATATGCTAAATTACACATCTATATGGAATTGCACATCAATTCACAATTGAGGATAAAAAGTCCATAGGTTAATTCATGTCGATTGCAATTAACATACTACTTTTACAAAGCATACTATTGTGCAATTGCATACCAATATAACTATTGAACATGGAGAGTGCAACTTTCTATGTAATTGTGTACTATTTAATGTCCTATAAAAAGATACAATAACAAGAAAATATCTCTAAAAACAAGAAACGAGAAAGACAAAAAAAACAGCCTAACAAAAGGGCCTAACATCAAAACCAACCTAGGTCCAACAAAAAATGGCGAAACCAAAAAGACAACAAAGAGGACCAAAACAACCAAGAAAAACAATGGGAGAGCCTCTCTCTCTCTCTCTCTCTCTCTCTCTCTCTCTCTCCGCGAAATTCCACAGTTCTATTAAAAATCATCAACAATATTTTTATCTTTGTGCTAGACCATTTTGTAAAACCTCTGTTTTAATATCATCTGCTTTTCATCGCAAAATAAATAGGTCCAAAAATAAATAAATAAATAAATAGATCTTTAGACCACCTAGCAAAGTAGTGTGCGCATGAAGCACCTTCTTTATGGATCGCTCCCAATGCGACTCAATAACAAGTACATTTTTTCTTATTATTTTTCTGCTGTTCTGTTTTTTCTATTTGTTTTACTCCCAATCCATATTAGCTGACTCAACTTTTTTCTAGATTCATAAGTTTCTAGTTAAGTATATCCAGTCTAGATTCATCCGTATCTAGACAAAGTTGAGTCAACTAATATGGGTCGGAGGGAATAGTTTTTTTGAATATTTTTGAAAACAAAGAATATTATTAAAATCTGAAAATTATTAAAATCCAAAATTCAATATGTGAATATTTTTCGTATATGAACATTCTTAAATTTGAATATTGTTCGAATTAGAACATTATTTGAAAATGATTTTTTCAGATCTGCACATCTTTTTAAACTGAACATTTTCAAAATCTAAAAAAATTTGGAAACTGAAAAATCTTCAAAATCATAAAAAGTAAAGTGAAAGAAAAACATAAAAGAAAAAGAAACCAGAAAAAAAAGAGAAAAGAAAACAGAAAAAAGGAGACACTAAACGGGCTGGCCCAATGCGAGCTCCCGCGTGAGCATAGCGCATTAACACATGCGTTGGGTGGCAAATAGGAGAACGATCGATCGAGAGCTAATCTGATTCTTGGTTAGCCTAGAATATTCCATAATAAGTGTCGACGGATAGAAGGGAATAGTTAAAGTGATATTTTATGGAAGTGATGTGTGCGAGCTGCTATTGGCTACAATGTGAAACACGGCGGTGGAGATGCTTTTAAGGTGCAAAGTGCTAACATTCTTCCCACGGGTGGATTTTGTTTTTCACGGAAAAGGCAAACTAACCAGTTTTCTGCGGGGATTTTACTTGCAATATCAGTTTACAACGTACTACCTTCGTTTAGAAATATGTTTAACTTAATGAATCAAATGTATCTAGATATCTGAACCTATAGCCTGAAAGACGTCTAAATACATCCTCAACTTTCAAACTCTATCCCTACCAACCGTTCCGTCACGGGCATACAGCTCATGCACGTCAGTCGCATGCTGCTAGACAACAAAGAACAACAACAAATGCTAAGGACAAAACGTTCACTGGACACAGAACCGTGTATGTATGTACTCTAGCTCTGAAACATAACAAATAAGTATACATCTAGCTTTTGCCTAAGTCAGATATATCTAAATTTGATCAATTTTATAGAGAAATATAGGAATATATATTACATCAAATTGACATATTATAAAACTAGATTTAAAAATAAATCTAATAATAACAATTTGGTGTCATAAATGTTGGTACGTTGTTCTAAAAAATTAGTCAAACATAGTAAAGTTTGACTTAGGACAAGGCTAGAAATACACTTATTTGCGGACGGAGGGAGTATAGTACGTTTTTAATATTTAGGATATACTCAAATGAACCATCTAGTATAGCTCAAATGAGCGAGTCCTGTGTTGCTGCACAGAAAATTAACATAAGAACATGTATATTTCGATGTAGATATGCATGTTTAACCATAAAAAATCAACCCACAACAGTCTAGCAAGATTATTTCATCACTTAGAACAACACACAAGATGGAAAAACATCACATTTGTCCCAGGATGGAACGGATTCGGAGGATGCAAAGAGCGCCATACACAACCATGGCAGACTCAAACTCACATGGCGAGAGAAAGAAAGAAAACAAACGAACGAAGCCGCTAGGCAAGCAAGCTTTAGGCACGCTTGCACTTGAGGTTCCTCATGCAGCGGAGGTGCATCTCGGCGACCTTGATGACCTTGGCGATGCCGCGGCTGGGGCAGCTCCGGTGGGGGACGCAGCGGATCTCGGCCTCCCGCTCCACCTGGCAGAAGCACCTGGGGTTCTCGACCATGGCGCAGCACCTCTCGCCGAACCCGCGCCGGAGGCAGTTGATGAAGTAGCTGCTCTGCGTCGCGCAGCTCTCGGCCGGGTACGCCGTCGCCGTCGGCGCGGCCGCGAGCGCGCCGCACAAGACGACGAGGGCGAGCGCGGCGGCGAGCTTCGGAGACGCCATCGCTATCTCTACACCTTGCTTCAAGTTGATCTAGATCGGGTAGCAGACAAGATAGACTAGCTGGGTGCGTGTGATGGCTTCACATCTGCCTTTTACAGGCTCTCGGACGGAGAGGGTTCACGTGCACGCATGCAACGGACCCATGTTGGAGCCATTGCTAACGTGCAGCCGGCCCATGCCGGGACCACTGTGCTTTTCCTTCTCTTATTTGTTATTTTTATTTTTACAAAAAGGCTTAATTCTCGGTAGAGTGATTAGCTTAATTCTCAGTCATGTCATGCGATTTCAGTTGCAAATCGTAGTTGCAACTCAAAAATCAATCTTCATTAGGGAGGCTGCTAGGAATTGTCCACTGGCATCTCATGGGACGCATGAACCACGGTTGCAACTGAAAGCCCCACTTGCAACTCAGACGCATGAATCGTGATGCAAATTTAGTGGATTAGCACCTGGCTGAGCTCTAACTTAGTTCTCAGTCAGACCGAGATTTAGCAAAATCCTCTACTCAAATATAAAAAATGCATGTCTAATTCACACCGAGAATTAGCTCAATTTCATAGTTAAGTGATGCCATGCAATATCAGCTTCAAGCCCACTTGCAACTAAAATAGCTCAGTTGCAATCTCTAAACAATCTTAGTTGCAATCTTACTTGCAACTAAAATCCCACTTGCAACGGGATGCACGAATCATGATACAAATCCAATGTATAAGAACATGACTGAGCTCTAACTTAATTCTCATTCGATTGAGAATTAGCAAAATCCAAATAAAAACCGTACCCTTTAGATGATTCTCTTTTGTGCGTGTGACCTTTAGAATGATTTTTGTGCAGATCATCATAGAAGAATATATCATCACAGAAGCATTGGCATTCTGTTGGCTCAAGAGCATGATGACCCAACTTAGAGGGTGGTGCCCTCAAATTTCTGTCCGGACACCTCCAAATATTGTTTGGTTTTGGGTTGCTTATCCATATGGAGGGACACTGTTGTCCCTAATGGGCCCTAAAATGCATAGTGATTTGTTGCCCCTCATGTTAGAAAAGCGGGGGACACATGATTTAACGTGGAAAAACCTCTCCAACAAAGAAAAAAACTACGGGCGCCAGCCAGTAGAACTTCACTATAATGGGGAGACTGTTTACGATCGCCGGCCCCCTCCACCCCCACCCCCTCCCTGCATCCCCCAGGCGTCCCTATTGGGCACGGTATGACCAGACTCCGCTACGTTTCGGCCCAAGCCTCCGGCAACGGGTCTCGCTCCGCTCTTCAGAAGTTAGCCTCCTTAATAAATTTAGATCATACTTCGACACCTCACTAGCCACAAACAATCTAACATATGAATATTACTCCCTACTTTAACTATGGAAATATGACATCTAATCCATTCATGTCACCGATGCATCATCAAGAAGCAACAGATATAGGAGCGTTGGTTGGCAGTTCATCGAACGATGCATTATGCTCATCTCTAGTAAAAGCAATTAACTATGCCGCCTTGTAGGCATGCCTTGTACGCATCTCTCAGACAATGGGTCAATTGCGTTGACTCAAATCCTGCCATGATCAAGAGAGATATTCATCCAAAAAGGTCGTTCCCACCGTCCTATGGTTAATCATCGGATCAGCTAAAGCATTTACAAACTCCCGAGAGTCGGTTTTGATATAGACCATGTTGCATCAAATTTATTCCGCTAGACGAAGGCCTGGCTACATCTCTAGAACTCCCTCAATCTTCACTCGGGAGGCTGCTAGGAATTGTACACTGGCATCTATGCTTATAGAACCCGAAGCTGCGCTCCTTGAGTCAAGGTTTAGGATGTGTTTGGATTATGGTCAAAGTGTATCGCACCAATATTTTGGGCATGATCAAAATGTTGGCTTTTGTTTGAATTGTTGCCAACTTTTTAGCACACCAATACCCACTACCAACTCTAATTCAATTTTTTAGCCAATATTGGTCAACTTGTGGGTAAACAAAGACTCAACCAAAAATTTAGCTATCCAAATATTTGGTGGGGCCAATCTTGGACACAATCCAAACACAGACTTACTGCCGAATCGGTGTTCTACTTCACTTGACCCGGCGGTTGTCTTGTCCAACCCATCTTTGGCAGCCCTTGTTTATTCGTCTTCACCTTTGAGCAGTTATTAGCAACCATGGCTTTGATCGAGAGGGACAACTTGCTTGCCAGGGAGCGCTCTCCACCATGCTTGATTTCTCACCGGCGCCGCCAAATGAACTAGAAGGACGTTGCAGTGATTTCACCAGAAGATTCTACCAGACCTTCCGCCTTGTTAATAGAAGGCGCATGCAGATTTTTGGAGCTCGGGCTACAAGGCTCCTGTTTTTTGAATCTTTCGAAAATGTCAGTTTGAAGTTTTAAATCTTTTTTTGCAAAAAATACTAGACATAGATATCAATGTACTCTATCCAATACACAAAGTCTCACCGCAAACACTTGGTTTGTACAAAATAAATCAAAATCTGACATATGGATTAGTGAACAGTGCCAGATTTCAAACCATCAAAATCTGTCAGATTTTGTCATTTTTGTTGAACCCAGAATACAAGGTATTTCGGGGTGATACTTTGTGTATTGGATAGAGTACATTGATATCTACGTGTATGGTTTTTTTAACAATTTTTTGATACTTTGAAATCAAGTTTTCAAAATCCGAAAAAAACCGGGTTCCATGTTGCCCGAGCTCCGTTTTGATCTACATGGTTTGGTTTGTGCTAAATTTTCAACTTGGGTCAAACTGGCCTATTTCACGAGTAAAGTATATCTCCATGTAATAACTTCACGAACTGCGAGCCAGATGGGCCAAGGTAGAGAGCAACCTACTAGTAGACCAAGGTCGACCTGTACATGACATTAATCTGCCGCGTTCAGCAACTGCAATTAGCAGAGACGACTGCCCTAATTGTCGTCTGTAGTTAGTATAGTACGTAGGAAAAACAGATGCTGGCGTGGCACCGTAGTTAACGATGAAGAGATTCGTGCTATATCTTAGCTGAGATCAAGCCTGTTTATGTTGGGAACTACAAAGTTCGGTTGCCGCCATGCATTGGACGCCAGTAGAGCTCTATGAACTGAGATAGGTACCCGAGGGCTTGGATGATTGCAACTCATGCAGACAAGTTCCCAGTGAGTTCATCACAACAATACATACACACACACACATATCCAGGAAAATAACATACCCCGACGAAGATCATTACACAGAATCATGGCAATCGGTTTGATGCGCCGCTATGTAGCAGCTGACGCTCGGAACCGCTATGAACTCCAACACAAGTTGCATGCATAATGTATGTAGTAGTAGTACAATGCTGGCTAGCAGCATAGGATGTGACCTGTACATGTATGCGTGGTGGACTATGGCGAGCTGACCAAGTGCTGGATAACTTTGTCGGGGTCATTGTCGTGGATCGCCAGCAACTCAGGGACGTTACTGGTGGTGAAGCCCATTTCGTGGAGAGCGTTGTAGGACTTCACAAACTCCTTCACCTGAACGGACACAAGGCAAACCACCAGGTTTATATACTAGTACGTGCCAGTTTGGCTGAAAGTTCATCCTACTGAATTAATCGACATAGCACAAATTGTACTGCGGGATTCGACTACTATACAGACAACATTACACGAAGAACTATGTGATTTACAACTTTGCCCAGACTGGAAAAGTCTTCCTCCTCTATAAAATGGCTAAAGGGTACATATAAATATTTTGGTAAGGGGATATCTAAATAGACAAGAAGGCTTTTCACATAGAGACAGTAATTTAAACAAGTTAGACCTAGTATAGCTCTCCCATTGATTAGTACATGGTACAAAAAAAGTGCAACAAATTGACTGAAAATGGTATGAGCAGCGTGTGTAGTTATTTGTTTGGTCTTGGACAAATATTTTTGAGCTAGCAGAGCATTGGTTTTGTAGTTGTTGATGATGAAAGATAGTATTGTTAAACTGCAAGATAAACAAGGGGAAAGAAGCATGCCTTTGTCGGATTATCTCCATAATTTAACACGGCAAATGAAACAGCTTCACGTCCAAGCCCCATGGAGATATACTTCTCCACAACTGGATCTACTGGTGCAGCCTGCATAAGGGTAAAAAAAAAAGGAGGCCAAGGATTCAGAGATATTCTATTGTTGACTTTGATAAGGTACCAACTGTTATAAACATCTAGCAAGTTTTTTATCATGTGGAATGATACAAAGGAGCCAAATAACCTATACCACAATCATAAAATGCCTTTCAGGAAACAGAAGTTTCATGAAATGCATGTATCTGCAGAACTTCACTGGGTAAAATGCGATAGGAAACACAGATGAAAGAGAATTTATAGATTAAGTATGGCTAATAGCTTAGATAGAACAAGTTCCTTCTAAACAACGTTTTTATCAAGGGTCAGCTATAACGAGGACAGCAACAACAATTTCCCCCTGTGCTTTTGAACATCTAAAAGTACATGTACATCCAAAACATACAATCCAAATTCGCCGGAGATAACTGAAATACTTTCACTTGAACTGAATTATATAAAAGTAGAAAAAAAATCTTGAAAAGAAAGGTTGTAGAACCACGGTACCACTTCTTCATGCAAAGGATGGCATGGATTGCACTACATAACTTAAGGTTTTGGAACAATAGCATGGCTCACAGAAAATCTATAGGTGAGAACCTCCCAAAAGAAGTCAAGTAGATGAAACTGGGTTCGAGTCTAAGATAAATAGAAACGTCAAGCAAAATGTATTTCTGATGCACAGGACAAAGGGGCTTCAAGTCTGATCCGATGGAACCTTTGAGACAACGGAATTTTATAAGTAAATTTGCATGATTAGTACAGTCTGTTAGACAGCAAAAAGTGTTAAAAGAACAAACAACAAACTGCAAAGATCATTTTAGTAACAATACATGATTCACCATATTAATGTACAGCTCCTTAGGCAGAATGGAGGGAGGGTGAGGGGGAGGAGGAAGTGAGAATATTGTTTACCATAGAAGTAGTGGAAGTTGTGTGCCTTGGCCCTCTTGGTGGTTGTGGTTGTTGTTGTTGTGGTGGTTTCTGCCTTTCAACCACAACTGGCCCCAGTTGGGGTTCTCCTTCTCTGCCTCGGCAAGAATCTTTCTTTCATACTCAAAATCAAAGTTAAAGGTGCTGCGGGGAACTTCTACCATGTGTGGTGCCAACCGAGGCTGAAAAGATAACACTGGTTAAAGGATGGAAAATTGTCCCAACACTTAGTGGGAAGCGTAACAAACAAAACATCGTGTGCCTCTTAAGGGAAAAAATAGATCCCTTGCATAACCCAGACAAGTCTGCAGAATGGCGAGATGTATCTCTAGAAAAAAGAACAGAATAGGACGAGTTTTGAGGAAATGAGCCCTGTCCTCATACACTTCAACTCATGCTATTAGCTATTACACCAACATTCTATTTTCAAGGTTGAGTAATGAAAAATGGTAACGGTTGGCCAAAAATAAAATTAACTGAGATATATGTTCCATGCAAATTTTCTATTGTAATTCATAACGAGTACTCCCTCCGTTTCAAAATATAAGATGTTTTAGGTTTGTGAAGAAAATGAATCTAGACTTGTTTTAGTATAAGGTTCACATACTAAAAGAAGTCTAGATTCATTTTCTTCACAGACCTAAAACATCTTATATTTTGAAACGGAGGGAGTACACCATTAGCATCATGTCCACATATTGCTCGGACGCATGTTTGTTTAGAGTTTCAAACACTCTGTGCACTGTTTCGTGTTCACTGTTTAGAAATATAATCAGTATGTAACAAGCCATACCATGTATATTTCTAGTAGGCTGCTATCCATCTCAATGATACCGGGAAAACTAAGCTGAGATGCCCCCAGAAGTTAACAAAATTTGGCCTCTGTCTACGACATGTGGGTCGGATCAAAATATCAAATGGATAAATCATTAATATTTATTAGTCATGCTTAAGAAGATCATGCATGTGACTCCTGGAATGATGCAAGCAATCTATCATTTGTATATTTTGGTGCATATATTGCCATTACCTAATTGAGGCATTGAGCACACAAAGACAAGATTGATCAACCAACATCTCTTGCTGAGATGCACCAAACTTTCTTCATTCCTTTCACAATACCATGGAGAAGGACAGGCAATAGAAAACTAGACACTCATGGTGTTATGACTTATGTCTAGCCAATGCACAGAAGTTAAAGCCTTAAGGAACCAATTACATATGATACAACAATTTTTGAGAAGAATGCACTATGTTTGGAGTAACACACTTACCAATCAAGAAAGAAAACTGAACTTAATGGCACTGCGGTCAATATAGGATTTCAATTTTTTTTGGTACCAAAGCAGATAACAGCTCTTGCATAAGAGAAAAGAAAAGTAATGATGGAGTAATAGATCATAGTATAACTTACAGGAGGGGTTATCCGATATTCTGGCTTTATAACAACTTGTATGCCCACTGCAGCATAACAATGAATAATAATGTTAGTAAACCATGACCTGTTCGTGGTAACAGGTACAAAAAGGGCACACAGTTGAGCAGTTTGTTAGTCTGGCATGGTGACAACAGAGAGATCGATATAAGCGGGAATTCACATCTCGTATATGAATTATTATAAGTTCAACCAATTTCTCAAATTTCTTTTCAGTTCTCGGCACATGTCGTTTATTCGATCTGTGAGGAAGCATGCCTGAACAAATAACTTAGGTTAACATGTAAACGATCAAATTGGGGAAAACAACTAGCTAAGCAATTTAAGCACACGCATATGCAGCTACCAGAACAACCATGGGGTTAAAGTCGAATGAATAACTCAGGTGAAACCAGCTCAGTTTTAGGTCTATAATGCCCAGTTCCAAACTCCCGGTCACGACCTCCTTAATTATAACTCAAACAAGATATCTGCCGACCTAGCACGCACGAAACCTCTCTGAATTAGATCGAATAAACGATCTATTCTGACCTACTCGATCTAAAACGACGCACGCGTTTCCTCGCTACCGAACAACCAACCCAACAGAGTGGGGGAAGAGGGGATTACTCGATGTGGAGGACGACGAGGAGGGAGCGGGGGGCGGGGCGGCGGGAGATGAGGGAGATGCAGTGACGTGGTGGTACGGCGCGGCCCTCTGCGGTGCGGCGGCGGCGCCGTGCGAGGGCTGGCCGACGCGCGGGTAGAGGGACGAGCCGCCGCCGCCGCCTCCACCGCCTGAGGCGTAGGATCCGGAGCCCGAACGGCCGCGGAATTCGTACTCCATCGACGCCGGCGAGGGTGGTGGTGGTGGAGTCGTCAAGGCAATCAATCGGTCGGAGCACGCGGTTTGTAGGGGACTACTAGCAAATTAGCAATGGATCCGAGTCGTGTTCGTCGGGGAAGAAAGGTAGTAATATGGTTGCCGCTTCGTACGTAACCAGTGCACGGTGCTAACAGTACCGGCCGCCCGGGCAGAACATAGAGCGCCCGTGTGCTCTCGGCCCCGAAGTAATAAGCGAAGTAACCGCGACGTTTCTTCCACGCCCATGGGCCTTTCCGGCCGCACCCGTCAGACTTGCTTCTCGGTCGAGGGCACAGTTCTGATCGGTAGGCTCGACCATCTTCATGTTGTTTTTTAAAATATTCTTTCGTCCCGCTTTATAAATAAAGCAAGAGACAATAGCTAAAATACCACTAATAAAAATCAAACTTGCCAAAATACCACTAGTAAAAATCATCTTGCCAAAATAACACTCTCCTCTCAGTTTTTATAGCCAGAATAACACTTTCGTCAGTTGTCAAACAGCCTGTTAGTTTTTTTTATACTTCCCAAACTACCCCTTATCCCTACCACCGTTGTTTCTCCTCCCGTGGTGAGAAACAGAGAAGAGAAACCATGGCGCCTCCCCACTGCTCCCGCTGGTGCCTCCCCCTGCCCCCTCCCTCTAGATCCTCTACCGTCGGCCGCCTCTCTCAGCCGTCCTTCGCTCGACCGGACGTGGTCGGCCTCCGCCGGCCTCATCGCCCGCCGCCTCCATCGTCCCCGGCCTCCGCTTCCACCTCTTCTGGCCACTGCCTCTGCTATTCTTCACGATGCCCCAGCTATTGTGCACTATAAAAGGCATTAAAATTTAGATTTTTTGTATTTATTTGTTTCAGAGTCGATCTGATGGATGAATTCAAGGTAGAAATATATGTTCAATCTTTCTTGACAATTGTAGACAGTAGGAGAATCTACACAAGGGGCAAAACATGGGGTTTTATGTTCGGTCGGAATTTGTCTGTGGCGCACATTAAGGCGGCTGTCGAGGAGAAGTTTAGATGGTCTGATGATCAGAGAATGGCCATTTGGTATGGAACTGGACATACCACAATCCCATTGATTTCTGAATCAGAGATTGCTGAATTGTTTGATGCATGTTTAGGCACAAAAATAGTACGGTTTGGTGTGACCATTGAGAGCAAACAACAACATAATGAACATGTTCATGTTCCTGTCATGGCCGAGGATGATGATGATCAGCCGGTTCGTGCACCCTTTTTTGTTTGGCCAAAACAAGCCTATGCAGGGGAGTATGAGGATGATGAGCAGATTGGATGCGATGGGGAGAGCACATATTTGCAGAAGGAGAATGATGGGTCAAATGAGAATGCCAAGCCACAAAATAATGTCGAACCAGAGGTAATTTCTACAAGAGTTCCACTAGGAACACTGAATGTTGACAATTCTTATGATCCACAACACGTGAAAGGAGATGATGAGTCTTTACTTGGTAATAACTTGTGTCCGACTTATCTCCATGATAAAAGCAATCCTCGAATCGCAGTTGGAGCCACATTTCCTGATTCTAAAGCATTTAAAGTCGCATTGAGACAACTAGCTATTAGAGAAGATTGGTCCTTTGACACGGAGTATAGTGATCCACAAAGATTCAGGGCTAAATGCACCGACAAGGATTGTCCATGGAGAATACATGCTTCCAAAATAAAGGACACCAAGACATTCATGGTACCTTTCATTGCTATTTTCTGTCATTTTATTGTCATTTACCGACAAGGATTGTCCACTCATAATGCTCTTGTTGATATTGTAGGTCAAGAAGCTTCCCTTTGGCCATACTTGTGGGAGTGCTAATTATAGCAAGGGAATGGCAAATAGAGATTGGCTTGCTGAGAAAGGGAAGGCTGCACTAGAGGAGGATGCCACAGTGAGTGCAAAACAGATTAGAGAACGTTTGCAAAGGGAGTATGATATCAAGCTTGAGTACACTGATGTTTGGAAAGGGAGAGATCGTGCAAAGGATCAATTGGAAGGCACATACAAGGAGAATTTTTAGTTGTTGTGGAGCTTCAAGGCTGAACTGTTGGCAACTAATCCTGGAAGTATATTCGAGATAGACATAAAAACAACTAAGAACAAAAAAGGTGATAGCATGCATGTTTTCAATAGGTTGTTCATTGACTTAAAGCCATGCATTGATAGGTTTTTGGCAGGATGTAGACCATATTTGGGGGTTGATGCAACATTTCTTAGTAGGAAATATACTGGAAAATTGGCAGCAGCTATTGGTGTGGATGGTCATAGTTGGATGTTTCCGGTAGCATTTGGTATTTTTGAGAAGGAAACTAAAGAGAATTGGGTGTGGTTCATAGAACAATTGAAATTGGCCATTGGAGAGCCACGAGGGCTTGCAATACATACAGATGCATGCAAGGGGTTGGAGAGCGTCATTTCTACGGTCTACCCAAATTGTGAACATAGAGAATGCATGATGCATCTAATGCTTAACTTCAAGAAAAAGTTCAAAGGTGACATACTAGATAATATGTGGCCTGCATCTTGGACATATGAAGTAGAGAAGCATGATGCACTAATGGCAGAAATACAAGCACAAAGCGCTGAAGCAATATCATTTTTGCACATGCACCACAATCGTGTGTGGACAAGAAGCAAATTTTCAGCAATGACAAAGGTTGAGTATGTGAGCAATAATTTAGCAGAGGTTTTCAATAATTGGATTAGGGAGATAAAGCATCTTGCACTTGTTGAGCTTCTAGATAAGCTTAGGGAAATGATAATGATATTGCTACAGAAAAGGCGAGACATTGGGGAAAAGCTGCTAGGTTACATACTACCTAGTGTGATAAAGGAGTTAAATTTGAAAAGCAAAGGGCTACATTACTTGGAAGCAAGATCATCACCAAATCTAGCTGAAATTTCAGGAAATGGTTGGAGGCACACCGTTAACTTGGAGAAGAAAGAGTGCTCTTGTAGAAGATGTCAGATTTGTGGTAAGCCATGCACACATGCTCTTCGATTCATATTCTCCAAACAAGCAAAGCTAGAGGAATATGTTGACGAGTCCTTATCGATGGCGAGATTTAGAGCGGCATATGAGGGAGTTCTCGTGCCAATTAGGGGCAGGTCGCAATGGCCTAAGGTAAATCCTGGGTTTGACATGGTTCGTCCCAAACTTACCAAGAGTGCTGGACGTCCAAGAACTAGGAGGATAAAAAATTACACCGAGGGTGGAACCGGTAGAAAACATAAATGCAAAAGGTGTGGAGCAATAGGACATATGCGTAAGACATGCACGGAGAAAGAGATTGAAAGTGATGCTGACCGAGATGCTACACCTTCTCCACGGTAATTATTTCCCGAGTTTAAATTTCTTCCACTTGCTTATAAATGTATTACATATTGTTGTTGTAGGAAAAAAACAAAAACTAAAGCAAGCATCGCGACAACTCTCCTAGGACACCAACTAAGCAAGGTACTCCTACAAGTCCAATGACAAGGCAGAGGGCAACAACTATTGCAATTGCTAATTCACCTCCTAGTGCATGTACAAGAAGCAAAAATATTGCGCCTAGCCCTCTTCGGCGAGTTTAGTGCATTTGGTTGCAAGAACCATGCTCTTTTGCTTATGGTTGTGATAATCATGTGAACCATAATATTTTGTTTGGATGGTAGTGGCCTGAAACCATGTGTACTGTTGATATTGTTGAAATATTGTCAAACTGGCTTGAAATGAAGCCAAAATGCTGCTGAAATATTGTTCAATTGTGTTGAAATATTGTCCAACTATGCTGCTGAAATGTTGTCAGTTGTGCCGCTGTAATGGTAATATTGTCATTTTGTGCTGAAATGATGTCAGTTGTGTTGCTGAAATGTTGTCATTTTGTGCTGAAATGCTATCAATTTGGTGCTGAAATGTTGTGTAGTTGTGCCGTTGAAGTGCAATTGAAATGCTGATAGTATGTTTGCTGAAATGTTATCAAGTGTGATGAAAAGGTAAGGGCATATATGTCTCAGTTAGATAATGTTAGTCTTAGTTAGTCACTAGTGGTATTCTGGCTATGAAAAACTGAAATGAGTGTTATTTTGGCAAGTTGGTTTTTACTAGTGGTATTTTGGCAAGTTTGGTTTTCACTAGTGGAATTTTGGCTATTGTCTCATAAAGCAACCACCCAACGCAATTTATAAAGGATCAACAGACAACACAACGAAAGCTAGGGCCACAGCACAAGACGACCCAAAGAAAGTCAGCGACACACTTGTCAAGCGAGAGAACACAAAGCAACAAAAGCAAGGGCGTTCTAAGGGGGGAGCCGCCGTGCCGCCTCTAGGAGACGCCGAAGTATCTCGTCCAGCCTCGCCTTATCCTGTTATCTACACAACGGGTACCAGAGCTGCAAATATTCCAAGAATTTGAAGACCGAGTTAGTGGCATGCCGATGAAGGATCTTTTCAATAACCATCTTATTACGAATATTCCACATAGTCCAGGACATCGCGGCAAACACTAGCCAGAACAGGCGGCGGCCCTTTCCGGTGTGGTTTGCCTGGGTTTTTAGGAACTCCCCGAGATCATGGGCCTGTCAATCCGGGCCCAACGCATCTCGAGTGAAGTTCCATAGGAACCGGGCTGCAGGACAGGTGAACATTATATGGGTGCCCGTTTCCGAGGTCCCACATAATGGACATAACCCGTCCCCCGGCCCATGTCGCTTGGAGACCTCTACTCCTGAAGGGAGCCTATTGCGAAGTAGTTGCCAGACAAATATCTTAATTTTAAGGGGGAGGGGTGCCTTCCAGCTTCAGGTTGTGGCCAGCGCACATGTTAAAGAAGCGTTTAGCGATTCGATTATTTTTTCAAAGTCAATCTTGCTGATGTCCATAGATATCTGAAGCTTCAGGTTACCCACTTTCCTGTCTCCACACGACTGGAGATGCTGATACATCGCTTCGACGTGGCGCAAGACAACAGGGAACTCTCCCTAGAGGAGCGGTGGCTTCGAAAGACGCTTAAGCATTCGGTCCTGGCCTTGTCGTCTCTGGAGCGTACCATGGCGAGACAACGCTCGTGAGTGCGCTGGTTGGCTGAGGGAGATGCTAACTCCAAGCTCTTCCATGCAGTGGCCAATGGGAGACGCACCAAAAAATCCATCCCCGTGATTAGACAGGGGAACAAGCTGATCACGGAGCAAGAACATAAGGAGCAGATCTTCCATGGGCCAAATCAAAAACAGAGAGAGCACAGTTGATCTCGAGGCCCTAGGCATGGTTCGGAGGACTGATCGCTTGGAAGGTTTTTTAACTTCCTCAAGTATTTTCAAAGAAAAGTAGTATGACCACTCATTAAATGTACATAGACTTCACCGTAAAAATCATAGTGGGAGTACGTTTCCAAACAAAATTATATGGATCATCAAAAAGTTGTACCATCATTAGGCTAACTAGGAGTTCTATTTGTTTCCGGTGAGATCCCTCCTGAAACTGATATTCAGTGGGTCTTGCTACGACAAATTGGCAATAAGAACATTTTTTCCATTGATGGGTATTATTGTGCTAAAATCGTCTCTTCTAACAAAACATCCTCCCAAAACTTTCTTGTATTCACATCTCCCACTTTTAAAAAACCTCTATTAAAGAACTTGCCTTTGACCATCACGAGGCCTTTTCAGAAGTGTGAACCAATGGTTTGTGCTTAAACTTGTGACAAAGTTTTATTGCACAAATATTTCATGTCAAGTAACTCCTGTCACACCCCCTCTTCATGAAGTAGTTTCAAATAACCATTTGCTGAGTAAAAACATATTTTTTAATTCAAATATACCTCTATACCTAGATCAATTCTTAAGTATTGAGCAAATTGTAATGGTGTTTACATGAATCCACCATTAATGTTCTAACTAGCACACACCCATGCTATCTTTGGCTACCCTTTTAGTACTAGAATATGGTGACAAAGCAAATACCAAACTAGTTTTCTCGAGAAATAATTTTAGAATAACTTCTTAATATTGTGGCGGCATATTGTATCAATAAAACTGGCATAATGGTATCAATAAAATTTATACTTTGGAGACTATATCCATTTATAAAGCATCATGTATTTTGGAACTATGGGGGTAAAGGAGAGAAGAAATACCTAGATACGAGAAAAACCAATGTTTAGTTTTCCTACATTGTAGATATATTATTTTACTATCTGCATTATTAAGTTTGTTTATCCAATAAATAAGATCTTCAAAATATATATTCTTACATATATAAGGTGGTGAACCAATATACATTGACCTAACAATCATACATCTATTCCAAATTTGTCCTCATATGTGTACACCCCATTTTCTATTATGTATTTTAAAAGTAAAAACACATATGATCAAACAAAATAATAAAATCTAGTTAAGCATTTCCATATTTACCAGGCAGACCCCGCGACCAAAAACTTTTATCACATTATCCAACTATTGATTTGTTAAAACTTAACATGTAACATGCCAGGACTAACTAGCATCTTAATAAGCATACATAAACATCAACCAACCATTTATAACTGTATATGCACATCAGTTGTCCAAATGAACCTAAATATATATTGATATTATTAGGTGTACATCTAACATCATCAACCCACAATCTATATCAACTCCATGCACCGATCTATTATCGAAAATAAACTATCGACTAGCTCAGTACATACATAATTAAGTATATGTTTTGATTTAATGTCACATACAATCCACATATCATGATGGTGTTTTTGCAAACGTTCTAGTAGTCATCTCCAAATTCAGGATGCTTCCCATCCACACGATACTCACCATTTTAAAATAAAATTTGTGGTGGATATATGCTCACATTATTTTTCAATCATACTAAACATCAATAAAATGAAATGTAAATTCTAATATACTAACTGCATTAAAGAAGATGCCCTCTCATTTTGTTGTGCTAGTGTTATTAACAACACATGCCTAACTTGGCGTAAAGAAGACAATGTTGAATGGTAATTTCAATGTAGCACGAGTGCCAACAATAATAGATTGGCCCGGACTGCTAAGGCTAGCTATAGTGATGGTATCATACGGAGTATTATGCAGGCTATTTTGGCAAAATCTAACATGGCATCACAATTGATGAAGAGAGAGGTGATACGTCCAAAACGTATGTACTTTTCCGAACACTTTTGCTATTGTTTCTCCTCTAATTTGTGTGATTTGGATACAACTAACATGGACGGACGCTGTTTTCAGCAGAATTGCTTTGGTGTCTAATTTTTGTGCAGGAAATCAACTTTCAGTAAAAATCCCGGAAAATATCGCAAAACTCCTATTTTACCAGAAGACTCACGGAGCTAGAAGACGAGACGGAGAAGGGCCACGAGGGGCCCACACCACCTGGTGGCGCGGGCCAGGCCAGGCCGCGCCAGGGGGGTGGTGTGGCCACCTCGGGCACCTCTCGACCTCTCCCTTCGCCTATATAAGCCCTCTGACCTAAAAACAAAGGGGGTTCAAAGTTTTTTCAGAAAGAGTTTCACTGCGCCGCCACCACGAGAAACCGCGATTCGGAACCAGAAACTCCGTTCTGGCACCCTGTCAGGACGGGGAATTGGAGGAGATCATCGCCATCATCATCACCGACGCCTCTCCATCAACCATCCATGTTTCCCCCATCCATGAGTGAGTAATCCACCACTGTAGGCTATGGGGATGGTAGGGATGGGATGAGATCTATCATTGATGTCTACGCACTTCTATTCTTGTAGACAGTTGTTGGGCCTCCAAGTGCAGAGGTTTGTAGAACAGCAGCAAGTTTCCCTTAAGTGGATCACCCAAGGTTTATCGAACTCAGGGAGGAAGTGGTCAAAGGTATCCCTCTCAAGCAACCCTGCAATCAAGATATAAGAAGTCTCTTGTGTCCCCAACACACCCAATACACTTGTCAGGTGTATAGGTGCACTAGTTCGGCGAAGAGATAGTGAAATACAAGTGGTAACGGTGCCAGAAAAGAGCTTCTGACTTGTTGATGTGGGAGGAACTAAATGCAAACTGAAATAAAGAAGGAAGCAAGCAAACATGCAACAGATCTAGATGCAAATGGTGTTTCAATATTTAGAAACAAGGCCTAGGGATCATACTTTCACTAGTGAACACTCTCTCATATAAATATATTCTCTTCATGATACTACTCTTAACTACTCTCCGGTTGGACATTCTAATCCATGGTAGGGCTATAACAGCACTCCTCAAAGTCCGCCTTTTTCATCTAGATAACCCCACACTGTCACCTTGAGCGCTAGATGGTTCCAACAAACACCAAAATTTCATAGAGACAACCAACTCAAAATATACTCATGATAAATATATATATGTAACCTAGCTTAAGTGCCACACACGGTGTGCACGCTGTCACTTTCACACACGTGGGGAAAAGCATAGATCTATTAAAGCACGGTGAGTATTTATGTAGACTCTAGCATAAGTGCCACCATGGCGTGCATGCTGTCACTTTCACACACATGGGGAAAGCAGAGATCTATTGAAGCACTTGAGTAGCAAGGTAGATCTACTTGATTACAAAGCTCGTGACCACAACAAGATCATGCATAGAGAGAGAGAGAGATGGACACATAGCTACCGGTAGAGCCCTTAGCCTCGAGGAAGAACTACTCCCTCCTTATCATGGGAATCAGCAACGGTGATGGAGATGGTGGTGGAGATCGATGGAGATGGCTCCAGGGGCACTTCCCCGTACCAGCAGGGTGCCGGAATAGAGACTTTCTGTCCCCTGAATCTCCCCTTCGGTGGCGGCAGCGCTGTGAAACTTTTCATGGATTTCTGGTCTATGCTTTAGGGGTTTTGGGTCAGAGGCTTCTTATAGGCGAAGGAGGCAAGGTCGGTGGAGGTCCAGGGGGCCCACACCCCTATGGGCGCGGCCAGGGTGGGACCCGCGCCCACCTAGGGTGTGGCCACCCTTGTGTCCTCCTCCGTCTCATCTTCGATTTTCCGTATCGCTCAGGGAAAAATATGAACTTTGGCTTTTGTCCCGTCCAATTCCGAGAATATTCATTTTTTAGCTTCCTGAAACCAAAAATAGCAGAAAATAGGCAACTGGCGCTGTGGCATCTTGTCAATAGGTTAGTTCCAGAAAGTGTATAAAAATACCTCAGAGTGTAGACAAAACATAGCAAATTTGATACTAAACAAGCATGGACATCAAAAATTATAGATACGTTTCCGACGTATCAAGCATCCCCAAGCTTAACTCCTGCTCGTACTCGAGTGGGTAAGTGATAAAAATAATAATTTTTGAGGTGACATGCACCATCAAAATCAAGATCAAACCATTTGCAAGCATTGAAAGCTGGGATTAAAGAACTATAAACATGAGCATGTAAGATTGAGTTCTAACAGTAAGCCAAAGTAACTATGCATGCAACATGAAAGGATACAAACAAAGATTCATGAATAACAATGCATTGAAAAACGTTTGTTTGTTTCACATACAGAAAACATGGCATAGTGGCATTCAGCTTGTCCCTCATGGAGTAGCAAAACATAAATGCATAGGACACCTTCAAAGTTCATAAGGGTGACTAGATACAAATAGTTCAAGAGCAGACAATATCGACATTATGAATCAATCAATAAGTTTTGGGACAATGCACATAGAACTAAGAATTACAACTATGCTCTCTTAACTGGTGCCTAAGGATAGAAGGTGGAGACTCAATATAATGGTGGAAGAAAGCCCCTTCATAAAAAGGGAAGCATGGATTTCAAGTCTCATAAAGAGCTTCCAAAAATTATGGTACTTGTTAGCTTTCGGCTCTCATTTCCCCTATCATAAGCATCTTGAAGTGATTAAGGTTAAAGTGAACAAACTATGGAGTATATGCTTGACAAAGTATAAGTTGGCAATCTCAGGTCCCTTGAATACGAGGGCCGCACCTCATGCTACTCAACTTTAGTCACATGTAAGTTCTTGTCATAGTAAGTACATGTGTATCATAGAGAACCGCCAACGGGTACCCCTTGCACATGGTACATAAGCTATCCCATAAACAAAATGACAAGGCAAGCAGACAATGAGCATCTCAGCAATCTTCTTATTTACCATGGGAATATGGTGCTTTTTTCTCTCTTTCCTCTTTTCTCAATATGTCTCTTTTTTTAATAAGAAGAAAGCTTCATAGATGTCATTATGGTGATGTTGCAAGTTTCCACCATGATTAGGCATGGCTTAGGCTCGCGGCTCAGGAGTTTCTCTAACACACATACATAACTCCATGGACTTACAAGCTTCCTCTTTATTTCACACCGACGACATCCATAGACAAAAAACATGATATCAACTGTGTACAAAGTACAAGTGCAATGTTGAAAGCATTTCTCGAGACAGCAGGGTTCTGCTAATTCCAACGTATAGGTGCAAGCATATACAACATATATGACACAATGGTTCAAGTTTATTAGGGGCGAGAAAAATAAAGTGTGCCATAAAGTTTGTGAGAGCTTTAATCACTAAGTTTCACATAACAAGTTTAATTTGGAAGATAGATAAAACAAGAATATACTTGGAATGGTGTTACACATCATGCATAGAAATTTATAGTGGACTCTTCGGAATAACTTGGTTTCTTGGGAGTTGGATGCATGAGTAGAGCTCACTCATACAAGTGGAGGCTAGCAAAAGACTGGGAGCGACCAACTAAGAGAGCAATAATGGCCATAATCATGCAAAGCGACAAAACATTACTAATCAAAGCATAAAGTGGTACTACAAGTCAAGAACTAAATGATCATAGAGGCTATGGTGACTTGTTCATAGTCATAACATGGTGTGAGAATGCGCCAAGTCAACCCAAATAAAGCATCAAAGGAGAATACCACAATATTATGGTTTTATATGCTAAAACAATGCATGCTTCTTTCAAGGCACATTAAGAAATCTCAATTGTTTGGAACAAGTCATGTTAAATCAATAATCACTAAACGTAAGGTAAAAACAACATCTAGCATGATATGATAAAGTCTAATCCACAGTCAAAGCAAGCTCCCTTTTGCACCACTTAAGCATGAAGCTTCCTACTCTTTTCCAACACCAATCAACTTATTTGAAACAACTCACAAAGATAATATCAATAAAGATCAGTGAGAATGTCTCAAAAATCCAAAAAGAAGAACTAAAAAGTTCTAAGCTGAAAGCATAAGTAAACTAAGGCTAAACGCAGTGCTAGCAAAGGAGAACACTCACAGAACAATAAGAATGAAAACTAGAGTGTTCTAGGCAATGAAAACGGAGTGTGTCTCTCTCCAAAAGAAGTGTGTTGTGATCAACCAAATTTATTCAAGCAAACAAAAAACAAAAACAAAAACTAAGACGCTCCAAGAACAACACAACTGTGCATGAAACAATAAAAACGAACTGTCAAGACAGACCTGAGCTTTTTATTGATGAAGAAGGGGATGCCTTGGGCATCCCCAAGCTTTGACGCTTGTACCTCTTGGATATTTCTTGGTGTGACACCATGGTGGCATCCCCAAGCTTGAGCTTTGTCCATTCTTCATCTTATTACATCATTCTCTCTCTACACCTGAAATTTTTCCTTCATACAAAACTTCACACAATCTTCATTAGCAACATTAGTTTATTCAAAAGATATTAGACCTCTGGCAAAGCTTTGGAACAGCAAGGATTTTCACTAAAAACACAAGATACTATAGTAACTCCTTCAAAAAGCTCAATTCCCCAAAAGAGAACTCAAAAAGGAATCAATAAGAAGCAAATGCAAATAATGGCACAAATCTGTCAAAACAGACCAGCAGGTAGAAACCGATTTTTTCAAACATCTTATGTTGCTCAAATCAAAAAGTATTGAACTAACTAAAGTTAGATAACATCCTGGGGAATTTATTCGTAAATTTTGAGCTTAATCCGAGTTACAGAGACTCCTTACGAATTTTTTTGGTGGACAAAAATCTATTTCGGGACAGCAACTCGCCAAATCTTACTTCCCTCTCATTAGAGGTTATCCTTGGCACAAAAAGCAAAAAAAAAAGGATAAGGAGAGGTTATTACAGAAGTAATGACTTCCAAGACTCAAGAAAACTCTTGGGTTATCTCCCAACAAGTACTTTTCTTTAACGCCTTTAGGTTAAGCTTGATAATTTGAGAAGATGCTCACATAAGAAATATCAATTGAAGTAAAAGAGAGCATCAAGAAAAAAATTCAAAACACATTTAAGTCTAACCCTCTTCCTACGCATAGGAGTCTTGCAAAGAAACAAGTCATGAAATCACAAAGCAACAAGCATAGGAAAGCAAAACAAGTGCAACTTCAAGATTTTCAACATAAAGAGGGGAAATTTAATATTGTTGAGATACATAAAACCATGTTTTCCTCTCTCATAATAACTTTCAGTAGCATCATTAATAAAGTTAACAATATAACTATCACATAAAACATTCTTATCATGAGCCACATGCATATAATAATTATTACTCTCCACATAAGCAAAGGCATTCTTATTAATTATAGTGGGAGCAAATTCAACAAAATAGCTATCATTACTATTCTCGTCACCATAATCATCAAATGTAGGAGGCATATTGTAATCACAATCAATTTCCTCCTCAATAGTAGGTGTACTGAAAATATCATACTCATCACTGTAATCATCATATATTGGAGGTTTGGTATCATCATAAGCAATAAAATAGCTATCTTCCAAAGCTGGGGAACTAAAAAGATCATTTTCATCAAAACTAGCTTCCCCAAGCTTAGACATTTCCATAGCATTAGCAATAATGGTGTCCAAAGAATTCATACTAATAACATTGCCATTATCATGCAAATAAATCTCCATAGGTTTTTTAATTTTCTCTTCAAACACTTCATGTCCTAGCTCAAGATAAACACAATAAAGCTCTCTAATTTTTTTTTGTTGTTTTCCATTAAGCCTTACTAGTGAAAACAAGAAACAAAAATAAAAAATTGCAGAATCTAAAGGAAATAACTTCGAGCACTCACACCGGAGGATGTGAGTACCATTTACCTTACCTCCCCGGCAACGGCTCCAGAAAATAGCTTGATGTCTACGCACTTCTATTCTTGTAGACAGTTGTTGGGCCTCCAAGTGTAGAGGTTTGTAGAACAGCAGCAAGTTTGCCTTAAGTGGATCACCCAAGGTTTATCGAACTCGGGGAGGAAGTGGTCAAAGGTATCCCTCTCAAGCAACCCTGCAATCAAGATACAAGAAGTGTCTTGTGTCCCCAACACACCCAATACACTTGTTAGGTGTATAGGTGCACTAGTTCGGCGAAGAGATAGTGAAATACAAGTGGTAACGGTGCCAAAAAAGAGCTTCTTACTTATTGTTGACGTGGGATAAACTAAAGGCAAACTGAAATAAAGAAAGAAGCAAGCAAACATGCAACAGATCTAGATGCAAACGGTGTTTCAATGTTTAGAAACAAGGCCTAGGGATCATACTTTCACTAGTGAACACTCTCTCATATAAATATATTCTCTTCATGATACTACTCTTAACTACTATCCGGTTGGACACTCTAATCCATGGTAGGGCTATAACAACACTCCTCAAAGTTCGCCTTTCCCATCTAGATAACCCCACACTGTCACCTTGAGCACTAGATGGTTCCAACAAACACCACAATTTCATAGAGACAACCAACTCAAAATATACTCATAATAAATATATATGTAACCTAGCTTAAGTGCCACACACGGTGTGCACGCTGTCACTTTCACACACGTGGAGAAAAGCATAGATCTATTAAAGCACGATGAGTATTTATGTAGACTCTAGCCTAAGTGCCACCATGGCGTGCATGCTGTCACTTTCACACACATGGGGAGAGCAGAGATCTATTGAAGCACTTGAGTAGCAAGGTAGATCTACTTGATTACAAATCTCATGACCACAACAAGATCATGCATAGAGAGAGATGGACACATAGCTACCAGTAGAGCCCTTAGCCTTGAGGAAGAACTACTCCCTCCTCATCATGGGAATCAGCAACGGTGATGGAGATGGTGGTGGAGATCGATGGAGATGGCTCTGGGGGCACTTCCTTGTCCCAACAGGGTGCCGGAACAGAGACTTTCTGTCCCCAAATCTCTCCTTCGGTGGCGGCGGCGCTGTGGAACTTTTCGTGGCTTTCTGGTCTATGATTTAGGGTTTTTGGGTCAGAGGCTTCTTATAGGCGAAGGAGGCAAGGTCGATGGAGGTCCAGGGGGCCCACACCCCCTGTGGGCACAGACAGGGTGGGACCCACACCCACCTAGGGTGTGGCCACCCTGGTGTCCTCCTCCGTCTCATCTTCGATTTTTCGTATCGCCTAGGGAAAAATATGAACTTTGGCTTTTGTCCCGTCCAATTCCAAGAATATTCATTTTTTAGCTTCCTGAAACCAAAAATAGCAGAAAACAGGCAACTGGCACTGTGGCATCTTGTCAATAGATTAGTTCTAGAAAGTGTATAAAAATACCTCAAAGTGTAGACACAACATAGCAAAGTTGATACTAAACAAGCATGGAACATAAAAAATTATAGACACGTTTCCGACGTATCAATCATGTAATCGAATAAGATTGTTAGGGCATGGTGCCTAGTATCTTTGTTAGTGCTTATTGACATTGTTGCAACTTGTTATGGTTAATGCTTTTCACTAGGGCCCGAGTGTCATGATCTCAGATCTGAACATGTTATTGATTCATGATGATATTATTTTTTGTGATCTTACCTGGAAGTTGTTTACACATATTATTGTCCGGAACCAAAGGCCCTGAAGTGACAGAAATCGGGATAACCAGAGGGGATGGCTGTGATGTGAGGATCACGTGTGTTCATGGAGTGTTAATGCTTTGCTCCGGTACTCTATTAAAAGGAGTACCTTAATTTCCAGTAGATTCCCTTGAGGCTCCGCTGCAACGGGCTGACAGGACAAAAGATATTATGCAAGTTCTCATTGCAAGCATGTATGGTTATATATGGAACACATGACTATGATTATTTAGTACTTGGATGCTTTATCTTATTTATCTGCAATTGCCCTAGATCTTGATATTACATGAATATACTTGTTCATGCAATGCCCGTCCATCCATCCCTATGCCTACCGCACTCAAATTCTGTTGTTTGCTACTATTGTTACTACTGCCTTTATTTTACTGCTGCTGTTACTTTGCTATTGCTACTACAAAACTGTTGCTACTGATAAACTGCTATGAGCAAGACTATTTCTAGGTGCAGTTGAATTGACAACTTAGTTGTTAAGGCTTATAAATATTCTTTGGCTCCCCTTGTGTCGAATCAATAAATTGGGTTATACTACCCTCGAAGACTGTTGTGATCCCCTATATTTGTGGGTCATCAAAATTATTTTCTAGCGCCGTTGCCGGGGAGCATAGCTTTATTTGTAAGTTCACTTGGATTAGTATTGTTCGCTGCTATCCATTCATCATGGGTAAGACTCGTGATGGAAAAGTTCCTAGTTTACCATCCACTACAAGAAGAGGTACAGTTCTGAACACCTCTGTTGCTCTTGATTCACCATCTATTATGAGTAAGCTCCTTACACCACCACCACATACACATGCTATACACACTGCTACTACTGTTGAATCTGAAATTGCTTCTGGTGCTCATGATGTTACTTCTACTATGCTTGATGAGAGTGGTTCATTAGGTCTTTTCCTAGATGCTACTATTGCTAGAACTATATTGGGAAACACTGAAACTCCTAATGAATATACTACTGCACCTGTTAGTTTACCTGAGTCTAGAGAGAGCTACGATATTAATGATGGTTATATTGAAATGACTAATGAATTTATTGAAGAATATCGAAACACACATGGTGCTAGTGCTATTAAGAGTCTTCTTGAGAAACATACTATTATACCTAAACTATTCCTTGATGCTAAGTTTGCCACATCTCCCATAAACATTAAAGATGATGATTATGATTTCTCTCTTGATTTATCCTATATAAACATTGTTGAGAAAGAACCTTTTTATGGGACTGAGAATGAAAGGGTTGTGGCACATATGACTGATATTTCTACTATGAGTGGTTTATTTTCTGATGATATTAAGATGCACACCTACTTTGTTGCTAAATTTTCCCTTTTTCATTAAAAGGAGAAGCTAAAGCTTGGTTTAATAATTTACCTCCTGGATCCATTGATAGCCCTGATTGCTTGATTGCTACTTTATTTCAAAAATATTTCCCTCCTAGTGCTCTACATGCTGTTTTGTAGAAACTTTTTTATTTTAAACAGGGAGAAGAGGAGAAATTGCCTGAGTCATGGGCAAGGTTCTGTGCTTTGATTCATGCACATACTGGATGTCCATTACCTAAAAATGAGCTTCTTGATATATATTATAATGGACTAACTGATGACTCTAGGACATACCTGGATCGTTTTGCTGATTGTGTTTTCAGGAAAAGAACTCCTGAAGAAGCTGAGGAATTAATGGCTAAAATAAGCAAGAATTATGATGATTGGGCTACATCTGAGCCAATTACACCTGAGCCAACTACACCTGAACCAACTATGCCTGAACCAACACTAACACCCAAGAAAAGAGGAGTGATTGAACTAAATGATGAAGTGATGAAAGAAGCTAATAAATGTGTTAAGGAGAAGGGTGTTAAATCTGAAGATGTGAAGAATTTACCTCCTATAGAAGAATTATGTAATCCAATCTCCCACTCATCCACTATTGAGGTACACTCTCTCCAACATTTTGATGAAGGTGATATTCCTTATGGTAAACCTCCTGATCAATGCTTAGAGGAACTTGATATCTTTATTGTTAAGCAAGGTAATTTTAATAAGCAAGTGCAAAATCATTTAATGGAAAACTCTAGAGATATTAATGAGTTGAAAGATATTGTGGAAAGAACTTCTAATGATGTTAAAATGCTTGTTAGACATTTCCAAATGGTTCAAACTCAAATTGATCAACTTGCTAAAGTACAAAAAGATATGCTAGCTAATGCTTTTGGAGATAAACATGCTTATGAAATTAGAACTAGGAGTGGTGCTGCCACTCAGGATCCTTTATATCCTGAGGGGCATCCTAAAAGAATTAAGCAAGATTCTCAACAAGCTGAAAATAAAGTACTTCTTCTAAGAGAAAGAAAAGGAAACATAAAATAGTTGTAGAATCTTTTGAACCTGCTATAGATCCTAATAGTATATTTGTCTCTAATGCTGAAACTGAAAGTGGTAATGATAAAAATGATGCTCCTGATAAGGAAGAAACTGAAGAAGAACCTGAGAGGCACACTAAGAACACTAAGGAAGATTTTGTTGCTAATAAACATGGTAGTGAAAGAGAGCCTTGGGTGCAAAAACCAATGCCTTTCCCTGATATGAAACGCAAGTCAAAGGAGGAAGAACACTATAATAAGTTCTGTGAGTGGATGAAACCTTTATTTTTGCAAATTCCTTTGACTGATGCTATTAAATTGGCTCCCTATTCAAAGTATATGAAGGATATTGTCTCTAATAAGAGGAAGATTCCTAATGAGGAAATTTCTACTTTGCTTGCTAATTATTCCTTTAATGGTAAGGTTCTAAAGAAACTTGGGGATCCAGGGATTCCAACTATTCCTTCCTCTATTAAAAATAATTATGTTAGAACTGCTTTGTGTGATTTATGAGCAGGAGTTAGTGTTATGCCCTTTTCTCTCTACAAGTGACTTCAACTAGAGAAACTGATACCAATTGATATATCTTTGCAAATGGCTGACAAGTCTACTCCTATCCCTGTTGGTATATGTGAAGATGTTCCTGTTCAAGTGGCTCATAACTGTTTGATATTAACTGATTTTGTTGTGTTTGAGATTCCTGAAGATGATAATATGTCTATTATTTTTGGGAGACCTTTTCTTAATACTACAAGTGCTGTTATCAATTGTAATCAAGGAAAGGTAACTTTTAATATTGATGACAAAGAGCATACTTTCTATTTCCCAAAGAAGATTGTGATACGTCGGAAACGTATCTATAATTTTTTATGTTCCATGCTTGTTTACTATCTACTTTGCTTTGCTTTGTCCACACTTTGAGGTGTTTTTATATGTTTTCTGGTACTAACCTATTAACAAGTTGCCACAGTGCCAGTTGCCTGTTTTTGGTTCTAGAAAAGCTAGTAAGAAAATATTCTCGGAATTAGACGAGACAAAAGCCAAAGTCAATATTTCACTGAGGAGAACACATAGTCCAGAGGAGATACGGAGGGGAGCCACAGGGCGGCCGCACCCCCCAGGCGCGGGCCCACCGTAGGCCACGCCTGGGAAGGGTGTAGGCCCCCTGGCCGCCCTCCTGCCTCGCCTCTTCGCCTATAAGAAGCCCTCGATGCCTAAACCCTAAACATGAAGGGTTTCGCAGCATAGTAAATCAAAATTTTCTACGGATGCGAACGGGGAAAGCCAAGATCTAATCTAGGAGATGCAAACAACAAGGGGGAATAGATGAGATCTTCATACCCTTGAAGATTCGCACAATGGAACGTTCGACGGAACGTGGGTGATGTAGTCGTACTCGCTTCTCCTCCTCGCGATCCGATCCGATCTAACACCGTAAGTGGCGATGCCTCCGACAGATGCACACGTGCGGCACCTCGACGTCTCCTCTTTCCTCTGTCCAGCAAGTATGGTGGAGAGACGGATTGGATCTATAACGCGACGGCGCGGTGCAAGTGGTGGAGAGTTTCTGCAGCAGGGCTTTGCCTACGCGCAGTTTGGAGGGAGAGAGAGAGGAGGGCAGTAGGGCGGCTAGGGTTTGAGGAGGAGGTGTGGGAGGGGTGCGCCCCTAGCCCTCTTTATATAGAGGGGTGGGCGGCCAGCCCTTGCCCCTCCCCCAAGTCCTAGGGCCGGCGGCCAAGGAGGGAGGAGTGGGGGGCAAGTTTCCCCCCTTCTAGAAGCTCCCCTAGGGTTTGCCCTAGGTTTGGCCGGCTGGGCCCTATGGGGCCTTGTGCCCCTGGCCCAATGCGGTCAGGGCACTCCCTAATAGGCCCATGCCCCCTCCCGGCAGGTGGGTCCACGTTGGTCCCCCTCCGAAAGGTTCTAGAAGCTTCCGGTACAATACCGATTAACCCGAAACAATTCCGAACTCCAAAAACTGCATTGCCTTATATGAATCTTATTCTCCGGACCATTAGGAACCTCGTGATGTCCCGGATCCCATCCGAGACTCCGAACAAAAACTCACAAACCAATTATCCAATCTATCCTAGCGTCGAGACACGTTAAGTGTGTGACCCTTCGGGTTCGAGAACATGCAGACATGATCTTATATCAATAATCAACAGCGGGGTCTGGAAACCCATATTGACTCCCACACATTCATCGATGATCATATCAGATGAACCACGATGCCAGGATTCAATCAATCCCATATATATTCCCTTCGTCTCGCGATACTTTACTTGCCCGAGATTTGATCGTCGGTACCGTCATACCTAGTTCAATCTCGTTCACAGCAAGTACTTTACTCGTTCCATAATCCGATATCACTTTGTGATTAACTCCTTAACCACATGCTTGCAAGCGGTGTTGATATCGATTACCGAGTGGGCCCTAAGTATATCTCTCCGACTTGGGAGGGACAAATCCCATCTTGATACATACAACCCAACATGTACTTTCAGATCACCTGAGAGACACCTTTATGATCACCCTTTCATAGGATGACGTTTGATGACCTCAAAGCTTTCTTCCGATACCAGGGAGTTGTATTATCTCATGGTCTAAGGAATACAATATTTGACATAAGAAAAGCTTCGCAAAGATGAACACGATGACACGATCTAATTGCTCCACTTAGTTTTGGTCTGTCCATCATATCATTCTCCCAATGATATGATCTCATTATTAATCGACAACTCATGTCTATGGTTAGGAAACCTTAACCATCATTAATCAATGAGCTAGTCCATAGAGGCATACTAGGGACACGGTGTTGTTCACAAACCACACAAGTATTAAAGTTTCCGCTTAATACAATTCTAGCATGGAATATAAACTTTATCATGAACAAGAATTATAATAATAACATCTTTATTATTGCCTCTAGGGCATAATTCCAACAGTCTCCCACTTGCACTAGAGTCAATAATCTAGTTTACATCTGGCAACAATCTAACACCCATGGCACTAATGTGCTGATCGTGTTTTGCACGTGGAAGAGGTTTAGTCAATGGATCTGCGACATTCAGATCTGTATGTACTTTGCTGATCTTCAGATCTCCATCTGCTATATAATCCCGGATTATATGAAACTTGCGGTTGATATGCTTGGTCTTTGGATGATATCTTGGTTCCTTAGCGAGTGCTATGGCGCCAGTGTTGTCACACAATATCTCCAGTGGGTCCAATGCACTTGGAACCACGCCAAGCTCAGTGATGAAGTTCCTTATCCAAACTCCTTCACTTGGCCTGCGGCAGCCATGTATTCGCTTCTCTTTGTAGATCCCGCGATCACGCTTTGCTTGCAGCTTCTCCAGCTCATAGCTCCTCCATTCAAAATATAAACGTATCCTGTCTGAGATTTAGAATCATCCTTGTCGGTGTCGAAGCTAGCGTCGACGTAACCTTTTACGACGAGTTGTTCATAACCTCCATAGACTAAGAACATTTCTTTAGTCTTATTTAGGTACTTTAGGATGTTCTTCACGGCTGTCCAGTGTTCCACTCCTGGATCACTTTGGTACCTGCTCGTCAAACTAAGAGCATTGGACACATCTGGTCTAGTACACAGCATGGCATACATGATAGAACCTATGGCCGAGGCATAAGGCGCTTTGCTCATAGATTCTCTATCATTTACCGTAGCTGGACACTGAGCCTTGCTCAATATCTTACCTGACAACATAGGCACTGAACCTTTCTTTGCCTTATCCATTCTGAACCTTTTCAGAACTTTGTCTAGGTATGTGCTCTGGCTTCAAGCTATCAAGCGTCTTTGTCTATCTCTATAGATTTTGATGCCCAATATATAAGCAGCTTCACCTAGGTCTTTCATTGAAAAACATTTGTTCAAATATCTCTTCACATCGTTAAGCATGTTAATGTCATTTCCAATGATCAATATGTCATCCACATATAGTACCAGAAATGTCACTGAACTCCCACTCACTTTCTTGTAGATACAAGCTTCGTAGCAATTTGGAACAAATCCAAAGCTCTTGATCACTTGATCAAAATGAAGGTTCCAACTCCGAGATGCTTGCTTCAGTCCATAAATGGAACGCTCAAGTTTGCATACTTTATCAGCATCCTTAGGATCGACAAAACCTTCGGGTTGCATCATATACAACTCTTCATCAATGTTGCCATTAAGGAACGTAGTCTTGACATCCATCTGCCATATTTCATAATCATGAAACGCAGCAATTGCTAATAAAATCCGAATGGACTTAAACATCACTACGGGAGAGAAAGTCTCATCGTAGTCAACACCTTGAACTTGTCGAAAACCTTTCGCGACAAGTCGTGCTTTATAGACGGTAACATTACCATCCGCGTCCGTTTTCTTCTTGAAGATCCATTTGTACTCAACGGCCTTTCGATCGCTAGGAGGGTCCACCAAAGTCCATACTTGGTTTTCACTCATGGATCCCAATTCGGATTTCATGGCTTCTAGCCATTTCTCAGAGTCTGGGCTCATCATCGCTTCCTCATAGTTCGCAGGTTCACTGTCATCTACTAGCAAGACAGTTAAGACAGGGTTGCCGTACCACTCAGGAGGGGCACGCGACCTTGTCGACCTGTGACGTTCAGTAGTAGCATCGTCCGAAGCTTCATGATCCTTGTCATTAGCTTCCTCTATTGTTGGTGCGGTGACCTTTGAACAATTTCAGGTGCTTCGCTACTCTCCAACTCAAGAGAAGGTTCAACAACCTCGTCTAGCTCTACTTTCCTCCCACTTCTTTCGAGAGAAACTCCTTCTCAAGAAAGGAACCATTCTTCTGACAAACACTTTGCCTTGGTTCTATGATAGAAGGTATACCCAATAGTTTCCTTAGGGTATCCTATGAAGACGCATTTCTCGCTTTGGGTTCGAGCTTGTCGGCATCAACTTCTTGACGTAAGCGCATCCCCAAACTTTAAGAAACGACAACTTAGGTTTAGCACCAAACCACAGTTCATACGGTGTCGCCTCAATGGATTTAGATGGTGCCCTATTTAAAGTGAATGCAGCGGTTTCTAATGCATAACCCCAAAATGATAATGGCAAATCAGTAAGAGACATCATTGATCGGACCATATCTAATAGGGTTCGATTCCGGTGTTCAGACACACCATTGCGTTGTGGTGTTCCGGGTGGCGTGAGTTGCGAAACGATTCCGCTTGCTTTAAGATGCATGAGAAAATCATAACTCAAATATTCACCTCCACGATCGGATCGTAGAAACTTAATCTTTCTGTTATGATGGTTCTCCACTTCATTCTGAAATTCCTTGAACTTTTCAAATGTTTCAGATTTATGTTTCATTAAATAGATATACCCATATCTACTTAAGTCATCGGTAAAAGTGAGAAAATAGCGATATCCACCGCGCGTCGAAACACTCATCGGTCCGCATACATCGGTATGTATGATTTCCAACAAGTCCGTTGCTCGCTCCATCATTCCGGAGAACGGGGTTTTGATCATCTTGCCCATGAGGCATGGTTCGCATGTGTCAAATGATTCAAAATCAAGAGACTCCAAAAGTCCATCGAATGGAGTTTCTTCATGCTTTACACCAATATGACCTGAGCAGCGGTGCCACAAATAAGTAGTATTATCACTATCTACTTTGCATCTCTTAGCCTCAATGTTATGGATGTGTGTTTCATCCCTTTCGAGATCCAGAAGAAATAAACCATTCACAGCAGGTTAATGACCATAAAAGATGTTACTCATATAAATAGAACAACCATTATTCTCAAATTTAAATGAATAACCGTCTTGCAATAAACACGATCCAGATATGATGTTCATGCTCAACGCAGGCACATAATAACATTTATTAAGGTTTAAAACTAATCCCGAAGGTAAAACTAAGGAGGCGTCGGCGTCCATCACATCAACTCTCGATCCGTTGCCAACGCGTGCATCGTCACCTCATCCCTCGCAAGCCGCGTCTATTCGTAGCTCTGTTTGAGTTACAAATATTATGGCAATCAACCAGATCAAATACCGGGCACTACAATGAGGGCTAGTAAGGAAAACATCAATAACATGTATATCAAATATACCTTTGATGGTGCCAGCCTTCTTGTCCGCTAAGTACTTGACGATTGCTTCCAGTGACCCTTGTCCTTGCAATAGAAGCACTCAGTGTCCGACTTAGGTCCAGACTTGAGCTTCTTCTTAGCAGGGGCAACGCGCTTGCCGCCGCCTTTCTTGAAGGGCTTCTTTGCACCCTTACCTTTCTTGAAGGTGGGGGGCTTGTTGACCATCAACACATGATTATCCTTTTTGATGTCCACCTCCGCAGCCTTCAGCTTTGCGAATAGCTCGGTGATCGTATCGGTGGAACCAATCTGATTATGAGTCACTACAAAACTTTTGTAGCTGGGAGGGAGTGATTGCAGAACCCTGTCAATCTTGAGCTCCTCTGGAATCTTGCAGTCCAGTTGGTTAAGGCGTTGAGTGTAGCCCGACATATTTATGGCGTGCTCACTAACGGAACTCCCTTCCTCCATCTTGTAGTTAAAGAATTTCTCAGAGATCTCATATCTCTCAGAACGGGCCTGAGTCTGGAACATAGTTTTCAGTTCCTCGAGGATCTCATAGGGCCCGGGGTAATCTTCAAAACGATTTTGAAGGTCCGATTCCATAGCAAAAAACATGGTGCTCTTAATCACACCATAATCATCTTTGCGCGACTGATAAACAGCTTTCTCATCAGCCGGCGCATCTACAGCAGGGGCATCACCTAGCGCATTCTCAAGGACATAGTCCTTTTGTCCGCCAGAGAGAATGATTCTCAGATTGCAGAACCAGTTGGTGAAGTTAGACCCATTGTTCTTAAGATTTTCTTTCTCAGCAAAAACGTTGAAGTTGAAGTTGGACTTAGCCATTTGATCTACAATATTTGCAAGTACAAATTAGACTATGTTCATGATAACTAGTTCAACTTAATCAAATTACTAGATGAACTCCCACTAAATTCAACATCCCTCAAGTTGTTTAGTGAACACGATCCAAATTCACCACACCTAATCCGATCTTCACGAGAAGAGATGTGGTTTCAATGGTGGACAACGAAGTGTCGATCATATCATTCATATGACTCATGTTTAACCTTTTGGTTCTTGTGTTCCGAGGCCATGTCTGTACATGCTAGGCTCGTCAAGTCAAACCCAAGTATTTCCGTGTGTGCAAAACTGGCTTGCACCCGTTGTATGTGAACATAGAATCTATAGCACCCGATCATCACGTGATGCTTGGACACGACGAACTTTCGCAACGGTGCATACATGGGGAGAACACAGTTTTATCTTGATCTTTAAGTGAGGAATCATCTTATAGTGCCACCGTCGCGATCTAAGCATAATAAGATACATAAAAAGATAAACATCACATGCATATAACTTTATGTGACATGGTATAGCCAATCTTCGCGCAATGATCTCCATCTTGTGCGTGCCGGCATTATCTCCATCATTCCACCATGATTGCCTCCACCACGAACAGCAACTACAACTATTGCTAACTACTTAGTGATGAAGTAAGGCTATTACATGGCGCATAAGAAGTTGACACACAGGTCATACACAATTATAAAGACAACCATATGGCTCCTGCCGGTTGTGTACTCATCGACATGCAAGTCGTGAAACATTACAAAACGTGATCATTGCATACAACATACACATCACATCTTGGGCCATACCATATCACAGAAAACACTCCCTGCAAAAACAAGTTAGACGCCTCTACTTTGTTGTTGCATGTTTTACGTGGCTTATGGGAGTAGCAAGCTAAGAACGATTCTTACCTACGGAAAGCCACAACGGTGATATTATGGTTGCCAAACTCCGGTGTAAATCCATGACAACTATAGTGAGAGAAACTGGCATCCACCAGCCGCATGTGTGGAACAAGCCACACGTCAAGTGCGAAGCCGGTCTCGCGAACGACATCGTGTAAGGTTGGCCTGGACCGCTTCGATCTCACTATCCCGCGTCATAAGAAGAACACAAACAAGAGGCTTGCAACAGAAAACATCAACGCCTGCAACAACCATATTGTGTTCTACTCGTGAAACACATCTACGCATAGATCTAGCTCTGATACCACTGAAGGGTTTCGCAGCATAGTAAATCAAAATTTTCTACGGATGCGAACGGGGAAAGCCAAGATCTAATCTAGGAGATGCAAACAACGAGGGGGAATAGATGAGATCTTCATACCCTTGAAGATTCGCACAGCGAATCGTTCGACGGAACATGGGTGATGTAGTCGTACTCGCTTCTGCTCCTCGCGATCCGATCCGATCTAACACCGCAAGTGGCGATGCCTCCGAGAGATGCACACGTGCGGCACCTCGACGTCTCCTCCTTCCTAAGTCCAGAAAGTATGGTGGAGAGACAGATTGGATCTACAACGCGACGGCGCAGTGCAAGTGGTGGAGAGTTTCTGCAGCAGGGCTTCGCCTACGCGCAGTTTGGAGGGAGAGAGAGAGAGGAGGGCGGCAGGGTGGCTAGGGTTTGAGGAGGAGGTGTGGGAGGGGTGCGCCCCCAGCCCTCTTTATATAGAGGGGTGGGCGGCCAGCCCTTGCCCCTCCCCCAAGTCCTAGGGCCGGCGGCCAAGGAGGGAGGAGTGGGGGGCAAGTTTCCCCCCTTCTAGAAGCTCCCCTAGGGTTTGCCCTAGGTTTGGCCGGCTGGGCCCTATGGGGCCTTGTGCCCCTGGCCCAATGCGGCCAGGGCACTCCCTCATAGGCCCATGCCCCCTCCCGGTAGGTGGGGCCACGTTGGTCCCCCTCCGGAAGGTTCTAGAAGCTTCCGGTACAATACCGATTAACCCGAAACAATTCCGAACTCCAAAAACTGCATTGCCTTATATGAATCTTATTCTCCGGACCATTCCGGAACCTCTCGTGATGTCCCGGATCCCATCCGAGACTCCGAACAAAAACTCACAAACCAATTATCCAATCTATCCTAGCGTCGAGACACGTTAAGTGTGTGACCCTTCGGGTTCGAGAACATGCAGACATGATCTTATATCAATAATCAACAGCGGGGTCTGGAAACCCATATTGTCTCCCACACATTCATCGATGATCATATCTTATGAACCACGATGCCAGGATTCAATCAATCCCATATATATTCCCTTCGTCTCGCGATACTTTACTTGCCCGAGATTTGATCGTCGGTACCGTCATACCTAGTTCAATCTCGTTCACAGCAAGTACTTTACTCGTTCCGTAATCCGATATCACTTTGTGATTAACTCCTTAACCACATGCTTGTAGGCGGTGTTGATATCGATTACCGAGTGGGCCCTAAGTATATCTCTCCGACTTGGGAGGGACAAATCCCATCTCGATACATACAACCCAACAGGTACTTTCCGATCAGCTGAGAGACACCTTTATGATCACCCTTTCATAGGATGACGTTTGATGACCTCAAAGCTTTCTTCCGATACCAGGGAGTTGTATTATCTCATGGTCTAAGGAATACAATATTTGACATAAGAAAAGCTTCACAAAGATGAACACGATGACACGATCTAATTGCTCCACTTAGTTTGGGTCTGTCCATCATATCATTCTCCCAATGATATGATCTCATTATTAATCGACAACTCATGTCTATGGTTAGGAAACCTTAACCATCATTAATCAATGAGCTAGTCCATAGAGGCATACTAGGGACACGGTGTTGTTCACAAACCACACAAGTATTAAAGTTTCCGCTTAATACAATTCTAGCATGGAATATAAACTTTATCATGAACAAGAATTATAATAATAACATCTTTATTATTGCCTCTAGGGCATAATTCCAACAAAACACCCAATCAATATTCCACGAAACCGTCTGTAGCCTCCGCCACCATCGTCCCTAGATCGAGGGGGGAGACCTTAAGCTCTTCCCGGCACCCTGCCGGAGGGGAGATCATCCCGGAGGCCTTCTTCTTCTTCATCATGCCAGCCTCCGGTATGAAGTGTGAGTAGTTCCACCTTGGAATACGGGTCCATGTAGTAGCTAGATGGTTGTATCTCCTCCTTTGTGCTTTCATGTCTAGATCTTGTGAGCTCCGTTCATGATCAAGATGTCATCTATTTGTAATCATGCATGTTGTGTTTGCGGGGATCCGATGGATATTGAGATTACTATGTTAGATTTATTAATGGTTTTGTCTTATTGATTCTATCATGTCTGTGTTGTTTGTGATCTTGCATGCTCTCCGTTGTTAGTAGCTATCTTGGCCAAGTAGTTGCTAGTGACTCCAAGAGGGGGTATTTATGCTCGATAGTGGGTTCATGCCTCTATTTAATCTAAGGTAAGTGACCGAAATCTCTAAGGTTGTAGATGTGTTGTTGCTACTAGTGAGAAAACAACAATCTCTTGTTCATGGAACAAGTGGATTGTTTACCTTACACACTTTGCTTAAAGCAGTTGTCTGTTGCTTGCAACTTAATACTGGAGGGGGTTCGGATGATAACCCAAAGGTGGACTTCTAGTCATACATGCAGTTGGATGGCGGTCTATGTATCTTGTTGTATTGCCTAATCGAATCTCATAGGATCTTGATGTCTAGTATTGCATTGTTATGCCTTGCTCAGTCCTGTCAATTGCCCTGCTGTAATTTGTTTACCCAGCATGCCATGTTTGTTTATCTAAGGAGAGCACCTCTAGTGAAATATGTACCCCGGTCCAATCTTTACCATTGATACATCTTCCACAGTTACCTGTTTACTTCCTGCAAACATGAAGGGAATATGCCCTAGAGGCAATAATAAAGTGGTTATTATCATATTCCTTGTTTATGATATATGTTTATTTTACATGCTATAATTGTATTAATACAGAAACGTTAATACATGTGTGTTTAATAAACAAACAGAAAGTTCCTAATTATGCCTCTCTCATAAACTAGCTCGTTGATTAACAAGATGATCAAGGTTTCCTGATCATGGACATTGGATGTTATTAATAACAAGGTCACAACATTAGTGTAATGGTGTGATGAACATTCATCCGAAGTATAGCATTACGATCAAAGTCATTGAGTTTATATTGCTATAACAACTTAGGAAGTGATCCTAATCCTTAGACCATGAGATCATGTCAATCACTAACACCGGAAGAGTTTCTTGAAAACATCAAACGTCACACTGTAACAGGGTGATTATAAAGATGGGTTCAGAACTACTAAAGTGTTACATTGAGGCCCATGGATCGAGAGTGGAATTTGTTCATCCCGAGGACGGATAGATATGCTCTGGGCCCTCTTGGTGATATCACATTGATTAGCTTGCAAGCAAGTGATTTGATCACTAGAATGTTATATCACGGGAACAAGAAAGAGTGCATGTCAGTAACGAGATCAAACTAGGTATGGAGATACCAATGATCGAATCTCGGACATGTAATATATCGCGAAACAAAAGGATTAAGATACTAGCATAAAAGGTTCCGACGATCACAAGAAAGTCATTGTTGAATGTGTGGGAGTCAGTATGGTTCTCCAGATCCCGCTTCTGATTATTGATCCGAGAGGGGTCTCGATCATGTCCGCATTATTCATGAACCGTAGGATGGAACACTTAAGAGACACCGACATCCATTTGGAGCAAAAGTTTCATGCCGAAAAGAATAACAAGCGCAGGAATTTATTTCACTAGATACCGAAATGGGTTTTCGGGTGAAATTGCAGAAAGTGTTTTTGCATGTGAAATGAAATACTAGAAAGGGGTTATATGAGAATGTTTGTCATTAAAGTAATTGACAAAATTCTGAATAAATAAATGGATTTTTATTTAATGAGAGTTTGCATTAAATTTGGTGGAAATTTAATGGGAATTTGAGTGGGTTTTTGAGTGGAGGCTCTTTTATGGGAGTGGAGGCTTTTCATTTTGAGTGGGAGCTCCACCCACATGAATGTGGAAGAGGCGGGGGAAGCCACCATGGCTGGCGCCATGCCCCTTCGGGTGCCCCCCTCTCCTCCTCTCAAAGCACACCTCCTCGTGAAGGATCTCTCTCCCCCTTTAGAATTTATCCCCCATGGTCTCGGACTAGCGAGATACATGTTCCCAGTGGCTATTCGGCAAGAAAGGGTTGTGCTTCCGCTGCATCGCTGGAGCGAGGAGGCGGAGGTTGCTTGGTGTCTTGTACGTGTGTGCGAGCACGGATGCTCTGCTGTTTTGCGGCGCTAGGACTTCCTCTCGATCTTGAGATCGGCAAGAGATCGTCTACATCAACCACGAGTTTAACTTGTTAAGATTTTTCGGTCTTCAAGGGTATGTTCTCTATGGATATACATCCGCCCGTTGTTTGTATCTAGTAGATAGATCTTGGTACATAGTTTCCATCGTAGGAAAATTTTGTTTTCTATGCTACGAACCCTACAGTGGTCTCAAAGCCGGATCTATGCGTAGATGCTTTGCACGGGTAGTACACATATGAGTATGTGGGGGATGATGATCATTTTATTGCTTCTTATTTGTACTTTGGATATTGGTGGCATAGTGGGATGAAGCGGCCTGGACAAACTTTACATGTCCTCGCACATGAGATCTGTTCCATGCTTGACATGCAACTAGTTTTGCATAAGTGGCTAGCAGGTGTCTGTCTCTCCTACTATAGTCAATATCTAATTTGCAACGAGTTGTCAACAATTTGATTATCCTCGTTGTGGTTCTTGTTCGTAGGTAAAAACGGTTCTATCTTTGAAATCCCTAAGCCATGTAAAACTTGCAATGGATAAATTAGAGGCGTCTAGTTTAGATTGTTGCTGGTCTAGTGTTATGATATGGTGATGTTGTAAGTAGAAGTATGAGATGATACTCTTACAACACACATAACGTGTAAGTTCCATAGACCTTGGCCTTACACACAGAGGTATGATAGTGATCATACCAAGATGCACATGATGGAGATCGAGTGCGGAAACCATATCATTTCACTTGTAAACATGTGATGTTTGATTGCATCTTATATTGCTTGTTTGGCGTTTTATTAGCATAAAGATGATCCCTCATTTAGATATCAAGATAAGAATGTGTTCTTCCTTAAGTATGCACCGACAATGTTTCGTCGCTTCAAGACATCACGTGATGATCGGGTGTACTTGAATCCACGAGCATATCTCGGGTGTAAGACAGTTACACACACGAATACTAAGGTTCTTACTTGGCGAGCCTAGCATGTACAGACAGGGCCTCGGAACACGGACCGAAAGGTTAAGCATGATTCATATGGTAGATATGATGCCCATTTTATGCTCGCCTTTGAATCTACACCGACTCACGTGATGATCGGACTTGGTGTAGTGGATTTGGTTCAGGTAATCACCAAAAAAGGCACGAGGGATGTCGTTTTTGAGTGGGAGTTCATTTCTAATTTGGATTAGTAGAACTCAATTTATCATAAATTAAATCAAAGTTAATTTGCATAATTTGTTATAGTCATTGGCATTTGTTCACCACCTTATGCATAGTTGTAATTGAGATAATAGAACTATAGAATTCTGGATATATACTTTACGAACTGGTATCGTATTGTGTTGAGTGTCAATCTAAAGTTTAAAGTCCTATTGCAAACTTTTAGCAAACTCTGTTTACTCCATGAAATTAATAATTGGTATTAAATCGAGAGTAATAATTCCAGTGTTAATATCTTAAGTATCATGTTTGCCTCCATGATTCTTGATTGTTTTAATATCAACTTTATCTAGGAGTTGAAAGAATTGTTTCAGAAACCATCATGTGTGACAGATATAACGATATCTGAAACAATGTTTTTGTTTGCAATATGATATAGTATAATGTATGTTCTCATATTGGATGAGAATTTGCAAAGGTTGGAGAAGCTAGACATCCTAATCATCCAAAAGGGTTTTGGAAAGTAATGTTATACTCACGATTCTCCTTTATAAGCTACATTAGCTTGATCATGAAAGTCGTCATGATAAGGATGAATAGAAAATGTATGTAAAGTGTTTACTACACTAAAAAGATTACTAAAGAATGTATTTTGAAAGAATATCGATCATTTTGATGATGGTGATCTACTTCAAAGTGCAAGTCCAAAGGTATTATTATTTGAATATACATGCTTTGGACTATGTGTCATGTATATGGCGCCACTGTTGATATTGATAGATTCTTTTAAAAGGAAAAAGAAATGCTGAAAGAGAATCTATAAAATATATTTGGCAGAAAAGAAAAGACTGGAAATATCCAGTTTAGGTATATGGATGATATACATGTTATGGCTGTATGCTTTGCTTGTTAAACAATGTGGTTCTTGGGTATTGGATACCGAATTGATTGGTATGAAATTTCATACGAAATGACGCAATTCATGAACCACAATGGCCTAATAAGTAACTAGTAAGAGAATATGTGATGATGTTCATCGAAAACAAACAAACCATTGTTTGTATTTCTTGTTGACATCAAAGCTTGACTTTAAGATTTGTTTTAATAATTGTTATTTAAATCAGGTATTATGAGAACAAAGGTTGTTCAAATAATTACCATATTCCATATAAGATGGATGATTTACAAATCTAGTTGGAGAAATCACATCCATAAAAACTAATGCTAAAATGTCGCAAGACAAATGATTGAAAGATCACTTACGAAGTGACATCGTCGTTTAGATTATATTGGAAAGAAAACATGAAGAATCTCCATAGTCATGGAATTTTGGAGTCTTTGATTTGATCAAGTGACGCTTGTGAGACTTTCCACGGGATAATTAAAACTTCGTTCAAAGGCCAAAGAAGAACGAACGACTAAAATATTGGAATTTATACATATCGATGTATGTAGTCCATTATGTATAGTCGTAAGCGACGGATTTCAACTTCATATGCTTTCTCCGGAAATTTGAGTGAATGTTCACTTAATGAGAAAGAAGTGTGAAATATTTGAAAACGTTCAAAGACTTTCAAGATGAAGTGGAAAATTATTGTAACAAGAAAATAAATGGTTTATGATTTTATCATAAGGGATTTATTTGAGTTACAAGTGTAACAAGAAAAATAAATGAATTATGATTTATCATAAAGGGATTTATTTGAGTTGCAAGTTTAGCAAAACACCTAGATTTACATCTCCCGAAACACCATAGGAGTATGGAGTGTTTGAGATTTGTAATGAAACCTTGTTTGACATGGTTGGATCAAAGGTGTTATTTATAAAACTGCCATTATGTTTTAAAAGATTAAAAACTTTAGAGACTACCGCTTTTACATTGAAAAGAGCTCCATCTTGATCCGTTGAAATGACACCATGGAAGTTATTGTTTGGGGTAAAACCCAAATTGTCATTTGTTAAATTTTGGTATGCTAAGCATAAGTAAGATGTTTACAACCAAAGTCGGATGAGCATGTATTTGTAGGTTATTTCGAATAACCATTGTATATTCCTCCATAACACCGAGGACAAAAGGGTTTGTCGCTTGAAATGTGAAGTTTCTTGAAAACGAAATTTTTCGCAAAAAGTTAAGTGGGAGGAAAATAGAACTTTGATAAGGTTAACGAACCTTAGTTATATTTGCTGAGTTGCGCAGCGCCGGAAAATGTTCCGGAGGCAGCCAGAATGCTCATGGATCACGTGCCTCAAAGGTTGCGGTCACGAAGGTCTAGGTTCCTATTGGACCAAGTAGGCCGGATAAACAATCAAATGTTGAGATTTGAGAGTAAATCATTATTGTTTGACAATGATGAACCGACTACATGAAAAGAAGTGATGATTGGCCCTGACTCCGTCAAATGGCTTGAAGCCATAAAATCCGAGATAGTTCCATACACGAGTAAATCAAACTTGGAAGACCCTCCAGAAAGGTGTAAAAACCTATCGGTCGTATTTGGATCTATAAAGAAACAGACATGGATGTTTCACATCTATAAAATAGTCGACATATCATAAAGTATTTTACGACAATGTTCAAGGAGTTTACTATGACAAGATTTGATCTTTCATAGCGATATTTAGTCTGGACGGATTAAAGTAGCAACCACTACATATAATTTGCTATATGGTAGATGAATAAACAAAACAAAATTCTTATAAAAGAATGGTTACCTAGGACGTGTGTATGACATGATCCAAAGGGTTTTGTTAATTCAAAGGATGCTAAAAGGGCATGCAAACTTCAATGGTTGAAGTAAGCATCACGGAGTTGGAATCTTCACCGTGATGAAAAGAAGTTTTCATCTGGAGACGATGAAGATGCTTGCATTTGCAAGAAATTAAGTGGGAGCGCTGAGACATATTTCTAATACATTATGTGGAGGACATCTTGTTGATTGGAAATGATGTATCTTTTATTGACAAAGGTTAAGAATTTCATTTCGATGAAAGACTTAGGCAAAACCCGAATATTTAGCATGAATGTCTATAGCGGATAGACTGTGACGCTAATATGGTTGTGCCAAACATACATATATGAGATATTGAAGGAGCTCAATATAGAAACGACAAGAAGCGGTTCTTTTTGCATGGAAAAGAATGTAATCAAGATTTAAGTGTATCGACACTTGATAAGTGAAACAATATTCAAGTGCTTTGACACTTGATGAGTGAAATCACGAGAATGTTTTGATCAATCATACCATGATATGTACACATCCAGATATGTCCTATGCTCTAAGTGTTATGAGCATATACCAGAATGAATCATAAAATGATTATTGGACGATAGTAAGGATATTCTTATGATCTTTTGGAAGAACTAAGAATATATTTGTGTAGAGGTGACAAACAATTACAAATAGTTCATTGTAAAGCGTTACATTGATACTAGTTTTGTCGCAAGAACAAATTAAGTTTATCTCAATTTAAACTATGGGTGGCACAATGTAATGGAAAGGAGATTCCATGATTGATTTGGATGAATTCCAAAGTTAAGACATTGTGATGGATACTACAACAAAGAGGCTAAGTATATGACTGCTATAGTAGCAGCAAAGGAGGAAATTTGTGTCAAGTAGTTTGTTATCAAACTAAGGTGTGATTCGCAATGGGCTAACACTAAAGATATATTGTACGACAATAGTATCGACATGATTTAACCCCAAGGAACTGAAGGTCTCACCAAAAGACCAAATTTATACAATGCCATCTCATTGGAGAATGAGTGATGCGTGAAGACGCAAAGACATGCAAATACACACGGACCTGAAGCGTTAGATCCATAGATTATGTTAACTACTTGCAATTGCGTATATGGAACACCAGAAAGCCATAGGTGTTCAATACGCAAAGTTTTCAAACTAGATTATTGTCTCTAGTGCAAGTGGGAGACTGAAGGGAATATTCCCGAGAGGCAATAATAAAGTGGTTATATCATATTCCTTGTTTCTGATAAATTTTTATTTTGCATGCTATAATTGTATTAATATAGAAACTTTAATACATGTGTGTTTAATAAACAAAAAGGAAGTTCCTAGTTATGCCTCTCTTATAAACTAGCTCGTTGATTAACAAGATGATCAAAGGTTTCCTGATCATGGACATTTGATGTTGTTAATAACGAGGTCACAACATTAGTGTAATGATGTAATGAACATTCATCCGAAGTATAGCATTACGATCAAAGTCATTGAGTTTATATTGCTATAACAACTTACGAAGTGATCCTAATCCTTAGACCATGAGATCATGTCAATCACTAACACCAGAAGAGTTTCTTGATGACATCAATCGTCACACCATAACTGGGTGATTATAAAGATGGCTTCAGAACTACTAAAGTGTTATGTTGAGGCTCATGGATCGAGAGTGGAATTTGTTCATCCCGATGACGGATAGATATGCTCTGGGCCCTCTCGGTGATATCACATTGATTAGCTTGCAAGCAAGTGATTTGATCACTAGAATGTTATATCACGGGAACAAGAAAAGAGTGCATGTCGGTAACGAGAGCAAACTAGGTATGGAGATACCGATGATCGAATCTCGGACATGTAATATATAGTGAAACAAAGGGATTAATATACTATTGTAAAAGGTTCCGATGATCACAGGAAAGTCATCGTTGAATGTGTGGGAGTCAGTATGGATCTCCAGGTCCCGCTTCTCATTATTGATCGGAGAAGGGTCTCGATCATGTCCGCATTATTCGCGAATCGTAGGGTGGCACACTTAAGGGACACGGACATCCAATTGGAGCAAAAGTTTCATGCCTGAAAGAATAACAAGCGCAGGAATTTATTTCACTAGATACCGAAACAGGTTTTCGGGTGAAATTGCAGAAAGTGTTTTTGCATGTGAAATGGAATTCTAGCAAGGGGTTATATGTGAATGTTTGTCAGTAAAGTAATTGACAAAATTCTGAATAAATAAATAAAAGAGTTTTATTTAAATGAGAGCTTGCATTAAATTTGGTGGAAATGTAATGCATGTGAGTGGATTTTTGAGTGGAGGCTCTTTTATGGGAGTGCATGCTTTTCATTTTGAGTGGGAGCTCCACCCACATGAATGTGGAAGAGGTGGGGGCAACCACCATGGTTGGCGCCATACCCCTTGGGGTGCCCCCTCTCCCTATAAAAGGCCCCTCTCTCCTCCTCTCAACGCACACCTCCTCGTGAAGGATCTCTCTTCCCCTCTACAATTTATCCCCCATGGTCTCAGACTAGCGAGATACATGTTACCGGTGGCTATTCGGCAAGAAAGGGTTGTGCTTCCGCTGCATCGCTGGAGCGAGGAGGTGGAGGTTGCTCGGTGTCTTGTACGTGTGTGCGAGCACGGATGCACTGCTGTTTTACGGCGCTAGGACTTCCTCTCGATCTTGAGATCGGCAAGAGATCGTCTACATCAACCAGGAGTTTAACTCATTAAGCTTTGTCGGTATTCAAGGGTATGTTCTCTACGGATATACATCCGCCCGTTATTTGTATCTAGTAGATAGATCTTGGTACATAGTTCCCATCGTAGGAAATTTTTGTTTTCTATGCTGTGAACCCTACAACAAGCACACCCCCTGGTGGCATGGCCAGACCAGGGGCACACCTAGCCCATGTGTGGGCCACCCCTGGCCCTCCACTTAGTCTCCTTCCTGCCACTTGTTTCTCTCTCTCGAAAAACACCGGAAAACTTCTCAAAGCTTGAGTTCTTTCTGTTCTTGCTTTCGATTTTCAATCTCCTTGCTCAACCCATCTTTGCTGCTGATTGAGGGATTGCCCTCCGGTATGTGCCTCCTCCGCTTGTCCAATTAGATTTTTGATTGGTGGATTATATCTTGAGTATTTTCTATCGTAGGTGATAGGTTATGTGAGCTTGCATGCTTGTTATATGCTTAGAGAATTTATGTTGATGCATTTTTAGCCCTCTAGCAAGTTCCTATAGTAGTTCCCCATCATTTATTAACTTGGAAATCACTTGGTTTGATGTTTGTATAAAAATTTCAGAAAAGAAGATGAGTGAATACCAGTTGAATCAACATGAAGTAAGGGTACCGGAGATTATGAAAGTCCACCGCGAGGAGGAAGTATTCCCTTCTATTTATCCATGTCCCGAATTCATGAGATCTGCGGAGATTTTTCAAGATTTCTAGACTCTGATTTCTAATGCACGGTTGGAGCATTTTGTTGGAGAGGAACATTACCAATATGTTAAACTAACTATGTCTGTGGTGCAGGATTTTTGGTTTAGTTGGTCCTTGCCTAACCCTATGGTTCATTATAAAATTTATAATATAGCTATCGATCTCCCTTTTGATGATTTTTGTTCATCTATTAAAGTACCACAGTGGGGTTCATGTGAGAGGATTAGGGAGAGGCCCACACCACTCATGGAATTATATGCGGAGATTTGCCAAGGAAGCAACTTTTCAAAGGAGAGTGGTAAAATTTGGAATATTCATCTTACATCTATTCGTTATTTTTCCTATTTCATTGCCAAGTGTGTTCTTGCTAGGAAGAATGCTAGTAAATTATCTTCATTTGATCTAGCTTTTATATCAGTTGCTTTGAATCGGGATAGAACCTATAACTTGGGTGCTTTGATAGCTTTCCGTCTTGCTGCTAACCGTGAGAAAGTTGGAATTCATGGAGGTCTCATTGCCTCTCGTTTATTATCTTTGCATGGTTTAGCGCCTCATCATTCAGACTTACAGTTTCCCATAGAGAGGCTTGATCTTAATTCCATGATACAACATAAATTTGTTTCTTCTTGGGCTAGTTTGAGCGAGTTATCTTATGAAATAACCTTTCTCAAGAAAGGTTGGAGAGGGGGTAAGTCTAAGAAAGTAGTTCCTTTGCCTGCACCTGCTTTGTTTAATCTTGATACCAAGGAAGGATGGTCACTCACGGAAGAAGAACTTGACACATACATGGGGGATCTCTCACAGCAAGAGGAGAATGTTCAAGAGGAAGCCAAAGATAATTCGGTTCAGCCCTCCAACATAGGGGGGGTCTTCATACCAGCAACCCTCTTATGATTGGGGCGCTTCTTCTTCTTCTTCTTCATGAGGGCCTGATTATGATCATTCCTATGATGATCCACCGGCTTGGAGTTACTACCCGTGTATTGACTGATCTCCACTTAGGCCAAAAGCCTAAGCTTGGGGGAGATATACCGGCATCACACTCATCTACATATCATGTTGTCGGTACTTTGCATATCCATGTTTCGCGTTCTTTTTAGTTTTTGTTTCTGCTTTCCAAAACACAAAAAGACCAAAAATCTTTTTGTTGTTTCTCTTTGTTTATTTTTGCCTTCAACGCTTGCTTTAAAAAAATTTAAAACCCAAAAATATTAGTTGTTCTTCTATGGTTTTGTAAAGTTCGTTGCAGGGTTGTGCGGTCCTCAGTGACTCCTTTGGAGTTTGGTTTATCTTATTATTCAAGCCACACAAGTGAAAGGCAATAATGATGATTTATGACAACTCGAGGTGTGGTAAGAGGCTGGTAACGAACTCTATTTGTTTTCATTTTTGTACATATACTCATCATTATGGGCATACTTAGTCTGTTCATGTAGGGTGTATGTATTTAATGGATGCTTAGTAGTTCTTGATCTCTTATGATTAGTTCCAACTTGCTAATAGTTTGTATCATGTCATATACATGTTTGCTTGCATTGTTCTATTCATAACTTGGTATGACATCGTGGTATCCTCCTCTGAATGTTTCATTTGAATCGACTTGGCACATGCTCACGCATGCATATGACTGAACAAAAGTCAGTTAAGCCTCAATGATTTATTTTGCCTCAGAGTTCTTGTATCACTTCTATGCTATAATTAATTCTGTTTTGTTGCAAGCATGATTATGACAATTACTGCTCTCTCGATTGTCGCTCCCTTCCTATTGCTAGCCTTCACTTGCACTGAGTATGAGATCTACTCGTGCATCCAACTCCCCAAAACCAAAATTGTCAAAAAGTGTCCACCATATCTACCTAGTAGCATCATTGTTATTCTGTGCATATTTATTATGCCTTTTTTCTTCCAAATAAAATGTTTTCTTGTTATGAGAAAGTTAGTTAGTAAAGCTCTCACGAACTTGAATGGCACACTTTATTTTCTTGCACTTAATAAACTTGAACCATTGTGACTGTCCATGAAAGTTATATGCTTGCAAATTATAGGCTGGGAGTTAGCAGAAGCATGCTATCACGGGGAACACTTTCAACACCTGTAAATATTATCCAGTTGATATCATGCTCTTTTGTTTACGGATGTCGGTAGTGTGAAATAAAAGGGGAGCTTGTAAGTCCATGGAGTTATGTATATGTGTTAGAGAAACGCCTAGGCGTCTAGCCTAAGCTATGCCTAATCATGGTGGAAACTTGCAGCATAACCATAGTGAGCAATCTGTGAAGCATCCTCAATAAAAACCTATGCAAATAGCAAATAAAAATATCGTTGAGGTGCTCATTGTCTGTTTCCTTGTCATTTTGATATGGGAAGCTCTTTTATCATGGGTCAAGGGGTACCCCGTTGGCGGTTCTCTATGATACACATACACTTACGATGACAAGAACTTACCGATAACTAAAGTTGAGTAACATGAGGAACGACCCTCGTACTCAAGGGACATGAGATTTCCAGTTTATGATCTGTCAAGCATATAACTCGAATTTGACCCCACTTTAACCTTAACCATTTAAAGATGCTTATGATAGGGGCAATGAGAGCTCAAAGCTAATGAGTACCATACTTTCAGGCATTTGGAAGCCTTTCAAACTTTTCAAAACCTTTTCACTTCTTTGTTGAGTCACCACTTATTCTATGAGCACCTTCTTGAGAGCATAGTTGTTATTCTTAGTGTAATGTGCTTCTCTCAAAACATGGTTAATTGTGGCATAACTTTGATGCTTGTATCTTTGATATCTTTTCTTCTAGTCTTCACTTGAACTTCAGAGGTGCCTTGACATTTATGTTTTGCTCCACAATCAAAGGCAAGCGAGATACCACTCTATCATACCTTCTTATGAGAATTACAATGTTGCTTATGTTTCATGCTGCTTATTATTATTGTGTTGGAATCTCTTCATAGCTTGCATGACTATTGAGTAGACTTATTTGCATACTCTTTATTATGAATTGCGTAAGTATCTACTCATATGATAAGAATATATACATCATATGAAGCAAATGTCTTCATGAAAGTTTCTTTTATCGCACTCAGTTTTCAACTGAATTGCCTGAGGACAAGCAATAAGCTAAGCTTGGGGGAGTTGATACGTCCAAACGTATCTACTTTCCTGAACACTTTTGCTATTGTTTCTCCTCTAATTTGTGTGATTTGGATACAACTAACATGGACTGGCGTTGTTTTCAACAGAATTGCTTTGGTGTCTAGTTTTTGTGCAGGAAATCAACTTTCAGGAAAAATCCCAGAAAATATCGCAAAACTCCTATTTTACCAGAAGACTCAGGGAGCCATAAGACGATACGGAGAAGGGACACGAGGGTCCCACACCACCTGGTGGCGCGGGCGAGGCCAGGCCACGCCAGGGGGTGGTGTGGCCACCTCGGGCACCCCCTCGACCTCTCCCTTCGCCTACATAAGACCTCTGACCTAAAAACAGAGGGGGGTTCGACGTTTTTCCAGATAGAGTTCCACTGCGCCGCACCACCAGAAACCATGATTCAGAACCAGAAACTTCGTTCTGGCACCCTGCCGGGACGGAGAATTGGAGGAGATTATTGGCATCATCATCACCGACGCCTCTCCATCAACCATCCATGTTTCCCCCATCCATGAGTGAGTAATCCCCCGCTGTAAGCTATGGGGATGGTAGGGATTGGATGAGATCTATCATGTAATCGAATAAGATTGTTAGCGCATGGTGTCTAGTATCTTTGTTAGTGCATTTTGACATTGTTGCAACTTGTTATGCTTAATGCTTATCACTAGGGCCCGAGTGCCATGATCTCAGATCTGAACATGTTATTGATTCATGATGATATTATTGTTTGTGATCTTACCTGAAAGTTGTTTACACATATTATTGTCCGAAACCAAAGGCCCCGAAGTGACAGAAATCGGGATAATCAGAGGGGATCGCTTTGATGTGAGGATCACGTGTGTTCACGGAGTGTTAATACTTTGCTCTGGTACTCTATTAAAAGGAGTACCTTAATTGCCTGTAGATTCCCTTGAGGCCCCGCTACAATGGGATAGCAGGACAAAAGATGTTGTGCAAGTTCTCATTGCGAGCACGTATGACTATATATAGAACACATGCCTATGATTATTTAGTACTTGGGTGCTTTATCTTATTTATCTGCAATTGCCCTAGATCTTGATATTACATGAATAGACTTGTCCATGCAACGCCCGTCCATCCATCCCTATGCCTACCGCACTCAAATTATGTTGTTTGCTACTATTGTTACTACTGCCTTTATTTTACTGCTGCTGTTACTTTGCTATTGCTACTACAAAACTGTTGCTATTGATAAACTATTATGAGCAAGACTATTTTCAGGTGCAGCTGAATTAACAACTCAGTTGTTAAGGCTTATAAATATTCTTTGTCCCCTTGTGTCGAATCAATAAATTGGGTTATACTATCCTCGAAGACTGTTGCGATCCCCTATACTTGTGGGTCATCAAGAGGTGTTAGCAGTATCATAATATGACATCGTACATAGCATGTGGAACTAGATAATTCAATGGAAAATGCATCATATGCACAAAATTTTATTAATATTTAAAAAATAAATAAATACGGTGAGTTTATGATACTATTAGATGATACTAAGTAGTATAGGGGTAGCATCATATGCACGATACTAGTATATGATGCTTCCCACTATTTGACCATCATAATGGTGGACCCAAAGAGAATTGATTCTTCTCACCAAAGCTTCTCAAATGTTTTTTCAAAGAAGGGAAAATTTAACTATACAATAGAAGTCAATGACACTAGTGGAAACAGGGCCTCTAGTCCCGGGTCGTAAGGGCCTTTTGTCCCGGTTTTTGAACCGGCACTATCAAGCAGGACTAGAGGCCCAACACTAGTCCCGACCCAGTTACCAGCCGGGACTAGTGGGTGTCCATGTTGCTGCCCCTGCACGCTCAGGGTGCACCCCCACTAGTCCCGGTTGGTGTTATGGACCAGTACTAGTGGGTCTCTGCCGCGGTAGCATTTTGCGCCTTTTCTCTGCCACGGCAGAGCATTACCTTGGACTAGTGATTTCTCTGTCGCAGCAGCATTTTGTGCCCTTTCTATGCCACGGTAGAGAATTCATTTTGTATTGTTTTATTTATTTTTCATTTCAAAATGGTTTTTGAATATTTGTACTGACGAGGTTTAATCTCGTCAATGCCCATTGTTATGGACTTGGGTTTGGAGAAGATGGGGATGCTGGAGATCGCGTAACGGTTAGCAAACAAGCAACACGGGGACACGAGGTTTACCCAGGTTCAGGCCCCCTGAGGGAAAACCCTACTCCTGCTTGTCTGCTCTTGATTACGGCGGAACCGAAAGTTACAGGGGTGCGCAGATGCAATCTGGCGTGGAGGTGTGTATGCGGTGGTCTGCGAGAGATCCCTCCTCGTTGTGCCTTCCTAGCCTTTATATAGAGATAGGCAGGTCCCAGGCACAGATCGAGTCGGTTACAAGTTCTAGGGTTTGCCCCTTTGAATATTCTATCTACTCTAGTCTTGTTCTCCAAGGATCCGAAGGCGTCATGGCCCGGGCCACCCGAAAGTCTTCATGGGCTGGCGCATGTGCTCGTGGTCCTTCCTTGGGCTGGACTAGGTATGCTAAGATCGTGTACCCGCAGGGTATAACCATGTCAGTAGCCCCCGAGTGTTCAATCGAATCGTAGATTCGGCTGAGGACTCTTCAATCCTTCGGGTGCAGATATCTCTGTTTGTCTAGAGAATGCTTTGAGTGTGTAGGGATTGTTGATGTGTGTGCCTGACTCTCCCAACAGATCAGGGTCAGTTAACTGTCTTAGGAAAAACAACACGATCTTCTCAGATTCGAGTCCCTCGACTTGAACCCGGAACATATGCTGGCGTAATTCGACTCATGCCGCGGAGGACTTACAGGAGTGGAATTCCAGTGAATTTAAATGATGTACCCAACACGTCCGTCGGGATTTTTCATCGCGCCTGCTGGCACGTATTTTTACTAGCAGAGCGTAGTCGTGTGCGTTACCAGGCCATCAGATGGTATCTGTAGGTCTTATCTTTGCGTCGCAAACGCAGCATCCGAATGTTTATCACCGCAGAGGTGTTTCGGGTGGCCAAGGAGGATGCTACTCACTTAGCGTTAATTGGGGCAGAGTTGCCGAAAAGTTTTTGTATGCTGATCCGAAGGATCGCAGTCAAAGAATTTATAGGGTGGGCGACCAGCGCTCCCTATGGGAGTAGCCCCCGAGTGTCTGTCCGAGTCGTAGACTCGAGCAGAGACTTTAATTTGGCCGTTGTTTGGCTTCAGGTCCGTAGGACACAAATTTTTCGGATGCTTGAACCCATCCTCCCTATGGGAGTAGCCCCCGAGTCCGTAGTGGAGTCGCAGACTCGACGTAGGACTCGAAGAATAGTTTTGCGGTGTAGTACCTTAGTCATACCTCGGGTGCGCGGCCAGCGCTCCTGATAGGAGTAGCCCCCGAGTAGTTAGTCGAATCGTAGATTCGAGTGAGTACTCTTAGCTGTTTAGCCGAAAAATTGTAACTCTTGCTAGTATAGCTTTTTGATGACGTTAGTGCTGACGATCGGTGACCTCAAGCGTCTGCGGTGCTAGATATGACTTGACTGGACGAACATGGGTCCCACCTTCTGACTTTGAGTTGACTGGTCACGCGCAGCGTGGAGATAATTACGGCGTCGCCTCGATTTCCGTGTGTAGTGGACAGTGTGTGAGCGACGGTTCGCTGCTGTGCTGACACGTGGACGGTCATATCTTGATGTTGGCTCTAGGTCTTCCCGGTGGACGGTCGTCGTGCATCGTCCTCATCCTTATAATCATTGGGGAAAGGTGAGTTTGTTTTCACCGCAGCTATTCCTGTTTCACTACTTTCATCTTCTTGAGTTTTCCTTGCTGCACGCTGGAATTTCTTCGAACTTTTCCATCTTTGATTATGCGTGCTCATCGTCGTCGTCATCGCACTGCGATGGGGAAGCCCAAGAAGTCCTCCACTGCAGTTGGTACCAGTGCTGCCACCGACGGCAAAAAGGGTTCCGCTGCCACTCGCGTCATCGATGGTGGCTAGCAGCGATTGGAGACGTGTGAGGGTGACCTCCGCAAGCTCCGTGAGCGGGGTCTTATCCCGCAGGATAGGGAGGCCATCAGAGTTCCCGGCGATGAGGTAATTCCCCGTCCTCCCGCTGGGTTTCGGGTTATGTTCATCGCCTTTGTCCTTCGGGGCCTTTCTTTCCCAATCCATGATTTTCTCCGTGGATTGCTTTTTCTTTATGGCATCCAGCTTCATCATCTTTCACCAAACTCTCTTCTTCATGTTGCCTGTTTCATCACATTCTGCGAGTGCTGGCTCGGTATCGAGCCGCACTTTGGCCTCTTCCGGAATCTCTATTCCGTGAAGAGGCAATCTGGCTCCGATGGCGTTTATCCTATCGGCGGCTGCTTTATTTCCCTGAGATCCAACTTCCTGTTCTTCTCCTTTTCTATGTTTGAATCTGTCCAGTACTGGCGGAGGCGATGGTTTTACATCTGCGACTCCACAGTGGCCGGACAGAACATTGGCCTTGCTCCTTTTGACCCCTCCCAGAAAATCGAGCCGAAAAGGTCGTGGAAGAACCACATCTTGGATGGCGAGGTGGCGATGATAGAGGGGCTCTATCATCGGGTGGAGGATCTTAGTTGATTCCGGATAAAGAGGTGAACGGTGTGGATATCATCCGCACCTTCCTCAAACGTCGGTGCTGCGCACCCGCTAACTAGGTCGGCGCACCGATGTTCACCTGATAGTCGCCCCATCCGACTAGGGTTTCGCCGAGGAATTCTCGGAGGGATCTCGGCAGATTCTTGGCCTGCTAAAGTTCAAAGCTGGAGAGGATCTCCCGAGGAAGTCGCTGACTCCTCCCTTCGCTGCCTCTCGTTCGGTTCCGCAGGTGTAGATCTGTGACGTGCGCGTAGCGCTTTTTTTCAACTGCGTTTTCCTTGCATTTGCTTGTGTGCTAAAAAATTTGCTTCTTTTGCGCAGGAGTTCAAGGTACCGGGCATGTCGCCGCCACTACCCGAATTGGTTCCGGATGCACCGGACAATGAGGTAGTGGACTCCCTGTCCGAGCTTCCTTCGGCGCGGTCGCCGGCTGAGGAAACTTTTGAGTCTAGTGAGGAGCAGACTCGAAAGCGAATGCGGAGCTCGAGTGAATCATCGGATGCTTCGACTCCACCGACTCCTAGGAATCCGACGTGCCTTGAGCATCACACTGGGGGTCATGATGGCTCTTCTTCTCCTATTCCTGCCGTTCCCGTGCGGGCCGTAGCGCCGCAGCCGCCGGCGAAACGGAAGAAGGAAGAGAAGAAGGAAGAGAAGAAGGGCAGGAGGATCCCGCCTGTCTTCGATTTGAGCGAGCTCGACTCGTAAGTTTTCTTCAGTTGCTTTTTGCTTTTTCTCGTCTTTTTGCTTGTACTTGGCTGACTTTTTCTATTGTAGCCACTCCACCGATGGCTCCTTCAGTGATGGCACTCGAGAGATGGTGGGGGAGTCGAAGGTTGTTCCTCCTCCTCAGATGGTGGCCACCTCTGAGGGCGCTGCTCCGAACCCTTCTCCGCAGGAGGCTCGGGTGGTTGTCCCCCAGAAGACTTCGGCTGGACCTTCGGAGTCGCCGTCTGATCATGTAAGTCTCTTCGTTCTTCCCGCGGGGGGAGCCCCCGAGCATTTTTGGATGATCTGCTGATCACTTTGATTTTTGCTTCGTGTCTCGGGGGGAGCCCCCGAGCATCTATAGGATGATCTGCTGATCATTTTTTCTTTGTGTCTTGGGGGGAGCCCCCGAGCGTTTTTTCGTATGTGTAATCTGTCTTGCTCGTTCTTTGGGCGTAGCCCCCGAGCCTTTGTTTTGACGAGTAGTGTATTTTTGCAGCCTTTTGTGCAAGGCGCCAACCAACTGGTGCAGCAGCACCTGGTGTTGGAGGCCAGCTTCAAGCAGCTTCAGGGTACGTTCATGAGTTGGTCTTTTTGCGTCTTCTTCTATTTCATTTTTCTTCGATCTGATAAGTGTTCTTCTGTTTGCAGAGGACAACAATACCACCCTCCACGAGCTTGATGCTCTCAAAAAGAGCCTTGGGCGAGCGGAGAAGAAGGCCGAGGATGTCGTTGGTGCGAAGGAGCGCCTCGAGCAGGAGCTAGCCAACGCAGCTGCGGCCAAGGAGCGCCTGCAGCAGGAGGCTACAGACCACGAGGAGCAACTTGCCACCGCTGCGGCCTTGCGCGATAAGGAGGTAGCCGGCAAGCTGATGGCGGCTGCCAAGGCTATTTCGGGTGAGTGGTTTCGTCTTTTCCTTTTTCTGCTTCCTTGTCTTTTCTTGTTTAGATTTTTAGTCACGTTGCCTCTTCCGTTTGTTTAGATGTCGCAGGCATCGAGTTTGACCGCGGTGCTCTGGAGCACGGAAGTGCTTTGGATGATGCCGCTGCGGCGGTCGAAGACCGTTGTAGTACCATGGTCGGCTCACTTGCCAATGCCAAGGAGGTTCTTGGGCGGTTCTACAAGGAGCTCGTCCCCAAGGGCGTCGCCCTCGAGGATGTCGACTCGTTGGCGGATGCGATGTCATCCGATGCGCCTGTAGCGTACAAGTGCAAGCAGAAAGGCATCGGTGCATCCGTGGGGCTGGCAATGGCCCTGGCGTCTGGAGCGGAGCTGGATCTTCATCAGGTCACCTCCCAGATGCCAACGGCTACTGACGGATCCGAGGTAGCCTTCACCCTCTACGCTGCCCGTTGTAAATGTTATGGGCCAAAGTTGATTGACTTGCTGGCTGAGTACGCGTTGAGGCAGCAGGGGGAGGCCAAGAGCAGGCAATCCGGCTCCGAGGCTACTCAGGATGCAGCTTCTTAGGCCTTGTAGTTGTAGGATAGCTTTTGTTTCTTTTGTTGTAATTATGTCTATGAACAGTCCTTGTGCCACGCAGTGGATTTTTGCTGCATATAATGAATCTCCGAGCTCTTTGTCCATTCGTGTGTTTGTTCATATCGCTGCCTTCGTTTCCCCTAGGGACCTTCGGGTGATGATCTTGTTGACGCTTCATCTGCGCCGCAGCTGCGGCCATCTTTGGATGGTGCATCACAGCTTGTGTTTCTGCGTGATCGTATCCGTAGCCTTGAGAAAGAATTGCTTGGAGTGCGCAGTCATGCCGATGTTTGGAAATCGAAGACGAAGCGAGGCGCTGCCAGAGAGGAGTATTTGATGGGGGAGTTGCGTCGTCTGGCCGAACAACTTCAATGTAAGTTTTTCGAGCTGCTGCTCATTTGTTCGGATGCGGCTGCTGGCCTGTCATCTTACTTTGCCATTGTTGCAGGTGCTAACCTTGTTCCTAAGGAGGAAAAGGAGCGTGTTGTTGTTTGGATGAACTGCTTGATCCAGCAGGACATGGAGGCCGGCGGATTTTTCTAGATGGACCGCGATCGTGCCATGGTCCTTGCGACTATGCAGGATCGTGTTCATCAGGTGTCGCGGGTGCTGCGTCAAGCGAAGACTTCATTGGCATCGGTTCTGCACGTGATGTTTCCCTTGGATGAGGCACCATCGACTCTCTAGGGCCTGCTGGCGAAGTTTCGGGATGTGCATCATGTTAGGGAGCTAGTGCAGCATTAGCTTGTTGCAGCTGTGAAGGCTGCGCTTTCCCTTGTTCGGCTACATCATCCTGATGTAGATCTTGCTGCTGTGGCAGCTGGGCCGCCTCTTTGGCCGGATGGTGGTATGTGGGATATGTGTCCACATTATGCGGCTGTAAGGCAGTATGGCGAACAAATCGTAGATCTCTTTGAGCAGCATGCGCGGGTGATTCTTCAGAATAGGTAGGACCTGTAAAAATATATATGTAAAATTTGTATGTATTCGACTGGGCGTGTTGTGCCCTTTGCTGTAAAGGTTTATTGTTGTTAGCACATGGTGCTTTGTTTGTATGCGTGCCCTTTTCGTTAGCCTGACGTGGTTAGCAACTCAGGTGTACACGCGTTATTCTCAGTCGACAAATTCGTGAGGTGAGGGGAGCCCCTGAGTGTGTTGTAGTATGAAGAAAAATGCGAATAATAGACAAAAAAAATTGGGGCGAGACACTTAGATTTATTCATATCGTAAGGAGGAGGTACATTGTTCGGCTGAGTAGCCTTGGCTGAATAGCCTTATTGAAAGTAAAAAGAGGGAGGTAATTAGGGGTAGAAGCATCGCAATTGTGCAACGTTCCATGGGTTGGAGTACGCGACTCCAGATTCCACGTGCTTGAGGCGATAGGCGCCACCTGGGATGACTTCAGTGACGATGTAGGGTCCTTCCCAGGGCTACTCGAGCTTCTTCGGTCGCTCTTGCTTGAGTCGCAAGACTAGGTCTCCTTCGACGAAGGACCTTGGGCATAGTCGATGGCTGTGATAGTTGCGGAGGCTCTGTTGATAGACCGCTGATCGAGCAGCGGCGATGTCACGTGCCTCGTCGAGTGTGTCGACGGCGTCTTCGAGTGCGGCTGTCGATTCGGCTTCGCTGTAGGCGATGACCCGTGGGGCCTTGTGGTGTACTTCTGCGGGCAGCACGGCTTCGGCTCCGTGCACCATGAAGAAGGGCGTGTACCCAGTTGAGCTGTTTGGCGTCGTGCGCAAGCTCCAAAGAACGGAGGGTAGCTCTTGTGTCCAGGCTCCTGTGAGTCGCTGGAGTGGGCTCATGAGGCGCTCTTTGATGCCGCCAACGACGAGGTCGTTGGCCTTTTCGACATGCCCGTTTGTTTGCGGGTGCGCCACAGAGTCATAGGTGATGTTGATTCCAAGGTCTTCGCAAAAGTCCTAGAATTCTTTGGAGATGAAGTTCGACCCATTGTCGATGATGATGTTGTGCGGTACGCCGAACCTGTAAACAATGGATTCGAAGAACTTGACGGCCGTTTTGCCCTTTTGGTTAGTAACGGGCATGGCCTCGATCCACTTGGTGAATTTGTCGACTGCGACCAGGAGGTAGACGTGGCCTCCTTTCTAGGACTTGGGCAGTTTTCTGATCATGTCAAGGCCCCATTGGGCGAAGGGCTAGGCCAGGGGTATGGGCCTGAGCTCTGACCCTGGTGCGTGTGGTTTATCTGTGAACCTCTGGCAACTGTTGCACCTTCGGACGATGTCTTTGGCGTCGTTCATGGCCGTTGGCCAGTAGAACCCAGCTCGTAAAGCTTTGGCGAAAAGGGCGCGGCTGCCCGCATGATGGCCGCAGATGCCCTCGTGGATGTCCTGGAGGATGGTTTTGCCGTCGCCGATGGTGACGCACCTTTGGAGTACACCCAAAATGATGCGCTTGTACAGCTCGCCATTGATGATGGTGAAGGCCTTGGACCGGCGATATATGCGCCGGGCATCTATCGGGCTGTCAGGCAGCTCTCCATCTATCAGTTACTTGAGGAATGGCCATGTCCATGTTTCTTCGACTGCCATAACTTGCATCAGGTTGACTACTACAACCTCTGTGTCGAGTTTTTCGTGTCCTTCCTGATCGTCGGGTAGCGCAGCCCCCGAGTGCTCTGCTTCTTCAGGTGATCCCTTTGGGAATTTCCTTTTGATGGATGGCACGCAGATTTGTTCGAGGAACACACCTGGTGGCACCCGTGCGCATGTGGAGCCGATGTTAGCGAGTCTGTCGGCCTCTTCGTTTCTTTCTCTACCAACGTGACAAAGCTCGTAGCCGTCAAAGTCTCCTTCGAGTGTGTTGTAGAGTGCGCGCTACGCAATCATGTTGGCGGCGTGTGCGTCGCACTCGTTCATCATCTGCTAGACGACGAGGTTCGAGTCTCCGTAGATGACCAGGCGCGTCGCGTCGCAGATCTTGGCCATCCTCATGTCGTGGATGAGGGCCTCATACTTGGCCTCGTTGTTGGAGGCTCGAAATTTCATCCGAAGGACGTAATTCATCTTGTCGCCCTGCGGGGAGGTCAGTATGACCCCGTCTCCTGCTCCGGCCTCGCGTTTGGAGTCGTCGAAGTGCATTGTCCATGACTGTGTCATGTCCGGTGTGTCTGGAAGATGCAGTTCCATCCAGTGGATGAGGAAGTCCGGAAGGACCTGAGACTTGATCGCGTGGTGCTTCTCGTAGACGATGTCTAGAGGTGATAGCTCGATGCCCCACAGGGCCACACATCCTATGGCCTCCGGGTTGTTCAGGATGCTGTTCAGGGGTGCCTCGTTGACGACCATCACCTGATGTTCCTGGAAGTAGTGGCTCAGCCAACGAGCTATCATGAACACGCCGTAGGCGAGTTTCTGGTAGTGAGGGTACCTCTGCTTTGTCAGTGCCAATACCTCGCTGAGGTAGTAGATTGGGTGTTGGACCCCGTGGGTCTTGACCTCTTCAGGTTGCTCGACCACCAGTACGGTGCTTACCACCTGGTGTGTGGCTGCTTTGTACAGCAGTAAAGGCTCGCGCTCCTTTGGTGTGACCAAGACGGGCGAGGTAGAGAGCAGCCGCTTTAGATCTTCGAATGCGTCGTCCGCCTCGGGCGTCCACTCGAATTTGTCTGCCTTGCATAGCAGCTGATAGAACGGCAGAGCTTTTTCGCCCATGCGGCCGATGAACCTGCTCAATGTCGGGATTCGCCGATTGCTGCTAGACGCCAGGTTCTTGGTTCTTCGCTTCCATGGCCATTATGGCCCGGATTTTCTTCAAGTTCGCCTCGATCCCTCGCTGGGAGATGAAATAGCCTAGCAGCTGACCATATGGGACGCCGAAGGCGCACTTTTCTGGGTTTAGCTTGATCTTGTATCGATCAAGGTTATCGAACGTCTCGCGGAGATCGTCGATGAGCGTCTTGGCCTCCCTTGTTTTGATGACTATGTCGTCAACATAGACTTGGATGTTGCGGCCGATCTGGTCCTTCAGGCATGCCTGCATGCACTGTTGGTACGTGGCTCCTGCGTTCTTCAGCCCAAAGGGCATTATGTTGTACCAGAACACTCCAAACAGCGTGATGAACGCCGTTTTATCCTGATCTTCGACCTTTAGTCAAATTTGGTTGTAGCCTGAGTAGGCATCGAGGAAGGAGAGATTCTCGCATCCTGCAGTCGAATCGATGATCTGATCGATCCGAGGGAGAGGGAAGTGATCCTTCGGGCAGTGCTTGTTCAGCAATGTGAAGTCCACGCACATCCGCAGGATGTCCGTGTCCTTTTTGGGGACCATCACGGTGTTGGCGAGCCACTCGCTCTCCTTGATCTCCCTGATGAAGTTTGCGTCGAGTAGTCTGTTGACTTCGACTTCGATTGCTTCGGCCCATGGTTCGGACAGTCGTCGGATGGACTGTTTGATGAGCTTCGCGTCTGGAAAGACGTTGAGTGCGTGCTCGGCAAATTCCCTAGGAACTCCTGGCATGTCCGCAGGACACCAGGAAAAGATTTCCCAGCACTCACGGAGGAATTCGACGAGCGCGCTTTCCTATGCGGAGCTGAGGTTGTTGGCGATCATTGCCGTCTTGGAGGCATCCGTCGGGTGGACCTGCACCTTTTTTGTGTTGACGGTGGAGTCGAAGGACATGTCTGGTGCGTTCTGTCTTGCGGGGTGCCCGTTATGTCATCGCCTCATGAGCCTTATGAGCTCCTCCTGCATGCCGAATCGGGAGATTCTTGAAGTCCACATCGCGATGGTCCGATTGGGTGAAGCTCCCGTGGACCGTGATGACGCCCTTGGGTCCTGGCATCTTGAGTAGCAGGTACGCATAGTGCGGTACTGCTAGGAATCGTGCGAATGCCACACGCCCGAGGATGGCATGGTATTGTGATGGCCAGTCCACCACTTCAAACTCGAGTCGCTCGCACCGGAAGTTATCCGGCTTGCCAAAGATTACGTCGAGCCATATCTTTCCCAGGGGGAATACGCCCATCCCTGGGACGATGCCGTGGAACATTGTATCGGATTGTTCCAGGCTGCACAGCAGGATCCGCATTGCTGCCAAGGTACTGGCGAAGATCAGATTGATGCTGCTGCCACCGTCCATGAAGACGCGGCTCATGTCGAACCCTCCGATCTGCGCCTCGAGCACCAGGGCAGCATGACCTGGGCGATGGACCTGGCAAGGGTGATCCGAACGGCTGAACGTGATGCAGGACTCCGATCCGCTGAGGTACTCAGGGATGGCGGGTGGAGCGGTCACAGCCAGATTAATTTGGCGGGTGATTTTCTTTTGCACCCTGTTCGTTGGGCGCCCTTTTTGGATCATCAGTGATTGTTTCGGCGCGGGGTACCTGTGCCCACCGTTATTCTGCGCGGGTGCGATTGGGTGGTTCGAAGGTCCCGCGGGTGGTGGTAGAGGAGCTCCGTGTGCGATCTCACCTGGTGCGGGTGCGTTCCCGTACCCAGGGTTCGGGGCATGTTGCCTCATCTGAGCCATGCTTTCGCTGAGTTTCTGGAACTCGCGGCAGTCCTTGAGCTTGTGGCTTGCCTTCTTTTTACCATCCTGCTTGTCGATGTAGAAGTGGATGGTGCATGGACCCGACAGTTTGTTGTATGCTGAGGGTCCGTCGTCACGGCCCCGACGTTGCCATGACTGCGTTGGGCGTCCTCCGGCACGGAAGTTGTTTCCGCGGTATCCGCCGTTGCTGCGGTGGCCGTCGCTGCGGCGGTCGGCGTAGCCAGCCGCAACCATGTCGGGTCCATCGCGATCGTCGTAGACGCGCGATCTTCTCTTGCTACGGCGTTCACGTTGCCGGCTGTAGTCATCTTCCTCCTTCGAAAAGCGCCGGTGGGCCAGTCTCGCCATCTGCCCACCTGTTGGCGATGTCCATGAGGTGGTCGAGTGTCTTGGGCTTGACGCGCCCAAGTTCTTCCTTGAAGTCCTGGCGTTTGACGCCATCCTTGAAGGCGTCGATAGCTCTCTCCTCAGAGATGTGTGCCGCGGAGTTCTTGGTGTTGGACCAACGTAATATGTACGAGCGAATGGATTCGCCTATTCGTTGGGTGCAGGCCCGCAGCTCCTCGATCGAGGCTGGCCTCTTGCTGGTGCCCTTGAAGTTTCGGACGAAACTGTATGCCAGTTCCTCCCAGCTTCAGATGGATCCCGAGGATAGGCTGCTGAGCCAGATCCGGGTTGCGCCTGTCAGCTGCAGCTGAAGGCATTGCATGGCGGTTTCATTGTTTCCGCCGTGTAGCTTGACGGACGACAAGTGGTCGCTGAGCCACGCCTTGGGGTCCTGTGTGCCGTCGAAATTCGGAGTGTCCGAAGGAAGCTTGAAGTTCCACGACATCTGTGTCCGCCGAACAGATCTGCTGAAGCATCGGGCTCCGCAGAGTTCTCCTTCATCGTCATCCTCCTCGGATTCGGACGAGCGTATGCGCTTGGCGCGCGCTTTGTCGATCTTGCGCTGGGTTATCTTGCTTCGAGCGTCGTAATCGCGGCTGCGATGGCGCGAGCTCTTGTGCCTTCGAGGAAGGTCGTGCTCTTCATCCTCGGATGAGGGTGTGGGGCTGCGGTTGAACCTGACCGCAACCTTCTTCTTTGGCTCCGCAGGAGCTTCTCCGTGGAGCGCAGCTCCAACGAGTCCGAATCCGGTAAGCGCGGACTTGTGCATGGCCCTTTTCGGGTCCCCCTCCGGAGGTGGGTGGGACGCGAGGTACGCGGTGGCTGCCATGATCGTAGCTTGCGGCGTCTTCGGGATGACATTTCCGTCGGCATCCATCTCCATGAAGGACGCGTTGAGGGCCCGAGTCACCTCGCGACCTGCCTTGGGATCCATGTTCTCTGTGCAAGAACGGTGCTTGTTGCCATGGTTGCCGTGCGAGCTAGAGCCAATGCCCATGGCGGAGAGCGCAGCTCGCCGCGCACTGGACTCCGAGGATGCTTCCTTGCGTTTGTCAAGCACGTCTTGCATCTTCACCTGCTTCTTGTGCTCCTCGATTAGGAGCATGTGGTACGCCATCAGCAGGTCCCATGAGGCACCCATAGGCAGGATCTTGTTGCCTGCTATGGCTTCATGTGCTTGAGCCCATCCTTCCTCGCTGAGGTGGATGACCCGATCGGTGTCGTCCCTGTTGGGCGGAGGGGACTAGCTTCTTCTGTCCTCGCTGTTTCTACCCTGCGGGTTAGGTGGTGGGTTAGGTGCGTGATGTTTCGCGTCATTCTGGACGACTACGGCGCATTGGTAGCGCTCGTAGATTGGATCGCTGCTGCCGCAACTTTTGGATCCGGAACCGTAGGTCCCTTCCTCCGATGGTGGCTCACACAGATCTGAGTTGCAGCTGCTGCTGTCATAGGACTCATCTGTTGATGGCGATGTGCGTAGCACGGGGTGTGGGGCCCATGAAGCAGGCCTGGTCGATGGCAGGGGCACCCTCTCTGGGAGGTGGAGAGTGCCGGTCTGCCCCACCTGGAAGCAGAAGCTCCCGAACAGGATATCGAGTCCATCGCCAACGGGCTCAAAGTCCTTCAGGGTGGCTGGCGAGTGGGCGGTGAAGTCGAAGGCGCCGAAGAGGAGATGACTCTCCGTCGCCGCGGAGTTGTAGATCGCTTTGGTTGGGACCACGATCGCACAATCAGCGCCCCCAGTTCCCACAGACGGCGCCAATTGACGAGGTTTAATCTCGTCAATGCCCATTGTTATGGACTTGGGTTTTGGAGAAGATGGGGGGACACGAGGTTTACCCAGGTTCAGGCCCCCGGAGGGAAAATCTTACTCCTTGTCTTCTCTTGATTATGGCGGAACCGAAAGTTACAGGGGTGCGCAGATGCAATCTGGCGTGGAGGTGTGTATGCGCTGGTCTACGAGAGAGCCCTCCTTGTCGTGCCTTCCTAGCCTTTATATAGAGATAGGCAGGTCACAGGCACAGATCGAGTCGGTTACAAGTTCTAGGGTTTGCCCCTTTGAATATTCTATCTACTCTAGTCTTGTTCTCCAAGGATCCGAAGGCGTCATGGGCCCGGGCCACCCAAAAGTCTTCATGGGCTGGCGCATGTGCTCGTGGGCCTTTCTTGGGCTGGACTAGGTATGCTAAGATCGTGTACCCGCTGGGTATAACCATGTCATGTACGCCACCACATATCGTACACGTTTGTGCATATATATAAGATAACTTGTATTACGAAATCGAGCATACAAATATATACAATTTACATAGTTACATGGAGATCACAATTATTGGGACTAGAGTCCGTATAGTCAACTACATGGACATCATTAGCGCCTATTCACACTAAATTCTCCGCCATCGTGTACCATCTCTTTGAAAATAAAACCCGCCAGCTCCTCCGCAATTGCTAGTACATGTTCATGCTGTAGGAGTTGATCCCGCATTCTCTCGAACTATATAAGAAAAGGAGATCAATATGAATATCAATCATGATAATGAAAAGTGACGGTAATAAAATGATGGTGTGAATATATTGCTTACGTCGACTCTATAATCTTTGTGCTCGGTGGTAAACGTGCGAATGAACTCGAAAACGTAAAATCCATATAAATTCGACCCCTGTGGCTGCCTCGCGCACTTTACGAGAATAAAATTCAATCAAAATAATAATCTAGCATCATTATTGTATTGAAACTAGAAATAAAAAGATGCGCGGACATATCACGTGCTACTTACCGATACTGCCTTAAACGTTAGCTGTTGACTAAAGGAACCCTTAACCTCGCGCTTGAACCGGATCCAAACCCTGCCCGACAAAGAAAATGAATGAATGAGTTATTCTTTACCTGATATCTCAGGAAATCAATGAAAGAGACGAATATAGCGAGAAAATTACTTCTGGAGCATGTCCTGCATGCTGCGGAACGCTTCCAGGTTTCTCTTTGATCGGTCCATGACTTCAACTCTTCCCTTATCAAGTTGAATGTCTAGCAGAATCCAGTGGAAGCTGCAAACATTTATATATATACATCAGTAACTCATCAGTTACACTTAGCGTCGAGTAATCAAAAGTGAATGTGTGTACAACAGAGTAAGACGCTTACTCGAAATTGTAAGGAAATAGTATGTGGTCACAGAAATTTTGCTCCTTTAAAAAACTCAAAATGTTTCCCTCCGTCGGGGTTTGTTGTTAGCGTCTTTATATGTACTTTATCTGGGTCAATGAACCCAACACTGTAGATTCTTCTTATTTTACATTCCTGGATCTTCATTCTGCATAATAATAGAGTACAAAAGGATATAATGAGGATAATTACATGCAATGAACTGAACATGTAGACAATGAATTCAACAACTTACAGACAATAGCAGCTGAGGATAGATATGTCGAGGGCGTCGAGATTGTATAACTATAACAGTTCTGAAAACTCAACATGGACCTCTTTGCCTTTTCTGAAGTAGTACTCACGTGGGACTTTCACTGTGATAAATATTCTCCCTTCCTTTGCAGCTGTCAAGTACCACTCATGGAGATTCCGCAGTTGTGTTGGCAGTTCTTTCACCTTTTCTTTGCTGACCAAATCCTCACATGTGACATATCTACGGGCTATTGGCATCTTGGGTAGAAGGTCGAGTTGGGGGCCTAACAGTTCATCAAGACTAATTTCCATGCTGGACGCCAAATCCGCAGCTACTGACATATCTAGTGGCTGTTGTGCGAGAAGGGGAACATTATCTGAAAACACCTTGAGGGGTGCGATCGTTTGTTTGGTCTGATTTCCGAGAAGGGGAACGTCTGATTTTTTTACTGATTGCAGTTTTGGTCCCGCTTGCACCTGTGCTTGCTGATTTTTTACCGCTTGCACTTGATTTGCTCTTCGCCACTTCTTTCTGAAGTGTGCGTAGATAGTCATCTGGCTTATGGTGCAACTCATATTGCGATTTTGTGTTCAAAAAATCAATTGCATATGCCTTTTGCTTCTCAGTGTATACCGGAGGGGCTTGGGTTTCTTCTTCTCAAAATGCGCCGCCACTTTGGCCTTTGCTATCGCTGCAGTTTCCGCATCAGTATGATCGTAAGGTCAGATGGGAAGATTCTGACGAGGCACTGTTGGGAGGGGCGACATTTTCCGTTTTGGGCTGCCGCGTCCTTTAGTACTCACTGACGGAGCACGCTTCCGCTTATTGTCCTTAGCAGGCGGCGAAGACTGCTGAGCCTGCGATGGAGATCGAGATGGACTCGGGATGTGGTGGTCGTAGTCATCATGGGGTGGGCTTCTTGAAGGTGATGGAGGTGGAGGTGAAGGAGACATGCGACGACTCGGAGGCGGTAGTGTTATCCTTAGGGTCGAGCCTGGAAATCGTATGTTGTTCTTCTCCCAGAGAATGATCCCACCAAGTACTTCTCTGAGTGTGATCTCACCTTTAGGTCCAGGGATGTCAAGCTCCATTGACTCCCACTCCTTTATGATTTGATCCACCCCGACATTAGCATAGCCAGGTGGAATCTCACGGCCATGCCAACGTGCGTCAGGCGGACAAGGCAAAGCCGATACGTTCTTCAATTTATTATGGAGCTCACAAGGTATCTGCTCCTTAATTCCATCCACGGGGTAGTCGGGACCGCCATCTGTATAGGATGCATCGTTAGACGGGACCTCCGATTCAGCGACGCTGCTTCTCCGCTGAGATGGGTTGGCGGTAATATCGAGTGGAGGATCTTGCAAGCGCGCTATTCCTCTAAGTTCGTCAATCTACTGCTGCTGCTGCTTGTCAAGTTTTGCTAGCAGCTGGTTGAACTTGTCTGCCTCCTCCTCCTCCCGTCGCTGCTTTGCTCTTGCTCGGCTTCTATATGTACCTTGGTCCTTAGGAAACCCAGTCTCCCACGTGAAACACCAGTCAAGGCCTCGGACTTGTCCTGTATGTTCGCGATTCCCGAGTACCAAGGTCAGCAAGTCTTTCTCACTATCGGGATGAAACTGTTTTATTCCATCTTTAATATCTTTCACCACTTTTATCCATGTACTCCTAGGTACCTTTATCCCGTCACTGCAAACAAGGTCCCCTGTAAGTTCGTCATATGTACTCCCATGCCTAAGGAACCAATTTCTTGCCCTCAAATCCCATTCTTCGCGAATTAGTTCTAGAATGATCCCTTTATCATGAAGCTCTTTCTCTTTTGCATCCCACTTAGGCATGGCAGCCAAGTAGCCCCCTGGCCCCATGTTATGGTGATATTTCTTATTCACATCATTTATCTTGTTTTTTCAGACTTTTCCTTTGCAACTCCTAACCCCCTATACTCCACAAATGCATCCCAGTAAGGCTGATACTTCACTAGATAGCCTTCGAATAATGGGGTTTTCTTGTCCTTCTGATATTGTTGCCATAATGACTTCTTCCATTTCTTGAATAGTTCAGCCATCTTATTTAGTGCAAACTACTTGACTTTCTTTCTCATTTCAACCGTCTCGTCCTCGGTGTCACATTCTGGTAGCTTGAAATGTGCCATTAGGTCAGTAAATAGTTGCTCTTTGAATCTATCATCGATATACACATGACTCCATTCCGCCTCTTTGGGCTTATTCCACTCTCGAACAGTGATCGGGGTGCGATCTCTAGCAACAACTCCGCATTGTTGTACAAATATTTGTTTTGTTTTTTTGGTTCCAATGGTTCGCCGTCTCCTGAAACCTCTGTAATTTCATAAACAGTACCCTAGGGCAACTTTTTGGCTGGGCCGCGCTTGGTTTTCTTGCTCGATGTAGAGGCCTAAGAGAAGAAACATTCGTCAACATAATATATATACAACTAGGTACATCTAGTGACGATCATCGGACATCATATATATATACCTCGTCGGTCTGCGTTACGCGTCCATGGGCTTCTTCCTCTTGTCTGTTGGTCTCCTCTTCCTCACCGGATGAGTTTAGATACCTCGAGGGAGATCCCTCATCGACATCGTGAATCATATCCTCGAGCAAGTGTTCCGAATCTAGGTCTCTGCGAATTGGACTAGGTGGATCCATAGTTCCTGCAAAATGCACACAATATTTATTTGAACTTAAGAAATAAACCCTAAACCCGGAGATGCGGTGGCGGTGGCCGATGATGGTGGCCGCGGGAGAGGCGGGCGACTAAGCGGCTTCCCACGAGAACCACCACCTTAACCCTAACTTCGGTCACCACTGAGCACCAACACCCTAACACTAACTCCGGTTACAAAGAGGGTCTTACAATAAAAATACTATATTACACTATTATATTACAATAAAAAACCCTATTATAAACATAACTTACAATATTATAAATCTCATACCCTAAAATAATAAACTAATCCTAAACTGCATACACTATATACATACACTATATACACTAATCCTAATCCTAAACTACATACACTATATACACTAATCCTAATCCTAAACTACATCCACTATATACATGAAGGGTTTCGCAGCATAGTAAATCAAAAAAAATCTACGGATGCGAACGGGAAAGACAAGATCTAATCTAGGAGATGCAATCAACGAGAGGGATAGATAAGATCTTCATACCCTTGAAGAAATCGCACAGCGGAACGTTCAACAGAACGTGGTTGATGTAGTCGTACTAGCCTTCTCCTCCTCGCGATCCGATCCAACGCCGCAAGTGGCGACGCCTCCAAGAGATGCACACGTACGGCACCACGATGTCTCCTCCTTCCTCGGTCCAGCAAGTGGGGTGGAGAGATAGATTGGGTCTACAACACGACGGCGTGGTGCAAAGGTGGAGAGTTTCTGTGACAGGGCTTTGCCTACGCGCAGTCGGGAGAGAGAGAGAGAGATCTGGAGGGCAGAAGGTAGGCGGCTAGGGTTCAAGGAGGGGCGGGAGGAGGGTTCGCCCCTGCCCTCTTTATATAGAGGGCTGGCCGGCCACCTTGCCCCCTCCTCCAAGCCCTAGGGCGGCGGCCCCAAGGGTGGAGTGGGGGGCAAGTCTTCCCCCCCTTCTAGAAGGTCCACTAGGGTTTTGGTCGGCTGGGCCTATGGGGCCTTGTGCCCCTGGCCCAATGCGGCCAGGGCACTCCCTCGTAGGCCCACGCCCCCTCCTACAAGTGGGGCCACGTTGGTCCCACTCTAGAAGCTTCTAGAACCTTCCGGTACAATACCGAACATTTCGAAACAATTCTGAAATCCAAAAACTGCTTTCCTTTATATGAATCTTATTATCTGGACTATTACGGAACCTCTCGTGATGTCCTGGATCTCATCCGAGACTCCTAACAAAAACTCATAAACCAATTATCCATTCTATCCTAGCGTCGAAGCACGTTAAGTGTGTGACCCTATGGGTTCGAGAATATGCAGACATGATCTTCTATCAATAATCAACAGCAGGGTCTGGAAACCCATATTGACTCCCACATATTCATCGATGATCATATCGGATGAACCACGATGCCAGGATTCAATTAATCCCATATATATATTCCCTTCGTCACGCGATATTTTACTTGCCCGAGATTCGATCGTTGGTATCAGCATACCTAGTTCAATCTCGTTCACAACAAGTACTTTACTCGTTCCGTAATCCGATATCACTTTGTGATTAACACCTTAACCATGTCCATGCAAGCAGTGTTGATATCGATTACCGAGTGGGCCCAAAGTATATCTCTCCGACTTGGGAGGGACAAATCCCATCTCGATACATACAACCCAACAAGTACTTTCCGATCACCTGAGAGACACCTTTATGATCACCCTCTCATAGGACGATGTTTCATGACCTCAAAGCTTTCTTCCGATACCAGGGAGTTGCATTATCTCATGGTCTAAGGAACACAATATTTGACATAAGAAAAAGCTTCGCAGAGATGAACACGATGACATGATCTAATTGCTCTGCTTGATTTGGGTTTGTCCATCATATCATTCTCCCAATGATATGATCTCATTATTCATCGACAACTTATGTCTATGGTTAGGAAACCTTAACCATCATTAATCAATGAGCTAGTCCATAGAGGCGTACTAGGGACACGGTGTTGTTGATAAACCACACAAGTATCAAAGTTTCTGCTTAATACAATTCTAGCATGGAATATAAACTTTATCATGAACAAGAATTATAATAATAACATCTTTATTATTGCCTCTAGGGCATAATTCCAACAGTCTCCCACTTGCACTAGAGTCAATAATCTAGTTTACATCTGGTAACAATCTAACACCCATGGCATTAAGGTGCTGATCATGTTTTGCTCGTGGAAGAGGTTTAGTCAACGGATCTGCGACATTCAGATCCGTATGTACTTTGCTAATCTTCAGATCTCCATCTATTATATAATCTTGAGTTATATGAAATCGGCGGTTGATGTGCTTGGTCTTTGGATGATATCTTGGTTCCTTAGCCAGTGCTATGGCGCCAGTGTTGTCGCACAATATCTCCAGTGGGTCCAAGGCACTTGTAACCACACCAAGCTCAGTGATGAAGTTCCTGATCCAAACTCCTTCACTTGACGCTTCTGTAGCAGCCATATATTCCGATTCTACTGTATATCCCGCGATCACGCTTTGCTTGCAGCTTCTCCAGCTCATAGCTCCTCCATTCAAAATATAAACGTATCCTGTCTGAGATTTAGAATCATCCGGGTAGGTGTCGAAACTAGCATCGACGTAACCTTTTACGACGAGCTGCTCATCACCTCCATAGACCAAGAACATTTCTTTAGTCCTATTTAAATACTTTAGGATGTTCTTTACGGCTGTCCAGTGTTCCACTCCTGGATCACTTTGGTATCTGCTCGTCAAACTAAGAGCATTGGACACATCCGGTCTAGTACACAACATGGCATACATGATAGAACCTATGGCCGAGGCATATGGCACTTTGCTCATAGTTTCTCTATCGTTTACCGTAGCTGGACACTGAGCCTTGCTCAATATCTTACCTGACAACATGGGCACTGAACCTTTCTTTGCCTTATCCATTCTGAACCTTTTTAGAACTTTGTCAAGATATGTACTTTGGCTTAAAGCTATTAGGCGTCTTTGTCTATCTCTATATATTTTGATGCCTAATATATAGCTTCTCCTAGGTCTTTCATTGAAAAACATTTATTCAAATAAATCTTTACTTCGTTAAGCATACCAATGTCATTTCCAATAATCAATAAGTCATCCACATATAGTACTAAAAATGTCACTGGGCTACCACTCACTTTCTTGTAGATACAAGCTTCGTAGCAATTTGGAACAAATCCAACGCTCTTGATCACTTGATCAAAACGAAGGTTCCAACTCCGAGATGCTTGCTTTAGTCCATAAATGGAACGCTGAAGTTTGCACACCTTATCAGCATCCTTAGGATCGACAAAATCTTCGGGTTGCATCATATATAACTCTTCATCAATGTTGCCATTGAGGAACACAGTCTTGACATCCATCTGCTATATTTCATAATCATGAAACTCAACAATTGCTAATAAAATCCGAATGGACTTAAACATTGCTATGGGAGAGAAAGTCTCATCGTAGTCAACACCTTGAACTTGTCGAAAACCTTTCGCGACAAGCCGTGCTTTATAGACAGTAACATTACCATCTGCGTCCGTTTTCCTTTTGAAAATCCATTTGCACTCAAAGGCCTTTCGGTCGCTAGGAGGGTCCACCAAAGTCCATACTTGGTTTTCGCTCATGGATCCCAATTCAAATTTCATGGCCTCTAGCCATTTCTCAGATTTTGGGCTCATCATTGCTTCATCATAGTTCGCAGGTTCACTGTTGTCTACCAACAAGACAGTTAAGACAGGGTTACCATACCACTCAGGAGGGGCACGTGACCTTGTCGACCTGCGACGTTCAGTAGTAGCATCATCCGAAGCTTCATGATCCTCGTCATTAGCTTCCTCTATTGTTGGTGCAGACGGCACTGGAACAATTTCAGGTGCTGCGCTACTCTCCAACTCGAGAGAAGGTTCAATAACCTCGTCTAGCTCTACCTTCCTCCCACTCACTTCTTTCAAGAGAAACTCCTTCTCAAGAAAGGATCCGTTCTTTGCGATAAACACTTTGCCTTCGGATCTGTGATAGAAGGTATACCCAATCGTTTCCTTAGGGTATCCTATGAAGACGCATTTCTCCGCTTTAGGTTCGAGCTTGTCCGGCATCAACTTCTTGACGTAAGCTTCGCATCCCCAAACTTTAAGAAACGACAACTTAGGTTTCGCACCAAACCAAAGTTCATACGGTGTCATCTCAACGGATTTAGATGGTGCCTATTTAAAGTGAATGCAACGGTTTCTAATGCATAACCCCAAAATGATAACGGCAAATTTGTAAGAGACATCATCGATCGCACCATATCTAATAGAGTTCGATTCCGGCGTTCAGACACACCATTGCGCTGTGGTGTTCTAGGTGGCGTGAGTTGCGAAACGATTCCGCTTGCTTTAAGATGCGTCAGAAAATCATAACTCAAATATTCACCTCCACGATCGGATCGTAGAAATTTAATTTTCTTGTTACGATGGTTTTCCACTTCGTTATGAAATTCTTTGAACTTTTCAAACGTTTCAGATTTATGTTTCATTAAATAGATATACCCATATCTACTTAAGTCATCAGTAAAAGTGAGAAAATAGCGATATCCACCGCGCGTCGAAACACTCATTGGTCCGCATACATCGGTATGTATGATTTCCAACAAGTCCGTTGCTCGCTCCATTATTCCGGAGAACGGGGTTTTGATCATCTTGCCCATGAGGCACGGCTCGCACGTGTCAAATGATTCAAAATCAAGAGACTCCAAAAGTCCATCAGAATGGAGTTTCTTCATGCGTTTTACACCAATATGACCTAGACGGCAGTGCCACAAATAAGTCGAATTATCACTATCTACTTTGCATCTCTTAGCCTCAATGTTATGGATGTGTGTTTCATTGCTTTCGAGATTCAGAAGAAATAAACCATTCATAGCAGGTGCATGACCATAAAAGATGTTACTCATATAAATAGAACAACCATTATTCTCCGATTTAAATGAATAACCGTCTTGCAATAAACACGATCCAGATATGATGTTCATGCTCAACGCAGGCACATAATAACATTTATTAAGTTTTAAAACTAATCCCGAAGGTAAAACTAAGGAGAGCTTGCCCACGACCATCACATCAACTCTTGATCCGTTGCCAACACGCATCGTCACCTCATCCCTCGCTAGCCGCCATCTATTCCGTAGCTCCTGTTTCGAGTTACAAATATTAGCAACCGAACCAGTATCAAATACCCAGGCACTACAATGAGCGCTTGTAAGGTAAACATCAATAACATGTATATCAAATATATATTTAATGGTGCCAGCCTTCTTGTCCACTAAGTACTTCGGACAGTTGCGCTTCCAGTGACCCTTGTCCTTGCAATAGAAGCACTCAGTGTCCGGCTTAGGTCCAGACTTGAGCTTCTTCTCAGCAGGGGCAATGCGCTTGTCGCTGCCTTTCTTGAAGGACTTCTTTGCACCCTTACCTTTCTTAAAGCTGGGGGGCTTGTTGACCATCAACACATGATTATCTTTCTTGATGTCCACCTCCGCAGCTTTCAGCTTAGCGAAGAGCTCAGTGATCGTATCAATGGAACCAATCTGATTATGAGTAACTACAAAACCTTTGTAGCTAGGAGGGAGTGATTGCAGAACTCTGTCAATCTTGAGCTCTTCTGGAATCTTGCAGTACAGTTGCTCAAGATGTTGAATGTAGCCCGACATCTTAATGGCGTGCTCACTAACGGAACTCCCTTCCTCCATCTTGCAGTTAAAGAATTTCTCAGAGATCTCATATCTCTCAGAATGGGCCTGAGTCTGAAACATGGTTTTCCGTTCCTCAAGAATCTCAAAGGGCCCGGCGAACTCCTCAAAACGATTTTGAAGGTCCGATTCCATAGCAAACAACATGGTGCTCTTAATCACACCATAATCATCTTTGCGTGACTGATAAACATCTTTTTCATCAGCCGACACATCTCCAGCAGGGGCATCACCTAGCGCTTTCTCAAGGACATAGTCCTTTTGTCCGCCAGCGAGAATGATTCTCAGATTGCGGAACCAGTTGGTGAAGTTAGACCCATTGTTCTTAAGCTTTTCTTTCTCAGCAAAAACGTTGAAGTCGAAGTTGGACTTAGCCATTTGATCTACAAAATTTGCAAGTACAATTTAGACTATGTTCATGATAACTAGTTCAACTTAATCAAATTACTAGATGAACTCCCACTAAATTCAACATCCCTCAAGTTGTTTAGTGAACATGATCCAAATTCACCACACCTAATCCGATCTTCACGAGAAGAGATGTGGCTTCAATGGTGGACAACAAAGTGTCGATCATATCATTCATATGACTCATGCTTAACCTTTCGGTTCGTGTGTTCCGAGGCCATGTTTGTACATGCTAGGCTCGTCAAGTCAAACCCAAGTATTTCCGCGTGTGCAAAACTGGCTTGCACCCGTTATATGTGAACGTAGAGTTTATAGCATCCGATCATCACGAGATGCTTGAACACGACAAACTTTCGCAACGGTGCATACATGGGGAGAACACAATTTTATCTTGATCGTTAAGTGAGGAATCATCTTATAATGCTACCGTCGCGATCTAAGCATAATAAGATACATAAAAGGATAAACATCACATGCATATAATTTTATGTGACATGGTATATCCAATCTCCGCGCAATGATCTCCATCTTGTGCGTGCCAGCATGATCTACATCACTCCACCATGATTGCCTCCACCACGAATAGCAACTACAACTATTGCTAACTACTTAGCGATAAAGTAAAGCTATTACATGGCGCATAATAAGTTGACACACAGGTCATACACAATTATAAAGACAACCATATGGCTCCTGCCGGTTGTGTACTCATCGACATGCAAGTCGTGAAATATTACAAAACATGATCATTGCATACAACATACACATCATATCTTGGGCCATACCATATCATAGAAACACTCCCTGCAAAAACAAGTTAGACGCCTCTACTTTGTTGTTGCATGTTTTACGTGGCTTATAGGAGTAACAAGCTAACAACGATTCTTAGCTACGGAAAGCCACAACGGTGATATTATGGTTGCCAACATCCGGTGTAAATCCCATGACAACTATAGTGAGAGAATTTGGCATCCACCAGCCGTATGTGTGGAACAAGCCACACGTCAAGTGCGGAGCCGGTCTCGCGAACGAGGTCGCGTAAAGTTGGCCTGGACCGCTTCGATCTCACTATCCCGCGTCATAAGAAGTACACAACAAGAGGCTTGCAGCAGAAAACATCAACGCCCGCAACAAGCATGTTGCGTTCTACTCGTGAAACACATCTACACATAGATCTAGCTCTGATACCACTGAAGGGTATCAAAAAAATTCTATGGATGCGAACGGGAAAGCCAAGATCTAATCTAGGAGATGCAATCAACGAGAGGGATAGATGAGATCTTCATACCCTTGAAGAAATCGCACAGCGGAACATTCAACAGAACGTGGTTGATGTAGTCGTACTAGCCTTCTCCTCCTCGCGATCCGATCTGATCCAACGCCGCAATTGGCGACGCCTCCGAGAGATGCACACGTACGGCACCGCGACGTCTCCTCCTTCCTCGGTCCAGTAAGTGGGGTGGAGAGATAGATTGGATCTACAACACGACGGCGTGGTGCAAAGGTGGAGAGTTTCTGCGGCAGGGCTTCGCCTACGCGCAGTCGGGAGAGAGAGAGAGAGATCTGGAGGGCAGCAGGTAGGCGGCTAGGGTTCAAGGAGGGGTGGGAGGAGGGTGCGCCCCTGCCCTCTTTATATAGAGGGCTGGCCGGCCACCTTGCCCCCTCCTCCAAGCCCTAGGGTGGCGGCCCCAAGGGTGGAGTGGGGGGCAAGTCTTCCCCCCTTCTAGAAGGTCCCCTAGGGTTTCCCCTAGGGTTTTGGCCGGCTAGGCCTATGGGGCCTTGTGCCCCTGTCCCAATGCGGCCAGGGCAGTCCCTCGTAGGCCCACGCCCCCCTCAGACAAGTGGGGCCACGTTGGTCCCACTCCGGAAGCTTCTAGAACCTTCCGGTACAATACCGAACATTCCGAAACAATTCCGAAATCCAAAAACTGCTTTCCTTTATATGAATCTTATTCTTCGGACCATTCCGGAACCTCTCGTGATGTCCTGGATCTCATACGAGACTCCGAACAAAAACTCATAATCCAATTATCCATTCTATCCTAGCATCGAAGCACGTTAAGTGTGTGACCCTACGGGTTCGAGAATATGCAGACATGATCTTCTATCAATAATCAACAGCGGGGTCTGGAAACCCATATTGACTCCCACATATTCATCGATGATCATATCGGATGAACCACGATGCCAGGATTCAATTAATCCCATATATATTCCCTTCGTCACGCGATATTTTACTTGCCCGAGATTCGATCGTTGGTATCGGCATACCTAGTGTTGGGGATATGCTATATGGGTATCCTCATAGCATGTTTCTTATCCGACTAACCCGGGTGGCCCATAGTCGGTAGCGTGGCCTATGGCTCTGGGCCCGATTAGGTGGATCGTAGGAGGCCCATGCCGGATAAAGGAAGGCTACGGTGGAGTCACCAGCGTACCCGGAGCCTTGGAGTGCAAGATACACAAGACTAGTAATAGACGGTGTAGAACTCTGTAACCTGTCCGGCTAGGACTTTTCCCTGTAACCCCAGGATCTAATGACTATATAAGTCGGGCCTATGGGAGCCTTTAGGGCAGAAAACACACAGAAGAACAACAAGTGTATAGCACTATTACTACACGGCGAACCTATCTCCAGAACTTCGTGACACATTATAGTGATTTATAGCAGGAGTCAGATTCCGCCACCGTTGTGGGATCTGAACCTAGGTAAGCTGTGTTACCTCGTACCCGTAAACCGTCCGCCTTACCCCACGTCTCTAAACACGCACTTTGAGGACCCCTCCATGGCGTACTCGTCGGCAATACCACGACAGTTGGCGCCCACCGTGGGGCAAGAGGCGCGTCAGGCTCTTCAGCGGGCGAGGACCAAGATCTTCGCGGGAATCAGCGAAACCGTAGCCATTGGTCGCGTTGTCTTCTCCGGCAACATTCCGATCGTCCCCCCCGACGAGTTCTGGATCCCGGCGAAGACGAACCCTACGCGGTGCTCGATCGTTCCTATCAGAGATATCCACCTCTTCATCGGCGAAACCGACTCGGGCACTAGTTCCCTGGGAGTCGGAGGAGCATCAAGACCCGCACGGACCGCCTATGGGCAGGATACGTTCGCGGAAGGATCGATGTCGGATCTCTCCTCGGAGTTTGCCGGCAAAGATCGGAAAAATTCAAGGCCCACACGGACCGCCTATGGGCAGAATACGTTCGCGGAAGGATCGATGTCGGATCTCTCCTCGGAGTTTGCCGGCAAAGATCGGAAAAATTCAAGACCCACCCAAACCGCCCCTGTGCAGGATATAAAGGTGGAGGATCACTGCAAATCCGCCGGCTTCGACCGTGTGTCGGGACAACAGAGATCCATGTTCATCGGCGTGGTTACCATCTTTGATCTGGCACGCTGCGTTCAGAGAGAAGGCGAAAACCCCCGCGATTACCTGGCCAGGTGGCTCCGTATACGAGCCGATCTAGCCAACTACCCCAATGATGATGCCATCTATCACTTTGTGGAAGGACTGGACCATGGCACGCTTCTCCGACACTCTCTAAGACGGCAACAAGCGTCAGGACGCCTTACCTTCGAAGGCATGGTGAACACCGTCAACAACTACGCGGAGGCTGAAGCGGCAGCTCAGACAGCGCCCACTGACGGAGCACCTCCGACTCAGCCACCACCACCGCCTCCGGCCGCCATCATCGCAGCAGCGCCACCACCTCCAGTTATCATCATCGAGGCCGTTGCACCTCCACCGCCCGTCATCGAGGAAGCCCTGGCACCCTCCGAATCTGTCATTGACGCGCTTTATGCTGATTTCAGTGTAGATTCAGAGGAAATAGACTTCAGTCCAGAAGAGCTAAACTCCGTTATGCAGGAGATGGAGGAGGAGTACTCGCGCGATGAACAAGCTAATAACACCATCATGTCCCGAGGGGTGTTCGTCACCATTGGGACAGCGATGGATGAAGACCAGCCCGGGCAAGCTCCGCCTACGGCGCTGGATAAGGGGAAAGGACCACTTATTGCCGCCGACGATGTTCGCGCAAAAGTCATGCCTCCTCCTCCTAATCCAGTGCAACAGCTGCAGGAACTCGACACCGGTCCGAGCAACAACAACACCGCAAACTTGCCACCTCCAGCATCCACGTCGGCAGCAGCCCATGTTACCCCAGCTGATAGAGTGATATACGGCAATCTCCTCGTTGAGCCACTAACTGTTGATCATATCCGGAATGTGACTCAGCTTGACGAGAAGCGCCAGCAGCTGCTGGAGGAAGCACAAGCCATTGCGGAACAAGGCGCTAAACTAGATCGAGATCTGGTCAACACGCAGAAGTCCATATAAAACGCTAGAGCAATGGAGACCGAGTACAAGACTCTGCTACAACAGCAGAAGGCTAAGAAATCTCCGGCTCGTGTCATCAACGACCCTGGTGTACGGCGCAACTTAGGATGGGCTCCCTCAAAGCCGGCACAGGCCAAGCCATACATTGACAGTGAAGGCAAACATGTGATGCCCACCCCACTCCTTAACCTCGCCGTCGCCAAGACCCTTCTGGAGCAGGATAGATCGCCTGAGGCAGTACAACATGTTTATGACCTAGTGGACAAGGCGGTAAAGCAATAGGAAAAGGCCACCTCCTAGAGGTTTGAGTCTGACCCAGCGCTCTGCCGATCTAGCCAGTACAAACCGCCAAGGGACAGATCTCCCCAGGATGTCGGATCACGGACGGGTTCATCAGAACGAAGACGGAGGGATGCACGCAGCAGGAAGGATGCTATTCCCATATCTTCCGACCACGGAGAAAGAGCCCAACCTCGCCGTCCATCGCCACTGCTCCGATCCCCCCGACGTCAGGAAGACTACAAGACTCACCATCGCACGGATATGCCCCCACCAAAGCAGTGCGGCATCGTCATCCGCGACAACACGGCACATACCCGTCATGATGAAGAGCACCACCAAGGACATAAGAGCAGGTCGCACCACGACCCTCCGCGTCCGACAAGCAACCGTGATAAGCATGGGGCATCGCAGGAGGGTAACAGCAAGAAGGCTAACCCACCGCCACCTCCACCTCCATCGCCGCCAAGCAGTCACCATGGCGGAAGGGGCCCGCATCGTTCACGCAGCCCATCCCCTGTTGACAACAAGAAAAACAACCCGGAGCCATACGACGCACGTTCGCGGATCGATAAGTGATGGGTTTCGCGGCATAGTAAATCAAAATTTTCTACGGATGCGAACAGAGGGAAAGCCAAGATCTAATCTAGGAGATGCAAACAACGAGAGAGATTGGATTAGATCTTCATACCCTTGAAGATTCAAGACAATGGAACGTTCGTCGGAACGTGGGTGATGTAGTCGTACTCGCTTCTCCTCCTCGCGATCCGATCCGATCTAGCACCACAAGTGGCGGTGCCTCCGTGAGATGCACACGTGCAGCACCTCGACGTCTCCTCCTTCCTCAGACCAGCAAGTAGGGTGGAGAGATGGATTGGATCTACAACACGACGGCGTGGTGTATATGGTGGAGAATTTCTGCAGCAGGGCTTCGCCTACAAACAGTCGGGAGGGAGAGAGGAGGGCAGCAGGGCAACTAGGGCTTGGAGGAAGGTGTGTGTAGGAGGGGCACCCTAGCCCTCTATATATAGAGGGGGAGGGGCGGCCAGCCCAAGCCCCTCCTCGAAGCCTTGGGCCGGCGGCCAAGGGATAAGGAGGAGTGGGGGGATAGGGTTCTATCTCCAGTTTAAACGATTTAAACTTTCCCTTATCTAGAAATTCTATCTCTAGATTTAAACGAGTTAAATCTATCTAGAATCGGCTGGGCCCTATGGGCCTTGTGCCCTGGCCCAATGCGCCAGGACACTCCCTCATAGGACCATGCCCTCCCGAAGGTGGGACCACGTTGGCCCCTTCCGAAGGTTCTAGAAGCTTCCATAATACCGATTAACCCAACAATTCAACTCCAAAACTGCAATCGCCTTATATGAATCTTATTCTCGGACCATTCCGAACCTCTCGTGATGTCCCGGATCCCATCCGAGACTCGAACAAAAATTCATAAACCAATTATCCAATCTATCCTAGCCGAGACACGTTATGTGTGACCTGCGGGTTCGAGAATATGCAGACATGATCTTCTATCAATAATCAACAGCGGGGTCTAGGCACCCATATTGACTCCCACACATTCATCGATGATCATATCGGATGAACCACGATGCCAGGATTCAATCAATCCCATATATATATTCCCTTCGTCTCGCGATATTTTACTTGCCCGAGATTCGATCGTCGGTATCGTCATACCTAGTTCAATCTCGTTCACAGCAAGTACTTTACTCGTTCTGTAATCCGATATCACTTCGTGATTAACTCCTTAACCACATGCTTGCAAGCGGTGTTGATATCGACACGAGTGGGCCAAGTATATCTCTCCGACTTGGGAGGGACAAATCCCATCTCGATACATACAACCCAAGATACTTTCCGATCACCTGAGAGACACCTTTATGATCACCCTCTCATAGGATGATGTTTGATGACCTCAAAGCTTTCTTCCGATACCAGGGAGTTGCATTATCTCATGGTCTAAGGAATACAATATTTGACATAAGAAAAGCTTCGCAAAGACGAACACGATGACACGATCTAATTGCTTCGCTTAGTTTGGGTCTGTCCACCATATCATTCTCCCAATGATATGATCTCATTATCAATTGACAACTCATGTCTATGGTTAGGAAACCTTAACCATCATTGATCAATGAGCTAGTCCATAGAGGCGCATTTAGGGACACGGTGTTGTTCACAAACCACACAAGTATTAATGTTTCCGCTAATACAATTCTAGCATGGAATATAAACTTTATCATGAACAAGAATTATAATAATAACATCTTTATTATTGCCTCTAGGGCATAATTCCAACAGTCTCCCACTTGCACTAGAGTCAATAATCTAGTTTACATTTGGCAACAATTCACACCCATGGCAATCGAGGTGCGATCATGTTTTACACGTGGAAGAGGTTTAGTCAATGGATCTGCGACATTCAGATCTGTATGTACTTTGCTGATCTTCGATCTCCATCTGCTATATAATCTCGGATTATATGAAACTTATGTTGATATTCTTGGTCTTTGGATGATATCTTGGTTCCTTAGCGAAGTGCTATGGCGCCGTTGTTGTCACACAATATCTCCAAAGTGGGTCCAATGCACTTGAACCACGCCAAGCTCAAGGATGAAGTTTCGATCCAAACTCCTTCACTTGACGCTTCGCAGTAGCCATGTATTCCGCTTTCATCTGTAGATCCCATGATCACGCTTTGCTTGCAGCTTCTCCACTCACAGCCTCCATTCAAAATATACATGAATCCTGTCGAGATTTACAATCATCCTTGTCGGTGTCGAAACTAGCATCGACGTAACCTTTACGACGAGTGCTCATCACCCCATAGACTAAGAACATTTCTTTAGTCCTATTTAGGTACCTTAGGATGTTCTTCACGGCTGTCCAAAGGTTCCACTCGGATCACTTTGATATCTGCCGTCAAACTAAGAGCATTGGACACATCCGTCTAGTACACAGCTTGGCATACATGATGGAACCTATGGCCGAGGCATAAGGCACTTTGCTCATAGCTTCCTGTCATTTCATCAGAATGGACATCGAGCCTTGCTCAATATCTTACACGACAACATAGGCATCGAACCTTTCAATGCCTTATCCATTCGAACCTTTTCGTAACTTTGTCTAGGTATGTACTCGCTTAAAGCTATCAAAGCGCCTTTGTCTATCTCTATAGATTTTGATGCCCAATATATAAGCAGCTTCACCTAGGTCTTTCATTGAAAAACACTTGTTCAAATAACTCTTCAATTCGTTAAGCATGTTGATGTCGTTTCCAATAATCAATATGTCATCCACATATAGTACCAGAAACGTCACCGAGCTCCCACTCACTTTCTTGTAGATGCAAGCTTCGTAGCAATTTGGAACAAATCCAAAGCTCTTGATCACTTGATCAAATCGAAGGTTCCAACTCCGAGATGCTTGCTTCAATCCATAAATGGAACGCTAAAGTTTGCATACTTTATCAGCATCCTTAGGATCGACAAAACCTTCGGGTTGCATCATATACAACTCTTCATCAATGTTGCCATTGAGGAAAGCAGTCTTGACATCCATTTGCCATATTTCATAATCATTAAACGCAGCAATTGCTAATAAAATCCGAATGGACTTAAACATCGCTACGGGAGAGAAAGTCTCATCGTAGTCAACACCTTGAACTTGTCGAAAACCTTTCGCAACAAGCCGTGCTTTATAGACGGTAACATTACCATCCGCGTCCGTTTTCTTCTTGAAGATCCATTTGCACTCAACGGCCTTTCGGTCGCTAGGAGGGTCCACCAAAGTCCATACTTGGTTTTCGCTCATGGATCCCAATTCGGATTTCATGGCTTCTAGCCATTTCTCGAGTCCGGCTCATCATCGCTTCCTCATAGTTCAGAGGTTCACCGCCTTCTACTAACAAGACAGTTAAGACAGGTTGCCGTACCACTCAGAGGGGCACGCGACCTTGTCGACCGCGACGCTCAAGAGCAAAGATCGTCCAAGCTTCATGATCCTTGTCATTTGCTTCCTCTATTGTTGGTGCAAAGTAATCGAACAATTTCAGGTGCTGCGCTTACTCCAATTCAAGAGAAGGTTCAATAACCTCGCCTAGCTCTACTTTCCTCCCACTCACTTCTTTCGAGAGAAACTCCTTCTCAAGAAAGGAACCGTTTCTTGCATAAACACTTTGCCTTCGGTTCGGATAGAAGGTATACCCAATAGTTTCCTTAGGGTATCCTATGAAGACGATTCGCTTTGGGTTCGAGCTTGTCCGCATCAACTTCTTGACGAAGCTTCATCCCCAAACTTTAAGAAACGACAACTTAGGTTTAGCACCAAACCACGTTCATACGGTGTCGCCTCAACGGATTTAGATGGAGCCCTATGTAAAGTGAATGCAGCGGTTTCTAATGCATAACCCCAAAATGATAACGCAAATCAGTAAGAGACATCATCGATCGGACCATATCTAATAGGGTTCGATTCCGCGCTCGTACACACCATTGTACCTGTGGTGTTCCGGGTGGCGTGAGTTGTGAAACGATTCCACTTGCTTTGAGATGCGTGAGAAAATCATAACTCAAATATTCGCCCCCACGATCGGATCGTAGAAACTTAATCTTTTTGTTACGATGGTTCTCCACTTCATTCTGAAATTCTTTGAACTTTTCAAACGTTTCAGATTTATGTTTCATTAAATAGATATACCCATATCTACTTAAGTCATCGGTAAAAGTGAGAAAATAGCGATATCCACCGCAAGGTCGAAACACTCATCGGTCCGCATACATCGGTATGTATGATTTCCAACAAGTCCGTTGCTCGCTCCATCATACCGGAGAACGGGGTTTTGATCATCTTGCCCATGATGCATGGTTCGCATGTGTCAAATGATTCAAAATCAAGAGACTCCAAAAGTCCATCAGAATGGAGTTTCTTCATGCGCTTTACACCAATATGACCTAGACGACAGTGCCACAAATAAGTAGTATTATCACTATCTACTTTGCATCTCTTAGCCTCAATGTTATGGATGTGTGTTTCATCCCTTTCGAGATTTAGAAGAAATAAACCACTCACAAGAGGTGCATGACCATAAAAGATGTTACTCATATAAATAGAACAACCATTATTCTCCGATTTAAATGAATAACCGTCTTGCAATAAACACAATCCGAAATAATGTTCATGCTCAACGCAGTACATAATAACATCTATTAAGGTTTAAAACTAATCAAGGTAAAACTAAGGAGAGCGTCCGACGGCCATCACATCAACTCTTGATCCGCTGCCAACGCAGCATCATCACCTCATCCTCGCAAGCCGTCTATTCCGTAGCTCCTGCTTCGAGTTACAAATATTAGCAACCGAACCGTATCAAATACCCGTGCACTACAACGAGGGCTACTAAGGAAAACATCAATAACATGTATATCAAATATACCTTTGATGGTGCCAGCCTTCTTGTCCGCTAAGTACTTCGGACATTAAGCTCCGAGGACCCTTGTCCTTGCAATAGAAGCACTCAGTGTCCGGCTTAGGACCAGACTTGAGCTTCTTCTTAGCAGGGGCAACGCGCTTGCCGCCGCCTTTCTTGAAGGGCTTCTTTGCACCTTTACCTTTCTTAAAGGAGGGCTTGTTGACCATCAACACATGATTATCCTTCTTGATGTCCACCTCCGCAGCCTTCAGCTTTCATGAAGAGCTCGGTGATCGTATCGATGGAACCAATCTGATTATGAGTCACTACAAAACTTTTGTAGCTGGGAGGGAGTGATTGCGAACCTCACAATCTTGAGCTCCTCCGGAATCTTGCTCCAGCTTGCTCAAGGCGTTGAGTGTAGCCCAACATCTTAATGGCGTGCTCACTAACGGAACTCCCTTCCTCCATCTTGCGCTTAAAGAACTTCTCGAGATCTCATATCTCTAACGGGCCCGAGTCTAAACATGGTTTTCAGCTCTCGAGAATCTCAAAGGGCCCGGATAGTTTTCAAAACGATTTTGAAGTTCCGTTCCATAGCAAACAACATGGTGCTCTTAATCACACCATAATCATCTTTATGCGTGACGATAGACAGCTTTCTCATCAGCCGCAGCGCAAAGTAGGGGTTACCTAACGCTTTCTCAAGGACATAGTCCTTTTGTCCTCCGCATGAATGATTCTTAGATTGCGAACCAGTTGGTGAAGTTAGACCCATTGTTTCTAAGCTTTTCTTTCTCAAAGCAAAACGTTGAAGTTGAAGTTGGACTTGGCCATGTGATCTACAGATTTGCAAGTACAATTTAGACTATGTTCATGATAAATAGTTCAACTTAATCAAATTACTAGATGAACTCCCACTAAATTCAACATCCCTCAAGTTGTTTAGTGAACACGATCCAAATTCACCACACCTAATCCGATCTTCACGAGAAGAGATGTGGTTTCAATGGTGGACAACGGTGTCGATCATACCATTCATATGACTCATGCTTAACCTTTCGGTTCTTGTGTTCCGAGGCCATGTCTCAGACATGCTAGGCTCGTCAAGCTAGACCCAAGTATTTCCGCTGCAGTAAAACTGGCTTGCACCGTTGTATGTGAGCGAGAGTCTATAGCACCATCATCACGTGATGCTTGGACACGACTTTAACTTCGCAACGGTGCATACTTGGGGAGAACACAGTTTTATCTTGATCTTTATGAGGAATCATCTTATAATGCTACCGTCATGATCTAAGCATGATAAGATACATAAAAGGATAAACATCACATGCATATAACTTTATGTGACATGGTATAGCCAATCTTCAAGCAATGATCTCCATCTTGTGCTCCGCATGATCTCCATCACTCCACCATGATTGCCTCCACCACGAATAGCAACTACAACTATTGCTAACTACTTAGCGATAAAGTAAAGCTATTACATGGCGATAAGAAGTTGACTCAGGTCATACACAATTATAAAGACAACCATATGGCTCCTGGGTTGTGTACTCATCGACATGCAAGTCGTGAAACATTACAAAACATGATCATCGCATACAATATACACATCACATCTTGGGCCATACCATATCACGTAAAACACTCCTTCAAAAACAAGTTAGATGCCTCTACTTTGTTGTTGCATGTTTTACGTGGCTTATGGGAGTAGATGCTAAGAACGATTCTTACCTACGGAAAGCCACAACGGTGATATTATGGTTGCCAAACTCCGTGTTAATCCCATGACAACTATAGTGAGAGAAACCGACATCCACCAGCCGCATGTGTGGTACAAGCCACACGCCAAGTGCGGAGTCGGTCTCGCGAACGACGTCGCTGTAAGGTTGGCCTGGACCGCTTCAATCTCACTATCCCGTCATAATAAGAACACAAACAAGAGGCTTGCAACAGAAAACATCAACACCCGCAACAACCATGTTATGCTCTACTCGTGAATCACATCTACGCATAGATCTAGCTCGATACCACCGATGGGTTTCGCAAGATAGTAAATCAAAATTTTCTACGGATGCAGAGGGAAAGCCAAGATCTAATCTAGGAGATGCAAACAACGAGAGAAATTGGATTAGATCTTCATACCCTTGAAGATTCGCACAGTGAACGCTCGGCCGGAACGGGTCATGTAGTACTCGCTTCTCCTCCTCACGATCCGATCCGATCTAGCACCACAAGTGGCGGTGCCTCCGTGAGATGCACACGGCACCTCGGCGCCTCCTCCTTCCTCGGACCAGCAAGTAGGGTGGAGATATGGATTAGATCTACAACACGACGGCGTGTATATGGTGGAGAATTTCTGCAGCAGGCTTCGCCTACAAATGGGAGGGAGAGAGAGGAGGGCGAGGGCAACTAGGGCTTGGAGGAAGGTGTGTGGAGGGGCGCCTAGCCTCTATATAGAGGGGAGGGCGGCCAGCCTAGCCCCTCCTCCAAGCCTTGGGCCGGCCAAGGGATAAGGAGGAGTGGGGATAGGTTCTATCTCCGCTTAAACGATTTAAACTTTCCCTTATCTAGAAATTCTATCTCTAGATTTAAACGAGTTAAATCTATCTAGAATCGGCTGGGCCCTATGGGGCCTTGTGCCCTGGCCCAATGCGCCAGGACACTCCCTCATAGGCCCATGCCCTCCCGAAGGTGGGACCACGTTGGCCCCTTCCGAAGGTTCTAGAAGCTTCCGCATAATACCGATTAACCCGAACAATTCAACTCCAAAACTGCACCGCCTTATATGAATCTTATTCTCTGACCATTCCGAACCTCTCGTGATGTCCCGGATCCCATCCGAGACCAACAAAATTCATAAACCAATTATCCAATCTATCCTAGCGTCGAGACACGTTATGTGTGACCTCGGGTTCGAGAATATGCGCATATGATCTTCTATCAATAATCAACAGCGGGTCCAGGCACCCATATTGACTCCCACACATTCATCGATGATCATATCGGATGAACCACGATGCCAGGATTCAATTAATCCCATATATATATTCCCTTCGCTCGCGATATTTTACTTGCCCGAGATTCGATCGCCGGTATCGTCATACCTAGTTCAATCTCGTTCACACCAAGTACTTTACTCGCTCAGAATCCGATATCACTTCGTGATTAACTCCTTAACCACATGCTTGCAAGCGGTGTTGATATCGACATTGAGTGGGCCCGGTATATCTCTCCGACTTGGGAGGGACAAATCCCATCTCGATACATACAACCCAATGTATACTTTCCGATCACCGAGAGACACCTTTATGATCACCTCTCATAGGATGACGTTTGATGACCTCAAAGCTTTCTTCCGATACGTGGAGTTGCATTATCTCATGGTCTAAGGAATACAATATTTGACATAAGAAAAGCTTCGCAAAGACGAACACGATGACACGATCTAATTGCTTCGCTTAGTTTGGGTCTGTCCACCATATCATTCTCCCAATGATATGATCTCATTATCAATTGACAACTCATGTCTATGGTTAGGAAACCTTAACCATCATTGATCAATGAGCTAGTCCATAGAGGCGTACTAGGGACACGGTGTTGTTCACAAACCACACAAGTATTAATGTTTCCGCTTAATACAATTCTAGCATGGAATATAAACTTTATCATGAACAAGAATTATAATAATAACATCTTTATTATTGCCTCTAGGGCATAATTCCAACAATAAGATCCACGAGGCCCGGGAAGGACCATACCTGGGACCACGTTGCTTTGGACCTGCTATACGGTCTGCAACTTACCCCAAAGGTTTCCGGATTGACAAGACCATCAAGCCCTATGACGGCACCGCCAAGCCTGCCACATGGTTGCAGGACTATGGTAACGCGGTGGAGATTGCCGGAGGCAATCCCAACGTCGCCGTCAAGTACCTCCCGTTAATGTTGGCGGGCACGACCCGTCAATGGATCGACGACTTACCAAAAGAATCTATCTACAACTGGCTGGACATGCAAGAAGCATTCACCAAAAACTTTGAGGGTACATACAAGCGTCCCTGCACTGTGGGCGATCTACAGTGGTGCGTGCAAGAGAAAGACGAGACATCTCGCGCCTACCTCTCCCGCTGGCTGGATATGAAAAATTTCTGCGTAGGATTGCACGCTCAGACCGCCATGGCCGCCTTCGTCGATGGGCTGGAAAGGGGTACGTTGCTCCGACATAAGCTAAAGCGCTTGCAGGACAATCATCAGCTTGACCTGAATCAGATTATTCAGTTAGCTAGTGAGTTCACGGCTGCCGACGACGATGCTCGTGGCTCTTTGCCAGCAACGGCCGTTCCAACCCAAGCTCGGAGGAACGGCAGTACAAAGCGGAAAACCGCTCCAGAAGAAAAGCAATCTACCGACATGGTCGCCATAACTTTTGCAGGACGAGGCGAAGGCAGACAACGTGGCCGAGGAAGGGGAGCAGGACGCGGGCAGCAGGGAGCAAATGAAACCAACTCGGCTCCACTCCGCGTTCCCCAAACCTACGAAGAGTACCGCGATATGCCGTGCCTCGTACACCTCGACTCCACCGGCAAGGCCACCCATACAAATTCGTCAACAACCTCAAGGAAGACCCGGAGTCCGGCTATAAGCGAAGTCGGAAGAACAGAACGCGAGGCAAGGGAAAGGGGAAGAAGAAGGAGGAGGAGTCCAAGGATTCAAGTGACATGGACGAGGACGTTGACCCCAAGCACGCCGCCAAGGGCGACGACAAGGGCAAGAACCCCTTCGCAAAGAAAGCCCCAGTCTACCACACTTTCCTTGGCACCCCCACCGTCCGACAATAGAAGACCTCTCTAAGGATCCTGATGGCTACTCTCCCCCTAGTCCCCCAATACCTGCGCTGGTCGGAGGTTCCAATCACTTGGGACAGGACGGACCACCCAGACCTTGTGCCCACGGAGAACCAGTATGCCATGGTCATCAACCCATTGATTGACGGCGTAGAGTTCACCAAGTGCATGCTGGATAGTGGAAGCAACATCAACATCATGTACCTGGATACACTGCAGAAGATGAACTTGACGGAGGCAAACCTAAGGCGGACCAACACCGTGTTCCATGGCGTAGTTCCTGGCCGGGAGGCTCGGTCCCTTGGGTGCATCACACTTCAGGTAGCCTTTAGCGATGTTAATAATTACCGCCAAGAGCGCATGACCTTTGAGGTGGTCCCCCTCAAGAGCGTGTACCACGTCATATTCGGCCGCGACATATTCCACACGTTCATGGCCAAGCCATGCTTCGTCTACAACAAACTCAAGATACCCGGACCAAACGGTGTCATCACCGTATCCGGAAGCTTTACCAAGGCAAGGGACTGGGAGATCAATGAAGCACCGCTGCGGTAAGCCGCCCTCTACAAAGAATTCAAAGAGATCCAGAGCAAGGTCAATGACTCAGAGATGCCCGCGTCGAAGAAACATATCTCCGACTCTGCTCCTGCGTTCAAGGCCGCCATCGAGACCAAGCCGGTAGAACTTGTGGTAGGCGATGCCTCCAAGACCGTCGCCATTGGGACAAACCTGGATCCCAAATAGGAAAGCGCGCTCGTCGAGTTCCTCCGTGAGAATAGGGACATCTTTGCCTGGCAACCTGCCGACATGAAAGGTGTACCTAGGGAACTTGCCGAGCACAGCTTAAACATTGATCCAAAATGTAAACCAGTGAAACAACCTCTACGATGCTTCGGAGATGAGAAGAGACGCGCCATTGGCAAAGAGATAGCTAGGTTACTTAAGGCTGAGTTTATCCGAGAAGTCCTTCACACCCGATGGGTGGCTAATCCTGTACTTGTCCCCAAAAAGGGAACCCATGAATTAAGAATGTGCGTTGATTACACCGGCTTGAACAAAGCATGTCCCAAAGATCCGTTTGCTTTGCCTCGCATTGACCAAGTCATTGACTCGACGGCTGGCTCGGAACTTTTGTGTTTTCTCGATGCATACTCAGGATACCACCAGATCAAGATGAGGAAGTCGGACCAATTGGCCACTTCGTTCACTACCCCATACGACACGTTTTGCTATGTCACAATGCCCTTTGGGCTGAAAAACGCAGGTGCTACCTACCAGCGGACAATGCAACATTGCCTCCACGACCAAATTGGTCGGAACGTTCACGCTTATGTGGACGATATCGTGGTGATGTCTAAAAAATCAAACGACTTAATCTCCGACTTAAAGGAAACCTTTGATAATCTCCGGAAATACAACATGATGCTCAACCCTAAGAAGTGCGTCTTCGGGGTTCCAGCCGGCAAACTGTTGGGCTTCATCGTTTCCCAGCGCGGAATCGAGGTCAACCCGGAGAAAATCAAGGCCATCTTAAACATAAACCGCCCGACATGCCTAAAGGACATTCAACGATTAACATGTTGTATTGCAGCAGTTAGTCGGTTCATCAGCCGACTTAGAGAGAAGGCTTTGCCGATGTACAAGTTGCTGAAGAAGGCGGACAAATTCACGTGGACGGACGAAGCAGACGCAACATTGAAGCAGCTCAAGGAGATTCTTTCCTTAGCGCCCATCCTTGCAACACCCGAGCCTGGTGATCCCCTGTTAATCTACATGGCGGCAACCAACCGGGTTCTCAGCATCGTCGTCGTCGTAGAGCGGAAGGAACCAGGCTACAAGCACGGAGTTCAACGACCAATTTACTACGTAAGCGAAGTCTTGACGGATTCCAAGCAACGTTACCCGCACTACCAAAAGATAGCTTATGGAGTATTCCTCGCTTCTCGGAAGCTGAGGCATTACTTTCAGGAGCACCCAATCACAGTAGTGAGCAAGACTCCACTGTCCGACATCATCAATAACAGCGACGCTACAGGAAGGGTCGCGAAGTGGGGCATTGAACTTGCCTCCTTCGAGATCACCTACAAGAGACGCGACGCTATCAAGTCACAAGCCTTGGCGGATTTCATTGCAGATTGGACGGATGCCAGATGCCACTCCGTTGCTGGAGCCAGAGTACTGGGTGATGCACTTTGACGGATCAAAACTGCTCAACGGCTCGGGGGCTGGTGTATTGCTACAGTCACCAAAAGGAGACAAGCTACACTACGTTCTGAAGATCCACGTCGAGGCTACAAACAACATGGCGGAGTATGAAGCACTCATTCACGGATTACGTGTAGCCAAGGATATTGGCATCAAGCGCATAGTTTGCTGCGGAGATTCCGACTTGGTTGCCCAGCAGGTGGCTGGCACCTGGAATGCACGGAACCCTATGATGGCGGCATATTGCGACGAAGTGGATGAGATAGCCAAGAGCTTCTTAGGCTACGAAGTCAAGTATGTGCCTAGGGAGCAAAACGAGGCGGCTGATCTACTGTCTAAGCTTGGATTAGGGCGCAAGCAAATTCCGCAAGGAGTTTTCCTAGAGCATCTGCGCACACCATCCGTGAAGGGAGCCGACGTCAACAACCCGGATAGATCTGACTCTTTCGTCAACATGGTGACAAAGATCCCTCCGGCTTGGACAAAACCGTTCATGGAATATCTCGAACATGGAACTTTGCCCGACGATGAGGTCGAAAGACGGCAAATAGTACGGCGAGCAAAGGGTTATACCATAATCAATGGGCAGCTCTATAAAAGGAGCACTACTGGGGTATACCTAAGGTGCGTTTCCCAGCTAGAAGGAATGGAAATCCTCCGTGACATCCATCTCGGAGATTGCGGGCACCATGCCGCTCCTCGATCGTTGGTCGCGAAAGCCTTCCGGCAAGGATTCTACTGGCTGACCGCGAAGGCGGATGCCGACAAGCTGGTTGAGATGTGCACATGATGCCAATATTATGCCCGATAACCACATGTTCCTGCTGAAGAATTGCGAACAATAGCAATAACTTGGCCGTTTGCAGTCTGGGGGCTAGACATGGTAGGACCGTTACAAACCGCACCGTGTGGATTTACGCATCTGGTTGTAGCAGTTAACAAGTTCACCAAATGGATAGAAGCTAAACCCATTAGAAAGCTTGATGGGGCAACTGCCCTCAGATTTGTCCGGGATCTAGTGGTGAGATTTGGTCTCCCACATAGCATCATCACCGACAACGGAAGCAACTTGTCACTCGGAGAAGTGGAGGCCTATTGTTGGGACAAAGGCATCCGACTTGACTTTGCATCTGTGGCACACCCACAATCCAATGGTCAAGTTGAACGAGCCAATGGGTTAATTCTGCAGGGAATTAAGCCACGTCTTGAGGCACCGCTACATAGAGCAGCTGGAGCCTGGGCGGAAGAATTGCCATCTGTGCTGTGGAGTTTACGAACTACACCCAACAAATCCATCGGCTACACCCCCTATTTCATGGTATATGGAGCAGAAGCCATCCTACCTTCCGACATCCTCCACGATGCACCAAGAGTTGCCGCCTACGACGAAGATGACACTGAATAATCCAGACGCCTAGATGTAGACCTTCTTGAGGAGGAGCGCGTTTTGGCATGCCAAAGATCCGCCATCTACCAGCAGAAGCTACGCAGCTACCATAGTCGCCGCGTTCGGCATCGCTCGTTTAAAGAGGGGGATCTGGTGCTCCGACTTAAGCAGAAGAAGTCACACAAATTATCCCAGCCATGGGAAGGACCGTTCATCATAAGCAAGGCGCTGCTCAATGGGTCTTATTACCTTGTCGACAATCGCGAGCTTAAGGATAGACCCAACGAGGATCATAAGCGTAAGCGACGTGACCCGGATGATGACTACCCGGAGCTTGATCGGCCATGGAACATAGCACAGCTACGTCCTTTCTACACTTAGCATTTTTTATCTAATAGTGTGCCTCTTTTATGGTCAATGAAATAAAGCTCTTTGGTTCACTCATATTGCTGAGTCTTTTACCTCCTTTAGTGTTCATTTTTGGATCATATAAACCTTTATGCACAAGCTTTGCGATTGCACTTGTGAAAATTCCGCCTACGGGCGTTAGCTTAAGTTTTCTGGTCTACACGTTCTTTGTTGTTTTTATGTGGATTCTGGAGTAGTGACTTTCGGCACTCATTATCGGCGATTTTGTGCTTAGGTTATTGACGGTGCCATTGGGCATCATCACCTAAAGCGTATGGTTCCGACAATGAGTCTTCCGACTCACGAAAAGTCAAGCATACGAACCAAAGTAATGGATAAGCCAACACTTGCTTAAAAAATATATACATACTGGAACTTAATTCTTAAAGTAGCAAGATACGATAACCATTGTTTTCCGCCTTAAAGATTACATCAACATAGTTTTTCCGCGCACAATCCAGAGATGAATCAGAAATTACAAAGTGTTTTTTCACTCTTTGGGCGCAGGAGACTTGGAGGCCGCATCATCACCAGCCGAAGAATCACCCTCAGCATCGGTGCTATGGTGAGACTCGGAGGATTCTGGGTCGGCGTTGTCGAGAAAGTTCCTGGGCACGAAGACGTCCACATCCACCAAATCGGCAACCCTGGTATCATACCCCGCGAGTGATGACAATATGGCGTCGTGATCGATCTCCTTGCCGTCATCATCTACGTCGGGGATACCAGATGTCACCGTGTCGATGTCGGCATCTTCATAGTGTGCCTTCACCATAGAAAACGCCATCCTTGCACTAGACCGTGCACATGAAGCTTTCTAGCTTGCAATACGCTCGGGGGCTCGGCGCAGAATCTCCAAGTACTTCACCATGGAGTCCGAGGCCTTGATATAAATCTGAAGGGGCTTGGCGATCTCCTTGGCTTGGGTGATGGCGGTATTGATGAAGTTGCCGGCAAGAATCATGCATTCCTTGTCCGAAGGAGGCGAGCGGGTTAAGCCCATGGGCGCTGAAAATTCTGACAAACGACCGCATGATTTAAAAAATTCTAAGTATCCATACTACAGAACTACAAGGCGGAGGACACTTACTGAAGATGCTGGCCTTAGCCTGCCAGACGACGTCCGCCAAGGATTCCTTCTCTTGATTGAGGAGCTTGAACGCCTCGCTGTGGCGAAGGTCCTGCTCATCGGCAGCTTGCTTCTGATCCTTTAGGATCGCAAGCTCCTCTTTCAAGCGATTGATCTCAGCGGAGGCGGAGTCCTGCAGGGCTTTCATAGAATGCTCGTGCATCTGCAGCATTTCTTCCCTCTCCTTCTTAAGGATCTTGTTCTCGCTGTCCAGCTGTTGGATATGCTTGGACTGCTCGACAATATCCTTAGCCTTGGCAACATGTTCTGCAAGTCAGAGAAAACAAAGTACACATTGAGTACTCGGAGATTATGGGCATAAAAGTAAGACGGAAATGCGCAAAAAGAAAACAGACTCTTGTTTTGGTGATCTGTTCCTTCAAGATGGTGGTTTTACCCTTTTCAGCTTCAAGGTCCGCGCGCATCTTCTGATACTTCTCGTTGGCCATGCCCCTCCGAGCGTTCTCGTTCTGTGGGAATAAATACAAAGTTAAGTCGTTGTTTAGTCTTCTTGGAGTTTCTAGTCGGAAATTTTCCACCTAGATGCTCGGGGGCTACAGCGAGAGTTTTTAACTTAGCAATATGCGTAGCTTTTCTTTAAGCATCTAGTCGGAGCTAATTCAGTTCTCAACTAGAGGCTTGGGGGCTACAGTATAAAGTTCTAACTCGGAAAATGTTTAGCTTTTCTTTAAGTATCTAGTCGGAACTAATTCAGTTACAACTACAGGCTTGGGGGCTACAACACTTAAATTTATGAACACTGTGTATGCTACTCTTAAAGCATCTAGTCGGAATAATTCATTCCATCTAAATGCTTGGGGGCTACAGTGCGAGTTCTTTCTAACTTAGTTTCTCTTAGAGCATATAGATGCAAAACCTATGGTTTTCCATCTACATCCTCGGGGGCTACAGTGGGATGCTCATATAAAATGCAAAAGGTAAAGTAAAACTTACAAGTGCAATGATCTTGAGGTTTGTAGCGCTCTTGGCCAGCAGCTTGCCAAAGGAAACGCTATTTCCTCGCAAGATGTCTGCTTGTCGGAGCAGCTCCTCAATACCGCATGTCGGAGATGACGGCACTCCTCCAGGAACCATAGTTGTGTTACCCGGCAGGAGCGCCGGGTAGACTATCTTCGGAAATTCGAAGGGTTTCTGGGGAGTAGAGGCACCGCCTTCGGCAGAGGTACCAGCTCCCAGCACTGCCTTGCCGCTACCGATGGCATCCTTAGCCGGAGCTTCGGCCATTTGAAGAGCAACGCTCTCCTGCGTCGCCTGCTCGCCGACAACAGCGATCTCGGTAGAGGAGCCAGAATCCACTTCCATGGCGGAAGGGCCTGGTACCTCCTGGACTTGAGATCTTGTCGGAGTAGAGGAGGGCTTGACGGTAGGAGTGGCAGGGGCGATGGCGGGAGAGGAGTCGCGATGCAGCATATCTTTAATATTTCTAGAAGCCCCAAGAGTCTTGGAGGACTTCTTGAGGCTGGTTGTGGCTTTCTTCCTGAAACGTGCAAAATACATAAGTACAGGAATAAGACAGATAAATGAGACAATGTCGGAGAATAAGAAGCTTACACTAGGGGGGTGCTTTGGCAAACATTCCAGTGGCTTTCTTCTTCTCCGCCTCGGCAAGATTCTTTTGGAGGCTCCACCCTCCGTCTTCTTCTTCTTACCTCCGTCGGCAGCGTCAGAGGTGGAGCTCTTCCGCTTTCGCACCAACGGGATATCATCGTCGGACATGACCTTGACTTCCTTCATCTTTGGATCATAGATTTGGGCAGCCAGGTTGCCCTCATCTAGATCGCTAAGCTGTTAAGTGAGAAATCACCGTGTTAGAAAAGATGATATTAGTAAGACGGAAAAACTGGAGCAATGTCATACACGAAAAATAAAATGTCTACCTTTGGGCACTTTCCGTCTACGAACATGTCGTAGGTGAGGGTGAAGCCGCGCTTCTTATCCTTCACCTTGACGATGTCCTTAAGGCGTAACTTGACGGAGTCGCTCGAGAAGTTGTCCTCGGAGATTCGGAGGGAATCCCTTCGGTCGCTGGTGTACTCGTGCATAAACTTCGTGCGGTGCTGCAGAGGTTGGATCCGCCTGATGAACCAGCACATGGCTAGGTCCAAGCCGGTCAGGCCCGTCTCTACGAACCACTCGATCCGCCTTATTGCGCGGGAAGCGTTGAGGTCGGAGGGAAGGGAGGCATGAGACCGCCATGTAGAGACTTCGGTGGCGGCTCCATCCACGAAGTCCGGATACGTTGCTTCTCGGCCCGCCAAAGGAATGTCGGGGCCGTAGAAGTACGTCCGCTGCCAATTCTTGCATGATTCGTGGCCGACGATGTCGGGGAACCGCCGGCCAGGACGGATCTTGAAGCTTATGGTGCCACAGTTTCTCAGCTCCTCCCTACTGTGTCCGGCTTCACGCTTGACGGTGAAGAAGTATACAAACAGATCTAACCTAGGCCTAATCCCTAGGTAACCCTCATAAAGTGCCGCGAAGTTGCTAAGCACTAAGATGCTATTGGGGGAGAGGTTATGGGGTTGGACCTTGTAATGATTCAAGACGGACAGGAAACTCCGCGTACCAATTGTGCCTTGAGGTACACCTTCTCTCCGGCTTGGGGAGAAGGGGTCATCTCGCCGGCCGGCGCCGCCCGCCAGGCGAGCCCCTCCGTCGCGGGGAGGTAGCCCTCGGCAACCATCTATTGGATGTCGCGGCCAGTGATATCCGAGCCGCGCCAGTCGCCTTTGTGCGAGTCTGGTTCCTCGTCCAGAGGCTCCAGCGCCGCCAGTTTTTGGTCGCCGCCGGTGGTTTCAATCATTGCCGATGCGGGGATGACCATCCCCTCTGGCGGCACGACGATGGAGCTCGCCGGCTTCGCCGCGGCTTCGCTCGATGCCGCCATCGATGGGGAGGAGCTGCTGCTGGCCATGGAGTGCTGGGAGGATGCGAACTGCGCAGAAGGAGGCTAGGGTTTTCGAGGTTTTCGTGGAGAGCTCGAGGAGGCGCGCGGCTGGAGGAAGAAGACGATGACGCGAGAGAATGGGGTGAAAAAGTGGCATGTGTCCCACGGTTACTATTTATCCTACTCTGCGTCAAGATTTGTGCAGCTAATCGGACGGTTGCCACGTAGACGACGTGTTCGTGAAACGTGCGCGGTAATTTCGCCACGTCTCCAACCGAAGCCGCCAACAGTTCGTATCGCTCGCGCGGGAAAATCGGATATGATTACGTTCTCTGCATGTGTGAGTTACGAGGCGTCGCTGACCTATAGCCTACGTCATCATAACTGACATGGTAGATGAGCCGTCTCATCGAAGATTCCGGCATGGACGGATTTAATCCGACTACGGCAGAGTACGATGGAAGATTCAGCATTTCTCCGGCTTACCATTTGAAGACGGAGAAAACTTTTGCAGGGTTCTTTGGGAGAACTACAAGATGTTGCTTGACGATTTGCCGACATCCATCTAGACGGAGAATTCCACGTGAAGAGGCAAGACGGCGCAAGATCTTGGAGTTCTCCGGGGGCTACTGTTGGGGATATGCTATATGGGTATCCTCATAGCATGTTTCTTATCCGACTAACCCGAGTGGCCCATAGTCGGAAGTGGCTATGGCCTGCCCGATTAGGTGGATCCAGAAGGGAGGCCCATGCCGGATAAAGGAAGGCTACGGTGGAGTCACCATCGTACCCGGAGCCTTGGAGTGCAAGATACACAAGACTAGTAATAGACGGTGTAGAACTCTGTAACCTGTCCGTCTAGGACTTTTCCCTGTAACCCTAGGATCTGACGACTATATAAGTCGGGCCTATGGGAGCCTTTAGGGTAGACAACACACAGAAGAACAACAAGTGTATAGCACTACTCGCACGGCGAACCTATCTCTGTAACTCGGCGTATTGCCATTATAGTGATTTATAGCAAGAGTAGGATTCTGCCACCATTGTGGGATCTGAACCTGGATAAGCTGTGTTACCTCGTACCCGTCAACCGTCCGCCTTACCCCACGTCTCTAAACACGCACTGTGAGGACCCCTCCATGGCGTACTCGTCGGCAATACCACGACACCTAGTTCAATCTCGTTCACAGCAAGTACTTTACTCGTTCCGTAATCCGATATCACTTTGTGATTAACTCCTTAACCACGTGCTTGCAAGTGGTGTTGATATCGATTACCGAGTGGGCCCGAAGTATATCTCTCCGACTTGGGAGGGATAAATCCCATCTCGATACATACAACCCAACAATTACTTTTCGATCACCGGAGAGACACCTTTATGATCACCCTCTCATAGGATGACGTTTGATGACCTCAAAGCTTTCTTCCGATACCAGGGAGTTGCATTATCTCATGGTCTAAGGAACACAATATTTGACATAAAAAAAGCTTCGCAAAGATGAACACGATGACACGATCTAATTGCTCTGCTTGATTTGGGTATGTCCATCATATCATTCTCCCAATGATATGATCTCATTATTAATCGACAACTCATGTCTATGGTTAGGAAACCTTAACCATCATTAATCAATGAGCTAGTCCACAGAGGCGTACTAGGGACACGGTGTTGTTCATAAACCACACAGGTATCAAAGTTTCCGCTTAATACAATTCTAGCATGGAATATAAACTTTATCATGAACAAGAATTATAATAATAACATCTTTATTATTGCCTCTAGGGCATAATTCCAACAATACACTATATACATACACTACATACACAAAAAAATAACTATATACATACACTATATAAACTAATCCTAAACTACATACACTATATACACTAATTAACTATAATCCTAATAAACTATATACATTAAACTAAAAAAATTCTAAATTAAAAATCCTAACTAATCCTAACCCTAACACTCATCGGCAGTAGCGGCGGCCGCGCAAGGCCGGCGCCGCGGAGCTGGGAGTGGCGGCAGCCTGCTGACCGGGCGTCGAGTGGCGGCGGTGGCGCGAGCTCTGAAGCTGAGCGCGCGTGGCAAGGGCAGCGCGGGGAGGTCGGCGGTGGCCAGTGGCGGAGAGAAGGAGGCGCGGCGGTTTCGTCGTCGGATTTTCACGGGGACAGCCTGGCGGCGTCTGTCGTCTGCTGGCCTCCACTTCTCCTGGTGCGTGGAACGCACCGGGGTAGAAGGGCTACTTTTATAACCCCCCCTCTAGTCCCGGTGTGTGGCACCAGCCGGTACTAAAGGGGGGTCTCTAGTCCCGGCTGGTGCCACGCACCGGGACTAGAGGGGGGTGTTTCATTTTCGCGCGCTAGGGCCAGACCCTTTAGTCCCGGCTGGTAACCTGGGCCGGGACTAAAGGCCCAAATTTGAGCGCGCTGGGCCAAAACCCCAGGCGCGTGCTGTGTTTTTTCTTCAAATTTTCGAATATATCATTTAAAACATTTAAATTATACTTTTTTGCATACTTTTGAATTTGACAAAACTTTCAATATGAAAAGTTCTTGAATTTGAATAATTAATCCAAATCCATTTTCTATTTTATCAAATAATTATTTTAAATAGTCAAATTATTAACCATTTTGCCATTATCAATTTAAAAATGCATTAACTATTATTTTTTGCATATTTTGAATCTCACTAAACTTTCAACATGAAAAGTTATTGAATTTGAATAATTAATCCAAATCCATTTTCTGTTTTATCAAATAATTATTTTAAATATTCAAATTATTAACCATTTTGCCATTATCAATTTAAAAATGCATTAACTATTTTTTTTTGCATATTTTTGAATCTCACTAAACTTTGAACATGAAAAGTTCTTGAATTTGAATAATTAATCCAAATCCATTTTCTATTTTATAAAATAATTATTTTAAATAGTCAAATTATTAACCATTTTGCCATTATCAATTTAAAAATGTATTAACTATTATTTTTTGCATATTTTTGAATCTCACTAAACTTTCAACATGAAAATTTCTTGAATTTGAATAATTAATCCAAATCCATTTTATGAATAAGCTTTAGTCCCGGTTGTATCCACTAACTAGGACTAAAGATATTTCCCGCTATTTCTCACCGCTTCCCGCCAAGTTTTTCCGCCCTTTCCTCTGAACCGAGCTTTTAGTCCCGGTTGTAGCCACTGATAGGTACTAAAGATATTTCCCGCCATTTACCACCGCTTCCTGCCATGTTTTCCCGCCCTTTCCATCTATATATAGGCCGACCGCGCCATGGTTATGCACACATCCACACCTTCCTCTCTCACAGAAATGGACAGTGCCTACTGGGCCATTCTGACCCTCGAGGAGACGGAGGAGTTGTGCGCCTCAAGCTACCCATGCCCACCAGGCTACCGGCCGCCCGCCGGCTGGATGCTGAGCGCTGGAGGTGTTTGTGTCCCTCCTGCGCCTCAAGGCTCCGCCCGACAGGCGGCCATCACGAACCACTTCTACCACGAGCTCACGCCGGATCAGCGGATGGATCCCTAGTGGGATCCCGACAACTACGACACCTGGAATGCCTTCTTCGCTAACCGCGGGGAAGGGAGCTCGCCAGGTACGATGGTGATGGCCCGCCCCCGGTGAACCAAAACGAAGTCGTCCGTCGTCTGTGATGGGCGAACCGTACTATCATCGGCGTGATGCGCTACATCGCCGGGGGAGACCATCCTCGCCTGTGGTGCCCACAAGTCCACCTGCCCACCATGAATCCAAGGCCGGAGTGGCAGGTGACCCGGTATATGCCATGGCTGGGCTAAGGATCCCCGGAGTGGCAGGTGATGATGACGATGACGATGACGAAGAAGACCCTGAAGCTGTGTACTATATGACTAGGCATGATTATGACTAAAGGGGGCGGCTTTAGTCGTGAATGTTAGCTAGTCCCGGTTTGTCCCGGTTTTTAATATTAATAAATGTATTGAGTGTTAGTCTCGGTTTGTGCCTGGACCGGGACTAAAGGGGGCCTTTAGTCCCGATTCCGCAATCTTAGTTTTTAAATAGTAATAAATGTCTTGAGTGTTAGTCCTGTTTTATGGTTGGACCGGGACTAAAGGGGGGCCTTTAGTTCCAATTCGTACTACGACTTTCCCAAACTATGAAGGTGTTGTCCCGATTCGTACTTACCATGAAGATCTGATCTCCAAACACGTGCAGTCACATATTAGGGAGTGCCTCTATGACCAGTTTCTTGTAGATGCCGAAGGACTGGGCTCCGGCGGCATCTCCCTGAAACTGGCCGTAGTGGTGTCCCTGCTCTCAAAGAACATCTTGCAGCTTGTAACTTCTCTAACTAGATCAATATGCCTGAGAGGTAACCTAATTTCACATATTAGGGAGTGCCTCTATGACTAGTTTCTTGGAGATGCCGGAGGACTGGACTCCGGCGGCATCTCCCTGAAACTGGCTGTAGTGGTGTCCCTACTTTCGCAAACCATCGATCTTAGAGATGCCTCAAACTGGCTAGAGGACTGGCCTATTTATAGTACAAGCAGCTCGGCATAGTGTCGACACTCACCCCTATTATTAGTGCTCACTCGTGTTTTGTCCCGGTTGGTGTCTCCAACCGGGACTAAAGGTTCATCCAACCAGGACTAAAGGTTCAACCCCTATTATTAGTGTTGCCTGGCCCAGCCTGCCGCAATCCCTTCAGTTGCGGTTGGTTTCTCCAACCAGGACTAAAGGTTCAATCCCTATTAGTTACCGCCGCCCGACTGCCAAGAATCCCTTGATCCGTTGGTTTCTCCAACCGGGACTAAAGGTTCAACCCCTATTATTAGTGCTGCCTGGCCCAACCTGCCGCAATCCCTTCAGTCGTGGTTGGTTTCTCCAACCGGGACTAAAGGTTCAACCCCTATTATTAGTGCTGCCTGGCCCAGCCTGGCCCGCCCTTTCCCTCTATTTATAGTGCGGCCGTCATGGCCACCCACACATACACACATTCCTCGCTGCCTACTTCAGGATGCCCATCCCGCATCCTCGTAGTCGACTCGGCGGCAATATGATTCACAATATGATTACATAAAAGGTTTAATATATTACACCAACATCCCTATCTAGTGTTGTTGTTTTCTTCTACGCCATAGCCATGGAGAATCTTCATCATTTAACAGGAAGCTTGGGTCAGTTTTCACTTTGAAGGGCGGGATTTCATGAAACTTATTATAATCTTTTGACATATCTGTCTTTTCATCCACTCCCACGATGTTTATTTTCCCTGAAAGAACTATGTGGCGCTTTGGCTCATCGGATGATGTATTCTTTTGCTGATTTCTTTTTCTCGGTTTCGTAGACATGTACTTCACATAGAAAGACTGAGCCACATCGTTGGCTAGGATGAATGGTTCGTCCATGTACACAAGATTGTTGAGATCCACAGTTGTCATACCATACTTTTTGTCTACATGTACCCCTCCTCCTATCATCTTGACCCATTTGCACTGAAACAAAGGGACCTTAAAAGTAGGTCCATACTCAAGTTCCCATATCTCCTCTATGTACCCATAATATGTTTCCTTCTACCCATTGTCATATGTTGCATCAAAGCGGACACCACTGTTTTGGTTGGTGCTCTTTTTATCTTGGGCGATCGTGTAAAATGTATTACCATTTATCGCGTACCCTTGGAAAGTACATATAGTCGAAGATGGTAACCGTGCCAACAAGTACAGCTGATCTTCAATAGTGTTGTTATTCATGAGATGTTTCTGCAACCAACTGCCGAAAGTGTCTTCGTGTTCCACTTTAATCGAGGAGTCAGGCTTCCCCGGGTTTTCCGAGCATACAATAATCTTGTGTTTCTAGATATACGGAGCCACCAAGGTGGAATTGTGTAGAACTATGTAGTGTGATTTATTGAAAGAATCCCTGTCCATACAATACCATTGTTTTCCTTCCTAGTGTGCCTTTTCCAGTCAGCCTCCCCTCATACCGAGATTTAGGAACACCAATCGGCTTAAGGTCAGGAAGAAAGTCAACACAAAACTCAATGACCTCCTCTATTCTATAGCCCTTGGAGATGCTTCCTTCTGGCCTAGCACGGTTATGAACATATTTCTTTAAGACTCCCATGAACCTTTCGAAGGGGAACATATTGTGTAGAAACACAGGACCGAGAATTCTAATATCTTCGACTAGGTGAACTAGGAGGTGCGTCATAATATTGAAGAAAGATGGAGGGTACAACAACTCGAAGCTGACCAGACATTGGACCACATCAATATGTAACCCTGATAGACTTTCTGGATCGATTAACTTCTAAGAAATTGTATTGAGGAATGCACATACTCTTCACAATGGCCAGCCGAACATTTTCCGGTAGAATCCCTCTCAATGCAACCGGCAGCAATTGCGTCATAAGCACGTGGCAGTCATGGGACTTTAGGTTTTGGAAATTTTTTTCTCTTTCATATTTACTATTCCCTTTATGTTAAACGAGAAGCCAGACGGGACCTTGATACTGAAAAGGACTTCAAAAAATATTTTCTTCTCTTCCTTGGTAAGAGCGTAGCTGTCACACCCTTGAAACTGCCCTGTATGCTTGCCGTCTTGTCCTTTATGACGTTGCTGGTCCTCCCGTGCTTCCGGTGTATCTTTTGACTTCCCATACAATCCCAAGAAGCCTAGAATATTCACGCAAAGATTCTTTGTCAGGTGCATCACGTTGATTGCAGAGCGGACCTCATGGACTTCCCAATAGGGTAGCTCCCAAAATATAGATTTCTTCTTCTACATGGGTGCACGTCCGTCGGCGTCATTCGGAACAGGTTGTCCTCCGGGACCCTTTCCAAATATTACATTTAAATCCTTGACCATACCAAATACATCAGCACCAGTACAGGGGCAGGCTTCTTCCGGTGATCTACCTCGCCATCGAAATTGCCTTTTTTCCTTAAGGGATGTCTGGGCGGAAGAAAACAACGACTGTACGGGTACACATTCTTCCTAGATTTATCCAGATATATACTTTCAGTCTCATATAAACAGTGTGTGCATGCATTATATCCCTTGTTCGTTTGTCCTGAGATGTTACTAAGAGCAGGCCAATCATTGATGGTTATGAACAACAACGCTCGTAGGTCGAATGGCTCCTGTTTGTGCTCATCCCACACACGTAAACCTGGTTCAGCCCACAACTGTAAAAGTTCATCAAATAATGGACTTAAGTACACATCAATGTCATTGCCGGGTTGCTTCGGGCCTTGGATGAGCACTGGCATCATAATGAACTTCCGCTTCATGCACAACCAAGGAGGAAGGTTGTAGATACATAGAGTGACGGGCCAGGTGCTGTGACTGCAGCTCCGCTCCCCAAAAGGATTCATGCCATCTGTACTTAGACCAAACCATAAGTTTCTTGCGTTGCCAGCAAAGTCCGGGAAGTATCTCTCGATTTTTCTCCACTGTCGACCATCAGCGAGGTGCCTCAACATCCCGTCTTTCTTACGTTTTTCCATGTGCCATCGCAACAACTTGGCATGCTCTTTGTTTCTGAACAAACGTTTCAATCGTGGTATTATAGGAGCATACCACTCACCTTGGCAGGAACCCTCTTCCTAGGTGGCTCGCCATCAACATCACATGATCATATTTTCTGATCTTATACCGCAATGCAGTGCATACCGGGCATTTATCCAAATTCTCGTACTTCTACCGCGGTAGAGGATGCAGTCATTAGGGCACACATGTATCTTCTGCACATCTAATCCTAGAGTGCAGACGAGCTTCTTTGCTTCGTATGTACTGGCGGGAAATTCGTTATTTCTTGGAAGCAACCTCTTCATGAGTACCAGCAACTTCTCAAATCCCGAGTCAGTCACACCGGTCTCTGCCTTCCACTTTAGCAATTCGAGTGTGCTACCCAGCTTCTTCTGGCCATCTTCACAAGTTGGGTAAAACAATTTGTTGTGGTCCTGTAACATCTGCTCAAACTGCAACCTCTTCTTTTCTGTGTCGCAATCTCACTTTGCATCAGAAATGACCCGACCAAGATCATTAGCGGGCCGGTCTGGTTCCCGTTATTCACCTCCTTCTTCTTTATTGTCTTCCATTGCGGTATCAGCGTATTCAGGGAACATAGATCGGTAGTTGTCATAATCGTTCTCTTCTTCATCGCCGTCTTCCATCACAACCCCTCTTTCTTCGTGTTTGGTCCAAACATTATAGCCGGACATAAAACCTGATCGAAGTAGGTGGCTCTGAATGACTATTGCGGAAGTGTGAGCCTTCTCATTCCTACAGTCAACACATCGACAACACATAAAACCATCCTGCCGCTTGTTTTCCTCGGCCACAACTCGAAAAGAACGCACGCCTTCTCTGAAAGCGGCAGAGCGTCGGTCACCGTACATCCATGGATGGCTCATCTGTATCATACAAATATATGTCAAACGCAATCACTATGCTAAAATTAGTACTGCACGGTTGCTAACCTTTTTTACACTTGAAAACAAAGATGAGAAAACTTAAGTGTGGCTCGGGCACCTTATATCATGTTTGTCTTGTGTGACCTAAACTCGCATCGCTCTAATGGACATTTCATCGAACACCTCTAGTGCATATGAACAAGGAAAAAAATAGCACAACAACACCACCTCTCCCACTAGGAATAAAAACAGTTGAGAGGGGAAGGGGTTGTGCATATATATAGGGCCAGACCACTAGTCCCGGTCTGAGATACAAATCGGGAATAAAGGGGGGCCCGCAGCGAGTGGCAAGGCCAGGGCCCTTTAGTCCCGGTTTGTGTCTCAGACCGGGACTAATGGGGTATAACGGGCCGGGACCTATGATTGGGGTGGCTCGGGCCGTCTGGCGCGGGCCATTAGTCCCGGCCCCAGCCCCAGACAGGACTAATGGCCTGGACGAGAGGCCTGTTTTCTACTAGTGCGAGTTCGTCAGTCTTGAAATGAGCAACCTTGTTCTCGTCCTTCCCCTCCTCCCATGCTCGTTTCCTGCGCTTTTCTTCCACCTGCCACCATTGGATCTTTGTAATAACTCAAAGGGAATTTTGAAAAGGAGAATTCAACGAAAAATACATGCTTTGTATAGGTGCCCAATGCCATCTCAATCGACCTGCAATCATGGAACATTTAAATTCCATGCATAGCCAAGGAAAGCAACCAACTAGCCTACCACAGGCTACACCGTCGGTTAAGTTCAATCCAAAGGTAATATATTGCTATACTAGAAGTGGCATCTCCTTGTCTCTGTAGCTTGATGATAATACTCCTTGATATAGTCAATTTGAGATAATGTTTGTGGTCGATATATGATCACATTACTTTTAGTTGTATAAGCTAAATGTCTACTATAAAGAAGAAATTTAAGTGTTAATATACTAATCACATTGAAGAAGATGCCCGCTCATTTTGAGGACAACTGTGCTAGCGTTATTATTAATTAACAACACATGCCTAACTCGAACAAGATCAAGAACTCCGCACAAAAGAAAACAACAACGAACGCTAATCTAGTAGCAAGATAATTGTTGTACCCGAACTGCCATGGGCAGACACAAAGAGAGTTGAGTGAGTCTATCCACCAAGCTTCTCAAATGTTTATGAATTTTAAAATAAAATGTTCAATTTCTTAAATAATGAATATACATACATACATACATACATACATACATACATACATACATACAGAAGTGCGCCTAGTCACACTTTATTGCCCTCTCGAATGTTTTTGTTGACTGCTCCCGCCGACAGCTGTCGTCTTCTCTCCCCTCCATGGCTCCGGCGCTGCCTATGAACCCTAAACCCTTTTGAAATACTAGTACTAGTAGAGAATTAAAAGGAAAAAGTTGTTTTCTATAGGTGCCCAATGCCGTCCATGGAACATTAAAATTCCATGCACATAGCCAAGAAAGCACCCCAACACCAGCCAACCACGCAGTAGCTACACCACCGTCCGTTTAAGCTGGATATGGAGTATAGCTAGCGTTTCCCTGTCTCTCTGGCTCGATATATCATCATCATATATTTCAAAATAAATCAAGCGCAACCGGACGACGAGAGCCAGCAGCCAGGCCCATGTCAGTCCAGTTTATTTTTGTTCTTTTGCACTTTGCTCCGCACACACACTCCCATCGTCGCGTCTCTCTCGCGTCGCCATCGTGCATGCATAATAACGACGGTTTACACCTTTCCACGGCCCTTAATTTGTCCGGTCCGCTGGCCGCGCCCGCGCGCCGCCGGCCCGTTTCTGTCCGGTATCTCGCGCTCCCCGGCGGTTCGGCATCTTGAGTTCTTTGCCGCCTAGTCGTCGTCTCGCTAGCTTTGCTTCGTCTCTTCCGCTGTCCCGGCCCGTTTAATTAGCTTGGACAGGATCGACGTTTGTGTAAGTACGGTTTGGCCTCCTAAGAGCATCTCCAACAGTAGTGTTCCTCATGCCAAATTTCAGCGATAAAATGGGACTTTCAGAGACGTCGGCGGAAATTTTTGGCATGGTGTCGGCGGCGGCATGTCGACAAGGGGAAGAAGTGGGGTAGGAGGTGGGATGAGAACACGAATCTCGACGAGATATGTGTTGTCTCGCTGACAGAGCTAGCTCACTCGTCTTTTCCTTTTTGCCAACACTTCTAACAGCACCCCAACACGATGGGTTCGGCCTAGGTTTGTCGGCTAAAAGTTTCGATCCAATCCGGCGAAAATTCAATTTCTTGATGTGGACCGGGAGAAAATCACTTGGCCGGTGAAGAAAAATGTTGGGGGCTGGCTATAATTTTACTGTACTCCCCCCCACCCACCACCACCACCACCACCACACACACAGTCAGATCAGGTAGGTGTCATTGTAAAAGTTGACTGTGCGCGAGAATGGTTGGATCGGTCGATGGATACGCGCGAAGAAAAGCGCCAAATCACGGAGTGATATATATGGTAGAGGGGTTTGTTCTCCCAAACGAAAATTAAAAAAACTTGACCGCTCCAACTAATTGATTGCCATCCTTGCGCAAGGAACGCGAAGAGATTTATTTACTTAAATGAACGAGCGTCCGGTCCCTCATGTCATGGAGACGTACCTAGCTTGGGCTGTATCCTGTATATACGCGTGCGTAGATTTGACAGGAGGACGCTCGTTTTGGTACTCGCGATTTTCTATCTTAAATAAAAACGAGATCTCAGGAATTTAATCGGTTAAACAGTTGCCTATTACGCTGGAGATCCTATAAACGAGTCTTCTCCTCTTCCTTCCCAGCTAGTATTTTGGATCCGCCCAGGACCTTCTCTCTCCCCCCTCTTCTTCTTCGTCTTCCTCCTCTCCGTCTCTTCTTTCTCGCGCCACGCCGCCGATCCATCCGGCCTCACCGATCTACCTAACCCAGGCTTGTCGTCACTCTCTCGCGATCGTCCTTCCGTCCATCCTTTCAGAGGTTTTGCGCAAAGGTAACCGGTGAGGACTGGAGTTTGGATCATATACTCTTTCTCTGCCCACCGTGGGCATGCTGTGATTGATGAATTGCTTGTGCGCTGTGTATTTTTTTCAGTAATTCTATTCAGTAGGTAGCAATGGTGGTCGTGATCGGAGGAAAAGTAGTGACGCAGAGCATAAAGAAGGAAGCCGAAGCGGTGGCGGCGACGGCGCTGCCGAGAGTCGTCCGCGTCTCTTGCCATGACCGTGATGCCACGGACTCGTCCGGGGAAGACTCTCCGCGGCACAGCCGTCGGTATGTCGAGGAGGTCCGTATCGACCAGGGGACGATGACGGCCGCTCCACTACCGCCCTCTCCTTGCGGGAAAGGACCGGTCCTCGGTCTCGGCGCGAAGAGGCGAGCCGATGTGGGCGGCGCGGAGGAGCGCAAGTTCAGGGGCGTGCGGAAGCGGCCGTGGGGGAAATACGCCGCCGAGATCCGCGACCCCAACAAGGCCGCGCGGGTGTGGCTCGGCACCTTCGACACGGCAGAGGAGGCCGCCATGGTGTATGACAGGGCCGCCCTTCGGCTCCGTGGGCCGTCGGCGACCACAAACTTCCCTGTCCCGCCATCGCCTTCGCCCGCCGATACAGCTCCCTTGGCCGATCTCGATGGTGCAGGCAATCTCCTCCTTTCCTCGTCCGAGGAGTCCAGCGACGAGTCGCAGCTTGTTGGCTCGCCCGTCTCCGTCCTCCGGCCGCCACTCGAGACGGCGGCCACCACCACCAACGGCGGCAAGCCCGATGAGACAGCCAACACCTCGATTCTGAAGCTTGCATCGGAAGACACCTGCTGCGTCCCCGGGTTCTCTCCATTCTGCATCGCTGACGTGATGGTAACGCCGGACGACGAGGACTGCATGTTCCCCGGGTTCTCCTTCGCCGCGCCGGGGATCCTGGACGACAACTATGACAGTGTAATGCTGTCACACTTCGAGTACTGCGTTGTTGCCGAGCCGGTGAGCCTGCTGGACCTCGGCGAGCTGCCGCTATGGCCCGAGGTGGATGCTTTCTTCAGCGACAATGCTGTATCAAGTGGTTTCACTTGTATGTAGCCGATTCTGCTTTATTGGAGGCAAGTTCCAAATACTCTCGTGTCGTGTCCCCGTGTCATTCTTTAGGTCGAAATATTTTCTGTGTCGTGTTTGGTCGAATGTTTGGATGATGCACCATCTGTGAAGATGATCGGGTCGAGCATAGTGTGAGTGTTGGAGGTCCTGTCACTCTCAGTCATGTTGGTGTGGGTCTAGGGTCTGGTCCATCATTTTGCATGCGACGGGCCAATTTGGTCAAAGTCGAAAAAGATGAACATGTTCGTGTAAGCCTTCAGTCAATATCTTTACTCTGCGTGTGTGAAATATTGTTCTGAGTAAAACATTACGAATGATTTCTTCTTACGACAAAACTGCTAGTACTGAAGAGCCTTGTATTTTTGCTGTAAGTTTTGCTCTATAAGTAGTCCACACAATATTTATTTCATATTTATACTTTGACACCGAAATGACGAGTTGGCATATTGTTGGTTAATTGAAAAAAATAGATGATAATGATATGTACTCCCTCTGTTTTATAATGTAGCATGTTTTGTTAAACTAATTTTATTTGTCAGAACGTGTCTTGTAACTCCCTAGTTTCCAGCCTCCCTAAAATCCTCCATGGAGCAGCACTGAACACCCTAACTCCGCCGAGCCAGATCAATTCCCTTCACAAAACTCGAAGCACCTCTTTTGGAATTCCCGGACCAGCAAATCGAAGACATGCCACCACCAAGTGAAAATTATGCTTGGACCCGTTGCTCTATTCCTCCGCTTCAATTCTCTCACTCGGATGACTCTAGATCACAATCTAGATATGTGTTCATGGTGAACAAAGGTGATGTGAGCTGGAAAAGTTCCAAATAAGAAATGGTAGACGATTCTTTTTTTTTTTGACTGTGTTACCCCTATGGTCTAGATTTTCTTTTATAGATATATACCAAACTGAATACAAATGAACAGAGAGTTACATCAGGGAGGATAGAAATGAACAAGTGTACTGAGATACATGAGGTTTATGAAAAGCAAGCTAGTATCCAATCAAGCAGAGGCTGGACAAGGCGTGCGTTCACTTTGTATTGATGTAGAGAAAGGTCACTTTTGAATCTTACTCTCCAACGAGCTAGGGAGGGTGCTTGACTCTTAAATATGTACTCATTTCTTTCTTTCCCGATGTTCCAAGCATCAGAAACCACAATCTCCATAAAACAAGGTCCCCTGAAAGCATTTCTGGCCTCAACAAAGCGAGACAAGATTTGTAGAGAGTAGTCCCAATGAATATCCATACTCTCCCAACAAGCAGCTGCAAATGGGAACTAAAAAAACAAGTGATCACATGTCTCTAACACAATACACAAAATGGACCACCTTCCACTTGCCAAATTTTTTTCTCTGCCTTAGATCTTTTGTGGTTAAAACGATCCATCAGCAACAGCCATGCAAAAACCTTCAATTTTGGAAGACACTTCGATTTCCAAATAGATTTTAAGTGTTATGTCCTCTGGAAGTGTGCTAAAAATGAACTTATAAAATTCTGCTGATGTATATTTACAACTCCCCCATGGGAAGGTTCTTGAGTCCCTCTCCTCTATATCTAAATTCAGGTTTTGTGTAAGCTCCTGGAGCTCATTCAGTTCATGGTAAGCTTGGAGAGAGAGCGGCAGAGCGAACAGTGTGAATGGATTTGTTGTCGCGGTGAAATTGGCTACCGTTTCATCTTCATTTAGAGTGTAAGAGAATATACGTGGAAACATGTCACAAAGGAGCTCACCATCTTGCCAATAGTCTTTCCAGAATAATGTTGTTAGCCCATCACAAATATTGCAGGTAGTGATGCTTCTGTAAATATTTATCAGATTAAAAACATCACGCCACCAAAAAGATCCACGTATGGATGGGGCATGAGGGGCAATCCCAGGTGTATAGAGTTACTAAACTAGTTTCACCCACGGTATGTCCTCTCTGCAATAAAATTTGTGCAAATGCTTGATAGAAGAGCTTTATTCTGCAACTCAAAGTTGATAATTCCCAATTCCCCTTTCTTTTTAGGCCTCTAAACTAGCGGCCAAGCCGTTAAAGAATGAACTGAAGTAGAATCTTCCTCCTTTGCACAGAGACAGTGACGTCTGGATCGGTCAGCAATCTTAATGATCGTTTGGTGAACTTTAAGTGAACAAAGATAGTGGTTTGGAAGAGAGGACAACACCGAGTTCACGAGCTGCAACCTGCTAGCATAGTCTAGGAAATGAGCACTGGCGTTAAGATGTCTCTCTATTTGATCCACAATTGGGGCGAGATCTTGTATTGAAGGTCTGGTTGTTCCTAACGGTAGTCCCAAATATGTAAATGGGAAAGAGCCCACTTCACATCCAAAAGTATTCGCCAAAATAAGAAGACGTCGATCATCCACATTAATTGGCATGAGGCAAGATTTTGAATAATTCACTCTAAGACCAGTAGCCATAGTAAACACCCGAAGAAGATTTGAATAATTGGCATGGTAGACGATTCTACTATGGAAGCTAAGTACATTGCTACCTCATACATAGCAAAAGAAGGGGTTTGGATCAGGAATTTTCTAATGGTCTTGGTATGGTTCCGGCTATGTCTAATCCGTTGGACGTGTACTGTGACAACACAGGTGCTATCGCACAAGCCAAGAAACCAAGAGCACACCAGAAGAACAAACATGTTCTTAGAAAATATCACCTTTTTCGGAAGTTCGTCAAATACGGAGATATTTGTGAATGATACACACAGACGTTAACGTCGTTGATTCGTTGACTAAGCCGCTTCCCCAAACCAAGTTTGATGCACACATTGGAGCGATGGGCATAAGATGTCTTGGGCATGGAGATGCCTGAGTGAATGCTTTAGGCATGAAGATGTCTGGGTGATCGACTAGTGAAAGTGAAAGACTGTTAGGAATGGTGCCCTAGAGCGCCACTTTCCGACTTGTGACTGTAAACTAGTAATCCTCCTTAGAACTATTTGTACATGACACAGCAATTGTTGCAGATGTGAGACCAGGTACTAACACTCATTTCTAGCTAGTTTGGCCTTAGTCGATTGAGGCTGGGTGGATATCTGTAGCCGAGACTAATTTGTGAGTCGGGAGATGGCAAGGTTTCACAGTCATCATGAGAAACCATCATATGCTCTGACTAACATAATGGAATCCTTATACCTGAGGTGATCTCATGATCTGAGTTGTGAAATAGTTGGTTTTGATTTTGTCTCTCGCTCGTCATAACTAGGAGCCATAGGGAGGTTTTGGGCCGACTAGAAAGCAAGCTACGTGACGTGGATCAACCAAGACGGAATTTGCCCCTGCACCATAAACATATATTCTCTAGGCCCACTCGTGTGATATGATGCAGAAAACATGGCCATGCACTACATGGTCAAGTGTTGGTCAAGATAGTTCGACTAGGCGCAAGATAGATGGAGATCTGACATAAGTTAGGCAGAAGGAATTAGTTATCACTTCAACGAGAGAAGAGAGTTAAGCTGGTGCTAGGATGATGGATTACTCCCCAGGATCTTACCACCAATATGGTGAGGCAAGGGACTCATATAGATCATAACATTGAGGTCTCTTATGCGTAGTCGAGAGCTGACACGTCTTGCTAGAGGCCTCTACTAGTTATTAGCTCAAAGGAGGAAACTCTTTAAGCTTCGGCTTAGAGTGAAAGCCCACTGAGTTGTGTCTGACTTACCGTAAACCTGAGGGATCGTACACTTGAGAGAGTAGAGCTAGGCAGATGATGATCCGACTAATATGAGCCGGCAAGTTGGACTTGCTCGGACAGAGACACATATCAATGGGTTGGACCTAGTTTGACTAGGGCTAGGGTTTAGAACCGAGGGACACAAGTGTTCTGTGCCCTCACCTACTTGCCTACATAAAGGAAGGTGAGGAGGCGGCGGACAAGTGAGACAAGTTTCATTTCGAACATTCCGCTAGGGCCTCACTAGCATCTCTTCCATTGCGGATCCACCTTGTACGTGTGAGAAGGAAGATGCGCTAAATCTGCGGTGTTGTTGGCGACACAATTTAGGTGGCAGGCAACAGAGTATCACACTGGAGCCGGCGGATTTGGAGGTCCTAGGAACAAGAAGCTCGCTGGAATCGAACCAACTTGAAGAGGAACAAGTACGACAAATAATCAACACGTTTCTTCTTCTGCACACACGCGCCAAGGTTATGAACTATTTCCTCTGACCTTCGACGGATCTTGGAGTGGTTCGTTGAAATCTAGGGGGACTCTTTTTTGTTATCCGTTCTAGCTCTGCACGACGTGTTGGAGATATGCCCTAGAGGCAATAATAAAAGTGGTTATTATTATATCTTTGTGTTTATGATAAATGTTTACATTCATGCTATAACAGTATTAACCAGAAATATTAATACTTGTGTGATTTGTAAACTAAATTAGAGTCCCTAGTAAAGCCTCTTTAATAATACTAGCTTGTTGGTTAATATATGATCGTGGTTTCTCGATCATGAACATTGAGATGTTATTAACAACGAGATCATATCATTAGGAGAATGGTATGATGAACATACTCCTATAGATAAGCATAGCATAAAGATCAAGTCATTTTAATAGTTCAATTGCTATAAGCTTTCTGATACATAGTAACCTAATTCCTTCGACCATGAGATCATGCTAATCACCATCACCGGAAGGATGCTTTGATGACATCAAACACCACACCGTAACTGGGTGGCTATAAAGGTGGCACTGAGTGTTCGGAAAGTAAGGGTTGAGGCACATGGATCAAGAGTGGGATTTGTCCATCCATATGACGGATAGATATACTCTAGGCCCTCTCGGTGGAATGTCATCCAATTAGCTTGCAAGCATGTGCCTGGATCACAAGGGATCACATATCACGGGAACAAGAAAAGAGTACTTATCAGTAACAAGGTTGAACTAGGTATGTAGAGATACCGATGATCAAAATCTCGGATAAGTAAACTATCGTGAGACAAAGGGAAATTGGTATCGTATGTAAGTGGTTCATTCGATCGCAAAGTAATCGTAGAAATATGTCGGAGCCATATGAATTTCCATATTCCTCTATTGGTTATTGATCGGAGAAGTGTCTCGGTCATGTCCGCATAATTCACGAACCATAGGGAGACACACATAAGGATTCGATGTTGTTGTGTAGTGATGGAATGATGAGTAAGAGACCGAATGTTGTTCGGAGTCTCAGATGGGATCCGGGATATCACGAGGAGATCCGGAATGATCCGGAGAATAAGATTGATATAAGCAAAGTCCTGTTTCAGAGTTCGGAAATGATTCCGGTGTTTTCGCCACGAATGTTCTAGAAGGGTCTGGAAGGTCCGGCACTCCAGAGGGGGAAGGGTACATGGATGTGTCATGACAATGTGGAATAGTTGCATCATGTACTAGGTCACTTGGCTGGGCAATATGAAGAGAGAAATCAAATTCAAGTTTGAAAGTCAAACGCCAATTTGAAAAGTCAAATCCGAAGTTTGCTTGGTGGAGGGAGAGTAGGAAACCTACCTAGGGTAGGAGTCCCACTCCCTCCACCCACCGGCCAAGGAGTAGGAGTTGGAGGAGGACTCCCTCCTCCCAACTGCCTCCCTCCCACCTATATAAGGAGGGGTAGGGCGCCCCTACCCCTCACACCCAAAACCCTAGCTCCTTAGCGCCACCACCTCCAAGTGCTATCGCCGCCACCTAGGGCCTCCTCCAAGTCGCCGACTTGGGGCTTCCCCAAGCCCTAGCCGTCGGCTACACCCCCCCTTGGTGCCTCTAATTCGTAGATCCCCAAGGCCCTCTCTTACACCACCATACTCGCTCCGGCTTAGGTGAAGCCCTGCGGGATCTTCCCTCTACTTCCGACACCACGCCGTCGTGCTGCCGGAATCACGAGGAGAGTGCTACAACCTCCGCTGCCTGCTGGAACAAGGGAGAGGAAGGTCTTCATCGAGTATCGAACGTGTGACCGACTGCGGAAGCGCTGCCGGAACGCAGCGCCGGAAGGATCGTCTACGCGATCTTGAGATCGGCAAGTGTACGACTACATCACCCACGAGAATCTGCTCTCGTTAACCGCTTTGGAATCTTCGAGGGTGAGTTCTTCTATCGACTCGTTGCTACAATCTAGTATATAGATCTTGGCTTGTTTGTGTGCATGCGGTAGAATTTTTTTGTTTTCCATGCTACGAACCCCTAGAGTGGTATCAGAGTCGTGTCTATATGTAGATCTGTTGCACGAGTAGAACACAATGGTCATTGTGGGCGGTGGTGCTTTTATTATCAATTGCTTTTTGTGTACTTTGCATCTTGCGGTATGATGGGATGAAGCGGCCCGGGCTAACCTTACATGACATCGTTCATGAGACTTGCTCCACGCTCAACATGCAACTTGTATTGCATACGTGGCTTTGTGGGTGTCTGTCTCTCCCATCATAGTATAGATTCAATTTACAACGGGGACTTGATAGTTCAAACATCAACGTTGTGGTTCTTGTTCGTAAGTTAGAACGACACTTATTGAAAGCCCCAAACCACGTAAAATATGCAAAGAAAATTAGAGGCGTCTAACTTTGTTTTGCAGGGGTGTGCTGTGATGTGATATGGCCATGATTGTGATTATATATGATGTATGCAATGTTCCTTATTGTTAGTTGGCAACCCGCAGGAGTCATATGGTTGTCTTTAAATTCCATTAAGACCTGCTTGTCTATTTAAAGTAGTTGTAATAGTTGAAGCTGGAGGACGACAACCATGAAACGACGCCATTGACCTTGACGCCATACTAGTGATGATGGAGATCATGTTCGTGCTTGAAGATGGAGATCGGAAGCACAAGAAGAAAGGCCATATCATATCACATATTATGAATTGCATGTGATGTTAATCCTTTTATGCATCTTGTATTGCTTATTTAACGACGGTAGCATTATAAGATGATCCCTCAAGCACACAATTTCAAGTTTTAAAGTGTTCATCCTTAGTAAGCACCATTGCTAAAGCTCGTTGTTTCGAAGCACCACGTGATGATCGGGTGTGCTAGATTCTGCGAGTGTATACAACGTGAGTAAGCCAGATTTGCTCATGCGGAAGCTAAGGTTTGATCTTGACGAGCCTAGCATGTACAGACATGGTCTCGGAACACGGATCACCGAAAGGTAAAGCATGAGTCATATAGTAGATATGATGAACATGTTGATTGTTCGCCATTGAAGCTACATCAACTCTCGTGATGATCGGTTTTGATGTGGTGGATTTGGTTCGTGTGATCACTGAAACAATTTGAGGGATATTGTTTTGACTGGGAGTTCACCTAGATTAATTTAACTATTAATTAGAACTCAATTTGTCATAAACTTAGTCTAAACTATTGCAAATATGTTGTAGATCAATGGCGGCCCCTACCATCAATTTTAATGCATTCCTAGAGAAAGAAAAGTTGAAAAACAATGGAAGCAACTTCGCGGATTGGTTCCGCAATTTGAGGATTGTCCTCAATGCTGGTAATTTGACCTATGTGCTGGATGCACCGCTGGGTGACCCGCCTGCAGCTACTGCTACCAATGAAGTAAAGAATGTTTACCACACTCGGAAGAATCAGTACTCCACAGTTCAGTGTGCTATCTTGTATGGTTTGGAATTGGAGCTTCAGAAAAGGTTTGAGAACCATGACCCACATGATATTGTCCGTGAACTCAAAATGATATTTGAGGCTCATGCGGAAGTTGAGAGTTATGAGGCTTCTGAAAAGTTCTTTAACTACAAGATGGAAGAGGGCAGCTCCGTCAGTGAGCACGTGCTTAAGATGTCTGGGCATGCAAATAAACTCCAAAGTTTGGGTATAGTGATTCCTAATTCTTTGGGGATTCACCGTGTCCTCCAATCACTGCCACCAAGTTACAAGAACTTTGTGATGAACTACAATATGCAAAACATGGACAAGACGTTGCCAGAACTCTTCTCCATGTTGAAATCTGCAGAAGTGGAGATTAAGAAAGAGCACCAAGTGTTGTTGGTCAATAAGACCACCAAATTCAAGAAGCAAGGCAAGTCTAAGCAAAAGGGAAACTTCAAGAAGGGCGGTAAGAAAGTTGCCGCGCCGGCCAAGAAGACCAAGGCTGGGCCTAAGCCTGATACTGAATGCTTTTACTGCAAGGGAGAAGGTCACTGGAAGCGGAATTGCCCAAAGTACTTGGCGGATTTGAAGAACGGCAACATCAAGAAGAAAGGTATATCCGATATACATGTTATTGATGTGTATCTCACTAGTACTCGTAGTAGTGCCTTGGTATTTGATACTGGTTCGGTTGCTCATATTTGTAACTCGAAACAGGTGCTGCAGAATAAATGGAAGCTAGCGAAGAACAAGGTGACGATGCGCGTTGGAAATGGATCAAAGGTTGATGTGATCGCGATCGGCACGCTACCTCTTCATCTACCAACGGGATTAGTTTTATACTTAAATAATTGTTATTTGGTGCCTGCGTTGACCATGAACATTATATCTAGATCATGTTTATTGCGAGACGGTTACTTGTTTAAGTCCGAGAATAGTGGTTGTTCGATTTATATGAGTAATATGTTTTATGCACATGCACCTTTGATAGATGGTCTATTCTTATTGAATCTCGAGTGTGGAAATACACACATTAATAACATTGAAGCTAAACGTTTGAAATTGAGCGATAACACGACCTATATGTGGCACTGTCGTCTTGGTCACATTGGAGTGAAGCGTATGAAGAAACTCCATTCCGATAGACTTCTTGAATCACTTGATTTCAAATCACTTGAAAGATGCGAGGCATGTCTGATAGGTAAAATGACTAAGACTCCATTTTCTAGTATGAAGGAGCGAGCTACAGACTTATTGGAAATCATGCATACCGATGTGTGTAGTCCAATGAGTGTAGCATCGCGCGGTGGTTATCGTTATGTTCTTACCTTCACGGATGACTTGAGTAGATATGGGTATATCTATTTCATGAAACATAAGTCCAAAACTTTCGAGAAGTTTAAGGAATTTCAAAGTGATCATGAGGTAGAGAATCAACACAACAAGAAGATTAAATTTCTATGATCTGATCGTGGAGGTGAATATCTAAGTTACGAGTTTGGCGAGCATTTGAAGAAATGCGGAATACTTTCACAATTGACACCGTCGGGAACACCACAGCGTAATGGTGTGTCCGAACGTCATAATCGAACTCTCTTAGATATGGTTCGTTCTATGATGTCACTTACAGATTTACCGCTATCGTTTTGGGGTTATGCGTTAGAAACAGCCGCATTCACTTTAAATAGGGCACCATCTAAATCCGTTGAAACGACACCGTATGAATTATGGTTTGGGAAGAAACCTAAATTGTCGTTCCTTAAAGTTTGGGGTTGCGAAGCTTATGTAAAGAAGTTACAGCCGGACAAGCTTGAACCCAAAGCGGAAAAATGAGTCTTCATAGGATACCCGAAGGAAACTATTGGGTATACCTTTTATCATAGATCCGAAGGCAAAATCTTCGTTGCCAAGAATGGATCCTTTTTAGAGAAAGAATTTATCTCGAAAGAAGTGACTGGAAGGAAAGTAGAACTTGACGAGGTTGTTAAACCTTCTCTCGAACTTGCGAGTAGCGTAGCACCGGAAGTAGTTCTTGTGGCGCCTACACCAATAAGAGAGGAAGCTAATGATGTTGATCATGAAACTTCGATTGAAGTAACTACGGAACCTCGCAGGTCAACGAGAACCCATACCACTCCTGATTGGTATGATCCCGTTATGAGTGTCATGTTGATGGACAACACCGATGACCCTGCGACATATGAGGAATCGATGATGAGCCCAGATTCCAATAAATGGCAAGAAGCCATGAAAGCCGAGATTGGATCCATGTACGAAAACCAAGTATGGACTTTGGTGGACTTACCGGATGGCCGGAAGGCTGTCGAGAACAAATGGATTTTCAAGAAGAAAACAGATGCTGATGGTAATGTTACTATCTATAAAGCTCGACTTGTCGCAAAAGGGTTTCGACAAATTCAAGGAGTTGACTACGATGAGACTTTCTCACCGGTAGCGAAGCTAAAGTCTATGAGGATTATGTTAGCAATCGCTGCATATTATGATTATGAGATATGGCAGATAGATGTCAAAACAGCTTTCCTCAATGGAGACATTGATGAAGAGTTGTATATGATGCAACCCAAAGGTTTTGTCGATCCTAAAGACACTAACAAGGTATGCAGACTTCAAAGGTCCATATATGGATTGAAGCAAGCATCCCGAAGTTGGAATCAACGTTTTGATAAGGTAATCAAAAGCTTTGGTTTTATACAAACTTATGGAGAAGCTTGTATTTACAAGAAAGTGAGTGGGAGCTCTGTAGCATTATTAATACTATATGTATATGACATATTGTTTATTGGGAATGATGTAGACCTTCTTAATAGTGTCAAAGATTATTTTAATAATAGTTTTTCAATGAAAGATCTTGGCGAAGCAGCTTGCATATTAGGCATAAATATTTATAGAGATAGATCGAGACGCCTAATATCATTGTCACAAAGTACATATTTGGACAAAGTTCTAAAGAGGTTTGGAATGGAAGATAGCAAGAAAGGGTTCTTGCCCATGTTGCCCAATACGACCTTGAGTAAAACTCAAAGTCCAGCAACGGTAGAAGATAGAGAAAGGATGAGTAAGACTCCCTATGCCTTAGCCATAGGATCTCTAATGTATGTCATGCTATGTACTAGACCCGACATTGCATATGCTGTTAGTTTGACTAGCAGATATCAAAGTGATCTAGGAGTGGATCATTGGACAGCGGTAAAAAACATCCTTAAGTACTTGAGAAGAACTAAGGATATGGTTCTTTCTTATGGAGGTGACGAACAGCTCGTTGTAAATGGTTACACCGACGCTAGTTGGAACACCGATCTGGATGATTCTAAATCTCAATCTGGATACGTATTTACTTTGAATGGTGCAACAGTTAGCTGGAGGAGTGCAAAGCAAAGCGTTGTGGCGAGATTTTCAACTGAATCGGAATACATAGTTGCTTCGGAGGCTTCACAAGAGGCGATATGGATGAAAGAGTTCATTACAGAGCTCGGTGTGGTTCCAAGTGCGCTGGACCCAATGTCTATCTACTGTGATAACATGGGCGCCATAGCCAATGCACAAGACCAAGGTCACACAAGAAGCTGAATCACATCAAGCTACGTTTTCACGCTATTCGAGAACATGTCCAAGATGGTGACATAAAGATTTGCAAAGTACACACAGATCTGAATGTGGCGGATCCGTTGACTAAACCTCTCCTGAGGGCAAAACATGACCAGCACCAAACCGCCATGGGTGTTCGGTATATTACCATATAATCTAGATTAGTTGACTCTAGTGCAAGTGGGAGACTGTTGGAGATATGCCCTAGAGGCAATAATAAAAGTGGTTATTATTATATCTTTGTGTTTATGATAAATGTTTACATTCATGCTATAACAGTATTAACCAGAAATATTAATACTTGTGTGATTTGTAAACTAAATTAGAGTCCCTAGTGAAGCCTCTTTAATAATACTAGCTTGTTGGTTAATATATGATCGTGGTTTCTCGATCATGAACATTGAGATGTTATTAACAACGAGATCATATCATTAGGAGAATGGTATGATGGACATACTCCTATAGATAAGCATAGCATAAAGATCAAGTCATTTTAATAGTTCAATTGCTATAAGCTTTCTGATACATAGTAACCTAATTCCTTCGACCATGAGATCATGCTAATCACCATCACCGGAAGGATGCTTTGATGACATCAAACACCATACCATAACTGGGTGGCTATGAAGGTGGCATTGAGTGTTCGGAAAGTATGGGTTGAGGCACATGGATCAAGAGTGGGATTTGTCCATCCATATGACGGATAGATATACTCTGGGCCCTCTCGGTGGAATGTCATCCAATTAGCTTGCAAGCATGTGACTGGCTCACAAGGGATCACATATCACGGGAACGATAAAAGAGTACTTATCAGTAACGAGGTTGAACTAGGTATGTAGAGATACCGACGATCAAAACCTCGGATAAGTAAACTATCGTGAGACAAAGGGAAATTGGTATCGTATGTAAGTGGTTCATTCGATCTCAAAGTAATCATAGAAATATGTGGGAGCCATATGAATTTCCAGATTCCTCTATTGGTTATTGATCGGAGAAGTGTCTCGGTCATGTCCGCATAATTCACGAACCGTAGGGAGACACACTTAAGGATTGGATGTTGTTGTGTAGTTATGGAATGATGAGTAAGAGACCAAATGTTGTTCGGAGTCTCAGATGGGGTCCGGGATATCACGAGGAGAACCGGAATTGTCCAGAGAATAAGATTCATATAAGGAAAGTCCTGTTTCGGAGTTCGGAAATGATTCCGGTGTTTTCGCCACGAATGTTCTAGAAGGGTCTGGAAGGTCCGGCACTCCGTAGGGGGAAGGGTACATGGATGTGTCATGACAATGTGGAATGGTTGCATCATGTACTAGGTCACTTGGCTGGGCAATATGAAGAGAGAAATCAAATTCAAGTTTGAAAGTCAAACGCCAATTTGAAAAGTCAAATCCGAAGTTTGCTTGGTGGAGGGAGAGTAGGAAACCTACCTAGGGTAGGAGTCCCACTCCCTCCACCCGCCGGCCAAGGAGGAGGAGTTGGAGGAGGACTCCCTCCTCCCAACCGCCTCCCTCCCACCTATATAAGGAGGGGTAGGGCGCCCCTACCCCTCACACCCAAAACCCTAGCTCCTTGGCGCCACCACCTCCATGTGCTGTCGCCGCCTAGGGCCTCCTCCAAGTCACCGACTTGGGGCTTCCCCAAGCCCTAGCCGCCGGCTACACCCCCCCCTTGGTGCCTCTAATCCGTAGATCCCCAAGGCCCTCTCTTACTCCACCATACTCGCTCCGGCTTAGGTTAAGCCCTGCGGGATCTTCCCTCTACTTCCGACACCACGCCGCCGTGCTGCCGGAATCACGAGGAGAGTGCTACAACCTCCGCTGCCTGGTGGAACAATGGATAGGAAGGTCTTCATCGAGTCGCAACGCGGTGATCAAGGAAGCGCTGTTAACGCAGCGCCGGAAGGATCGTCTACGCGATCTTGAGATCGGCAAGTGTACGACTACATCACCCACGAGAATCTGCTCTCGTTAACCACTTTGGAATCTTCGAGGGTGAGTTCTTCTATCGACTCGTTGCTACAATCTAGTAGATAGATCTTGGCTTGTTTGTGTGCATGCGGTAGAATTTTTTTGTTTTCCATGCTACGAACCCCTACAGGCGGATCAACAAAACGAAGGTGACCCCTAGGGATTCACCTGCAGCTGTATGCACACATATGGGATAACGATAATAATAAGTTCATCCCTGAGTTGTGGTCTAATCTAGATAAGTACTATGGGTTCTATGTCCATAACTACTATAGTATTTGCCAACCACAAATAATATTGTCCAACCACTACACCACCGTCGCACGAGGTTACAACCAACTGCCGAAGGAGCACGTCTAGCCGGTGGACTGCCTGACGTGTCCCCGGAGCCCATCTAAGCCCAATCCGACGATCATCAGCTACATCATGCTCAATAACGAGACTAGTTCTAGGGTTTGCGCGTGCCCCGGTGGGCACCAAAGACTGTCTAGTTGATAGTTCTACCTAGTTTATCTAGTGTAATTCAAGTTTATCTAGTTTATCGTTGAATTTGGCAATGTTTTAATGTATGAAGTTTGACACTTGTTTAATTATCTTTTAAATTCAGCCGACTTCTAAGTTTTAAGTTTGTTCAAACTTTTATATTGAAAATTCTCAAGTGTGGCCCCGATCTCGCCAAAACCAAACAAGTAGGAGGAGAGAAAAGGCTAGCCGACACCTAGGATTCACGTCCCTTCTGTCGCTGGCGCCACCGGTTCATCCGGACATCGATGGCCTCTTAGGCCTTGTTGGGAGGCGGATCCCGACCTCTCGTCGGCGTAGGGTTTCCATTTCTTGTTTAGCTTTTGTGAATAAGGTCCTCCCCGTCCTATCACTGATATGATGGTGCGTCTAACGCCGATGGAGGACGCATGGATTTGTGTGTCACACAGATCTTTTGAGATCTCGTTGATTTTCTTTTTTGTTGGTGTGCTTTCAGGTCAGTCTCTTTCAATCTATGGTTGTCATCATTAATGATGGTTAATGCTCTAATGCACTGGTCATTTGGGCCTTAAGTACGACGACTACTACGTCAAGCTTTGCCTGACTGATGCATGCACATAGGGATGGCGGTGCTCATTCGGCTCATGCTAGTGTCTGCAGTCGTGGTTTGGTGGTTAAATGATATATTTGTAACTTTTGAGGCTCTTGTACCCTGATTATTAATAGATCGATAGATTTTTCGAAAAATAAAAAATCTCAAGTGTGGATAGAATTTGTGGGGCGCCGTTAGTGTTGCAAGACCTTCCTTCACAACAAATCGCGGACTGTTGTCCAAGAGCCCCTCAAATCAGACACATTTGAGACAAATTTGGACAGTATTTGGGGGCGTCACTTCGAGATGCTACGCCGACCGTCGTCAATTAGTGCAACTATGTGCAGTCTCCGATCAGGAATGAATGATTACACGTATATCATGCACTGCGTACTTGGTTAATGAGCTTTTTTTGGCTTCATCCCCGGTTCCTCCTCGCGGCAACAATGGCGACCACGGAGACGGCGGCGACCGACGACGCCCAGATGACGCCGGGACGGTAGCGCACGAGGAAGTTCTGCATCCTCTTGTCATGGAACCGCCTCACCTTCTCGATCTGCACGTCCATGGCCATGAACACGGACGGGTACGTGGCGTAGCCGTTGATCCGCTTGACCAGCTCGTGCACCTCGGCGCCGGACGTCCCGCCGCCGCGCACCGCCCCGGCGCGGCGGAGGATCCTGGCGTCGGCCGCCTCCTGGACCAGCTCGTTCATCATCTGAAAGTAGCGCGTCACCGGCTTGCTCTGCTCCTCGTACTCCCGCGCCAGGAGGTTCCTCGCCACCGTGGCCAGCTTGAAGTCGTACACCAGCGCCGGCAGCCGCAGCCTAGCCGAAGTCTCGTCGAACTCCACCGCCGCGCGGCCGTCCTCGCCCGGCGCGATCCGCACGCCGGACCTGTTGAGCTCCCTCGCCGTCGGCATGCGGGACGTCTTGCCGCCGCCTGCCCCCTTCTCCGACGCCGCGCGCGGCACCACCGGCACCACGCTGTCGTGCAAGAAGTCCAGGAGCGTGCGTGACCCCGTCTCGGGGTCGTCGGCGATGCTGTCGATCTGGCCGTCCTTAGGCGGCGCCGCGGCCGCGGCCGCCGGCAGCTGCTTGTTGAAGAAGGGCGAGTAGTACCAGCAGAACGGGCGGACGACGTCGACGAAGAACGAGGCGCGGGTGAAGCCCAGCTTGTACCCCTCGAGGCACTCCTTGAGGTCCTCGAACTCGGTGGCCGGGGCGGCGGCCGCGATGTCGTGGACGGCGTCCTCGACGTGGTCGACCACGTCGAGCAGGAGCTTGAGCGGGAGCTGGTTCTCCAGCTTGATCACGTCCGTGACGATGTCGTGCATGTGCGTGGACCTGAACCCCTCGTCGACAGCGTCGCGGCTGATGCCTGACGCGGCCCTGGACAGCCTGCTGAGGAAGCCGACGACGAGGAAGATGGCGTCGATCACTCGCTTGTTCTCGTCCGACCCTTCCTCGTCGTGGACGACGTCCGCCGTCGTCTTCCGCGCCGGGTTCTCCCCTCCACCAACATCAACGCCGGCGGCGACTGAACATCATATATCAGATTAGGAGTTCAACTAAAATGATCGAGCAGGCAGAGATCAAAATAACATCTAATAGTAACATGTCTGCAAATCGAACGTACGTACCATTTGGCGGAACTCCTAGCTTAGCATCTAGTAATTCGTTCTTGACGGCATCTAGTTCTTTCTTGACGACAGATGCCACGGTCGTCTGAGGCGGCGGATCGTCACGGGGAATGCGGGCGTGGCACGCGTCCGCGAGGCGGATGAGGAGGCTGGTGGCAACAGGCTTGGCCCCGTCGTCGACGTGGCGGCCCGTGACGGACTCGTAGACGAGCGCCGCCTTGACCCAGAGGCTGTTGCGGCGGTCGACGCCGCTGCGGCCGCCGCGCGCGAAGAAGACGCTCCGCGGCACGAACTCCGCCGGGTTCTCGGCCTGCATCCGCCTGTACGCTGCCGACTCCAGCATCGTCTCCGACGGCGCCATGGACGCAAGCTAGCTACGTACGTGTGCGCTTCGTGTGTTCCGCTGCCGCGCGCTTGTTGCCTGGCTGTACGGTCTGTGCAGTTAGCAGATGGTTAGAGTTGAGGCGCCAAGGGGAAATTTATAAGCCTCGATCTAGTACTACTAAGTTCCTTTCGTGACATGGTTATGAGCAGCTTGCGTGACGTGGACTCGTGGAGCGAGAATAATCATGTACAACTTCATAGAGCAACCCAGCTCCCATTGGGAGTTCGGGAGAAGAAGAATGCTCTCAGCGAATACTCAAAGAAGACCACGAGGTAAAAGTGATCCGACATGTTTTGCCTGAAAAAGAAGTGACGTGAGATTCGCAAATAGTAGCAACAGCTTGTGCCCACGTCATTTGTTGAAGTGATTGCATGGGCTAGGAATCCAGGTTGGTCACTCATACCCAACGAGGAAGGATCGATTCCTAGTTGACATGACAGTCCAGGTTTCTTGTTGGATTCGGCATATAAGTACATGTTGGTTACTGAACTAAACAAAGGAACATAAGGTTGTCACGCCAAGCACAAAGCAGAGCTTGGATGCAGGGGAGGGAAATGGGCCATGCAGCGCAAGCCCTGCCACACATTGCCCTCCTCCTGTTGCCTCGGCCTTCCTAAGGTGGCCAAAATCCCACTTCGTTTGCTAAATTTTTAGTTAAAATTTTAAGCAAAATTTTGGATTAGAATTTGGCAAATGAACTAGAAGTGGACTTTGACGGGATCCCACTTGACACACTAGGCCTTTCAACACATTTCACAACAATCACTACTCGCCCAGGTCACCATCTCCCAGACAACAAGAGACAGTTCTCCAACTCACCAAAATTTTATCAGCTAGAGACAACATACAGAGGTAACAAAGTTGACTAAAACTAAACAGTTACTGGTCGATTTCTGATGACCCTGAGAGGCTGCCCGTCTAGTGTTTAACCATGTGAAGCCCAAGTGCCCAACCAACACATCTCCCACCAGCATCCTCTTCTTATTCCCCAGAACTATTACTGTCATTCACCCGAATCTGTCACCCGCAGCATAACTGTCGTTTACTTTACTCCGAACCGGACAAGCAGCAGGAGCACAGGGCTAAACCTGAACGGTCGTTTGGGTCTGTCTACTGTATAACATGACCGCCTCCCATGTAATGTACAGGGTATCTTTCCAGTTTCCAAGTTGCAGAGACAGCCGAGGAACATGTCTTCAGAGCTCGAAGAGACGGCCTCTTGAACCTACCAGACCCCGTTTACATCACATAGGGTTGATCCACGAAGGCCCACTCGAAGATCTGCTCATACTGTTCGGCGGCATGGTCCCAAGTATGGTCCTTCGACATGCCTCGCTTCATCAGCCCCTCCCAAGAGGGCTTGTGCTCCCTGTATGTTGACGTTGCAGTTCGCAGTGCCTGCATCAAAGCGTCCAAAACCGTAAATCAGTACCTGTATAGCCCAAATTTGGCTGGTTACACAAAATAGACACTAGATACCTCATTCTGGATCCCTATGGAGAATTAAACAATGGTATGAATTATTGGTACAAATCTAACAGAACTACTTTTTTTTTAGAGAGAGAATCTAACAGAACTACTTGGAAAAATGGCTGGATGATTAGAGCTGACAAAGTGAGTCCACACTCGTCAGGTACATGCAAAGGCCACTAACGTACAGGTATGCTACTGCAGCCAAGATACATCCTATAACTGGGCCAGAGTTAGAACTTACCCACAGCATTTTATCCACTGTTAATGGCGAGAATGCCCACCTGCAAAATATAGAACAGCAACACTTGGTCATCACAACTTCAGCGATTTATGGAGCATGTACTTAAAATAGTGCCTCCATTATAACTGAATCCAGAAAAGAAACACTAAAAGTCAGCTAAAGTTGAGCACTACGTACCCTGTTCCCTCCTCTCCTTTTTTACCAAAAGGGTTGAAGGTCTCGACCGTATCCTGTTGAATAGAAAAAAACAATGAGAACTTGTTGCGTTGGAGCCAACATAAGTACAATTTTAGAACAGTTATCTTACTCGAAGGCCCCCAGTTGCATGAACAACCGGAATTGTACCATATTGCATTGCATATAGCTGATTAAGACCGCAAGGTTCAAATCTGGATGGCATTAACAGTATATCGCAACTGTACAAATAGACAGACATCAACATCTCAAAAATGTTTTCATAAGCTGACAAAGAAATTCTTATTCATTAGTTCTTTGCATACCCTGCAGTTATTCTGTGGGAAACTGGAACACTAAATCCAACCCACCCACGAAATTTTTCCTTGTAGCTTGACTCAGTGGATCTCATCCAGCCTTCGAAAATTGGATCGCCAGATCCAAGCATGACCTGTAAAATTAAGAACAGAAATGGTATAACTGATCGCCTGGCTCTAGTTGTTAGCTAAAAACTGCCAAAACCACCTCGTGTCCACCTTTTCTTTGGTGTTCAGCTGAATGTTGAAATAACAAATACTGGAATGAAGATATGAGCTGAAGTTCAGCAAGCCAATTGCTTATATTGGTATGTTTGTTGCACGCACACATGTGTGTATGCAAGAACATGTTCAGTATGTCAGATTATAACTAGAGGATGGAGCTGGCACATTGGTTGGCCAAGCAGGTATTCCAGCTATACTGGCATTGCATGGTCAGTACTGCATAATACTTTACTGCTTCCATCGTTGCTTTACAAGTAGAAGTCGTTATTAAATAGCGTTAAGATTCTCACTGAAAGGTAATTATTAAATAATATATTTTTAATAATTATTCACGTTACTTAGATTGATGTCTCATATTATACTACCGCGCACGATATTTTTGATTCACACTAGTCTCAACCGAAAGAATCAGGACTTACAAACTGAACGTCTTCCCGCATGAGATCTGGAATGGCCATTTTAATGAGATCAATGCCTTTCTGGTAGTCCAATCTTCCAATAAAACCAATCTGTGAATCAAGCTAATGAGATGATCGGACAAAAATGTAGGGAATATTTTAAAATTCTTAGAGGTTGGTATCTAACCAGAGGAACATCTGCCCTTACAGGTAAACCCAGCTCCTTCTGTAATTCAGCTTTACATTTGGCCTAAGATAAGTATGCCAAGCCACATAGGGTTTAGGGTCAGTCAGTGAGAAAATCATTGGGAGCTAATAGAAAAAGTAGACACAATATACATGATGTAGGGAACTATCCGCAAACCTTTCCAGAGAGGTCATCAACAGAATAATGATAAGGGAGACACTTGTCCGTGGTGGGATTCCAGTCATTGATGTCAATTCCATTTACAATTCCTGTATACCCAGAGAGCAAACTGAATTAATTCTTGCAATCTATCCATCAGTTTAATGAAGTTGAAGAGGAAATGAGTTGCCCCAAATATAGGTACCATTCAATACACTTTTTCGGGAGCTTAAGAGCTCATTGAGGCCCTGTCCACCTTCAGCAGTTGTGACCTCCCATGAATAACCCTGCAAATGAAACATTAAATGATCTCTTGATTGGCTGGAATACAGAAGACTTGAATTGAAGAACACCTCACGTGAAAAAAAAGAGGAAAATTACAAGTAATTTACCTGACTGACGGTCACAATACGGTCAGCTGTCACAACTGCTCCTTTCAAAAAGTTAACTGCCTCACCCTTGTCAAGGGCATGCCGCCTTGCCCATTCTGGAAATACCCATTCTAAAGCTCCATACCATTCCGGTGGCAATCCCAGATCAGGATATGTATTTGCAGGCTCTACACCCTAATGACATTGAAAGAACATATGGTTTGTTCATAAAAGTAAACTGTCTTACAAAGCCATAGTCAGATAATGAAAAGTGATAGACCCAAACCTGATGTGCTAAATTATGTATGACAAGAGTGCTGCGGGAGTCTCTGTAAACACCATATGGTCGATATTTTGAAGCAAGAAGACTGAATAAAAAAGACTGAAGTCAGAACAAAAAAGTTTATTACGTAACGGGAACACATTTAACACCCGGCACAGAAGCCAACAAAGGGAACATAAAACGGAAAACGGGACAAAATAAAAAAGGAGGCCATAAACGACATTCGTATAAGGTAAGCCAACTAAATGACAATAAGAAGCTACTCCCTCCGTTAGGGAATACTAGTCCGGAGGCCTTTCTCAGATATTTCTAAAATATTAGTCCGGAGACTTTACTCTCCTTAATTCCCGTGCATGACTTAATTTTCCTGTGCATGCTAGCCCTTCTCTCTCCACCCATCCGTCTGCCTCCTCCTCGCTAATTGGCGGCATGACATGAATTAATAGCTGGACAGTTTTAGCTGAGATAATGCATAGGCAATTAAGAGGAGGGATCTCTAGTGTTTCAAGGATAGCTCCCATTTTCCAGACCGCGTCTTGGTCCTGTTGCTATGGCCCTCCGGACTAGTATTCCCTAACAGAGGGAGTACAATTCACCATCTGTACATTATAAAAAGAGAAAGAAATAGCATCTAAACATTCTAAACCATATTCATGACTCGTATAATGGAACAAAATGCATTGCCACCGTAGACCTCACGATGTCCGGAAATGTCTTAGTTCCTAAAACACATGCACATGATCTTCCTAAAACATACATAAAGTGGCATATCATGCTCTCGGTTGAGTATTGCCCGTACTTGTATAGGTATAACAACAAATTATGGTGTGAAAATCTTGGTGGTACCTAGGGTCTGAAAGATACTAAAACCATCAAAATATTGGAAGGGAATTTTGAGATTACTACGAACTAGTGAATTACAAAGCTGAACTTGTAAACTTTGAAATCATATTATGTTTGCATATACTGCTAACTAAATCTGAAAATGATTGGTTGAGGAAATCACTGGAATTATTCACTTCGCTAACTTTTAGACTCCATAAGAATATATATATGCGAACAAACAAAAAAAAGGCATACACGAAATATGGAGAAAGAAGTAGCATTAAACATACACTGGCACAAGGCTGGCATGCCAATCGTTCACAACAAACATGCAATTCTGTCCATAAATATATCCTCCCAGTTCAAGGATTAGTGGGGCCTCACACGCAGCATAGCAAAGGAGTGTGTATCTGAACTGCATGATATAAAGCAGCTAATTAATTTATGTAATACAACTTACGACATGATCAAGTAGCAAGTTTCGCATGACAGGCCAATTTACCTGATTATCACCGAAAGCGCCAAAATTATCTCCATACAAACTTCCTGGTCTATGATATGATGGATGATCAACAAATACCTGAACAGCGACAATTGGCATGAGGACAAAAAATCTCATTAAAAGCACGCATTAGGGAACCACAGGTTACAGACGGCACTCTTGGCAAGAGCAAAAAATGTATCGATGGACAAAAATATCCCCACATGATATGTGAACCAAAAAAAACAGTTTGAAAGTTTCCCAACAGATCCATCTTCCTTTATCCTTAGCATCTAATGTAATCCTCATTTAGTAACACAACAACAATAGTTGGGGGTGCCGTCAGTCACAACTCCCCCCCCCCCCCCCCTTGCTTTTGCGGCATAGCCGCCTTGGCGTGTCTTTTTGGTTCTTTTGCCTTTGTTAGCTCTTTGTAAATAGCTTGGTTAGTTTCTATCTATACGAATGACAGATCCCCTGCCTTTTCCAAAAAGAAAAAATAATTCAATATATTCCCCAAACCCTCTACCTTTTGTTAAGGGGGCCAAACTATCGTCCTTGTAAACATATTTCAATAATGGTGACCGAAAGCACAGAACTCACATGGCTAAGGTCAAGATAATTGCATACTCTAAGTGCAATTAGGAGAGTAAAATTGGTTCTTTAAGATATACACCTTATGACATAAAGTGCTTGTAGCAAACAAAAATGCAAAATCCTATCAACCAATGCGCAAACAGCGGTAGTGCCACGTGGAAGCTGTGGGGTCAGCACCTACAGCTTTTCCAATAAAAGAAACTTTAGTTTAATTTTCAGAGTCTAAGTATTAGTCCCCTTGAGTTGAAGGTACTAACACCACAAATACTGGGCACAGAGCATGCTATTTTTTTCATGGATATGTTGACCGTCATGTCGCAGGAGTACGATGCAAATAACAAGAAAGAATTGAAATCACATATGCCTTTTTAGTGTTAAACGTAAGTGTAAACAAGGCTAAACAGTCATTGTAGTTCAACAGAAAAAAAAAATGATTGTATACCCACCCAATCAACAGAGTCTCTATACTCATGAAAAAAGGTAACTTCGTGTGATCCGCCAAAGCATGGAATCTTAATGTGCTTCCCAGTGTAAAACGCCTTTGCGTAATTTTTATCAGAGGACCCATTTAAGTATCTTGGCATTACAACCATCACACGGTGACCACGAGCAGCAAGAGCGATTGGCAATGAACCACAAACATCCCCTAGCCCCCCTGACTTTGCATAAGGAGCAGCTTCGCCAGTTACAAATACGATGCTACGTGTAACTTTAGCTGGAAATTGCTCCTTTGCATCTATGATCTCCGAATCCTGCTCACTTGCAACAACAACTGTTCTGTCCACAGAATCCTCCACAATCCCTGGTTGCAAAGTGGAAAAATAAAATATTTGTCAAGACCAGAGTGAGTAGATGACAAGTTCAGGTTGTCTACATGTCCTACACAAGAAAGAGAAAGTAGCAGGTCAAGAAAGAACGGAACAGAGAGTGAGTTTGGTCTAATGATAGAGCAAAGTACCTACGGTCCCAATCTCCCAGGTGCCCATGTTTTTTTTTTTTGAGATTACCCAGGTGCCCATGTGACCGACTAGGTTACATATGGGCCTCCCATATTGAACATAATTCATTGAAAACAAAAGACAATGAGGATAAAAGGGTTGCATTCTGGGGCGTAAAAAGATGTTGCTCATTTCCACTATGACTCCAGTAAAATCAGTTTAGTGCTGAGAGTGTACTGTTGGGGTGACTGCTAAACATGAGGGTCGTGTTAAGATAATGACTGACGTTGCAGGGGGCAATCATACCAAGGAAAAGACAGACTCCTCAATTCTACTCCATTCCCAACATCTGTGCACCTGGACTCTTCAATTCTAAATTAGTACTGATATCTCGGTGCTCTGTCTGCTCAGACCCAACCACGTGCACGCGCCCCAAAACCTGGGCGGTGCACGCACCGCTATCGCGTCGACACGCCACCCGAAATCATCCCCCGATCCGATAATCGGTCTCGATTTCTACCATGGTAGTACTAGTAAATAAATCTGTACGAGGCGTGGTACTTTCCAGACGCAATCCTCTAGTTGATCCGATTATTCGCCATGAAAAAAAAACGATGGAACCTGAGTACGGATGGTATTGACAGAACGCGCAACGAAGTGTACACGATCCGAGTGATCCGGGTGAGGGTGAACCACCGCGTACCTTCGAGCAGGAGTTCGGGGCCGAGGTCCCCGACGCCGGCGTCCGGCAAGGTCGGGGGCGTCGGGAGCGGCGCCTGGGCCGGCGCGAGGAATCCTGGCACGACCGGCGGGGCGAGCTGCTGCGCGGGGGAATGCAGCGGGCGGGAGGCGGGGCCCTCCCTGCTGAGCTCGGCGACGCAGCGCCTGCGGACGAGGGTGAGGCGCGGGCGCGCGGAGCAGGCCCTGGCCGGATCGGCTGCGCGGCGGCGCGGGGCCGCCGCGGCGGCGGAGGGCGCGAGGCACGCGGCGCCGACGCCCGGCGTGGCCATGGGAGGTGGGCCGCGAGGAGGGGGCGGGGACGGAGGAGACTGTGGAGTGGGAACGCCCGGGTCTGTGCCGGGGGAGTGGGGGACTCGGTCTGTCCTCTGCTCCTGCGGTTGTAGCAAAAGCGGATCGGGGGGGGGCGGGGGGTTTGCGATTTTGCTTGGAAGAAGTGCTGCTGCCTAGTGCCTCCTCGTCGTCGGCGAGGTGTGGTGTGGTGAGGTGAGGCTGAGCCGGTGCCAGGCTGCGCCCACGAACGAACGAACGAACTGGAAGGGGCGGGGGGAGTGAGTGAGGGCGTGGCGTGTCACCACCACCTCACCCGTGTGTAGTGGAGTGGAGTGGAGTGGCGGGGACGGGCGGGCGGGCGGACGGACGGACGGACGAGAGCGCAGCGGTTTTCTTCCAGCGGCCGTACGTGGTGGTGTGTGCGGCCCACGCCGTATCTAGCCAGCCAGCCCGCCCAGGGGGTGGCGCCGCTGCGCGCTCATGCGCCGAGCGTGATGTTTTTTGCGTGGCCCCGAAAAAATGCATGCTCTTTTTCCTTTTCCTTTACGAAGAACATGCATATGCTTCTTTTTGTTCGGGAGTTACTTACGTGGCGTGGCCGACATGCACTCTGCTCTGCTCTGCTCTGCGCTGGGCCGTCCAAAAGTGCAAAAAGCCTAATTTGCTTCTTAATAAGTTCTGTTTTGCTTTTTTTTGAGCGCTCTTATTTCACGTGCAAACGCAGTTAAAAAAATTATATTTCACATGCAAACACGTGTTTATCTCGTGGATCATGGAGTTTTTCCCGTGAAGAAAAGTCCCATGTGAAAAAATGTCCATTCTATACCTTGAACTCAGTACTGGTTCGGCGGATCGAACACCCACGATCGGAATCCATGTCTATCGTAACCTAAACTAACTAATCACGGTCCAAATTAAACCCTCGGCTATTTTACACGCAAACGAGTGGGATTCTTGTCGGGCGTGGTGTCTTAACCGCATCGCGGCTTCTAACCTGTACGTGCGTAGAGAGAAAGGGTTGGGGAATAAAATTAGGGTTTCACCTAGCGACGAAGGCACGGGGGATTTCGGCGAACCGCGGCAGTGGCGGAGAGGTCAATGTCGTGGTCTTCTGGAGCTTCTTCCGCTTGTGGCTTTTGAGAAGCAGTCATAAGAAGGAGAGGGACAAAATCGAGGTCGTCGGTGTCGTACCGGGAGAACCTGGTGGGGTACGAGCTGGCCAAGCTATGCCACTGCAATCCGCGGAGGAAGGTGCCAAGATGGATCTCGTGGAGGTATTATGTGTGCGTCGATGCCATGGTGTACTCCACTTTTTCTTCTATTTTCTCTCTCTTTATACCCTTTCCCCTATCCCTCTCTCATTTATTTATGATAAAATGGCTTCTATACCATTGACAAACTTAGCAATGCCTCATTTTCCATCAAACAAAGCTTCAGTGCTCATATACCAAATACAAACAAATTTTAGTGCTCATATGCCACTGGCTGTTAGAACGACGTTACTTTACTACTTTGAGAGACCAAATTGACTGGTTTGCCCTCATTGTCAAGTAAGCAACAAATGGGAGAATGTATTTATAAATTAAAGACAGCATTTTGCCTCTATTTTCAGCATTTTAGCAAAACAGTGGTGCACATATAACAATATCAGCATATGTATATACTTCAGCTACAGAATAATACTCATCCAAGTTCACATCATTTTGTAACCATTCACCAAACACCAAATTCGGTCATGCAAAACTCAAGTTTCCATTCCTACCAAAAGACCACAACCGAGAGTTGGTTGCTCACATAAGCTTGGGGCGAATTAATCTTGGGGCGGGCCTTGTCCTTCGACGCCCCTATGCTCTCCACCTCACCGGAATCCCCAACGATAGAGTTCTGGGACACATGGTCAGGGGAGCAAGGTTAGGGTTGATGATGTTTGTGGACGGGAGGGGTGGAGGAGCCGTGGAATTGGGAATGTGCGGTGGACAGGGCTGGCGGAGTGGTGGCGGCAGTTCCGCCATCGGCGGCTCGAGTGTGTGCGTGCCTGCAAGGGTCACGTGGAGGAAGACCAGGTCCGGCTCGTGAGGCTAGCTCGTATTCTATTATTCCTATTTTAAACTAAGGGTACAATTGGAATATTTGTATAGTCTGACAGGAAAACGGGAACCCATTAACGAGGGACTAACGACGATGGTATATTAGCAATTAAATTCTTTGTGTTTGGTATACTCGTATTGGAGCTTTGTTGGATGGCAAATGAGCTATATATTGTCGAGCTTGTCGATGGTATAGAAGCAATTTTCTATTTATTTATTTATTTCTTGGGCAATTGAACAACACGGCGGATGTGGTTATGTTGAATTGTACTATTCACCATTGCCTAAGTTCTAGAGTGATCTTATTGGGGATTTGCGCAACGAAGTGTGGAGGTTGCGTGGTGAAGGCAATATAGATGTGGCCAGGAATGAAGAATAGACATGAAGAAATGCAATGATTCAGGCTAAAAGAGAGGCTCTACAAGATCTACTTGAAGAGATAGCTGCCATCAAGGGGAAATATGATAATTTACGGTTTATTTTTATTGTATTTATGTTAGGACTAGTGGCGGGGAAGTTAATTATGTGGTGAAGTGGTGTGTTGTGCTAAAATTGGCAATGAACAAGTGTGATGTATCAGTTATTATGTAAGAAAGAACTGTGTGTACTATGAATCTAAATGTTCAGATGTTTGCAATACAAATTAGGCATTATTATTGTCATTTGCATTGCAAAACAGAAGTGCAAGAGAAGAACTGAATAACATAATGTTTGCATCACAATTGTTTGCAACATTCCTTACATAAATACTAGACATACCAAAAGATACCAAGACAACACAAATATTTGCAATACTACATCATAAATGTTACCAACATTGCAACATCATTTATAGAACAACTAGTATTGATGACTAGTAGTTTGCACTACAGGTGAATCAGTATGCTGCTCTTCAGCTCCTGCCATCTAGTTCACATCATGCATTTCATCTGGCACCATTTCGTTAGGAGCAACTAGAGCTTCACTTAGATTTACTACTTGAGATGATCCAGTATCACTTCACTTGCATCTTCATCAAGCATAACTAGCCTCATATTTCTGGTCCTGTGTTTAACTGGGTTAGTAAGGATTTGGGTGATCACACCAGTCTCATCAGGTACCAACACATCAGTGTTAGACTCAGTTGGTTCAGTACCAGTAATTACAACATCTGGTGGATCATCATCACTCACTTACCATGATTTAACTGTGATGAACAAAAACCCACCCGAGTGTAAGCCAACATTGCTAGTTCTAGGTTAAAATTTGACGAAATCTCAACCAAAATCCTCACTTTTCCCTCATAGAAACCCCCTAATTTCACGCGTTAAACCCTAACCCTATCAGCTAAAAACAACATAAACTATGACTGAGGGCGTCGGGTCCAATACCTTTGTCAACTTCACATTGTCGTGTACTTTTGATCGTCACAACACCGCAGATCAACTGCCTGTCGCCAAAGAGGAGGTGAAAGGCCATGGGACGCGGAGGAAACAAAGACGATGGCAGGACTAATTAGGTTGGCCTAGTCTTTTACACGGTCACACGCCCCGCTGAAACACCAATCCCGTTTTACTAGTATAGATCGGGGCCTTTGCACACGGTGGAAATGTCCCTTCACACACGGTGAATCGAACCGTCACTACCCGAGGGGTGTGCGGGGTGCCTCTACTATGCAAACGATTCCTTGAAAATTTGGAGCTTTCGCAAACGATTTCACTAGTATGACCGTGTGCACAATTTGGAGCTTTCGCAAATGCCTATTTTCTTATTAATCGTCTGGGTTGTGAGATGATTGCAAACAGTTTTAGACCCTTCATCGTATGTGTTGATCTTAATTCGTAAACGATTTGTTAGAACCAGCAGTATTCTTAGTCAAGATATTGCATATGCTTTTATTGTGCTAGTGCAGACCCTGGATGCTAGTAGGGCATTTACGAAAATATAGTAAGAAAGCTCAATTTTATTTGACTGCACATTGGATACATCATATGTTTACAAAACATTTGCAAAAATAGCTTCATCTAATAGCTATACAAAGGAGAATGATACACAGATCAAAAGAGAGTATCTATCTATTTCTTGGTTACGTCTTTGACTCCTTGCTTATGATAAACCCTTGCAGTTGTACATATGGAACCTTCTTTTATTCATAAATAATGGAATATATATATACCATAGGGGAATGATCTTCATAAAAAAGATAAACCCTTGTAGTGAGAAAAAGGAGGTGGAAATTTCTCTCCACAACACCTCTTGTTGCAAGGTTTTCCTTATATACAAAACATTCTTCAATGTGAGAACATATATAAAAAAACAACCTAAATAAATTTAAATTCATATGATTAGTCATTTAACTATGGAATTCGTGGCAAAAGGCGAGATGCATGCACGACGTAGCACAACTTCCCTCTCTTTCTTCTTTTTATGCAGTGTTACCAAACTAAGATCCCTATTATGCAAGTATAGAATGAAAACATATTAATTTAGATGTTTATACACAATCATACTAACAACAAAGTAATTAGCAAATGCACCTTGTATTTGAAAGCATTTTAAAAAGACCAATACAAGGTTGGCCTAGTGCATATGTAGATCAAAAGTGCACAACCACACCAACAACAAAGTAATTACCAAATCCACCGTGCATTTGAAAGGGTTAAAAATGCATATGTAGATCTATAGTACACAACAACACTAACATCAAAGTTACTAAACATTCCACCATGCATTTGAATGGATTAAAAGAGACCAACACAAGGTTGTGGCCTAGTGCATATGTAGATCTATAGTACACAACCACACTAACAACAAAGTAATTCACAAATCCACCGTGCATTTGAATGGATTATAAAAGAGCAACACAAGGTCTCACAACATAGTGCATATGTAGATTGATGTCTACGCACTTCTATTCTTGTAGACAGTTGTTGGGCCTCCAAGTGCAGAGGTTTGTAGAATAGTAGCAAGTTTCCCTTAAGTGGATCACCCAAGGTTTATCGAACTCAGGGAGGAAGTGGTCAAAGGTATTCTCTCTCAAGCAACCTTGCAATCAAGATACAAGAAGTCTCTTGTGTCCCCAACACAACCAATATAGGTGCACTAGTTCGGCGAAGAGATAGTGAAATACAAGTGGTAGCGGTGCCAGAAAAGAGCTTGATAGTGAGGCAAATACTAAAGGCAACAAGAAGGAAACAAGCAAACATGCAACAAGTCTAGTAGCAAACGGTGTTTCAATGCTTAGAAACAAGGCCTAGGGATCATACTTTCACTAGTGAACACTCTCTCATATAAATATCCTCTCTTCATGATACTACTCTTAACTACTCCTAATTGTTTGCAACAAGACATGCTACAGCAATAATCACTAAGCATAATGCTAAAACAACACCTAGCATGTCATGCTAAAGTCTAAATCACAGTCAATGCAAGCTCCTCTTGCACTTCAAGCAAGAACTTACTACTCCTTTCCAACACCAAGCAAACTTATTTGAAACAACTCACAAAGATAATAATCAATAAAGACCAGTGAGCTTGTCTCACAAATCCACAAAGAAGAACTAAAAATTTCTAAGTTGAAAGCACAAGAAAACTAAGGCAAAACACAGTGCTAGCAAAAGAGAACACTCACAAAACAATAAGAATGAAAACTAGAGTGTTCTAGGCAATGAAAACAGAGTGTGTCTCTCTCCAAAAGAAGTGTGTTGTGACCAACCAACTTACTCAAGCAAACTAAGCAAACAAAAACCAAAAACGAAAACTAAGACGCTCCAAGAACAACACAATAATGCATGAAACAATAAAAACGAAGTGTCTAGAAAAAACTGAGATTTTTATTGATGAAGAAGGGGATGCCTTGGGCATCCCCAAGCTTTGACGCTTTTACCTCTTGGATATTTCTTGGGGTGATACCGGGGTGGCATCCCCAAGCTTGAGCTTTTGTCCATTCTTCATCTCATTACATCATTATTTCTCTACACCTGAAAATTTTTCTTCATACAAAACTTCACACAATCTTCATTAGCAACATTAGTTTATTCAAAAGATATTAGACCTTTAGGTAAAGCTTTGAACCAGCAAGACTTTTCACTAAAAACACAAGCTACTGTAGCAACTCCTTCAAAAGCTCAATTTCCCAAAAAGAACCCAAAAAGGAATCAATAAGAAGCAAATGCAAATAATGGCAGAAATCTGTCAAAACAGACCAGCAGGTAGAAACCGATTTTTTCGAAGACCTTCTGTTGCTCAAATCAAAAAGTGTTGAACTAACAAAAGTTAGCTAACATACTAAGGGATTTATTCGTAAATTTTAGCTCAATCCGAGTTACAAAGACTCCTCACGATTGTTTTTGGTGGAGGCCAGAAATCTGTTTCGGGACAGCAACTCCCATAATCTTACTTCCCTCTTATTAGAGGTCATTCTTGGCACAAAAAGCAAAAAAAAGGATAAGGAGAGGTCATTACTGAAGTAATAACTTCCAAGACTCAAGGAAACTCTTGGGTTATCTCCCAACAAGTACTTTTCTTTACCGCCTTTAAGTTAGGCTTGATAGTTTGAGAAGATGCTCACATAAGAAATTTAATTATAGTAAAAGGGAGCATCAAGAAGCAAATTCAAAACACATTTAAGTATAACTCACTTTCTATGCATAGGAATCTTGTAAAGAAACAAGTCTTGAAAGCACAAAGCAACAAGCATAGGAAAGAAAAACAAGTGCAACTTCAAAATTTTGAACATAAAGAGGGGAAACTTAATATTGTTGAGATACATAAGACCATGTTTCCCTCTATCATAATAACTTTTAGTAGCAACATGACTAAAATTAACAATATAACTATCACATAAAATATTCTTATCATGAGCCACATGCATAAAATGATTATTACTCTCCACATAAGTATAGTCACTCTTATTAAATATAGTGGGAGCAAATTCACAAAATAACTATCGTTGTTATTCTCATCACCATAATCATAAAATATAGGAGGCATATTGTAATCACAATAAATTTTCTCCTCAATAGTAGGTGGATTGAAAATATAATATTCATCATATATTGGAGGTATAATATCATCATAAGCAATAGAATAGCTATCTTCCCAAGTGTGTTCATTTGTAAACATATCATCATTGGAAGGAATATGGATAGCACTAATAGCACAACAACTATTAATATCATCTTTTTCAGAATTGGTTCCAAAGAGATTTTCAATATCAAAAGTAGTGTGCTTTTCCCAATCATGATCACTAATACAGGTAACATGCATAGGGACATCATCTAGTTCAGACTCATCAGCAAAAACTATGATATGAGCAACATGATTAGGGGAAGATACCGTTTCCTCTCTCCTTTTACTCCTCTTCTTCTTCTTCTTCTTCTTCTCCTCTTTAGGAGAGAGAGGCTTGAAAGGAAGCTTCTCCACATACCCTGGTTTATTGTTAGAGACAATAGAAGAAACTTTGGAGGATTCCTCCTTTTCACTAATAAGATCAAAACTCATATCAGTCCTGTCATATTTTGGTAAAATATCATCTTTTATGAGATTTTGTATGTAAGTATTCGCGTGGCAATTTTCAAGACAATAAAGATGACAACCATGCAGGACGCTATTCATATCAAAAGTAATCATGTCTATCAAAGAAGTTTTTCTTGATAAATCTTCACACCCCCAAAATAATGTAAGTTCATCATGTTGATTATCAGTGATCGTGTTCTCACAATACAAACTTGCGGGATTATTATAGCCTGAGCATTGAAAATTGAAATGACCCACGTCAAAGCAAAGTTCACAAATAAAAGGATATAAGGCACAAACTTTTTTACCAAGATCATCTAGAGCCTTATACCACTTTCTAGTTTTTTCATTCTAGTGGGTGATACAATATTCTTCTTCTATTTGATTCTTCTCACAAGGTCTATGCATACCACAAAAATTAACATGCTTATAAGAAATAGTACTTTCAGAAGTGTGAGCATGTTTATTGCAATCATTAATAACATTTTCATTTTCCATGCAAGTGTCTTTAAAAGGTTCATGATACATGTCCCATTTTTCTTTAGGAGCATTAATATGGGAAGCAAAGGCTCTATAGTATCTAACCAGAATTTGAGGATCAAGACCATATTTAGCACTAAGCTCTTGAAAATCAGTAGTTTCAACGAAAGACTTAATGCAATCATACTCATAGTTTATACCTGGTTCTTTACCTTTGTCGTTATCCCAATATTCAGTATTGCTTTGAATTGTTTCAATAATATCCCACTTAGCTTTGACCATCTTAATTGTGAAGGATCCCTCTGAACAGGTATCTAGATAGTCCTTGTAATGTCCTGAAAGCCTTGCATAAAAATTATTGATAACAACATTACTAGGGAGCTCATGAATGGGACATTTGAGCATTAGTGACTTCAGTCTCCCCCAAGCTTGGGCAATACTTTCTCCCTCATGAGGATGAAAATTATAAATATAATTCCTATCTTTATGAATTTCATGAGGAGGATAAAATTTATAATAAAAGAGAGATTCAAGTTCCTTCCACTCCAAATGATGAGGATCATCTAGTAGCTCATACCACTCCCTTGCTTTGTTCTTAAGTGAGAAAGGGAATAGTTTCCTCTTAGCTTGGTCCATTGAAATAACTGCACACTTGAACAACTCGCATAATTCATGTATAAAGAGTAAATGATCACTAGGATAGACAGTTCCATCTCCAAAATAGCAGTTATTCATAACATGTTCAACAATTCCAATAGGTATTTTAAAAGGGACACTTTCAGTATGTGGATTTAAAATATCACAAGTATCATTAGAATTACCACATATGGGAGATAAAGTATCATAAGAGCAAATTTTCTTCCCTAAAGCTGGGGAACTAAAAAGATCCTTCTCATAAAAACTAGCTTCCCCAAGCTTAGACGTTTCCATACCATTAGTAACAATGGTGTTCAAAAAATTCATACTAATAACATTGCTATTAGCATGCAAAGAAAGTTCCATAGGTTTTTTAATTTTCTTTCCAAGCCACTCAAGTTCTAACTTAGAAAAAATACTAAAAAGCTATCTAATTTTGTTGTTGTTTTCCATTAAGCCTAACTAGTGAAAACAAGAAACAAAAAGACAAAATTGCAGAATCTAAAGAAAATAACTTCGAGCACTCACACCGGAGGATGTGAGTACCTTTTACCTTACCTCCCCGGCAACGGCGCTAGAAAAGATCTTGATGTCTACGCACTTATATTCTTGTAGATAGTTGTTGGGCCTCCAAGTGCAGAGGTTTGTATAACAGTAGCAAGTTTCCCATAAGTGGATCACCCAAGGTTTATCGAACTCAGGGAGGAATTGGTCAAAGGTATTCCCTCTCAAGCAACCCTGCAATCAAGATACAAGAAGTCTCTTGTGTCCCCAACACACCCAATATAGGTGCACTAGTTCGACGAAGAGATAGTGAAATACAAGTGGTAACGGTGCCAGAAAGAGCTTGACAGTGAGGCAAAGACTAAAGGCAACAAGAAGGAAACAAGCAAACATGCAATAGATCTAGTAGCAAACGGTGTTTCAATGCTTAGAAACAAGGCCTAGGGATCATACTTTCACTAGTGAACACTCTCTCATATAAATATCCTCTCTTCATGATACTACTCTTAACTACTCTCCGGTTGAACACTCTAATCATCGGTAGGGCTATAACAGCACACCTAAAAGTCCGCCTTCCCCAATCTAGATAACCCCACACTGTCACCTTGAGCGCTAGATGGTTCCAACAAATACCACAATTTCATAGAGACATCCAACTCCAAATATAACTCATAACAAATATTCAATCTAGCCAAAGTGCCACGCACGGTGTGCCCGCTGTCACTTTCACACACGTGGGGAAAAGCATAGATCTATTAAAGCACAAAGAGTATTTATGTATACTCAAGCCTAAGTGCCACCATGGCATGCACGCTGTCACTTTCACACACATGGGGAGAGCAGAGATCTAATGAAGCACTTGAGTAGCAAGGTAGATCAACTTGATTACAAAGCTTATGACCACAAGATCATGCATAGAGAGAGAGATGAACACATAACTACCGGTAGAGCCCTTAGCCCTGAGGAAGAACTACTCCCTCCTCATCATGGGAATCAGCAATGGTGATGAAGGGTGCGATGGATATCGATGGAGATGGCTCCGGTGGCACTTCCCCGTCTCGGCAAGGTGCCAGAACAGAGACTTTCTGTCCCCCGAATCTCTCCTTCGGTGGCGGCGGCGTAGCAGAGGTTTTCATGGATTTCTTCTGGATGCCCTAGGGTTTTTGGGTCGGAGGCTTCTTATAGGCGCAGGAATCAAGGTCGGTGGGGGTCCAGGGGGCCCACACCCCCTCCAGGCGCCTCCAGGGCTTGCCCGCGCCTAGGGCCCCCCTCCGGCTCTGCTTCGTGGTTCCGGGTTGCTCCGGGAAAAATAATAACTTTGGCTTTTGTCCCGTCCAATTCCGAGAATATTGATTTTCTGCCTTTCTGGAACCAAAAAATAGAAGAAATCATGCAACTGGCACTGTGGCAACTTGTTAATATGTTAGTTCCAGAAAAGATATAAAACACCTCAAAGTGTAGACAAAACATAAGACAAATGATACAAAACAAGCATGGAGCATAAAAAATTATAGATACGTTTCTGACGTATCATAGATCCATATAGTATATAACCATAGTAACAACAAAGTAATTAAAAAATCCACCGCGCATTTGAAGATATTTGAATGGACTAGCTAGTGCATGTGAAGGATTTAACAACCTTTGATAGGGAACAGTTGTGGTGCCGTAGACACCTTCCACCGTGTGTAGTGGGTCAGGAGGCCGGTCGCCGTCCCATACCATGTGGATGAAGAGGACGTGCCAACGCAGATACGATGCCTCGACGACGTGGATGAACATCTCACCGGAGAACTACCGGAGGATAGCTGATGCACCGCCTCACCGACGTAGTTATGACCAAGTGCGCTTCTCTAGGTGTAGATGTTGGAAATATGCCATATAGGCAATAATAAAGTGGTTCTTATTTATAATTTCTTGTTCATGATTAATGTTTATTATTCTCTATGCTATAATTGTATTGATTGGAAATCGTAATACATGTGTAGAGTTATAAACAACATCGTGTGCCTAGTGAGCATCAACCCAACTAGCTCTTTGATTAAATGATGATTAAGGATTCCTAACCATGAACATGTGATATTGATTACTAAACGACATTTCATTAGGAGAATGATGTGATGGATAGACCCAAAAAAGAATAACAAATTGATCCTGTCATTAAGTTATAGTTGGCAAACCTTCATAGTCTTTTATCCAATTCCTTAGACCATGAGATTGTATCACTCCCTGACATCGGAGGAATACTTCATGGACATAAAACGTCACTTCGTAACTAGGTGAGTATAACGGTGGCTTTCGGGTATCTCCGGTGTTGTTTGTTGAGTTATACGAATCAAGACTGTGATTTGTCACTCTATATGACAGAGAGATATCTCTGGGTCCTCTTAGGTAATAATATATCCGCTTGCAAGCATATGATTAAAAGTTAGTCATGAGATATATTATTATGAAATGAGTAAAGAGACTTGCCGATAAAGAGCTTGAACTAGGTATGGGATACTCAGGATCAAAACTCGGGCAAGTAAAATATTGTGAGACAAAAAAATGGATTACCTGATAGATCTAAAGGATTTATACACTAGCCAATTATCACAAAAGACCGATCTGATAGAAAGAGGCTAGACATTATATTTATGTTCAACACTCCCCTTCATGTCTAAGCTATTTTATTTCTTAGCGTGTGATAGGAATAGGCCACATAATCTTTTTTCTTTTTTTAATTCCGCGTGAACAGGGTGTTGAACTCAAGACCTCTTGGCTCTGATACCATAAAAAATTTATGCACTAGACAACTATCACAAAAAGACCGATCTGATAGAAAGAGGCTAGAAAGTATATATATATTCAACAAGATCTTCATAGAATTCATGGGAACCATTATGGACATCCATTGTCCCTTTATTGGTTATTGAATGGACATGGTGTCTCGACCATGTCCATTTATTTATTAACCTGTCGGATCACATACTTAGCGTTTGACGTTGTTAGGGTTTAGTGAGATTAATAAATGGTGATATCAAGTTTGATTAGGAGTCTTGGGTGGGATCCTAGCATCACGAGGAGCTCCGGAATGATCCATATATTAAGAATCATGTATGGGAAAGTTATTTTGGAGATATCGTGTGCGTGAACACAAACATTAGCAGTACTGCATACCCCTTTTAGTTGTTTGCGGAGGGGTGGCTGGAGATTAAGAAACATTTTAACCATAACAAGATTTTTCATTGGTGTTTGTTTCAAATTATCAGTAAAAAGATAAGAAGAGAAAGAAATAGATAAGAAAATTAGATAGGATTTTCTTCTATTTCGTGTAGCTTGTATTAGGTTCTGATCACTTGTATTTTTCTCTTATTGTTCTTCTTGAATCAAATCATGTAAAAAATACTCCTCTTGTAAAGAATATCCTTGTGATCAATATAAAATTTATTTCAGAATGTTATGGTTTTGTTTGTATTTATTATGAATTATTCGAACTCAAGTTGTACTAGGTTAAACCTCCATTTTGAATTAAAATACTTATTTGTGATTCCAGTTTGTGTTAGAATCTGATTTCTCATATGTAAGTGAGTATGAGTCACAGATTCTTTTATTTGTATTGATTATAATTTGTATTTCCTAAATTTTGAAAATACAAAGTTTATTTTGAATTTTATGTTCAAACCCTAGCGTCAAATTCAACACTAGAGGTCAATTCCAATCTCTTTGTCTTTTCAAAACAAAAGTTTGAAAAAATTCTATTTTTTCAAATGCATGCTATGCAAATGCACAAATCTATAATCTACCCCTCGTTGCATCCTATTCTTTTCTCGAAATAGAATTTCGCCCCGCTTTATATATGAAGCAACCATCCACAACAACAAGCATCCAAGGGTCACAATCAAGCACATCACAGATGCTGGGGCCACAGCGCAAACCGACCCAAAAAAGTACTAAGAGAAAGACGCCTAAGGTCGAAGGGGCCATCTCGCCAGCCGAGAGAACGCCAAAGAGGAGGAGCTACACCGGGCTAGGGGGGAGACGCCTGGCCACCTCCAAGAGCTGACGGATGGTAGCGTCCAACCTCGCCTTGTCCTGCTGCCTACACAACGGGTACCAGAGCTGTAGAGAAGCCAAAAAGCGGAAAACCGATCAGAGGCACGCCTAGGAAGAATCTTCTCAATGACCATCTTGTTCCGAATGTTCCAGAGGGACCATTGTTGGAATTATGCCCTAGAGGCAATAATAAAGATGTTATTATTATAATTCTTGTTCATGATAAAGTTTATATTCCATGCTAGAATTGTATTAAGCGGAAACTTTGATACTTGTGTGGTTTATGAACAACACCGTGTCCCTAGTACGGCTCTATGGACTAGCTGATTGATTAATGATGGTTAAGGTTTCCTAACCATAGACATGAGTTTTCGATTAATAATGAGATCACATCATTGGGAGAATGATATGATGGACAGACCCAAATCAAGCAGAGCAATTAGATCGTGTCGTCCTGTTCATCTTTGTGAAGCTTTTTCTTATGTCAAATATTATATTCCTTAGACCATGAGATAATGCAACTCCCTGGTATCGGAAGAAAGCTTTGAGGTCATCAAACGTCATCCTATGAGAGGGTGATCATAAAGGTGTCTCTCAGGTGATCGGAAAGTACTTGTTGGGTTGTATGTATCGAGATGGGATTTGTCCCTCCCAAGTCGGAGATATACTTTGGGCCCTCGGTGTCGATATCAACACCGCTTGCAAGCACGTGGTTAAGGAGTTAATCACAAAGTGATATCGGATTACGGAACGAGTAAAGTACTTGCTGTGAACGAGATTGAACTAGGTATGCCGATACCGACGATCGAATCTCGGGTAAGTAAAATATCGCGTGACGAAGGGAATATATATGGATTAATTGAATCCTGGCATCGTGGTTCATCCGATATGATCATCGATGAGTATGTGGGAGTCAATATGGGTTTCCAGACCCCGCTGTTGATTATTGATAGAAGATCATGTCTGCATATTCTTGAACCCATAGGGTCACACACTTAACGTGTCTCGACGCTAGGATAGAATGGATAATTGGTTTATGAGTTTTTTTTCGGAGTCTCGGATGAGATCCAGGACATCACGAGAGGTTCCGGAATGGTCCGGAGAATAAGATTCATATAAGGCAAAGAAGTTTTTGGATTTCGGAATTGTTTCGGATTGTTTGGTATTATACCGAAAGGTTCTAGAAGCTTCCGGAGTGGGACCAACGTGGCCCCACTTGTCGGGAGGCGTGGGCCTCACGAGGAGTGCCACGATTGGGACAAGGGCACAAGGCCCCATAGGCCCAGCCGGCCAAGCCCTAGGGGAAACCCTAGGGAGAGCTTCTAGAAGGGGGGAGGAAACTTGCCCCCCACTCCTCCCTTGTGGCCGCCGGCCCTAGGCTTGGAGGAGGGGGCAAGGGGCAGCCGGCCAGCCCTCTATATAAAGAGGGCAGGGGCGCACCCTCCCCCCATACCTCCTCAAGCCCTAGCCGCCTAGCTGCTGCCCTCCTCTCTCTCTCCCGACTGCGCGTAGGCGAAGCCCTGCCGCAGAAACTCTCCACCGTTTGCGCCACGCCGTCGTGTTGTAGATCCAACCTATATCTCCACCCCACTTGCTGGACCAAGGAAGGAGGAGACGTCGAGGTGCCGTACGTGTGCATCTCTCGGAGGCATCGCCACTTGCGGTGTTGGATCGGATCGGATCGCGAGGAGGAGAAGGCTAGTACGACTACATCAACCATGTTCCGTCGAACATTCCGCTGTGCGAATCTTCAAGGGTATGAAGATATGATCTATCCCCCTCTCGTTGTTTGCATATCCTAGATTAGATCTTGGCTTCCCCGTTCGCGTCCGTAGAATTTTTTTGATTTACTATGCTGTGAAACCCTTAAACCATGACATCGCCGCAAACACTAGCCAGAATAGGCGTCGGCCCTTCCCTGACCGGTTTGCTTGCGAGTCTAGGAATTCATCGAGATCATGGGCCTGCCAGTCCGGGCCCAAGGGGTCTTGCCAGAAGAACCTCGACAACTCCTTGTCAAAAGCCCCATGCACCCCCTCGGGGAGGAGGTACATGCCCATCATATACATGGGGAGGCTAGACAGGCAGGAGTCGATTAGGACGGTATTGCTGCCTTTAGACGTGAATCTCCCACACCAAGGTTCGGACCTTGAGCGCACCCTGTCCACGAGTGGGTCCAGGTCCTTGATAAGGATCCTGGTGTCGCGGACTGGCATCCCTAGGTAAGTTATGGGGAAGGAGGCAAGCCGACAGTTAAAGTTGTCAGCTATCCTCTGCTGCTCGTCCTAAGAGAACCCTAGTGCGATAATCTCACTCTTGTCGAAGTTTATGCGGAGACCAGACATCTCCTGAAAGCATAGGAGGAGGAACTTAAGGTTCGCAATGTCCAGCGTTGAGCCTTCAATCATGATCATTGTGTCGTCTGCGTATTGGAGCTGTGTGATACCCCCTCCTGGGATAAGGTGGCCTACCACTCCGGAGATGTGGCTGGCCGCCTTGGCTTTTTCAAGCATCTCCGCGAGGGCGTCTACCGCCGCGTTGAAGAGAAGGGGGGACAGGGGGTCACCCTGGCGAACACCACATGACGGGAGGAAGTAAGGTCCAATCACACCATTGATGTTAATCGCGTTACTCCCGGTCATGACGAATTGCATCACCTAGGTGATCAGGCGGTCATAAAATCCTCGTCTAATGAGGACCTGCCGAAGGAACCGCCAGTCCAGACGGTCGTAGGCCTTCTTGAAGTCTAGCTTCAAGAAGATGCCCTTCAGTCGTCTAGACTTGATCTCATGGATGATCTCATGGAGAGCCAGAATCCCATCATGTATAAATCTGCCCTTGAGGAAGGCAAATTGATATTGATGGGTGAGGCGCTCCAAGACCGGAGCAAGGCGAGAGGCGCATACTTTCGCGAAGAGCCATTGAATGACATTTAGGACTGTGATGGGCCGGAATTGGCGGATGTCCGAGGCCCCTATCACTTTAGGGATCAAGGTGATAACCCCCAGATTCAGCCGTCCGATCACGAGAGTCCCCATGAAGAATTCATGGAACATGGGCATATGTGAAGGGTTTCGCAGCATAGTAAATCAAAAAAATTCTACGGATGCGAACAGGAAAGCCAAGATCTAATCTAGGAGATGCAAACAACGAGAGGGATTAGATGAGATCTTCATACCCTTGAAGATTCAAGATACGTTAAACGCTCGCTGCGTGGGTGATGTAGTCGTACTCGCTTCTCCTCCTCGCGATCTGATCCGATCTAACACCGCAAGTGGCGATGCCTCCGAGAGATGCACACGTGCGGCACCTCGACGTCTCCTCCTTCCTCGGTCCAGCAAGTATGGTGGAGAGACGGATTGGATCTACAACGCGACGGCGCGGTGCAAGTGGTGGAGAGTTTCTGCTGCAGAGCTTCGCCTATGCGCAGTTTGGAGGGAGAGAGGAGGGCAGCAGGGCGACTAGGGCTTGAGGAGGAGGTGTGGGAAGGGTGCGCCCCCAGCCCTATTTATATAGAGGGGTGGGCGGCCAGCCCTTGCCCCTCCCCCAAGTCCTAGGGCCGGCAGCCAAGGAGGGAGGAGTGGGGGGCAAGTTCCCCCCTTCTAGAAGCTCCCCTAGGGTTTGCCCTAGGTTTGGCCGGCTGGGCCCTATGGGGCCTTGTGCCCCTGGCCCAATGCGGCCAAGGCACTCCCTCATAGGCCCATGCCCCCTCCCGGCAGGTGGGGCCACGTTGGTCCCCCTCCAGAAGGTTCTAGAAGCTTCCGGTACAATACCGATTAACCCGAAACAATTCCGAACTCCAAAAACTGCACTGCCTTATATGAATCATATTCTCCGGACCATTCCGAAACCTCTCGTGATGTCTCGGATCCCTTCTGAGACTCTGAACAAAAACTCATAAACAAATTATCCAATCTATCCTAGCGTCAAGACACGTTAAGTGTGTGACCCTTCGGGTTCGAGAATCTGCAGACATGATCTTACATCAATAATCAACAATGGGGTCTGGAAACCCATATTGAATCCCACACATTCATCGATGATCACATCGAATGAACCATGATGCCAGGATTCAATCAATCCCATATATATATTCCCTTCATCTCGCGATATTTTACTTGCCCGAGATTTGATCGTCGGTACCGTCATACCTAGTTCAATCTCGTTCACATCAAGTACTTTACTCGTTCCATAATCAAATATCACTTTGTGATCAACTCCTTAACCACATGCTTGCAAGCGGTGTTGATATCGATTACCGATTGGGCCCGAAGTATATCTCTTCGACTTGGGAGGGACAAATCCCATCTCGATACATACAACCCAACAGGCACTTTCCGATCACCTGAGAGACACCTTTATGATCACCCTCTCATAGGATGACGTTTGATGACCTCAAAGCTTTCTTCCGATACCAGGGAGTTGTATTATCTCATGGTCTAAGGAATACAATA